>CM027839.1:61016026-62427435 GCA_016097545.1 Eucalyptus victrix | reverse complement strand
ATGCCGATAAATCCATCAGTTAGAAATTGATAAAATATTCCTATGTAATTTCTAGCACTCCAAATTGGAGTTAAAACTAAAGTGATCTTCTTCTTCTTTTCACAAATGGCACTAAGTGTAAAGAATAATATTAAAGTGAACATCATACAAAGTTAGCAATTGTTGTAATGTCTTTTCTCTATAATAAGTACAAAAAAAAAAAAAAAGACTTCAATCCAACCAAAGATCACTTAAATCAAGCAAAAAAAAAGTATAAGTTTCATCTTGGTACATTTATGCCTTTCCTAATCAAATCCTTCTATTTTCTATAAATTTTCAGTAAAAATCGTCAGATATTAATCCATTAAATTGGCTTATATGTATGAGTGATGCCAAAATATGTTATAGATAAATACACAGATGCTACTGTGGACCTATGTTGAAAAAAGTAGCCCTAGACAACGTCACAATATGATGTGAATGGAGATTTAGCCAATACCTATCCTGGAAAAATTTTCTGTGTCAAAGCATAACATCGTCCAACCGCCACGTCACAGCGAGATCTGGCAAGATATAGTGTCCAACAGACTGGATTAACAAATTAGAAATAAGGAATTTGATTAGATAAATTAAAAGTATGGGAACAAAAAGTAAGTTTCGAATATTGATACAGGAACAGATCGTGGGAAACAATGAAGGATTGAATTTTAATGACTGGAATTCCAAATTAATGTGTGACATAACATTGCCAATTTCAACCCACGGTGACTCATTCCACCTTCCACATAACTGTATGAAATAAATGATACATAGCAAAACTTGAAAGAACTTAGCCCTTGGGTTATGCTCATGACAGAATTTATAGGAGGATATGAAGAAACGAATTGAAACAGTAGCGGAGTTAGGACGGATTCCAGATGACATTCGCAAGCAACACAAAGGATTTCTCGAATGGGACACTGTCTTGAGCCGGAGAGATCATCAAACAATTCTTCAAGTACCGTTCATCTACTTTAAAAGATTAACGTTCTAATCTTTCGGCAGCATCAATGACATGCTTCTCCCCTGATTTTTTCAGATAGTGATGATCGATGGGAGGGATCCATGGCAGTGGACAGTGAAGAGCAGCCTCTACCAACTCTGGTGTACTTGGCCAGAAAAGACCACAACACAGCCACCATTTCAAAGCAGGAGCTATGAATGCCTCTGGTAATTCTCAACATACTGTACTCATACACATGATTCACTCAAACCCTCAATTTTCATCACCAAGAAAAGTGAAGAACGTCGACTTCAACACAGATTTTTCTATTTATGTATGGGAGGATCTTGCCCTTGGATCGATTTGAGGCTTAAAATACGATATCGGTGCCAATCTTTATGTTATTTTCTGAAAAAAAAAATAGATCAGGGTCTCATCGAGGGGATCAGCAACGCGCCCATCATCCCCTGTGTGGACTGCGACATGTGTATTCGAACAACATGGACTCGGTGAGAGATGTACTGTGCTTCTTCATGGACGAAGAGAATGGTGATGAGATTGGTTTCATACAGTTCCCGCAGACCTTCAGAACAATGACTCAGCAGTTCCCTTGATGTAATAAATGTTAAGTTGCTCTTAATTGTTCCTTTATTATCAGTTTTATTTCCGTTTTACTTACATAAGGGTATTATTGTCATATGCAATTTATATATTCAATATAAATGCAATGGATATAGGTTTCTATTACTACAGAAATCTACAGCCCCTCTTTCTTTCTTTCTTTCTTTTTACGTTCTCCTTCTCTTCTTCTCTATTCCTTCTCTCTTCTTATTTCTCTTTTACTATTCGCCGGGTTCTCTAATCAACTTGTGACATGGTATCAAAGCATATCTAACTATCTAATTACTTGATCATATTGCTAGTTTGAGAGTCCCCTAGTAACCCTACTTCTTCTCTAGTGCGTAGCCACCAGCTACTGCAATTTTTATTCGTTTTCTCTTCAAGTCTCGATACATATGAGATTAGAAGATACCAAATTCATTAGGTTCGGTTTATGAACATGGATTACAACACTTGCTGATCAGCCCGGATTCAAGAATCAAAGTACTCTATTGATTATGGATGATTTGGTCTTGCTGGTTTTCCATCAAACATATAATTATTTGAATCAAGATTTCTAATCGAGATATTTTCTTCTATACAACATTTCCTCTATTTATGAGTTTTCAGCATCCTTTGGTTAAGTGATGAAGCCAATTACATCTAATTATACATTAGTGTTGCTGCTTTGTTACTTGCACTAAAGTTTTAGCTTTCTTGATTAGTGGTAGATATATTGAGATTATCATCATGAGTGATACTAAAGGCTCCTACAAATAGTGTCAACGCTCAAATTACCACTATTAAATTAAATTGATCCTCCATTACTTGTTATGGGCCCAAGCGTGAAGGTCTATATTAATGTCAAAGGGAAGCTCATTATCTTACCTGTGCCCTCCCTGCTGAAAATTCTAGAGACTATAATGATTTGATGATGAGAGAATGATACACTTTTGTGTGGTTGGAATAGCATGGAATCCATCCATCGGGCCGTTAATGTCATGTTCACACAACTTGTTAAAGGAGTGTGGGATGATCTTATGGAGAGTTACTCACAAGACAAAATATGTCTAGAGTTTACAAACTATGAAGATTTTAATTTTTTAAATAGAGACAAGTCTCTTGAGAATATTATAGTGCTTTGAAAGGTATGTGGGAAAAAGCTCCAATCTTTATCAGCCATCACTACCGATCTCGAGAGATTAAAGACACAACTGCTTGAATTACCAAATATGGCCTATCACCAGCGAATGCTAACTTACAGCACTCGTGAAGAGTTAACTTTGGTCAGAGAGAGTTTCTTCTATGAATGAAGCATTTTGTCATTCAGTGCATTGTCCCTCCATCTTTATTTCATCTGTCAGACAATTTAGCATTTGTGGCTAGTAGTGGTGGTCGTGGTCGTGGTGGATTTTCCAATAGAGGTCGTGGCTTGGGAAGTCGTAGTTGTGGTGGTGGACGTAGTGGACAAAGTTCTGATCGAGATAGCCGACGGTGTATACACTACAACAAATTCGGTCATTATTTGACACTTGTTAGGCCAAGCATGGCAAGCACTGAGTGGGCTCAACGATTAGTTCCTACAAAATGGCAGTAATGCAAGGAGTGCTCGAAATGTGTCTTACAGACATGAGCCCATCTATCCCACCTCGGGGTAGTTCTTCGAGTCACGCTTCGAGATGATATGGTTGTACAACTCATCAAACATGTTCAACAACTAGAGCCTCCAATTTCTCATCCACGCGCCACTCTTGCACCACAGGTGACATAGCCCTTTCTCTACTTTGTCTCCTAACACCTCTTGGGTCATTGACTTGGGAGCTTCTAGTCATATGACGGGTAAGCAGAACTATTTTCTTCCCACACTAACTCCTAGTCCTTCATCCGAAGTTATTTTAGCTAATGGTTCCGCCGACTCAAGTGGTTGGATCGAGGACTATTTCACTTACATTTTCCTTATCTTTGTCCTACGCTTTACATGTTCCCCAACTTCCCTTAAACCTATATTTGTTAGTGGAACTTAACTAAAGCTCTTAGTTGTTCGCTTACATTTTATCCATCTCATTGCGTTTTCCAGGACCTTCAGACAAAGAAGATGATTGGTGGAGGGCATGAATGTGATGGACTCTACTATCTCGATGGTGTCTCCACTACGCGCCAATGGTCTAGCCGGCTAGTTCTAGTATCCCCCTATTATGGCATTCTCGTTTAGGGCATTTATCTTTATTTAAGTTACAGCAATAATTCACGGTGTAAATCATCTCTACTCTTGAGTGTGAGGCTTGTGAACTTGGGAAACATCATCGTAGTTCCTTTCCTAGTCGTAATGATTCTCGTGTGCATCTACTTTACTTGAACTTGTTCATTCGGACATTTGGGGGACCTTCCGTATTGCCTAGTGAGAAATGGTTTAAGTACTTTGTTACTTTTGTGGATGATTATTCTCATTTAACATTGCTCTATATGCTTCATGACCGCCTCTGAATTTTTACAAGTTTTTCCATTATTTCATCGTGAGGTTACTAATCGTTTAATACATACCTTCAAAAATTTTGCAAACTGGATAATGCTCTAGGAATATACACAGAAATCAATTTCTTTGTTTTGTTCTAATCTTTGGCATTATACATCAAACAAGTTGTACTTATACCTCTCAGCAGAATGGTGTGGCCAAGAGAAAATAGTCACCTTCTAGAAGTTGTTCGTTCACTCTTATTTCATATGAATGTGCCAAAATCATTTTGGAGTGATGTTGTCCTTACCACATGTTACCTCATAAACCGTATGCCTTTCCACTTTGTCCTCAATCATTAGTCACCAATCGTGTTGTATTTCCTAACAAGCCGTTATTCTCCATCTCCGTCTTTGAGTGTGTGTTTTGTTTATAACCTATGTTCGGTTCTAATAAACTATCTTCTCATGCTACTAAATGTATTTTTCTGAGTATTCACGTACATAGAAGGGATATCGGGTCACATGATCCTACAACTTATACCCAATATGTTAGTGCTGATACTTTTTCGAGGGCACCCTGCTATTCTCACCCGAGGGTAAAGAGTTTTTAAGCGGCATTGCAGCTGATCCTCCTATCCCACAACAAATCCCCTTAGATTCTCGTTAGTCCGTCTCTAGTATCTCCTCCCCTTGTAGGTGTATCGTGGCGGGTGCGATCCTACGGCACCACCGCCTGACTCTTCAATGCCCTCAATCAATCTTCCTCCTTGTCTTCGGTCCGTACGATCTTCCGATTGCCCTTCGCAAAGGTCCTCGGTCTTGCACACAAAATCTCTTTGACTTACCCTATTGAGCATTATGTGTCTCTCTCACATCTTCCTTCTCCATTACATGACTTTGCTCTATCATTACAAACTCACATAATTCCTACTTCTACCCATCATAGGCTTTGTCTCGCTTTGAGTGGAAGAAAGCTATGGATGTGGAATGGAAGCTCTAGTGTCTCGACAAACGTGGTCATTAGTTGATCTTCCCCTTGGGAAAGATGTGGTGAAATGTCGGTTGGGTATACACTATCAAGTACAATTCGGATGGCTCAATCGTGATCTTAAATCTTGACTCGTTGCTAAAGGTTTTACTCAAACTTATGGAGTGGATTATTTTGGGACTTTTTCCCCTCCGTGACATGTCTCAATTCTGTTCGTGTTATTATTTCTCTTGCTGTAAATTTCTGATTGCCCATTATATCAATTGATGTTAATAATGCTTTTCTTTATGGTAATTTGTCTAAAGAAGTATATATGGAGCAACCTCCTGGGTATGTTGCTTAGGGGAGAATCATAGTAAAGTATGTCGCTACATAAGGCCATTTATGGGTTAAAACAGGTCTCCAAGAGCATGGTTGGAAAAATTCAGTTAAGTGATTTCAGGATGTGGTTTCCACCAATGTTATTCGATCTTCTGTTTCTGTTCGCAAGAAGGAATCGGGGGTGGTCATTCTTGTGGTATGTGGATGATATAATTGTCTCGGGAGAAGTGATATGACCGGCATTTCAGATTAAGTCCTTTCTTCCGCAGCAATTTCAAATTAAAGACTTGGGAACTCTTAGGTATTTTGGGCATTGAAGCTTTACGTTGTAAAAAGGTATTAATTTGTCTCAGCGAAAGTATGTTCTTAATCTTTTTGTTTGAGATAGGTACGTCTTCAAGCCAGTTGATACTCCTATGGATCCAAATCAAAAGTTTGGAGTTGATGATGGAAAAGAAATTGAAGACAAGCATCAATATCGACGTCTAGTTGGGAAACTAATTTGTCTTATTGTTACACGTCCCGATATTTCTTTTCACATTGGTGTGGTGAGTCGGTTATGGAGTCACCTAAGAAAGCTCATTGGGATGTTGTATGTTGCATTCTTCGATATCTTAAAAGCTCTCCCGGTAAGGGACTAATTTATAAATCTAATGGTTCTTCCACTTTGGTTGGCTATTCTGATGCCGATTGGGCTGGGTCAACATATGATCGACGGTCTCACAATGGGTATGTCACTTTTATTGGTGGTAATTTGGTTACTTGGAGAAGCAAGAAACAGACTACCATTTCCAGGTCTAGTGCGAGAGGTTGAATATCGTGCTATGGCACATATTGTGGCTGAATTGTTGTGGTTGAAATCTCTTCTCCAAGAGCTTAGATTTTCTATTAATCAACCTATTGACATGATGTGTGATAATCAAGCAGCTATTTATATTGCTGGGAATCATGTTTTTTAAGAGCAAACTAAGCATATAGAAGTTGACGCGTCACTTTGTTCGTGATCTTGTGAAGCGAAGTTGGTTGCTACTCCTTACGTTGCCTCTAGAGATCAGTTTGCCGATATGTTTACCAAAGCATTATTTTGTCCTGCTTTTGTTGCTGATTGTTCCAAGCTGGGCATGGTTGACCTATATGCTCCAGCTTGAGGGGAGTGTTAAGTTACTTTAATTGAGTTTCCTTTATTATCAGAGTTTTATTTCCTTTTTTACTTAAGGATATTATTGTCATATGCAGTTTATATTCAATATAAATACAATGGGTTTAGGGTTTTTACTACAGAAATCTACAGCCCCTCTTTCTTTCTTTCTTTCTTTCTTTCTTTCTTTACGTTCTCCTTCTCTTCTTCTCTATTCCTTCTCTCTTCTATTTCTCTCTTACTATTCGCTGCAGGTTCTCTAATCAGCTTCGTGACAATAAACAAGGTAAGCCACTTCAAAAGGATTTCAACACAACACTGTCCCTTACCGTGCTATATCTTATATGTGCTTAATGCGCTCGCTTTATGTTCAATTCTATTGACTCTACCAGTTCCGTTAGAATATGCAGACTGATACACCATATTTAATAAACTGCACTAAGATGGGTAACCATGACTCGATTGAACTCGTGAAGTGAACCTGAAATCACAAGTCCAAGTCAGCACATACCCATTGGAAACTCAGCAAATTCCAATGCGTGGACTAACATGAAGCTAATTAAAAGGAGGCCGATAGACTCTATTGGACATACTAAATTGAAGGACAGGACAAGTACATTGGGTGCGTGAAGATACCATAATGACTTTTAGTACATTCTACGATGATTGCAGGTGGAGCTCCATGGTATGGACAATAATGGCGGACCTCCATACATCGGCACCGGGTGCTTTCATCGGAGAGAGACACTGCGTGGGAGAAAGTATAGACGGGGAAGTAAAAGTGAGTCCTTGAGGTGGGATCACCACCAGAGGATACAAGATACTGCAAGTGTCCTAGAAGAAACATGTAAACCACTAGCCAGCTGTGGCTATGAAGAGAACACCGAGTGGGGAAAGGAGGTCTCTCTCTACCCCTCCCTCTCTCTCTCTCTCTCTCTCCCCCTCCCCCTCCGTCCCTCCGTCCCTCCCCTCTAAATTTTCGACCCTTTTGAGTATATTTCAAAGTTTTCTGTAGAGAAACTTAGTCAAAGAATGGAAATAGGGGAAGAAAGCAGAGAAGGTTAAGCATTCAGCACCATATTCCATATATAACAAGTGAGCAGTGCTTTCTATAGTCTACAGCTAACAAGCTCGAAGCAGTTTATAAGTTCATGGAAACTGAGCTTAGATGATAAACCTTTCATGTAAGACTATGACATTTTGATTAAGTGCAAAGAACAAAAAACAAAAGCAAATGAGTCTCTTATATCATTCCAGATTTTGATGCAACCAAAAGCTCTGCTTATATTATATTGTTCAAAGAGGACTGGAAATTCAGCCGTCAAAACTGAAATATGCCACACAGGCATGCTTTCCAGCACTATAAATATGCAAATACACACGTGCAAAAGCATCCATGAAACAAATCTTGTCTGAATTGCAGATGGGTCTAAAGTATGGATGCCCAGTGGAAGATGTCATTACTGGTTTTGCAATCCACTGCAGAGGTTGGAGATCGATCTATTTCAACCCCGAAAGGAAAGGCTTTCTAGGAGTTGCTCCCACGACATTGTTGCAGTCCCTAGTTCAACATAAAAGATGGACTGAAGGTGATCTCCAAATCTTCCTGTGACAGTACTGTCCTCTGTTGTATGGACATGGCAAAATCCCCCTGAAGCTGCAACTCTCGTATTGTGTCTACTTGCTATGGGCGGCAAATTGCTTGGCTTCTCTGTACTATATAACTATTCCATCTCTCTGTCTACTCAGAGGCATCTCCTTGTTCCCCAAGGTAATTAAGTAGATGACTTTCTTTTGTGAGAAAACTAATTCTCATGCCTCAACCTTCCACAGGTATAAATAAATGTACACGTAACATTCGTCCTAGTGCTAAAATCTCAAAACAATCAAGTCATTAAACATTAGATAAATTCCAGCTATACCCCCTCCATTATAGTAGCACTACACTGACACCACCCAAAAAAGTGTCAAAAGCAAGCACTTATAACTTGTGCTAGCCATTTAATCAACCCTGACTTGGCCACTTGACGGTGTAAAACACTTGGCTATGATATAACCATAGTGCAGGGGCATCCACATGATCTTTGTTTTAAAATGTCCTTTGCTACAGCTAATAGCTTCTTGCACCATCAGGTTTCGAGTCAGTGGAGCTACCCATTCATCTATACCATTATGGCAACTAGTGCATACAGTGCTGGAGAATTCGTATGGTGTGGAGGCACTCTTCGTGGTTGGTGGAATGACCAAAGGATGTGGCTCTATAAGAGAACAGCTTCCTATTTCTTCGCCTTCTTGGACAACATTCTGAGGCTGCCGGGTACTTCCAAGTCTGCCTTTGTCGTCACTGCGAAAGTGGCAGACAATGATGTATCAAACAGGTACAAGCGAGAGCTTATGGAGTTTGGTGCACCCTCTCCTATGTTCACAATCCTAGCTACCCTTGCTTGGCTCAATGCGTTAGGCTTTATTGGAGTTTTACTGAAGTTAGCAGTGCATGGTCAGACTCCAGACCAGCTGGCTATGCAGATCATATTGTGCGGTTGGCTGGTCTGTGTCAACCGGCCTCTATATGAAGGTATTTTCTTATGAAAAGACAAGGGAAAAATGCCCCACTTCAGTGGCATATAAATTTGCAGTCTATGCTCTAGTAGCCTGTTGTTTAGCCTATGTATAAGCTACCGTGCACTGTATTGGCTAGAAGTTGCCGAAACTTCATGAATATTTATATCACACACTAGACATGATACAAAGTAGGATGCCATCAGGAAGGACCTGATGTGAAAAACTTTCTGCTGCTATTGCTCTGTCCTATTTTGTGTAGTCTTTATCATTCCTATTATTGCCATCTCAATGTTATTATTGTATCGTTCAATTAAAGCGAAAATGTTGAGACCTCATTCTTCTTACCTAGAGAATCACCAAACATCTCTTAGTTTGCCAGATACATTTTCTAGAAAAAAAAAAATAGAACAATTGCGGAAGTACGAGAAGCCGTATACTACAAGGCGATTGTTTAACAGAGGTATTGACAGACTAAATATAGCTATGGAATAAAAAAATCACGACTTCAAGTTCTTGATATTAGCCAAAATGAAGACAGAGCAACCTAAGTCAATTTAACACCTGTAGGTTGAAACTTATAAACACATGCTGGTGTGGTTACACTTCCTTCACACTTTGACACATACAGAAGCAGTCACCATAGACAGTTGCTTTCTCAAAACTTGTTGACAGCCAAGCCAACATCTAACAGGAGCAGAGAAAAATAATTATGTGCTTGACGGCAGAGCTATCGTAGGACACACCTGAAGGTGAGATTGATTCGAATAGACATCGGTTTTGCTCGCTTTGGCACTGAGTGAAGCCAATCCCGCTGAGTGTAGCCTTTCATTACAAGGAGCGATCCGTGTTTTAGTACGAAAGAGTGCTGATTGGGGTCCTGGCTCTTCCTTAGTCGCTTGCTCTTCGGCTCATCACCAGATGCTTAAACCCAAAAGGTTTTTTTTTTTTTTTTTTTGGTAAGCAAAACAGAAGATAGGAAAATAAGCCAGTCAACTTTAAAAATCGACAACCATTGAACAGAGCAAAATCAAAATACATACCGAAGTACAATTTTAAAATGAATATCGAAAATGAATATTTAGCATTTCCAACAAAATGAAAAGGCCACTGTAGTTTGAGCGTGACTACTTGCATAAACCAAAGATGTGCTTGAGTTATACCTGGAGACATTTTACTGGGTTTTTCTTTAGCAAAAATTCACGTTCGCATCCAAACGTAACTGAGGCGATTTCTGGGGTGGGTCCATAGAGCACCTCGTCATCGGAATGCCAAGACACATAATCTTTGTTACCGTCGTATCGGTTTAGGACCAAGCTATTGAATCTACTTCCAGGAAGAGCTTTATGGACCTTCAAAAGAAACCGATAAACCGTCATAACATCAATCACTTCAAGAAATGTGAAGACACTGAAATAGACTCAAAAGCCGAATCACTCGGCTAAGGAACATTACAAGCTCGAAGGCATCCTTACTGCATCCAAGATGTCCTTGAGTGGAGGGAAATCGTCCCAAGAATAAGCACGAGGCGTGTGCCCGTTATAGCTAATCGCCGGCAATCCTTCCGCCGCTATATAACACGAATCTCTGGGCTGCAAAAAGACCAACCCACAATCACTGTAGCGACAAAGAACACGTGAAATTCAATAATTATGATCTCTCATTCATGCTTTTCCGACCACACCATCAAAAGCTGCCGCCACCACCACGACACGCAGACGCGCGCGCAGTGACAGAGGAAAGACCTGGACGAGATTGCGACCGAAGATGCGGAGAGTGGGTCGGGACCAAGGGACGTGCTTGTTGAGGTAATCGAACCATGACCACGACTGCTCCGCCGGGAAGAAGCGGGGCACGTGGAAGACCTCGCTCCCATGCCCAAGATCGAAGCTTTTCCCATTCCTCACGCTCTCCCTCGGGTCGAATTCCGAAGGGCTCGACGTCGACGGTGCCGGGTCGGCGGTCGCCGTCAGTTCGCGCATCAAGCTGTGCATGTCTCGCCGCCGCCGGAGCTTCTCCGTCGCCGGCGAAGTTCACGGAGCCTCGCAGAAAAAGTCGAGCTCTTTAGACCGGGAGAATCAACAATGAATCTTCCAACGCCACGTGCCATTGCCATCTTTATTTCTTTTTCCAAAGGTACATTTAAAGTGCCGGTGTTTCGAAGTAAAATAGATTATTAAGGCTGCGTTTGTTTTCGTTTCCATTTTCCGTTTTTAAACAATTTTTTTTATTTTTTGCTTAGAACAAAAAAAAAAGCAAATAAAAACACGTTTATTTGCATTTTTGTAAAAACTATTTTTTTGTTAAAACACATTTGGAACAAAAAACAAGAAAAAAAAAAAGTTATTTCTTGTTTCGGAATAAAATTTAGAAACACTTCTCTCTTTTTTCTTTCTTTTTCTTTGGCCGATCGGCCTCGCCCATGGCGACCGCCGTCGAGGGTCGGTGACGCTATCAAGGGCGGCGACCTTAGAGCGCTGCCGGCCCCTGAGGCCAACCTCGCCACGGCCGGAAGAAGGCTCGGCCTTGCTAGGGGCGGCGAGCCTCGCCAAATGGGGCGAGGCCGCCCTCGTCGGGTCACCGACCATGGCCGAGGCCGGTGACTGTAACCAAAAAAAGAAAAAAAGGAAAAAAGGAAAAAAAAAAAGAAAATAAGGAAAAATAAATAAGAAAATAAGAAAGAAAATAGAAAAATAAAAATAAAAATATTAAAAAATTAAAAGAAATAAAAAAATTATACAAATTTACCAAACGTGTTTTTCATTTTTTATTTCCGAACAAGTTTACCAAACGTGTTTTTTGTTCAAAAATTGTTCCTTGAATGCAAACACTTTTTCTATTTCGTTTTTTGGAACAATTTTAAACGAAAATGTTACCAAACGCGCCTAAGTAATCCGGTCAAATTGCTAACATAACAATTTTTCAGCGAGTTAGGTGCAAAATGGCGTCGTTTTGCACGCTGACATAGCGACAAATTGCAAAAACAACGTCGTTTTGTGTTTGATATGTAAATAATTAATATACAAATTAATTAAATTAAATTAAAACTTAATTTTATTTAAAATATTCTAAAATTAAAAAAAATTAAAAAAAAAAAGAAAGAAAGAAAGAAAGAAAGAAAGAAAAAGGGGGGGGAAGGGAGGCCGGGAAGGGCTAGCAATGGAGGGGAGGGTTGGCTGGGGTTTGTCGGCCCCCGGGCCGACCGATAAAGGGCTTGCGAGCCCTTGCCCGATCCGGGCGACCTGATCTAGGCAAGGGCTCGCGGGCTCTCCCCACCGATCGGCCGGCGTCGTCATCCCTTGGCTAGGGCCTAGCAACCCTAGCGAGATGTTCCCCCCATCGTCGCCGGCCCTTCCGGCGGCGACGGGGGAGGCGGTGAGGGCTCGCGAGGGCTCAAGGGCCCTCGCCGTTAGCCGCCCAACGTCGCCCACCCCTAGCCTGGCCCAGCCGACCTCGATCGATGCTCCCTCCACCATCGTCGCCCTACCGTGACGGCGGGGAGGCGGCGAGGGCTCACAAACCCTCACCCAAATGCGGGGGCAAGGGTCGCGACCCTCACCACGATCCAGCGAGGGCTCGCAACCCTTGCCACCATTCGGTGGGGCTAGCGACCCCGGCCGCCCTCCACCCTCTGTCGCCGCCCTTCCCGGCGGCGGCAATAGCTCAACCCTCGCCCCCTTCGACTCCCCACCACTTTTTTTAATTTTAATTTTTTTTTTAATTTTAGTTTTTTTAATTTTTAGAATATTTTAAATAAATTTAATTGTAAGTTTAATTTAATTAATTTCATATTAATTATTTACACATCAGACATAAACCGACGTTGTTTTTGCAATTTGTCGCTATGTCGCATGCAAAACAGACGCCGTTTTACCCAACTCATCGGAAAATTGCCACGTCAACAATTTGGCCGGATTTTGGACAAAGTGGCACTTAAGTGATCCATTTTACTTGAAACTGGCACTTAAGTGTACCTTTCCGAAGTTTTAGCACTTAAGTGTCTCTCCGTACTAAGTTTTGGCATTCAAGGTGATGCGAGAGCATCTAACGTAGCTCCATTGACCAACTCAGAACCATCGATGCTTATCCAAGCTAATAAAGAAATTGTGCATTATGTGCTTAGATGGATCAATTAAGGGAATGAATTGAAGGTAACCAAACGCGTTCTTATATCATTTTTGATTGGGAAGAACTATCGAGATGAGGTTGTATGTGGTGTGATTCCTATGGAGGCATGCCACTTGTTATTGGGTAGGCCGTGGCAATTTGATATAAATGCTATGCATAATGGTTGGAAAAACACATACTCTTTTCATAAGGAACAAAAATGCATTGCTTGTTGAAAATAATTTGCAAGTGTGTTCCGGAGAATTTGCCACTTGGATTACCTCCCATAAGAGGTATTGAACATCAAAATATCGATGATCGTGGCTTAAGATTCAACTCATTTGAGTGATTTCTTTCTTTCTTTTGTTACAAATTCCTTATAGATGATAAAGTTCCAAGAGGCTTGACTTTGGAGCAAGCGCACAACGAAAGGCAAGATCGTGCAATCCAAAATCTTCAACAACAAATGGAGCGAGTCCTCAATCTTCTAGAGAATCCGCCGAGACAAGGACAACTAGCAAGGCGTCCCAATGAACGCATCGGCGTGACAATTTTGAATCTCGTCAAAATTCTGATGGTGATTATGAGTCCACGGAGACAACCGAACGATTCTACACTCTAGTGATTCTGAATCTCTAATTCGAAAACAAAGACGATGATGCAGGAGCATCCAATGTAGCTCTATCGACCAACTCCACTTGCATCACACTCAACTTCAAATACTCTATCAAAATCAAGAAGTGCAAGAATAGGGGACACACAAAGTTTTGTTTGATTATGTCAAAGGCGTTTTAAGCGGCCTTTGTCCATTCAAAAGCACCATTCTTCATGCATTTAGTTATAGGAGCCCCGATGGTACTAAAGTTTTTGACAAAACGTCGATAAAAAGAAACAAGTCCATGAAAACTTCTTACATCGAAATGGACTTGAAACCGGCCAAGTCTTCATAGCTTCCACCTTGGTTTGATCAACGAGAGATTCCATCTTTGGAAACCACATAACCAAGAAACAAAATGCTTGGAGAGAAGAACTCACATTTCTCCATTTTAGCATACAGTTTTTGATCTCTCAAGACATTGAAGACCTGTTTTAAATGAGAGATATGCTCCTCCTCGTTCCTCGCTATTAACAAGAATATTGTTGAAATAAACAACGGCAAATCAACCAATAAAGGAATGAAGAACCGCATTCGTGAACCTTTAGCCTTCCCGAAATTCGTACTCCTCCCTTGACCAGAAAATAATCCTACTTGAAACTTCATCAATTGGTCATACAAGACATCTAAAATGACCTCCCATTGATAGTTATCGATATACCACAAAGTATCAATAAGTAATTAATATTATTCATTCAAAATGATCCATCGAAACACATAATGCTCAATTTCTTTATTGGCTTGGATAAGCATTAATGGTTCTAAGTTGGTCAATGGAGCTACGTTGGATGCTCCCACATCAAGAGCTGAATCAATGAAGAAGCTCCATGAGCAAATTCAATCCAACATTGAAAAGGATAACGAATCTTACAAAAAGAAAGCACATCGCAAGAAGACTCAATTTCAACCCGGCGATCTTGTATGGCTTCACTTGAGGAATGAGAGATTTCCATTTTGTCGAAAGAACAAGCTCATGCCTAGAGCTGATGGTCCCTTTAAAGTTATTGAGTGAATTGGTGACAATGCTTACAAGATTGACCTTCTTGGAAAGTTTGGAGTTTCGGCAACATTCAATGTGGGAGACCTTTCTCCTTACTTGGAGGATGAAAACCTTCTAGATTTGAGGACAAATCTCAAACAACCAAGGGGAGGATGATGCGGGAGCATCCAACGTAGCTCCATCGACCAACTCAGAATTATCGATGCTTATCCAAACCAATAAAGAGAGCAAGATTGCGTATCCGATGTTGTCGTTAGGTGATGTTAATCTAGTGCTCTTGAAAAACATAGTACCATGATCATTACCCTTTTAAGAGGGCAGCCTAACAAAAGGTCGCTAAAAACGCGTTTATCATAAATATTGTTGGGCCACACTCTTGTGATGAACAGTGACACTTCGCTGGACATGCCATATGGTGCTTTCTTCATATGAACTTGCAAAAATTGTCCATTTGTTAATGCATGTGTCTTGTATTTCCTAAGGTACCAAGAAGTCATTAGCTGGGTTTACTCCTATGTGGAGGAAGCCTAATGAGTTGCAAGCCCAAAAAAGGACTTAGCCCATATAATAAGTTATATGAGAAAATAGGGTTTCTTACTATCTATATAAAGAGGTAAGCAGCGAAAAGGAAACAAGAATGAGAAAAAGAGAAAGCAAAAAATTTGGGGTTTGGAACAATATCGATTTACATCAAGCTGGCGTCGGAGGTCGACTCGTGGTCCGATTGAGCTGAAATTTTGTCAGTATATTTGTGGCGCAATTTTATCAAATCTGAACGGTTTGATTTTCATTTGAAGCTCCATACATCAGGTTTTTTGTGGATTGATCAAAACCTGCGTTTTTGGTCAGATTTATCCTTGATCTCTTGTGAAGTTCATGTGTATTGCCAAAAATTATGTTATTGAGGTGTTTGCTGCTATGTACCTCTAGTATTTGCTAGAGAAGAACAATTCTATTGATAGTGAAGATTTTCGAGTGGACTCCGGTCCGTGATTTTTATCTCCTCACATCGAGGAGGTTTTCCACGTAAAAAAATCGTCTTGTGTTCGCGTGCTTGGTATTTATTTTACTCTACTATATCGATTCCTATTAGGTTTACACAAGATGGGAGATTATTTTATTCCGCTGCGTTGATTCGATATTGTTCGAATTATTACCGTTCTCCCATCAGAGTGGTATCAGAGCATCTGGTTATTGCTTGATTTTTCTGCCTTGTGTTAAACAATGGAAACGAATATGAGTAGAATGGTTACATTGAATGGTTCGAATTATCATATTTAGAAAGGGAAGATGGAAGATCTTTTATATGTGAAAGATTTTTATTTGCCCGTATTTGCCGAGGAGAAACCGAAGAATAAAACCGATGTTGAATAATCTATATTTCATCGTCAAGTGTGTGGTTATATCAGGCGCAGTGGGTAGATGATAATGTTTTGAACCATATTATTGAGGAAACACATGCACGCAATTTATGGGATAAGCTCGAACAATTATATGCTCGAAAGATCGGGAATAATAAGTTATTTTTTATAAAACAGATGATGGCTACGAGATATCATGATGGTACTCGTTTGGTCGATCATTTAAATTCTTTTCAAGGAATTATAAATCAGTTGGCTGCGATGGGAATCAAGTTTGATGATGAGATACAAGCACTATGGTTGCTTGATACTTTGAGACTCATGGGAGACGTTCCGAACATCTTTGTCTAATTCGCCCCGGATGGTACAATTACCATGGATTTAGCCAAAAGTAGTATTTTGAATGAAGAGATGAGAAGGACGACACGGGGATCGTTCTCTTCACTTTTCGATGCCTTGGTTGTTGAGAAAAGGGGGGAGAAGTGAGTCTCGAGGTCCAAGAAATAGAGATAAAAGTCGAGACAGAAGCAAGGGTAAGTATAGTAAATTTGTTAATGTTGAGTGCCATTATTGTCATCATAAGGGACATATTCAGAGGTTTTGTCGCCAGTTGAAAAGGGACAAACAAAAGGAGAAAGGTAAAGAGAAGAAAAGTGATGATGACAGTGATGACAATCGTGTCATTTGCACTTAAAGAAAACTTTCTCACTATTTGTGATGGTGATGTGGTGAATTTTGTTTCTCATGAGACTAGTTGGGTAATTGATAGTGGTGCATCCGTTCATGCTACATCTCATAGGGATTTCTTTACATCATATAGGTCGGTGACTTCGGATCTGTGAAGATGGGAAACAATAGACTAGCTCAAGCTGTAGGGATCGGTGATGTGTGCCTAGAAACCAGCAATGGCACAAGGTTAGTATTAAATAATGTTAAACATATACCCGATATTCACTTGAATTTGATTTCTACGGGCAAGTTGGATGATGAGGGGTATTGCAACACCTTTAGTAATTGTCAATGGAAGCTTACCAAAGGTTCTCTTATTGTTGCTAGAGATGAAAAATATTATTCGTTGTACATTATGCAAGCAAAGTTGTCCATAGAAAAAATTAATGCAGTAGACAGTGAAGATGCAACTAAGTTATAGCATAAGAGGCTCAGTTACATCAGTAGGAAGGGTTTGTCAATATTGGCCAAAAAGAAGCTCTTTTCAGGATTAAAAAGTTCAGTGCTAAAGAAGTGTGCTCATTGTTTAGCGGGAAAACAAAACGAGTTGCATTTAAAAGCTCCCCTCCTTCAAGAAAGTCGGTATATTGGATTTAGTGCATTCGATGTTTGCGGTCCTATGAAAACGAAATCACTTGATGGCTCTCTTTATTTTGTTACTTTCATAGATGATTTTTCAAGGAAATTTGGATTTATACCTTGAAAACTAAAAATCAAGTGTTAGATGCTTTTAAGCAATTTCGAGGCTTGATTGAGAGACGGTTTGGAAAGAAATTGAAATGCATCAGAACTGATAACGGGGGAGAGTATATTGGACCTTTTGATGAATACTGCAGACAACAAGGTATTCGACATCAAAAGACACCTCCCAAGACGCCTCAGTTAAATGGCTTAGTTGAGAGAATGAACAGAACATTGGTTGAAATGGTAAGATGCTTACTTTCTGTCAAAACTACATGGATCCTTTTGGGGTGAGGCTTTAAGTACGGTTGTGCATATATTAAATCTTACTCCATGCGTTCCTTTAGAGTTTGATGTTCATAATAGAGTTTGGACAAGCAAAGAAGTTTCTTATGATTATTTGCGTGTATTTGGGTGCAAAGCATTTGTGCATATTCCCAAAGATGAGAGGTCTAAACTTGATGTGAAAACACGACAATGCATATTTATTGGTTATGGACAGGATATGCTTGGCTACGAATTTTATGATCCACTTGAAAAGAAAATTGTAAGAAGCAGAGACGTTGTGTTTATGAAAGATCAAACAATAGAGGATATTGAGAAAGCGGAGATGATTTCAGCATCACAAAGTTAGTGATAATCTGGTTGATTTAGATCCAGTTCCTCTTACAAATATCCCTACACGGGTTGATAAAGAGCAGCATGAAGTCAATGTTCCAAATAACGCACATGTTCCTAAACATGTTGAAATAGATAATGCTATTCCGAACCGCAGGCTCAATTAGATGTTCCTTTGGATGTTCCGATCCAGGAGATCCATTAGAGACCGACAACCTTCCACCAGGTATTCGAAGATGAGTATGTATTATTGACTGCGATGCGGGTGAACAGTGTTATGCGAAGCAATAGAAGATGAGTACAAAAGTAATTGGTTCGATGCTATGCGAGATGAGATGCAATCACTTTATGATAATCATACTTTTGAATTGGTGAAGTTACCTAAAGGTTAAAAAGGTTTTGAAGAACAAGTGGGTGTATAGGTTGAAGCAAGATGAACATGCCTGCACAACCACGGTTCAAAGCTAGATTGGTTGTTAAGGGATTCGGTCGGAGAAAGGGTATTGATTTTGATGATATATTTTCTCCGGTAGTAAAAATGTCTTCTATCCGTGTGGTACTAGGCTTGGCAGCTAGCCTAGATTTAGAAATTGAGCAAATGGATGTTAAAACAGCCTTCTTACATGGTGACTTGGAGGAAGAGATATACATGGAACAACCTGAGGGTTTCAAAGTGAAAGGGAAAGAGGATTATGTGTGCAATTGAAGAAAAGTCTCTATGGCCTAAAACAAGCACCGAGACAGTGGTACAAAAAGTTTGCGTCAGTTATGACAGAACAGGGCTATAAGAAGACTTTCTCGAATAACTGTGTGTTTGTCCAAAAATTTTCTGATGATGACTTTATTATTCTCTTGCTTTATGTTGATGATATGCTGATTGTTGGCAGGAATGCTTCAAGAATTGAGTTATTGAAGAAGCAGTTGAGCAAGTCTTTTGCCATGAAAGACTTGGGCTCGGCGAAACAGATTCTTGGCATTAGAATTACCCGAGACAGAGATGCTAAGAAGTTGTTTTTGTTGCAAGAGAAATATATCGAAAAGATCCTTCAGAAATTTTACATGGACAAGGCTAAAGTGGTTAGTATTCCTCTTGCTGCCCACTTTAAGTTAAATATGATGCAAAGTCCTACGACTGATAAAGAGAAGAAAGACATGGAAAGTATTCCATATGCTTCAGCTGTAGGAAGCTTAATGTATGCGATGGTATGTACACGCCCAGACTTGGCGCATGCAGTTGGCGTTGTTAGTCGCTATTTGTCAAATCCAGGTAGAGAGCACTGGAATGCAGTGAAGTGGATTATGAGGTATCTTCGGGGAACTTCAAATTTGAAACTCAATTTCGGGACCGGGAAACTTGAGTTAGTTGGATATATAGATTCCGATTTGGTAGGAGATATTGATACTCGTAAATCTACTTTTGGTTATTTGATTTCTTTTGCGGGTGGAGCTATGTCATGAAAGTCAAGATTGCAAAAGTGTGTTGCACTTTCTACAACCGAAGCTGAATTTATTGCGTGGATCGAAGCTAGTAAAGAGATGCTATGGATGAAGAAGTTCTTAGTAGAACTTGGGTTCAAGCAAAAGAGGTATGTGATATTTTGTGATAATCAAAGCGCAATTCATCTTGGTAAGAATTTATCTTTTCATTCTAGATCAAAACATATTGATGTTAGATATCATTGGATAAGGGATGTTCTAGATGAAAAGTTGTTGGAACTTGAGAAAATTCATACGGATCATAATGGCTCCGATATGATGAGGAAGACTCTACCAAGAGAGAAGCTTGAACATTGCCGTTTGATAGCAGGGATGGTGAATCCCTCCACATTGTCGTGAGGGGGAGATTTGTTAGCTGGGTTCACTCTTATGTGGAGGAAGCCCAATGAGTTGCAAGCCCAAAAAAGGACTTGAGCCCATATAATAAGTTATATGAGGAAATAGGGTTTCTCACTATCTATATAAAGAGGTAGCCGCAAAAAAGGAAACAGTAACAAGAGAAAAAGAGAAAGCAGAAAATCTGGGGTTTTTAGCAATATCTGATTTACATCAAGCTGGCGTCGGAGGTCGATTCGTGGTTCGATTGAGCTGAAATTTTATCAGCATGTTCGTGGCACAATTTTATCGAATTTGAACGGTTTGATTTTCGTTTGAAGCTCCATACATCAGATTTTTCGTGGATTGATCAAAACCTGCGTTTTTTGTCAGATTTATCCTTGATCTCTTGTGAAGTTCATGTGTATTGCCAAAAATTATGTTATTGAGGTGTTTGCTGTTATGTACCTCTAGTATTTGCTAGAAAAGAACAATTTTATTGATAGTGAAGATTTTCAGGTGGACTCGGTCCCGTGGTTTTTTATCTCCTCACATAGGGGAGGTTTTCCACGTAAAAAATCGTCTTGTGTTCGCGTGCTTGGTATTTATTTTACTGTACTATATCGATTCCTATTAGGTTTACACAAGAGGGGAGATTATTTTATTCCGCTGCGTTGATTCGATATTGTTCGAATTATTACCGTTCTCCCATAAGAAGCAATGTAAATTCTCATCAAGTTCAACCAATGGAGATGATCCCACATTATATACGAGTACTATGATATAGAAGACAAGAGAATGAAAGGATTATAGATCTTCTATTGCCTTAATGTGTTCCAACGGTTACATATCTGAAATCTTAGTGCGCTTGTTACTCTTAATCGAGCATAGTTGCAAGCATTGCATATTTTAATAATGCAACTCATCGTACTATGCATGCACATAAATTGAAGCATCATTTGGAGATAGAGGATTTTCATTCAGATTTCAGCTCTCATTGGTTATGTGAACTTTTTTTTTTTTTTAACTACAACAACTGTCATCACGAATTCCAAGAAAATTTGACTTCACTAGAATTTGGTTGAATCACCGTCTATAATATCCCGATAGATTGCTAATGTTGTAAGTGTATTCATATTTTTCTCTTAAAACCTAGATTCAAATTGCAACCTCTTGAAGCACAAGCCTCGTACCTTTGGTAACTACCCCTTGTGCGACTGTGAGATAGAAGGGTTGAAGTGCCATTTCCATTGGAGATTAACTAGTGGGGTGTTCAAATAATCTTGGGACACCTCATTCTCCATGTAGAAAAATCTAAAAAGGACTAGACACAGCCTTCTATATAAATATTGACTATTTGCTTCCCACTTGCAATAACAGAGAGGAGGCAAAAACAAGAAAGAGAATGGCAGAGAAGAGTAATCTTCCTCTCTTTGAAACAAAGGTTTTCAAGAACCGCTTAATCTTAAGGTTATACTCACTCTCAATCGTCATCGCATCTGCTTCATCTTCTACTTTAGAATCCTTCACTTGCCGGACTCCAAAACAGCTGAGAAATTGGCCTGGCTTGGAGCCCTCTTCTCCGAGCTCGGTTCACTTTTTACTTGGTCCATGAACATCGCCGTAAGATGGAACCCTTCGTATCGCCGTACCTTCAAGGACAGGCTTTCTCAGGTGTGTCTTCTCTCTCTCTCTAAATCACTAATATGTCTGTTGACTTCATGGAAGAAGTTTGTATTTTTCAATACAAATTATGTGCTAGTCACTAATATCTTTATAATTTTCTCTTAGGATACACTCTTGGAAAAAAAAATTGGTGGTTGATTGTTAGCTACGATCTAATAATACTAGCATATGAAAGCCGATACGACCTAACATTTGTCTTTAAAAAGAACAAGAAATGAATAGTATTTCTATTGAAGTCATTGCATCGTATTTGAATTTGATAAGCTCTTTACATTGTTATCATGAAATCTTTTAGGTACGGCCATGTTTTGCCAGGAATAGACATATTTGTGTTTACGGCAGATCCCGTGATAGAGCCACCGACCATGGTGATTAACACCGTCTTATCAATTATGGCATACAATTATCCACTGGAGAAGATGAGCATTTATCTCTCCGACGACGGTGGTTTAGACCTAACTTTCTATGCGTTACTTGAGGCTTCTCGATTCTCCAAGGAATGGCTTCCCTTCTGCCGGAATTTTAATATTGAACCAAGATCGCCGAAGGCCTATTTTAGAAAGGCCGTTGAGCCTCTAAACGATTCTCTCTGGTCCAACGAGTGGTCCTCCATGAAAGTAATCTCTCTCTCTCTCTCTCTCTCTCTCTCTCTCTCTCTCTCTCTCTCTCTCTCTCTCTCTCATATATAATATTTATAATTGAGATTTGAGGTCTTTTTGGTGGCAATGCATTGCAAACCAGGTTGAGGCACGTATGCTTCAGTTTCAAAAGACTAGTAAGGAAATATTTGAACACATCTCCACCTAAAAAGATCAGACTTATGTTGATCAAATCCTTTTGGATAATTAATCACGTAGGTTTCTCAGTAAGACTCGCATAATTAATGGTTCCGATGATATTGGTATGTGCGGTCTAAATCCCTGCAACAAATTCTGTTTTCGATCACTTCTAGTTAATGTTATTATTATTTTTCCCCCTTTTTGGAAATCATGCCTTCTGAGTTATCTAAAATATTGAACGGTAGGTATGGAAAAGCAGAGAGAGTGAGAGGGAGTTTCTCTTGGAAAAATTTTCGTTGAGAGCAATGTCTGTGGCCCACGATCTTCTACGTTGAAAGAGATTTTGTCCTTTCGACAATTTCCACACTTCACTCCAAAATGGAGGACCCTGATCTTCGAATTGTAGTGTCAAGCTCGTTAAAAAAAAATTATTGTACAGAAACTTCCAACCTGCATATATCGACAAGAAATTGATGCCATTTTCGGCATTGATGGCCATGTGCCTCGGATGGGCTTGTCGCGTACTAGACTAAAAATATAAATATTCCATGAGAAGGACAATTCCTTTGTCGCGTGCTAGATCATGGCTTTGGATTCAAAAGACAAGGAGAAAGAAAGAAAGAAAGAAAGAAAGAAAGAAAGAAAGAAAGAAAGAAAGAAAGAACACTTTAGTCTTTTATAGATCACCACTTAAAATAAGGAAAAAATTATGAATTTTCGTCCCAATATTTTTAGGTTTCCTTTATTATCCATCCAATTTCATAAATTTTATAATCAAATCTCTCAAATACCAAATCCAATCAGATTCAGCTAACATTATTGGAGAACAGCGTCAAAGCATGATGCGAATAAGATATGCGGATGCACATATGGAAATTTATTTAAAAACTTAGCTAATAAAGACAACATGAGAGAACCTCACCATAAAAAATTAAAAAATTAAAAAAAAAAAAAAGACAAAATGAGAGAATGGTGTAAATAAAAATTCAGACATATGGATGCCCGAATTGCAATTTTTTTGTCAACATCACACGATAATGTTATTCAACAGCCGTGTCATTTGAATCTAGAGTGATGCTATCGACTCGGTAATGTGTTATTTACCATAGCCAATTTCAACCCAAGGTCACCCATTCCAACTTCCACATAATTGTATGAACAAAATGACACATAATTAATCAAAATCTATTTCTTTCTTTTAATGAAGAAATACATATGCCTAAAAAAGAAATTGTGCTCTTTGGTTATGCTTATCACAGAACTTATACGAGGACATGAAGAAATGCATCGAATCGGTAGCAGAGCTGGGACGGATTCCAGACGACAATCGGGAGCAACACAAAGGATTTCTCGAGTGGGACACTGCCTCGAGCCGGAGAGATCATCAAACAATTCTTCAAGTACTGCATATCTACAATAAAAAGTTAAGTGTTCTAATCTTTCTGCTACATCAATGACATGTTTCTGCTGATTCCTTTTCAGATATTAATCGATGGGAGGGACGCCAATACCGTCGACAATGAAGGACAGCCTCTCCCTACTCTGGTGTACTTGGCCAGAGAAAAGAGACCACAGTTCCACCACCATTTTAAAGCAGGAGCTATGAATGCTATGGTAATTATATCAGCATGCAACGATTCGCTAAAAACCCATATTCTTCATCATAAAAAAAAGTAAAGAACATCAAGTTGTGCAGCTTTCTTTATTTATGTATGTGAGGATCTTTCTTTGGGATCGATCGATGGCTTAAAACAAGGTCATGGTGCTAATCTTTCTTTTTCTCTTTTTTCCCTGGATCAAATAGATTAGAGTCTCCTCGAGAATCAGCAACTCGCCCGTCATCCTTAACGTGGACTGCGACATGTACTCGAACAACTCAGACTCAGTGAGAGACGCACTGTGCTTCTTGATGGATGAAGAGAATGGCGATGAGATCGGTTTCGTACAGTTCCCACAGTGCTTCGATAACATTACGAAGAATGACCTGTACAGCAGTTCCTCGAACGTAATAATGCAGGTAAGCCACTTCCAAAGGATGTTGGCACAGCTCCATCCCCGAACCGTAGTGCCATATCTGATTCAGTCCCTACATGTTAAATGAGATTCATGCACTGGCTTAACTATTTTATTCTATAAATTCCACATTTCCGTTAGAATTTGCCGACTGATGATCCGTATTTGGTGAAACTGGACTAAAATGGGTTACCAAAAGTCGATTAAACTCATGAATTGAACTTGAAATCACGACTCCAAGTAAGCACATTCCCATTGGCAACTTAGCAAATTCTAATGCATGGACTGAATTATACCAAATCAAAAGGACGCCGATAGACACGTTGAACATATCAAATTGAAAAGATAGGACACCTACCTTGGATGAGTGAAGACATCATAATAAGTTTTAATACATACTACGATGATTGCAGGTGGAGATCCATGGAATGGACGATAATGGTGGACCTGGGTACATTGGCACCGGGTGCTTTCATCGGCGAGAGACACTGTGTGGGAGAAAGTATAAACGAGGAAGTAAAAGTGAGTCCTTGAGGTGGTATCACCACCTGAGGATACAAGATAGTGCGAGTGTCCTAGAAGAAACATGCAAACCACTAGCCAGCTGTGGTTATGAAGAGAACACTGAGTGGGGAAAGGAGGTCTCTCTCTCTCTCTCTCTCTCTCTCTCTCTCTCTCTCTCTCTACATTTGAATGTCCTAACTAGCACATATACATCATAAGAGCGAATAGTTACCAGTACACGCATAAACTTGAGTCATCCTTATGACTAACGAAATTAAAGACCTCGACTTGCTCAAAAGCTAGTCAAAACGTGTTAACCAAATCAACGTTTGGCCCAAATTTTCGAGCCTTTTTGAGTATTTTTCAAAATTTTCTGGAAAGAAACCTTGTCAAAGAATGGAAATGTGTGAAGAAATCAGGGAAGGTTAAGCATTCAGCACCATATTCTACAGATGACAAGAGAGCAGTGCTTTCTGTCGTCTGCTACAAACAAGAAAAAAGCAGTTCACAAGTTCTTGGAAACCGAGCTTAGATGATAAACATCTCATGTAGGGCTCTCTCTGTCATTCTGATTAATTCAAAGATTAAGGAACAAAAGCAATTGAGCCTCTTATATCATTCCGAATTTTGATGGAACCGAAAGCTATGCTTATATCATAATTATTCAAAGACTGGCCTGGGCTAAGCAGCCATCAGAACTGAATTTAGGCCACACAGGCAGTCTTTCTAGCACTAGAAATATGCAACCATACACATGCAAAAGCATTCATGAAAAGAGTCTTCTCTGAATTGCAGATGGGTCTAAAGTATGGCTGCCCATTGGAAGATGTCCTTACCGGTTTAGCAATACACTTCAGAGGTTGGAGATCGATCTATTTTAACCCCGAAAGGAAAGGCTTTCTAGGAGTTGCGCCCACAACATTGTTGCAGTCTCTAGTTCAAAATAAGAGATGGTCTGAAGGTGATTTTCAAATCTTCCTATCACAGTACTGTCCCCTGGTGTATGGACATGGAAATATCCCCGGAAGCTCCAACTTTCATATTGTGTCTGGCTGCTATGGGCGCCAAATTGCCTGGCTTCTCTGTACTATGTGACTATTCCATCCCTCTGTCTTCTCAGAGGCATCTCCTTGTTCCCCAAGGTAATTAGTTAGATAAACTTTGCTGGGAGGACTAATTTTGATTTAATTTTTGATACGTATAATATACTCATAAGGTTGGTCCTGGTGGTAAAATCTCAAAAACAATTAAGTCATTAAAGATAAGAAAAATTCCAGCTACACCTACACACCCTCTATTTTAGTAGTATTACACTGACACCACTCAGAAAGTGCCAAAATCAAGCACTAATAACTTGTGCTAGCCATTTGATCACCCTAATTTCGCTACCTGACAATGCAAAACGCTTGGTTGTGATAAAACCGAAGTGCAAAGGCATCCGCATAATCTTTGATATAAAATGTCATTTGCTAGAGCTAACAGTTTCCTGCACATCAGATATTAAGTCAGTGGAGTTTCCCATTCATCTACCCCTTTATGGCGACTAGTGCATACAGTGCCGGAGAATTCATATGGTGTGGAGGCACTCTTCGTGGCTGGTGGAATGACCAGAGAATGTGGGTCTATAAGAGAACAACTTCCTTCCTCTTTGGCTTCTTGGACAACATTTTGAGACTGCTGGGTATTTCCAAGTCTGGCTTCATCATCACTGCAAAAGTGGCAGATGATGATGTATCCAAGAGGTACGAACAAGAGCTTATGGAGTTTGGTGCACCCTCTCCTATGTTCACAATCCTAACAACCCTTGCTTTCCTCAATGCGTTAAGCTTCATTGGGGTTTTACTGAAGTTAGCAATGCATGGTCAGACTCTAGACCAGTTGGCTATGCAGATCGTATTGTGCGGTTTGCTAGTCTGTCTCAACCAGCCTCTATATGAAGGGATTTTCATACGAAAAGACAAGGCAAAAATGCCCTCCTCGGTGGCATATAAATCTGCAGTCTTTGCTCTAGTACTCTGTTCTTTAGCCTATGTATAATCTACCATTGCATTGTATTGGCTAGAAGTCACCGAAACTTCATGAATATTTATAGCACCCACCAGACATGGTACAAAGTAGGATGCCATCAGGACCAGTAAGAGAAAAACATCTGCTGCTGTTGCTATGTCCTAGCTTGTGTAGTCTTTGTCATTTCCATTACTGCTGATCTCAATGTTAATATTGTACAGTCCAATGAAAGCGAAACTACATGTTGTGACCTCATTCTTCTTACCTAGACAAATCACCAAACATCTCTTAGTTCGCCAGATATCTGTTAAAAATAGACCAGTTACGGAAGTGCTAGAAGCCACACACCCAAGGCGATGGTTTAACAGAGGTTATCGGCAGATTCAACGTAGCTGTGGAATCAAAATTCAAAACTTCAAGTTCTTGATATTAGCCAAAATGGAATCAGAGCACATAAGTTATTTAACACCTGGAGGTTGAAACTTCTGAACACCTTCTGCTCTGGTTCCACTTCCTTCAGACCTATACACTTATAGAAGCAGTTGCTTTATCAAAACTTGTTGACAGCAAACTACATTACTAAGAGGAGCAGAGAAAAATGATTATGTGCTTGGAAGCAGAAATATGGCAGGACCCACCTGATGCTGAGGTTGCAATTAACTAAGCCCTCGCAATTACTAGTCCCGGCGACTTCAATAATTTTATTTCACCCACTTTTGCCTCATGAGACAGCTCTCCTTTTTGTCTAGTTATATTGATATAGATTGGAAACACTTTTTGGCTTACGATGCATGCTTTTATGTCATGGCCCTAGTTCTGACTAGACTTGCACGATGAAAGTGCGTGCTGGCTGTTGCTTTAGCATTGGTAGGCCATTCGTTGATCCTGTTGATTCGGGTATTGAGAAAACATTCCCTAAATGATTTTGAAGATTAACAAAATTTATCCGGAATAAAGATCTTGATTCTAATAACAAATATTTTCAGGTAGAAAGTCTAATTAGATATGATCAAACATTTTCAATCAAAACTAGAGTTGTGGCATAATTAATTCATTCCTTATGTGTTCTGTCAAACGGCTAGGAAGAATGCAATATGCTCATAGAACGACTAGTAACAATTGTTTGGTTTTTTGCCTTATTTATAAGGGGTTCCAAAATGAAAGCCTTCCAAATATCTCTCAAAAATTCAACTTTCTTGGAATGGTATACTTGAAACAAAAATATTCTTTCCAAGATGAAGCACTCGACTTATGGAAACCCAACCTATTGTATGGGTGGCAGAATTTATGAGAAGCATCATCCTTGGTGATCTTGAAATAATCAGACCTTCTAAGTAAGATACAGGGACAATTGTCCAAAAAGTCCTAAACCTATTGCACTTTTGCCAATTTGGTCCTAAACCTTTTTTTCTTACCAATTGAGTTCTAAACCTTTTACAATTGTGCCAATTCAGTCCATTTGGCCGGCGGAGGACGTGGACGCCGGCCGAGACAACAAGCTGGCGGCGAATAATTTTTTAATATTTACTTTCGATTTTTTAAATTTTTTCGAATTTTTTAAATTTTTTTAATTTTTTTTAAATTTTTTTCTACTTTCTTCTTCCTCTCCGTCGGCCAGTGTCTCCGGCCGGCCGAAGGCGAGGCGCGCCACGGCGGAGGCGAGGCTCGGCCTCGCCGTCGCCCGGCCGTGGCGAGGTCGAGCCTCGCCAGATCCGGGCGACAGCGGCCTCGCCGTCGGCCGGGCGAGGCTCGCCCCGTCGGCCGCACGGCGAAGGCGAGCCTCGCCCGATGTGACGGCGAGGGGCCGTCGCCAGATCCGGGCGAGGCTCGACCTCGCCACGGGCGGGCGAGGCCGAGCCCGCCTCGGCCGGGCGACGGCGGCCTCGCCGCGTCAGCCGGGCGAGGCTCGCCCCGCCCGGCCCGGGCGAAGGCTAGCCTCGCCCGCCGACGGCCGTCGCCCCAGATCCGGCGAGGCTCGGCCTCGCCACGGCCGGGCGAGGCCGAGCCTCGCCTCGGCTAGGCGACGGCGGCCTCGTGGCGAGGCCGAGCCCGCCCCCGCCCGGGCGAAGGCGAGCCTCGCCCGGCCGACGGCCGTCGCCGGATCTGCGAGGCTCGGCCTCGCGACCGCGGGCGAGGCCGAGCCTCGCCTCGGCGCAGGCGACGGCGGCCTCGTGGCGAGGCCGAGCCTCGCCCCCGCCGGCCTGGCGAAGGCGAGCCTCGCCCAGTGACGGCGAGGGGCCGTCGCCAGATCTGGCGAGGCTCGACCTCGCCACGGCTGGGCGAGGCTCGCCTTCGCCAATGGCCGGCAGGGGCGAGCCTCGCCAGTGGCCGGCGAGGCTGACCTCGCCGGCCCTCGCCTGGCCGACGGCGCGGCGCCGGAAGGAGGAAGAAGAAAGTGGAAAAAAAGAAAAAAATTCGAAAAAAATTTAAAAATCGAAAAAAATATTTAAAAATATTAAAAATTTGGTCGCCGGCCACTGTCTTCCGGCCGCGTCCACGCAGCTCCGGCCGGCCAAATGGACTGAATTGGCACAATTGTAAAAGGTTTAGGACTCAATTGGCAAGAAAAAAGGTTTATGACCAAATTGGCAAAAGTGCAATAGGTTTAGGACTTTTTGGACAATTCCCCTAAGATACAGGCCAACGGGTAGATTGGCTGGATAATTCTCCTACAAATATGTCCAATGGTTAGCTTGGACTAGGAGGAGTATAAGAGGAGGTCTCAAAGCTGAAAGAATTATTTTCATCTAAGAGAATCAAAGTTTTTAATTTCAAAATCTGAAGAGTGTTTTAAGATCTAATACATTCGTTTATGTGAACAACATTGTATAATCTCCTAGAGGTTAAGAGTATAGGAGGAGTTATTCACACAAGCTTGAATATTCATAGCTTAGATATGCAAGTACCATGTAATACATGACATAATTAAAGGTTCAGTTATAAACTATCTCGAAAACATGTAAATCACATATATAGATCTTCCATCGCTTTAATGTCTTCCAATCGTTACATATATAGAATTTTGTTGCGGTTGTTACTCTTAATTTGAGCATAGTTGCGAAGTATTGCATAATTTAATAATGCTATTCATCATCGGAGATTAGAGAATTCGTCCAAATTTCAGTTATGGCTAGTTACATAAGCATTGCTCCTTCGACCACGACGACTAATATGATACTCCAAGAAAATTTGACTTCACTACCATTTGGTTGAATCACCATCTATCAAAAAAAAAAAAAAAAACTAGCCACGGCCTTCTATATAAATATTGCCTAATTGCTTCACCCACTTGCCATACGGAAAGGACAAGAAAAGAAACAAAAAATGGGAGAGAAGAGTAATCTTCCTCTCTTCGAAAACAAAGTCAGCCGACAACCGCTTCATCTTCAGATTATACACACTTTCCATCTTCATCAGCATCTGCTTCATCTTCTACTTTAGAATCCATCACTTGCCGAGTCCAAAGCAGCTAAGAAGTTGGCCTGGCTTGGAGCTTTCTTTTTCGAGCTCGGTTCGCTTTTTTACTGGTTTCTCACAATCATCGTAAGATGGAACCCTTTGTATCGCGACCTTCAAGGACAGGCTTTCTCGTAGAGGTGCTCTCTCTCTCTCTCTCTCTCTCTCTCTCTCTCTCTCTCTCTCTCTCTCTCTCTCTCTATCGTGACGGAAGAAGCTAATGTTTTTCAACCTTAAAAGTCTTGACCCGTCGGTTGTGAGAAAATAATGCGCTAAGCATTAATACCTCAGACAATTTTTTCTTAGGATACGCTCTTCAAAAATATAGTTGAAATTTTCTGTATGATGTATTGGCCTTAGTCTCATAAAACCATCACAGGAACGAAACTTAGCGTGCAAAAACTGAACCGAGGCACTAATTGTCCTTTAAGAGGAACAAAAGAAAAACAAGTCTTTCTAATGTAATCGTTGTTTGAGATTTGAATTTAGTCTTTTAGTAACAATATATTCATGAACTCTTTTAGGTACGAGGGGGTTTTGCCTGGAATAGACATATTTGTGTGTACAGCATATCCTGTAATAGAGCCACCAACCATGGTGATCAATACCGTCTTGTCAATCATGGCATACAATTATCCACCGGAGAAGATGAGCATTTATCTCTCTGACGACGGCAGTTCGGACCTTACTTTCTATGCGTTACTTGAGTCTTCTCAATTCTCCAAGAAATGGCTTCCCTTTTGCCGGAAGTTTAATGTTGAACCAAGATCCCCAGAGGCCTATTTTAGAAGTGCTGTTGAGCCTCAAAATGATTGTCTCTGGTCCACGGAGCTGTCCTCCATTAAAGTAAGCGCATCTCTCTCTCTCTCTCTCTCTCTCTCTCTCTCATACTGTGCCATTTTTTTAGTAAAATATTTATGACTATCATCTATATGTGATATTAGCTAAATTAGCAATTAAAAAGCCAATTAACTCCGTATCTACATGTACACTTCAACTATACAAAAGCCTTCTCTAATTAACTGAACTAGCAACACCCAAAACACCACATCATGATTGGTTTCAAGGTAAATAAGTTCCACACCAAATACCTGGAATCAACAGAGTCGGTACCTATTTTTTATGAAAACAAGAGCCGAAAAAGTCGACTCTGAAATTTATCTCAAAGCAAACTAGCTGACCTTTTCTTTTTCATTTATTTAGGGCCTGGATGGAATTGTTCTTTATTTCTGTTCTTGAACACTTTTTTTTGTTTTTTTGTTCTTAGGAACAAAAAAAGAATAGAAACGCGTTTGGTTGCGTTTCTGTTCTTTTTTTATTTTTTTGTTTCCGGAACAAAATAGGAACAAAAAAAAGAAACACAAAACTTTTACTTCTTTTTCCATAAACAATTTTGGAGAAACGTTTCTCTTCTCTCTCTTCTTCTTCTTTTCTTCTTTTCTTCTTCTTTTTTCTTTGGCTGGTCGCCAGCCTCGGCCATGGCGGCGATCGGCCGTTGAGGGCCGGCGACGCCCTCGAGGGTCAGCGACCTCGCCGGAGCGTCACCGGCCCCCGGCGAGCCTCGCCGTGGCGGGCAAGGCTATCGGCCGAAAGAAGAAAAAAAAAAGAAAGGAAAAAATGGAAAATAAAATAAAAATATTAAAAAATTAAAAGAAACAAAAAAAGAATAAAATTTACCAAACGTGTTTTTATTCATTTTTTATTCTTCAAAACAAACGTTACCAAACACCTTCTTTTGTTCAAAAATCGTTCCCCCAGAACATAAATACTTTTTTTTGTTTCTATTAGGGAATGTAAACATTATCATCGCGGGCCTTAGTAACTCAATCATATATATTTTGTAATTGTAATGTAAAAATTTCCCAAAAATTAACATAACAATTAGAAAAGAAAGTAGAAAGTTCTTAAGAGATTGAGGGGAAGTTCTCAAGTAAACCGAAGGTTCCACTTATAGAATCAAGAACTGAACCATTGAAGGCTCATTCCCAAATTTTTCGCCCAGGACCAAACTAATCCTCATGTACATCGGCCCAAAACCAGTTGAATAAGACCGATTCAGTTCGGTTCTAGATTGGAACCGGCCCCGTTGTTCGTATCAACATGTACTCTTAACCTACACAAGGCAGTATAGTAACATATCCTCTCTCTCTCTCTTGCACATTTATATAATTCTAAACTTAAAGATTTGAGATCTTTTTGGTGGCAAAATTATTCCAAAGCATGTTAGATGATCTATAAACTTTACGTTGATCAACTCTATCTACATAGTTGATGACGTGAGCGTCGAGGTGAGACTCGCATGATTGATGGTCCAAATGATATCGGTTCACGTCATTGATAAATCATGTAATGACTTCTTTTTTGGAATTTACCTTCTCTTTTGGAGATCTCACCTTCTCAGTTATCCAAAACGTTGAATCGTAGTTGTATGAAAAGACTTTTTCTTCGTGACAATTCCATTCTCACAAGATCTGTCGGCAAGAGAATCGTTCCTTGGGGATTTTCTCTTCGTCGTTCTCATTGAGAACGATGTTTAGGGCCCACTATATTCTACTTGACATGAGATTTTGTTCTTTTGATAAATTCCACACTTCACTAAAAAAATAGTGGCTGGACAAAAGCTTTCAACCTTACGATATCGACAAAAAGCTAGTGCCATCTACTTGACATCAAATCAATGCTTTTATCAGCACTGAAAGGTACATCTTGGACGGGATTCGAGTGTCGTAGACTAAAATTACAAAGATTCTTGCAAAAAAAGCATTGCTTTTGTGGCCTCATAAACCATGGTTTTGGATTCATTTCAAAAATACGTTAAATGTGTCATAATTTTTGTATGATGCCCACCTTGTTGTTAAAACTTAATGTGTCATAATTTGAAAAATTATATTAAGTACCTCCAACGATAAATTTCGGTCAAAAGTCCTTTTTTAATTAAATGTTTATTCCTACGTGGCATTTTAATCATAAAAAAGGGGGGGTACAACGTAGACAATGAGGTAGCTTCAAATCTTTTGCTCAAAAGACTGAGATCTCTTACAAGTGACTCGCTAGCTCAAATTACAATTTAAAGCTCAGTTCTCGGAGAGAAAAAATTGAAATCTTCTGCCAGGGTTTAATCAAATTCAAGATGTCCTTGGATTTCTAAGCCCGGAATAATAGTAATAATCACATTTGTCTTCACTTTATTGGAACGAATTTAAGCCTCTTATCCCGCTTCTGCTCTCTATTGCAATAATCAGCTCTTAATTCTGGGGGAAACCGATTATGGTCTGAAAAATTTAGGAAAAGGCTTGATCGTTTGAATTAGGGTTTATAATTGGGGTAAAACATGCAAAAGACGTTGTATGGGATATTAATGATAACTTGGGCATGCCAATGAATCACGCCAATTAGGGAAATTAATAAAATATTACCATGTCAAATTTCTGGCAACCCCAAATTGGAGTTCACACTAAAGTGATCTTCTTCTTTTTTTCACAAAGTGGCACTAAGTGATAAAAAAAATTAATATTAAAGTGAACATCGTATGAAAGTTATGATATTTGTAATGTCTTTTCCCAATAAGAAGGAAAAAAAAAAGACTTCTATCCATCCAAAGATTACTTGAATCAAGCCAAAAAAAAAAATGTATGAGTTTCGTCATGGTACTTTAATATTTTTCCTAATCAAATCCTTCTATTTTCATAAATTTTCCGTAAAATACATCAGATATGAAATCCCATTAAATCCGGCTTATATGTATGGATGATGATGCCAAAATATGCTATGGATAATATACACATGCTACTATGGACCTATGTTGAACAAGAAGTAAGTTTCGAATATTGGATACAGGAAAGAGATCATTGGAAACAATGAAGGATTCAATTTTAGGGACTGGAATTCCAAATTAATGTGTGACATAACATTGCCAATTTCAACCCAAGGTGACTCATTCCACCTTCCACATAACTGTATGAAATAAATGATACATAGCAAAACTTGAAAGAACTTTGCCCTTGGGTTATGCTCATGACAGAATTTATACGAGGATATGAAGAAACGAATCGAAACAGTAGCGGATTTGGGACGGATTCCAGATGACATTCGCAAGCAACACAAGGGATTTCTCGAATGGGACACTGTCTTGAGCCGGAGAGATCATCAAACAATTCTTCAAGTACCGTTCATCTACTTTAAAAGATTAACGTTCTAATCTTTCGGCAGCATCAATGACATGTTTATCCTGATTCTTCAGATAGTGATCGATGGGAGGGATCCCATGGCAGTGGACAGTGAAGAACAGCCTCTACCAACTCTGGTGTACTTGGCCAGAGAAAAGAGACCACAATACAACCACCATTTCAAAGCAGGAGCCATGAATGCTCTGGTAATTCTCAACATACTGTACTCATACACATGATTCACTCAAAGCCCTTGTTTTTCATCACCAAGAAAAGTGAAGAACATCAACTTCCACACAGATTTTTCTATCTATGTATGGGAGGATCTTGCCCTTGGATCGATTTGCGGGCTTAAAATACGATATTGGTGCCAATCTTTATGTTATTTTTCTGAAATAAAAATAGATCAGGGTCTCATCGAGGATCAGCAACGCACCCATCATCCTTAATGTGGACTGCGACATGTATTCGAACAACATGGACTCGGTGAGAGATGTACTGTGCTTCTTCATGGACAAAGAGAATGGTGATGAGATTGGCTTCATACAGTTCCCGCAGACCTTCGATAACCTCACGACCAATGACCTATACAGCAGTTCCTTTGATGTAATAAACAAGGTAAGCCACTTCAAAAGGATTTCAACACAACACTGTCCCTTACCGTGCTATATGTCATATGTACTTAATGCGCTCGCTTTACGTTCAATTCTATTGATTCTACCAGTTCCGTTAGAATATGCAGACTGATACACGATATTCAATAAACTGCACTAAGATGGGTAACCATGACGCAATTGAACTCGTGAAGTGAACCTGAAATCACAAGTCCAATTCAGCACATACCCATTGGCAACTCAGCAAATTCCAATGCGTGGACCAACATGAAGCTAATTAAAAGGAGGCCGATAGACTCTATTGGACATACTAAATTGAAGGGACAGGACAAGTACATTGGGTGCGCGAAGATACCATAATGACTTTTAGTACATTCTACGATGATTGCAGGTGGAGCTCCATGGTATGGACAATAATGGCGGACCTCCATACATCGGCACCGGGTGCTTTCATCGGAGAGAGACACTGTGTGGGAGAAAGTATAGACGGGGAAGTAAAAGTGAGTCCTTGAGGTGGGATCACCACCAGAGGACACAAGATAGTGCAAGTGTCCTAGAAGAAACATGTAAACCACTAGCCAGCTGTGGCTATGAAGAGAACACCGAGTGGGGAAAGGAGGTCTCTCTCTATCCCTCCCTCTCTCTCTCTCTCTCTCTCTCTCTCTCTCTCTCTCTCTCCCCCTCCCCCTCCCTCCCTCCCTCCCTCCCCCCCCCTAAATTTTCGACCCTTTTGAGTATATTTCAAAATTTTCTGTAGAGAAACTTAGTCAAAGAATGGAAATAGGGAAAGAAAGCAGAGAAGGTTAAGCATTCAGCACCATATTCAATATATAACAAGTGAGCAGTGCTTTCTATAGTCTACAACTAACAAGCTCGAAGCAGTTTACAAGTCCATGGAAACAAAGCTTAGATGATAAAACTCTCATGTAAGACTATGTCATTTTGATTAGGTGCAAAGAATAAAAACAAAAGCAAATGAGTCTCTTATATCATTCCAGATTTTGATGCAAACCAAAAGCTCTGCTTATATTATATTGTTCAAAGAGAGGACTGGAAATTCAGCCGTCAAAACTGAAATATGCCACACAGGCATGCTTTCCAGCACTATAAATATGCAAACACACGCGTGCAAAAGCATCCATGAAACAAATCTTGTCTGAATTGCAGATGGGTCTAAAGTATGGATGCCCAGTGGAAGATGTCATTACCGGTTTTGCAATCCACTGCAGAGGTTGGAGATCGATCTATTTCAACCCCGAAAGGAAAGGCTTTCTAGGAGTTGCTCCCACGACATTGTTGCAGTGCCTAATTCAACATAAAAGATGGACTGAAGGTGATCTCCAAATCTTCCTGTCACAGTACTGTCCTCTGTTGTATGGACATGGCAAAATCCCCCTGAAGCTGCAACTCTCGTATTGTGTCTACTTGCTATGGGCGGCAAATTGCTTGGCTTCTCTGTACTATGTAACTATTCCATCTCTCTGTCTACTCAGAGGCATCTCCTTGTTCCCCAAGGTAATTAATTAGATGACTTTCTTTTGTGAGAAAACTAATTCTCATGCCTCAACCTTCCACAGGTATAAATAAAGGTACAATAACATTGGTCCTAGTGCTAAAATCTCAAAACAATCAAGTCATTAAACATTAGATAAATTCCAGCTATACCCCCTCCATTATAGTAGCACTACACTGACACCACCCAAAAAGTGTCAAAAGCAAGCACTTATTACTTGTGCTAGCCATTTAATCAACCCTGATTTGGCCACTTGACGGTGTAAAACACTTGGCTATGATATAACCATAGTGCAGGGGCATCCACATAATCTTTGCTTTAAAATGTCCTTTGCTACAGCTAATAGCTTCTTGCACCATCAGGTTTCAAGTCAGTGGAGCTACCCATTCATCTATACCATTATGGCGACTAGTGCATACAGTGCTGGAGAATTCGTATGGTGTGGAGGCACTCTTCGTGGTTGGTGGAATGACCAAAGGATTTGGCTCTACAAGAGAACAGCTTCCTATTTCTTTGCCTTCTTGGACAACATTCTGAGGCTGCTGGGTACTTCCAAGTCTGCCTTTGTCGTCACTGCGAAAGTGGCAGACAATGATGTATCAAACAGGTACGAGCGAGAGCTTATGGAGTTTGGTGCACCCTCTCCTATGTTCACAATCCTAACTACCCTTGCTTGGCTCAATGCGTTAAGCTTTATTGGAGTTTTACTGAAGTTAGCAGTGCATGGTCAGACTCCAGACCAGCTGGCTATGCAGATCATATTGTGCGGTTTGCTGGTCTGTGTCAACCAGCCTCTCTATGAAGGTATTTTCTTACGAAAAGACAAGGGAAAAATGCCCACTTCAGTGGCATATAAATCTGCAGTCTATGCTCTAGTAGCCCGTTCTTTAGCCTATGTATAATCTACCATGCACTGTATTGGCTAGAAGTTGCCGAAACTTTATGAATATTTATATCACACACTAGACATGATACAAAGTAGGATGCCATCAGGAAGGACCTGATGTGAAAAACTTTCTGCTGCTATTGCTCTGTCCTATTTTGTGTAGTCTTTATCATTCCTATTATTGCCATCTCAATGTTATTATTGTATCGTTCAATCAAAGCAAAAATGTTGAGACCTCATTCTTCTTACCTAGAGAATCACCAAACATCTCTTAGTTTGCCAGATACTTTTTCTTGAAAAAAAAAAATAGACCAATTGCGGAAGTACGAGAAGCCATATACTACAAGGCGATCGTTTAACAGAGGTATTGACAGACTAAATATAGCTATGGAATCAAAAATCACGACTTCAAGTTCTTAATATTAGCCATAATGAAGACAGAGCAACCTAAATCAATTTAACACCTGTAGGTCGAAACTTATAAACACATGCTGCTCTGGTTCCACTTCCTTTACACTTTGACACGTACAGAAGCAGTCGCCATAGACAGTTGCTTTCTCAAAACTTGTTGACAGCCAAGCCAACATCTAACAGGAGCAGAGAAAAATAATTATGTGCTTGACAGCAGAGCTATCGTAGGACACACCTGAAGGTGAGATTGATTCGAATAGACATCGGTTTTGCTCGCTTTGGCACTGAGTGAAGCCAATCCCGCTGAGTATAGCCTTTCATTACGAGGAGCGATCCGTGTTTTAGTACGAAAGAGTGCTGATCGGGGTCATGGCTCTTTCTTAGTCGCTTGCTCTTTGGCTCATCACCAGATGCTTAAACCCAAAAAGGTTTTTTTTTTTTTTTTTTTTTGGTAAGCAAAAACAGAAGTAAGATAGGAAAATAAGCCAGTCAACTTTAAAATCAACAACCATTGAACAGAGCAAAATCAAAATACATACCAGTACAATTTTAAAATGAATATCGAAAATGAATATTTAGCATTTCCGAGAAAATGAAAAATCCAGTGTAGTTTGAGCGTGACTACTTGCATAAACCAAAGATGTGCTTGATTTATACCTGGAGACATTTTACTGGGTTTTTCTTTAGCAAGAATTCACGTTCGCACCCAAAGGTAACCGAGGCAATCTCTGGGGTCAGTCCATAGAGCATCTCGTCATCAGAATGCCAAGACACATAATCATTGTTACCGTCGTATCGGTTTAGGACCAAGCTATTGAATTTACTTCCAGGAAGAGCTTTATGGACCTTCAAAAGAAACCGATAAACCGTCATAACATCAATCACTTCAAGAAATGTGAAGACACTGAAATAGACTCAAAAGCCGAATCACTCGGCTAAGGAACATTACAAGCTCAAAGGCATCCTTACTGCATCCAAGATGTCCTTGAGTGGAGGGAAATCGTCCCAAGAATAAGCACGAGGCGTGTGCCCGTTATAGCTGATCGCCGGCAATCCTTCCGCCGCGATATAACACGAATCTCTAGGCTGCGACAAGACCAACCCATTATATATTCAGAACAAAAAGAACACACGAACATGGAACAACGGTCGGACGAGAGTGTCAAGACAATCACTGTAGCGACAAAGAACACGTGAAATTCAATAATTACGATCTCTCATTCATGCTTTTCCGACCACACCATCGAAAGCTGCCACCACCTCGACGACAGAGGGAAGACCTGGACGAGATTGCGACCGAAGATGCGGAGAGTGGGTCGGGACCAAGGGACGTGCTTGTTGAGGTAATCGAACCATGACCACGACTGCTCCGCTGGGAAGAAGCGGGGCACGTGGAAGAACTCGCTCCCATGCCCAAGATCGAAGCTTTTCCCATTCCTCACGCTCTCCCTCGGGTCGAATTCCGAAGGGCTCGACGTCGACGGTGCCGGGTCGGCGGTCGCCGTCAGTTTGCGCATCAAGCTGTTCATGTCTCGCCGCCGCCGGAGCTTCTCCGTCGCCGGCGAAGTTCACGGAGCCTCGCGGAGAAAGTCGAGCTCTTTAGACCGGGAGAATCAACAATGAATCTTCCACCGCCACGTGCCATTGCCATCTTTATTTCTTTTTCCAAAGGTACATTTAAAGTGCCAGCGTTTCGAAGTAAAATAGATTATTAAGGCTGCGTTTGTTTTTGTTTCCATTTTCTGTTTTTAAACAACTTTTTTATTTTTGGTTCGGAAGAAAAACACTTTTGTTTGCGTTTTTGTTCCAAAATTATTTTTTTATTTCCAGAAACACATTTGGAACAGAAATAAGAAACAAAAAAAAAGTTATTTCTTGTTTCTGAAATAAAATTTAGAAACACTTCTCTCCTTTTTTTTTTCTTTTTTCTTTGGCCGGTCGCCAGCCTCAGCCATGGCCGGTGACCGGCCGTCGAGGGTCGGTGACGCTGTCAAGGGCCGGCGACCTCGCTAGAGCGTCGCCGGCCCCCGGCGAGGCCAACCTCGCCCAGCGGCCGGCAAGGCGAGGCCGCCGGCCCTCGTCGACTAGTCGCCGGCCATGGCCGAGGCCAACAACCAGCCAAAAGAAGAAAAAAGGAAAAATAAAAAATAAAATAAGGAAAAATAAATAAGGAAATAAGAAAGAAAATAGAAAAATAAAAATAAAAATATTAAAAAATTAAAAGAAATAAAAAAAATATACAAATTTACCAAACGTGTTTTTGTTCATTTTTTATTCCCGGAACAAGTTTACCAAATGCATTTTTTTGTTCAAAAATTATTCCCGAACAGAAAACACTTTTTTCTATTTTTGTTTTTTGGAACAATTTTAAACAGAAATGCTACCAAACGCATCCGAAATAATCCGGTCAAATTGCTGACATAGCAATTTTTCAGCGAGTTAGGTGCAAAATGGCGTCGTTTTGCACACCGACATAGCAACAAATTGCAAAAACAACGTCGTTTTGTGTTTGATATGTAAATAATTAATATAAAAATTAATTAAATTAAATTAAAACTTAATTTTATTTAAAATATTCTAAAAATTTAAAAAAATTAAATTTATTAAAAAAAAAAAGGGGGGGAAGGGGGGCGGGAAGGGCTCGCAATGGAGGGGGAGGGTTGGTGGGGTTGTCGGCCCCGGTCGATCGATAGCAAGGGCTTGCAAGCCCTTGCCCGATTTGGGCGACCCAGATCTGGGCAAGGGCTCGCGGGCTCTCCCCACTGATCGGCCAATGTCGCCATCCCCTGGCTAGGGCCTGGCAACCTTAGCCAATGCTCCCCCCATCGTCACTGGCCCTTCCAGCAACGGCGGGGAGTCGGTGAGGGCCCGCGAGGGCTCAAGGGCCCTCGCCGTTAGTCAGCCAACGTCGCCCACCCCTAGCCAGGGCTCGGCAACCTCGATCGATGCTCCCTCCACCATCGTCGGCCCTTACCGATGACGACGGGGAGGCGGCGAGGGCTCACAAACCCTCACCCAAATGCGGGCGAGGGTCGCGGCCCTCACCACGATCCGGCGAGGGCTCACAACCCTTGCCACCATTCGGGCCGGAAATTTGGCGACCCCAAGCAGCCCTCCACCCTCTATCGCTAGCCCTTCCCGGCGGCGACAAGAGCTCAACCCTCAGCCCCCTTGACCCCCCACCACCTTTTTTTTAATTTTAATTTTTTTAATTTTTAGAATATTTTAAATAAATTTAATTTTAAATTTAATTTAATTAATTTCATATTAATTATTTACACATCAGACATAAAACGACGTTGTTTTTGCAATTTGTCGCCATGTCAACGTGCAAAACAACGCCGTTTTACCCAACTCACCGGAAAATTGCCACGTTAGCAATTTGGCCGGATTTTAGCTAAAGTGGCACTTAAGTAATCCATTTTACTTCGAAACTAGCACTTAAGTGTACCTTTCCGAAGTTTTGGCACTTAAGTGTCTCTTCGTAATAAGTTTTGGCATTCAAGGTGATGCGGGAGCATCCAACGTAGCTCCATTGACCAACTCATAACCATCGATCCTTATCCAAGCCAATAAAGAAATTGGGCATTATGTGCTTAGATGGATCAATCAAGGGAATGAATTCAAGGTAACCAAACGCGTTCTTATATCATTTTCGATTGGGAAGAACTATCGAGATGAGGTTGTATGTGGTGTAATTCCTACGGAGGCATGCCACTTGTTATTGGGTAGACCGTGGCAATTTGATATAAAATGCTATGCATGATGGTTGGAAAAACACATACTCTTTTCATAATGAACAAAAATGCATTGCTTGTTGAAAATAATTTGCAAGTGTGTTCCTGGAGAATTTGCCACTTGGATTACCTCCCATAAGAGGTATTGAACATCAAAATATCAGTATCAGAGCTCAAGGTTCAACTCATTTGAGTGATTTCTTTCTTTCTTTTGTTACAAATTCCTTATAAATGATAAAGTTCCAAGAGGCTTGACTTTGGAGCAAGCGCACAACGAAAGGCAAGATCATGCAATCCAAAATCTTCAACAACAAATGGAGCAAGTCCTTAATCTTCTAGAGAATCCGCCGAGACAAGGACAACTAGCAAGGCGTCCCAATGAACGGCATCGACGTGACAATTCTGAATCTCGTCAAAATTCTGATGGCGATTCTGAGTCCACTGGAGACAACCGAACGATTCTACACTCTAGTGATTCTGATGCAAGAGCATCCAACGTAGCTCCATCGACCAACTCCACTTGCATCACACTCAACTTCAAATACTCTATCAAAATCAAGAAGTGCAAGAATAGGGGACTCACAAAGTTTCTGTTTGATTATGTCAAAGGCATTTTAAGCAGCCTTTGTCCATTCAAAAGCACCATTCTTCATGCATTTAGTTATAAGAGCCATGATGGTACTAAAGTTTTTGACAAAACGTCGATAAAAAGAAATAAGTCCATGAAAACTTCTTACATCGAAATGGACTTCAAACCGGCCAAGTCTTCATAGCTTCCACCTTGGTTTGATCAACAGAGATTCCATCTTTGGAAACCACATAACCAAGAAACAAAATGCTTGGAGAGAAGAACTCACATTTCTCCATTTTAGCATACAGTTTTTGATCTCTCAAGACATTGAAGACCTGTTTTAAATGAGAGATATGCTCCTCCTCGTTCCTGCTATAAACAAGAATATCATTGAAATAAATAGCGACAAATCAACCAATAAAGGAATGAAGAACCGCATTCGTGAACCTTTAGCCTTCCCGAAATTCGTACTCCTCCCTTGACCAGAAAATAATCCTACTGAAACTTCATCAATTGGTCATACAAGACATCTAAAATGACCCCCCATTGATAGTTATCGATATACCACAAAGTATCGATAAGTAATTAATATTATTCATTCAAAATGATCCATTCAAGCACATAATGCTCAATTTCTTTATTGGATTGGATAGGCATTGATGGTTCTGAGTTGGTCGATGGAGCTACGTTGGATGCTCCCGCATCAAGAGCCGAATCAATGAAGAAGCTCCATGAGCATATTCAATCCAACATTGAAAAGGATAACGAATCTTACAAAAGAAAGCACATCGCAAGAAGACTCAATTTCAACCAGGCGATCTTGTATGGCTTCACTTGAGGAATGAGAGATTTCCATTTTGTCGAAAGAACAAGCTCATGCCTAGAGCTGATGGTCCCTTTAAAGTTATTGAGTGAATTGGTGACAATACTTACAAGATTGACCTTCCTAGAAAGTTTGGAGTTTCGGCAACATTCAACGTGGGAGATCTTTCTCCTTACTTGGAGGATGAAAACCTTCTAGATTTGAGGACAAATCTCAAACAACCTGGGGAGGATGATGCGGGAGCATCCAACGTAGCTCCATCGACCAACTCAGAATCATCGATGCTTATCCAAACCAATAAAGAGAGCAAGATTGGCAGTATCCGATGTTGTCGTTAGGTGATGTTAATCTAGTGCTCTTGAAAAACATAGTACCATGATCATTACCCTTTTAAGAGGGCAGCCTAACAAAAGGTGGCTAAAAACGTGTTTATCATAAATATTGTTGGGCCACACTCTTGTGATGAACGGTGACGCTTATTTGGACATGCCATATGGTGCTTTCTTCATATGAACTTGCAAAAATTGTCCGTCTGTTAATGCATGTGTCTTGTATTTCCTAAGGTACCAAGAAGCAATGTAAATTCTCATCAAGTTCAACCGATGGAGATGATCCCACATTATATACGAGTACTATGATATAGAAGACGAGAATGAAAGGATTATAGATCTTCTATTGCCTTAATGTGTTCCAACGGTTACATATCTGAAATCTTGGTGCGCTTGTTACTCTTAATCTGAGCGTAGTTGCAAGCATTGCATATTTTAATAATGCAACTCATCGTACTATGCATGCACATAAATTGAAGCATCATTTGGAGATAGAGGATTTTCATTCAGATTTCAGCTCTCATTGGTTATGTGAACTTTTTTTTTTTTTTAACTACAACAACTGTCACAGAATTCCAAGAAAATTTGACTTCACTAGAATTTGGTTGAATCACCGTCTATAATCTCCCGAAAGATTGCGAATGTTGTAAGTGTATTCGTATTGTTCTCTTAAAACGTAGATTCAAATTGCAACCTTTTGAAGCACAAGCCTCACACCTTTGGTAATTACCCCTTGTGCGACTGTGAGATAGAAGGGTTGAAGTGCCATTTCCATTGGAGATTAACTAGTGGGGGGTTCAAATAATCTTGGGACACCTCATTCTCCATGTAGAAAAATCTAAAAAGGACTAGACACAGCCTTCTATATAAATATTGACTATTTGCTTCCCACTTGCAATAACAGAGAGGAGGCAAAACAAGAAAGAGAATGGCGGAGAAGAGTAATCTTCCTCTCTTTGAAACAAAGGTTTTCAAGAACCGCTTAATCTTCAGGTTATACTCACTCTCAATCGTCATCAGCATCTGCTTCATCTTCTACTTTAGAATCCTTCACTTGCCGGACTCCAAAACAGCTGAGAAATTGGCCTGGCTTGGAGCCCTCTTCTCTGAGCTCTGGTTCACTTTTTACTGGTTCACGAACATCGCCGTAAGATGGAACCCTTCGTATCGCCGTACCTTCAAGGACAGGCTTTTTCAGAGGTGTCCTCTCTCTCTCTCTCTCTCTTTCTCTCTCTAAATCACTAATATGTCTGTTGACTTCATGGAAGAAGTTTGTATTTTTCAATACAAATTATGTGCTAGTCACTAATATGTTTATAATTTTCTCTTAGGATACACTCTTGGAAAAAAAAAATTGGTGGTTGATTGTTAGCTACGATCTAATAATAATAGCATATGAAAGCTAATACAACCTTACATTTGTCTTTAAAAAGAACAAGAAATGAATAGTATTTCTATTGAAGTCATTGCATCGTATTTGAATTTGATAAGCTCTTTACATTGTTATCATGAAATCTATTAGGTACGGCCATGTTTTGCCAGGAATAGACATATTTGTGTGTACGGCAGATCCCGTGATAGAGCCACCAACCATGGTGATTAACACCGTCTTATCAATTATGGCATACAATTATCCACCGGAGAAGATGAGCATTTATCTCTCCGACGACGGTGGTTCAGACCTAACTTTCTATGCGTTACTTGAGGCTTCTCGATTCTCCAAGGAATGGCTTCCCTTCTGCCGGAATTTTAATATTGAACCAAGATCGCCGGAGGCCTATTTTAGAAAGGCCGTTGAGCCTCTAAACGATTCTCTCTGGTCCAACAAGTGGTCCTCCATGAAAGTAATCTCTCTCTCTCTCTCTCTCTCATATAATATTTATAATTGAGATGTGAGATCTTTTTTATGGCAATGCATTGCAAACCAGGTTGAGGCACGTATGCTTCAGTTTCAAAAGACTAGTAATGAAATATTTGAACACATCTCCACCTAAAAAGATCAGATTTATGTTGATCAAATCCTTTTGGATAATTAATCACGTAGGTTTCTCAGTAAGACTCGCATAATTAATGGTTCCGATGATATTGGTATGTGCGGTCTAAATCCCTGCAACAAATTCTGTTTTCGATCACTTACTGGTTATTGTTATTATTATTTTTCCTCTTTTTTGGAGATCATGTCTTCTGAGTTATCTAAAATATTGAACGGTAGGTATGGAAAAGCAGAGAGAGTGAGAGAGGGGAATTTCTCTTGGAAAAATTTTCGTTGAGAGCAATGTCTGTGGCCCACGATCTTCTACGTTGAAAGAGATTTTGTCCTTTCGACAATTTCCACACTTCACTCCAAAATGGAGGACCGTGATCTTCGAATTGTAGTGTCAAGCTCGTTATAAAAATAATTATTGCACAGAAACTTCCAACCTTCATAAATCGACAAGAAATCGACGCCATCTACTTATTGACAAATCGCCTTCTTATTTCGGCATTGATGGCTATGTGCCTCGGATGGGCTTGTCGCGTACCAGACTCAAAATATAAATATTCCATGAAATGGACAATTCCTTTGTCGCGTGATAGATCATGGTTTTGGATTCAAAAGACAAGGAGAAATAAAGAAAGAAAGAAAGAAAAAACACTTTAGTCTTTTATACTTAAAATAAGGAAAAAATTATGAATTTTCGTCCCGATACTTTTACGTTTCCTTTATTCAAGTCCCATACGTTTCTATCCATCTAATTTCATAAATATTATAATCAAATCTCTCAAATACCAAATCCATTTAGATTCAGCTAACATGATTGGAGAACGGCGTCAAAGTATGATGCGAATAAGATATGTGGACACACATATGGAAATTTATTAAAAAACTTAGCTAATAAAGACAACATGAGAGAACCTTACCAAAAAAAAAAAAAAAAAAAAAGAAGAAGACAACATGAGAGCATGGTGTAAATAAAAATTCAGACATATGGATGCCCGAATTGCAGATTTTTTTGTCAACATCACACAATAATGTTATTCAACCGCCGTGTCATTTGAATCAGAGTGATCTTATCGACTCCAAGAATGTGTTATTTATCATAGCCAATTTCAACCCAAGGTCACCCATTCCAACTTCCACATATTTGTATGAACAAAACGACACATAATTAATCAAAATCTATTTCTTTCTTTTAATGAAGAAATACATATGCCTAAAAAAGAAATTGTGCTCTTTGGTTATGCTTATCACAGAACTTATACGAGGACATGAAGAAACGCATCGAATCGGTAGCAGAGCTGGGACGGATTCCAGACGACATTCGGGAGCAACACAAAGGATTTCTCGAGTGGGACATTGCCTCGAGCCGGAGAGATCATCAAACAATTCTTCAAGTACTGCATATCTACAATAAAATATTAAGTGTTCTAATCTTTCTGCTACATCAATGACATGTTTCTGCTGATTCTTTTTCAGATATTAATCGATGGGAGGGACGCCAATGCCGTCGACAATGAAGGACAGCCTCTCCCTACTCTGGTGTACTTGGCCAGAGAAAAGAGACCACAGTTCCACCACCACTTTAAAGCAGGAGCTATGAATGCTATGGTAATTATATCAGCATGCAACGATTCACTAAAAACCCATATTCTTCATCATAAAAAAAGTAAAGAACATCAAGTTGTGCAGCTTTCTTTATTTATGTATGTGAGGATCTTTCTTTGGGATCGATCGATGGCTTAAAACAAGATCTTGGTGCTAATCTTTCTTTTTCTTTTTCTTTTCCTGGATCAAATAGATTAGAGTCTCCTCGAGAATCAGCAACTCGCCCGTCATCCTTAACGTGGACTGCGACATGTACTCGAACAACTCAGACTCAGTGAGAGACGCACTGTGCTTCTTGATGGATGAAGAGAATGGTGATGAGATCGGTTTCGTACAGTTCCCACAGTGCTTCGATAACATTACGAAGAATGACCTGTACAGCAGTTCCTTGAACGTAATAATGAAGGTAAGCCACTCCCAAATGATGTTGGCACAGCGCCATCCCTGAACCGCAGTGCCATATCTGATTCAGTCCCTACATGTTAAATGAGACTAATGCACTGGCTTAACTATTTTATTCTATAAATTCCACATTTCCGTTAGAATTTGCCGACTGATGATCCGTACTTGGTGAAACTGGACTAAAATGGGTTACCAAAACTCGATTAAACTCATGAATTGAACTTGAAATCATGACTCCAAGCAAGCACATCCCCATTGGCAACTTAGCAAATTCTAATGCATGGACTGAATTATACCAAATCAAAAGGACGCCGATAGACACGTTGAGCATATCAAATTGAAAAGATAGGACACCTACCTTGGATGAGTGAAGACATCATAATAAGTTTTAATACATACTACGAGATTGCAGGTGGAGATGCATGGAATGGACGATAATGGTGGACCTGGGTACATTGGCACCGGGTGCTTTCATCGGCGAGAGACACTGTGTGGGAGAAAGTATAAACGAGGAAGTAAAAGTGAGTCCTTGAGGTGGGATCACCACCTGAGGATACAAGATAGTGCAAGTGTCCTAGAAGAAACATGCAAACCACTAGCCAGCTGTGGTTATGAAGAGAACACTGAGTGGGGAAAGGAGGTCTCTCTCTCTCTCTCTCTCTCTCTCTCTCTCTCTCTCTCTCTACATTTGAATGTCCTAACTAGCACATATACATCGTAAGAGCGAATAGTTACCAGTACACGCATACACTTGAGTCATCCTTATGACTAACGAAATTAAAGACCTCGACTTGCTCAAAAGCTAGTCAAAACGTGTTAACCAAATCAACGTTTGGCCCAAATTTTCTAGCCTTTTGAGTATTTTTCAAAATTTTCTGGAAAGAAACCTTGTCAAAGAATGGAAATGTGTGAAGAAATCAGGGAAGGTTAAGCATTCGGCACCATATTCTACAGATGACAAGAGAGCAGTGCTTTCTGTCGTCTGCTACAAACAAGAGAAAAGCAGTTTACAGGTTCTTGGAAACCGAGCTTAGATGATAAACATCTCATGTAGGGCTCTCTCTGTCATTCTGATTAATTGAAAGATTAAGGAACAAAAGCAATTAAGCCTCTTATATCATTCCGAATTTTGATGGAACCAAAAGCTATGCTTATATCATAATTATTCAAAGACTGGCCTGGGCTAAGCAGCCATCAGAACTGAATTTAGGCGACCCAGGCAGTCTTTCGAGCACTAGAAATATGCAATTATACACATGCAAAAGCATTCATGAAAAGAGTCTTGTCTGAATTGCAGATGGGTCTAAAGTATGGCTGCCCATTGGAAGATGTCCTTACCGGTTTAGCAATACACTTCAGAGGTTGGAGATCGATCTATTTTAACCCCGAAAGGAAAGGCTTTCTAGGAGTTGCGCCCACAGCATTGTTGCCGTTTCTAGTTCAAAATAAGAGATGGTCTGAAGGTAATTTTCAAATCTTCCTATCGCAGTACTGTCCCCTGGTGTATGGACACGGAAAAATCCCCCTGAAGCTCCAACTTTCATATTGTGTCTGGTTGCTATGGGCGCCAAGTTGCCTGGCTTCTCTGTATTATGTGACTATTCCATCTCTCTGTCTTCTCAGAGGCATCTCCTTGTTCCCCAAGGTAATTAGTTAGATAAACTTTTCTGGGAAGACTAATCTTGATTTAATTTTTGATATGTATAATATACTCGTAAGGTTGGTCCTGGTGGTAAAATCTAAAAAACAATTAAGTCATTAAAGATAAGAAAAATTTCAGCTACACCTACACCCCCTCTATTTTAGTAGTATTACACTGACACCACTCAGAAAGTGCCAAAATCAAGCACTAATAACTTGTGCTAGCCATTTGATCACCCTAATTTCGCTACCTGACAATGCAAAACGCTTGGTTGTGATAAAACCAAAGTACAAAGGCATCCGCATAATCTTTGATATAAAATGTCATTTGCTAGAGCTAACAGTTTCCTGCACATCAGATATTAAGTCAGTGGAGCTTCCCATTCATCTACCCCTTTATGGTGACTAGTGCATACAGTGCCGGAGAATTCATATGGTGTGGAGGCACTCTTCGTGGCTGGTGGAATTACCAGAGAATGTGGGTCTATAAGAGAACAACTTCCTTCCTCTTTGGCTTCTTGGACAACATTTTGAGACTGCTGGGTATTTCCAAGTCTGCCTTTGTCGTCACTGCAAAAGTGGCAGATGATGATGTATCCAAGAGGTACGAACAAGAGCTTATGGAGTTTGGTGCACCCTCTCCTATGTTCACAATCCTAACAACCCTTGCTTTCCTCAATGCGTTAAGCTTCATTGGAGTTTTACTGAAGTTAGCAATGCATGGTCAGACTCTAGACCAGTTGGCTATGCAGATCGTATTGTGCGGTTTGCTAGTCTGTCTCAACCAGCCTCTATATGAAGGGATTTTCATACGAAAAGACAAGGCAAAAATGCCCTCCTCGGTGGCATATAAATCTGCAGTCTTTGCTGTCGTACTCTGTTCTTTAGCCTATGTATAATCTACCATTGCATTGTAGTGGCTAGAAGTCACCAAAACTTCATGAATATTTATATCACCCACCAGACATGGTACAAAGTAGAATGCCATCAGGACCAGTAAGAGAAAAATTTCTGCTGCTGTTGCTATGGCCTAGCTTGTTTGGTCTTTGTCATTTCCATTACTGCTGATCTCAATGTTAATATTGTACAGTTCAATGAAAGCGAAACTACATGTTGAGACCTCATTTTTCTTACCTAGAGAAATCACCAAACATCTCTTAGTTCGCCAGATATTTGTTAATAGACCAGTTACGGAAGTGCTAGAAGCCACACACTCCAAGGCGATGGTTTAACAGAGGTTATCGGCAGATTCAACGTAGCTGTGGAATCAAAATTCAAAACTTCAAGTTCTTGATATTAGCCAAAATGGAATCAGAGCACATAAGTTATTTAACACCTGGAGGTTGAAACTTATGAACACCTTCTGCTCTGGTTCCACTTCCTTCCCCCCTATACACTTACAGAAGCAGTTGCTTTCTCAAAACTTGTTGACAGCAAACTACATTACTAAGAGGAGCAGAGAAAAATGATTATGTGCTTGGTAGCAGAAATATGGCAGGACCCACCTGATGCTGAGGTTGCAATTAACTAAGCCCTCGCAATTACTAGTCCCGGCGATTTCAATTATTTTATTTCACCCACTTTTGCCTCATGGGACAGCTCTCCTTTTTGTCTAGTTATATTGATATAGATTGGAAACACTTTTTGGCTTACGATGCATGCTTTTATGTCATGGCCCTAGTTCTGACTAGACTTGCACGATGAAAGTGCGTGCTGGCTGTTGCTTTAGCATTGGTAGGCCATTCGTTGATCCTGTTGATTGATGTATTGAGAAAACATTCCCTAAGTGATTTTGAAGATTAACAAAATTTATCCTGAATAAAGATCTTGATTCTAATAACAAATATTTTCAGGTAGAAAGTCTAATTAGATATGATCAAACATTTTCAATCAAAACTAGAGTTGTGGCATAATTAATTCATTCCTTATGTGTTCTGTCAAATGGCTAGGAAGAATGCAATATGCTCATAGAACGACTAGTAATGATTGTTTGGATTTCTTGCCTTATTTATAAGGGGTTCCAAAATGAAAGCCTTCCAAATATCTCTCAGAAATTTAACTTTCTTGGAATGGTATACTTGAAACAAAAATATTCTTTCCAAGATGAAGCACTCGACTTATGGAAACCCAACCTGTTGTATGGGTGGCAGAATTTATGAGAAGCATCATCCTTGGTGATTTTGAAATAATCAGACCTTCTAAGTAAGATACAGGCCAACGGGTAGATTGGCTGGATAATTCTCCTACAGATATGTCCAATGGTTAGCTTGGACTAGGAGGAGTATAAGAGGAGGTCTCAAAGCTGAAAGAATTATTTTCATCTAAGAGAATCAAAGTTTTTAATTTCAAAATCTGAAGAGTGTTTTAAGATCTAATACATTCGTTTCTATGAACGACATTGTATAATCTCCTAGAGGTTAAGAGTATAGGAAGAGTTATTCACACAAGCTTGAATATTCATAGCTTAGATATGCTAGTACCATGTAATACATGACATAATTAAAGGTTCAGTTATAAACTATCTCGAAAACATGTAAATCACATATATAGATCTTCCATTGCTTTAATGTCTTCCAATCGTTGCATATATAGAATTTTGTTGCGGTTGTTACTCTTAATTTGAGCATAGTTGCGAAGTATTGCATAATTTAATAATGCTATTCATCATCAGGAGATTAGAGAATTCGTCCAAATTTCAGTTATGGCTAGTTACATAAACATTGTTCCTTCGACCACGACGACTAATATGATACTCCAAGAAAATTTGACTTCACTACCATTTGGTTGAATCACCATCTATCAAAAAAAAAAAAAAAAAAAAACTAGCCACGGCCTTCTATATAAATATTGCCTAATTGCTTCACCCACTTGCCATACGGAAAGGACAAGAAAAGAAACAAAAAATGGGAGAGAAGAGTAATCTTCCTCTCTTCGAAACAAAGTCAGCCGACAACCGCTTCATCTTCAGATTATACACACTTTCCATCTTCATCAGCATCTGCTTCATCTTCTACTTTAGAATCCATCACTTGCCGAGTCCAAAGCAGTGAGAAGTTGGCCTGGCTTGGAGCTTTCTTTCCGAGCTCGGTTCGCTTTTTTTGCGGTTTCTCACAATCATCGTAAGATGGAACCCTTTGTATCGCCAGACCTTCAAGGACAGGCTTTCTCGAGGTGCTCTCTCTCTCTCTCTCTCTCTCTCTCTCTCTCTCTCTCTCTCTCTCTCTCTCTCTCTGTGACGGAAGAAGCTAATGTTTTTCAACCTTAAAAGTCTTGACCCGTCGGTTGTGAGAAAATAATGTGCTAAGCATTAATACCTCAGACCAATTTTTCTTAGGATACGCTCTTCAAAAATACAGTTGAAATTTTCGGTATGATGTATTGGCCTTAGTCTCATAAAACCATCACAGGAACGAAACTTAGCGTGCAAAAACTGAACCGAGGCACTAATTGTCCTTTAAGAGGAACAAAAGAAAAAACAAGTCTTTCTGATGTGATCATTGTATGAGATTTGAATTTAGTCTTCTCGTAACGATATATTCATGAACTCTTTTAGGTACGAGGGGTTTTGCCTGGAATAGACATATTTGTGTGCACAGCAGATCCGTAATAGAGCCACCAACCATGGTGATCAATACTATCTTGTCAATCATGGCATACAACTATCCACCGGAGAAGATGAGCATTTATCTCTCTGACGACGGTGGTTCATACCTTACTTTCTATGCGTTACTTGAGTCTTCTCAATTCTCCAAGAAATGGCTTCCCTTTTGCCGGAAGTTTAATGTTGAACCAAGATCCCCGGAGGCCTATTTTAGAAGTGTTGTTGAGCCTCTAAATGATTCTCTCTTGTCCAAGGAGTTGTCCTCCATTAAAGTAAGCACATCTCTCTCTCTCTCTCTCTCTCTCTCTCTCATACTGTGCCATTTTTTTAGTAAAATATTTATGACTATCATCTATATGTGATTTTATTAAAAAGCCGATTAACTCCATATCTACATGTACACTTCAACTATGCAAAAGCCTTCTCTAATTAACTAAACTAGCAACACCCAAAACTGACTCTGTTTCAAGGTAAATAAGTTCCACACCAAATACCTGGAATTATCAGAGTTGGTACCTATTTTTTGAAAACAAGAGCCGAAAAAGCTGACTCTGAAATTGACCTCAAACCGAACTAGCTGACCTTTTCTTTTTCATTTATTTAGTAAATCAATCATATATATTTTGTGATTGTAATGTAAAAATTTCCCAAAAATTATCGTAACACTGAGAACTAAAAAAGAAAGCAGAAAGTTCTTAAGAGATTGAGGGGAAGTTCTCGGGTAAACCGAAGGTTCCCCTTATAGAATCAAGAACTGAACCATTGAAGGCTGGTTCCCAAATTTTTCAGCCAGGACCAAACTAATCCTCATGTACATCAGCCCAAAACCAGTAGAATAAGACTGATTCGGTTCGGTTCTAGAATGGAACCGGCCCCGTTGCTCGTATGAACATGTACTCTTAATCTACACAAGGCAGTATTGTAACCTATCCTCTCTCTCTCTCTCTCTCTCTCGCATTTATTCCAAAGCAGTTGAGGCATGCATGCCTCAGTTTCAAAGCCTAGCATTAGAATATTTGAACACATCTCCACCTAAACGATTGTGAGACTTTAGGGTATGGTCCATGGTAGACAACTAGTTTATCAACGATTTAAAACTAGTTTTACCAAGTCCACCATCGATTTAATATAATGCTAGCGCATCGAAAACACAAAACGCATCGCTACTTGCCAAATAATTTAGTCTCTGCTAGGACGCAAAGCTCCCATTTTTAAAACCCTAAGAGGTTGAAAAGATCTCCTGATAGGTTTCTTGAATCTAGTGGGCTAATTTGTGGGGAGCTATTCATCCTTTTCTATTTGCGTAGTGCTATAAGACACTGAAGACTATGGCCCTGCACTCTTCTTCTTCTGTTCATAGCCTTTCAAGTGCCATTTTTCTCCTTTGGCCACCTTCTTGAAAACATGTTAGATGATCTGTCACCTTCTCGAAAACACGTTAGATGATCTGTAAACTTTACGTTGATCAGCTCTATCTACATAGTTGATGATGCGAGCGTCAAGGTGAGACTCGCATGATTGATGGTCCAAATGATATCGGTTCACGTCATGATTTAAATTCATAAATCATGTAATGACTTCTTTTTTGGAATTTACTTCTCTTTTTGGAGATCTCACCTTCTCAGTTATCCAAAACGTTGAATCGTAGTTATATGAAAAGACTTTTTATTCGCGATGATTCCATTCTCACAAGATCTGTCAGAGAGAGAATCATTTGTTCTCATCGTCGTTCTCATTCAGAACGATGTTTAGGGCCCATTATATTCAACTTGACATGAGAGTTTTCTTTTGATAAATTCCACACTTCACTAAAAAATAGTGGCTGGACAGAAGCTTTCAACCTTACGATATCGACAAAAAGCTAATGCCATCTATTTGACATCAAATTAATGCTTTTGTCAGCATTGAAAGGTACATCTTGGACGGGATTCGAGTCTCGTAGACTCAAATTACAAAGATTTCATGTTAAAAAAAATTGCTTTTTTGGTGTCGTAAACCATGGTTGTGGATTCATTTGAAAAATACATTAAAAGTGTTATAACTTTTGTATAACCCTCACTTTGTTGTTAAAACTGAAGTGGCAAACTAGAGAAAAAATTATATTAAGTACCTCCAACGATAAATTCCGGCCAAAAGTCTTTTTCTAATTAAATGTTTATTCCTACGTGGCATTTTAATAAATAAATAAAAAGAGTGGGGTTGAGGTGGCTGAGTTGAAGGAAAGGACGCCGCTTCAAATCTTTTGCTCAAAAGACTGAGATCTCTTACAAGTGACTCGCTAGCTCAAACTACAATTTAAAGCTCGGTTCTCGGAGGGAAAGAATTGAAATCTTCTGCCAGGGTTCAATCAAATTCAAGATGTCCTTGGATTTATAAGCCCACAATAATAGTAATAATCACATTTGTCTTCACTTTATTGGAACGAATTTAAGCCTCTTATCCCGCTTCTGCTCTCTATTGCAATAATCAGCTCTTAATTTTGGGGAAACCAATTATGGTCTGAAAAATTTAGGAAAAGGCTTGATTGTTTGAATTAGGGTTCATATTTGGGGTAAAACATGCAAAAGACGTCATATGGGATATTAATGCTAACTGGGCATGCTGATGAATCACGCCAATTAGGGAAATTGATAAAATATTACCATGTCAAATTTCTGGCACCCCAAATTGGAGTTAACACTTAAGTGATACTTTTTTTTTTTTTTTTTTTCACAAAGTGGCACTAAGTGATAAAGAAAATTATTATTAAAGTGAACATCGTATGAAAGTTATGATATTTGTAATGTCTTTTTCCCAATAAGAAGTAAAAAGAAAAAAAAAAAAAAAAAGACTTCAATCCATCCAAAGATTACTTAAATCAAGCCAAAAATATGTATGAGTTTCGTCTTGGTACTTTAATATTTCCTAATCAAATCCTTCTATTTTCATAAATTTTCCGTAAAATACATCAGATATTAAATCCCATTAAATCCGGCTTATATGTATGGAGGATGATGCCAAATATGCTATGGATAATATACACATGCTACTATGGACCTATGTTGAACAAGAAGTTTCGAATATTGGATACAGGAAAGAGATCATTGGAAACAATGAAGGATTGAATTTTAGGGACTGGAATTCCAAATTAATGTGTGACATAACATTGCCAATTTCAACCCAAGGTGACTCATTCCACCATCCACATAACTGTATGAAATAAATGATACATAGCAAAACTTGAAAGAACTTTGCCCTTGGGTTATGCTTATGACAGAATTTATACGAGGACATGAAGAAACGAATCGAAACAGTAGCGGAGTTGGGACGGATTCCAGATGACATTCGCAAGCAACACAAAGGGTTTCTTGAATGGGACACTGTCTTGAGCCAGAGAGATCATCAAACAATTCTTCAAGTACCATGCATCTACTTTAAAAGATTAACGTTCTAATCTTTCGGCAGCATCAATGACATGTCTCTCCTGACTCTTCAGATAGTGATCGATGGGAGGGATCCCATGGCAGTGGACAGTGAAGAACAGCCTCTACCAACTCTGGTCTACTTGGCCAGAGAAAAGAGACCACAATACAACCACCATTTCAAAGCAGGAGCTATGAATGCTCTGGTAATTCTCAACATACTGTACTCATACACGTGATTCACTCAAAGCCCTCATTTTTCATCACCAAGAAAAGTGAAGAACATCAACTTCCACACAGATTTTTCTATTTATGTATGGGAGGATCTTGCCCTTGGATCGATTTGAGGGCTTAAAATACGATATTGGTGCCAATCTTTATGTTATTTTTCTGAAAAAAATAGATCAGGGTCTCATCGAGGATCAGCAACGCGCCCATCATCCTTAATGTGGACTGCGACATGCATTCGAACAACAAGGACTCGGTGAGAGATGTACTGTGCTTCTTCATGGACGAAGAGAATGGTGATGAGATTGGTTTCATACAGTTCCCGCAGACCTTCGACAACCTCACGACCAATGACCTATACAGCAGTTCCCTTGATGTAATAAACAATGTAAGCCACTTCAAAAGGATTTCAACACAACACTGTCCCTTACCATGCTATATGTTATATGTGCTTAATGCGCTCGCTTTACGTTCAATTCTATTGATTCTACCAGTTCCGTCAGAATATGCAGACTGATACACCATATTTAATAAACTGCACTAAGATGGGTAATCATGACTCGATTGAACTCGTGAAGTGAACCTGAAATCACAAGTCCAAGTCAGCACATACCCATTGGCAACTCAGCAAATTCCAATGCGTGGACTAACATGAAGCTAATTAAAAGGAGGCCGATAGACTCTATTGGACATACTAAATTGAAGGGACAGGACAAGTACATTGGGTGCCTGAAGATACCATAATGACTTTTAGTACATTCTACGATGATTGCAGGTGGAGCTCCATGGTATGGACAATAATGGCGGACCTCTATACATCGGCACTGGGTGCTTTCATCGGAGAGAGACACTGTGTGGGAGAAAGTATAGACGGGGAAGTAAAAGTGAGTCCTTGAGGTGGGATCACCACCAGAGGACACAAGATAGTGCAAATGTCCTAGAAGAAACATGTAAACCACTAGCCAGCTGTGGCTATGAAGAGAACACCGAGTGGGGAAAGGAGGTCTCTCTCTATCCCTCTCTCTCTCTCTCTCTCTCTCTCTCTCTCTCTCTCTCTCTCTCTCCCCCTCCCCCTCCCTCCCCCCTAAATTTTCGACCCTTTTGAGTATATTTCAAAATTTTCTGTAGGGAAACTTAGTCAAAGGATGGAAATAGGGGAAGAAAGCAGAGAAGGTTAAGCATTCAGCACCATATTCAATATATAACAAGTGAGCAGTGCTTTCTATAGTCTACAACTAACGAGCTTGAAGCAGTTTACAAGTCCATGGAAACAAAGCTTAGATGATAAAACTCTCATGTAAGACTATGTCATTTTGATTAGGTGCAAAGAATAAAAAACAAAAGCAAATGAGTCTCTTATATCATTCCAGATTTTGATGCAACCAAAAGCTCTGCTTATATTATATTGTTCAAAGAGACGACTGGAAATTCAGCCGTCAAAACTGAAATATGCCACACAGGCATGCTTTCCAGCACTATAAATATGCAAATACACACGTGCAAAAGCATCCATGAAACAAATCTTGTCTGAATTGCAGATGGGTCTAAAGTATGGATGCCCAGTGGAAGATGTCATTACCGGTTTTGCAATCCACTGCAGAGGTTGGAGATCGATCTATTTCAACCCCAAAAGGAAAGGCTTTCTAGGAGTTGCTCCCACGACATTGTTGCAGTGCCTAATTCAACATAAAAGATGGACTGAAGGTGATCTCCAAATCTTCCTGTCACAGTACTGTCCCCTGTTGTATGGACATGGCAAAATCCCCTGAAGCTGCAACTCTCATATTGTGTCTACTTGCTATGGGCGGCAAATTGCTTGGCTTCTCTGTACTATGTAACTATTCCATCTCTCTGTCTACTCAGAGGCATCTCCTTGTTCCCCAAGGTAATTAATTAGATGACTTTCTTTTGTGAGAAAACTAATTCTCATGCCTCAACCTTCCACAGGTATAAATAAAGGTACAATAACATTGGTCCTAGTGCTAAAATCTCAAAACAATCAAGTCATTAAACATTAGATAAATTCCAGCTATACCCCCTCCATTATAGTAGCACTACACTGACACCACCCAAAAAGTGTCAAAAGCAAGCACTTATTACTTGCGCTAGCCATTTAATCAACCCTGATTTGGCCACTTGATGGTGTAAAACACTTGGCTATGATATAACCATAGTGCAGGGGCATCCACATAATCTTTGCTTTAAAATTTCCTTTGCTACAGCTAATAGCTTCTTGCACCATCAGGTTTCGAGTCAGTGGAGCTACCCATTCATCTATACCCTTATGGCGACTAGTGCATACAGTGCTGGAGAATTCGTATGGTGTGGAGGCACTCTTTGTGGCTGGTGGAATGACCAAAGGATTTGGCTCTATAAGAGAACAGCTTCCTATTTCTTTGCCTTCTTGGACAACATTCTGAGGCTGCTGGGTACTTCCAAGTCTGCCTTTGTCGTCACTGCGAAAGTGGCAGACAATGATGTATCAAACAGGTACGAGCGAGAGCTTATGGAGTTTGGTGCACCCTCTCCTATGTTCACAATCCTAACTACCCTTGCTTGGCTCAATGCGTTAAGCTTTATTGGAGTTTTACTGAAGTTAGCAGTGCATGGTCAGACTCCAGACCAGCTGGCTATGCAGATCATATTGTGCGGTTTGCTGGTCTGTGTCAACCAGCCTCTATATGAAGGTATTTTCTTACGAAAAGACAAGGGAAAAATGCCCACTTCAGTGGCATATAAATCTGCAGTCTATGCTCTAGTAGCCTGTTGTTTAGCCTATGTATAATCTACCATGCACTGGATTGGCTAGAAGTTGCCGAAACTTCATGAATATTTATACCACACACTAGACATGATACAAAGTAGGATGCCATCAGGAAGGACCTGATGTGAAAAACTTTCTGCTGCTATTGCTCTGTCCTATTTTGTGTAGTCTTTATCATTCCTATTATTGCCATCTCAGTGTTATTATTGTATCGTTCAATCAAAGAGAAAATGTTGAGACCTCATTCTTCTTACCTAGAGAATCACCAAACATCTCTTAGTTTGCCAGATACATTTTCTAGAAAAAAAAATAGACCAATTGCGGAAGTACGAGAAGCCGTATACTACAAGGCGATTGTTTAACAGAGGTATTGACAGACTAAATATAGCTATGGAATAAAAAATCACAACTTCAAGATCTTGATATTAGCCAAAATGAAGACAGAGCAACCTAAGTCAATTTAACACCTGTAGGTTGAAACTTATAAACACATGCTGCTGTGGTTACACTTCCTACACACTTTGACACATACAGAAGCAGTCGCCATAGACAGTTGCTTTCTCAAAACTTGTTGACAGCCAAGCCAACATCTAACAGGAGCAGAGAAAAATAATTATGTGCTTGACGGCAGAGCTATCGTAGGACACACCTGAAGGTGAGATTGATTCGAATAGACATCGGTTTTGCTCACTTTGGCACTGAGTGAAGCCAATCCCGCTGAGTGTAGCCTTTCATTAGGAGGAGCGATCCATGTTTTAGTACGAAAGAGTGCTGATCGGGGTCATGGCTCTTCCTTAGTCGCTTGCTCTTCGGCTCATCATCAGATGCTTAAACCCAAAAAGGTTTTTTTTTTTTTTTTTTTTTTTTTTTTTGGTAAGCAAAAACAGAAGATAGGAAAAAAAGCCAGTCAACTTCAAAATCAACAACCATTGAACAGAGCAAAATCAAAATACATACCAGTACAATTTTAAAATGAATATCGAAAATGAATATTTAGCATTTCCGAGAAAATGAAAAATCCAGTGTAGTTTGAGCGTGACTACTTGCATAAACCAAAGATGTGCTTGATTTATACCTGGAGACATTTTACTGGGTTTTTCTTTAGCAAGAATTCACGTTCGCACCCAAAGGTAACCGAGGCAATCTCTGGGGTCAGTCCATAGAGCATCTCGTCATCAGAATGTCAAGACACATAATCATTGTTACCGTCGTATCGGTTTAGGACCAAGCTATTGAATTTACTTCCAGGAAGAGCGTTATGGACCTTCAAAAGAAACCGATAAACCGTCATAACATCAATCACTTCAAGAAATGTGAAGACACTGAAATAGACTCAAAAGCCGAATCACTCGGCTAAGGAACATTACAAGCTCAAAGGCATCCTTACTGCATCCAAGATGTCCTTGAGTGGAGGGAAATCGTCCCAAGAATAAGCACGAGGCGTGTGCCCGTTATAGCTGATCGCTGGCAATCCCTCCGCCGCGATATAACACGAATCTCTAGGCTGCAACAAGACCAACCCATTATATATTCAGAACAAAAAAGAACACACGAACATGGAACAACGGTCGGACGAGAGTGTCAAGACAATCACTGTAGCGACAAAGAACACGTGAAATTCAATAATTACGATCTCTCATTCATGCTTTTCCGACCACACCATCGAAAGCTGCCACCACGACAACCACGACACGCAGACGCGCGCGCGCGCGCGCGCGCGCAGTGACAGAGGAACGCGCGCGCGCGCAGTGACAGAGGAAAGACCTGGACGAGATTGCGACCGAAGATGCGGAGAGTGGGTCGGGACCAAGGGACGTGCTTGTTGAGGTAATCGAACCATGCCCACGACTGCTCCGCCGGGAAGAAGCGGGGCATGTGGAAGACCTCGCTCCCATGCCCAAGATCGAAGCTTTTCCCCTTCCTCACGCTCTCCCTCGGGTCGAATTCCGAAGGGCTCGACGTCGACGGTGCCGGGTCGGCGGTCGCCGTCAGTTTGCGCATCAAGCTGTTCATGTCTAACCGCCGGCGGAGCTTCTCCGTCGCCGGCGAAGTTCACGGAGACTCGCAGAGAAAGTCGAGCTCTTTAGACCGGGAGAATCAACAGTGAATCTTCCACCGCCGCTTGCCATTGCCATCTCTTATTTCATTTTCTTGCCTTCCTATTCCCAAGTCTTTATTTTCCTATACTATGGTGAGAAATGATTTTCAGAAATTTTGTTTTGAGGGCACGAAATATGTTTGCAGTGATTTTCATTTTCGTGCTTAGGACATGAGGAATATGTTTTTTTTTTAACGTAAGGACATGCGGAAATTACTTATTGCTTTTACTCAAGAATTTGAAAATGCAAAAATTATTTCGATATTTAAAAATAGGTATAAGTGTACTACAAATCTTAAAACTTATTATAAAAGTGCAATTGACTTATAAATTAAAAAAAAAAAACACAGTTAAGCCCTAAAACTTGTAACAAAAGTGCAATCGAGTTATAAAATTTCTAGAAATATAATAAGTTCTTGAAATATTAAATAGGATAAGTGCATTAAAATTATTAGAACTTATTATAATAATGCAATTAAGTTCTAAAATTTTCAAAAAGCTCAATTACATCCTAAAACTTGTTACGAAAGTGTAATCAACTTCTAAAATTTTCAAAAAGTGTAATTAAGTCCTAAAATTGGTCACGAAAGTGCAATCGAGTCTTAACATTTTCAAAAATTGTCATCAACGGAATGTCTTAATTTGATCAGTTTGATAAGTTTTAAGACTTAATTGCACTTTTTTTTTACTGACCAAAAAAATTGCACTTTTGAAAATTTTAGAGCTTGATTACATTTTTGTAATAAGTTTTCGGACTTAATTACATTTTTTTGAAAGTTTAATAATTAAATTGCACTTTGTTGACAAGTTTTTTTTTTTTTTTTTTTTAGTGACTCGAAACCCACACGGACGGTAGCCGGAAGTAAATCATTGGGGATGACACATGCTAGCCACCACACACGTGCCACTGGATAAGTCGCCAAGAGTCTCAAGCTAGCCTTTCTACAACTTGCGTTGCAGGAGTTTCGAACACTAGACCTCCTCGATGAAAATCTAGCACCTACCTAGCTGAGCCACTTCGGCGGATGGTTTTGTTAACAAGTTTTTAGACTTGATTATACCTTTTGAAAATTTTAGAATTTGATTACACTTTCGTTATAAATTTTAAGACTTAATTACACTTTTCTGATAAATTTTAGGATTTCCAATGCATTTGTCCCCAAAATTATATATGATTATGAATGTCACCATTTGGATATTAGGCTTTAATTGTGCATTATTTAAGTAGTTAAGAATTGCAGAATTTATAAACAAATTTTTGGAATGGTAGCTTGGGAATTGAACCCACGCGTGGATATATATACATGCCTAGTTCCTTACCACACATTTGCCTGTGATACTATAGCAAGAAGATTTGAAGAGAGAAAATAGAAGACTAAAAGGATGGTGGAGAAGAGTCATGCTCCTTTGTTTGAAACGAAGCCAGCCAAGAACCTCTTCATCTTCAGATTGTACGCAGTGTCTGTCTTCGCCGGCATCATCTTCATCTTCTGCTACCGAGTTCATCACTTGCCGAAGCTGAACACGGCCGCGAGGTGGGCTTGGCTCGGAGCTTTCTTCTCCAAGCTCTGGTTCGCCATTTACTAGTTCGTCACAGTCATCGTTAGATGGAACCCCGTACATCGTCGCACTTTCAAGGATAGGCTTTCTCGAGGTATGTTTTCCTAGTCTTTTCTCGATGTTTTGCTCGACACTTGCGTCTCTTATTGCAAAATCGAAAAAGAAATAGAGTTTATCAATCCTTTTGTGATGTTGTTTTCTTGAATTTTCAGATACAAGAAGGTTTTGCCGAGGATTGACATATTTGTCTACACGGCGGATCCTATGATCGAGCCACCGACCATGGTGATCAATGTTGGAGAAAACTTCCTTGAGTATTTTGGAGTTGACAAAACGTTTCCATCAGTCTAGTTTGAAGACTTGCAAACTTTTCTATCAAAATCTGAAGACTTCCAGTCTGCCAGATTCAAGACTCAAAATCTATCATCATTGACAGTTTCTAAGGCCATCGAAGAAGGCTTATCCGAAACGAAGATTTTCGTTAAGGATTTGATTTTGTTGACTGAAAAAGATCTCTTGGCTGGATATAGTATGTCGGAATCCATTATTCAAATCAAGATAGATTCAGGGATTTTGGATCCATTGATTGGCGAAATATACTTGGAATGTTCTACTTATAGAAACCTAGATCCCGATTGTATGAGCGAGCAGGATTGATGGACTATCGTCATATTCCTTAAATAGCTCGAACATCTTCCTAATTGATTCTGTCCAACGGGTAGATTGAAAGAATTCCTTTGATAAGTGCCAACGGGTGTGATGGCATAAAAGAGTATATAAAGAAAACGTTTCAATTGTTCAAGTGTATGCGCGATAGATTGAAAGAATTCCTTTGATAAGTGCCAACGGGTGTGATGGCATAAAAGAGTATATAAAGAAAACGTTTCAATTGTTCAAGTGTGTGCGCGATAAAAGAATTTCAAAGTCTGAAACTCATTGTTCTTTGTCAATTAAATTGTTGAGCAAAATCTTATATGCAAAAGAGAGTTTATATCTTTGAGAGACCTTGAGGAAGTATAGTAGAGTCTCTATACTGTGGAATCAAGGAAGAGCTTGTCTGTAATAACTCTTTTGTTCATAGTAGAATCCAGCCGATGGGCTGTCAGTGCGGAAGAGTGGACATAGGCTTAGATTAAGCCGAACCACTATAATTTATGTGTTCATATTCTCTTCTCTACGCTCTTTTACTTTGATCATAACACGTTTTATTTACAAAAGACGAATTTCATTTCTATTGTTGATTAGTGCTGCACACTTATCTCGAGAAATTGTTTTTACACCTATTCACCTCCCTCTAGGTGCTCATACTAGCTTTCACAATTGGTATTAGAGCTTGTGTACTCACTTAAGCTGAAGTGTTTTACTTCAGAGTTAAAGATCCATGACTAGTATGTTGGCTCCATGACTGGTTGAAGGGCAAAACAATACCAGACCGCCTTACTTTGATGGAAATGAATACAACATATGGAAAAATAAGATGAAGACATTGTGAATGGTCTTGAAAATCAAGATCAACCAATTTCTGATCCCATGAAAGTAAACAAGCTACTGCGTGGACTTTCCAAAGATTGGAATCACATAAATACCTCAATAAAGGAGACACAAAGAATTATGCCACAATCTGTCGATGAATTAGTTGGAACTCTTTAGTCTTATGAAGTGAAGCAAATCAATAAAGATGAAGATCCTAGAGGTAAGAAATCCATTGCATTAAAATCCAACGATGATTCTGATGTCACAGATTCTGAAGACGATCTGGATGATGAGGAGCTTACTCTCATGATAAGAAGATTCAGAAAACTAAACATAAATGGGAGAAGATTCAATCCAAAGAAACAAAGTTTTCAAAAGCAACAGACTAAGTTTGTTGAAGATGATAAATCCAATAGAGATGTAATCTGTTTTGAATATAAGGAAAAAGGGACATATCATACCCAATTGTCCTATTATGAGGAAAAAGAAAGGAAAAGCTAAGAAATATCGAAAAGCACTCAAAGTAGAAACTTGGAGTGATACAGAATGATTATACCAATATTTGTCTCATGGCACAATCAAACTCAAATTCAAACTCCGAGACAGACTCGGATTCGAGATAGTGAATTTGAGGTAAGTAATTTGAATATTTCTTCTAAAGTCTCTAGATACATTGATGAATTGTGTCTTAATCTCAAAACCTCTCTTAAAAAGATTTCGAACTCAAAAAGAAAACTCTACACTAAAGCAATAGGAAAGTGTTTGGAAAAAAAATGTCAAAAGTCTAGACAAAAGTGTTACTATTTTGAAAGAAAATGCAGATAATCTTTCAAAAGAAAATGTATTCTTGAAAAATGACATCTCAAATATTTCTAAATGATTTTCTATAAGATTTGAGAAACTTGAAAAAATTCTTGCAGTACAAAGACCCTACTTCAACAAATCGGGTTTAGGAATATTTGCTGAAACCGTTCATCTAATTGATTTTCCAAAAGTAAAGGAAAGAATTAATCAAATACCTACAAGAGATACTTACAAAAATCATTTCCAAAAAGTTTTTGTAAAACCTGTAGGTCGCGAGTGCTCTTAATTGTTCTAAGTGTAATAACTTAGATCATTTTGAGAAAAAATGTCATATGATTTGGGAACCTATTAAGAAGGTATGGGCAAAGACCGTTTATAACACTAACACCAATGGACCCATGAAAATATGGGTACCAAAGAAAGCTTGAGTCTCCTTTCTAAATGCAGGTCATATCAAGAAAAAGATTAAATAATACCTGAATAGTGGATGCTTAAGGCATATAACAAGAGATTCAAATTGTTTCATAAAACTTGTTCAAGTTAATGGTAGAAATGTTTCCTTTGGAGGAAACAGCAAAAAAAGAATTGTGGGATACGAAACTGTAAAGATTGGAAGCCTCACGATCAGTAATGTTTCATTAGTAAAATGACTCAACTACAATTTGCTAAGTATTAGTCAGCTGTGTGACACCGATTTAAAAATCAACTTTCAAGAAGGAATCTATTCAGGAACCAATAAAGACTCATCTCAGTCTTTCACGGGTCGAAGATATGAAAATATCTATCTCTTGGATGTCAAACCAAATGAAACCCAATGTCTAATCTCAATTCAAGAAGAAGCAAACTTATGGCATAAAAAACTTGGGCATATCAATATGAAGCAAATAGCTAAAATTTCAGCAAAGAAATTTGTTCGTGGACTATCCAATCTATCATATCAAAAGTCTGATCTATGCACACCATGTGTATTGGGAAAACAAGTAAGAAACTCATTCAAACCAATAAATCAAGTTTCCACTAATCATGTACTACAGCTATTGCATATGGATCTCTTTGGACCAACAAGAACTCAAAGCATTAGAGATAAGAAATACTGTTTAGTGATTGTGGATGATTATTCATGATTCACTTTGGTATATTTCCTGGCAAGTAAATCTGAAACATTTCCTTATTTTATAAAGTTTGCTAAAAATGTCCAAAATGAGAAAGGGTATGTTATTTCAAGTATACCGACAGATCATAGAGGTGAATTTAAAAATCAAGACTTTACAAATTTATGTGATGAATCTGGTTTTCAGCATGTGTTCACTTCTCCATATACTCTAGAGCAAAATGGAGTCGTGGAAAGAAAGAATAGGTCGCTTCAAAAAATGACTAAAACTCTTTTAATTGAAAGTAAAATCTTTTCATGTTTTTGGGCTGAAGCAATTTCTACAGCATGCTATATTATTAATAGTCTTTGAAAGGCCTATTCTGGAGAAAACTCCCTATGAGTTATTCAAAGGAAAGAAATCTATCATTTCTTATTTTTATGTGTTTGGATGTAAATATTTTATATTGAAAAATGCAAATGATCGAATTGGTAAGTTTGAAGAAAAATCAGATGAATGTATTTTCCTTGGATATTCTATCACAAGCAAAGCTTACAGAGTTTATAACAAGAAGACTCAATCTGTGGAGGAATCAATGAATGTCAAATTCCAAGACTATATACAAAATCAATCGATACATACTTATCTTGAAGAATTCGGACTTGTTCCAGATTCTACAAAATCAAAATCTCCAGAAGCAATTCAACCTTCAGAAGATGAGCAACAAATGATCAACGAAGATTCAAATGGGGAAAAAGATCAACAGTCTATCAAATTAACCAACAACTAGAAGCATAAGTCCAGTCATTCCAAAGATCTTATTATTGGTGATATTAATGAAGGAATTTGCACAATATCCAAAAGACGCGAAGAGTCTAGTGCTATGGCTCTTATTTCTGAAATAGAACCCAGGAGCATAGAAGAAGCTTTATCTGATGAAAGCCGGATTGAAGCTATGCAAGAAAAACTCAGGCAATTCAGCATCAGTGATGTCTGGGAGTTGACTCCTAAACCGAAAGATAAATTAATCATTGGAGCTAAATGGGTTTTCAGGAATAAGATGAACAAGAAAGGAAAGGTCGTAAGAAACAAAGTAAGACTAATGGCCAAGGGATATACGTAAGAAGAAAGGATAGACTATGATGAGACTTACGCACCAGTAGTAAAGTTAGAAGCAATTAGATTATTACTTGCTTTTGATTGTCATAAAAATTTCAGGTTATTCCAAATGGATGTCAAAAGTGCTTTCCTAAATGGATTTATCCAAGAGGAAGTCTACGTGGAACAACCACCTGGTTTTGAAAACCCAAGGAAATCATATTCTATATTCAGAATGAAAAAGACTTTATACGGTTTAAAGCAAGCACCTCGAGCTTAGTACGACAGACTAAGTAAGTTTTTAATTCAAAATGGTTTTATCAAATGTAAAGTAGATAATACATTGTTTATCAAAAGATAAGGCAAAAGTTTTCTACTTGTTCAAATTTATGTTGATGAAATTATTTTTGAATCTTCTAATGAAAATCTGTGCAATAAATTTTCTAAGTCTATGCAAGATGAGTTTGAAATGAGCATGATGGGTGAGCTAACCTTCTTTCTCGGGCCTCAAGTGAAACAACTAAATGAAGGAATCTTTATTCATTAAGAAAAATATGCTAAAGAACTTGTCAAAAAGTTTGGACTACAAAATTGCAAAAAGACAGACATACCAATGTCAAGTTTTTTGAAGTTGGACAAGGATGAAGAAGTAAAGAAAGTATACCAAAAGTTATACAGGAGTATCATTGGTTCACTTCTTTATTTAATTGCTTCTAAACCTGACATTTTGTTTAGTGTTTGTATTTGTGCCAGATTTCAATCAGATCCTAAAGAATCTCATTTAAGTGCTGTAAAGTGTATTATCAAATACATTACCTCAACTTCAAACTTGGGTCTCTAGTATTCTAAAGAAGGAGACTTTACTCTTCTCGGATACTTAGACGCAAACCTAGCCGATTGCAGAGTTGATAGAAAGAACATATTGGGCACCTGTCAACTACTTGGAAGTAGGACAGTATCTTGGTTTTCAAGTAAGCAAAGTACAGTAGCTCTTTCTACGGCAAAAGTAGAGTATGTAGCTCTTGGAAATTGTTGTTCACAAATTATGTGGATAAAACAACAGCTAAGAGACTTTGAAATTGAAGATTCATGTACTGAGATCAAATGTGACAACACCAGTGCAATCAATCTCACCAAGAATCCGATTCTTCATTCAAGAGCAAAACATATAGGGATTCGACATCATTTCATTAGAGATCATGTTCAAAATGGAGAAGTTTCGATACAGTTTATTGATTCAAAGAATCAAGCGGCGAATATATTTACAAAACCTTTGGAAAAAATTAATTTGAATTTATTCGTTCCAAACTCAATATCTTAAAGTCGAGAAAGTTCAAACTCAGCACTTTGAAAGTCTAAAGACTCTCAATCTCGAACAATCAAGAACTATGATTGTAAGTTATTTCTATTTTAGAAATTTATTTTTCGAATCAAATCTTGAAAAGGTACGATCATCCGAAATTGATTGATGTTATTTCCCAGTTTTTGTGATTATTGCAAACCTACCTTTTCGGAAAAGAAGTTATTTTTAAATGACAGTTATCTAAAAGTAGTTATTTATTTTTAAAAAGTATTTTTATATTTCCTTTTTTTAAGACGTTTCATATGCCTCGCTTTGACTGCCTTATATACCGTCAGTTCTTTTTCGTTTTACTCACAAAAACCCTAAGAGAGCACCGATCTTCCACTTCTGTCTTCTTCTCTTGTTTAATCCTCGAAAAAGTTTTCATCTTTCTTGGAAAACAAGTTTGGAATTTCTCAAAAACTATGGAAGATGTCATCTCAAAAGAAGTTTTCGAGGATCGCGAACAGGGGACCACAACAAATGCATGAGGGGCCTATGCACTTTGATCTCACCGAAGAAGAAGAATCTCATAGACAACAACAGAGCCCACAACATTCTCAGCAGCGTCCATCTCCTCCATCTAGACCTCAAGATGTTGCACATCGAGAAAAGAAAAAAATCATCGAAGACGCAAAGCTCGTAAGTACTCATAAGCCCTCTTTTACCTATAAACTATACCGTGCTTTCAAAAGGAGCGGTACTTCGTTGAACTACATTGATGAATTTCTTAAGGACAAAGGGTATATAAATGAAAATTTCTTCTTACGCACCATGGAACGTTTGGGTATTGCCCTTGCGGGGTCGGCAGAAGAAGCCTTGGCGAATATCCTAAGTGATCTACGGGTTGGAGGGTTTAATCAACCAGATGGAAACGATGATGACAAATTATACAATCAATTTAAATCGAGAATGGGTGTTGCAGCGAAAATCTGAAGCAAAAGGACGGATTTATTTCGATCGGAGGAACACAAGCAACTGTACTCGAAGTTGCTAAAGCATAGGGTAATAAACCCTAGAAGTATGAACTTTGACTTTCTTGACTATGTGAATGTCAATCTGAGGGAAAAATTTAGTCTTCTTCAACTCGAATAGTTTTGTTCTGAATCTACAAAAGCTTATGCTGAACTTGCTGCCTATTTCTATTCGAATCTCAGCTTTTTGGATGCGAATAGATTCTTTTTTAGTGTCCACGATCAGGACCATGTGGTTGACATGAATCCGTTGGCTGATGTGATTGGGGTTGAAACGGGGAGATATCAACCTATCAGTGTGTCTATTGCTTGTGCAACGTTGGAGTTTGTTCAAGATAGAATGACGAAAGGAAAGATTTCCTATTTGAGAATGAAAGCGTCCAACATTTTGCTTCACAAGATAGTGATCAACTGTCTTAGACCAAAATCAACCTCAAAGACCGACGTTTCAAACTCGGAAGCAAAGTTGATGTATGCCATCAATACTGATAAGAAATTCTCTCTTCCACACATTATTGTATTCCACATGTACAGGGCAGTGGTGAAGGACAAGGGTTAACTTCCTTATCCAGCTCTTGTGACCAAGTTATTCAAACATTTGAACATTCAGCCTCCCCGGATTCTTTGTGTTCGAACATGCGATCAAATGGTGGTGGAACTGAGAATGGTCTCGAAAATGCATCTGAAGGAACTTACCAAGGCTTTGGAACAGTTCAAGGAGAAAACCCCTATCAAGACTCATTCAATCTCTTCCATGGCAGAGTGAAAAGGGAAGGAGCCCATGGTTGCTCCATCCAAGAAAAGAAGAGCACTTATCATTGAGGATGAAGAGAATGAGGATGATGTCACCATTTCTGCGATGGCATTAAAGAACTTGAGACGTTCTATTCCAAAATCGACGAAGAGACAAGAAAAAGACAAGGATGAGAGAGAACAGAGGACTGGAGAGAGAGAGAGAGAAGATTTGGAGAAAGAAGCAGAGAAGAGAGATACAGAGAAGGAAAGAATTGAGGAAAAAGAAGAGGAAGCAAAACATGTGGAACACTTTTCTCCAGCTGAAGGCATGGAAACAGGGGGAGATCCTGAGAAAAGAGGAACGTCCTCATTTCCTGCCACTAGTGAAGGAGTAAGTCGTTCTCCAGCAAATCCAGAGGACATCTATGCCACTCAATTTCCTAAAGAATGACATGAGGTTTCATCACCCAATCTACATGATCGTGCTGAAATGCCATCATTTGCCAACACTCCGTATGATCGTGCAGAGGCAAGTACTCAGACCGACAATTCGGGAGACTTTCGCAGAATCCTTGATGTTCTTTTGGAGATGAGAGGCCAGATTTATGCTTTGAGATGCGAAGTACAGAACTTGCAAAATGCAGGTCAAACCTCTTCAGTTTCTTTGCATGATCAGATCAATGCCATTGCTATTCAAGTTCAAGCAAATGCTAAGGGTGAAGATGTGGCGCAACTAAAGAAGGATTTGAAGAAGCTAGAAAGGATTGTCCAATTAATGGGAGATTTCCAGCTTGTTCGTGTTCCCAAGCAATCTTAAAGTCATACTCTTTTCATCTCTATCTTTTTAATGATGACAAAAAGGGGGAGAGATGTGGTGCAGATTTGATTTTAAACTTTGAACTCACGAATTTTTGTGTCGATTATGTTTAATTGACTTGACTTTTGTGTTTGGTTGTTTGGATATGGACTGGATTTGGATTTTGACTGTTTGAACGTTTGTTTATCTTAAGCACTATTGATATCCCATGGCATGACTCATTTACAGAACTAACTTATTTTCTGTGGATGTAGATTCTAATGATATCTTTATTAAGCCATTTATCCTTTGTGAGATATTCTTGTTTGCTTGAATAATGTTTTTGCAAGTCAAGTTATCCAAATCTGCATGAAAGTTTTGTCACCATAAAAAATGGGGAGATTGTTGGAGAAAACTTTATTGAGTGTTTTGAAGTTGATAAAATATTTCTATCAGTCTAGTCTAAAAACTTTCAGACTCTTCTATCAAAATCTGAAGACCTCCGGACTACCAGACTTAAGACTCAAAGTCTATCCTCATTGACAGTTTCTAAAGCTGTCGAAGAAGGCTTATCTAAAACAAAGATTTTCGTTAAGGATTTGATTTTGTCAAATGAAGAAAATCTCTTGCCTGGATATAGCATGTCAGAATCCATTATTCAAATCAAGATAGATTCAGGGATTTTGGATCCGTTGATTGGTGAAATATACTTGGAATGTTCTACTAATGGAAACCTAGATCCTGATTGTATGGGCGAGCAGGATTGATGGGCTATCGTCATGTTCCTTAAATAGCTCGAAAATCTTCCTAATTGATTTTGTCCAACGGGTAGATTTGAAGAATTCATTTGGTAAATGTCAATGGGTGTGATGGCATAAAGGAGTATATAATGAAGACGTTCTAGTTGTTCAAGTGTGTGCGCGATAGAAGAATTCCAAAATCTGAAGCTCCTTGTCCTTTGTCAATTAAACTGTTGAGCGAAATCTTGTACGCAAAAGAGAGTTTATATCTTTGAGAGATCTTGAGGAAGTGTAGTAGAGTCTCTACACTGTGGAATTAAGGAAAAGCTTGTCTGTAACAACTCTTTTGTTCACAGTGGAATCCAGCCGGTGGGCTGTCAGTGTAGAAGAATGGACGTAGACTTGGATTAAGCTGAACCACTATAATCTCTGTGTTCATATTATCTTCTCTACGCTCTTTTACTTTGATCATAACACGTTTTGTTTACAAGAGACGAATTTCCTTTCTATTGTTGATTAATGCTGCACACTTATCTCGAGAAATTGTTTTTACACCCATTCACTCCCCTCTAGGTGCTCATACTAGCTTTCATAATCAACATCATCTTATCAGTCATGGCGTACAATTATCGGCCGGACAAGATGAGCGTCTATCTCTCCGACGACGGCTGTTCTGACCTTACCTTCTATGCTATGCTTGAACCTTCTCGGTTCTCCAAGAAATGGCTCCCCTTCTGTAGGAAGCTTAATGTCGAACCGAGGTCACCGGAGGCCTATTTCAAAAGCGCCGCCGAATCTCTGGATGATTCTCTCAAGTGGCAGGAGTGGCTGTCGATGAAAGTAAGCCCCTCTCTCTCTCTCTCTCTCTCTCTCTCTCTCTCTCTCTCTCTCTCTCTCTCTCTCTCTCTCAAGTGAAGAGAATCATCTCTTACACACAACAGTAAGCTTATCTGCATCAGTCTATGAGTTCACTTTGTAAGCTGATCTGAAAATCCTTCGCATCATGCAAAGATTACGGTCAATTTCTCGCCTCATGGGGTTGGATGCAATCTCTAGTTGGCACTGTAGATAACAATGCAACTAAGAAAAATCTGACCTCTCCATCATCTGCATGTAACCCTGAACCTTAAAAACGTATACCACAAAAAGAAGATTAACCTTCAGCTCCACATCATCACTACATGACCAGAGAACTCTGAATGCCGAATGCCCCGGCTCTAAGCCGAACGGCCCATCCAAAAACAGATATAGTAGTCCTTTCTTTCTGGAGGGCATCGAATTCCGATCGGTGATCATGCCGTCAGGTATAGGAAGCAATAATGGAGCGAATCCATCAGAGAGCACTCCCACCACTTGCTGCCAAAGCAAGCTCAGCAAAATCGTCAACCTCCAGCCCAAAGCCGACCACCACAATCCCTTGTCAAGTAATTCTTATCCACGAGAGAGGGAGGGAGGGAGAGAGAAAGACTTGCAGGTAAATATCACAGACCGAAAGGTCAATGAGAGAGAGTGCTACGCATTTATCAGATACCAAGTCAGATGGGAATATGACATCAGAGTATAAAAAGAGTCAAAAAATCTATTAAAGGTTTTATTTTTATTATAAGAAATTTTGTTTTCTCTTGTATCTTTTAACAACTATAGAAATTTTGGCCATGCAATTTGATTACGCGAAACATTTCCTTAGTGTGATGAATAGAAAGGGATTAGTTTCGACATACTTGTCTACCCATGTCAATCGCTTCATTCTGAGTTTTATGTCTTAATCAAATTGATAATCTTATAAGAGGATGTCCTCGCTAAACCTCAAAAGTTTAATGTCTTATTGAGTAATTTGATGGTTTTGGCATTTGTTATTGACTTATAGCCAATTAAGGAACCAAGGGAGGCGGGTGGCTGCCGCTGCCCGCTTGATTATTTGGTTTATAGTACAACTTATAATCATCATAGCATGAAATTCGAATACTAAGGTTCCATATCTCTCATTCTCAATTGGAGTATTTATCTATCTCGCTACCTAAATTTAACTATCTGCTCCATATAGCATGATATAAAGATGACGATCGTCCAATTGAGCTGCAACAAAAGTTAAATGAAAGAAATCGATAACAATAGCCGTCCGAGTTTAGATTGAGAAAACAATGTTTTGTGACCTAGTCTTCCCCGCCAAATGAGTGTCTTTATTCCTTTGACGGATTCCGCATCTTCCCTAAAAATTTGTGACTCCAAGAACAAATGAGTCGATGCATTGATTGCAAACAATGACCGTACGAGAAACTGACGTGCATGGAATCGACTAGGGTTTAGCGACAGCTACAAGATGACAAGGGCTTAAATCGCATCATGATGCATGGAAGGATCATCTTTCCGTTTCTATGGTGAACCAGCAAAACGCGTTTCGATTTCTCAGTAAGAACGAAAATAGCCATTGAATAAGTCTGAGACTCGCCTGCCTAGAGCTAGCAGACATTCCTTTCAAAAGTCGACCATGAATCCTAAGCACAATATGTAACATATGTGATGTACATATGATTCTACCGAACATCAGCTCCGGATGGTTGTAGCTGCTACGAATAGTTATTCAATTCTGACATTATAAGACCTTGGCAAGAATTAGATTAAGAACTAGAGGAAGAAGTAACCTCATGAGTTGCATGCAGAAATACATAGATTCGATGCAAGTCAATAATGTTTTATTTACCATCTGCCAATTTAGACACCCTGTGATGCATTCAACTTCTAGACTTGCATGAAAGATCAGGCATTTAACCAGTTCAGTGGCTCTTCAGTCTGAAGAAATTGCATATCTCAAAAGGCTCTGTGCTCTTTGATTCGTGGTAGAACTTATATGAAGACATGAAGCAACGGATCGAAGCAATGGCGGAGCCGGGACGTGTTACAGACGACATCCGGGAGCAACACAAAGGATTTCTCGAATGGGACTCCATCTCCAGCCGAAGAGATCATCAAACGATTCTTCAAGTACTATATACATATATAGCTGCAGTGCTCTCAAGAACTTCTACCAAAGTTATGATTCTAAACTTTTCCCATTTATCCGAAATATTTTCGCACGATTTTGCAGATTCTAATTGATGGGACAGACCCTACAGCAGTGGATGATGAAGGACAACTTCTTCCAACTCTCGCGTACCTAGCAAGAGAAAAGAGACCTCAATACCATCATAATTTCAAAGCAGGAGCGATGAATGCATTGGTAGTATTACCATCAACACGTATAAGATTATATCCATTAGCCCTAATTGCGTTTTGACTGACCACCATTTTGAAAATTTTCAACTTTTCCACTAATATGTCTTAAGGATAGGATATTTGCATTTTTATGAAGGGAGGGTAGGAATTAGGTAATTTCATCATCCCATAGGATTCATTTTGACATGTTACAAAAGTTCTAATGCTCTAGGAAATCAGCATTGAGAGGTCCAAATTCATTGCGATATTTGCTCTAAATTGGCGAATAAATTGGTATCATCCAACAATAATAATTTTGCACCTACCATTTTTGTCAAATTCATACTTTGTTTGACTTAAAATCAACATGTTCTTATCAGAAAGAAAATGAAATACATGGGATGAGATTTACTAATGTTCAAGATCGTATCTACTTTTTCCCTCTTATTCTTCCAGATTAATAGATAAGGTTATCATCGAAGATCAGCAACACGCCCATCATCCTTAACGTGGACTGTGACATGTACTCGAACAACTTGAAATCAGTGAGGGACGCACTTTGCTTCTTACTGGACGAAGAGAATGGTCATGACATTGCTTATATACAGCATCCACAAAACTTCGATAACCTCATAGAGAACTGAAAGTACTAGTATGAATACCCAGAGGAGGGTGAATATGTGTGAAAACAATTTTTGCAAAGAACAGTGAAAATATTTTACTTTTGAAATTAAGTTTGAAGAACAACAGACTTTGATCGAGTTCATATTTTAGCAATTAAATAGAACTACGAACAAAATAAAGGAGTTTAGGGAAGAGAATAAGAACAAAGAACTTATAGTGATTTGACTTAGATGAAGCCTACGTCCACTCTCCCACGCTAACAACCTTCTGTTGGGTTCCACTATGCAATCAATAAGAGATTACAACTTTGAGTGCAAACACTTAGTGGTAGATTACACTATTTCACTAAGTCACTCTTTTGGTATTTCTCTCACAAACACAAATATTTAAACTCACGAAAGATAAGTGTATCATCAAAGGTCGTTTAAACTTTGGAATTATAAATTCTACACTCCGTCTCTGACTTGCTCATCAGTCATTGATCTCTTTAAATACTCTTCCACTTCCAAACTAACTGTTGGACAGTATCTAGAGGATTGTCTTCCAATCTATCCATTAAACAGATCTATATCTAGAAGATTTAATAGCCATTGAGTGATAGAAGTAGAATCCCAAATTGATTTCGATTGCCCATACAAATAGAATCTTGGTTTTCATAAGTAGAGCTTCTTCGTATAGAAAGTTCTTGTCTTCAGTATTCAATCGTCAATCAATTAGACTAAGTCAATCAAATCTATATTTATGTCAAATCCAAACTAGATTATTAGCTGCTATATGTGTGGGGCTTATGTTTAGTTTTGAACATGTTTCGTTCTGAATCTGCTACGTTCTGAACTAGTGTCTCATTCTGGACCTTATCACATTCTGGACTTGTGTCTGGTTCTGGATGTAAAGTCTGAGAGTGTTTAGACTGAAGTAAAGTTTGAGTGTCTTCAATCTAAAGTAGAGTTTGAGTGCAATAGACTTTTACAATCTGGACGTAAGTCTAAACATAATCTGCTTCTTAACAGATTTAGCTTTAAGGTTTGGACACAGTCTGAATAAGTTCAGTTTCAGCATAGAGTCTATCTTCTAATTTTTCATTAACGTTCAATCTGAAATTTGTCAGAGTTGGCAGACTTTGACACTAAAGTCTGGCAGTCTTCAAACTTTGACACAAAAGTTTCGAAATCTTCATAATAGACTTTGGACATGTGTTACGTTCATTCTTCTGGCAGTCTTCAAACTTTGACAATATTATTTACATGTTCTATCATCTACATAATCTATTACTTAAACACGTTACTAGCTTTTGATTTATTTTTCCATCTTCATAACATCATAAGGGATTTCCCTAATAAGAACAACCTTTATAACAGTTCCTTGGGGCTAATCAATCACGTGAGCCACTCAAGAACATTGAACTTAGACTCTAAAGATTGAAGTGCAAATTGACTGAGTTTTTGGTACATTTTTGTGACTGTTAGGTGGAGTTTCATGGACTCGACGGCAATGGAGGCCCTATGTACATTGGCACCAGGTGCTTTCACTGCGGAGATGCACTGTCCGAGAGAAAGTGTACGCCGGAAGGTAAGACGGATTCCTTGAAGAGGGAGCACCACAACCAAAAACGAGACAACGCATGTGTTTTAGTAGGGGATATCGGGTCCAAGGTGGGTAGGGTCTAGACCTGTACCCTGTACCCAACCCTATTATAACCAATTCTTCTTTTCTGGACTCTATACCCGACCCTATTTATATTGGACCCTATACCCACCCCACACTGTTTTTCCGATCTGATTCTAGGATCAACCCTATTTCTACTAGAACCTATTTTGCAATCTCCCGATATCCTATATGACTTCAAATTTTATATTAATACGCGAGAAAATAATGTAATCCTCATAATTTGTATTGAAACATTAAGCAATTGTATTAAATAAATACATAAACTTTTTGACTAAACGAAAAATTAAGGATCCACAAGGCTAATTATAGTAAATAAAATCATAAGACAAAAAATTCGCAACAAATATAGGTCGATATTAGTCTTATTCCCACAACTATTGCATGAAGCTACTCATTTATGCAAGCATAACTCCTCCTACAAAAGAGAAATTAGGTGAGCCAATCCATGTGATACACAAGAATTTGGTGGCGACAAACACTGTCCGTCCATCGGGCAGTGTGAGAGGGAGCCCAGGAGGGAGGGAAGTAAGTGAGGAAGAGGAATGACAAAGGAGGAGTGCCATGCGTGTTTGAAAGAGCCAAGATGAAAAATGTCGTGTGATTATGGGAGTAAGAATAGAAATCAGGGGGGAAAAAACGGTTTTGGACCTCTACTTACAAAACCAGTCCAGGAACTAGTTCCAAAACCGGTCTAGGAATCGGTTTTCAGGTGGGTAATCACTTGGAACCTGTTCCCGAACTCGTTTAAACCGGTTCTAAATTTTGGGAACCAGTTCCCGGACCGATTTCAACGGGAACTGGTTCTTGACCCTATTTTCTGGGTGGGCCAATCCGAGAACCAAATATACCAGGTCCAGATGCACACCTTTATGTTTTAGAGGAAACATGCAAAACACCGGCCGATTGTGCATATGAAGAGAACACTAATTGGGGAAAGGAGGTCTCTCATTCATATATAATTCCATCAAAATGGTTACTAGTTTGCCAATATAGACATCGAGGAAAATTTTAACTATATTGTCAAATTGCAGATGGGCTTAAACTATGGGTGCACGGTGGAAGACGTGCTTACTGGTTTATCATCAGTCTATTTCAAACCGGAAAGGAATGGCTTCATGGAAGCCGCTCCCACGACGCTGTTGCAGTCCCTAGTCCAACATAAGCGATGGTCCGGGGGCGATTTTCTAAGCTTGAATTGCCAAGAAAAGGAAATCTTTACAATGTGAAAAAAGAAAACTATTTACACAGAATCAGCTTCAGGATGGCAAAGCCGGGCTAATCAAGCAGTGGCGAAAGAGCTAATCCCCCTCCAAAAACTTCTATTTCCATTCGAATCGGGTGCATGAAAAAGATGAACCGTTTGAAGAAAAATGCACCTCAAATCCCGGGTTATCTGAGACAAAGTTCGATCAAGAATGCCCGGAAAATTGTGGCAACAACGGCATCCACACAACATTCATCGGCTGACTCCTGGAAAGGAAATCGGCGTGATGATCTCGACAGTATCTTCCACAAGAAAAGAAACTTCACAAACAAGAAAGGGTCAGAGAGAGAGAGAGAGAGAGAGAGAGAGAGAGAGAGAGGGAATTGCGGTTACCAGATTCTTTGAAAGTAACTGGTTTTTCTCTTCTTCTTTTCGGGTGTTTCTCTTGGAAGCCTTGGTTTTCGTGGGAGAGAAACCAGAGGAACAGGACAGGTAAGTCCCTCCTATTGAACGCCGAAAGAGGAGAGGATTTCGCGGGCTTTAAACGGTCAGCGCCAACCGCCAACCGAAACATGTTCCCTTTTGCTCTTCCTGCATTTGTGGTTCCCAAACGTAGGATCACAGATAATCATCAGAAGAGAGGGGCTGATCATAGTACCACTCGGATTTACTTTTCGTCTTTCGGTTCCCGGCATTCGTCCGTCCGCAAGGCCATTTGACAAATCTCAGCGGTGATCCAATTGAGAAATCTTTTACCCGAGCAGAAATGTGGACTAGTGCAATTGGTTTTGTATCTCTAGCATTATCTTTAGAGAAATTTGGTTGGATTGTTAAATCGAGTTGAAGCAACCGTAAAGATTATTGAAACTTTGTATCTTGATAAGTACGAGATCTCCTGTTTAATTTCAACTCGATAAAGCTCCTTGGAAGGGAAGTAACTTCAACTCTGTGGCGAATTCTGTGGCGGACCGGGCTGCAAAGGCCCATCAGGCTTCTTTGCTTTCTTCAGATTGGGTGCAACATCCTCCTTCCTTTTTACAAGATCTTTTGTATTGCGATATGACCTTATATGTAACTTCAACTCTTTGTTTATAATATATTAATGTTTTAGACCAAAAAAAAAAAAAAACTCCTTGGAAGGGAAGTAATAATTATCTGTAGTTCTCTTTTAGTATTGGCATGGACTATGTGACCTCCACCTCGTTATATCTTGCGAACAAAAAAAGGAAAAAAAGAAAAAAGTAATTTGCACGGAATGGAGACCTACCCTCTCAACAAAACATCAACTATCCACTGGATGAGCGCGTCACCACAACCCTATCAAGTGCAAGTGGGAAAGCCCGGTACCAGCAATACAACTAAATCTAAAGCCATCCTTCATAAATTAATTAAGGTGTGGTGAGATTAGAATAGGCTAAGGAACCGGAAACGTGACTTTCGATTTGCAAACCAAGTCATGGATCATTTGACTAATCACCAGGTTGGTCGAAAGCAGTCCATCTTGATTGTTCATTTCATGCGAATCAATTCCAATAAAAGGACCGATTAAATTCATTGGTCCATTTGACATACAAGGCATTGTCTTATATGTGTCCCGGTTATTTAAAAACCAAAAACTTTAGATTGCCCACATTTAAAAAAAAAAAGAAAAAGAAAAAAAGAATTGTCCATATACATTTGAACGAAGAATGTTGTTTATCGTTAGCCTTCGCTCGTTTACAATTGATTAAACATGAGATCATGCTTGCATGTGTCTCGTGAATCGATTATATTGTTTGCTGATAAACATCAAAGCCCTTTCGGCCAACAATTGAGGTTATGAACATCGACATCGAGTTATCTAAAAACCAAAAACTTTGGATTGCACGCATTTTTAGAAAAAAAAAATTGTCCATATACCCATTTGAACGAAGAATTTTGTTCATCGTTAGTCTTCGCGCATTTTCAATTGATTAAACATGAAATAATGTTTGCATATCTCACGTGAATCAATTATATTGTTTGTTGATAAACATCGAGACCCTTTGGGCCAACGATGATCATATGGACTTGTCAATGAAAGAGGTCTTAATCTGCCCTTCCGATTTGACTAATCAAACCAAACATACTCACGCTTAGTCTCTTTGCTAAAAATCATTAATTGATGATCACTAATTGAAGAAGTTCAGATGAGGAGATAACACTTTTAAGGGAATTTGGAACTGCTCACTTTTTCATAGTAAACATGTTGAGGATTATTCCAAAGGTTCAATTTTTTTTTCCTTTTTGCCAAAATCACTCTATAAAGAGATTTTGTAAATATGATACCAAAGACATTTGGAGCTGCTCGATTTTCACAATAAACATGTTATAGTTGCGATTGTTAAAATTCTTCACCGAAATCCTATTATAAATAGAGTTGGTAAATTTCAAGATGGATATTTAAACACGTTATATTCGTGAATAAGGTCTTTCACTTCTTTACTTGCCAAATAAAGCTTTCTCTATTTCAGGATTACGTAATAAAATTCATGATGGCCAATATTTACTCCGGAACCTTGTCTAGCTATACATTCAAGGAGAAAATAACTAAAAAGTCCTAAACCTATTTCACTTATGCCAATCCAATTTTAAACTTTTCAATTTAGTTAATTTAATCTTAAATCTTTTGATAATTTGCCAATTGAGTTATTCCGGTCAATTTTAACAAATAATTGCTAACATGAACATTAGTCATTTTACGTGGCACTACGGCCGACATCCACCTCATCAGAGGTATTTTCTAGCTCTTCCTCTCTAGTCCACTAAAATGCTTCAATGGCGTCGCTAGTTAAATTTTTATCTTTTTACTTATGATTTAATCACATAGAAAATTATGAATTAATTTTTTTACTACCAACCTAAAATATAATTTTCATTAATTTGCATTGCATATAGGGCATTAAGAATGTTAACATTACTAATAGTAATTATTAAAATATTCGAAAAAATCATCAAAAAATTGTTATTATTGTTTGAAAAAAAGCAAAAAGAGAAACGAAGTAGGGTTGGGCATGGCTCCTTCTCCTCTTCCTTCTTCTTTCTTTTCCTCACATGAGCCGGCCCATCTCTTCTTCTTTCGGCCTAGCCCACTCATCCCTTCTATTCTCCTTCCTTTGGACAATGGCTTAAGGACAAAAAAGCGGGGGAAGAAGAGAGAGGGAATGCAGAGGTAGATGGTATCGAGAAGGAAGGACGATGCATGTGTCACGGTCTGTGAATCCTCCCGTACTCGTGACACTTGTGAGTGGCACTTGGGGTTATCGAGTGAAGAGTGAGGAGGCAGAAGGGACGAACACAATTGGTTCGTGGGAGTAGCGTCAGGACGGTTGGTGTTAGGAGTACTAGGATGGAAGGATTATATCACTAAGGAGCACTGGGCGGACAAGAGAACACCGCAAAGGTCAAAACCCCAACCACACTGAAGCCTCTTATTCCTCGGGGTAGGAGGAACATCTTTGAATGTTATAGCTTTATCCCTCACAACCTTAATAAGGTGGTTTTTTAGAGGCAAGACCACTAAGGATTCGCCCCGAAATATAATCACATTCATCTTTTTCCAAATAAGGTGACACATAGCTCCAAAAGAGAACTGCGCAATGCAATGGAAGAAGTTCTTACCGGATAAGAAATTTAAGGCCCAATTGAGGATGTCTTTCCAACATTTATTCCGCCACGGGAGGTTACGCCCGACAGCCCAAAAGTAGGCTAGAGAAGCCGAGGTGGGACACCCGAAGAATAAATGTTCGACAGAATCTGGAAAATCATTGCAGAAGGCACAAAAATTATAATCGATCCTTCCATAAGACAGAAGCATCATCTAAGTCAGTAGACAATTTTTAGTTATAAGCCATAAATTAAACTGGAACCACAGGGCTATAGCATTGTCCCATACAAAAGACGCCCAATCAACACGATCCTTCTTGACTCTAATGGAATTCCATGTTGAAGCTACAGAGAAGGATCCAGAAGTATCACAGCACCAGGTAAACCTGTCACGAGCCAAAGAGAGAACTGGAAGAGAGATCCCCCATCTTTCCAAAAAGGATTTAAATAAACAACCCATCGAGGTAAATAGATCTGCAACAACAGCATAGTCAGGAAGACATAAACCTTCACGGAATGAGCGAGGGATAAAGGCATCAAGCGGGCCACAAGAAAGCTAGCGATCATGCCAAAGAGACACTGATAGGCCATTTCCAATCTTCCACACAAAGGATAACCGAAAGTAATTCCTCAGTTGAAGGATTTTTTTCCATGCCCAAGAACATTGACCAAGTTGGGAAGAAATCCAAAAGTTTCTTTTCTTTAAGAAGTTAGAGTGTACCCACCAACACCACAATGATTCTTTATCAGTGAAAATAATCTAGATAAATTTAAGCATGGAGGCTTTGTTGCAATCTTTAAGTTTCCAAATGCCTAGACCGCCCTCAACCTTCGGGAGACAGACATCGTCTCATGAGACTTTGGGCCCACCCCGGCCTAGGGTCGTGCCCTTCCATAAAAATTGTCTCAAAATGCGCTGAATACTATCTATTACCGACGATGGAAGGTTAAAGACACTAGTCCAATATGCTTGAATTGAAAAGAGTACCGACCTTATGAATTGCAGCCTCCCAGCAAAGGACAAAAAGCGTTACGCCCAATATTGAACCCTGGCAGTAATACAATCAGTCAATGCAACACAGTCTGCTTTGTCCAATCTAGTAGTAATAATCGGAACACCCAAATAGCGAACCGGCAGTTTCCCTTCCTGAAAATCAAAGGCCCATTTCACCCTATTATGAAGAGAGGAATCCCCTCCCGAGATGAAGATCTCAGTTTTGTTTTTATTTGGGTAGAGGCCACTCCATGAGGAGAAAATGTCCAAACCCCTTTTTAGGATCGTCACCGACGCCTAATCAGTTTGACAGAAAAGGAATACATCGAGGCGAAAAAGAGGTGAGTCGGCTGCACATATTTGCATCTCTAAAAATATTTGAAGTCATTGCTAATAGTACGGGAGAGCAAGATTCCAGAGAAAATTTCCATGACTAAGGTAAATAGGTAAGGTGACATAGGATCACCTTGCCTAAGTCCTCTTCCAGTAGGGAAAAAACCATGTAATTCACCATTGATAGAGATGTAACATTTCGGCGTACATACGCAAACCATAATTAGCATAATAATCAACTCGAGAAAACAGAAGGCACAGAGAGCAAGCTCCAAGAAGTTCCAATCAACCTTGTCATGGGCCTTATGGAAATCAACTTTGATAGCATATTTGGGCAAATAAGGCTCTAAGTGAAATCCAGCAAACAACTCTTGAGCGATGAGGATATTATCTCTAATCCTCTTACCCTTTATAAAAACATTTTTTGAAGGGCTTATCAAATCACTTAAGACAACAGCAATGTAGTTAGCAAGGATCTTCGTAATGACTTTATAAATGGTATTGCAACATGCAATAGGCCTAAAATCAGTGATTGCACTTGCGCTAGGGACTTTAAGAACTAGGGCGAGGATAGTGGTATTTACCTCCTTTAGGAGCTATCCCGAAGAGAAGAAATCATGGATTGCTTCCACCACCAACGGCCCCGCTAAATCCCAATTAGTCTTGTAGAACTCTACCGAGAACCCATCGGGACCTGGGCATTGCCTTTGGCAAGAGAGAATAGAGTATTCTTAATCTCAGAGGGAGAAATTGGCTCACACAGGGAGTGCACCTGAGCATCCGAAAGCAGGTGACGAACAAACGTCTTTAGCTCCTGAAGTGAAGGTTTAGATAAAGCCTCATGATGAGAGAGCAAACTCAAGAAAGACCGGACAAAAACTTGCGGCACAAGAACAGGATCAATGATAACAACCCCCGACTGATCCTTAACGGAAATGATCCTATTAGTAAGCTGCATCCTCTTCACCGAATGGTGGAAAAACTTAGTATTCCTGTCACCTTCTTTTACCCATCTCACTCTCGACTTTTGTCTAAAGAATGATTCTTCTTGATTCCTCAAATGAACAAAAACACGATGCTGAGATTTTTCCAACTCAGCAAATGAAAAGTTGGAAGGGTCCAATTAAAGGCTAACCTGAGTGCTTCGAAGGGCCTCTCTTGCTTCGGCCGTCCTCACAGAGATATTCGAGAAGGCGTCTTGGTTAAGTAACTTGAGTCGAGCTTTCACAATTTTTAGCTTGGCAACAAGCATGTACATTGGAATGCCTGTGATGGAGGAGTGTCAAGCCTGGTGGACAATTGAGTTAAAGTCCGGATGGTCATCTCAAAATTCAAAATACTTGAACGGCTTCCTCTTATGGACCGGCTGAAGAACTCTGACGATCATAGGAGTATGGTCCGAGATACCAGGGTTCAAAAACGAAGCCTTAGAGAACATGAAATCAAGGTTCCATTTGTTGTTAACCAGAACACGGTCGATCTTCTTCATCTTCCCAGCGTCCCCTGCCGAGGTAGACCAAGTATAACGGAGGCCAACAAATCTGAGATCCATCAGTTCTGTTTGTGCTAAGCATTGGTAAAACTCATCAAAATAAGGGATCTAGTTGTTGGAACTTCCAACTCGATCGGATGGGTCTTTAATGGCGTTGAAATCCCCAGCAACAAGCCAAGCCAAATCCTACATCAAGTCATTGAAGTGGAGGAGGTCCTCCCACAAAGGCCTATGACGCACAAACGAGTGCTCCCCATAAACAGCAAACATGCAGCAACTCACACCAGACATATTAAGCTTAAGGCTACCATGCAAAGTCTAGTCATTGATAGAGATAGGCACAAAAGAAACAAAATCCGAGTTCCATCCAACCCAAATTCTACCACGAGAAGAATACTCATAGTTTGCAATCCATTTCCAACCCCTAAATAAGGAAGCCAAGACAGAATCAAAAAACTCCTCAGGAATCTTAGTCTCAAAAAGGCCAATCAGACAGAGCTTATTAACAGCAGCAAATCTCCTAATCTCCGCACGCCTAAGAGGGTTGACCATGCCTCTAATATTCCAAAAGCCAAAAAAACATATCAAAGAGGATAGAGGGACAGAATTACCTCTTCTTAGACTTGCGACCTGTAGCAGGCGCTTTTGAAACCACCGAGGGTGGTGGGTTAGGAAGAAGCAAGAGGAGCTGATCTTGTATACTTCGAGCACCAGCCGGGCCAAGCCTTTCGATGAAGGGGAACCCATAGACAATACATTTTCATCATTTAATTCCATTTGAATACTGGAGTTGCATATTTCATCCAAGCTTTCAACCGAAAGTGAAGGGGTCGGAGCACCTCCTTCATCTGCCAGGGATAGACCAAAAGAGGTAGCTTCCTTCTCAACATGCTTTCTCTTTTTCCTGCCTTTCCCCGTCACCTGCTTCCATTCTGGATCGACAGCAGGAACTGAGGACATAGCCACCATTTCACCACCATCCTTAGATGTAGAAACCCCAGCAACAAAGATCTTCGAAGGCTTAGGAGAAACCTGTGCAGTTGCCTCCATTTGCAAATGAGAATCAATCTCAGGATCGCTCATGTCCATGCCTGGGATAGTAAGTGGAGCTTGTAAGTCCACCATACCTTATTTTTGACGATTCTAAGAGAAAGCAAGACCATATGGACGAGTAAGGGAATTAGGATGCACAAACTTGTCTTGAGCAGGATGAATTCCAACACCAGCATTTAAAACTTGATTAGCTTCAGTAGATTTTCCTTCTGCAGGAGAAACAACAAAGTTTCGAGGAGCAACTGTTTTACAGCTGTGACCAAAGATACCGCACACAGAGCAAGCAAGCGGTTTCCATTCATATTCGACTTCCACTTCCACTGATTTACCATCAAAGAGCAGCTCAATAGATTCACAAGTTGGTTGCTGGGTTGTTATTTCAACACAAACCCTGGCGAACGTTAGCATTGTCATATGCTATGTCCGCTGATCCACATGGAGTGGTTTACCCATTGCACTGGCCACCTTTCCAATGGATTGAGCTGACCAAAATGAAAAAGGTAAGTTCCGAAGTCTCACCCAAGCCGGAACGGAGCGATGGGTGTCATTATTGAGTTCCAAACTTGGTTTCCATTGCTGCAGAACCAGTGGAATCCTTGCAACTATTATATGGCCTCTTTCAAGGACTTTCCTTCAAAACTCCCTATCCGGTATGCACAATACAAACAGTCCCCACCCATTAGACATGACTTCGAACAGATTCGGACCCCAGGCTTTTTTAAGAGTCTCTTCAATAACTTTAAACGGAAACTGCCTTCCAATGAAATACCCCACAAGACACTCAAAGAGCTTGGGATCAGCAGCTTCAAGATTAGATTATGTCATCTGTATAACCGGTTTATTATTCACAAAGGTCGGAGGAGTATATTCAAGATCATATCCTTTATTCACTCCACTAGTAATAGCAACCCAAGACTGAGTTACCGGGTTTTTCGACTCACCCCTGCGTTGAGGGTGCTTGGATCTCGATCTACCTCTACTCTTCTCACACGCCTTAACAGGAGCAGGAGGAGGTCGCGAGTCATTGTTCTCGATCGCAACAGATGGGGACGAAGGATTCGGCCTCTATTCGCTCAATAAAGGAGCAGCCAACGAGGGATGTCCATGAACAGGATGGGAAAGGTTTCGATTACTTGGCCCCTCCGGACTCCATCAATTCTGTAGACTCGAAACAACAGAAATGCAAACAAAACCCTAACCCATCGCAACCAGACAAAACCCACAGAAGAGCACGTACCAGGCTACACTTTAGAGGGGTTTGAAGAGCAGTAGAAGGCGCCCAAGACTACCAAAGAATAGCTCCAACTACCAGTCAAAACGGCCGGAATCAGCAACGCAAGAATCTGCAGGAACTATACTCCAGTCGGCCCCTAGAGAGCATCCGTGAATAGTGCTTTAACTTGCTTTAGCATTCACTATATTGTTCATGGAACAACTATAGAAGAAAGGCTAGCCTGGCGAATTCCGCTCGCCAGGTGCCCACAGGTCGCTCTGAGGCCAAGGAAACTCTCGGCCCGTGACACATGTAGGAGGAGATGTAGAGGACGGAAGAGGCGGAGACAAAAAGGACATAATTTGGTGTAAAAAGAAGGGATAATAACACATAGTCATAAACTTTACCTAATATATGATTTGATCTATAAATTTTTAATTTATTTAATATAGTCTCGAACTTTTGGTGCATCTTCAATCTGGTCTTTGAACTATATGAAAGTGTTCAATATAATCCCGATCTTACATGATTATGGAATGATTATATTGAACATTTTTATACAGTTTATTGACTGGATTGAATATGTACCAAAAGTTCATAATCATATTACACATTGAGTTAAAATTTAAAGGCTAAAAAAAAAAAAAAAACTAAAAGTTTAAGGATCAAATTGCACATTAGACCAAACTTTAGGATTATTTTGGTCAATTTTCATAAAAAGGAGAGCTCGAAGGAGAGAAAAATAGGAGGAGGAGGCAATAGAGAGGTCAAGTTCTTCTTATTTGGGCCTCTATGGTCTTCTTCATCTTACTCACTCCCACCCCAGCTCGGCCCCCTCAAGAACCTCTGCGTCCTCGGCCTCTACAATGACAACGTGACCATTGACACCATCGCCGAGATGCCCGAGCTATGTCATTTGCACCTCCGAGGCAACTACTTCGCTTGGAAGATCCTGCTCGAGGATGGCCAGTCATTGTTCCTTGAGAACCTGGCTGTCGCCGGCAACAAGCTCACGAGCACCATCCTGCCGAAGATCGGGACCCCGATGAAGCTGCAAGAACTCTTATCTCGGGTACTTGAAGAGCCTCAAGTCTCTGAATCTGTCTAACAACATGTTCTCAGGAGAGATTCCCGAGTCCTTCCTCCCAGCTGAAGAACACCAACCCTTAAGCATCTCTTCGAGAACAAGCTTAACGGTGCGATTCCTAAGTTCATTGCTGATTTGCCCGAGTCACAGAACGGTCATTCGCTTGCTTCTCTTTAGCCAACTGCACACCCTGTGTCTGACAAAATGTTTAAACCAAGTTGTGCCCATTTTCGTCCAATTTTTAGTTGCTTCAAATGCGTAGTAATAAGACTCGCTTAATGGTGAGAATCCTGAGTTCATTGTTGATTTGCCCGAGTTACAGAGCGATCATTTGCTTCTCTTTAGCCCACTGCACACGCTATGTCTAACGTAATGTCTAAACCAAGTTGTTACCATTTTCGTCCGATTTTTAGTTGCTTCGAATGTGTAGTAATAAGGCTCGCTTAATGGTGAGATCCTGAGTTCGTTGCTGATTTTCCCGAGTTACAGAGTGGTCATTCGCTTCTCTTTGGCCCACTGCACACGCTATGTCTAATGAAATGTCTAAACCAAGTTGTGCCCATTTTCGTCCCAATTTTAGTTGCTTAGAATGTGTAGTAATAAGGCTCGCTTAATGGGTGACATTTCGTTAATCTCAATAATGCACGTTTTTGTCACCATAGTTTAATATGCTTTTTTGTTATTTTCGACTCTTGTTCGGTGCTTCTATGGTGTTTGCTTGGTGAATAGGGGTGAATAGATGATGGTTGGTGATGCCCGGGTGGTCCGGCGAAGTGCGGGTGGTATACGACGGTGAAATTGCATTGAATGTTTGAGATAGCGGTCCATGACGCCTTCTTTTGTTGATTTTAAGTCTTAATGTTGAAGGTGGATGAGCTCACACGCTCTTGGGTGGATGAAGAGAATCAAGGAAAAAGGGAGGTCTTCACGTTTTGGAAAGGGGGGGACGTAGAAAGAAAAATAGAAAGTGGGCTTGAGCTTAGTGTTGGTAAATCTGGGTTGGGCTTAGGATTGAATGAATTTGGACTCGGTTTAGAGCCCACTTCTTTTATTTGTCCAATTGATATCACTAGTCCAAACCCATAAGCCCACATCTGACATTATATGTGGACTGGGCCTCAGGCCCAGCCCGGGTTCTTCTTAATTTAATTAAAAAATTATGGAAAAATATATTCGTATAATTTTTAAAAATTAATTCCAAAATTCCAAAATTCCAAAAAATTTCAAAAGATTCTTAAAAATAATTGGAATTCCTCAAAAAAGTTTTAAAATACCGTTTTGGACAATTTTCTCCTAAAAAGCGGAAGCACTTCAATTTAGAACCATGCTCAAAATTAAACAAGCCTCTAGGGCTCTACCTTATGGTTTTGATTATCCTTATAGACAAATGCCCTTATTTACGCACTTCAGATACATTGATTTTGGCTTTCTTATAGTCTAGTTAGGATTTACATTTATCTTTTTCTATAGAGTTGGGTCTTTGCTATACCATGCAAATTACTTAATGTTTTCCTTAGTTGTCGATTGTTATATTAATGATTACACACCCGCATGATCATTCACATATTATTGGATAGATATAAAATCAATCCATACTGCTTGATAAAAACCCTCTTGTTTTTAAATGAACAACATTAGGTACCGAAAGAATACTAGTTAGTTAGCTAGTGTAATCAAGTCTCTAATCTCTAGTTGTGTAGGAAGTGAAATACACTATCATGCCTTACTTGATTTATACCTGACCAAGTAAGCTAGTGGTAACATCTCATTAGAAGATTCTTATAGCATCATTTTGAGTACCCAATGTCGCGTAAAGTATGGGCTTGAGAGAGCCCGCATCTAAATCATAGTTCATAGGTCTATCCTTTAATAGCTAGATTGGTTGAATTAGTAAAATATCATCAATTATGGACTCTTGTCAAGTCACATTCAACTAGTGTTTTCTATAGTGGTCCTAATTTGAAGGGACTAAGAGAGCGAGAGTCATTCAATCGAATATATAATGTTACATTTTCCAATCTTAAGTTCTTATTTGAGTGTCCCCACCTACTCCCCTTGTAGATTGATCAGTTCTCGAAAAAAGAAACAATTTATAGAAGAGTTCCTGATCATTCTCCATGAAATTTGATAATCTTTAAAAATTTCCCATTATATTATAAGTAATAATTTTTTTTCCTGATATAGCAACTAAGCCCTCGAATTTACTAGCGGCGAAAATTGTTTATGTTGCGATTTCAATATATTTGTCTCACCTCTTCTTTGGCTCCTAAGACAATCTCGAGAGTTCTCCTATCCATCTAGTTGTGTAGAAATAGACTTGAGACACTCTTGATTTACGGCGCATGCTCTATGTCATAACCCTAATTCTGACTAAACATGTTCGATGAACGTACGTGCTGGCTGTTGCTCTAGTTTTGTTAGGCCATTCATTAACCCTGTTGATTGATGAAACCCTAGCTTAATTAAGGGGTAAATGTCCCTAAACTAATTCTGCGTTCAATTTTGTTGAAAATTAGGTTTCCTGAAAATGAATTTTCTATTTTGGATCATATTCTTGTCTATATATAAGAATTGTTTTCGTTGTGAAGAGTATCCAAGATTGGAACTTCTTCGTGAATTGCACTGGAGTAATTTGAGGGTATTGAAGCCAATTAAATCTCGTGGGCAAAGATTTTGTGTAATTCCTTGATGAGGTTGGGAGATTATTTCTTGAGAGATTTTGGGATTAGACATTATGATTGAGTATTGAGAAACATTAAGAATGTTTGAATGACTCAAATGTGGTTATAATCTCTATTATGTCAATTGATCTATATCGAAATTCTGTCCTACTCTCCCTATAGATGTAGGCCACTCTAAGCGAACCATGTAAATCTAATATTCGATTTATTTTCTTACTCTGTTAATTTTATCAGTCAATTGCTTATTTTCACAACAAATTTCATGAGTTTTGTTGTGGAAACAAGCGGTTGAATAATAAAATAGACAGAAAAAAGATAGATTGAACACTAAATTTGTTTGGTTCGGTCGATGTAAATTACGCCTATGAAGAGAGCAACCAAATTTTCCATTATAGATTAAGCGATACAATAGTAATTACAACCACACTCAAATCACTAAACTACTTTCAATGTTTCCCAGCTCCTAAATACACACTGTAACTCAAATAATTTTTAGCCCCATAATTTCTCACTCTCACAAAGGAAGTCATAAATCTTACCACGAGATTTATTGGCTTCAATACTAAAAGCTTTCCAAGCATAATTCACGAAAAAGTCACTTCTTTATTACTCTTTATAAAGAACATTCACTTTTTATATATAAATAAGAATTTGATTCAAATTAAGAAACCTTCTCCAACTAGGTGTCTATTCAATTAGAAAACCTATTTGAATCAAGAAAGTTTGTTGATAATCAAACTCAAAACATATTTTCAACAAATCTAACAAAGGCCAACACATTAGTTAAAAGCAAGATTGGCAGTATCCTATGTTGTCGTTAGGTGATGTTAATCTAGTGCTCTTGAAAAACATAGTACCATGATCATTACCCTTTTAAGAGGGCAGCCTAACAAAAGGTGGCTAAAAAAGCGTTTATCATAAATATTGTTGGGCCACACTCTTGTGATGAACGGTGACGCTTCGCTGGACATGCCATATGGTGCTTTCTTCATATGAACTTGCAAAAATTGTCCGTCTGTTAATGCATGTGTCTTGTATTTCCTAAGGTACCAAGAAGCAATGTAAATTCTCATCAAGTTCAACCGATGGAGATGATCCCACATTATATACGAGTACTATGATATAGAAGACAAGAGAATGAAAGGATTATAGATCTTCTATTGCCTTAATGTGTTCCAACGGTTACATATCTGAAATCTTAGTGCGCTTGTTACTCTTAATCTGAGCATAGTTGCAAGCATTGCATATTTTAATAATGCAACTCATCGTACTATGCATGCACATAAATTGAAGCATCATTTGGAGATAGAAGATTTTCATTCAGATTTCAGCTCTCATTGGTTATGTGAACTTTTTTTTTTTTTTAAACTACAACAACTGTCACAGAATTCCAAGAAAATTTGACTTCACTAGAATTTGGTTGAATCACCGTCTATAATATCCCGATAGATTGCTAATGTTGTAAGTGTATTCATATTTTTCTCTTAAAACCTAGATTCAAATTGCAACCTCTTGAAGCACAAGCCTCGTACCTTTGGTAACTACCCCTTATGCGACTGTGAGATAGAAGGCTTGAAGTGCCATTTCCATTGGAGATTAACTAGTGGGGTGTTCAAATAATCTTGGGACACCTCATTCTCCATGTAGAAAAATCTAAAAAGGACTAGACACAGCCTTCTATATAAATATTAACTATTTGCTTCCCACTTGCAATAACAGAGAGGAGGCAAAACAAGAAAGAGAATGGCGGAGAAGAGTAATCTTCCTCTCTTTGAAACAAAGGTTTTCAAGAACCGCTTAATCTTCAGGTTATACACCCTCTCAATCGTCATCAGCATCTGCTTCATCTTCTACTTTAGAATCCTTCACTTGCCGGACTCCAAAATAGCTGAGAAATTGGCCTGGCTTGGAGCCCTCTTCTCTGAGCTCTGGTTCACTTTTTACTGGTTCACGAACATCGTCGTAAGATGGAACCCTTCGTATCGCCGTACCTTCAAGGACAGGCTTTCTCAGAGGTGTCTTCTCTCTCTCTCTCTCTAAATCACTAATATGTCTGTTGACTTCATGGAAGAAGTTTGTATTTTTCAATACAAATTATGTGCTAGTCACTAATATGTTTATAATTTTCTCTTAGGATACACTCTTGGAAAAAAAAAATTGGTGGTTGATTGTTAGTTACAATCTAATAATACTAGCATATGAAAGCTGATACGACCTAACATTTGTCTTTAAAAAGAACAAGAGATGAATAGTATTTCTATTGAAGTCATTGCATCGTATTTGAATTTGATAAGCTCTTAACAATGTTATCATGAAATCTCTTAGGTACGGCCATGTTTTGCCAGGAATAGACATATTTGTGTGTACGGCAGATCCCGTGATAGAGCCACCGACCATGGTGATTAACACCGTATTATCAATTATGGCATACAATTATCCACCAGAGAAGATGAGCATATATCTCTCCGACGACGGTGGTTCAGACCTAACTTTCTATGCGTTACTTGAGGCTTCTCAATTCTCCAAGGAATGGCTTCCCTTTTGCCGGAATTTTAATATTGAACCAAGATCGCCGGAGGCCTATTTTAGAAAGGCCGTTGAGCCTCTAAACGATTCTCTCTGGTCCAACGAGTGGTCCTCCATGAAAGTAATCTCTCTCTCTTTCTCTCATATAATATTCATAATTGAGATTTGAGATCTTTTTGGTGGCAATGCATTGCAAACCAGATTGAGGCGCGTATGCTTCAGTTTCAGAAGACTAGCAATGAAATATTTGAACCCATCTCCACCTAAAAAGATCAGACTTATGTTGATCAAATCCTTTTGGATAATTAATCACGGAGGTTTCTCAGTAAGACTCGCATAATTAATGGTTCTGATGATATTGGTTTGTGCGGCCCAAAACCCTGCAACAAATATTTTTCCCCTCTTTTTGGAGATCATGCCTTCTGAGTTATCTAAAATATTGAACGGTAGGTATGGAAAAGCAGAGAGAGTGAGATAGGGGAGTTTCTCTTGGAAAATTTTTCGTTGAGACCAATGTTTGTGGCCCCCGATCTTCTACGTTGAAAGAGATTTTGTTCTTTCGACAATTTCCACACTTCACTCCAAAATGGAGGACCGTGATCTTCGAATTGTAGTGTCAAGCTCGTCAAAAATAATTATTGCACAGAAACTTCCAACCTTCATATATCGACAAGAAATTGATGCCATCTACTTATTGACAAATCGCCTTCTTATTTCGGCATTGATGGCTATGTGCCTCGGATGGGCTTGTCGCGTACTACACTCAAAATATAAATATTCCATGAGAAGGACAATTCCTTTGTCGCGTGATAGATCATGGTTTTGGATTCAAAAGACAAGGAGAAATAAAGAAAGAAAGAAAAAACACTTTAGTCTTTTATACTTAAAATAAGGAAAAAATTATGAATTTTCGTCATGATACTTCGACGTTTCCTTTATTCAAGTCCCGTACGTTTCTATCCATCTAATTTCATAAATATTATAATCAAATCTCTCAAATACAAAATCCAATCAGATTCAGCTAACATGATTGGAGAACGGCGTCAAAGTATGATGTGAATAAGATATGCGGATGCACATATGGAAATTTATTTAAAAACTTAGCTAATAAAGAGAACATGAGAGAACCTTACCCAAAAAAAAAAAAAGACAAGATGAGAGAATGGTGTAAATAAAAATTCACACATATGGATGCCCGAATTGCAACTTTTTTGTCAATATCACACAATAATGTTATTCAACTGCCATGTCATTTGAATCTAGAGTGATGCTATCGACTCAGTAATGTGTTATTTACCATAGCCAATTTCAACCCAAGGTCACCCATTCCAACTTCCACATAATTGTATGAACAAAATGACACATAATTAATCAAAATCTATTTCTTTCTTTTAATGAAGAAATACATATGCCTAAAAAAGAAATTGTGCTCTTTGGTTATGCTTATCACAGAACTTATACGAGGACATGAAGAAACGCATCGAATCGGTAGCAGAGTTGGGACGGATTCCAGACGACATTCGGGAGCAACACAAAGGATTTCTCGAGTGGGACACTGCCTCGAGCCGGAGAGATCATCAAACAATTCTTCAAGTGCTGCATATCTACAATAAAAAGTTAGTGTTCTAATCTTTCTGCTACATCAATGACATGTTTCTGCTGATTCTTTTTCAGATATTAATCGATGGGAGGGACGCCAATGCCGTCGACAATGAAGGACAGCCTCTCCCTACTCTGGTGTACTTGGCCAGAGAAAAGAGACCACAGTTCCACCACCATTTTAAAGCAGGAGCTATGAATGCTATGGTAATTATATCAGCATGCAATGATTCACTTAAAACCCATATTCTTCATCAGGAAAAAAGAAAAAAAGTAAAGAACATCAAGTTGTGCAGCTTTCTTTATTTATGTATGTGAGGATCTTTCATTGGGATCGATCGATGGCTTAAAACAAGATCATGGTGCTAATATTTCTGTTTTTTTTTTTATTATTATTATTTTATCCCTGGATCAAATAGATTAGAGTCTCCTCAAGGATCAGCAACTCGCCCGTCATCCTTAACGTGGACTGCGACATGTACTCGAACAACTCAGACTCAGTGAGAGACGCGCTGTGCTTCTTGATGGATGAAGAGAATGGCGATGAGATCGGTTTCGTACAGTTCCCACAGTGCTTCGATAACATTACGAAGAATGACCCGTACAGCAGTTCCTTGAACGTAATAATGCAGGTAATCCACTTCCAAAGGATGTTGGCACAGCGCCATCCCTGAACCGTAGTGCCGTATCTGATTCAGTCCCTACATGTTAAATGAGATTAATGCACTGGCTTAACTATTTTATTCTATAAATTCCACATTTCCGTTAGAATTTGCCGACTGATGATCCATATTTGGTGAAACTGGACTAAAATGGGTTACCACAACTCAATTAAACTCATGAATTGAACTTGAAATCATGACTCCAAGTAAGCACATTCCCATTGGCAACTTAGCAAATTCTAATGCATGGACTGAATTATACCAAATCAAAAGGACGCCGATAGACACGTTGAACATATCAAATTGAAAAGATAGGACACCTACCTTGGATGAGTGAAGACATCATAATAAGTTTTAATACATACTACGATGATTGCAGGTGGAGATGCATGGAATGGACGATAATGGTGGACCTGGGTACATTGGCACCGGGTGCTTTCATCGGCGAGAGACACTGTGTGGGAGAAAGTATAAACGAGGAAGTAAAAGTGAGTCCTTGAGGTGGGATCACCACCTGAGGATACAAGATAGTGCAAGTGTCCTAGAAGAAACATGCAAACCACTAGCCAGCTGTGGTTATGAAGAGAACACCGAGTGGGGAAAGGAGGTCTCTCTCTCTCTCTCTCTCTCTCTCTCTCTCTCTCTCTACATTTGAATGTCCTAACTAGCACATATACATCATAAGAGCGAATAGTTACCAATACACGCATACACTTGAGTCATCCTTATGACTAACGAAATTAAAGACCTCGACTTGCTCAAAAGCTAGTCAAAACATGTTAACCAAATCAACGTTTGGCCCAAATTTTCGAGCCTTTTGAGTATTTTTCAAAATTTTCTGGAAAGAAACCTTGTCAAAGAATGGAAATGTGGGAAGAAATTAGGGAAGGTTAAGCATTCAGCACCATATTCTACAGATAACAAGAGAGCAGTGCTTTCTGTCGTCTGCTACAAACAAGAGAAAAGCAGTTTACAAGTTCATGGAAACCGAGCTTAGATGATAAACATCTCATGTAGGGCTCTCTCTGTCATTCTGATTAATTCAAAGATTAAGGAACAAAAGCAATTGAGCCTCTTATATCATTCCGGATTTTGATGGAACCAAAAGCTCTGCTTATATCATAAATATTCGAAGACTGGACTGGGCTAAGCAGCCATCTGAACTGAATTTAGGTCACACAGGCAGTCTTTCGAGCACTAGATATATGCAACCATACACATGCAAAAGCATCCATGAAAGAGTCTTGTCTGAATTGCAGATGGGTCTAAAGTATGGCTGCCCAGTGGAAGATGTCCTTACCGGTTTAGCAATACACTACAGAGGTTGGAGATCGATCTATTTTAACCCCGAAAGGAAAGGCTTTCTAGGAGTTGCGCCCACAGCATTGTTGCAGTCTCTAGTTCAAAATAAGAGATGGTCTGAAGGTGAATTTCAAATCTTCCTATCACAGTACTGTCCCCTGGTGTATGGACACGGAAAAATCCCCCTGAAGCTCCAACTTTCATATTGTGTCTGGCTGCTATGGGCGCCAAGTTGCCTGGCTTCTCTGTACTATGTGACTATTCCATCTCTCTGTCTTCTCAGAGGCATCTCCTTGTTCCCCAAGGTAATTAGTGAGATAAACTTTTCTGGGAAGACTAATCTTGATTTAATTTTTGATATGTATAATATACTCATAAGGTTGGTCCTGGTGGTAAAATCTAAAAAACAATTAAGTCATTAAAGATAAGAAAAATTTCAGCTACACCTGCACCCCCTCTATTTTAGTAGTATTACACTGACACCACTCAGACAGTGCCAAAATCAAGCACTAATAACTTGTGCTAGCCATTTGATCACCCTAATTTCGCTACCTGACAATGCAAAACGCTTGGTTGTGATAAAACCAAAGTACAAAGACATCCGCATAATCTTTGATATAAAATGTCATTTGCTAGAGCTAACAGTTTCCTGCACATCAGATATTAAGTCAGTGGAGCTTCCCATTCATCTACCCCTTTATGGTGACTAGTGCATACAGTGCCGGAGAATTCATATGCTGTGGAGGCACTCTTCGTGGCTGGTGGAATGACCAGAGAATGTGGGTCTATAAGAGAACAACTTCCTTCCTCTTTGGCTTCTTGGACAACATTTTGAGACTGCTGGGTATTTCCAAGTCTGCCTTTGTCGTCACTGCAAAAGTGGCAGATGATGATGTATCCAAGAGGTACGAACAAGAGCTTATGGAGTTTGGTGCACCCTCTCCTATGTTCACAATCCTAACAACCCTTGCTTTCCTCAATGCGTTAAGCTTCATTGGAGTCTTACTGAAGTTAGCAATGCATGGTCAGACTCTAGACCAGTTGGCTATGCAGATCGTATTGTGCGGTTTGCTAGTCTGTCTCAACCAGCCTCTATATGAAGGGATTTTCATACGAAAAGACAAGGCAAAAATGCCCTCCTCGGTGGCATATAAATCTGTAGTCTTTGCTCTAGTACTCTGTTCTTTAGCCTATGTATAATCTACCATTGCATTGTATTGGCTAGAAGTCACCAAAACTTCATGAATATTTATATCACCCACCAGACATGGTACAAAGTAGAATGCCATCAGGACCAGTAAGAGAAAAACTTCTGCTGCTGTTGCTATGGCCTAGCTTGTGTGGTCTTTGTCATTTCCATTACTGCTGATCTCAATGTTAATATTGTACAGTTCAATGAAAGCGAAACTACATGTTGAGACCTCATTTTTCTTACCTAGAGAAATCACCAAACATCTCTCAGTTCGCCAGATATTTGTTAATAGACCAGTTACGAAAGTGCTAGAAGCCACACACTCCAAGGCGATGGTTTAACAGAGGTTATCGGCAGATTCAACGTAGCTGTGGAATCAAAATTCAAAACTTCAAGTTCTTGATATTAGCCAAAATGGAATCAGAGCACATAAGTTATTTAACACCTGGAGGTTGAAACTTATGAACACCTTCTGCTCTGGTTCCACTTCCTTCACACCTATACACTTATAGAAGCAGTTGCTTTCTCAAAACTTGTTGACAGCAAACTACATTACTAAGAGGAGCAGAGAAAAATGATTATGTGCTTGGTAGCAGAAATATGGCAGGACCCACCTGATGCTGAGGTTGCAATTAACTAAGCCCTCGCAATTACTAGTCCCGGCGATTTCACTAATTTTATTTCACCCACTTTTGCCTCATGAGACAGCTCTCCTTTTTGTCTAGTTATATTGATATAGATTGGAAACACATTTTGGCTTACGATGCATGCTTTTATGTCATGGCCCTAGTTCTGACTAGACTTGCACGATGAAAGTGCGTGCTGGCTGTTGCTTTAGCATTGGTAGGCCATTCGTTGATCCTGTTGATTGATGTATTGAGAAAACATTCCCTAAGTGATTTTGAAGATTAACAAAATTTATCCTAAATAAAGATCTTGATTCTAATAACAAATATTTTCAGGTAGAAAGTCTAATTAGATATTATCAAACATTTTCAATCAAAACTAGAGTTGTGGCATAATTAATTCATTCCTTATGTGTTCTGTCAAACAGCTAGGAAGAATGCAATATGCTCATAGAACGACTAGTAACGATTGTTTGGTTTTTTGCCTTATTTATAAGGGGTTCCAAAATGAAAGCCTTCCAAATATCTCTCAGAAATTCAACTTTCTTGGAATGGTATACTTGAAACAAAAATATTCTTTCCAAGATGAAGCACTCAACTTATGGAAACCCAACCTATTGTATGGGTGGCAGAATTTATGAGAAGCATCATCCTTGGTGATCTTGAAATAATCAGACCTTCTAAGTAAGATACAGGCCAACGGGTAGATTGGCTGGATAATTCTCCTATAGATATGTCCAATGGTTAACTTGGACTAAGAGGAGTATAAGAGGAGGTCTCAAAGCTGAAAGAATTATTTTCATCTAAGAGAATCAAAGTTTTTAATTTCAAAATTTGAAGAGTGTTTTAAGATCTAATACATTTGTTTCTGTGAACGACATTGTATAATCTCCTAGAGGTTAAGAGTATAGGAGGAGTTATTCACACAAGCTTGAATATTCATAGCTTAGATATGCTAGTACCATGTAATACATGACATAATTAAAGGTTCAGTTATAAACTATCTCGAAAACATGTAAATCACATATATAGATCTTCCATTGCTTTAATGTCTTCCAATCGTTACATATATAGAATTTTGTTGCAATTGTTACTCTTAATTTGAGCATAGTTGCGAAGTATTGGATAATTTAATAATGCTATTCATCATCAGGAGATAGAGAATTCGTCCAAATTTCAGTTATGGCTAGTTACATAAACATTGTTCCTCCTACCACGACGACTAATATATTACTCCAAGAAAATTTGACTTCACTACCATTTGGTTGAATCACCATCCATCAAAAAAAAAAAAAAAATTAGCCACGGCCTTCTATATAAATATTGCCTAATCGCTTCTCCCACTTGCCATACGGAGAGGAGGACAAGAAAAGAAACAACAAATGGGAGAGAAGAGTAATCTTCCTCTCTTTGAAACAAAGTCAGCCGACAACCGCTTCATCTTCAGATTATACGCACTTTCCATCTTCATCAGCATCTGCTTCATCTTCTACTTTAGAATCCATCACTTGCCAGAGTCCAAAGCAGCTGAGAAGTTGGCCTGGCTTGGAGCTTTCTTTTCTGAGCTCTGGTTCGCTTTTTACTGGTTTCTCACAATCATCGTAAGATGGAACCCTTTGTATCGCCAGACCTTCAAGGACAGGCTTTCTCAGAGGTGCTCGCTCTCTCTCTCTCTCTCTTTCTCTCTCTCTCTCTCTCTCTGATGGAAGTAGCTAATGTTTTTCAACCTCAAAAGTCTTGACCTGTCGGTTGTGAGAAAATAATGCGTTAAGCATTAATACCTCAGACAATTTTTTCTTAGGATACGCTCTTCAAAAATATAGTTGAAATTTTCGGTATGATGTATTGGCCTTAGTCTCATAAAAACCATCACAGGAACGAAACTTAGCGTGCAAAAACTGAACCGAGGCACTAATTGTCCTTTAAGAGGAACAAAAGAAAAAATAAGTCTTTCCGATGTAATCGTTGTATGAGATTTGAATTTAGTCTTCTAGTAATGATATATTCATGAACTCTTTTAGGTACGAGGGGGTTCTTCCTAGAATAGACATATTTGTGTGCACAGCAGATCCTGTAATAGAGCCACCAACCATGGTGATCAATACCATCTTGTCAATCATGGCATACAATTATCCACCGGAGAAGATGAGCATTTATCTCTCTGACGACGGCGGTTCAGACCTTACTTTCTATGCGTTACTTGAGTCTTCTCAATTCTCCAAGAAATGGCTTCCCTTTTGCCGGAAGTTTAATGTTGAACCAAGATCCCCGGAGGCCTATTTTACAAGTGTTGTCAAGCCTCTAAATGATTCTCTCTGGTCCGAGGAGTTGTCCTCCATTAAAGTAAGTAAGCACATCTCTCTCTCTCTCTCTCTCTCTCTCTCTCTCTCTCTCTCTCTCTCTCTCTCTCACATACTGTGCCATTTTTTTAGTAAAATATTTATGACTATCATCTATATGTGATTTTATTAAAAAGCTAATTAACTCCATATCTACATGTACACTTCAACTATACAAAAGCCTTCTCTAATTAACTAAACTAGCAACACCCAAAACTGACTCTGTTTCAAGGTAAATAAGTTCCACACCAAATACCTAGAATTATCAGAGTTGGTACCTATTTTTGAAAACAAGAGCCAAAAAAGCTGACTCGAAATTGATCTCAAACCGAACTAGCTGACCTTTTCTTTTTCATTTATTTAGTAAATAAATCATATATATTTTGTGATTGTAATGTAAAAATTTCCCAAAAATTAACGTTAACACCGAGAACTAAAAAAGAAAGCAGAAAGTTCTTAAGAGATTGAGGGGAAGTTCTCGGGTACACCGAAGGTTCCCCTTATAGAATCAAGAACTGAACCATTGAAGGCTGGTTCCCAAATTTTTCACCCAGGACCAAACTAATCCTCATGTACATCAGCCCAAAACCAGTAGAATAAGACTGATTCGGTTCGGTTCTAGAATGGAACCGGCCCCATTGCTCGTATGAACATGTACTCTTAATCTACACAAGGCAGTATTGTAACCTATCCTCTCTCTCTCTCTCTCTCTCTCTCTCTCTCTCTCTCTCTCTCTCTCTCTCTCTCTCTCTCTCGCATTTATTCCAAAGCAGTTGAGGCATGCGTGCCTCAGTTTCAAAGCCTAGCATTAGAATATTTGAACACATCTCCACCTAAACAATTGTGAGACTTTAGGGTATGGTCCATGGTAGACAACTAGTTTATCAACGATTTAAAACTAGTTTTATCAAGTCCACCATCGATTTAATATAATGCTAGCGCATCGAAAACACAAAACGCATCGCTACTTGCCAAATATTTTAGTCTCTGCTAGGACGCAAAGCTCCCATTTTTAAAACCCTAAGAGGTTGAAAAGATCGCCTGATAGGTTTCTTGAATCTAGTGGGCTAATTTGTGGGGAGCCATTCATCCTTTTCTATTTGCGTAGTGCTATAAGACACTGAAGACTATGGCCCTGCACTCTTCTTCTTCTGTTCATAGCCTTTCAAGTGCCATTTGTCTCCTCTGGCCACCTTCTCGAAAACACGTTAGATGATCCGTAAACTTTACGTTGATCAGCTCTATCTACATAGTTGATGATGTGAGCGTCAAGGTGAGACTGCATGATTAATGGTCCAAATGGCAAATGGTATCAGGTCACGTCATTCATAAATCATGTAATGACTTATTTTTTGGATCATTGACCAATGTAATTATTTATTAATTTACCTTCTCTTTTTGGAGATCTCACCTTCTCAGTTATTCAAAACGTTGAATCGTAGTTGTATGAAAAGACTTTTTCTTCGTGACAAGTCCATTCTCACATGATCTGTCGGCAAGAGAATCGTTCCTTGGGGATTTTCTCTTCGTCGTTCTCATTGAGAACGATGTTTAGGGCCCATTATATTGTACTTGACATGAGATTTTGTTCTTTTGATAAATTCCACACTTCACTAAAAAATAGTGGCTGGACAGAAGCTTTCAACCTTACGATATCGACAAAAAGCTAGTGCCATCTACTTGACATCAAATCAATGCTTTTGTCAGCATTGAAAGGTACATCTTAGACGGGAGTCGAGTGTCGTAGACTCAAATTACAAAGATTCTTGTAAAAAAAACCATTGCTTTTGTGGCCTCGTAAACCATGGTTTTTGATTCATTTGAAAAATACATTAAATATGTCATAACTTTTGTATGATGCTCATTTTATTATTAAAACTTAAGTCACAAATTAAAAAAATATATATATTAAGTACCTCCAACAATAAATTTCGGTCAAAAGTCCTTTTTTAATTAAATGTTTATTCCTACGTGGCATTTTAATCATTAAAAAAAAGGGGGGGGGGGGGGGGGTACAACGTAGACAATGAGGTAGCTTCAAATCTTTTGCTCAAAAGACTGAGATCTCTTACAAGTGACTCGCTAGCTCAAATTACAATTTAAAGCTCAGTTCTCGGAGAGAAAAAATTGAAATCTTCTGCCAGGGTTTAATCAAATTCAAGATGTCCTTGGATTTCTAAGCCCAAAATAATAGTAATAATCACATTTGTCTTCACTTTATTGAAGCGAATTTAAGCCTCTTATCCCGCTTCTGCTCTCTACTGCAATAATCAGCTCTTAAATTTGGGGGAAACCGTTTATGGTCTGGAAAATTTAGGAAAAGGCTTGATTGTCTGAATTAGGGTTTATATTTGGGGTAAAACATACAAAAGACATCGTATGGGATATTAATGCTAACTGAGCATGCCGACAAATCACACCAGTTGGGGAAATTGATAAAATATTGCTATGTCGAATTTCTAGCACTCCAAATTGGAGTTAACACTAAAGTGATCTTTTTTTTTTCCACAAATGGCACTAAGTGATAAGAAAAATTAATATTAAAGTGAACATCATACAAAAGTTATGATATTTGTAATGTCTTTTTCCCTATAAGAAGTAAAAAAAAAAAAAAAAAAAAGACTTCAATCCAACCAAAGATCACTTAAATCAAGCAGAAAAAAAAAATGTATAAGTTCCATCTTGGTACATTTATGTCTTTCCCAATCAAATCCTTCTACTTTCATAAATTTTCAGTAAAATACGTCAGATATTAATCCCATTAAATTCGGCTTATATGTATGGAGGATGATGCCAAAATATGTGATGGATAAATACACAGATGCTACTATGGACCTATGTGGAAAAAAGTAGCCCTAGACAACGTCACAATATGATGTGAATGGAATTTAGCCAATACCTATCCTGGAAAAATTTTCTGTGTCAAAGCATAACATCATCCAACGGCCACGTCACAGCGAGATTTGGCAAGATATAGTATCCAACAGACTGGATTAACAAAATTGTGGAAATAAAGGAATTTGATTAGATAAATTAAAAGTACGGGAACAAAAAGTAAGTTTCGAATATTGGATACAGAAAAGAGATACATTGGAAATAATGAAGGATTGAATTTTAGGGACTGGAATTCCAAATTAATGTGTGACTTAACATTGCCAATTTCAATCCAAGGTGACTCATTCCACCTTCCACATAACTGTATGAAATAAATGATACATAGCAAAATTTGAAACAACTTTGCCCTTGGGTTATGCTCGCGACAGAATTTATACGAGGATATGAAGAAACGAATCGAAACAGTAGCGGAGTTGGGACGGATTCCAGATGACATTCGCAAGCAACACAAAGGATTTCTCGAATGGGACACTGTCTTGAGCCGGAGAGATCATCAAACAATTCTTCAAGTACCGTTCATCTACTTTAAAAGATTAACGTTCTAATCTTTCGGCAGCATCAATGACATGCTTCTTCTGATTCTTCAGATAGTGATCGATGGGAGGGATCCCATGGCAGTGGACAGTGAAGAACAGCCTCTACCAACTCTGGTGTACTTGGCCAGAGAAAAGAGACCACAATACAACCACCATTTCAAAGCAGGAGCTATGAATGCTCTGGTAATTCTCAACATACTACTTATACACATGATTCACTCAAAGCCCTAATTTTTCATCACCAAGAAAAGTGAAGAACATCGACTTCAACACAGATTTTTCTATTTATGTATGGGAGGATCTTGCCCTTGGATTGATTTGAGGGCTTAAAATACAATATTGGTGCCAATCTTTGTGTTATTTTTCTGAAAAAAAAAAAAAAAAAAATAGATCAGGGTCTCATCGAGGATCAGCAACGCACCCATCATCCTTAATGTGGACTGCGACATGTATTCGAACAACATGGACTCGGTGAGAGATGTACTGTGCTTCTTCATGGACGAAGAGAATGGTGATGAGATTGGTTTCATACAGTTCCCGCAGACCTTCGATAACCTCACGACCAATGACCTATACAGCAGTTCCTTTGATGTAATAAACAAGGTAAGCCACTTCAAAAGGATTTCAACACAACACTGTCCCTTACCGTGCTATATGTCATATGTACTTAATGCGCTCACTTTATGTTCAATTCTATTGATTCTATCAGTTCCGTTAGAATATGCAGACTGATACACCATATTCAATAAACTGCACTAAGATGGGTAACCATGACTCAATTGAACTCGTGAAGTGAACCTGAAATCACAAGTCCAATTCAGCACATACCCATTGGCAACTCAGCAAATTCCAATGCGTGGACCAACATGAAGCTAATTAAAAGGAGGCCGATAGACTCTATTGGACATACTAAATTGAAGGGACAGGACAAGTACATTGGGTGCGTGAAGATACCATAATGACTTTTAGTACATTCTACGATGATTGCAGGTGGAGCTCCATGGTATGGACAATAATGGCGGACCTCCATACATCGGCACCGGGTGCTTTCATCGGAGAGAGACACTGTGTGGGAGAAAGTATAGACGGGGAAGTAAAAGTGAGTCCTTGAGGTGGGATCACCACCAGACGACACAAGATAGTGCAAGTGTCCTAGAAGAAACATGTAAACCACTAGCCAGCTGTGGCTATGAAGAGAACACCGAGTGGGGAAAGGAGGTCTCTCTCTCCCTCCCTCCCCTCTCTCTCTCTCTCTCTCTCTCTCTCTCTCTCTCTCTCTCCTCCCCCCCTCCCTCCCTCCCTCCCTTCCCCCTAAATTTTCGACCCTTTTGAGTATATTTCAAAATTTTCTGTAGAGAAACTTAGTCAAAGAATGGAAATAGGGAAAGAAAGCAGAGAAGGTTAAGCATTCAGCGCCATATTCAATATATAACAAGTGAGCAGTGCTTTCTATAGTCTACAACTAACAAGCTCAAAGCAGTTTACAAGTCCATGGAAACAAAGCTTAGATGATAAACCTCTCATGTAAGACTATGTCATTTTGATTAGGTCCAAAGAATAAAAAACAAAAGCAAATGAGTCTCTTATATCATTCCAGATTTTGATGCAACCAAAAGCTCTGCTTATATTATATTGTTCAAAGAGAGGACTGGAAATTCAGCCGTCAAAACTGAAATATGCCACACAGGCATGCTTTCCAGCACTATAAATATGCAAATACACACGTGCAAAAGCATCCATGAAACAAATCTTGTCTGAATTGCAGATGGGTCTAAAGTATGGATGCCCAGTGGAAGATGTCATTACCGGTTTTGCAATCCACTGCAGAGGTTGGAGATCGATCTATTTCAACCCCGAAAGGAAAGGCTTTCTAGGAGTTGCTCCCACAACATTGTTGCAGTGCCTAATTCAACATAAAAGATGGACTGAAGGTGATCTCCAAATCTTCCTGTCACAGTACTGTCCTCTGTTGTATGGACATGGCAAAATCCCCCTGAAGCTGCAACTCTCATATTGTGTCTACTTGCTATGGGCGGCAAATTGCTTGGCTTCTCTGTACTATGTAACTATTCCATCTCTCTGTCTACTCAGAGGCATCTCCTTGTTCCCCAAGGTAATTAATTAGATGACTTTCTTTTGTGAGAAAACTAATTCTCATGCCTCAACCTTCCACAGGTATAAATAAAGGTACACATAACATTGGTCCTAGTGCTAAAATCTCAAAACAATCAAGTCATTAAACATTAGATAAATTCCAGCTATACCCCTCCATTATAGTAGCACTACACTGACACCACCCAAAAAGTGTCAAAAGCAAGCACTTATTACTTGTGCTAGCCATTTAATCAACCCTGATTTGGCCACTTGACGGTGTAAAACACTTGGCTATGATATAACCATAGTGCAGGGGCATCCACATAATCTTTGCTTTAAAATGTCCTTTGCTACAGCTAATAGCTTCTTGCACCATCAGGTTTCGAGTCAGTGGAGCTACCCATTCATCTATACCATTATGGCGACTAGTGCACTCAGTGCTGGAGAATTCGTATGGTGTGGAGGCACTCTTCGTGGTTGGTGGAATGACCAAAGGATTTGGCTCTATAAGAGAACAGCTTCCTATTTCTTTGCCTTCTTGGACAACATTCTGAGGCTGCTGGGTACTTCCAAGTCTGCCTTTGTCGTCACTGCGAAAGTGGCAGACAATGATGTATCAAACAGGTACGAGCGAGAGCTTATGGAGTTTGGTGCACCCTCTCCTATGTTCACAATCCTAACTACCCTTGCTTGGCTCAATGCGTTAAGCTTTATTGGAGTTTTACTGAAGTTAGCAATGCATGGTCAGACTCCAGACCAGCTGGCTATGCAGATCATATTGTGCGGTTTGCTGGTCTGTGTCAACCAGCCTCTATATGAAGCTATTTTCTTACGAAAAGACAAGGGAAAAATGCCCACTTCAGTGGCATATAAGTCTGCAGTCTATGCTCTAGTAGCCTGTTGTTTAGCCTATGTATAATCTACCATGCACTGGATTGGCTAGAAGTTGCCGAAACTTCATGAATATTTATACCACACACTAGACATGATACAAAGTAGGATGCCATCAGGAAGGACCTGATGTGAAAAACTTTCTGCTGCTATTGCTCTGTCCTATTTTGTGTAGTCTTTATCATTCCTATTATTGCCATCTCAGTGTTATTATTGTATCGTTCAATCAAAGAGAAAATGTTGAGACCTCATTCTTCTTACCTAGAGAATCACCAAACATCTCTTAGTTTGCCAGATACATTTTCTAGAAAAAAAAATAGACCAATTGCGGAAGTACGAGAAGCCGTATACTACACGGCAATTGTTTAACAGAGGTATTGACAGACTAAATATAGCTATGGAATAAAAAATCACAACGTCAAGTTCTTGATATTAGCCAAAATGAAGACAGAGCAACCTAAGTCAATTTAACACCTGTAGGTCGAAACTTATAAACACATGCTGCTCGGGTTCCACTTCCTTCACACTTTGACACATACAGAAGCAGTCGCCATAGACAGTTGCTTTCTCAAAACTTGTTGACAGCCAAGCCAACATCTAACAGGAGCAGAGAAAAATAATTATGTGCTTGACAGCAGAGCTATCGTAGGACACACCTGAAGGCGAGATTGATTCAAATAGACATCGGTTTTGCTCGCTTTGGCACTGAGTGAAGCCAATCCCGCTGAGTGTAGCCTTTCATTACGAGGAGCGATCTGTTTTAGTACGAAAGAGTGCTGATCGGGGTCATGGCTCTTCCTTAGTCGCTTGCTCTTTGGCTCATCACCAGATGCTTAAACCCAAAAAGGTTTTTTTTTTTTTTTTTTTTTTTTTTTTTGGTAAGCAAAAACAGAAGTAAGATAGGAAAAGAAGCCAGTCAACTTTAAAATCAACAACCATTGAACAGAGCAAAATCAAAATACATACCGAAGTACAATTTTAAAATGAATATCGAAAATGAATATTTAGCATTTCCAACAAAATGAAAAAGCTAGTGTAGTTTGAGCGTGACTACTTGCATAAACCAAAGATGTGCTTGAGTTATACCTGGAGACATTTTACTGGGTTTTTTCTTTAGCAAAAATTCACGTTCGCATCCAAACGTAACTGAGGCGATTTCTGGGGTTGGTCCATAGAGCACCTCGTCATCGGAATGCCAAGACACATAATCATTGTTACCATCGTATCGGTTGAGGACCAAGCTATTGAATCTACTTCCAGGAAGAGCTTTATGGACCTTCAAAAGAAACCAATAAACCGTCATAACATCAATCACTTCAAGAAATTTGAAGACACTGAAATAGACTTCAAAGCCGAATCACTCGGCTAAGGAACATTACAAGCTCAAGGGCATCCTTACTGCATCCAAGATGTCCTTGAGTGGAGGGAAATCGTCCCAAGAATAAGCACGAGGCGTGTGCCCGTTATAGCTAATCGCCGGCAATCCTTCCGCCGCTATATAACACGAATCTCTGGGCTGCAAAAAGACCAACCCACAATCACTGTAGCGACAAAGAACACGTGAAATTCAATAATTATGATCTCTCATTCATGCTTTTCCGACCACACCATCGAAAGCTGCCACCACCTCGACGACAGAGGGAAGACCTGGACGAGATTGCGACCGAAGATGCGGAGAGTGGGTCGGGACCAAGGGACGTGCTTGTTGAGGTAATCGAACCATGCCCACGACTGCTCCGCCGGGAAGAAGCGGGGCACGTGGAAGACCTCGCTCCCATGCCCAAGATCGAAGCTTTTCCCTTTCCGCACGCTCTCGCTCGGGTCGAATTCCGAAGGGCTCGACGTCGACGGTGCCGGATCGGCGTTCGCCGTCAGTTTGCGCATCAAGCTGTTCATGTCTCGCCGCCGCCGGAGCTTCTCCGTCGCCGGCGAAGTTCACGGAGCCTCGCAGAGAAAGTCGAGCTCTTTAGACCGGGAGAATCAACAGTGAATCTTCCACCCCCGCTTGCCATTGCCATCTCTTATTTCATTTTCTTGCCTTCCTATTTCCAAGTCTTTATTTTCCTATAATATGGTGAGAAATAATTTTCTGAAATTTTGTTTCGAGGGCATGAAAGATGTTTGCAGTGATTTTCATTTTCGTGCTTAGGACATGAGGAATTTTTTTTTTTTTTGAACGTAAGGACATGAGGAAATTACTTAATGCTTTTACTCAAGAATTTGAAAATGCAAAAATTATTTCGATATTTAAAAATAGGTATAAATGTATTACAACTCTTAAAACTTATTATAAAAGTGCAATTAACTTATAAAACTTTAAAAAAAACACAATTAAGTCCTAAAACTTATAACAAAAGTGCAATCGAGTTATAAAATTTCCAAAAATATAATAAAGTCTTGAAATATTAAATAGGATAAGTGTATTAAAAGTCTTAAAACTTATCATGATAATGCAATTAAGTTCTAAAATTTTCAAAAAGCTCAATTACATCCTAAAACTTGTTACGAAAGTGTAATCAAGTCCTAAAATTTTTAAAAAGTGTAATTAAGTCCTAAAATTGGTCACAAAAGTGCGATCGAGTCCTAAAATTTTCAAAAATTGTCATCAACGGAATGTTTTAATTTGATCAGTTTGATAAGTTTTAAGACTCAATTACACTTTTTGAAAATTTTAAAGCTTGATTACATTTTTGTGATAAGTTTTCGCACTTAATTACATTTTTTGAAAGTTTAATAATTAAATTGCACTTTGTTGACAAGTTTTTTTTTTTTTAGTGACCCAGGGAACCCCGCACTGGGGGCGACATGTGCTAGCCACCACACACGTGCCACCGGATAAGTCGCCAAAAGTCTCAAGCTAGCCTTCCTACAACTTGCGTTACAAGAGCTTCGAACACTAGACCTCCTCGATGGAAGTCTAGCGCCTACACAACTGAGTCACTATGGTGGGTGGTTTTGTTGACAAGTTTTTAGACTTGATTATACCTTTTGAAAATTTTAGAATTTGATTACACTTTTGTTATAAGTTTTAAAACTTAATTACACTTTTTCGATAAATTTTAGGATTTCCAATGCGTTTGTCCCTAAAATTATATATGATTTCGAATGTCACCATCTGGATATTAGGCTTTAATTGTGCATTATTTAACTAGTTAAGAATTGCAAAATTTATAAACAAATTTTTGGGAATGGTCGCTTGGGAATTGAACCCGCGCGTGGATATATATACATGCCTAGTTCCTTACCACACATTTGCCTGTGATACTACAGCAAGAAGATTTGAAGAGAGAAAATAGAAGACTAAAAAGATGGTGGAGAAGAGTCATGCTCCTTTGTTTGAAACGAAGCCAGCCAAGAACCTCTTCATCTTCGATTGTACACAAGTGTCCGTCTTCGTCGGCATCATCTTCATCTTCTCGCTACCGAGTTCCAAAATCGAAAAAGAAATAGTGTTTATCGATCTTTTGTGATGTTGTTAGAACTCAAAGTCTATCATATTATTGGATCCTATGATTGAGCCACCAACCATGGTGATCAATGTTGGAGAAAACTTCATTGAGTATTTTGAAGTTGACAAAACATTTCCATTAAGAAGGCTTATCCGAAGAAACTCAAGACTTAAAGTCTATCATTTCGTTAAGGATTTGATTTCGTTGACTAAAGAAGATCTCTTGGCTGGATATAGCATGTTGGAATCCATTATTCAAATCAAGATAAATTCAGGGATTTTGGATCTGTTGATTGGCGAAATATACTTGGAATGTTCTACTTATAGAAACGTAGATCCTGATTGTATAGGCGAGCAGAATTGATGGGCTATCGTCATATTCCTTAAATAGCTCGAAGATCTTCCTAATTGATTCTGTCCAACGGGTAAATTGGAAGAATTCCTTTGGTAAGTACCAACGGGTGTGATGGCATAAAGGAGTATATAAGAAAGACGTTCCAATTATTCAAGTGTGTACACAATAGAAGAATTCCAAAGTCTGAAGCTCCTTGTTCTTTGTCAATTAAATTGTTGAGCGAAATCTTGTATGCAAAAAAGAGTTTATATCTTTGAGAGACCTTGAGGAAGTGTAGTAGAGTCTTTACACTGTGGAATCAAGGAAGAGCTTGTCTGTAATAACTCTTTTGTTCATAGTGGAATCCAGCCGGTGGGCTATCAGTACGGAAGAGTGGACGTAGGCTTGGATTAAACCGAACCACTATAATCTCTATGTTCATATTCTCTTCTCTACGCTCTTTTACTTTGATCATAACTCGTTTTGTTTACAAGAAGCAAATTTCCTTTTCATAATCTATTGTTGATTAGTGCTGCACACTTATCTCGAGAAATTGTTTTTACACCTATTCACCCCCTCTAGGTGCTCATACTAGCTTTCACAATTGGTATCAAAGCATGTGTACTCACTTAAGTTGAAGTGTTTTACTTCAGAGTTAAAGATCCATGGCTAGTATGTTGGCTCCAGGATTGGTTGAAGGGCAAAACAATACCGGACCGCCTTATTTTGATGGAAATGAATACAACATATGGAAAAACAAGATGAAGACATTTCTAAGATCAAAGGATCCTCTGGAATGGGATGTGATAGACAAGGGAATTATTCCTAAAGCTGCATCTATTTCAGAAAAAGGAAAAGAAGCCGTTAAGTCTAACGAAATGACTTAAGAAGTGATAACCAAGAGACAATCTCTTGATGCAAAAGCAATTTATGCTTTATATTGTGCATTATCACCTACTAAATATAATAGAATATCTTCTTGTGTTACAGCTAAAGAAGTCTGGGATAGATTACACATCACCTATGGAGGAACTAATCAAGTGAAAGAAACCATAATCAACATTATACTCGGTCAATACGAAGCATTCAAAATGAAATCAGGAGAATCTATCACTGACATGTTTAGTCATTTTACAGAAATCGTGAATGGTCTTGAAAATCAAGGTCAACCAATTTCTGATCCCATGAAAGTAAACAAGTTACTGCGTGGACTCTCCAAGGATTGGAATCACATAAAGACCTCAATAAGGAGACACAAAGAATTATGCCACTTTCTATTAATGAATTAGTTGGGACTCTTCAATCTTATGAAGTGGAGCGAATCAATGAAGATGAAGATCCTAAAGGTAAGAAATCCATTGCATTAAAATTTAATGATGATTTTGATGTCACAGATTCTGAAGACGATATGGATGATGAGGAGCTTGCTCTCATGATAAGAAGATTCAGAAAGCTAAACAGAAAAGGGAGAAGATTCAATCCAAAGAAACAAAGTTTTCAAAAGCAACAGACTAAGTCTATTGAGGATGATGAATCCAATAGAGATGTAGTCTATTTTGAATGTAAGAAAAAGGGACACATCAGACCCAATTGTCCCCTTTTGAGGAAAAAGAAAGGAAAAGCTGAGAAATATCGAAAGGCACTCAAAGCAGAAACTTGGAGTGATACAGAATGTGAAGAAAGTGATGATGATTATGCCAATATTTGTCTCATTACACAATTAAACTCATATTCAAACTCCGAGATAGACTTAGATTCAAACAGTGAATTTGAGGTAAGTAATTTGAATATTCCTTCTAAAGTCTCTAGATACATTGATGAATTGTGTCTTAGTCTCAAAACATCTCTTAAAAGGATTTCCGAACTCAAAAGAGAAAACTCTGCACTAAAGCAACAGGAAAGTGTTTGGAAAGAAAAGGTAAAAGGTCTAGACAAAAGTGTTACTATTTTGAAAGAAAATGCATTCATGAAAAAATGACATCTAAAATATTTCTAAAAGATTTTCTATAGGATCTGAGAAACTTGAAAAAATTCTTTTAGTACAAAGACCTTACTTCAACAAATCAGGTTTAGGAATGACTGTTGAAACCATTCCTCTAATTGATTTTCCAAAAGTAAAGGAAAGAATTAAGCAAAGACCTACAAGAGATGCTTACAAAAATAATTTCCAAAAAGTTTTTGTAAAACTAGTAGGTCGTTGTGCTCTTAATTGTTATAAGTGCAATAGCTCAGATCATTTTGAGAAAGAATGTCATATGGTTTGGAAACCTGTTAAGAAGGTATGGGCAAAGACCATTTATAACACTAACACCAATGGACCCAAGAAAATATGGGTACCAAAGAAAGCTTGAGTCTCTTTTCTAAATGTAGGTCACTATCAAGAAAAGATTAAATGGTACCTGGATAGTGGATGCTCAAGGCATATGACAGGAGATTCAAATTGTTTCATAAAGCTTGTTCAAGTTAATGGTGGAAATGTTTCCTTTGGAGGAAACAACAAAGGAAGAATTGTGGGATACGGAACTGTAAAGATTGGAAGCCTCACGATCAGTAATGTTTCATTAGTAAAATGACTCAACTACAATTTGCTAAGTATCAGTCAGCTGTGTGACACCAGTTTCAAAATCAACTTTCAAGAAGGAATCAGTTTAGGAACCAATAAAGACTCCTCTCAGTTTTTTACAAGTCGAAGACATGAAAATATCTACCTCTTGGATATAAAACTAGATGAAACCCAATGTCTAATCTCAATTCAAGAAGAAGCAAACTTATGGCACAGAAAACTTGGGCACATCAACATGAAGCAAATAGCCAAAATTTCAGCAAAAAAGCTTGTTCGTGGACTACCCAATTTGTCATATCAAAAGTCTGATCTATGCACACCATGTGTATTGGGAAAACAGGTAAGAAACTCATTCAAACCAATAAATCAAGTTTCCACTAATCGTGTACTGCAGCTTTTGCATATGGATCTCTTTGGACCAACCAAAACTCAAAGCATTGGAGGTAAGAAATATTGTTTAGTGATTGTGGATGATTATTCATGATTCACTTGGGTATATTTCCTGGCAAGTAAGTCTAAAACATTTCTTATTTTACAAAGTTTGCTAAAAATGTCCAAAATGAGAAAGGGTATGTTATTTCAAATATACGGACAGATCATGGAGGTGAATTTGAAAATCAAGACTTTACAAAATTTTGTGATGAATCTGGTTTTCAGCATGTGTTCTCTTCTCCATATACTCTAGAGCAAAATGGAGTCGTGGAAAGAAAGAATAGGTCGCTTCAAGAAATGGCTAGAACTCTTTTAATTGAAAGTAACATCTCTTCACGTTTTTGGGCTGAAGTAATTTCTAGAGCATGCTATATTATTAATAAAGTCTTTCTAAGGCCTATTTTGGAGAAAACTCTCTATGAGTTATTCAAAGGAAATAAACCTATTTTTCATATTTTCATGTGTTTGGATGTAAATATTTTATATTGAAAAATGCAAATGATCAAATTGGTAAGTTTGAAGAAAAATCAGATGAAGGTATTTTCCTTGGATATTCTATCACAAGCAAAACTTACAGAGTTTACAACAAGAAGACTCAATCTTTGGAGGAATCAATGAATGTCAAATTCCAAGACTATATGCAAAATCAATTGATTTATACTCATCTTGAAGAATCCAAACCTGCTCCAGACTCTACAAAATCAAAATCTCCAAAAGCAGTTCAACCTTCAGAAGACGAGCAACAAATGATCAATGAAGATTCAAATGAGGAAAAAGATCAACAGTCTGTCAAATCAACCAACAACTGGAAGCATAAGTTCAGTCATCCCAAAGATCTCATTATTTGTGATATTAATGAAGGAATTCGCACAAGATCCAAAAGGCGCGAAGAGTCTAGTGCTGTGGCTCTTATTTCTAAAATAGAACCCAAGAGCATAGAATAAGCTTTATATGATGAAAGCTGGATTGAAGCTATGCAAGAAGAACTCAAGCAATTCAGCATCAATGATGTATAGGAGTTGACTCCTAAACCAAAAGATAAATCCATCATTCGAGCTAAATGGGTTTTCAGGAACAAGATGAACGAGAAATGAAAGGTCTTAAGAAACAAAGCAAGACTCGTGGCCAAGGGATATACGCAAGAAGAAGGGATAGACTATGATGAGACTTACGCACCAATAGCAAGATTAGAAGCAATTAGATTATTACTTGCTTTTGCTTGTCATAAGAATTTCAAGTTATTCCAAATAGACGTCAAAAGTGCTTTCCTAAATGGATTTATCCAAGAGGAATTCTACGTGGAACAACCACCCGGTTTTGAAGACCTAAGAAAATCAGATTCTGTATTCAGAATGAAAAAGCCTTTATATGATTTAAAGCAAGCACCTCGAGCTTGGTACTAAGTAAGTTTTTAATTTAAAAGTAAGTTTTTAATTCAAAATGGTTTTGTCAAAAGGTAAAGTAGATACTACATTGTTTATCAAAAGAGAAAGCAAAAGTTTTCTACTTGTTCAAATTTATGTTGATGATATTATTTTTGAATCTTCTAATAAAAATCTGTGCAAGAAATTTTCTAAGTCTATGTAGGATGAGTTTGAAATGAGCATGATGGTGAGCTAACCTTCTTTCTCGGGCTTCAAGTGAAACAACTGAAGGAATGAATCTTTATTCATCAAGAAAAATATGCTAAAGAACTTGTCAAAAAGTTTGGACTAGAAAATTGCAAAAAGACTGACATACCAATGTCAAGTTCTTTGAAGCTGGACAAGGATGAAGAAGGAAAGAAAGTAGACCAGAAGTTATACAGGAGTATCATTGGTTCACTTCTTTATCTAACTGCTTCTAGACCTGACATTTTGTTTAGTGTTTGTATTTGTGCCAGATTTCAATCAGATCCTAAAGAATCTCATTTAAGTGCTGTAAAGCGTATTATCAAATACATTGCCTCAACTTCAAACTTGGGTCTCTGGTATCCTAAAGAAGGAGACTTCACTCTTCTTGGATACTCAAACGCAGACCTAGCTGGTTGCAGAGTTGATAGAAAGAGCACATCGGGCACTTGTCAACTACTTGGAAGCAAGACAATATCTTGGTTTTCAAGGAAGCAAAGTACAGTAGCTCTTTCTACGGCAAAAGCAGAGTATGTAGCTCTTGGAAGTTGTTGTTCACAAATTTTGTGGATAAAATAACAGCTGAAAGACTTTGGAATTGAAGATTCATGTACTGAGATCAAATGTGACAACACCAACGCAATCAATCTCACCAAGAATCCGATTCTTCATTCAAGAGCAAAACATATAGAGATTCGACATCATTTCATTAGAGATCATGTTCAAAATGGAGAAGTTTCGATTTAGTTTATTGATTCAAAGAATCAACTAGTGGATATATTTACAAAGTCTTTGGAGAAAAATCAATTTGAAGTTATTCGTTCCAGACTCAATATCTTAAAGTCTGAGGAAGTTCAGACTCAAGACTGAAAGTCTAAAGGCTCTCAACTCAACAATCAAGATCTGACTGACCGTAAGTTATTTCTATTTTAGAAATTTATTTCTCGGATCAAATCTTGAAAAGGTACGATCATCCGAAATTGATTGGTGTTATTTCCAGTTTTGTGATTATTGCAAACCTACCTTTTCAAAAAGAAGTTATTTTTAAAAATGATCTAAGTTATCTAAAAGGCAGTTATTTTTTTTTAAAAGGTATTTTTATATTTCCTTTTTTTAAGACGTTTAGTATGCCTCGTTTTGACTGCCTTATATATTGTCGGTTCTTTTTCGTTTTACTCACAAAAACCCTAAGAGAGCACCGATATTCCACTTCTGTCTGCTTCTCTTGTTTAATCCTCGAAAAAGTTTTCATCTTTCTTGGAAAACAAGCTTGGAATCTCTCAAAGATTGTGGAAGATGTCGTCTCAAAGGAAGTCTTCGAGGATCGCAAACAAGGGACTACAGCAAATGCGTGAGGGGCCTACGCATTTTGATCTCACCAAAGAAGAAGAATCTCATAGACAACAATAGAGCCCACAACATTCTCAGCAGCGTCCATCTCCTCCATCTAGACCTCAGGATGTTGCACATCGAGAAGAGGAAAAAATCATCGAAGACGCAGAGCCCGTAAGTATTCATAAGTCCTCTTTTACCTATAAATTATACCGTGCTTTGAAGAGGAGTGGTACTCCATTGAACTACATTGATGAATTTCTTAAGGACAAAGGGTATAGAAATGAAACTTTCTTCTTACGCACCATGGAACGTTTGGGAATTGCCCCTGCGGGGTCGGCGGAAGAAGCTTTGGCGAATATCCCAAGTGATCCACGGGTTGGAGGGTTTAATCAACCAGATGGAAATGATGATGATAAGTTGTACAGTCAGTTTAAACCTAGAATGGGTGTTGCAGCGAAAATCCAAAGCAAAAGGACGGATTTATTTCGATCGGAGGAACACAAGCAATTGTACTCTAAGTTGCTGAAGCGTGGGGTAATAAATCCTAGAAGTGTGGACTTTGACTTTATTGACTCTGTAAATGTCAATCTGAGGGAAAAATTCAGTCTTTTTCAACTCGAACAGTTTTGTTCTGAATCTACAGAAGCTTATGCTAAACTTGTTGCTTATTTCTATTCGAATCTCAGTTTTTGGATGCGAATAGATTCTCTTTTAGTGTTCGCGATCAGGACTATGTGGTTGACATGAATACGTTGGCTGATGTGATTGGGGTTGAAAGAGGGAGATATCAACCTATCAATATGTCTATTGCTTATGCAATGTTGGAGCTTGTTCAGGATAGAAGAACGGAAGGAAAGATTTCCTATTTGAGAATGAATGCGTCCAACATTTTGCTTCACAAGATAGTGATTAACTGTCTTAGACCAAAATCAACCTCAAAGACCGACGTTTCAAACTCGGAAGCAAAGTTGATGTACGCCATCAATGTTGGTAAGAAATTCTCTCTTCCACACACTATTATGTTCCACATGTACAGGGCAGTGGTGAAGGACAAGGGTCAACTTCCTTATCCAGCTCTTGTGACCAAGTTATTCAAACATTTGAACGTTTAGCCTCCCGGATTCTTTGTGTTTGAACGTGCGATCAAATGGTGGTGGGACTGAGAATGGTCTCAAAAATGCATCTAAAGGAACTTACCAAGGCTTTGGAACAATTCAAGGAGAAAACCCTTGTCAAGACTCATTCAGTCTCTTCCGTGGCAAAGCGAAAAGGGAAGGAGCCCATGGTTGCTCCATTCAAGAAAAGAATAGCACTCATCATTGAGAATGAAGAGGATGAGGATGATGTCACCATTTATGCGATGTCATTGAAGAACTTGAGTCGTTCTATTCCAAAATCGACAGAAAGACAAGAAAAAGACAAGGATGAGACAGAACAGAGGACTGGAGAGAGAGAAGATTTAGAGAAAGAAGTAGAGAAGAGAGATACAGAGAATGAAAGGATTGAGGAAGAAGAAGAGGAAGCAGAACATGACGAACACTTTTCTCGACCTGAAGGCATGGAAACAGGGGGAGATCCTAAGAAAAGAGGAACGTCCTCATTTCCCGCCACTAATGAAGGAGTAAGTCGTTCTCAGCAGATCCAGAGGACATCTATGCCACTCAATTTCCTAAAGAAGGACATGAGGTTTCATCACCCAATCTGCGTGATCGTGCTTAAATGCCATCATTTGCCAACACTCCATCTAATCGTGCAGAGGCAAGTACTCAGACCGACAATTCGGGAGACTTTTGCAGAATTCTTGATGTTCTTTTGGAGATTAGAGGCTAGATTTATGCTTTGGGATGTGAAGTACAGAACTTGCAAAATGCAAGTCAAACCTCTTCAGTTTCTTTGCATGATCATATCAATGCCCTTGCTATTCAAGTTCAAGCAAATGCTAAGGGTGAAGATGTGGCGCAACTAAAGGAGGATTTGAAGAAGCTAGAAGGGATTGTCTAGTCAATGGGAGATTTCCAGCTTGTTCGTGTTCCCAAGCAATCTTAATGATGACAAAAAGGGGGAGAGATGTGGTGCAGATTTGATTTTAAACTTTGAACTCACGAATTTTTGTGTCGATTATGTTTAATTGACTTAACTTTTGTGTTTGGTTGTTTGGATATGGACTGGATTTGGATTTGAATGTTTGAACATTTGTTTATTTTAAGCACTATTGATATCTCATGGCATGACTCATTTACAGAACTAACTTATTTTCTGTGGATGCAAATTCTAATGATATCTTTATTAAGCCATTTATCCTTTGTGAGATATCTTGTTTGCTTGAGTAATGTTTTTGCAAGTCAAAGTTATCCAAATCTGCAGAAAAGTTTTGTCACCATCAAAAATGGGGAGATTGTTGGAGAAAACTTCCTTGAGTGTTTTGAAGTTGACAAAATGTTTCCATCAATCTAGTCTGAAGACTTATAGACTCTTTTATCAAAGTCTGAAGACCTCCGGACTGCTAGACTCAAAACTCAAAGTCTATCCTCATTGATGGAGTGGTTTCTAAGCCGTCAAATAAAGGCTTATCCGAAACCAAGATTTTCGTTAAGGATTTGATTTTGTCGACTGAAGAAGATCTCTTGCATGGATATAGTATGTCGGAATCCATTATTCAAATCAAGATAGATTCAGGGATTTTGGATCTGTTGATTGGCGAAATATATTTGGAATGTTCTACTTATGAAAACCTAGATCCTGATTGTATAGGCGAGCAGGATTGATGGGCTATCGTCATGTTCCTTAAATAGCTCGAAAATCTTCCTAATTGATTATGTCCAACGGGTAGATTGAAAGAATTCCTTTGGTAAATGCCAATGGGTGTGATGGCATAAAAGAGTATATAAGGAAGATATTCTAGTTGTTCAAGTGTGTGCGCGATAGAATAATTCCAAAGTCTGAAACTCCTTGTTCTTTGTCAATTAAACTGTTGAGCGAAATCTTGTATGCAAAAGAGAGTTTATATCTTTGAGAGATCTTGAGGAAATGTAGTAAAGTCTCTACACTGTGGAATCAAAGAAGAGCTTGTCTGTAACAACTCTTTTGTTCATAGTGGAATCCAACCGATGGGCTGTCAGTGCGGAAGAATGGACGTAAGCTTGGATTAAGCCGGTAATCTCTGTATTCATATTATCTTTTCTACGCTCTTTTACTTTGATCATAACACATTTTGTTTACAAGAGGTGAATTTCCTTTCTATTGTTGATTAGTGCTGCACACAACACTGTCTTATTAGTCATGGCATACAATTATCCGCCGGACAAGATGAGCGTCTATCTCTCCGACAACAGCTGTTTTGACCTTACCTTCTATGCAATGCTTGAAGCTTCTCGGTTCTCCAAGAAATGGCTCCCCTTCTGTAGGAAGTTTAATGTCGAACCAAGGTCACCGGAGGCCTATTTTCAAAAGCGCCGCTGAATCTCTCGATGATTCTCTCAAGCGGCGGGAGTGGCTGTCTATGAAAGTAAGCCTCTCTCTCTCTCTCTCTCTCTCTCTCTCTCTCTCTCTCTCTCTCTCTCTCACGTGAAGAGAATCATCTCTTACGCACAACAGTAAGCTTATCTGCGTCAGTCTATGAGTTCACTTTGTTAGCTGATCTGAAAGTCCTTCGCATCATGCAAAGATTACGGTCAATTTCTCGCCTCCAAATGGGGTCGGATGCAATCTCTAGTTGGCACTGTAGATAACAACGCAACTAAGAAAAATCTGACCTCTCCATCATCAGCATATAACCCTTAACCTTAAAAACATACACCACAAAAAGAAGATTAACCTTCTGCTCCGCATCATCGCTACATGACCAGAGAACTCTGAATGCCGAATGCCCCGACTCTAAGCCGAACGGCCCATCCAAAAACAGATATAGTAGTCCTTTCTTTCTGGAGGGAATCGAATCCCAATCGGCGATCATGCCGTCAGGTATAGGAAGCAATAATGGAGCGAATCCATCAGAGAGCACTCCCACCACTTGCTGCCAAAGCAAGCTCAGCAAAATTGTCAACCTCCAGCCCAAAGTCGACCACCACAAACCCTTGTGAAGTAATTCTTATCCATGAGAGAGAGAGAGAGAGAGAGAGAGAGAGAGAGGGAGAGAGAGAGACTTGCAGGTAAATATCACAGACCGAAAGGTCAATGAGAGAGAGAGTGCTACGCATTTATCAGATACCAAGTCAGATGGAAACATGACATCAAAGTATAAAAAGAGTCTAAAAATCTATTAAAGATTTTATTTTATTATAAGAAATTTTGTTTTCTCTTGTATCTTTTAACAACTATAGAAATTTTGGCCATGCAATTTGATTATGCGAAACATTTCTTTAGTGTGATGAATAGAAAGGGATTAGTTTCGACATACTTGTCTACCCATGTCAATCACTTGATTCTAAGTTTTATGTCTTAATCAAATTCATAATCTTATAAGAGGATGTCCTCGCTAAACCTCAAAAATTTAATGATTGAGTAATTTGATGGTTTTGGCATTTGTTATTGACTTATAGCCAATTAAGGAACTAAGGGAGGCGGGTGGCTGCCGCTGCCCACGTGATTATTTGCTTTATAGTACAACTTATAATCATCGTAGACGCGCGGACCCCTGGAGTGCTTTAACTTTGGCCAAAGGGACACTTAAGTGCCATAACTTACGAAATGTACACTTAAGTGCCAAAATCGGAGTAAAAGGGATCACTTGAGTGCCAATTTGACCAAAATCCGGCCAAAATATCGACGTGGCACTTTTCCGGCGAACCAAGCTCAAAATAACGCCGTTTTGCACGCCGACGTGGTCAAAACGGCATTATTTTGGCTGACGTGGCAAAAAAATTAATTAATTAAATTAAATTTATTTAAAATATTTAAAAATAATAATTTAAAAATTAAATTTAGTTAAAATATTTAAAAATAATAATTTTAAAAGTAAATTTAGTTGAAATATTTAAAAATAATAATTTTAAAATTAAATTTAGTTGAAATATTAAAAAATTAATATTTAAAAATTTTTTAAAAAAAAAGGAAAGGGGGGGGAGGGCCGAGGGATTAGCCCTCGGCCGCCGCCGCCGCCCCCGCCGTCGGAAGGGCCGGCAACGGCGGGGGAGGATCGCCGGGGTCGCCGAGGCCCCGGCTGGGCCGGCAACCCCGATCGGGCCAAGGGCCGCCGCCCACCGGGGCCGCCCACCGGGGTCGCCCAAGCGGGGGGCGGCCCTTGGCTCGGCTGGGTGAGGGCCGCAACCCTCCCGGATCCGTGGCGAGGGCTCGCCCAGATCCGGTGAGGGTCGGCGGCCCTCGCCCGGCCAGGCGAGGGCCGCGAGCCCTCGCCGCCAGTCAGCCGTGGTCGCCCGCCCCGCCGGGCCCGGCGACCCCGGCCGACCCCCCCGCCGTCCGTCGGCCCTTCCAAGGGGCAGCGACGGCCGAGGGCTAATCCCTCAACCGCCTCCCCCTTCCTTTTTTTTTAATTTTTTAAAAAATTTTAAATATTAATTTTTAAATATTTCAACTAAATTTAATTTTAAAATTAATTTAATTAATTTCTTAATATTTTTTTACCACGTCAGCCCAAAACGACGCCGTTTTGGCCACGTCGCGTGCAAAACGACGTCGTTTTGGGCGCTGCCATCGGAAAAAACGCCACGTTGGCGTTTTGGCCGGACTTTGGCGGAGTGGCACTCAAGTGATCCGTTTTCTTCGAATGTGGCACTTAAGTGTACCTTTCGTAAGTTATGGCACTTAAGTGTCCCTTTGGCCAAAGTTATGGCACTTGAAGCGTTCTTTTGTCAATCATCGTAGCATGAAATTTGAATACTAAGGTTCCATATCTCTCATTCTCAAATAGGAGTATTTATTTATCTCGCCTCCTTAATTTAACTATCTGCTCCGTATAGCATGATATAAGTATGACGACCGTCCAATTGAGCTGCCACAAAAGTTAAATGAAAGAAATCGACAACAATAGCCGTCCAAGTTTAGATTGAGAAAACAATGTTTTGTGACCTAGTCTTCCCCGCTAAATGAGTGTCTTTATTCCTTTGACGGATTCCGCATCTTCCCTAAAAATTCGGAGCTCCAAGAACAAATGAGTCGATGCATTGATTGCAAACAATGACTGTACGAGAAACTGACGTGCATGGAATCAACTAGGGTTTAGCGACAGCTACAAGACGACAAGGGCTTAAATCGCATCATGATGCATGGAAGGATAACCTTTCCGTTTCTATGGTGAACCAACAAAACACGTTTCGATTTCTCAGTAAGAACGAAAACAGTCATTGAATAAGTCTGAGACTCGCCTGCCTAGAGCTAGCAGACATTCCTTTCAAAAGTAGACCTTGAATCCTAAGCATCATAATATGTAACATATGTGATGTACATATGATTCTACCAAACATCAGCTCCGGATGGTTGTAGCTGCTACGAATAGTTATTGAATTCTGACATTATAAGACCTTGGCAGGAATTATATTAAGAGCCAGAGGAAGAAGTAACCACATCAGTCACATGCAGAAATACATAGATTCGATGCAAGTCGATAATGTTTTATTTACCATCGCCAATTTAGACACCCTGTGATGGAGGTTGGAACACCTGGAGTATCATAACTTGACACGGAGGAACACTTAATTGCCATAACTTTAAAATGGTACATTTAAGTGCCAATATCGGAGTAAGAAGGAACACTTAAGTGCCACTCCGGCGAAAATCGGCCAAATGGCCGACGTGACAATTTTCCGGCGAATTTGGTCCAAAACGGCATCGTTTTGTACATTGACGTGGCAAAGAAAATGCAAAAACGACGCTGTTTCATGTCCGACGTGTAAATAATAATATAAAAATTAATTAAACTTAATTTTAATTAAAATATTCAAAAAAATTTAAAAACTTAAGAAAAATTTAAAAACTTAAAAAAATTTAAAAATTAAGAAAAAAAAAGTGGGGAGGTCGAATGGGGCGGCCGAGGGCCGAGCCCTCCCCGCCGCCACCTCCTCGCCGTCGCCAAGAAGGCCCGGCGACGGAGGGGGAGGGTCGGCCGACCGACGGCGAGCGCTATGAGCCCTCGCCGGATCGCGGCGAGGGCTGCAACCCTCACCCTAGATCTGGGCGAGGGCTCGTGGGCCCGCGCCGGCCCCTGGCTAGGGCCCGACGACCCTGGCCAACCCTCCCCACTCCGTCGCCGACCCTTCCCGGAGGTGGTAGGAAGGTGGCGAGGGCCCGCGACCCTCGCCCCACGCGAGCCCTCCCCCAAATCTGGGGCGAGGGTCACGGCCGGCACCCAGATCTGGGGCGAGGGTCGCGGCCCTCACCCAAATCCGGCAAGGGCTCGCGGGCCCTCACCACCTCCCCGCCGCCGCCGGGAAGGGCCGGTGACCTCGGCCGACCCTTCCCGGCTATGGCGAGGAGGCGGCAGCGGCGAGGGCTCGGCCCTCGGCCCGCCTCGTTCGACCTCCTCCCCCCCCCCCCCCTCCTTTTTTAATTTTCTTAATTTTTTAAATTTTTCTTAATTTTTTGAATATTTTAAATAAAATTAAGTTTAAATCTAATTTAATTAATTTTTATATTATTATTCACGAAACAGCGTTGTTTTTGCATTTTCTCCGTCACGTCAAGCATGCAAAACGACGCCGTTTTGGACCAAACTCGCCGGAAAATTGCCACGTAAGCCATTTGGCAGAAGTTTCGCCGGAGTGGCACTTAAGTGTTCCATTTAACTTCGAAACTGGCACTTAAGTGTACCATTTTGAAGTTATGGCACTTAAGTGTCCTTCTGTACTAAGTTATGACACTTGGGCTATTCTTCTGCCCCTTGTGATGCATTCAACTTCTAGACTTGCATGAAAGATCGGGCATTTAACCAGTTCGGTGGCTCTTCAGTCTGAAGAAACCGCATATCTCAAAAGGCTTTGTGCTCTTTGATTGGTGGCAGAACTTATATGAAGACATGAAGCAACGGATCGAAGCAATGGCCGAGCTGGGACGCGTTACAGACGACATCCGGGAGCAACGCAAAGGATTTCTCGAATGGGACTCCATCTCCAGCCGAAGAGATCATCAAACGATTCTTCAAGTACTATATGCATATATAGCTGCAGTGCTCTCAAGAACTTCTACCAAAGTTATGATTCTAAACTTTTCCCATTTATCCGAAATATTTTGGCACGATTTTGCAGATTCTAATTGATGGGACAGACCCTACAGCAGTGGATGATGAAGGACAACCTCTTCCAACTCTCGCGTACCTAGCAAGAGAAAAGAGACCCCAATACCGTCATAATTTCAAAGCAGGAGCGATGAATGCATTGGTAGTATTACCATCAACACGTATAAGATTATATCCATTAGCCCTAGTTGCGTTTTGACTGACTACCATTTTGAAAATTTGCAACTTTTCCACCAATATGTCTTAAAGATAGGCTATTTGCATTTTTATGAAGGGAGGGTAGGAATTAGGTAATTTCATCATCCCGTAGGATTAATTTTGACATGTTACAAAAGTTCTAATGCCCTAGGAAATCAGCATTTGAGAGGTCCAAATTCATTGCGATATTTGCTCTAAATTGGCAAATAAATTGGTATCATCCAACAATAATAATTTTGTACCTACCATTTTTGTCAGATTCATACTTTGTTTGACTTAAAATCAACATGTTCTGATCATAAAGAAAAATGAAATACATGGGATGAGATTTACTAATGTTCAAGATCATACCTGCTTTTTCCCTCCTATTCTTCCGGAATAATAGATCAGGTTATCATCGAAGATTAGCAACACGCCCATCATCCTTAACGTGGATTGTGACATGTACTCGAACAACTCGGAATCAATGAGGGACGCACTTTTCTTCTTACTAGAGGAAGAGAATGGTCATGACATTGCTCATATACAGTATCCACAGAACTTCGATAACCTCACAGAGAATTGAAAGTGCTAGTATGAACACCTAGAGAAAAATGAATATGTGTGAAAACAATTTTTGCAAAGAACAGTGAAAATATTTTACTTTTGAAACTGAGTCTGAAGAATAATAGACTTTAACCGAGTTCAGACGTTAGCAATTAAATAAAATTACGAACAAAATAAAAAAGTTCAGGGAAGAAAATAAGAACACAGAACTTATAGTGGTTTGGCTTAGATAAAGCCTACGTCCACTCTCCCACGCTAACAATCTTCTACTGGATTCCATTATGCAATCAACAAGAGATTACAACTTTAAGTATAAACACTTAGTAGCAGATCACACTATCTCACTAAGTCACTCTTTTGGTATTTTTCTCACGATCACAAATATTTAAACTCACGAAAGATAAGTGTATAATCGAAGATCGTTCAAATTTTGGAATTATAAATTCTACGTTCCATCTCTTACTTACTCATCAGTCCTTGGTCTCCTTAAATACTCCTCCACTTCCAAACTAGCCGTTGGACAATATTTAGAGGATCGTCTTCCAATCTACCCATTGGATAGATTTATATCTAAAAGATTTAGTAGCTGTTGAGTGATAGAAATAGAATCCCAAATTGATTCTGATTGCCCATATAAACAGAATTTTAGTTTTCATAAGTAAAGCTTCTTCATATAGAAAATTCTTGTCTTTAATATTCAATCATTAATCAATTAGACTGAATCAATCAAATCTATATTGATGTAGAATCCAAACTAGATTACTAGTCGTTATATGTGTAGGGCTTATGTTTAGTTCTGAACATGTTTCGTTCTGAATCTGCTACGTTCTGAATTGGTGTCTCGTTCTAGACCTTGTCACGTTCTGGACTTGTGTCTAGTTCTGGATGTAAAGTCTAAGAGTGTTCAGACTGAAATAAAGTCTGAGTATCTTCAATCTGAAGTAGAGTTTGAGTGCAATATACTTTACAATATGGATGTAAATCTGAACATAATCTGCTTCTAAACAAATTTAGTTTTAAGGTCTAAATACAGTTTGAATAAGTTCAATTTCAGCATAAAGTTTGTCTTCTAGTTTTTCATTCGCGTTTAGTCTAAAATTTATCAAAGTGGGCAGACTTTGATATTAAAGTCTGGCAGTCTTCAGACTTTGACACAGAAATCTGAAAATCTTCATAATAGACTTTGGACATGTGTTATGTTCAGTTTTCTGGTAGTCTTCAAACTTTGATAATATCATTTATATGTTCTATTATCTGCATAGTCTATTACTTGACCATTAAACACGTTAATAGCCTTTAATTTATTTTGTCATATTCTAAACATCATAAGGGATTTCCCTAACAAGAACGACCTTTACAGCAGTTCCTTGGGGCTAATCAATCACATGAGCCACTCAAGAACATTGAACTTAGACTCTAAAGATTGAGGTGCAAATTGACTGAGTTTTTGGTACACTTTTGTGACTGTTAGGTGGAGTTTCATGGACTCGACGGCAATGGAGGCCCTATGCACATTGACACCGGGTGCTTTCACCACAGAGATGCATTGTCCGGGAGAAAGTATACACCGAAAGGTAAGACAGATTCCTTGAAGAGGGAGCACCACGACCAGAAACGAGACAGCGCATGTGTTTTAGAGGAAACATGCAAAACGCCGGCTGATTGTGCATATGAAGAGAACACTAATTGGGGAAAGGAGGTCTCTCATTCATATATAATTCCATCAAAATGGTTACTGGTTTGCCAGCATAGACATCGAGGAAAATTTTAACTATATTGTCAAATTGCAGATGGGCTTAAACTATGGGTGCACGGTGGAAGACGTGCTTACTGGTTTATCAATGCAATGCCGAGGTTGGAGATCAGTCTATTTCAAACCGGAAAGGAATGGCTTCTTGGGAGCCGCTCCCACGACGTTGTTGCAGTCCCTAGTCCAACATAAGCGATGGTCCAGGGGCGATTTTCTAAGCTTGAATTGCCAAGAAAAGGAAATCTTTACAGTGTGAAAAAAGAAAACTATTTACACAGAATCAGCTTCAGGATGGCAAAGCCGGGCAAATCAAGCAGTGGCGAAAGAGCTAATCCCCCTCCAAAAACTTCTATTTCCATTCGAATCGAGTGCATGAAAAAGATGAACCGTTTGAAGAAAAATGCACCTCAAATCCCGGGTTATCTGAGACAAAGTTCGACCAAGAATGCCCGGAAAATGGTGGCAACAACGGCATCCACACAACATTCATCGGCTGACTCCTGGAAAGGAAATCGGCGTGATGATCTTGACAGTATCTTCCACAAGAAAAGAAAATTCACAAACAAGAAAGGGTCAGAGAGAGAGAGAGAGAGAGAGAGAGAGAGAGAGAGGGAATTGCGGTTACCAGATTCTTTGAAAGAATTGGTTTTTCTCTTCTTCTTTTCGGGTGTTTCTCTTGGAAGCCTTGGTTTTCGTGGGAGAGAAACCAGGGGAACAGGACAGGTAAGTCCCTCCTATTGAACGCCGAAAGAGGAGAGGATTTCGCGGGCTTTCAACGGTCAGCGCCAACCGCCAACTGAAACATGTTCCTTCTTACTCTTCGTGCATTTGTGGTTCCCAAACGTAGGATCAAATATGATCGTCAGAAGAGAGGGGCTGATCATAATTACCACTCGGATTTGCTTTTCATCTTTCGCCCATCGGCAAGGCCATTTGACAAATCTCAGCGGCGATTCAACTGAGAAATTTTTTACCCGAGCCGAAATGTGGACTAGTGCAATTGGGTTACCAGATTTTATTCTATAAATTCCACATTTCCGTTAGAATTTGTTGACTGATGATCCATATTTTGTGAAACTAGACTAAAATGGGTTACCACAACCCGATTAAACTCATGAATTGAACTTGAGATCACGACCAAGTAAGCACATTCCCATTGGCAACTCAGCAAATTCTAATGTGTGGACTGAATTATACCAAATCAAAAGGACGCCAATAGACATATTGAACATATCAAATTGAAAAGATAGGACAACTACCTTGGATGAGTGAAGACATCATAATAAGTTTTAGCACATTCTACGATGACTGCAGGTGGAGATCCATGGAATGGACGATAATGGTGGAACTGGGTACATTGGCACGGGACGCTTTCATCCGCGAGAGACACTGTGTGGGAGAAAGTATAAACGAGGAAGTAAAAGTGAGTCCTTGAGGTGGGATCACCACCTGAGGATACAAGATAGTGCAAGTGTCCTAGAAGAAACGTGTAAACCACTAGCCAGCTGTGGTTGTGAAGAGAACACTGAGGGGGGAGAAGAGGTCTCTCTCTCTCTCTCTCTCTCTCTCTCTCTCTCTCTCTACATTTGAATGTCCTAACTAGCACATATATCATAAGAGCGATAGTCACGAGTACACGCATACACTCGAGTCATCCTTATGACTAACGAAATCGAAGACCTCGATTTGCTCAAAAGCGAGTCAAAACACGTTCAACAAATCAACGTTTGGCCCAAATTTTCGAGCCTTTCGAGTCTTTTTCAAAATTTTCTGGAAAGAAACCTTGTCAAAGAATGGAAATGTGGGAAGAAATTCAGCACCATATTCTACAGATAACAAGAGAGCAGTGCTTTCTGTAGTCTGCTACAAACAAGAGAAAAGCAGTTTACAAGTTCATGGAAACCGAGCTTAGATGATATACATCAAATGTAGGGCTCTCTCTGTCATTCTGATTAAGTTCAAAGATTAAGGAACAAAAGCGATTGAGCCTCTTATATCATTCTGGATTTTGGATTTTGATGGAACCAAAAGCTCTGCTTATATCATAATTATTCAAAGACTGGACTGGGCTAAGCAGCCATCAGAACTGAATTTAGGCCACCAGGCAATCTTTCGAGCACTAGATATATGCAAATATACACATTCAAAAGCATCCATGAAAAGAGTTTTGTCTGAATTCCAGATATGTCTAAAGTATGGCTGCCCAGTGGAAGATGTCCTTACCGGTTTAGCAATACACTGCAGAGGTTGGAGATTATCATGCCCCGATCCTTGGGCGCACGCCCATCCCGGCTTACTCGATTAAATAGCAACGTCTCAAGACGCATCGCCGACCCTTTCATTTTAATACGCATACGGAAACATATAAATAATCCCCAGACAATAAAATAATGGGATAAGAAAGTATAACCAATTTTTCACAAAAAAAAAAAAAACCTTTTTATAAACACACAGGTTTATACATAAGCCTACAGAAAGAAATCGGCTTTCAACAAAAGAGAAATGTCCTGGGACTAACTAGTCGGACATGCTTGTCGATTCTCCGGGCTTCACCTTCTAAACTTTGGGTCTCGGGTCATCTACTGTCAACTAGGGACTTGAAAATGTTATCCCACAATGGGGTGAGACTATGTCTCAGCAAATTCAACCCCCTAAGACCCGACTAAGAAGACTAAGCACAATCATGAATCAGAGAGCTTACATTGGCCTCAGTTCCTTCCTGCACGTCAATACAATTCATAATTTAATCAAGTCATATCAATACATCGAATCATTCAATCAGATCGAATCATCAATCAATTGACTCAGTCGATTCCATGTCATTATGATCATTCCCCGATCATCTCAATCAATACTATCTATAAGTCCGATCATACCCAAGACTGCTTATTATAAGCCGATAATAGATTGTATAACTCATCAAAAGCTATCTCAAATATCAATATAATATACTATTTATGCTCACCAGAAACTGTCGCAATTATTGGTCTAACCATCTAACCATTTCTCCATTTTTATCATACCCAATAAAAATACTCATATGTGGGTGCACGGTTGGCCTCAGCCAAAATACAATAATTTCATTTCCATAAATTCCACCATTTTATATAGTCCACCAAAATATTTTTGGCATTGTAACCGGCGCTTGGTTATTTTCCACTCAATTACTGAAATTAAATGAATTTAAGAATAAATTCCAAAAATACAAATCATGCACAATCAACATAAATTAGAGCTTAATTAAATAAGCAGATCACACTACGCAATCAGCATAAAATTTTGGTTACCGACTATCAGTCTAATTTCCAAAAATAAATAATTAATTAAAAATAATTACGAAAATTAATTAAATAATACCAATCATTACCAAAAACGCATACTTAGGCCCGTAAAGCCTAATTATATGCCGAACGAGCCCAGAAAAATTTCGAGACTCGTTAAATAAATACTAGAACCTATTTACTCGCTAATTACATTAAACTAACCACCTAAAATGCATCGATAATGAACTAATTCACTAAACCGTTCTAATTATCCACTAAATCAAGCTTAACTTAAATTAATCATCCATTAAACGTCATTAACCTACTATGCAAGGATTAGTGAGTTAAACTCACTTAATTATCGAACCGCTCGGTTCAAATCGACAAGGACGCGACAAGGCTCGATCTTCTCCAAAGTGGTGACGGCTTTTGAGCACAGATCGGGCCCGAAAATTGGCCCGCAAAGCTCACAATTTTCTGCTCGGATTTCTTTGGTTGACGGGCTGATTTCGATCGGCTTCTGCGGGGGGGATGAGACGGCTGGATCTGCGGCTTCAAGCGAGCTGTTGGCGTGAAGAAATCTGCGGAGCTGGCCAATGGAGACAGACGGAGATGGGCGGCAGCAGCTTCGGTGATGTGGAGCAGCCGGCGTGGAAATGGGAGCTTCGGAAGGAATGAAAAACGCAAGCAGAGAGGAAGTAGATGGGGTCTGGCAGCTGGCATCAAGTGACATAATAGAGGGAAGAGAAAGTGACCGAAAGAGAGGGGTTAAGAGGGACAGTTGTGTCGGCCATGGGGAGGAGATAAGGAAAAACTTTGACAAAAAGTCAAAGAAGAGAAGGAAAGAAGGTGGAGGCTAAACTGCCGTCCAGCCTAAGGACATGCGACACGTGACACGACACGACATGCCGACACGTCATTTCTTAAAAAATAGAGAATTTCGACATATTCCGACACATTATATATTAAATATATTTTTATATATAAATACATAAATAATAATAATAATAATAATAATAATAATAATAATAATAATAATAATAATAATAATAATAATAGCCTAGAATTAATTTACACGAAAAATATTAAATAATATCATTCATTATTTTAATTTGTTACAATAATACACAAAACTTAGAGGAAAAACATTGTTTAAAGAATGTTGAAATGATATTTTTAAATTTATTTATTTATTTATCATATATAACATTTTTTATTACTTCTTTCATAGTAAAAGACTTTTAGAAATTATAAAACAATTCTAAGAAAACAAAACTGAAAAAAAAAAATTGACCCTATATTTATAGTAATTTTATTAATTATTTTATTATTTTGTTTGTGTATATTTATATTATGACCCATCAAGTATTAGAAATTTTTAAAATTGATCCCGTGCGTGTCAGAATCGCGTGTCAGATTTCTGGACTCGCGTGTCGGAGAGTGTCAAAGAGAGTTGACCACGTGTCAGATTTTTCGACACTCGTTGACCGCGTGTCAAGACGTGTCGGAGAATGTCGGAGTGTTGAATACAACACAAAGGCTTCTAGAGAGTGTCCATGCTACATAGGGTGGGGGCACGAGAGAGAGAGAGAGAGGGATTGGTGGGGGAGGAATTCACACAAGTGAGAGAGAGAGAGAGAGAGAGAGAGAGAGAGAGAGACAAGAGGGAGAACGTGCGGCCAAGTGGGGGGAGGAAATAGGAAAAAAAAAAAGAAAAATTAAAAGGAATTTCTTATAACTCGAAAATCTTGATCCCACTTACTCTTGTTTAATCCAATTTGATCCCCAAAAATTCCCATGCTAAAGCACTTGATCCTTACTTCCTCTCTTGCATCAAATTTCCCTTAAACGACAAGTCTTGCGTAACAAAAATGGTCATTTCCTTCAATTCCGAATTCTATTTCATTTTTCTCGGAATCCAATTTTCTCAACAAAACAAACTTCCCCGATTGAGGTCCAATTTGTTGAGGAAAAAGCCCATAAAAATTCCCTTTCACTAATTCACTTACACATATGCCAAAAAGTCCTTCAAATTGGCCAATCCGAATTTCTGTTCGTTTTCCGAATCGTTTTAATTAATTTTCCGTAAAAATCTCAAACTCTACGAAAATTCCTCGAAAAACGAGTCAACATTCCTAAAATTAATTGTGACATGACAGAACTTTCAATTTCTGAAATCGGATTCAAATTCGCGATTAATTTCAATTTAGCGTGATTTTAGCGTGACCTAAGTTACCGGATAGCTTTTAGAAATTCTTAGTGCAAATGATTCATGGTCAATTTTCTTTGAGCCATAATGAACCCATTCGACACATTGGCAACTCTCAGTTGTCGTGAAAATCTCAAAATCTCAAATATGAACACAAGATACTAAAAAAATAGAAAAATCAAGCTAGTGCCAATCGACAAGAATTTTGCAATTTAGTAGAATCACCCACGTTTAACCACATATCTTAGTCGAACCAACCTATCTCTGATTTTTAATCAATCTTACTGTGTCGTATGATCTCGACAGATGAGCACGGTCGAGCAATTGATTCATGGTCGAATTCTCAAATCTAATGCATTAAAATCTCCTAATGACTTCCCCAGATAATCTAGTTATCTCACGAGTGATTGGCTCTGAGAATAGCAATATAGACGTGTCGATAAAATGCCGATTAATTTAATTAAAAGCATAACTGAAAAATCTAGGATGTCACATAGATCGATCTATTTTAACCTCGAAAGGAAAGGCTTTCTAGGAGTTGCGCCCACAGCATTGTTGCAGTCTCTAGTTCAACATAAGAGATGGTCTAAAGGTGATTTTCAAATCTTCCTATCACAGTACTGTCCCTGGTGTATGGACATGGAAAAATCCCTGTGAAGCTCCAACTTTCATATTGTGTCCAGCTGCTATGGGCGCCAAATTGCCTGGCTTCTCTGCACCATGTGACTATTCCATCCCTCTGTCCTCTCAGAGGCATCTCCTCGTTCCCCAAGGTAATTAGTTAGATAAACTTTTCTGGGAGGACTAATTTTGATTTAATTTTTTATATGTATAATATACTCGTAAGGTTGGTCCTGGTGGTAAAATCTTAAAAACAATTAAGTCATTAAAGATAAGAAAAATTCCAGCTACACCTTCACCCCCTCTATTTGAGTAGTATTACACTGACACCACCCAGAAAGTGCCAAAATCAAGCACTCATAACTTGTGCTTGCCATTTGATCAACCCTAATTTGGCTACCTGACAATACAAGACACTTGGTTGTGATAAAACCAAAGTGCAAGGCATCCGGATAATCTTTGATATAAAATGTCATTTGCTAGAGCTAACAGTTTCCTGCACGTCAGATATTAAGTCAGTGGAGCTTCCCATTCATCTACCCCTTTATGGCGCGACTAGTGCATACAGTGCCGGAGAATTCATATAGTGTGGAGGCACTCTTCATGGCTGGTGGAATGACCAGAGAATGGGGGTCTACAAGAGAAGGGCAGCTTATATCATTATATCTTTGGGTGAAGACTCGGATGATTTATTGGTGATCCTACACCGACATGCCATGTGGTGCTATTTTCATATAAACATCTCGAAAAAATTGTTGGTCTGTCGTTGCCCGTCTCTTGTATAAAGAGGAAATTTGAATTTTCAACAAGTTCAACCGATGGAGATGGCCCCACATGATATGCTAGTACCATGTGATAAATGACAGCATTAAAGGTTTACTTATAAACTATCTCAAAAACATGTATATGACAGATATAGATCTTCCATCGCTTTAATGTCTTCCAATCGTTACATATCTAGAATTTCGGTGCGCTTGTTACTCTTAATTTGAGCATAGTTGCGAAGTATTGCATAATTTAATAATGCAATTTATCATCAGGAGATAGAGAATTCATCCAAATTTCAGTTATGGCTAATTACATAAAAATTGTTCCTCCAACCACGATGACTAATATATTGCTCCAAGAAAATTTGACTTCACTACCATTCGGTTGAATCACCGACTACCAAAAAAAAAAAAAAAAAACTAGCCACGGCCTTCTTTATCAATATTGCCTAATTGCTTCACACACTTGCCATACGGAGAGGAGGACAAGAAAAGAAACAAAAAATGGGAGAGAAGAGTAATCTGAATAAAAGTACTGAATTTGAATTGATTTAATTAAAAATAAAAATATTTATTAATATATAACGTATCCCAACGTGTCGGAATTCTCAATTTTTAAGAAATGACGTGTCAATAGGTCGTGTCGTGTCATGTCGCATGTTGGTGCTACCTAGACTAGTGTATGGGCAGCAGAATCTATGGAAAGCATCATCATCGGCGATCTTGAAATAATTAGACCTTCTAAATAAGATCCAAGCCAACGAGTAGATTGGCTGGATAATTCTCCTACAGATATGTCCAACGGTTAGCTTGGACTAGGAGGAGTATAAGAAGAGGTCTCAAAGCTGAAAGAATTATCGCATTTAAGAGAATCGAATTTTTTAATCTAAAAATCTAAAGAGTGTTTTATGATCTAATACATTCATTTCTGTGAACGACATTGTATAATCTCCTAGAGGTTAAAAGTGTGGGAGGAGTTATTCACACAAGCTTGAGTATTCATAGCTCAGATATGCTAGTACCATGTAATACATGACAAAATTAAAGTTTTAGTTATAAACTCTCTCAAAAACATGTACATCACAAATATAGATCTTCCATCGCTTTAATGTGTTCCAATCGTTACATATATAGAATTTTGTTGCGGTTGTTACTCTTAAAGTGAGCATAGTTGCGAAGTATTGGATAATTTAGTAATGCTATTCATCATCAAGAGATAGAGAATTCGTCCAAATTTTATTGTTCCTCCAACCACGACGACTAATATATTACTCCAAGAAAATTTGACTTCACTACCATTTGGTTGAATCACCGTCTATCAAGAAAAAAAAAAAAAAAAAAAAGCTGGACACGGCCTTCTATATAAATACACTTGCCATACGGAAAGGAGGACAAGAAATAAAACAAAAAATGGGAGAGAAGAGTAATCTTCCTCTCTTTGAAACAAAGTCAGCCAACAACCGCTTCATCTTCAGATTATACACATTTTCCATCTTCATCAGCATCTGCTTCATCTTCTACTTTAGAATCCATCACTTGCCAGAGTCCATAGCAGCTGAGAAGTTGGCCTGGCTTGGAGCTTTCTTTTCTGAGCTCTGGTTCGCTTTTTACTGGTTTCTCACAATCATCGTAAGATGGAACCCTTCGTATCGCCAGACCTTCAAGGACAGGCTTTCTCAGAGGTGCTCTCTCTCTCTCTCTCTCTCTCTCTCTCTCTCTCTCTCTCTCTCATGGAAGAAGCTAATGTTTTTCAACCTTAAAAGTCTTGACCTGTCGGTTGTGAGAAAATAATGTGCTAAGTATTAATACCTCGACAATTTTTTCTTAGGATGCACTCTTCAAGAATATAGTTGAAATTTTCGGTATGATGTATTGGCCATAGTCTCATAAAACCATCACAGGAACGAAACGAGCGTGCAAAAACTGAACCGAGGCACTAATTGTCCTTTAAGAAGAACAAAAGAAAAAACAAGTCTTTCTAATGTGATCATTGTATGAGATTTGAATTTAGTCTTCTAGTAATGATATATTCATGAACTCTTTTAGGTACGACGGGGTTTTTCCTGGAATAGACATATTTGTGTGCACAGCAGATCCTGTAATAGAACCACCAACCATGGTGATCAATACCGTCTTATCAATCATGGCATACAATTATCCACCGGAGAAGATGAGCATTTATCTCTCTGACGACGGTACTTCGGACCTTACTTTCTATGCATTACTTGAGTCTTCTCAATTCTCCAAGAAATGGCTTCCCTTTTGCCAGAAGTTTAATGTTGAACCAAGATCCCCGGAGGCCTATTTTACAAGTGCTGTCGAGCCTCTAAATGATTCTCTCTGGTCCAAGGAGTTGTCCTCCATTAAAGTAAGTAAGCACATCTCTCTCTCTCTCTCTCTCTCTCTCTCTCTCTCTCTCTCTCTCTCTCTCTCTCTCTCTTTTTCTAAAATATTTCTCTCTCTCTATAGCAATTAAAAAGCTGATTCACTCCATATCTACATGTACACTTCAACTATACAAAAGCCTTCTCTAATTCACTAAACTAGCAACACCCAAAAAACCACATCATGATCAGTTTCAAGGTAGATAAGTTCCACACCAAATACCTGAAATCATCAGAGTCAGTACCTATTTTTTGAAAACAAGAACCAAAGAAGCTGACTTTGAAATTGATCTCAAACTGAACTAGCTAACCTTTTCTTTTTCATCTATTTAGTAACTCGGTCATATATATTTTGTAATTGTAATGTAAAAATTTCCCAAAAATAAACATAAAACCGAGAACTAGAAAAGAAAGCAGAAAGTTCTTGAGAGATTGAGGGGAAGTTTCGGGTAAACCAAAAGTTCCCCTTATAGAACCAAGAACTGAACCATTGAAGCCTGGTTCCCAAATTTTTCGCCTAGGACCAAACTAATCCTCGTGTACATCGGCCCAAAACCAATTGAATAAGACTAATTCAGTTCAGTTCTAGAATGGAACCTACACAAGGCAGTATCATAACCTATCCTCTCTCTCACACACATTTATATAATTGTAAACTTAAAGATTTGAGATCTTTTTGGTGGCAAATTTATTCCAAAGCAGTTGAGGCATGCGTGCCTCAGTTTCAAAGCCTAGCATTAGAACATTTGAACACATCTCCCTAAACAATTGTGAGACTTTAGGATATGTCGATTGGTCCATGGTAGACAACAAGTTTATCAACGATTGAAAATTAGTTTTACCAAGTCCACCATCAAATTAATATATTGCTAGTGCATCAAAAACACACAATGCATTGCTCCTTGCCAAATAATTTAGTCTCTACTAGGACGCAAAGCTCCCATTTTTAAAACCCTTAGGCTACGTTTGATCATCCGAATTTCTAACCATAATAGAACTAGATAAAATAGGATATAAAATCCTGGGATTTTTCTATATCTCATACACTATTTGGTGAATCATAGTATTTCGGATACATTCACATCATATCATGTGCATTTTTTTTAATATAAATGTCATATCATTGTAAATAAACCTAAAAGTTCATAAATGAAGATGGTGAAAATCTCTTGTGACAAATGATATTCCTTAATTTATTTTTATTTTATTTTTATTTTACTTTTCCTCTTTTTTAAATTATTTTCTTTATTATTTCTTTTTTTCCCTTTCATCATTCTTTAATAAAATTTTATCAAATAGTAAATTGTACTAACATACCTAAAATACAAAAATATCTAAAATATATAATAAATATAAATATATAATTTATAGATTGAATATTTATTATAAGATAGAATTAAAGTTGAATATATAAATTAAAATATGATTAAATTAAAAAATATTTTTAATTTTTAATTTCTTAAATTAGGATTCAAATATTATTTATAATGAAATATAATTTTAATTTTGTTAATTTAATAAGTTTTTTATTCGAGAAAAATAATTTTCCAAGAAATCTTGCAAAAAAAGAACATTGCTTTTGTGGCATTGTAAATCATGATTTTGGATTCATTTGAAAAATATATTAAAAGTGTCATAATTTTTATATGATGCTTGCTTTATTGTCAAAATTTAAGTGCCAAACTAGAGAAAAGAAATTATATTAAGTATCTCCAACAATAAATTCCAATCAAAAGTCCTTTTTTAACTAAATGTTTATTCCTACGTGGCATTTTAATTATAAAAAAAGTAGTACAACGTAGACAATGAGGTGGCTGAGTTGAAGAAAACCAGGCCGCTTCAAATCTTTTGCTCAAAAGACTGAGATCTCTCACAAGTGACTCGCTAGCTCAAATTACAATTTAGGGCTCGGTTCTCGGAGGGAAAAAGTTAAATCTTCTGCTGGGGTTCATTCAAATTCAAGATGTTCTTGGATTTCTATGCCCACAATAATAGTAATAATCACATTTGTCTTCACTTTATTGGAAAGAATTTAGGCCTCTTGTCCCGCTTCTGCTCTCTATTGCAATAATCAGCTCCCAATTTTGGGGGAAACCGATTATGGTCCGAAAAATTTAGGAAAAAACTTGATTTGTTTGAATTAGGGTTTATATTTGGGGCAAAACATGCATAAGACATCGTACGGGATATTAATACCGATCTAACTGAGCATGCCAATGAATCACGATGGTCAAGGAAATTGATAAAATATTGCAATGTCGAATTTCTAGCACCCCAAATTGGAGTTAACACTAAAATGATCTTTACTTTTTTACAAGTGACACTTAAGTGATTAAAAAAAATTAATATCAAAGTGAACATTATACGAAAATTATGATATTTGTAATGTCTTTTTCCCCATAAGAAGTAAAAAAAAAAAAAAAAAGACTTCAATCCATCCAAAGATTACTTAAATCAAGCAAAAAAAATGTATGAGTTTCTTCTTGGTACTTTTATATTTTTCCTAATCAAATCCTTCTATTTTCATAAATTTTCCATAAAATACATCAGATATTAAATCCCATTAAATCAGGCTTATATGCATGGAGGATGATGCCAAAATATGCTATGGATAAAATACACAGATGCTACTATGGACCAATGTTGAAAAAAGTAGCCCTGGACAACGTCACAGTATGATGTGAATGGAATTTGGCCAATACCTATCCTGGAAAAATTTTGAGGAAGCAAAGGAACTTGATTAGATAAATTAAAAGTATGGGAACAAAAAAGTAAGTTTCGAACATCGGATACAGGAAAGAGATCATTGGAAACAATGAAGGATTGAATTATAGGGACTGGAATTCCAAATTAATGCATGACATACCATTCCCAATCTCAATCCAAGGTGACTCATTCCACCTTCCACATAACCGTATGAAATAAATGATACATAGCAAAACTTGAAAGAACTTTGCCCTTGGGTTATGCTTATGACAGAATTTATACGAGGAGATGAAGAAACGAATCGAAACAGTAGCGGAGTTGGGACGGATTCCAGATGACATTCGCAAGCAACACAAAGGATTTCTCGAATGGGACACTGTCTTGAGCCGGAGAGATCATCAAACAATTCTTCAAGTACCGTTTATCTACTTTAAAAGATTAACGTTCTAATCTTTCGGCAGCATCAATGACATGTTTCTCCTGATTCTTCAGATAGTGATCGATGGTAGGGATCCCATGGCAGTGGACAGTGAAGAACAGCCTCTACCAACTCTGGTGTACTTGGCCAGAGAAAAGAGACCACAATACAACCACCATTTCAAAGCAGGAGCTATGAATGCTCTGGTAATTCTCAACATACTACTTATACACATGATTCACTCAAAGCCCTCATTTTTCATCACCAAGAAAAGTGAAGAACATCGACTTCAACACAGATTTTTCTATTTATGTATGGGAGGATCTTGCCCTTGGATCGATTTGAGGGCTTAAAATACAATATTGGTGCCAATCTTTATGTTATTTTTCTGAAAAAAAAAAAAAAGATCAGGGTCTCATCGAGGATCAGCAACGCGCCCATCATCCTTAATGTGGACTGCAACATGTATTCGAACAACATGGACTCGGTGAGAGATGCACTGTGCTTCTTCATGGACGAAGAGAATGGTGATGATATTGGTTTCGTACAGTTCCCGCAGAACTTCGATAACCTCACGACCAATGACCTATACAGCAGTTCCTTTAATGTACTAAGCAAGGTAAGCCACTTCGAAAGGATTTCAACACAACACTGTCCCTTACCATGCTATATGTCATATGTACTTAATGCGCTTGCTTTACGTTCAATTCTATTGATTCTACCAGTTCCGTTAGAATATGCAGAACGATACACCATATTTACTAAACTGCACTAAGATGGGTAACCATGACTCAATTGAACGCGTGAAGTGAACCTGAAATCACAAGTCCAATTCAGCCCATACCCATTGGCAACTCAGCAAATTCCAATGTGTGGACTAACATGAAGCTAATTAAAAGGAGGCTGATAGACTATTGGACATTTTAAATTTAAGGGACAGGACAAGTACATTGGGTGCGTGAAGATACCATAATGACTTTTAGTACATTCTACGATGATTGCAGGTGGAGCTCCATGGTATGGACAATGATGGCGGACCACCATACATCGGCACCGGGTGCTTTCATCGGAGAGAGACACTGTGTGGGAGAAAGTATAGACGGGGAAGTAAAAGTGAGTCCTTGAGGTGGGATCACCACCAGAGGATACAAGATAGTGCAAGTGTCCTAGAAGAAACATGTAAACCACTAGCCAGTTGTGGCTATGAAGAGAACACCGAGTGGGGAAAGGAGGTCTCTCTCTCTCTCTCTCTCTCTCTCTCTCTCTCTCTCTCTCTCTCGCTCCCCCTCCCCCTCCCTCCCCCTAAATTTTCGAACCTTTTGAGTATATCTCAAAATTTTCTGTAGAGAAAGTTAGTCAAAGAATGGAAATAGGGGAAGAAAGCAGAGAAGGTTAAGCATTCAGCACCATATTCTTTATATAACAAGTGAGCAGTGCTTTCTATAGTCTACAACTAACAAGCTTGAAGCAGTTTACAAGTCCATGGAAACAAAGCTTAGATGATAAACCTCTCATGTAAGACTATGTCGTTTTGATTAGGTGCAAAGAATAAAAAACAAAAGCAAATGATCTCTTATATCATTCCAGATTTTGATGCAACCAAAAGCTCTGCTTATATTATATTGTTCAAAGAGACGACTGGAAATTCAGCCGTCAAAACTGTAATATGCCACACAGGCATGCTTTCCAGTACTATAAATATGCAAATACACACGTGCAAAAGCATCCATGAAACAAGTCTTGTCTGAATTGCAGATGGGTCTAAAGTATGGATGCCCAGTGGAAGATGTCATTACCGGTTTCACAATCCAATGCAGAGGTTGGAGATCAATCTATTTCAACCCCAAAAGGAAAGGCTTTCTAGGAGTTGTTCCCACCACATTGTTGCAGTCCCTAGTTCAACATAAAAGATGGACTGAAGGTGGTCTCCAAATGTTCCTGTCACAGTACTGTCCCCTGTTGCATGGACATGGCAAAATCCCCCTGAAGCTGCAACTCTCATATTGTGTCCACTTGCTATGGGCGGCAAATTGTTTGGCTTCTCTGTACTATGTGACTATTCCATCTCTCTGTCTACTCAGAGGCATCTCCTTGTTCCCCAAGGTAATTAATTAGATGACTTTCTTTTGTGAGAAAACTAATTTTGATGCCTCGACCTTCCACAGGTATAAATAAATGTACACATAACGTTGGTCCTCGTGCTTAGATCTCAGAACAATCAAATCATTAAACATTCCAGCTATACCCCCTCTATTATAGTAGCATTACACTGACACCATCCAAAAGGTGTCAAAAGCAAGCACTAATAACTTGTGCTAGCCATTTAATCAACCCTGATTTGGCCACTTGATGGTGTAAAACATTTGGCTATGACATAAGCATGGTGCAGGGACATCCACATAATCTTTGATTGAAAATGTCCTCTGCTACGTCTAATGGTTTCTTGCACCATCAGGTTTCGAGTCAGTGGAGCTACCCATTCATCTATACCATTATGGCAACTAGTGCATACAGTGCCGGAGAATTCGTATGGTGTGGAGGCACTCTTTGTGGTTGGTGGAATGACCAAAGAATGTGGCTCTATAAGAGAATAACTTCCTATTTCTTCGCCTTCTTGGACAACATTCTGAGGCTGCTGGGTACTTCCAAGTCTGCCTTCGTTGTCACTGCGAAAGTGGCAGACAATGATGTATCAAAGAGGTACGAGCGAGAGCTTATGGAGTTTGGTGCACCCTTTCCTATGTTCACAATCCTAACAACCCTTGCTTGGCTCAATGCGTTAAGCTTTATTGGAGTTTTACTGAAGTTAGCAATGCATGGTCAGACTTCAGACCAGCTCACTATGCAGATCATATTGTGCGGTTTGCTGGTCTGTGTCAACCAGCCTCTATATGAAGGTATTTTCTTACGAAAAGACAAGGGAAAAATGCCCACTTCAGTGGCATATAAATCTGCAGTCTATGCTCTAGTAGCCTGTTGTTTAGCCTATGTATAATCTACCATGCACTGTATTGGCTAGAAGTTGCCGAAACTTTATGAATATTTATATCACACACTAGACATGATACAAAGTAGGATGCCATCAGGAAGAACCTGATGTGAAAAACTTTCTGCTGCTATTGCTCTGTCCTATTTTGCGTAGTCTTTATCATTCCTATTATTGCCATCTCAATGTTATTATTGTCTCGTTCAATCAAAGCAAAAATGTTGAGACCTCATTCTTCTTACCTAGAGAATCACCAAACATCTCGTAGTTTGCCAGATACTTATTCTAGAAAGAAAAATAGACCAATTGCGGAAGTACGAGAAGCCATATACTACAAGGCGATCGTTTAACAGAGGTATTGACAGACTAAATATAGCTATGGAATCAAAAATCACGACTTCAAGTTCTTGATATTAGCCAAAATGAAGACAGAGCAACCTAAATCAATTTAACACCTGTAGGTCGAAACTTATAAACACATGCTGCTCTGGTTCCACTTCCTTCACACTTTGACACATACAGAAGCAGTCGCCATAGACAGTTGCTTTCTCAAAACTTGTTGACAGCGGAGCCAACATCTAACAGGAGCAGAGAAAAATAATTATGTGCTTGACGGCAGAGCTATCGTAGGACACACCTGAAGGTGAGATTGATTCGAACAGACATCGGTTTTGCTCGCTTTGGCACCGAGTGAAGCCAATCCCGCTGAGTGTAGCCTTTCATTACAAGGAGCGATCCATGTTTTAGTACGAAAGAGTGCTGATGGGGGTCATGGCTCTTCCTTAGTCGCTTGCTCTTCGGCTCATCACCAGATGCTTAAACCCAAAATGGATTTTTTTTTTTTTTTTTTTGTAAGCAAAAACAGAAGTAAGATAGGAAAAGAAGCCAGTCAACTTTAAAATCAACAACCATTGAACAGAGCAAAATCAAAATACATACCGAAGTACAATTTTAAAATGAATATCGAAAATGAATATTTAGCATTTCCAACAAAATGAAAAAGCCAGTGTAGTTTGAGCGTGACTACTTGCATAAAACAAAGATGTGCTTGAGTTATACCTGGAGACATTTTACTGGGTTTTTTCTTTAGCAAAAATTCACGTTCGCATCCAAACGTAACTGAGGCGATTTCTGGGGTGGGTCCATAGAGCACCTCGTCATCGGAATGCCAAGACACATAATCATTGTTACCGTCGTACCGGTTTAGGACCAAGCTATTGAATCTACTTCCAGGAAGAGCTTTATGGACCTTCAAAAGAAACCGATAAACCGTCATAACATCAATCACTTCAAGAAATGTGAAGACACTGAAATAGACTTCAAAGCCGAATCACTCGGCTAAGGAACATTACAAGCTCAAAGGCATCCTTACTGCATCCAAGATGTCCTTGAGTGGAGGGAAATCGTCCCAAGAATAAGCACGAGGCGTGTGCCCGTTATAGCTGATCGCCGGCAATCCTTCCGCCGCTACATAACACGAATCTCTGGGCTGCAAAAAGACCAACCCATATACATTCAGAACAAAAAGAACCCAGGAACGTGGAACCCTGGTCGAATGAGAGTGTCAAGACAATCACTGTAGCGACAAAGAACACGTGAAATTCAATAATTACGATCTCTCATTCATGCTTTTCCGACCACACCATCGAAAGCTGCCACCGCCACGACGACAGAGGGAAGACCTGGACGAGATTGCGACCGAAGATGCGGAGAGTGGGTCGGGACCAAGGGACGTGCTTGTTGAGGTAATCGAACCATGCCCACGACTGCTCCGCCGGGAAGAAGCGGGGCACGTGGAAGACCTCGCTCCCATGCCCAAGATCGAAGCTTTTCCCTTTCCGCACGCTCTCGCTCGGGTCAAATTCCGAAGGGCTCGACGTCGACGGTGCCGGGTCGGCGTTCGCCGTCAGTTTGCGCATCAAGCTGTTCATGTCTCGCCGCCGCCGGAGCTTCTCCGTCGCCGGCGAAGTTCACGGAGCCTCGCAGAGAAAGTCGAGCTCTTTAGACCGGGAGAATCAACAGTGAATCTTCCACCGCCGCTTGCCATTGCCATCTCTTATTTCTTTTTCTTGCCTTCCCATTCCCAAGTCTTTATTTTCCTATACTATGGTTGGAAATAATATGTTTTTTGTAGTGATTTTCATTTTCATGCTTAGGACAAGAGGAAATTTTTTTTTTTTTTTTGAACTTATTGCTTAATTTTACTCAAGAATTTGAAAATGCAAAAATTATTTTGATATTTAAAAATAGGTATAAATGTATTACAAATCTTAAAACTTATTATAAAAGTACAATTGACTTATAAAATTTAAAAAAAAATACAATTAAATCCTAAAACTTATAACAAAAAAGTAATCGAGTTATAAAACTTTCCAAAAATATAATAAAGCTTTGAAATATTAAATGGGATAAGTGCATTAAAAGTCTTAAAACTAATGTAATTAAATTCTAAAATTTTCAAAAAATGGAATTGCATTATAAAAACTTATTCTCCTCCAATACCAAAAAAATAAAAAAATAAAATCTTAAAACTTTTCAAAAAATGTAATTAAGTTCTAAAATTTTCAAAAAGCTCAATTACATCCTAAAACTTGTTACGAAATAATCAAGTTTTAAAATTTTCAAAAATTATCATCAACATATAGGTTTTAATTTGATCATTTTTTGAAAGTTTAAATTAAAGACTCAATTACACTTTTTGATAATTTTAAAACTTGATTACATTTTTGTGATAAGTTTTTGAACTTAATTGTATTTTTTGAAAGTTTAAATATTAAATTGCACTTTGTTAACAAGTTTTTAGATTTGATTATACTTTTTCAAAATTTTAGAATTTTATTACACTTTTGTTATATGTTTTAAAATTTAATTATGCTTTTCTAATAAGTTTTAGGACTTTCAATGCGTTTGTTCCTAAAATTATATATGATTCTAAATGTCATCGTCTAGATATTAGGCGTTAATTGTGCTTTTTTTTTTTTTTTTGGTAAAGGTAAGAATAAATTGTGCATTATTTGACTAGTTAAGAATTGCAGAATTTATAAACAAATTTTTGGAAAGGTCGCTTGGAATTGAACCCGCGCATGGATATAAATATATGCCCAGTTCCTTACCACACGTTTGCCTGTGATACTACAGAAAGAAGATTTGAAGAGAGAAAATAGAAGACTAAAAAGATGGTGGAGAAGAGCCATGCTCCTTTGTTTGAAACGAAGCCAGCCAAGAACCTCTTCATCTTCAGATCGTACGCAGTGTCCGTCTTCGCCAGCATCATCTCCATCTTCTGCTACCGAGTTCATCACTTGCCGGAGCCGAACACGGCCGCGAGGTGGGCTTGGCTCGGAGCTTTCTTCTCCGAGCTCTGGTTCGCCATTTACTGGTTCGTCACAGTCGTCGTCAGATGGAACCCCGTGCATCGTCGCACTTTCAAGGACAGGCTTTCTCAGAGGTATGTTTTCCTGGTCTTTTCTCTGATGTTTTGCTCGGCACTTGCGTCTCCTATTGCAAAATCGAAAAAGAAATAGTGTTTATCGATCCTTTTGTGATGTTGTTTTCTTGAATTTTCAGATACGAGAAGGTTTTGCCTGGGATAGACATATTTGTTTGCACGGCGGATCCTGTCATCGAGCCACCGACCATGGTGATCAACACCGTCTTATCAGTCATGGCATACAATTATCCGCCGGGCAAGATGAGCGTCTATCTCTCCGACGACGGCTGTTCTGACCTTACATTCTACGCTATGCTTGAAGCTTCTCGGTTCTCCAAGAAATGGCTCCCCTTCTGTAGGAAGTTTAATGTCGAACCGAGGTCACCGGAGGCCTATTTCAAAAGCGCCGCTGAATCTCTGGATGATTCTCTCAAGCGGCAGGAGTGGCTGTCGATGAAAGTAAGCCTCTCTCTCTCTCTCTCTCTCTCTCTCTCTCTCTCTCAAGTGAAGAGAATCATCTCTTACACACAACAGTAAGCTTATCTGCATCAGTCTATGAGTTCACTTTGGAAGCTGATCTGAAAATCCTTCGCACCATGCAAAGATTACGGTCAATTTCTCGCCTCCAAATGGGGTCGGATGCAATCTCTAGATGGCACTGTAGATGACAACGCAACAAAGAAAAATCGGACCTCATCATTATCTGCACATAACCCTCAACCTTAAAAACATACACCACAAAAAGAAGATTAACCCTCTGCTCCGCATCATCGCTACATGACCAGAGAACTCTGAATGCCGAATGCCCTGACTCTACGCCGAACGGCCCATCCAAAAACAGATATAGTAGTCCTTTCTTTCTGGAGGGAATCGAATCCCAATCGGCGATCATGCCGTCAGGTATAGGAAGCAATAATGGAGCGAATCCATCAGAGAGCACTCCCACCACTTGCTGCCAAAGCAAGCTCAGCAAAATCGTCAACCTCCAGCCCAAAGCCGACCACCACAATCCCTTGTCAAGTAATTCTTATCCACGAGAGAGAGAGAGAGAGAGAGAGAGAGAGAGAGAGACTTGCAGGTAAATATCACAGACCGAAAGGTCAATGAGAGAGAGTGCTACGCATTTATCAGATACCAAGTCAGATGGAAATATGACATCAGAGTATAAAAAGAGTCTACAAATCTATTAAAGGTTTTATTTTTATTATAAGAAATTTTGTTTTCTCTTGTATCTTTTAACAACTATAGAAATTTTGGCCATGCAATTTGATTACGCAAAACATTTTGTTAGTATGATGAATAGAAAGGGATTAGTTTTGACATACTTGCCAATCACTTCATTCTAAGTTTTATGTCTTAATTGAATTGATAATCTTATAAGAGGATGTCCTTGCTGAACCTCAAAAATTTAATGTATGATTGAGTAATTTGATGGTTTTGGCATTTGTTATTGACTTATAGCCAATTAAGGAACCAAGAAGGCGGGTGGCTGCCGCTGCCCGCGTGATTATTTGGTTTATAGTACAACTTATAATCATCGTAGCATGAAATTCGAATACTAAGGTTCCATATCTCTCATTCTTGATTGGAGTATTTATCTATCTCGCCTCCTGAATTTAACTATCTGCTCCGTATAGCATGATATAAGGATGACGACCGTCCAATTGCGCTGCAACAAAAGTTAAATGAAAGAAATCGACAACAATAGCCGTCGGAGTTTAGATTGAGAAAACAATGTTTTGTGACCTAGTCTTCCCCGCCAAATAAGTGTCTTTATTCCTTTGACGGATTCCGCATCTTCCCTAAAAATTTGGGACTCCAAGAACAAATGAGTCGATGCATTGATTGCAAACAATGACCGTATGAGAAACTGATGTGCATGGAATCGACTAGGGTTTAGCGACAGCTACAAGATGACAAGGGCTTAAATCGCATCATGATGCATGGAAGGATAACCTTTCCGTTTCTATGGTGAACCAGCAAAACACGTTTCGATTTCTCAGTAAGAACGAAAATAGCCATTGAATAAGTCTGAGACTCGCCTGCCTAGAGCTAGCAGACATTCCTTTCAAAAGTTGACCATGAATCCTAAGCACAATATGTAACATATGTGATGTACATATGATTCTACCGAACATCAGCTCCGGATGGTTGTAGCTGCTACGAATAGTTATTGAATTCTGACATTATAAGACCTTGGCAAGAATTAGATTAAGAACCAGAGGAAGAAGTAACCACATGAATCACATGCAGAAATACATAGATTCGATGCAAGTCGATAATGTTTTATTTACCATCTGCCAATTTAGACACCCTGTGATGCATTCAACTTCTAGACTTGCATGAAAGATCAGGCATTTAACCAATTCAATGGCTCTTCAGTCTGAAGAAATTGCATATCTCAAAAGGCTTGTGCTCTTTGATTCGTGGTAGAACTTATATGAAGACATGAAGCAACGGATCGAAGCAATGGCTGAGCTGGGACGTGTTACAGACGACATGCGGGAGCAACACAGAGGATTTCTCGAATGGGACTCCGTCTCCAGCCGAAGAGATCATCAAACGATTTTTCAAGTACTATATACATATATAGCTGCAGTGCTCTCAATAATTTCTGACCAAAGTTATGATTCTCAACCTTTCCCATTTTTCCGAAATATTTTCGCACGATGTTGCAGATTCTAATTGACGGGATAGACTCTACAGTAGTGGATGATGAAGGACAACCTCTTCCAACTCTCGCGTACCTAGCAAGAGAAAAGAGACCCCAATACCATCATAATTTCAAAGCAGGAGCGATGAATGCATTGGTATTGTTACCATCAACACGTATAAGAGTATATGCATTAGCCCTAATTGCATTTTGACTGACTAGCATTTTGAAAATTTGCAACTTTTCCACCAATATGTCTTAAAGATAGGCTATTTGCATTTTTATGAAGAGAGGGTAGGAATTAGGTAATTTCATCATCCCATAGGATTAATTTTGGCATGTTACAAAAGTTCTAATGCTCTAGGATATCAGCATTTGAGAGGTCCAAATTCATTGTGATATTTGCTCTAAATTGGCAAATAAATTGGTATAATCCAACAATAATAATTTTGTACCTACCATTTTTGTCAGATTTATACTCTGTTTAACTTAAAATCAACATGTTCTGATCATAAAGAAAATGAAATACATGGGATGAGATTTACTAATGTTCAAGATCGTATCTGCTTTTTCCCTCCTATTCTTCCGGATTAATAGATCAGGGTCTCATCGAAGATCAGCAACGCGCCCATCATCCTTAACGTGGACTGTGACATGTACTCGAACAACTCGGACTCAGTGAGGGACGCACTTTGCTTCTTACTGGACGAAGAGAATGGTCATGACATTGCTTATATACAGTATCCACAGAACTTCGATAACCTCACAGAGAACGACCTTTACAGCAGTTCCTTGGCGCTAATCAATCACGTGAGCCACTCAAGAACATTGAACTTAGACTCTAAAGATTGAAGTGCAAATTGACTGAGTTTTTGGTACATTTTTGTGACTGTTAGGTGGAGTTTCATGGACTCGACGGCAATGGAGGCCCTATGTACATTGGCACTGGGTGCTTTCACCGCAGAGATGCACTGTCCGGGAGAAAGTATACGCCGGAAGGTAAGACGGATTCCTTGAAGAGGGAGCGCCACGACCAGAAACAAGACAGCGCACGTGTTTTAGAGGAAACATGCAAAACACTGGCTGATTGTGCATATGAAGAGAACACTGATTGGGGAAAGGAGGTCTCTCATTCATATATAATTCCATCAAAATGGTTACTGGTTTGCCAGTATAGACATCGAGGAAAATTTTAACTATATGGTCAAATTGCAGATGGGCTTAAACTATGGGTGCACGGTGGAAGACGTGCTTACTGGTTTATTAATGCAATGCCGAGGTTGGAGATCAGTCTTTTTCAAACCAGAAAGGAATGCCTTCATGGGAGTCGCTCCCACGACGTTGTTGCAGTCCCTAGTCCAACAGAAGCGATGGTCCGGGGGCGATTTCCAGATCACCCTCTCGAGGCACTGTCCTTTCGTGTATGGACATGGCAAGATCCCTCTGAAGCTTCAAATTTGCTACTGCAACTACTTGCTGTGGGCTGCAAATTCCTTACCGAGTCTGTTCTATGTGACCGTCCCGTCGCTCTGTCTTCTCCGAGGCATCTCCTTATTCCCCAAGGTAATATAGTTGAGAAACAATTTTGTACATCGTAATATCTTCAAAATTTGAGGTAATCATATAGTATGTGACGACTCAAAACATGTTATTTCAAAATCAGTAACCCGTAATGCTAATTGATGATTGATTGCTGCATCAGGTGTCGAATCTTTGGGGTTTACCCTTCATGTATGTCGTCGCGGCAACTATGGTGTACAGCGCCACCGAATTTATGTGGACATGTGGAGGGACGCTACGCGGATGGTGGAATGACCAAAGAACGGGCTTGTACCGGAGAACAACTTCCCATCTCTTCGGCTTCTTGGACAACATCCTAGGGCTGCTTGGTGTCACCAAGTCCACTTTCGTCATCACTGAGAAAGTGGCAGGCGATGACGTCTCAAAGAGGTACGAACAAGAGCTCATGGAGTTCGGTACAGCCTCGCCCATGTTTACCGTTCTAACAACCATCGCCCTGATCAATGTGTCGTGCTTAATCGGCACAATGCTGAGGTTAGTGATGAACGGCCATGCTGTAGACCAGCTCGCCATGCAGATTGGCTGGTGCGGTTTGCTTGTCTATATGAACCTGCCTCTGTACAACGGGCTTTTCTTCCGACAAGACGAGGGGAGAATGCCCACCTCAGTCACGTACAAGTCCGCAATATTTGCTCTACTAGCTTTTGCCTTAGCCTGGGTGTGATCTACCAAGCTACTGTAACTTCATGAATAACTAGATCATGTCCTAGAACATGATATTAAGTTGGAGATAATGAGGATGTATAACTCCCAGTGTTGGCAAACTCTCGGGGTCATATGAATGTATGGTTTTGGAAAGGCAACAAAACTAGGTAACCTATGCTCTTTGAGCGCCCAAACTGAAGCACACAAAGTGATCTGTTCATCCATCTATATCTATATAAATATGTTATAACAGAGCAATCCTAAAGTTCACCTCTCATGGCGAAGCTTTGCCTTATAATTCCGTAGATTGGCCTAATCCTAGCGACACTTGCGTTGGCGGGTCAGAAAGCAGATTGGCACAAATGTAAGAAAGCGTCTTTTGATAAGTATACAATTCCTGTGCCATGTCAGAACTTATACTGATCAAATGTTAAATTGAAGAAATTCAACCAAGCGCGCGTTGGCAAGAGTAATTGACTCTTTTGACTTAGTCCAATGCCAGTTCATTTCATTGGTGACGTTCATGACAAGATTCCCACCATCTTGGACTTGATACATGAGCTTCATCATGGTGCTGAGAAAGAATATATGTTCCAAAGACTTTACGTAGTCATCAAAATCTTCTTCGTAATGAAGTTCCTGGAATTTTCCTAAATTTCGTGCATCGAAAACACTAGAGGGATAGCAGCTAGAAAAGACACTTTGGTCAGGACAAATGTCCTCGTGATCATTTTTGGAGCCGAAGATGTTGAATCTGTCAGCGCCGACTTTAACAACTTCAGGTATTGGATGTAAGTATGATAAAATATTTAATTATTCAAACACCAAGAATGTTAAAAAAAAAAAAAAAGAAATCCAATCATCCAAGCTCTTCTCCAACTGCTGATCGGATTGATGGCAATTCCATTGGCTACGAGGATAAGCCTTTGTGTGATTCCCAGCGCTTATGAAAGTGCCATTTTTGGCACTTCGAATTTGATGGAAGAGAGCCCCTGGTTTGGATCAGGGTTTGTCCGAGGATTGAAAGAATGCTGAAGCATCGCATGCACCAGATGGTGATCTCGCAACCACTCTCTACGGTGGAGTGAGCAAGAATCATAAAACCATGGTTATCTTCCTTCATTATACAGGTCTTTCGATCGAAATTTTAAAGTACAAATATCTGAGATTCTTGTTGATAAGTTGTGGAAGACACAGGGCCTCATGGACTTGATAGATCTTGGCGCTGTGTTGTTTCACCATAAATTTGAGGCCAACTCCTCCACTCCATTTAACGCATACGAGCTGCAAGCAACCTTATAAAGTAGAGAGATTTCTACAGGATTTACACACATGAAATGAATTTTCACCTTTTCCATACGTAGTTATGAGTGTAGGCCTTATCTCATGCCTGCAACTGGAGTGTCTATCAGTTTCATCTTCAGCTGAATTTCCCCTGACTCGACCCCACAAAGCCTCAACCAAGCATCTTGTACGACTTCGCCTTCAATGCAAGCAATGGAGCTTTCTCTGACAAGGCAGTTCTCACTGTCGGGTACAACCTTTCTTAGCGTCGTCTCGCCAGAAGAAACCTTTAGGACCTTCCTCAATCGAGAAGCAGAGACTAACGGCTGGAGGCTGAAGTGGGCATGTCCCATTTTGTCATCAGTCTTGAAACGGTCTTTATCAAACACTTCCTACAGAAGGCACCATATGTTATTATGAAATTTTTAAATCTCGGGGTCAGCATAGCAGCACCTGAAAACTTTAGGACAATGGAAGAAGATTGATTTCCAGCACATTTTTTTATCTCAAAGCTAACTGAAAAGATTGTCTGACTGCAAATATAGTTCAAATCTATAATGCAAGGACGAACTTCATGGGATTTCACTCAACCGAGAGATACAAATGTAAGTGTTGATAGCATCATTTAATTTGCTCACATTTGAAGACGATTGTTGTTCTGCTTTCTAGTCCACTGAAGATCGAAAGAAAGGGGAAAAATTGAAACAGGAATAGTAGGAAAATGGAAGGTGGAAAAATAAATTATGGAGTTTTCCTCACGTTGCCATTACAAATTTCTTTTATTTGATCTATTGGAAGTATACGTTTTGCCATTCATAAACAATTGAAAGGAACATTCGCTACCAAAGGCCCCACGCGGGTTGCAGCATAGTCAGATGAGCAGATGGCATAATACTTCATCAGCAAAATGAGACAAACTATAAGGGGTGAAAATCAGAAGCTTACCAAATTTAAAACTCCAACGGGTTCTGTGAGCGAGAAAACTAGCTCTTCGTTCCAAACAGGATTGAGGCAACTGTTTATGACCTTAGTCTTTGCCACCTAGCGCAAGTTATTTCAATGATGTTAACATAAATGACTCAACAAAGCAAGGTGAAACTTAGTAGACTCAGGAGCTGTCTGGATGAGTTTAGACTTAGGAAAGATAAGAAAGCAAGCAAGAAAGGAGACAGAAGGAGAGGAATATTCCCATTTTAGGACCACTTTGGAGGATGGTCATAGATAAACCAACCGTGCTATTTGCACATTGATTGACATTAGTTGCGATGTGGAAACGACACCAATCAACGGGCTATATAAGACATTCACGTCACGGCATCTGTCCCTAGCATTTCTCTTTCAGAGTTATATCTCAATCCTCCAATGATCCTTTTGAACAGGGATGGGGAGGCTATGAAATCACACACAAATTGTTCAAGATCGATTTGATAGTTTTTAGCTCCTAGGTTTGGCTAACTGCGTAATTCCATTGAATACAGCATCTGCTCTGCTATCAATAAGCAGATCTAAATCCTTGGACTAGTGCAAATTGTATCTTGCATCTGCATAAGCTGCTTTGACGAACATACAGAAGAGCTTAAACAAAATGTGTGCGTGCTTGACATGTGATAAACTTGATAACAAGTGAGAAACAGTATCGATCCTAGATAAGTTAAAACTCAAATAGCAATAGAGACCCCAATTTTCATCATCTCAAGAACAGACCTCAACCCAGCCTCTCACCCTAAAGACACAAAGTATATGCGAATATATGCACACGAAATAAAAGGTCAAATTTTTCTGCTCGTAGGAGTGGCAATTTCTGGCAAAAACTTGAATAGTGAACATGGCTTGAACATAAAGCCAACATGAGAGAAGTTACGACAGAAACTCGACTTTAACATGACACTAACACGATTAACTTGTTGGCAAGTTTTAATCTGTCTCAACGAAATCTAATTCTTACCGTATTGGAAAAAAGATTAAGCTATTTGAGCAATGACACGAAGTACCGAAATTGACACATCGAAAGCCATATGAATGGTCACCCTTATTTCTCTTTTTCTGCACTGTGAGGACACCGAAAAACGGAACTCCACATGAACAGCCGAGCAGTCAACAAGACAGCACAACTTACCTGACTGCCTAATTTGACAACAACATACGGGTCACTGCTGTTGAAATCCCGGATCACTAATCTTTTTCCTTGCACCACCGTCACCTTGAGCTGCCCCAAGTGTTCCCCCATTTCCACTTCAAGAAACAAGAAAACCAATCAGAACACAGAACCACCTATACAAGCTAGGAGGAAACAAACAAGAACCAGGAAAAGAACGGACCATAAGATGTTCTTAAATGAACTTCATTTGATTTAAAAGAAGAAAAAGAAAAAAGGGGGATTATCAGACAACCTATTTCTTCTTCGACCTCGTCACAGAAGAAGTTCGTGCAGAATGAAGTTGACAAAACAGAATTTGGTTCGCATTAGACAGAGACCTCACCTTCTTGTGGTGGGACGAAGAAGGAAGACAAGCAGAGCTTCAACGGAACTATTTTGGGTCAACAAGACAGCACTAGAACTACCCAGACAGCCTATTGATACTTTAAATCTACCGACATCAGAAAAGATGATGTCTTTTTTATAATGAAGAGAGCCCCACGCAAACAACGAGACGTGAATAATTCAGAAACAAAAAGAAACAGAACGTGGGGTTAAGCACTAAGGAGCAAGCATCCCATCGGACAAAACCCTTTCTTGTTTTGTAATGAAGTATCTTATAAATTAAGAAAACAGGGTAAGAGATTTGCCTGTACTGTTGTGCCCTGCCTGACGCTTAGCTCAACTGTTCCTGTATGTTTCTCTCTCCTCTTTCTTGCTTTTCATCAACCACCATCTTCTCTCTCTTCTCTTTCCCTTGTTTAAACTCTTTTTTATTTAGGCCAATAGGGTTAATGGATGAACCGTCGACGGAAACCCTCATGCATGACCATGAAACGTTTGGTTGGTCAAAGTTGGAAAACATAAATTCCAGTCAACGTTTGTGTTCTAAAACTCTTTTGATAGGTTTATTCAAGTCAAAAGTCCATATTTTGTATAAGTTAGGTCACTAATATGCAAAAACAAAGAATAAGTTAGGTCATTACAGACTAAAAAGACATTTTCCTGAAGTAATCAATTTAATAATGTCACGAGATATGCATCAAATTAAACAAATCCCATTTTGTTATTTTCGTTCTTTGTCCGTTTCATCAAATACTTATGAAAATGGTTCACTCTATTTGTCAATTCATATTGACCAGAGTGTTGAATATAACCTTCCGTTTTTTTAGGAGATTAACCAAGGGTGAGTATAATCCAAGTTGGGCCGGTCTAGCACATAACCAAGGGACCAACCTGCATATTGTCGGTCCCAATTTTTGGGACCGATAACCAATTTTGTTAAGCTTGGGATCGAGAACCAAATCAATCATGTACATCTGATCCGATTCCAAGGTCAAATCAAGACTAACCGATTATTTTTTTATTTCATTTTTGTACTCCTTGAAAGGACAAACATACTATTACAAATTATATATCCATCAACAATTTGACATTAAACAACCAAACTATAAATATCAATACATATCAAACATAAATATAAAATAAGGTAACCAAAAAAAAAAAATTCACATTTGTTAAAAGCAACAAAACATAAAAACGAACACACCAAGTGGAGGCAAGAGGCAAGGTGAGTGAGGCGAGCAAATAGAGACAAGCAAGCAAGCAAGACCGAGGGGAGCAAAGAGGGTTTTTATTTTTTTTTATTTTTGTCGAATTAGGGCCGGATGTCTTTCTACTTTCTAATGACAAGCTGAAGTATGAAAAGAGCAAAGAAGGTGCAAGGGTTTAGAGTAGATAAAAATATATAGTATGTAATATATTAGATATATAATATAAGGTTAATACTCGAAAAACTTCAAATTAGTATACATGTGATAAATTTGCCCCAAATTAATTTTTTAACCATCAAAAATCACAAACGATATACTTATGATAAATTTACATTATGTTAATTTACATTAAATTTTACTGTGAATTATTAAGTTGAATAACATGTGATAGTTGACCGGTATATCAATTTGCAATTTCACTCTCCGTTTGTCACAATTATACAATTTTTGTAATTTTTTGTGATATTAATCTAATTTAACGGAGAGTATATTTGTCATGAATGTGCTAACCTGGGGTTCTTGGCAGTTGAATATACTAATTTATGGTAAATTACCAATTTTGAGTTTTTTATGGTCAATTAAACTAAATTTGTTACAAATATACCAGTTTTTGATTTTTCATGATCAAATAATTAATTTGAAGTAAATTTGTCATGCATGTACCAATTTGAGATTTTTTAGGATATTAACCCTATAATATATAAAGTATCTAATACATATTATATATAATATTGGCAATGGAAGATCCAGAGAGAGAGAGAGAGAGAGAGAGAGGGAGGGAGGGAGGAGGGAGGGAGAGAGAGAGAAATCAAGACTGATGTACTTATAGATGATGTCCAACCTGAGAGCACTGATTCGCACGAGTGGACCTCCAGGCCAGTCGGCTACTCTCTCGTTGTCCGCAGCCTCGAGATTCTGCTCGCGCCACCACGTGCTTTTGATGGCCTATGCGTCGGCAAAGGATCTCGCGCGACCCTCGTGATCCATGTTTGTAGCATTACAAACATCTGCGTTAGATTTTGGCCTCTCTCTCTCTCTCTCTCTCTCTATCTCTCTCATGCAGCCATTCATAATGAACGTGTAGAGATTCCCAAAAGAAGAGCGTGGCCGCATTGATGGTACAGCCGCTGCTGGCCATACCCTACATCGCAGAAGAAGAGCGCGGTCCTGAAGTAGTTCATCTTGCAGACAATAAGTACTCTTGATTCAGCGACAACAGCTTCATGCCGAGATCGTCACCATGGCTGTGGAACTTCTCGAGGACATCCTTCGAAGGTGCTCATGGTGGCCATTGCCATGCAAGTGATGGTGTGAGCCTTTCTCATAAGCTTTACAACATGATTGTATACGAGTAGCAAGATAATGCAACATCAAAAGAACGGTCGATCGCCGATGCATACAATCAACCAAAACATATGAAGGACCTAATCTGGTGCACGATTGTTCTTTCGGTGAATAATAGGAATTTTCATACTTTCTCTCTGCCAAGCTGTTGCAATGGGCCAACACATTTAGCCTTTGCTTTCAAACGAGGTAGAGTTTAATGTATCACTAAACGTACCACCCTCAGCTTAAGGAATAAGAATACAAACACTGACTAGTTAAACCATTTGCATAAAACATGAATAAGAATGGCATAATAAAGTTTAGAAATTAATTATTTGCAACAAGATATAAAATTACAGTTTCTTTAAAGTATTCGGTTTTCTCGAAGAGATAACATATTCATTCATTTATATATCCCATTTCCTCCCATCTAATCTATGTAAAATAGGCTACTGAAGGCAAACCTCAAGAGAGCTACACCTTGAAACGAGCTCGGTGTCATTTAAAAAGTTCCTCTAATGTGTACTTACCATGTACAACAAATTCCAAAGTACACCATATGAACTAAAGAAGAATAGTAGACAGGAGACCCACCAAGAGTCAGCGACCAATAGTAACTGTCGCGCTGTGGCAATTCAAACAACAAATTCACTATCATAAACATCTGTACAAGAGACTAGCATCTGAACAATGCCTAACTGCTAAGACTGCTTCTTCCACAAACACATGAATCATTGGTAACATCCTATCGCTACGAGTATAGAGCATCAGTTGTGTGATCATCTGTTAACGTGGGAACGTCAGCAAGTGATATTCTACAGGTGCTCCGGTCCATCAAAGCTTGCCGACGGAGTTGGAATCCATTCCCTCCCCTTTGTTGGTTGTGCTAGTTCCAACAGAGGCTTTATGATTTCAACATCTACAACTGCATAAAATTCTACAAAAGACTAGATGAAGCAAAGAAAACTGAATCAGCCTACTCTCCTCGAGCCTGATTTCCCTACTCGACTCTTCCACAGTTTCTGCAATGCATCAGAATATCGAATTAGAAGCCAAAACAGATGACCAAGGTCTCATGTGAATCTAAAATGAACAGCAAAGCTAAGAAAGTACAAGAGGCTCATCATCAGGAATTTCCATCTGGGCAACCATGGATGCTTTTAAGGATTTGCTGCCCGATTTCTTTTTGCTTTTAGATTTGCTGCCAGCAGTCTTTGTTTCCAAATCCTTCCCTTTACGGACTCTCTTAGCTGGAGGACCTTCTTCTTCATCAGATTCCCGATCTTCTGCTCGGAGACTGTCCATATCGCTACATTCCTCTTCTTCATCATGAGCTTCTGCACTACTGGGGGTACTCTCCATGTCTTTGACCTGTTTCCGTTTAGAAAATGAACGCATCTCCGTGTCAGATTCATCCCTCTGTATTTGTTTCCCATCAACTTCTTCAGCATCTGGATCTTCTGAGTTACCTAGAATACCATACATGATTCTTTATGTTCAAATATATATTTGAAAAGCTAATTTTACTTTCTTCCCCAGATCTACTTAACCTAGCTAATAGTTTACTGCACAAGATGGAGGCTGCAACATGAATCTCTTCTGAGCATTCAACTTATTGAACAGAACTATTATACTCCAATTATATTTAACTATAATGACCATAACAATAGATTGTCACAGCAGTCCACTCTCAGAAGAAGATCAAGAATCTTTTAATCCCAAAGGCAACAAATCCATGCAATACAAAGAATATTTTTTGCTTGAGCACTGACATATTCATCTTGTTAGACAATCATATGTATGATATGTCACAAAGTGTCAAGGATACTCTTTGAACCATGAGAACATAACTAAATAACAGCTCTCAAACAGATCACAAGGAGCTCCCACAGCAAATATGCATGCAAGAGCAAGTACATTGACAGATGGGACAAAGGAGAACTAGAATATTTCCCACATACTGTATTGCATTAAAAAGATGACACTATTTCACCTGATTCGACATAATCTTTAGAAGTTGTAGGATCAGCATCTGATAGATCTGAGACCCCCTTTCCCTCAGCATCCCGAGAGACAGTTTCTGATGTACTTCGAGGGTTGGGCTTTTTCTTTGGAGTTCTTTTTCCTTTAACTCTACAAATCAAGAATCTTTCATTTAAATCCTGAAGAAAAAGACATTTGATTGCTTAACATTCTGGATAAAATCCACTCACATCTTCACCGTTTCTTTAATCTTCTTAGAACCACTGGAAACCTTTTCTTTCTGATCGGTTATACTGCAAAGAATACAAGGGATCACAATGGCAGCACACAGTAAAAAAGAAAAGAAGGCTTCTAACAGTTTGCTTGCACTTGTATAAGTCCAGATACATAATATTTTCATGAAACAGACTTCCAGGGACACAGGACTAGGAAGACACTTCTAATCCAAATGGTGGCAGAAAGGATAATGGGATAAACTTTATGCACATGAAGATAGATGCTTACGCTTTCTTTGCAGAAGAGCCCTTCAATGATTTCAACTTCTGTTAGAGAGATTCAGAGGAGTTAAAACTAAACTGGTTTGTAGAGAAAACAATGTCTGCATAGGTAAAGCATAGTAAGATAACTAGAAACACGATACCCTGACCTTTGCATGTTTACGCCCCTTGTCCATGAGTTCCCACCGCTCCTTTTCCAAGTTGAGTATTTCAACATCTCCATCATCATAAAGAACCTTATCATGAAACATCCAGCAGTTTCGAATAATATTACAAAAAGAGCGCACAATGAAACTAAAACATAAAGACTTTCCTGATAATTAAATAAATAAAGGTCGAGGAAAGGTATTTTTCACTCACAACATGCTTCCTTTTTTCGGTGTCATATGACTTGATTGTACCTTGATAGAACCTATTCGACCAACAGCATATATCATGTAAGAAAGGCATGATTCAATCAGAAAATGGAAGGCTCAGCAAAGATTTGAATGAAGGGTGAGTTACAGAAAAATTGACATGCAAATGAAGAGGAAAAAGGAAATTAATTTAAGAGAAAAAGGCTAAGGAATAACAAAGATCATGACATTTTTCCCTACTTGGGGAAAAAAAATTATATTGTTCATATGCTACTTAAAGAAAGGCCATGACATCTATTAACAACACTAGAATTTGGCATCATCGAAAGCAACTGACTGGAATATCTAACAGCCTATATCCCAATTCCAGACACTATTATATCGACTTCAAAAGTTACCAGCACATAATCAGATAATTAGTCACTCACTGCTTATCCATTGGCCACCAAACTTTTATCTTGCATCCAATTAGGTCTTCGAGATCTCCAATATCCTTCAATGTGCACTGAAAGATAATGGCAACATAGGGAGTACCAGATTAAAACAAACAAATTGCAGCTACTGAATGGCAAGTTAAGCTAAACGGAGTCATACACCAAGCTGAATACTGTCATATTGAGGATTAAACAACATAGCATCAATATAAAACATGATTATTATCCCATCTAATCAATAAAAAGGTTGAAAGAAAGGCAATATATTCTCATGAAACCCTCGCCAACCCAGCAACGCTGATATCCAATAAAATCATCACCGACTAATCTTATTACTTAAGTAGAACTGAAAACTTAAAAATGTCTTAGGAACTGAAGGCACCTAACTTAAAAATGTCTTAGGAACTGAAGGCACCTTAACATCCTGATGCTTGAGGCAACATGACATGTCTCACACACTATTAACAGGGGTTAAATATGCATCAAGTAAAAAGAATCAGAAGTTACCCTTGCCAATCCAGCAATGCTTTTTCGTTTCCTCTTCTTGGATGAACCCCCAGGGGACATTACATCATTTGTACTAGCCTTATCAGTCTCCAACTGAGAGAGAGAAAAGAGAGAGAGAGATTGTGATGATGATGATTTTAATGAAAGAGAAAAGTACACATAAAATGTAAAGTCATCTAACGTGCAGGTATATCAACCTTCAGATCATCATCAAGAACTTCTCCACCTTCATGTGCCTCATCAGTATGATCTCTATCAGACCCTTTGACAGGGTGTCTTGAAGGGGAACTTCTTTTCTTGCGGAAGCTTGATACTAATAAGTCAGAATCAATCAAAGATGCTTTACTTCCCGACAACTTAGCATTCTCTGCACCCATTAAATTAAACTTCAATTAGCAATGATATTTGACACTGAACAATAAAATGAACCTGATGAAGGGGGGATCTTGTTACATACTGTTAGGTGATTTTACAGCACCATGAGCAGCTGAAGACCTCTTGCGCTTAGGTATGGGACTTGGTGTAGCATCACTGCCTTCACTTTTTTCACCATTTTGATATCTTAGTTGAGATTTTGTACCTTTCATGTCAGGATGTTCATGACCATTGACAGTGTCCAACTTGGCAGATATGTCCATAGTGTCCAAATTTATTTGTCTAACCATATTCAAGACATCAAAATCATTTTCAGGCTTTCTTATTTCACTAGTCTGGCCTTTTCTTGCTTTTCTGCCCTTCTTTCCATGAGATTTCAAATTCTTTACTATTTTCTTTAGTGGGAGTTCATTTCCATCTTGTTCACCAACCTTAGAATCCTCTTCCTCTGGATTTTCTGAAAGAACCTGATGTGCCCCAAAAGGAAACAGTAAGAAATAATGTAAAGCAAAAAGCAAGTCACTTTAAATTCGCAGAAAACTGAAAAGGCTATTTCAGAACATACACTGCTACATGTTTCCAATTTCAGTGACTCAAAGTGTGTCAAGATACTCTCATCAGCCAACCAAGTCTTTCCTTCATTTGCCTATCAGAGAAGTGAACGAATAAGTCAACCTGATATGCTTTATATGGGCAACAAAACTCGATAACCTTTAAAATTGGAAACATTAGACGGCAAACAAATACAAAAAAATACATGGAAGAGAATCTTGCACCAATCTTCAAACAGGATATGCCAGTTCACAGAAACAAGTGGAAGAAGCAAAAACATTTTCCAGGGCACAGTGCCCAAATAAAAGCTGCTAAAGGCTTCATCTGACTCTATCGTCTCTAAAACCTGACTGCATGGACTTGCCTTTTGACCTAAAGATCCTACTCTCCCACTCACCTTCTCTCAGCTGATGGGGGGAAGAAAATATTAGTTTTTTCAAGAAACACACTGATACTATGAAAAACAGGCCAGACTAGCTTCTTTATACATATTTACGCAAATATCCTCTCCCATATTTAATAGCCATAGCCAGTATTTCCTTTGTAGCTTAAGTCTTTGAGATTATGCCACTCTTGCAGAATCAACAATCAGGCCTTGGTTTCCCATATTAATCCTGTCCCCACTATCATAGCAGATAGAGGCCAGTAGCAAATTATTATTCAGATAAATCAACGTATAGCTCTCTTAAAATTGTTCAACAATTAGCATATAGCCGATTTATCCACAATAAGTTTATTAATTTTACCTGTAGGTATATGTCAATTTTCTTTTCAATCAGTAAACGGAGAAATCACACTTTAAGCCAGAAAACATGAAGAAATATTGATATGAATGCTGTCAAATAAAACGATATGAACGTGACGCCATAATACTACCATGCAAGGGCATGCACAAGAATTCCATGGCGAAAGCGCCATAAATTTCCAGATCACATAGGGACCTAATGACAGGTACAATATAATCAAGCCTGTCAAGCAAAAAATAACATATAAATCAAGCCTATCAAGAACATGCATGAGCTGAGATCCAAATTTTTCACATAATTAGACAGAACATTTCAGTCATAGAATTAGGCCTATGGCAGATGCTAAGATGGCGAATGCCTGTCAATAGAAATAAGGCTAGTTGTTGATCATCAGAAACTTGCCTCAGAGTCATCCCCCTCTTTAGTTTCACGTGATTTGTAAAGCATCAGAGGGAGGGAAACTGATGCATGCATCACTTGCAAGCTGCCATCTGCTTGAGTCAACCTCTTCATAATTGACAGTCCGAGGTCACATATAGCGTGTGCATTCTGATAATCACAAAGATGGAACAAATAAGATCGTAACAATTAGTTGTGACAGCCTGATTGTGGGGTCTCACAAATAAGCTAATGCAGTTTTTACTATAGTTTCCTTAATTAGGCAACCATCAAGGTTTTCCCATTCTTTGTCCTTGGTAATGCTACAAAAGGGAAAATAAGCTGCAATAAATTTTTGTAGAAGGTAAAACTAGAAAAGAAAGGGATAGTATCTTTCACTACCTTTGTCTTTGCTGAATCAACAACATCTTCTGAGCACTTGATATTTTGCAAGATAGAAATCACCGCAGAAACACTCTCTTTATCCTTTTTTGGGCCAGCTTCTGATTTGCCATCATCCTCTCCATTTATTAGAGTTGAAAGAAAAAGGTACAATTGCCTGAAACACAAAGGCAAAATCATGTGCCTAAAGTACAGTCTTTTGTTATCAACATGAAAAACGTCTGTAGCACCTTCATAAACAAACTCACGGAAAACACAAGCTCTAATAAACACTGCGTAAATTCAAGCTCCTAGCCACAAGGAAGTTCTTATGTGTCAACTGCATAAACATCAGGCTGTATGAGGTAATATTGGCCCTCTACATAAGTTTTCGACATTGACAACCCAAACCATAAGGTCCAAAATGCATCATATTTATATGCATAAGAGTCAAAATTCTTCGTAAGTACATGTAGCAAATAGGGGAGCAACCCATTAGTGAGGCTTTTTACACAGCCAGTCCATCAATAGCAAGTGACACCTTAACACTAGAGGAGGAGGCAAATATTACAAGCACATTGTTAAATAGTCATGGGCATATTTTTTCGTTTTTTTTTTTTTTTTTTTTTTTGGGGGGGGGGTGTGTTGGGGTTTTGTTGCTGGTTATATAAGCCTAATACCACAATCATGCAAAAATTAGGACTACTAATTGACAACGACCAAACAAAGGATGCTACATGGGGCACCAAGCATATAAAAGTATCAACAGATAGGAATTACATAAAAAACAATCCAATATTACTAGAATCTATCCTGATTAACCCCTTGACAAGAGGATTTACCTGTATATATCTTCATAGGCTTTAATGTCCTTGCACTCGTCAACATTAGGACATGAATGATGAGCCAGAGCATGCACCAGGTATGCAAGAATGTGCTCCGGATAAGCAGTAACAGAGTTAGTATCACTTTGCATAGCTAGTTGCCTTGCCTTTAATTGATATTGTGTTTGTATGATATCAGCTAGATTCTGTTTTTCCTGTATATGTGAGAAACGACAATAATTATGCATCTTATCAAGATTTGGTTTCCATATGCCTCCCGAAGGCAGGCATTAGAAAAATCGTTTCACTTCAAACAAGAAATCTTCAATCACCTCTTCAAACTCTGAGGTCTTCAAGCCAACTATCCCAAACAGGAAGGCACAAGCATATTTTGCGTCAAGTACACGATCCTTTATATACTGATGGATTTTGCTCAGGAACGTTTTCCTGGCTTTAGGGAAACCAATCTACAAATTTGAAAGCAATAAATATTGTAATCATTAACTACCACATAAACACCAGCAATAGAACAAATACTTTAAATTAACACTACTCCCAGTAAGGCAAGAAATACAAGATAAAAATAAGAAATTCAATAAAAAAAAATCAACCTCTGATGTCTTTAATGTCAAGTGGAATATGTCCACCGGGATCTTTTCGTCCCACTGTTTTGCCAGACGGATAATTGCCTTTGCAGAAGCCAGCTTCATGTGAGCCTCATCAAGTGAACTGTGAGAGTGCAAAAAGCAGATTCCTCAAAAAATAAAATAAAATAAATAAAAGGAAAACCTTTTAAGACACCAAACATGCAATAGTTTATAAGTCATGTGCAAATAATTTACTGCAGTTAGGCATGTTTTACCTAGATTTGACATCTTCTGCCATTTCTCCAAACAACAGAATGTTTTTTAGAGTTGCTAAGAGGCCATCAATTCCAGGACGAAGATGAGCATCTTTGGCAGGCAAATAACTCTTGACTAGTGTCTTGATTCCATATATCTGCAAATGCAGAAATATGAGCATGGAGGATTGTTTCATTGGATATTTATCAAAGACTCATAATATGGCATAATGCAAGCAGTAGTCACTCCATCCGTACATCATATCATTAATAGAAAAAGGAAAGGCATTGCTTTTTCACAATCTACTGACCTTCATCAGGCAAAGTTCACTTCTATCATCCCAACTTGACTCTGTATTTTCATCTGCCTTCTGCAACAGTTGATAGATACTTTAGAAACACAAATTGCAAAAATTATATAAGGGACGTAAGCCCACAAGTAAAAATCCAGCAGACATACATCACTGCACATCAGAATCTTGCTTTTTATGAACTCTGTAATTTCATCTTCCCTAGTCTCGAAAACTGGCATTGCAGTTTGAGCTATGCATCCTAGAGATTGGAGAACAGCCGGTAACTGCGTCTTATCCTCCAGCATATCCACCAGCCTCTGTACACAAATGAGAAAAATAGATGATCACACCTTAAATGTAAGCTGGGAGAACACGATCCTCTAAACAAAGGGTAGTTGTAGGAACAAACCTTATACAATACAGATAGTGACTTCAGGCCATCATCCTTTGTTATTGCTGCCAAAGCATGCACAGCATACTTAGCCTGTCTTCGACTACCTTGTAAGCATAATCTCTCCAGTATAAGGTCCACTGAGCTGCAAACGTTAAACACAACAATATAAGTCAGATACCAGAATGTACTTGAGTAGATCCAACATAAAAAGGGGATCTTACAACTATACCTTGAGGATGCTGCAAGTTGTTCTCTTATGATACCACCAGCCTTCGCTAGAATGTGAAGGGCCCCCTCCTTAATTGTATCATTGTCATCCTTAATAAAATTCACTAGTTCTTCCTCAATCCCAACGAGCAGCGAGGGGCTGTACCGTGCAAGAAGCTGCAAAATAGATAGCAAAGAGAATCAGAAGCAAATATGTAGCTGGAGAGAAAAACCACAGCCCATGTAAATAGATGAGTGAAAAAAGCAATGTAATAGCATCTGCTTAAAAAGGAGAAAGGAAGAGATTAATACAAGAACATTGGAATAGGTCATTTGAGTGTGATGCCATTGCCATAAGTAACGGAGTATAATATAATCAAAGAAGAAAACAAAGGATTCGCATATAGAGAAAACAGAGGCAATATTCCATGAAAATAGAACTGTCAACCAATAAATAACACAAGCAGCAGCTAGCAACAGGATAAAATGTGCAACACCATGTCAAGCTACATATGCAGGGGAAAGGCTCAAACATGAACCCCTCAAAAGTAGAAGCTTCTCAGCTGACTGAATTGTCCAACACATGCAAAACACGTGAATGGAAATTAATAAAGCAGTCAAACAACATGTACCTAAAACAATGGTGAAACAAGTTTCTTTACCACTAGAGTATTCATGCAAGATGATATCAGAGGAGTATTTCCAGCACTTTTCTGAGTAGACACTTCCAGAATAATCTCCTTCACATGCTCCTTGCTGAACAGCAGATAAGAACACTTCACTGACAACATGCCAAGAAACTCATAAAGTCTGTGTTTTTCACCAAGAATCTTCAGCATATCATCCTGCAAATTAATTAGAGCTATTGAAATATAATTATGTAAAAATTTATTTTAAATTTTTCACTTTCCTTGAGAGAAATGCATCTTATGCATCTAGTGTGATTACTAACCTGATAAGTTCGAGACTGATCAAAACTAGTATCTGGATCTAGGAGACTCGCCAAGATCTTCCAGACATTAGTGTCTTTCAACTGATCGAGAATATGGAAATTCTCCTCTGCTTTTGCAGGGTCGGGAAAGAACCGAGACATAATTTTGAAGCAGAATTGCACCTTCTTCTGGATTTCGGGAGCATCAGCACTCTGCAGTTGGAGAAAATCACTTGCTTAGGTCACCATTCGCATGTTTTCTTGAAACTGATAAATATTCAGAGTTTGCAAACCTGATACATCTGCCTTAAAGACAGATACCTCTGCATCTCTTGTTGTAACCTGAAATTATGAATGATGGCCAATATAGCAGATTCCATCAATAAATTACAAATAATTAATTCAAGATGACATGTAGTTGGATAATGTTGTGACAAACCTTTGCTTCTGCTCAAGCATCCGTTCAAGAGCTTTTACCTCAACCTTATCGAACGCCAAGAAGAATCTTACCCAATATTTAACTTTTTCTCTTATCGACATCTCAATTGGGTAAAGGGATCCATACAGGAAAGATTCTATCATGTCAGATCTGTCCAGGTAAAAGAAAAAGAGTAACAATTCTGCATTTACGATAGATGCTTTAATAATTTATATTAGTAGTTTACAGCTCCTAAATTGCAGCAAACTTATATTTAGCTTGCCCATTATCCTCACTATGATTACTTCATATATAGAAAGAACCAGAAATGCTTCCCACAGAAAGTTGGGCTTTCAAAATGCATACACCATTCACAATGAATCATTTAAGCAATTAAAGAGTGAATGCAGAAGCCCTCAAGCATTTCAAATCTGCTTTTATACAATGGTCCATTTCAATAACAAACCAACCAGAGCATGCAAAGGCATCCATGAAGAAATTCTACCACATATTGACAATGACAAATTAGCCAGTTGTATCACTTTTAAATTATCTAAACACTACTGGATGAAAGATGGTAGAGAGAGCGATAAGATGCCTAAGAGACAGTCATCACATTACAACCTAAAATATTTGAAAAGACCTTATTCTGACAAAAAGGCAAACAAGTCCATGAATTTTTTAGTAGACCAAACAAAGATCAAGTAGAAAGAAAACATTAAATCACTTTTCTACCCCAGGCAGCCTAATGTTAGCATCTTCTCTTTTTTACTGAGTTCATTTGATCTAATTGCTTGAAAAAGAAAATGCATACCATAACACTAAGTTAGCAAAGAAACCATACGGACAGAAAATTGAACACCAGTGGCATTTTCTATGAAACCAAAAGATGTGTCCTCCCTTTCAATGATTAGTAGAGAAAACGAAATATTATCTAGCCCAAACACGACATGGCCTCGCACTTGAAATAAGAGATTAAAGGGAAAGCAGAATCGCCTTCATAAGGAAAGAACAATGAAAAGTGTTGAGGCTATGGGTACATGACAAAGTAAAATGCAATGTTATTGCAGAATGTATAAATGGATTTTGGCCTCCCATAAGTGAGGATCAAGAAAGGTCCTAAAGAATGGCAAAATGAGCTTTGCTGATACCAATTAATCCCAGAGCAAATGCCCCAAAAACATAACAGGACAAATCATTTTGCCGACAATCCACAAAATGGGTTTAATGGATTCAGCTTAAAAAATATAAGCCACTTGAAGAGGCTGCAAATCACTACAAAATGAGTTTCAGTGGAACATCCATAGCAATTAATTTCAGATCACAGACCCTAAAACAAGAGGGGGAAAAATGAATGGTTAACTAAAGGTTATGTGGATGGGAATATTTCACCATAAACAGACTTCATGGTCACCTTTGCATGCCTATTGCCTCTAATTTTATAAATAATTCAGCTTCAAAATACATCTGAAAGGAGAGCCCACTGAAACTCTGCATCAAAAGCTATGCAAACCAAAAAATCGGGCTCTCCTTTCCTGTAAAGTAATTTAATAGCTGAAAGCATAAATAAGCAGTCCATTTTAGATAAAAGCATCTCACCGAAAATCTTTGTCATAGAAGCATCTCAAGATCTTTCCTGGTATCCAGTCATATTTATTCCCACCACCTGACACGTCAGAGTCCATGCAATGAATCCTAAATATGTCAGCTAACTTCTCCATTGTGTATTTCTTGACCAGTGGCTGGAAATTTGGGAAACAAGTATTAAAATTCATGCCATAGCAAAGAATCTGGTAACAGTGCCATAGGCACAATGCAGCAGTAGGATAGGTAAGTTACTGATTTGTCTCGAAGACGATCTGCAACAAGTTTTATAGCATCGACTGGAACGGAGTTTGGAGAATTGGATGCCACATCGCAAATAACAGTGACAACTTGCTTTCGCACGTTCTCATCATAGTCCAGCAGTCGGTCGCATAAGGCATCTAATGATCAAATTAAAACATGTCAACAAATTTTAGACACAGATTGTCATCAAAAATTTCACAAGTCACCCTTACCAATTATTTGAGAAGATTCAGCTCTAGAAGGATTTGACAGCAAGAAGTTCTTGACATGTTCAAGGACAGACATTCTTACTTCAACCGCTCTATCAGTCAGCCTCTTCAAGAACTCTGAAAAGACTGGCTGGAAAGGCTCAGTGATAGCATGGCCAGGAATGGAAAATAAGTCTCCAACTAGTTTCACAGCTTTTAAACGAACTTCTAGCTGATCCGTCTGCATATAAGAACGTTATAAACTGAGAAATGACCCCTCAATTTCCCATAAGGCTAAACCTCCTGAGTCCACAATAAAATACATTGTATCACTTCAAACAAAAATCATGCAGATAATGTTACTCTACTGATAGTTCTTTTCTTAAGCCATTGAACGTAGAGAGTGTGCAGGTTCCTCTATAGGTACAACGGATCCAAAAATTAATCCAAAAGCATAGTGAAAAGTGACTACTTGAGCAGGCATCACAGAAAACGAAATGCTTGAATGAATCAATACATGTACAGCAGGTTTCTAGCCAAAAAATCAATATGTAAAGAACACAAACAAGAAGCAATAAGTCATGCATTACCAGTAGCTCTCCATTTAGATATGGGATGACTCCTGACAATATCTGAGGTGCACACTGATATACATCACATATAACCTTGTGGTAGTCGATTTGATTATTCAAAGGCTTGCTATCTCCGGACATCAACGAAACAAGAAGCTGCTTTATACCCGGTTCAAGTTTTGCTTCACAGCTCTCTATAACATTCATCACAAGCTTTCTAGCAGCTCCAGAGAAATCCTGACAATGAAATTGCAAGAAAATCAATTCTCCTCTGGATAGAATGCTAGGAAGATGAAATGCAACAAGATACTAAACAGCAAGACAGTCAGCTGCAGGTACTCACGTTTTCGTTTTGACCTAACACAGACAGTAAAATCAGTACAAGATCCTCGGGGATATCCTCACTCTCTTCCAAAAGAACAGTCATGATCGTCTGCATTGATGTCAGAACACTTTCTGGATGCTCATCACTGCATGTATCATTGTTCCAATAGAGTGAGTTTCTCCTTACTGGAGAAAGGTTATAATGGCATCAATTACAGTAAAACCTGACCCACTTCCATGCATCTCAGAAGACATTCGATCTCATCATTAAAGCTATAAGCTTAGAAAAAATAAAGGTTTGTCAAAATGAATAATGCAAATGACATGAACAGTACAAACAATTCGTAGACTACACAAAAAAGTTCATCCACCCTGGCAATTGGCATGCAACATCATTTTAATTATTTATGTTGAATCAACCAAAGTGAAGAATATCCAAAGTGTTTCGGCATAAAACATAACACAGAGTAAAAAACGCGTTTCCTGCCTCACAATGTGCTCAGATTGTGTAGATAGAGCGTAAAGGAGAGAGAAGGGAGGAGGAAAGAGAGTAGGAAAGGCAATTTCTTAGGTCTCATGTTGAACTTTCTAGACAAGCCTCTCCTACATTTCTATCCTGAATTACATGCAGTGGAACTATTTTCTGTGGCAAAAGAAAGTTCACTTCGAGAACGTTAGCAATAATTCATGTCCAGTTCCTGCCTATGTTGACCCGAATACCAACTCACCACCATCAGATGAAGTTGAACATCCTAATCCAACCACATATAGCGTGGAAAAATATGGCTGGCACAGGAAGCTGGTAAATAAAGCTAAAGGTTCTACTCTAACCTAACATAGCATGGAACAAATTAGCCAGTACAGAAAGCAGCTAAGGGATGTTGTATGAGAGCTAGTGTGTAACCACAGCCTGAACTATGAAACGTACCTGGCAACAGCAAAGAATGTACTGAACATCTCATTCACCAGATCATCACATTCTAGATCCAACATTACAACACATGACCTATATTTGGCAACAGTCTCCAATATGACCACTCTTCTTCCAAATGACGGACCACTAGCATCTTTTAATCCACTGAAAGTGCTTACGATCAATTGGAATATATCCTGCCAAAAGATTTTAAGCAAAGAACTTATAACAAAATACACAACCACCAAATCAAGATACCTATTTAACAACCATTAACTTCAAAGGGAGTAACAAGAACCTTTAAAACATCATCATCGTAGGGGGCATTGGGAGCTGTGATTCGAGTTATCTCGCAAACACAGGCTGCCACAAGAAGCTTGACATCTCTATCTGGATGTTTTAGCAATTCTGGTTTGACAATTGCTTTGAACAAAGGCTCTAAAGATTCCAAAGTTGAAGTTGATGGCGATTGGTCCAGCTCCGATAGACATGTTGTAGCTTGCTGTAATATTGATGAACATGTTAATAATCAGCATCAAATCATGACTCAAGAACTTACTAAGCACACCATGAGCTTCAAAAGAATAGACACCAGATATGATCGGTGGGGAATAAGGTAAGTCATTGAGTATGTTCAGACCAGCATAATCTGAAACTTTTCAACATATCATGCATATTGAGAACAAGAGTTAGGAAACTGCTTAGCAAGTTTTCTACTAAGAGACCATCCCTAGGATCGAAGAACGAAGCACAGTTGGTAACAGGAAATTCAGGACTTGGTGTTTGGAACTTATTAGAAGGACAAGGTTTAATAAGACCCATACCCAGGACAAACCACTTCACACCAATGTTGTCAAACCTTAACTCTACTCTGGATCAATAGGGTGTTTGAAAGATTGGACCACAATCCACAATAATAACATCCTTGAAATTCCCCCATAAACTTGTGTGAGAACAACTAATTATGACTTTAGTAAGGCCAACTGAAAGAAGTGATATTATAAAGACCAACGTGATAACTAAACCTAGAATCACAAAACAAAATATAGAAATTCCAAGTCTGAACATATCAAATATATATGAAAATATGAATTGGCAGAATTACACTTATCCTGTAATTTAATGACCAGGATTGGAACTCTATATTAGATCCTAACAGACTAAGATACAACTCCATATCCAGACTATTTATTCAGTTTTGGATCCTAGAATCACAAGACTTTAAGATCTGAACAGGGGACTCAACAACCATGCTTCAAACCACGAGCCTCAAAAGTCTAGGGTTTCAAAACAGGTATAGGCCCGTCCTTTCTCCACTATTACCTCAGGATACATTACGCCAAGGCTTCACAACTAACCATAACAAAATGAAAGTAAGAAAATAACAGATGACGAACAAGACATTCTCAAGTCAACTACAAGTTTCACATGAAGATAATTTCAATTGATTGCTTATCTTCAACATCCAGGCTATGAGGGCTTTCACAGCTTCTGCTTCTTCAGCTTCTACATAAAAAAGTTTCTTTCTACCTTAATAATGGCAATCATAAGATTGTCAATGCAACTAATATTTTCAACCATGGGGAATTAATTCATCCCAGCAACAAAAAATCTTAAAAAGTTATTATAAAGCAGCTATCCATGCTGCTTGTCCAACATGCTGAATGTAGTCGATTGCCTCAGCATTCTGAGTGAGGGTTCATGAAATACTAAGTGTAGCCACTCAAACAAGTACGCCTCAGAGAAACACTACACCTAATTGTAAGGACACTAGCTCTTGAGAGAGTTAGCATTCCCCTCTCATGGCGTTCTCCTCATTCGACAGCTTTTCATGCCCATGCTCAAATGCATCAAGTTGGTTTGAACACTCTTTCCTCTCCTCTTTCTTCAGAAACACCGCAATTCCCATCATCCTATCCTTTGGCATCAGACCATCCGTCGAATGCCCTCAAACGCAATTCATTTTGGCAACCTTCCCAATGCTACATATTCACACTTCCACTACATCTGCCTTGTCACAGGCTAGCAATCAGAAAAGGGACATTGTCTAACTCTGAACAAATAAGCCCACTGACATTGGTCTTTTTTGGGCCCACCATATACTTCTTTACCTTCCTAATCCTATCGCCATGTTGATATATACATCCAAATCAACAGTTGCTAAAACTCAGTTTAGGAGTGTGATTTCACAACACAACTTGACCATCAACTTACTTGCTTTTTTCCACCAAAGCACACAGCGGTAAACACAAGATAACAAAATCTGGAGAGTGAATATGAAAAGGAGATCCAGAAACATATTGAGTTAAAACTTGTATTTTGACGGTATAAAATGTGGGTGGACAAGCTCTAGAACCAAATTACAAAACTCGATCCCATGGTCCAGCTCCCTAATTCTCACACTTTCAAGACTCGATGTGAAACCATGGTGGATCTAAATTAAAATGCCACGGACATAAGCATCGCTTTTGCAGTCCTAACAATCCAATAAAAATCCCCCTTCAAGAAACATGATTACCAACCATAACTTGAAAATTTCTAGACAGCACAATTCTACTCACAATAATTCAGGCTAGAGAAAAATTGCCATCATTATCCTCCCTCACCGCATCCATGCTAGTCTAAATTGCCATCTAATCAACTAAACACCTTACTGCTAACCACTCTGAATGTATACATAAGCTGCATCTGTGGATACTGATATAAAGACAGATTTATATACTCTCCCAGTAATTTCTTTGAAATGAGCTTTACTGTCCATTCAGAAAGTTTCAGGACACATGACAATAATAAGCATAAAAATTATGGACGACTGGAATGGTGTAAAACGTCAATTCTTTCTTCCCTCAATAAAATACAAAACAAACCCCCACTAAGAGGAATATGTGTAACAGCAAGCAAATTACGATAATGTTAATATTCTCACTACGAAATCTGAAAAACCTATCATGCACGAGATTCTTGCCCCACTTTCATCTTGCAAGAAGCAAGAAATTCAATCCTATCTCACCACCTACACGAATCTATCCGCATAAAGTTAAGGCACCCTCGGATGGCCGTTCATGGCCACTCATGTCCTACTTACGATAACCCAGTTAAGGGTTGCCACTCCCGGGCCACGTCGAAAGAATATCCACGGACCAACCACGCCGATTTCGCCAACCAAAACCCATTTCCTCTCGCCAAAGATGCAAAATTTTTGAAAACCCAAAACTCGAAAACCGCCACAACACAAGGCCGCCTAACCCTAACTACAACAGAACGACCTTTACCCCCCCAACCGGCCTCGCAGTCGACCTCCACCCCTTCCTCTCACCCCGCGAAATCTCACCCCGCGAGCTCGCGACCCCTCGAACCGAACCACACTACGAAATTCACCAACCACGCCCCCTCCACCTCCCCCGGCAACCCAACAGGAGCCAACCGAAATAACTACCCACAACGGAAGAAGGGCGAAAGCGAACCCCTTTCACCAGAAATTCGAAAGAATGGGGGAAGGGGCGGACCTTGAGGAGCTTGGCGAGCGCGTCCTTGGAGGGAGGCGGGGACTCGAGCTTGGATCCGAGCTCCCTCAGCTGCTGCTGCAGCTTCTGACCCATCTCCTCCTTTCCTCCTCCCCGGGCGCGAATTCGAAACGGGTCGTCGCGGTTCGTCCTCCTAGGGCTTCGGGAGCCGGAGCTGATTCATGGGTTCCGAGCAAAGAACCGAGAAGGAAGAGCGAGAAACTAGCGAGCGCCTCTCTCGCAGTCGTTAGTTGTCGTGCTGCTGCTGCTGCGCTCGTGTCCGAGCGCGTGCGCTACTCTCTCTCTCTCTCTCTCTCTCTCTACTTTCTCTCTCTAGAAGGTGATTTTTTTCGAACGGGGGGGAAGGGCGAAATGAAATTGAAATCTCGATCTCAATCTCTCGGGCCAGCTGACTTCACCGTGTTTATCTCTCTCGCTCCTGGTGTGGGGGGGCCTTTTTTCGGTTCCCACTTCTTGAGAATTTTGCTTAGATGCCCCTCTATTTATGCTAAATTACCCTCGTGCCCAAGGGAACTTCCCTCATTCTTTTCATTTTTTGCACTTACGTCCTTGTCCCTGCTGACGTCTTCGCCGCACATGCGCACGCCACTCGGCCCGGGGGAAAGAAAGGGGGACTTTTTGGGTTCCCCTTTTTTGTTGAGGATTTTGCTGAGGTGCCCCTCCAGTCCTGCTGAATTACCCTCGTGCCCAAGGGAATTTCCCTCGTTTTTTGACTAACGTCCTTATCCCTTTGACGAGTCCCCCCTAGCGAACCTCTCGGGGCACTTTTTGATTCCTGTATCTCGAGGATTTGCCGAAATGCCCCCATAGTTCTGCTAGATTACCCTCGTGCCCACGGAAATTTCCCTTATTTTTTTTCATTTACGTCCTTATTCCTTTCACAAGTTCTTTTTTTGCTCGTAAATGATTCATTTATCTTAGACTCCGCTTGCTTCTCAAAAAATTATTATTTATATCGATTGATATAATTAGCTAGTGAAAAATATTTTTATGATCGCCAATAATTTACATCAAAATGTTTTTGTAGACCATGAAAATATTTTTCATAAAATATTTTTCATTCTTTCATTTTTGTAAGAAATATAAGCAATTCATTTCTTTCATGAAAATTTTGGAAAATATTTTTTCTAAAAATGATTGTTTATATCCTTTGAAATAATTGGTCAATAGAAAACATTTTTATTATTGATAATAATTTATGTCCTAACAATTTTATAAACGATTAAAGTATTTTTCGTTTGGTCATTTTTACTAAGCAATACAAAAGATCATTCTTTAAAAAAAAAAATCAAAATCATTCATTTCGCAAAGTAAAAGGAGTCTTAGAGTGCAAACAATAACTATTGTAACCATAAATTGATTTTTAGAACAAAAATAGATTGTTCTATTTATATTTTTGAATGAATTTCGGGTAAAAATACGTATTTAATATAATAACGACACAAAATTTTATTGTTTGATAACTACACAAATTTCTCCCTCTCAGGTGGCAACGGATGGTGGGGTGCAGCTAGTGGCGGTCATCGGCAATGGTAGGCGATGGCAACAAATGATGGTGGACAATGAGGTACCATTGGTGGTGATAACCAACAACAGCAACCAATAGTCGGCGATGATGGACAACAATGAACCCCGAGGGATGGCAAGGGGCAGCGGCGGATGGTGGGCAACAAAGATAAGGTGGGCGGGCTAGTAGTGAAAACAAGAGATGAGAATAATTTTTATTTCTTATTGTTGTTCTAAAGTTAGAGAAATAGAAAATTTTTACTTTTTATTTCTATTTCAAACTTATTTCTAAACTAAAAATTTGTTTTAAAAGAAAAAAAAATGAAATTGCATTATCAAATGGATTTATATTCCAAAAATAAGTCTAAAAAAATAAATGGAATGATTATTATGCATGCCTTTATTAACTACTAGTGGTTGCCTCAAAGACCACTAAGAGGAGGTGGGAAATTCGAGCCCCTACCTTGTCAAGGGGCTAAGGGTGAGAATGTTTATGATACATTTGGTAACTATTTTATTTCTAGAAACAATTTTTGCTCAAAAATGATCTTTTCTAATTTTGTTATTTGGATAACTTTCTGAGTATTTGAAGGCGTTTAGTAACTAAATAAAATTTATATTCCTAGAATAGAAATGCATTTGGTATAATCCTTAAATTCTTTTCCGACTTGAAATTTCTTTTAATTTTTAAATAATTTTGTTATATTTTTCTGTTTATTTTATTTTATTTTTTCTCTTTTCTTTTTCTTCCTCTTCCTTTCACTAGTTGTTGGCATAGATGATGGGTAATCATTGGCCAAACAAGGGCTAGCGACTGGGCAAGGCTTGACCTCGCTCAAATTCAAGCAACGTTGCCAGCCATCGTCGAGGCCAGCAACCAACGAAAAGAAGAAGAAGAAGAAGAAGAGAAAAAGAGAGAGAGAAAAAAAAGGGTAGCGGGCTTGATTATGAAGTTTTTCCTAGAAACAAAGAAATAACTTTTTTTCTTAACTTCTTGATTTTGTACCAAATTTATTTTCGAGAACAAAAAAGTTACTAAACAGATTTATATTCTTTTTTTGTCAAAGGGAGCAAAAGAATAAAATCAAACACCATTTAGCTAGTTACCCACTAAGGTCTTAGTTTTAAGTGTTGGGTTAGACTTCCATACTCTGCAAATAGACAAAGCAAAAGTACGAGAGTGAGTTATGAGTTAGGGTAGAACAAACTAAGAAAATGGGAGCCTTATTAAACACCTAGCATTTAATACCCATAACTAAGCAAACCTAGACTGGTAATGTGGTTCCTATGAAAGAAGATATCAAATCAACCTCTAATTTGGTGAATTGAATACCCATTTTGAGCAAATTCATATGTTGGAAAGAAAATAATAACTAGCATCTAATAAACAATGCAGCATGGTAAATGGAAAGTTCCCCACCTCTACGTTGGTGATTTGAGTTTTGAGGGTTTTGCCCTATGTAGCTTTAACTTCTAGCTCTTTTCAAAAAAAAAAAAAAAAAAAAACTCATATAATCGCAAGTCAAGCTAGTTTCCAATGAATTCGTGAATTGCGAACCCCCTTTTGAGAGGGCGTAGCTGGCTGGTGCGTTCGAGAAATTCTAGTCCTAGGAGCTATTGCTCAAATCTTACCAGTTATAAATATATAATTAAGAGTAAATTCTTGGGCGACGTGTCCGAAAACCTTTTCTTGAACTCGGTAATGGACATCAAAATGGAACACAAGTTAATTGATGGCTCTTCGCTTTGCTTGCTTTCAACAGAAAATCCACAAATATGTGAAATAGATCAAAGTTGCAATAATCTATATCTTCCCATATCTATCTACACAACATAGGAAAGAAGAGTTTTGGGAGAACACGTGTCACCCTCTTGCTCTCTCTCTCTTTAATTTTCTTTGTCATAATCACCCCCTCCCTCTTTTTTTCCTTTTTTTTTGTCCCCATTTTATAAACTTTGCTTCTTCTTCTTTTTTTTTCCATTTTCTCAATTTTACTTTTAAGTGCCAAATTTTACTTTCCCTCCATCATTTTCGCATTTTATGTGTTATTGTCAGGACGAATCGTTAGAGTTTAGTCTTTATTATTCCATCTTTTGATATTATTTTTTCTCATGCTTCTTTCTCTTTCAAATAAATACGATCAAATCCTACTTTGAAAAAATTGATTTTCCAACTTAATTATGAAGGGACAATGTCGAGGTTTTTACTCTATATCATATCCCAAAAGTTATAGAATTCATTCTTTCAATCATCTGCTAATTTATTAGACTTTTGTATTTTTATGAAAACACAAGTTATATTTAGATCTTATGATGGCATATATAAATTAAACTCGTCACATTATGAGGAACACTATCACTTAGTGAGCTGAATGAGATAATTATGATGTGTTCGGATTATGTCTTTATTGACAAAATGAATAAATGATCTTTTTATTACGTTGAATTAAATAAAATACTAACGCTATTTTCATGACAAAAGTTTATACCATGACAGGGGAAGGTTAACACACCAGTGCAGTATGAAACAAGGTTCGAGAACCCTTTGTGGATTTTATTTTTCAATTTCTCTCTCATTTCTCATATGTTGATGATGTCTTTACGACCATAGGACCTTGTCCAGGCCAGTCGAAAGTGCATTTGGGCCTAGAAAGGTCCGGGCCGTCGAGTTCATGTTTTGGTCAACCACATCCGCGTGGATATAATATTAAAAAGTTCGTCTTCGTATAAATTCACCCATGCAAAGATTCGTTTACCAAACAAATTTAAATGGTAATTTAATTTAGAAAGGCCAAATCGTAAAATTCAATTTGGTTTCTTTTTTTCTTCAAACTAGTTTTTCCAAGACAAGGTCTACTAGTTTGACTTCAAAATTTCACAAGCAAATCGTAAAATTGTTAACGTATCCGTCTATTCAGAGCCGATCATCTTCCGTACACAATTGATACTTATGTTGATAATTTTTGTAATTTTTAATTTTTTTTTTTTTTCTTTTCTCTTATTTCCCATCTTGGGTTGACAAGGTCATCAACCAACCCTCAGCTAATGTAGGGCCTTCGCATCCTTGTGAAGAACCAAGCAAGCATTACTAGCCCTCGCTAACCTAGAGTCGAAAGAGAAAAAAAAATAAAGAAAAAATGGAAAAATTGTAAAAATAAAATGTATTTTTGATGTCCTAATTCGCCATATTTTTCCTTGCATTGAGGGCCCATCGTGCTAGTGTAAAATCAATTTATTTATTTATTTATTTATTTTCCCACTAAGCACCTAAAGTTAAGCAGGCAACTTTCTTATCAGGGCATCGGGAAACATTTTCGAAAACAATTCATCCGTCTGCATCCAAGCGGTCAGCATCTCTCTGTCCGGGAATCCGTCGAACACCTAGACGGCGCGGGCCCCGGCGGCGACCACGGGAGCGCTCTCCATTCTTCTGGGTCAACTAGGTTCTTGCTTACATTCCCTCTACGTACTGCTAGCAAGCTTTTCCGATGCATTTGGTGTTCCGGGACCGGTGCTCTTGATCAATTCATTGGACTGCTTGTTCCTGTCAAATGGTCTCTGTTTGTAATTTTGTAGTTTGTACTGCAGCACTACATGGGAGTTTCTGTATCGAAGCTTCCCGGAAATTTCGGGTCTTGTAATTACTCGGCCTTCTGCCACGGTCTTAAATTGTCGAATTCTACTCGCGGAGAATGAAGGGTCCTGTGGATTTCAGGGTTTAGATAGCTGTATTTTGATTCTGGAGAACAAACTTAGTGTAAAGTCTGTAACTTGAAGTTGGAATTGCTGGTTTTTGCTCGAGTTTACGCCGATTCATAGCCTAGGTTTGAGATGCATTCAAAAAACTTTCGGCCTTGGCGGACTTGTTTCTGTCTACACTCGGTCCTTCTTCTCTTTTCTTCGGGTTTTTATGTGCATGACCTTATATTATCCTTTGTGCCATTTGAATTCTTCGCCAAGGTTTTGATGAAGGTTGCATTTTTTCTCTTGCTTGCGATAGGATGAACTGTATAAAGCAGTCCATCTTGAGGCACATCAGGTTGAGGGCCTCTGCTGGAACACGTGCTTTTGGAGCCGAGAATGGAAGCGTAATGGAGCAACTGACCCGGCTGATGTGCACGGTGACGACTAATAGCCCGGATCAGATAGTTGATAGAGTGGTCAGGCTTGTGAAGAAATTCGATAAGATCGATGCTAGTAAGGTCGTTAATTCTCTCTTTCATTCGTTCTTTTTGTAGTTTAAAGTGGTTGCTCTTGGACTATGACTTTTTTGTGTATCAGCAAGAAGCAGCACTGAGTGAAGTGAAGCTCTGGTCTAATTGAAGTCCCCTCCCCTCAATTTAAGTTCATTTTGCCTTTCGAGCTTGATGTTCGTTAATACAATATCGAACAGGTGACTGAAACTGCGGATTTCCAGAAAGACTTGTCCCTGGATAGCTTAGACAAGGTGGAACTTGTCATGGCTCTCGAGCAGGAATTCTCCATCGAAATCCCTGAAGAGGAAGCAGACAAGCTCGCTTGCTGTGCCGACATTGCTAGATTCATAGCTTCTGGTTCTGTAAAAGCTGCCGAGAGCTCGTGAGTTCATTCGCTGTAATCGGCAGACGGGTGTTTCACTGATATCTTTGTTTGATTCAACTGAATCGAGATTTGAAGTTATCGGTCATTTTGATTTGGAGGAAAATAGAGAATCTGTACGCAAGGATTGCAAATTGCTGTAGCAAGGAAAACTCCATTATCAGGTCTTGGTTCTGATTTATAATTTGCATCAATGTTCAGCCTTTGTGTGACTCATGTCACCTTGGACATAGATAAGAACCTCTTTTGCCATTAGCATACCAGTCTATGCATATACTTTACACGCACACAAACACCAACACGATATTCACACTCCCTCTGTTTCTTTGGGCCATTTACCTTCTGCAACTCTTTCTTCTGGATCATTTTGGTTCTCTGAATTCTATTTTACAAGTAAACTGTGTGAAGTTTACAAGACCACTAGCTCAACATGTGACTGAAGCGCCATCGAATGAGCCGTGTCCTCGGATGTTGCAATGCTTAATTTAAATAGCTTTCTGTGGGGCTGCTCGATGTCTTCATGCATGCTTCTGTAGGCTCGGTTGCCGAATGCTGAAGTCTTATTGTCCCTGCCTCGTAAGTTCGGATCCCATTCCCGACCGAAGAAAGCCTCACTCTCTTGTGCTTTCTGATATGTGCTGGTCGGCAGAGTGAGTTCCTCGGCATTCGAACAAGGTTGACCGAACATCTCTTGTTCAGGTTGGGGTCGGCATGGAGCTCTGAAGGAAGATCAATGAAGAAGTCCCCATTTTCATCTGTCAAGCCGTGAATTCGGCTAGATTTGCTTTCTTTGTCATTGGCATGGCAATTGACGGTCACTGAAGCACCTGCACAGGTTGTTTCGAGGGTGAGACGACGTCAATTTCATGCTTGTTACGCTAATATTATATCGAAAATGCTCTGTCCCAATTAGACTGTAATGTAAGCGAATGCTCAGGGGTAGAATGGCATGTCCCTCTGTCATGATTCTCGCGGGCATAGTAGGCCTCCATCAAGGGAACCCCAATGCCTATGCCTGGGTCCTTGGTGGCCACGGCCGGGTCTCAAGTAGTGCCTAGTAAACCGGTGCCCATGCCCGGGAACTCAGCGCCTGCACCCAAGTCACTTGCGCCCGAGCCCAGGTCCATTGAGGCCCGACCCGGTTCATCAGTGGCTGGGCCCAGGTCCACAAAGGCTGAGCCCGAGATCCCGGTGCCCATGCGGGATAAATTCCCATTTTTTTACAGGAACGTTTCACTCAGAATCATTTTGATTTCTTTCCTTTTTCTAGACTCCGACCCGAAGACAAATTCGACATAAATTCTTCCAAAAAATTAACTGAACCATGAAGTGAATGGTGTCTAGGGCTGTCTAAATCCAGGGAGGCCAAGACAAGAACGAGACGTGTGATTCAATGTATGGAAAGCTAGCTTTGGAGCACGTGTTCACACAAGAAAATGGGAAAAGAGAAAAACTCATCTTCTTGTCTTCCCCACATCTCCTCCTTCCCATCTCTAAATTCTTTATGAGTTTGAAACTGCTTTTAATCTGAAATATATAGAAGCTAACGAGATATAGATTCCAAACGTTCGTTGTGGCCAATCTATACAATTTATACTTATAGCCCGAGCCGAACCGACCCATTTGAATTATGTCTATATGAAACGAGCTAGACCCAATTTCTGTTAATCTGATTTGAGACCCCTTGTTTCAACTTTACGATATTTTTGTAGATACTCAAAAGTTCCTTCTTTAGCACGTTGGAGTTTTGTGAGAATGATTAGACGAAAGAAATTTGATCACAGCTTATCACGAACCTGACAATGGCCATGCATGAAGCTGAGGGTCACCGGGCAAGCACGCCTCGCAGAGAACCGAGCCCGTGACGAGGACCGTGGAGAGCTTCTCCTCTCCGTAGCCCGCCATCTCCACCATCTCGTCCCTCCTCACTGACAGCTCGGGCTGCAGATCCTCCTCCACCCCAGCCACTGCCGGTGCTGCCGATGAATTCGCCGCCGTCACGCCTACCATGAAGACGTTGATAAAGAAGAGGAGCATCGTCATGAGGTTGCGGCATCCGTGAAAGCAGCTCGTCATCTTCTTTGCGCCTGTTTTTCTGGCTTCGGTTTGCTTTGTTTTGATTGACGTGCAGAAGATGGATGGAGAGAAGAAGAAGCAAGCAGATCATGTAGAGAGGCTTGGCTTGACGTTTGGTTTTTATAGTGCTGAGGCTTTGGGAGTCATATATGGAGTGGGCCACTTTCAATATGAAATTTACAATCCTGACCTTGGACCGTCTAAAAATTGAAATAATTGACTGGAAATTCTAAAATTTATCACGAAAATGCAAATAAATCTTCACATTTTTTAAAGGTACAATTAAATTTTAAAACTTATAATGAAAGTACAATCAAATCTTAAACATTTCAAAAAATATAATTAAGTCCTTCTGTTGAGTGCACTCTTTGAAAGTTTCAAAACTCAATTGTACTTTCATAATAAGTTTTATGACTTGATTATGTTTTTTAAAAGTCTCATAACTTAATTGCAATTTCATCAAGTTTTGGAATTTCCACTATACTTTTAGTCATTGAGTTAATGTTTGTGAAGGGAAATGTTCAAAGAATGTCTGAAAATACATGCAAGGAGTTATGGAGAACTCAAGGTTTATGCACTTTTCATGAATGCAATGGCAAAATTATGTATCGTGTAATTGCTAGTGATGCATAATTAAGTGAATCTAGCATGTAATCTTGGCAAGTTCCCGAATTGAAACCCCTAAGTTTTTTTTATTGTTGTTGCGGTGTAAATTTGATGATATGCATGAATTACACTTCCATGACTAAATGAAGAAGAATTATAATACATAAATTATTCTTGATACAATTTGGTGAAGTTCTTAAAGCATAGAGATAGTTATCACATCACATTGCTTACAATACAAAAAGAATTTAAGTAGAGAACCAATAATTTGAACACGCCTAGATAGCAGTCGGATATTCAATAAGCTTGGCAAGCAACAACTTGATATTTGATAATTGATCGATAAGACGTTTGAGTTGTTTTGAACATGGGCATCACCATTTTGTTGTAGGAATGCTATCACATGTAGATGTATGCATCAATTGATCACGTCGGATGTGACATTTACCAGAATTTCTAGGGGGAATTTTTTGTTCATGTTGATGTTTTTTTTTTCACATATGGTTGAAATTGAGGGGCAAATATGTCTTTGCCTACATATCTCGATAAGATACGACATGGACGTAGGCCATAAATCGGAGACCGTAAGTTAAAGGTAGGTAGGTTGCCTACTTTTTGATGGCTACGCATGCTCTTTGTTTTTCTATTCTGCAGACATTTTTAGGGATCAGATGACCCGTTTACCAAGCTCAAGCTGCTCTTCTTTCCATGCAATAATCTCTCTCTCTCTCTCATAAATTCAAGCCTGCCCCAACTATCATCCTATCTATTAACACACCAGCTTACGCATTCTGTAAAAAAACCAGGTTCTCTCTCTATCTCTCTCTCTCTCCGGAGACATCTCCATGGGTTGGTGAACTTGGCAAGAACATTTGAACAGTGAACTTCACCACGATCGACACTTGGAACCACATGAGATGTGGAAGAGTGAGATGGCGATGCAAAGTTGATGTTGGATCAACTTTCCCAACATGGTAGTCTCCCGAATCTGACCAACTAATTAAAACCCCGTCTCATACGTCTATCCCAACTTCGTGGGCAACGTCTTCTTGCTTTTCTTAGCTAACATCGATCACTAAAGCTCCTACTAAAAGTAACCTCGGACGTCATAAGGTTCGGATAATCGTTATTCTTCTCGCTCCTCTGATTGGTTGGTCATCGATGATTCAGGCACGTTTGGCATGAAAATGATGCCGGGAGAGAAAAAGGTTTAGAAAAATTAACGGACTCTACGAATAAGTGCATAGACGGACGTGTTTGAATGCTGCTAAATCGATTTGTTACGCAGAGGATGGGATATCTATTATGTTTGAGAACTCTATGTGATTGTGGCCTCCTCAACATCCACTATGATCTTGTGCACCAGAATTAATTAGCACTTACATCAATGTAGCGGCTTTGTGGCTTCGGATTGTCAGTTCCATAGGCCAAAAATGTCATGATGAGTACTTAAGACTTCCAGATTTCTAGACCATGGAACACTCACAAAGGTCATGATCATTAGGGTTTCTTTTAACACCCTATTAGTGAAGAAATGAAATTCGTTGTTCTTGGCTATCACAAGAGTAACATCTTAAAATTACAAGGGCCACAGGTTGCCAAATTGACGACATGATAGGTCCAACTCCAAGTCATGAGATTTCATGTTTGTTTTTATATTGTGATTGGTTCTGTCCACTGCGACGTTCATAAGATTAATTTATCTAATATAATTTTTTCCATTGCCAAGATATCAACCATGATGAAAGTCATTAAGCTTTTTGATTGATATGATGTGTGTAAATAGGGGATTAGCACGTCGCCGGGAAAATCAAAGTCAACATTAAAAATCTCCAATCGTGTTCAAAGAGGTGGAGAGATGCTGGTAGTGTTCCACTTCAAGATAGAAACTTGGGGTCCCAATTGCTCCATCATGATTTCTTAAAAAAGTTAGGTGGATTCACCGTTCCATTTGCATAACATGCAATTTCCTATTTAGAGTGTGCAAAACGTTTCGAGTCTAATCAAGATATTTTATTTCAAGGTGGATTTTGGTCTTAGTCTTTTATTTTCACCCATCACATCCCGTTGAAGTCCATTTTCCTTAGTCGAAAGCTTTCCCAAACTCACCTTTATATGATATATATTATAACCAAACTTATGTCTCTTCAAAATTTCCAAATTACATTGTATTCAACTGATTACACTTGATCAAGTTCTTTTATATGTTACTTGCTACCTATATTCACTTACAACATGATCAAAGCATTCTCGAATATACAAAAGACGAAAAACATCGATTTGACGTGTCATTTTCTAGTCTCATTCTCGTGTGCTCACTATAATGGTGGGTAATCAAGCTTATTGAATCTTGAGCACATCAAAGTGAGAATTGAGAAAGAGATGGCACTGTTACTCATGAAAAAGGCTTTTATACCATGGATTCGAGAAAATCCTTTCCCAAATTCACTAATATATGACATATTATGAATTAATCGCGTGTCTCCAAATTCCAAACTTATAACATATTTAACTAACTACATGTGATCAAGTTCTATTATACACTACCTATATTCACTTACAAAACAGATCAAAGCTTTCTTGATTACACGAAAGACAGAAAAAATTGATTAAATGCGTCGATTCTCTAGTATCAATTCTCTTGTGCTCTTGTTGAATCTTGGCCAAGGGCAAAAGACACACCAAAACCTCCATGACAACTTCCACCAAAATCAACTTTCCATCAACTAAGCAGTCAGAATTATCCGCTGACAAATCAAAACATACAAATCACCACTATCATTTTGGGAAGTGGTGTTGGAAAGCATAGGGCCAATCACCTTCCCGTAATATATACTCGCATTTCTAATGAGCACCACTAAATTTGATCCTTGGGTCCCTCCTCCCATTTTCAAATTTTGATTTTCAAAGGGGGCGGCCAGCAGGTGCCCACGTGGCACGACCTCTAGGGCTGACTTGGACCGGCGAGGGTTCGCTTTGCGTGGATCGCCGCCGTCCAATGTGGGCGATTAGCAAACCCTAGAGAAAGGAGAAATGACTCATCATCATAGTTGTGTCCATATCAACCGGTAAAGTCAAAGGTTCCATCCATTTGCTGATCCGAGAATGGAGTGGCGATTCCTGGTTTTCTTGACTGTGTAATTACGACATGAGGACATCATGCATTGCGATAACATGAGGCAAAAACAAATTAAAGACTAAATATGACATACATATATATGTGTATAGTCCAAATCTTTGCGAAATGAAAATATTGTTTCATTATTTTGCAAAAGTAAAATAAAATCATAAAAAGACTTCATTTGTTTTGTTGAAAATGACTGATTTGGAAAATATTTTCCTAAAAATGATCAATTATATTGCTTATGAAAATAAATGAACAATTTTTTTTTATTGAAGAAAATGTTTGGAGATAAATTATTATGGACAGCGAGAATATTTTTCATTAATTAGGTGTCTCAAGCGATATGAATGACTAATTTTAGGATAATATTTTTCAAATAATTTATTTTTCACAAAACAAATGCATCCAAAAATGAAAGTTGTTTTCCATAACTAATATGCTGGTCTACTTTACATTGTGAAATGTCCATATTCGATGATACCTATGACTTTTCTAGTCCCTTTCGTTCATCATCTTCCCTCAAATACACACATTTATCTTTTAAATCAAACCACGGACTCTTTTATTTGCTGAGGAATAAAGATCACGTCAAAAGAGAAAACTGAAAAACTCAGATGCCAGAAAGTCTCATAGGACGTGCACTTCATCCCAAGAAAATTAGAATTTGTAGAATTTAGAAGGACAAGCATCACAAAAGGCCTATTAGCTCAGCTGGTTAGAGCGTCGTGCTAATAACGCGAAGGTCGCAGGTTCGAGACCTGCATGGGCCAACTTCTATTTTTCCTTTCTTCGTTCTTTTTCTTTATTTTTTTTTTCAAATATTTTGCAGAAACCACAAGAAAAAAAAACCGGTACACTTCTTTTTGTAAATACTGGGAAAATACAGAAAGAAATTTGGAATATCATGTCATAATGAGTATAGTTTGAGTTTTTTGTGATGTTAACCTTTAAATAATTGTCATTTGGTGTTTAGTTTTATGTGTTTTCTCTTTTGGCTTTTGGCTCGAGCGTATTAGACACACATCGGATCAATTTTGCTACGCTTTTTTGACATTGGTAGTTCATGTTCATGTTTACAGACTTTCACCCAAGAAATCAAATTTAGATCAGCCATCAGATCATACCGAAAAATTAGCCAAAGATTTCTTGGCCAAGCTTGATCTACCTAGTAACCTGGGATCAGAGGTAAGCTTATGAATCCTCATCAATGATTCAATGTGTAGAAAGCAACAGGACTTCTTGCGTACAAGCTTCCCCTGAGAACTGATGTGGGAGACAACGAAGAGAAGGTCTGGTCATGGAACCTTGGAGGTTTCCATAAGGGCTTAGATATGGTGTCTAATGCAACGTAGAGAAATCCCGTCTTCGTGTAATGAATTTTATTCATCAGGGGCTTCAATGCCGTAAGAGACACTGTTACGCTCTGCATATTATTCTCGCATGTATGCAGTTACAATGTCTCCGGTCATATGACACAGCAATTTCAATAGAATGAATCAAGTCATTGTAAGTGTCGACCTCTCCGATGTTGAATTCCACCTATGAGTAAAACCGATCCTTTCAGATCTAATGACAGTAACACGCCACTACTTACTGCCTGCGCCAGAAATGGCTGTTCTGTCCAAGTACAAGTAGCTCTTTTTGTCGGTGAAGCTTGATGTTAGTACTGGAGTGAGTCCAGAATACTTCCCGTTCTTCTTTGCCGAGCGCATCTCTATAATGTACCTGACAAGCTCGTTTTTTTGGGAGAATGGCTGCGCTGCATATTCTTCAAACGGCATCCACTGAAGGCAACAAGAGAATTACCATTGGACTATATAAGAGAGTTACTGCAGTGCTTATTTTCTTAGCGTGCTTTGCGTTAGTATAAGTTGTGCTTATCCTGCTATAATAGAGTATTTTGTATGCAGTTTCATCATTCACTTGCAGGACTGCACTAAGAAATTCTTAGCTTGGAAAACCCCCATGTTGTTTTGGTTGGATCAATAACCAATTGTCAGCTTCAGCTCACATTTGGCAGGTTAGAGTGTATGGCAAAAAGCACAGAGGACAATGCATGAGAAGGGGAATCAATCAATCAAGCAGGGAGGTAGTTACCAAGGTACCGAGAACGATGAAGAAGAACCAATCGCAAAATAGCTATATCAATAGTACCATATCTGATTACCTGAGCGGCTTCTATCTCCACATCCTGCTTCTGGATGTCAAAGGATAAAGGTCGCAACAAGCAGACGAAAAATAAGTCTGACTTCTGAAAGAACGACTGATGACTTTGCCTGTGGATAGTCAGCGAAGAGTTAGGAAATTGTAGTATCTTGCTCAAAATCTGGTTAATGGCCAGGGAGTTTCGAGGCCCTGACACACTCTTTACAAGATCAGCGACATAATGTAATGCACTTCTTTTTCAGACAGGAGCTAATGGGTGCTATGTGCAACTAACTAAATTTCAAAATGCCATTCAGCAATGGCCATGGTTTGGCTCTGACCCTCCACAATAATGCAGGTGGGAGTGTGTTATGTCTTGAGAAATAAAGTCACACAGTTTCAAAGGAAGAAATTTAGGAAGAAAAAGTAAGAATCTTATCCCAAGAACATAAGTTTATGACGTCTGAAACAAGGAGAAAAAAGGAGAAATGGACTTACCTAAATCCCAAGACTTCCACGAATTCAGCATCAATCTGCAATACAGAAACCAACATGACAAAAATCTTCACAGCATTTAAGCAGCCATTTGTATAATCACATAAATATTACTCACTCCAGTCTCTTCTTTAGCTTCTCTTACTGCAGCTGCACATATGTCTTCTCCCTGAAGATGGTGAAGCCAAAAGATGAATAATCAAGCAGAAGTCAGGTTACTACATTCAAGTCTGCAGTGGAATCATGACCTCATCAACAACACCCGTTGGGAACTTCCAAACGCCAGTCCCTCTAAATATTCCAGTCTTCTCTTGAACAACAAGCACCTGCCAGAACATCAGTTGAGAATTACTTATAAGCCTTCTAAAATTATGGCGACACCTCCGGGAATTGAAACGAAACAATCATGCCATACATTATGGGACACCTGGAATGGGACATGAAAGATATAAAGTGGAGTCTAGAGGTGAATCCCATGCTAAGTTTTACAGCGATGTACACAGAAGATGACAATACATTTTCTGAAGGATCAGAGTATAGACATCATTAAGACGGAGATATGATGACCGGAAAGCCACAGTGCTCCTCTGGCAGATTAAATCTAAGGGTAAATGACATGAAAAAAACAGCCTCTTCTCTTTGTAACCAGTTACAGAACAAGAAGGCAAAGGAAAGTAAAACTCTTTCTCCCTGTGGCAACTAATAGGAATGATCCAGCGTCCTGCATGGTATATGGAGTACACACATGAATATGAAACGCTAATTACCTAGAGGATAGTGTCTTAGCATAGCTCTCATGACTTAGGACTAACTGATTAGAATGCTATTACATAATGCAATTTTATCTAGTAATTGTGGGAATGTTTATGAGGAACATTATGGAGTTAGAAACTTCTCTGAAGAATTGACAGTAGGAACTTCAGCAACAGGTGGGCTGAGTAAAATCAAGGCAAGGGCTCAAAATTTAGAAGCAGATCATGAGAATATCATCCGCGAAAAAAGAAACGGGCTATGTTGGATCCATAATCATCACCATTCCTCAAAATTCCCCCCATCTCTTCGAGAAAATGAAACAAGCTCACTAATGATAACTCTGTAAAAGAATCTCAGGAAAAGAATCATGAAGGGATGTGATGGGAAGGCACAGAACAGGCATGAAGTACGTGATTGAGCAGGAAGACTGCTAATATAAGCTGTGGATATGTCATGATGGTGAATGAGAGACGGCAAGAAGACCAGAACCTACATGGGCAGAGACCAACCCTAAACAATACATAAAATTGCATCCAAATATTTAATCCATGAGATTCTCCAGCCGTCTTCAGAATCTTTACAATTGGATTCATACTAGAGCAAAAAACCAGTTCTACTCAAGTGGGTCATTTCAGCTGAAGTTGCTACCACTGATCTCACAAAAAGAAGTCTTCTCTTAATGATTCAAAGCATAAATCTGCAAAAAGGGGCTCTTAATCTTTCACAAAGAGAGATGATCTTGCGCAGAAATTTAGACTGGGAGGAATACCTCCTCCTTCTCATTCATGACAACCACACCAACGCCCACTCTGTGCGTTGCATTTGCTGGAATGGTATGAGCACTTTGTGGAATCCAATACACAAGCATCAGATACTTCGGCTCTGCATGGTGATACCAAAATCCTTCCTGCCCAAAGTAGACAACAATCACCACATCGAGCGGAAAACTTACTCTGAAAGTCATGATAATCATGGTAAACATATAATCAGTGGCAATCAGCTCTTTCCCACTCCACCCGCGCCCCCCCCCCGAAAGAGCAAACCACTTGACATTTGGTTTAGTGATCAGTCGGTGGAGTGCATAGGACACTTACCGTGACAGCAGCTTCTACGAGATTCACGAGCTCAATGGGTAATTTGATCCACACACCCCTCTTGCCCTGCAAAAAATGCAGGCGCTTCAGCTCTACAAAACAGCAGCATGAACCCAAAAAAAATAAAAAAATAAAATAACAGAGGAAACTCTCAAAATCTGAAGATGCAAATCCTAAATCAACAACAACACGATTTCACGAGTGAATAACAGGAGGTCGGCCGGAATGCGGCGTCGTCTACATGCTCTGCGCAATCTACCAGGATAAAGGACTCAAATTCGATGCGAAAATTCAATAATCAAAGCTCGAACCTGCTCTCTCCAGTGCGAAATCGAGGCCCTGAGCACGGAGATGAAGGTGGCGGAGTCCATAGCCTCCTTCATCTCCACAATGACGCCGCCGTAATGGTCCTCCACGGAGCTCAGCAATCTCAATTCGCTCTCGACCGCCGCCGCGGCCGCCGCGGCCTCCGCGGCATCAACCGGCCTCGACATCGATCCGATAGCTTTGGGTCCAGCTCGAATTCCTGGGAAAGAACACGAAGAACCCACAACGTCAAATCCCATGATCGAGCTCCAAGAGGACCCAAATGCGCTAAAACAAGAACCAAGATACCCAATGGGGGAGGGATTCTTGAACCGAGACAGAGAGCGGCGGAGCGGTTCCGGGGAGGAGGAAGAAGACGGCGGAGGAGAGGGAGGGAGGGATTATTCGCGGCGGCGAGGACGACGGCGACGGCGACGCGGACGGGAGGGAGCGCGACGCGGAGCGGGGGGAACCTGGAGAGAGACCTGCGCATCGTTTATACGGGGCGGGGAAGAAGTAGGTGGGAGCTCGCATCCCATTCGGATGCTTCGGTCAGGCCCTGCGATCGTTTCGATTCCTCGCCACGACAACGCCTCCTCGTCCACAGCCACATGTGATCGAGTTCGTGGCAATGCGAGCGTCGTCGTTCGTCGTTCGAAACGAGGCTGTGATGGCGACCCCCAGGCCTGGTTCGTAGGCGGGCCTGCCGCGGATCAGGCCCTGCTGTCAGGCCCTCGGAATGCTCCTTGCTCGAACTGCTCTTCAAACGGTCGCGCTTCGCGGCTTTTGCCGACTTCCCTTTCTGCGGAATTCCATGCGGTGTATCCAACCAGAGCGTGTGAAATCCGGAGAGGGTAGCTGGTCCGGCGGCGGAGGCGGCTGAGGATCTCGGAGGCGAAGGGGTGGCCCGGCTTCGCAGTTCGAGGCGGCTGGCGAGGAAGTTCCTGGTTTCGAGTACGGTTCTCAGAGGATTGCGGGTTTGTACTATCTCGCCGGAGAGCCGTACTTGGCGGCGCACAAGGTGACCTTTTGTAGATGATGATGCTGACCCGCGTACTTCACGAGATTCGAAAGTGATGTGAAGCTGTCGAGAACTTGGATGGGTAGTTTTCTGTTGCTGTTCTTGAGCTTCAATTCTGGAACTTTTTGTAGGTGCAGCTGCTGGGACTAGGGAGATACTGGAAAGTTGCAGTGTTGGCACAAGAGGGTTTGGTTTCAAACGCGGTGGCCTCTGCTCAAGCACCTGCCAATGTTGCCAACTTGTTGAACATAAGGGATGCTGAACTGAGCAGGTGAGAGGGCTTCTTGCATTAGCTTTGATATCCTTGAATGCTGTCCTTCTGGTTTAGTACGATTCGAATGTGGAAACTACAGCTTCCTTGTGGCAATGATGGACATTTCTTTGAGGAAGTCCGGTGTAGGGGAAAAGAGGGTTAAAGCGGAGAAGGATTTGAAGGCTTTCTCAATTTCACCTGGAAGGTGCTTGCAAGACTAACCTGTTTGAAAAGGTTAAACCCAATGTAGAAGCTGCCTGTTCTCTGAAGGAAATGTGGTATGTATGCTGTGGGAAGTTTGTGACTTTGGGAGTTAAGAGAGATGCAAGGATGTATGCAGATTGTGATGCTGAGTGAAATTTTGCTGAACGGTCTCTCTTGTGCTATCTTTACATGTTCTTTGCGCATGTTGGGATTATAATTGCACGCTCATGCATTCCCTACGTTTTACTAGCACAATGTCTGGACAGAACACTTACACAGTGTGAAGTCGATGTAGCTCCCTGTGAGGTGCAAATGGAAAATTGGAAAACTAATTTGGCTGTGATGGCTTTGAAGCGCATCAGTATGCCAACTAGAAGGTACCATTCCTTTGCTTACTGGTGTTATCAGATTCCCATTGAAGTTAGGTTTTGAGTTTAACAACAACACTAGAGAAGTTCTCATTTGCATTACCCTTCTCATTGTATTCAGATTGCACTTTTAGGTGTTCATAAAGTTTCTTTGGAGCTAAATTGAGATATCGTCAAGTGTAGGCATCTTGAGATGAGCAGGCTGCTGCCTGGATGCTGCATGAATCCCCAGAAATTCATCTTATATGTTTTCGCCTTCTCTGATCATTCGGCAAATTCTATGTAGATGGCACTGAATCGGGTAGGGTACACCAGCAGAGCAGCCACGGTGAACCGGTGGAGATGGCTGAACACTGAAAGAATCTAGAGAAGAAAACAAGGCTCGTTCTTGATCCTCTGAGAAGCTTCCATGACTTGCCCCCACTAATTTCCCCTTTTCTTGTGCCTCCTTTAACTCGAGCTGAAGCCTAAAAATGTTTACCACTTCACCTGTATTGAGGTCTATCTTATTCCTCAAATATGCTCAGCTTTATGTATAATCCTCTTGCAGGACAAGGCTTTCACTGCTTTAGCAACTGAGGACAAGAAAAGGCATTACGCTGCAGCTGAGAAATATCTTGAAGAAGCGTTGCATTCAGCCCTTGCGACATCTGAATGATGACAAATCTTGATCTCATGCAAGCATTGCCTCCTACGTTTGTTTCTCTTGGGGTTAAGCGATAGAAAGGCTTGGTTTCCCGTTGTATGCAGAACCCATGAAAGATTGAGCTATCTTTCAGGGGAGCTTGTGGTCGGATGAGGAGATCTGCATGCATCTATCTATGGGTGGTGAATTTCTTGCCCAAGTCAATGGAAGAATTTAAATGACAGAGATGTCGAATGATTCATCTGGAATATTGATGATACCCCTGAGAATATAACTTGAAGAGTAATCTAGAAAATCCATGTTTCATGGTTGTATGCTTTAGCAATGTTGAACTTGAAAAGCAACAGGATACCTTTGATTCTTTCAGTACCTAACTCCGGCCTATTGCCGTATTTCCTCATTCGTGTGATTAATTTGCTAAAAGGAGAACTGAAAAGTTACTCTATGTGCTGATCTTGCGCGACCGTTCTTGGCTTGGCTTAAATGTGATGCAAGAAGCATGTCTTCCTTCATTTAGCTCTTGATAATTTGGCATGAGCCTCTGGATTTGGATCCATGCATGTCAACTTTCGATGCTGTGATACGAACTCTTTGCTGTACCGTAATGTTGCAGCACTTGCCCGCCATGATAGAAAGTTCAGGCATATCGAAATAGCCATCCACGCAATACAAGAGATTTTCATATTGGACTTCCTCCTTTTCGAAACGAATATGAAGATCACGAGAGATCTGAATTAGGCGATCTCCCTCCAAATGAAATGTACAGGTCAGTAAAGATATGTATGAGTGATACTCTTTCTCGACATGGATATACAGATCAGCTTTGCTATGTAATATAACATGTCCAGAATTCAGTAGATAAATATAATAAACCCTTTGCCTATCCTATCTACCGCCATTCTTGGGACATGGGATAATTGTCCAAAGAGTACTAAATTTATCGTGCAATAAGCAATTTAATCTTAAACATTTTAATTGTGTTGATGTTGTTAAAGTTTTTCATGATTTCTTTATGTAGTCATTTCAATTAATTTTAATTGAAATTTGTTGATGTGGATGCCGGTTGTTCTTAGGATAGTCAATGCCGACATAGGCAATTTTTATAATTTCTTTTAAGGTTTTTATTTATATTTTTTTCCTTATTTTTTCTTTCCCTTCTCTTTTTTTTTTCCTATTTCCTTTCACCAATCGCTAGGGCTTTGGCACCATAGGCGAGGGCCGGGATGCCCTTGTCAACCATAATGAGGGCTCATAGGTAGGGGTGATTGGTTAAAGAGTGAGTAGGTTTTAGAAATTGAAATTGGAACCTAGCATGTTATAATTAGTTCCCAATTTTTGATACCTGGAATGAACCATGTTCCCTCTGGAATCGATCTTAAATTCAACCATATTTTTCAGGTTTGGTTTTATGGTCTACCCATAAACCTATTTTTCTTTTTTTTTTTTTTACAATGAAATAATATAAGCAACAAAAAAAGTTTCAAATTAAAAGATGAACAACTAAATCCCTTATTTATCAAAAACAATAATCCCTAAGATGAACATGTAACATGTACAATTATAAACAATAAAAAATTAAAAATCCTCTAAGACAATTGAGGTTATGAGGCTCGAATGAGCAATGGTGAGCTGGGAGCGAGCAAGTGAGGAGGGTGAGTTGCAAGAAAAAGAGAGAAAATGTCAAGAGAGAAATTAAGATTTTTAGGCTTTATGAAATCAATTTCAAAAAACCGGTTTGGTACCCAAACAATTTCTCATTGGGAAATGGGAATTAGACCATTCCCACCGATTCCAAAAATTTGGAATTAGGAATGGAACCAGTTTTTGGGGCGGTCTAATTTGATTTGGTCCATTTCTAAGGTAGAACTTGCTTGGTTGCATGGTTGCATGGCCCTCACAAGATTTAGGTAAAGTGAGGGCGTGGCGAGGGCCGTGATGCCCTTCTTGGTGGTTGGCGGATGAGGCCTCAGTGGCTGGTGGAGGGAAATAAAAGAAAAGGGGAAAAAAATAAAGGAAAAAAAGAGGAAAAAGAGTAAAAAAATTTTAGAGTTTTTTTAATTTAAAAAATTATCCATGTCAACGGTGTCAGTTATTTCATATAAAATAGTCAATGTCCAAGTTATCGATTTCTTGCCAAAATCAATCAAAAATGATTACATTGGAAAATCTTTAAACTAAATTAGTCAAATTAAAAAAGTTTAAGATTAAATTGACTTTTATACAATAAGATTGCATTTGGTAATCAAGATAAAATTCAGGAAATGATAAATTTTATTATATCCTGCATTTGGTGCTTACTCAAGACAAAATAAAATCGGATAAAAGAGGATATAACCCTAATAAAATTATCCCATGAGGGAGGTGGGATAAATGTTGATAGAATTTTTAGTATCCATAATAAGAAAGTTTTTTTTTTTTTTTGAATAGCAAATTTCTTAAATTTTAAAAAAATTTAAATTATATTTCAATATAATTAATATTTTAATTTTAATATAAGAAATTCAAAATATCAAAAAATAAAAATTTATTTTTTATATAATCTTATTTTTATTTATATATTCGAGTTTAATTCTATTTTATAATATAAATTCAATTTATAAATATAAATATATTTATATTTATTACATATTTTAGGTATTTTAGTTTTTTAGGTATATTAATATAGTTTACTATTTAATAAAATTTCATTAGAGAATGATGGAAGGGAAAAAATAAATGAAAGATAAAATAATTTTAAAAAAGAGAGAAAAATAAAATAAAAAAAAAAATAAAGTAGATAAAAGTGTCATGAGAGATTTTTACACTCTCCATTTGTGAACTTTTAGGTTTATTTTTACATTAGGTTTATTTCATTTATGTCAAATAATGTACATGATAGTAGAGGTAAATATTGTCTAGGTAAGTGGTTCCCACCCTAGAAATGGGAACCACCTACTAAAAACTAGTTTTCAAAAAATTGAAACTAGGAACCGCCCATTAATTCATGGATCCACTTGGGAACTAGATGGCTAGTTTGATCTAGTTTCCAAGTGGGTCCATGGAAACTGGTCTAATCAAGTTTCACATATTTGCACTATTATATGCAACATAGAATTACTTAATGGAAATAACTTATTTTGGAATAGTTAAAATTATATTTCATCAAAGACAATGCCAACCACAATTAATGTACTGACAATATTAGTATGTTAGGAAATAAGAAAGTAAGAAAGGATACCCACCAAACTTGTTATGAATAGGCAAAAGTAGACAGTGATCTAATATAAAAACTAGTTAGTAGCCTAGGAATTTAAGATTTTTCATTTTTTAAAAATTAAAAATTGAATATATACATATATATTAGTCCTAGAGGGCAGATGGGCAGTTCCACACCTTGAACCAAACTAATACCCACTAGTTCCCATATGAACCACTAAATCTTGGGCAATTTGGTCTAGTTTTGGGCGATTATTGATTCCTTTACATCTCTACATTATATGATATGAATATATCCAACTTTATTACTATAATTTACCAAACAATGAATATAATATAAAAAATCCCTAAATTTCATATATCATATCATCTTGAGTAAAAATCCACACAATCAAATGTAACCTAAGTGTATGAATTTTTTTCCAACATGGACATGAGACCAAACTTCTTTAGCCAACACCTTAGTTGTGCATAGGCATTATTTTTCCTCAACATAAATATATAGATCACAAAAACATTTAATATAGGCATTACTCCTCCTTAAAATAGATATACAAATAAACCATCAAGCCATCCAAGTATTAAGTAGGAAATATATCTAGTAAGTGCATTATACATCGGAATTCAACCAAAACGCACCTTTTCCGCCCAATCACACTTTTTTCTCTTAACACCCTTCTTTCCCACGCTTAACTTTCTACATGTGATCGAATCTTCTTGTCTATGTAACTTAACTCTCTTATTAGACACACGAGACACATTAATTCCAACATCTAATCATACATGTTCATCGTGCTTTTTAAGGGATTTATTTCGGTTCGAACAAGGTTTATAAACATATATAGATTCTCAAGGGGCATATGGGTCAAATCCGTTGATATGTTACATAAGATTTGTTACCAAAGAAAATTATTAGAGTCATGTTTCTTGCCATCACACGGCACACTTCATTCAATTACCTATCACTTGGATGTGAGGAAAATTGCCCCAAAAAAAAGTCATAAATCTATTACATGGCTATCAATTCAATTTAAAAATTTTCATTTCTAATATACACAAATCACAAGATATTTGGATAGACATTACTCATCCATGAAAAGGATATACATATCACTCATTTTGTTGAAATTATATATGCTTTCTATTTTAATCAGTCAAGAACTAAATTGAAAAAAAAATATAGTGAATACATTGTATGCCTAATAACTATGGTTGGGATGCAACCAAATTTCTTTGACCATCACCTTCCTTGGTGTGGCTTTTTATTTGCTTGCAATTGGCTACAAAAAGATAGGCGTGACGGACTGCAATTGTGTACAAGCGTTATCTCAAAACCGTCGCTTTAATATCAAAAGTACATGTTTGCAGCGAGACTGACTTCAAATGTGCATAGGCGTTACGTCAAATTGTTGCTTTAATGCGTTTGCAATTCTATCTCGCTCTCTTTCCCTCTAACATCACATATGAGATACGACTGACTTCAATTATATGTAGAAGTACTCACTCTCAAAATAGATAAATACAATGACCCTTTTTAAAATATTTGATATGGACATCACTCCTTCTCAAAAGTGGATATAAAGATCAACTATTGTATTCAAAATATGAGTTTGTATTTTAAGCCATCAAAAATTAAGTTGGAAATATACATAGTAAAAACATCGCATGCCTCACAGAATACGATTAACCTTCTCTAGCCACTACCTTGACCGTGTCCATATAAGCATGACTGACTTCATTTATGTATAGGAGCACTCCTCCTTAAAATAGGTATATGTAGGGACCCTTCCTAAAATACTTGATATAGACGTTATTCCTTCCCAAAAAATGGTTATACAGATCAACCATTTTGTCAAAAATATGTGCTCTCTATTTAAGCCATCAAAAGATTAAGTCAGATTATACATATGGTAAGAACATAATATGTGTTCTTTATTTAAGCCATCAAAAGATTAAGTCAGATTATATGCATGGTAAGAACATCGTATATCCTTGAAGGGTATAACCAAATTTCCCTCACCACCACCTCCATTGGTCTCTCTCTCTCTCTCTCTCTCTGTGAAACCATATATAAGTGTGACTGACTTCAATTATGAATAAGAGCACTTCTTCTTAAAATAGATATTTGTAGGGACCCTTCCTAAAATAATTGATATAGGTGCTATTCCTTCCCAAAAATGGTTGTTCAGATCAACCATTCTGTCGAAAACATGTGTTCTTTATTTAAGCCATTAGAAGACTAAGTCAGATTATATATATGGCAAGAGCATTGTATACCCCACCCCACAGGATACAACCAAATTTCTCTCTCCAGCACCTCCACTGTATCGCTTTGGTATCTAATCTCTCTCTCGTGTATTAATTTTTGCTAGTACATTTGGGAGATGTGATAAACGTGAGGGCCAAACTTACTCCTAAGTAGAGAAGATCTCAATCCTCCATAATTAATAATCCTCTCTCTCTCTCTCTTATGTACCAATTTTTGTCAGTACATTTGGAAGATGTGATAAACTAAAGAGGGCCAAACTTACTCCTAAGGAGAGAAGATCTCAATCCTCCATAACATTAACCATCTCTCTCTCTCTCCATCTGATTTTCAGCACCAATGAACAAGTGGCTTGGCCATCTGGAACCCATTCCTCATCTCGGGTTCTTACGTGCCCAATCTTCACCCCCCATCTATCCACACCCCAGTTCGCCTCGAAACAAAGAAAAAACAGAGCTAAGCCAAAAGCCTCCTCCCTCGCGCGTGCCCCCTCGCGTCTCTCCCCCTCCCTCCCCCCCCACAGCCAAAAATTTCAAAAAGAGAAAAATGGTCCTCGACCAAAATGCGTCATCAGCTTTTCCAACTGCCTTATTCAGTATCGTGTTCTTCGTTCAGGTCGCCACCGCCACGTGTCCTCCCCGCCTTGACCTCTCCAACTCGCGTATATCTCCCTCACCCCTCTCCCTCTCGCCCTTTGGACTCCCCCCCACAGTCTCAAAAGAGCCTTCTTGCTCCTTAGCCTGCGACCATATCATCATCAGACATACAGAGACAGAGAGGGAGGGAGGGTTGATTTGACTGTAAGAGGAGAGATGGAACGTGGCTTCCATGGCTATCGCAAGCTCCCCAGCAACACCACCAGCCCCGGTACGTCACGTAGGTTTTTTTCAAAGCGCTGCTTTTGCTGTCTCGCGACATTCTTTGACTCGAGTTCTTACATATGTGCAGCGTTGCACGTAAACATCGCTCGCATTTTTTACCTCTTATGGCACATGATAATTTCCGCCTCCTCTTTCTTTTCTTTTACCTTTTACTACTCTGCATGCATGGTTCAATAATGCGCTATCGTATCTTTGCCATGAACGCTTTCTTTCTTCACATGCAAAAGAGGATCGCGTCTGGTTAAGCACAGAGAGTGAGAGATTGTGGAAGGGTTTTAGTTTCAAGTGAGAGTCCATCTGCATTTGGCTTTGCTTCAACAGTTCAAGTCCTTAAATCTTGATTTTCTTGAGGTTTATGGCCTGACTTGGAAAAAAGGGAAAATAGCTGCTGAAAACGACTGGTATACGGAGGAAAAATACGGAATAGAACAGTGCAAGTGTCAATCCTGATGCATGCAAAGTGGACCCGAGCGCCATACATCTGTCCCCTCCCCCCTCCCTTTTTTCTGTTCTCTGGAAGAAGTGGGAAAAAAATTTAAGCAATCGCCTTCGCATACGTTACGAAATGCTGAAGTTAGCATGTCTGCTTTCGCGAGTGCACAGAAAATAAAGCACAGAGGAAAAATAAGGGAAAGATTCAAACAACAGTGATGCTGCAATATATTATGAACCGAACCCGGATGAATGGTCGGAGCTTACGTTGCTCTCGTGCTCGCGAATACAGCTTTGCTCATACCTCGAGTCGGTAGGATGGCAAGTATCGTGGGGTTTGGGCGAGCCCGGACTCGTGCGACATGCCTTGGTTCGCTTGAGATTTCTTTGGCTGCGAAAGTATCACGTGATTATTTACCTAATACGGTACACCGGTGCTCGTTCTATATGCTGCATAACACGTCGAGGGCATTAAAAATTCTCCGTCGATAAGTTCCTAGGATAATTTTTAACCCCATGATCAATGTTTATTTTGATTCTTGGGGAAGGTGAAGGTTTCAGATTGAGAACTGACCTAGACAGGAACCGTTCTACATGCTCTTTTGGCACTGTGTGCTTGTTGTTAAGAAGGGAGAGAGAGGCTTGCATTTGGAGTTTTCGATGTAGAACTACCGGCAAATCGCTAAAGGCCAGTTAATGCTTACACATTTATTGCTTAATCAATGCATGTGATCGAGATCTGGTCGATGTACAGTGAAAATCAGTCCGTTGCTGTTGACTTTTCAGGAGTGAATTACGCATGACGTGTTTCTTACGTCTGCCTGACGTCACGCCCGTGAGAACATGGAGGTCACTTTACTAGTCTCGAGAACGTATTTCTTACATGCAGACGAACGCTTTGTACCATGTTTATGTCCATCTAGATGTTGTCCGAATAGTTTGTATGATGCTGGTTAGTTCCGCTAATTGACTTTTACTTTCTTTGGGGGGAATGGAAAATACTCTCGCGTTCTATCTCAGGACCCGAGATCGGAATGGCAGTTGCCGACGGAAACCATGCTGCCACCAACAACAACAGCAACCACCATTTGAATGCGGATGAGACCAACGAGTGCACCGTGAGGGAGCAGGACCGGTTCATGCCCATCGCGAATGTGATCAGGATCATGCGCAAGATCCTCCCCCCGCATGCCAAGATCTCGGACGACGCGAAGGAGACAATCCAGGAGTGCGTCTCCGAGTACATCAGCTTCATCACCGGTGAGGCCAATGACCGGTGCCAGCGTGAGCAGCGGAAGACCATCACAGCCGAGGACGTCCTCTGGGCCATGAGCAAGCTCGGGTTCGACGACTACATTGAGCCCCTGACCATCTACCTCCACCGCTACCGCGAGATAGAAGGTGACCGCGGGTCCCTGAGGAGCGAGCCCTTCATGAAGAGGGTGGTCGACTACAGCAACTTGGGCGTTCCCCCCACTGCTTTCACTCGGGGATTCCCGATGGCAGGCCCGGCTGGCCCCCACCATGCTTACTTTGGAGCTCCGCCGATGGGTGGGTACTACAAAGATGGTAACACTAGCCATGAGGGCTCTTCAAATGGGGCTATTGGAAATGGTGAGGCTCATGGCCAGTTCGAATGATGATGCACCATGTTATCTTCACTGAAATGCGTACAGTGACCTATCTCTTTTTACTTCTCTTCTTTTTCTTTTGAATGAAAGAAAGGTAACCTAGCTTGTTAACGAAGGAGGCTGTAGTCTATTCGGAACTGTGTTTGAAGTGCAGATCAAGGGAAATAAAACAGTAACTTCTTGGCATTTTCCTCGCTTGAAGCACCAGAACAAAAACCCTCGCTTTCTTTTCTGGAAAGTTTTAACATCTAAGTCAGCAATTGTACTGCTTATGTTCATATCAAACCCTTTTTTCTAGTCAGTAATTCAACTCTGTTCAGATGAAAAGTTGACCATGTTATGTATGCAAAACAATTTCCTGTCCATGATGATACTATTCCAAAATTAGCATTTGCTGTGCATCTAGGAGAAGGCATTATCGAAGCCAGCATGCATTTACAGCCATCGATGATGACTAAAGGTTATATCTCCTCAAAGCCTCAAATCAGAAAGAAATCACTTGGGTACTCACAGAATACAAAAATGCTGAGCCAGATGATCATCAATGAACTTGTGATGTTGGCTCTCCCAATTCACAACGGGAAAGGGATGTAAGGAAATTAAACAAAAACGGGTTACCGCAATCTATAGTTCAGTTAGGAGACGGAACTTCAACACACTCCTTGTTACCCTGAGGCTGATTGTCCTCTACATTTTACACTCCTTGTTACCCTGAGGCTGATTGTCCTCTACATTTTCTTCCTCCTCGGCTTCGCCTCGAGATTCGATCAAATCCGCTTCACATCGTTTTCTCTGAGGAATCACGTGAAAGAAGGACTCCTTCCAATCCTTCGTCTCCAAGAACTTGAGGAGTATCTCCACTACTTGGTTCACAGTAAGAACCTGTGATCAAGAAATAAGACATTCCACTCTTAGACTTGCAACAGCAAGTGCTGAAAGGGTAAAGCATAGGAATCTTACAGAAATGTCAATGAACAAATTTTCACCAGACATTGACGTTTGCAAAGACAGAAAACACCCGATTCCAGATTTCAACAACACATATGGGGCTATATAACGAGAATTCCGTTCCAAAAGTCAGATCACACCAGTTCACAAAGAGAATCAGCCATCAAAGCCTAAGGGTTACCAAGAAATGAGAGACAATACAGCTAAAACAAGTATGCAGATAAGACCAATCTAGGGTCTCCAAAGACAGTAAAACGGTAGAAATTGTCATCCAGCGATGATTAATTCAAACAGCAAGACAGCATAATGAATTGCAACAGTACTTTGCATTCAAATGTAATATCATTCAAATGTAATAAACTTTCTCTCAGCTTCATAGTGTGTATCAGCAGAAGCTCCACCATGGAGCAATAACTGAGCTCAACAGACATACTCTCAACTCAAAAGTTATCGAACATATCGGCCCATGATTCCAAAATACAATTCAGATTAGCAAGAGAAAGGATATTTTGTACCTGAGAACTCGACATCTTCAAGTAATTCCCGATAGGCAATTTCGCAGTCTGTATCCCCTGCTCCTCTGCTTTCTTCATGGTCAACCCTTTCCACCTGTTCCGATCCACCAACCCACCGATGATGTAAACCTTCTTCTGATCGAGCACGTCGAGCACGTTCTCCGAGTCCGCTGTCAGGTACACCAAATTCTCCTTCTGATCCTGCAACGCCTCGATATAGGATCGGTCTTCCTTCTCGACAAGCCACTTATCAAATCCTGGTATCCTCCGCAACTGGGCCCCCATTTCTCCCCCGCATCCGGTCAACCATAAGTGACAGGGATACTCATATCTCCCATTCATCGCGTAGCAGTACATAATCTGCATGACTTTATCATTGCAATCAATAACAAGGCAAAAGCATTATCAACGAGAAGCAAACGGATAGATATAAATCACAGTCACGAAACCAACCGAACCGATACAAATAATTTTCCGATTACTCCTCCAATTCATTTCTGGCTTTCATCTTCAATTAAACTGACTAGAACACGAATCCGTTCCCAACATTAACGTGCAAATGCATTACAAAACAGAAGCATCTCATTCACAGCATCAATTCCTATGTCAATTCCATCTTTCAGTCCTATGTAACCTCACGATCAAGAATTGAAGCCGAACCACCAAATTCGTTCGATCCCAAAAGCAAAGATCGAATCTTGGACGAACCCATTTGACGGAAATTACCTGCTGGCAGAGGCTGTTGATCTCGTTAGCCGACATGAGCTGGGCGAACTCGAGGTCGATCACGACCTTCTGCCCGCCCGCCCGCGCGTCCTCGAGCCGCCGGAGCTTCCGCCCGCGCTCCTCCGACCGCTTCTCCATCCGCTCCCGCCGGAGCTCCCGCCGCGACTCGACCAGCCGCGAGCGCTCCTCCTCGGAGGCGGCGCCCTCGAGGGTCTCCTCCCATTCCCGGCGCCGCCGCTCGGCCTCCCGCCTCTTGTGCTCCTTCACCTGCGCCTTCTTCTCCGCCTTCTTCGCCTCGAACCGCTGCTGCTTCAGGAGCCTCTTCTGGGCGTTCTTGGAGAGAGCGGCGGCGGCTGCGGCGGCGGCGGCGGTTCCGGGGCGAGGGCGGGTTGGTCTTGAGCGGGGGCTTCCATTTTAGTTTCTCCGAGGCTCGACCATGGACGAGGTCTACCGGGTCGGAATGGGGGGTTTAGGGCTTTTGTCACGAGGACAAAAGTGCCTCTCTCTCTCTCTCTCTCCTCTCTCTCTCTCTCTCTCTATTGTGTTAATATCGTTTAAAATCTCAAATTAGTACATAATTGATAACTAGATCAAAAATTTATCTTATGTACAAATTCATACGTTTCAAGCCATATAATTTTTCCTTATCCAATCTCTTATTCTCCATGTTAGATTTGAGATGTATCCATGGTGAGATACTAATTTGTGTCAAAGGATACTGACACAAAAGGATACTAATTTGTCATGAAGCACCGATTTGGGAAATTTTAATGGTATAATCCCTAAGAGGTTAGAGTTTGAACTAATGTGCAACTATGTCCATTTTGAAGGTAACTTTTATGATGAATTTTGGTTGTGAAACCTCGTTAATTATCCTATTAGAAGAATTCTCAAATTCTTTTTTTTTTTTTTGTGACTCGGGAATCGTTGTATAGCCAACAGATGGCGTAAACCCGAAGTGACCTGCAGGGATCCACCTCCCATGGGTCGCAGGTGAGTCGCACAATGGAGGCGAGAAGTTTCGAACCTCTTCCTTATTGATTGAGGGGCGAGGCGCGAACCATCTCATTTACTGCAGGGTGGGTAAATTCTTCTTTCTCTTTATCACGCACAAAGTGGGAAAAATCATTTTAAAAGTTTTGAATCTATTATACGAATATCAATTTGATTATCAATCTTTTAATTTAATTAACTTAGCCTAAATCTTCTAGGAGTGCTACTTCTACTCCTTAAATGACTACATTGACCCCATTTACACCGAAAATGCAAAATTGCTTTTAATCTTTCAATTGCAATTCAAATTAATGCCCCAACTCCTTTTTTATTCTATTTTTATATTTCTATTTATGATAGTTATCATAATTGAGCATTTTACATATTTTTTTAGCATATTAAATAAAACGCATTCTCAAATATACCTATAATGTTTTACATATTTTATGTAGAATCATCATGTTAGTAGCAAGGAAAAAACACATTCTTTGATATGTATAAAATGGAAAGTCTCATTTTCATAATTGATCTTATAACAATTTATCTATTTTTTGTCACTTTTTTTTTAACACGGCTAAAAATGACAAAAAAAATAGATAAATTTTTATAAGATCAATGATAAAAAAGAGACTTTTTAGTTTTATTTAATATCAAAGAATATCTTTTTCCTTACTATTACAAATAATGTTTTTGTCATTTTTATTTCAAAAGTTCACTTTCTTACTGATTTCTTTATTATTATTAATTTCATTACTCTACACTATATATCAAGTCTATTTATTTACTATATTAAAGAATTCATCTTTTTTTTCCTTATTATATTGGTGAAATACTTTTATACAAAGCATGTAGTGTGTTAGAGAAATATATAGGAATACAATAAAAACATTATGCACAATGAGGTGTCTTTATGCAATATTTCGATTCATTAAATTTCATTCACTTAACAATTGATCCATAAATATGAAAGACAACACGGAAAATAACTGGATTATTGGAAATTTCTCTTTTGGACCTTTTTTTTTGTAAAAAGTAATTGTAACAATAGAAAAAAAAAAACATAGTGCCTTTAATATATGTAAAAAGTCTACATGAAACAAAAGATAGACTATGAGATTTTAGTTATGGTAAGTTGATCCTACATGGTATAGAAAAACTTTTAAAAAAAAAAAAAATGAAAGTAAATAAATTTGAGACCACAAATCTTATTGCAATTGAATGATTGAGAGTAAATTTGTCTTTTCGAAGAAAATTGGGTGAATTTGGTCATATTAGGGGTTGCACAATCTTCTAATGATTTGTTTAATATAGTCATTTTAGCCAATTTTGATTGAAAGTCGATATAAAACTAACTATTTATGTGGCACGGTCAATAGTAATATGAACCATTTTATCAAATTTTTTTTTTTTGCCTTTTTATGTTTTTTTTTTTTTTAACCATGGGCCACCGACCCTCACCAGCACATAAGCAGCCTTCTTTGGCCACTGAAAAGGCTACAAACCGGTGAAGGCAAATACGAAAAAAAAAAAGAAAAAAAAAAAAAGTTCAGAAAAATTTATGATGATCATGCTATGTAAGATAGTCAAATGAATCTTAGCAATTTCCGATCAAATTTGATCAGAAAGAAAGATTACATTGATAAGTCGTTAATTTATGATTGAATTTACATTCGCATAATAATTTTTTTTATTTTTTAAGTAGTTTTCCCACAAATTGTAGCCATGATTGAAATTGGAACTTATGGTTCATCGGGAAATTTCTAGATATCCAAATAAAAACTGGAAAGGCTTGCGGTACACATTCACGAAAAATTCAAGTTTACCATCTATTAAGGGAATGTACTGGTAATGTTTGGATCCTGTTGATGATGAAGCTTATTGATTATTGTCATTTGGGCCTCTTGAGTCCTTGACGTGCCAGAGCATGCTGAGTTTCACTCTCATAGAGTTAAATAGACTAAGAAGAACAAAAGGAGAGTAAGAGGCCATCCCTTTATCTTTTATCCTTCATATGTATTCTAGCTTTGAATTTGAAGCATGTACAACAATGCAAATCTAAATGCAAAGCTATGCTAGATAATCATCAACTTCCCATCTCTTCCCTTCTCCTATTTGAATATATAAAAGCTAATCATCTTAGCTTTAACACTCTCTGTTTTCTGCCAAATAAAGGACCCAAATGGTCATGTAAAAACCGGGCATCCTTTGACCGCGATGCCCGGTTCGGTCGGACACGATGCCAGGGGACAGTGGTCTAGCTTCGACCCCCACCACTTGAGGTTCCTGTTGTCGTTCTGCAGGGCGAAGAACAGGAGCACGCCCATGAACGCTGTCCCAGCATCCAGCGCCGCGGACAGGACGTAGTTGTACTTCTGCCACCACCGCTTGTGGTACTTGAACACGAAGTAGTTGAAGATCATCCCCGTGATGAGCCAGCTCGCGATGTTGGTGGGCGTGGCGGGAGGCATCCCGGCGAAGCCATAGGATATGACAGGTATGTTGATCAGCGCGATCCATTTCTTCTCAGGGAAGATCTTGCTCAGCACCCAAATGGGCACTGGCAACACGGCTCCGATAAGGAACAACCACACTAGGTTCCTGTATAAACCTCCGGGGCCAAAAAGGCGTCTTGGGCCTATGAGCCCCCATATGACGGACGCGTCGAAGGTGACTCGGTACTTTGGGCAGGTCCACGGGCTGTCGGGGTGTTGCCCTTCAACATCGCAGATATCGTCGATGTTCTCCAGCATCCACCATGCCACCGCAAGGTTCACTAGAGCGGCAACGACCGTACCCACAAGCTACAACGAACACAATAAAGAAACAAATACAATTGTGGCACGTTGGTATGCTTCCACAAACTAATCCACAAATGAAGAATATGTTTAATAATCAGATGCATAGGTTTGAGGTTCGTGTAGATACCTGAGCTACATACATACAGCGAGGAGGAATTTTCATGTACTGCCCGAGTTTGAGGTCGGACAAGAAAGAGAGAGCATGGACCGTGCTGATCCTCCCGTAGATTTTGAAGAGCAAGTTCGCAATGGGTTTTCCCGGTAAAACATATCCTATGATGAACTGTGCTATAATGTCGTACCCAGGTTGCTGCGAAGTAGCCATAAAAAGGAATCAGTATAAACCAAACCAGTCTTTCGTGTCTACAGACACAACTAGAATTCCCAAAATAGAGAATTTAACCTGATTGGTAGTCGCTTGTATGACCCCGATTGGGAGCGTGACGATCCAGGCCAAGCCAAAGGCGAACAGCATCCCCCACCACCGGAGTTGCACTTGTTCTTTCCAAATGAAGGACATCATCAGAGACACGATGGTGCTCCCGACCAATAAAATGAGGAACCACCATTGAGGCACTTGTTTGTAATTTCTCATGAGCCTCGCGTGGACGTCCAATTTCGCATTTGTCACTGCTGCTTGACTCTGCCTAAAAATGTCTCTGCACAGATAAAGCAATCAGGAAGACTGTCAGTCAAGCAGACTATCTTGTTTTTCAAGTGGTATCGGATTGGATCCGTGTTTCTTCACCTTCCGTGAAAGAGCGCCACATGAGTGAGCGTGGCCGTGAATCTTGCAAATCCCGATCCTATCGAGAGAGCAAATAGAGGGCTCAAATAGAGCTTGCCATAATCATTGTATGCAGGAATATCGAGTTCGAACTGCGGTGTTAATATCTTGGTGGTGTCATACTCGTGCCCATTGGACCTGAACAGCTTGTTGGAGAAAATTGGGAACTTCCGAGCGTCAAAGGTGTTGTACTTCCAGTAACACAGAGGGACGATTATGTAAATGAACATGATGAAGCCGACCCCCACGTTTACTATGGAGGACCAGGGCGTCACGAGTGGGCTGCCATGGTATGCCGAGATACCCGCCCAGTCGAAGGTGAAGGCCCCGACGCCGAGCCCGTGGTAAGCTGATCCGACTTGCTGGGCAGTGATGCTGTGCGGCCAAGCCCAGCACACCCATGAAAAGAACGTCAAGATCATGAAGAGGTATCCAGGGAGCGCGTAATAGAGAAAGCTTGCACCCATTGCAATTAAAAAGAATCGCATTCGAGTACACCCTTCGATATATGCTCCTTTTCGTGAAGTGCTCTGCAACAGACGGACAAAAAGAATTTACTGTTCAGCATCAGAATCATCCTCTAAAAGACATGCAAGGCGTTCACTTCAAGCCATCGTCACCGATTCACAAGCAGAAATAAAATAAGAGCAGTTTAGTCCCACTCGAACATAATTTTATGGCTATCGTTGGTGGCATAATTGGAAACATTGAACAAGGCAGGTCCTCTGCGAATGGCTAGTGAACATTGGGAATTTCTCTGGCGAGGCACCCAGAAAAAGATCGATGTGGTCCAAGATTTTCAAATCTATCTATTAAGCATAGACCGAGAAAAACCGCATCGATTTCATTCCTTGCAGATGCTAAATTTGCAATCTTTAGCATCAAGACTCTGTTTTTCCAAGTCTTTAGCATCAAGACTCTGGTTTTCCAAGGAAAGCTTCTTCTGTCATGGCAAGGAATAAAATACAATGGCATATTTGACTGGTTAAAAAGTGAAAAGCGCGTTTGCAATATGGGGAGTCTGTCTCAGATCATCATTGTACAGGAAAGAGCACAACTTTCTCTTGGTTTTATGGGGTTGGATTGAGTGGAGGCTTTTGTTGGGTTCTGCTGCATGCAAATCAAGAGCACGACATCTACAGCGAACAGAACAGCAACGAAAAGAGCACAGTCCAAAAGTTGTTCTGGGAAAAAGCAAAGAGAAAAGAAAGACCTAAAAAACCTCAACGCATGCACAGAAAGAGAGAGAGAGAGAGAGAGAGAGAGAGAGACCTGAACAGAGAGACCTGAGCAACATTGGACGGCCACCACATCTCAACAGGGTCTACCAGGTACCTCCTGAGCATCCCAGCCCAGCCATAACCCAATATCTGAATCACAAGAAGAAGAACAAAATTAACATTTTAAATAACTAGGAATTTATACTTAATTGGAGAAAAAAAGTAGAAGAAATCAAAATTCCTACTTGTATTGTGCTTGCAAAATTTTTACAGCTAAATAAAGTTTTTTTCCCCTTTTTTTTGGGCTGTTCATTGAGTTGTTCAATTTTCAGTCATGTTCAACCATTTCTAAGTGTTCTAGAATCTGGAGAAACCAGAGGGGGATTATTCAGAAAAAGGACGACGAGTTAGGGATGGGTCATAATCATCACTCATCAGTGATAAAGACTCTTTAAATTCCACAAAAGCTTCAGAACTCCTCAACCTTTCTCTCCGCTGCTCAAATTCTCAGACCGAACACAGTAAAAAATTGAACTTGAACCCAAAATTCGAAGAAGGAAAGGAAGATTTTCACCTTCCTGGCCTCCTCTAGTCTCGCAAAATGGCATGGCACTGACAATTAAGCCAGGCTAACAAGCAAAGCCCACTAAAAAAGATCAAATTTTCAACAGACCCAGAAAGAAAAAACTGCTCCCAGAAAAGGGGAAAAAAGAAGATTTCCAGACCTGGGTAGTGAGAACAATGAGGAAGGCGCAGAGGAAGGAAAGCTTCTGCTTGTAGTACGTCTTCATAACGGTGATCGCCCCGATGGAGTAGGCGTCGCCGCCGCCCGTGCTCACCCCGCAGTTGGCGAAGATGGTGATGATGACGTGCTCCTTGATGTTGAACGGCCCGGGGTTGAGGCTGAACCGGCGGCCGAGGAGGCTGTACTCCGTCGTGGGGAGGACCCGGGCCATGAACCGGCCAATGGGGAGGGCGGCGATCTGCATGAGGATGGCGGAGATGACCAGGGGCTGCGTGCGGTAGGTGAAGAAGGTGTTGAGGAAGATGAGGACGACGCAGGAGGCGAGGCCGAGGGTCCAGGCCCGGAAGGTCATGACCGGGATGGTGGGGTCGTCGGTCTCCGGCACCACCAGCGCCACCTCCTCCACGGAGCACCGCTCCTCGGAGGTCTCGGCGGCGCCGTTCTGCTTCTCGGCGTCGCCCGGGGGGCGGTGGTCGTCCTTGCTCGCCATTGGAGGTGGTCAGCCGGGAAGACGGCGACGGCGACGGCGACGGCGACGGAAGACTTTGGTTCAGCGGGAGACCGCGAGTGTAGTGACAAGTTTCGTAGGCGGCTATTTATACATGGAGATGGAGAAATTTTGTAAATTTTGGCAAATGACGGTACTGACCCCCCATCGGTTGGGTTTTTACATCTCCCCTCCCCTCGGTCCGAGTGACGAAGCTGCTGACGTCATCGCCGCGGGTGCGCCGGTCGACTTGACCGCGATGCTCCTTAAGGGTCGATGTGAGCATCGGGTTTAGTTCGACTCCTGTAACTCGGATCGAATCGGACCGAGCAAGCTGGTTTTAAGGAAAACATGTCCAATTCCTAGTTGTAGAAAGCTAGAATCAGTTGGTTCTCAATTTCAAGATTGCAATTACTAATTCCAATTAGTACTGGACAATTTCGATTTCGTATTTATTTTAACTGGAACTTATTCAATTTAACAAATTTTTCATTTTTTGGAATATAGAACTTATCATGCATAAAACCTAGCCTATCACTTGTTCTAGAGTTGATTTTAAGGTCTACCTAGGTTTTGCCTATCTTATTAGAAAGAATAATTGCATGAATTATCACATTTTATAACTACTACTTATTGTTATAATTCATTGACTACAATTTATATATTAGAAACATAATGAATATAAAATAATAACAAAGTAAAAGTCTCAATCATAAAATGAAATCTTAAACTAGTGGTTTCAAGATTATACATTCATCATTAGACGTCATAGAATACCAAATGATCATCCAAAGACATAAACTAAGAAAAACACAAATTTTCCCTAGGTTCTATTTATGTAAAACCTTAAATCTACCCGTTAAAATATATATTTTCTAATTTTTGGAATTTGGAACTTGGAACCGAACAAATTTAAAACCATGCTCACTCTTAATTTTAATCAAGAGATGGTTCTCATGTTGAACTAGGCTTTTTTTTAAATTAAAAAAAAGAAACTTTTTTTTGCACATATGGACCATACTCTTTAACATGAAAAAATAACACCATGTAATCGGTATATGTTTCTATAGTTAAATGATGCAATGTATGACATCTTTGAATTAGCTTAGTGGTCTTACAATTTTATCTTTGGGTGTACATATGGACACAATTCAATGACTAAATCATCCCTTTTAAGAATGCTTTTATATGGGTACACTTAACTTTAGAGTTCCAAAGCAAAAATTCCTATTACATCAAAAGATGCTTCTAAGGGTTAATTCTAGTGTTTAACCCACATACACAAGCCATAATTACTCTTCTCCTTTTCAGTGCATAATTTGTTTATTTTCTATCATCTTCACCTTTTCAAAAGCCTGTCAAGAGTCGCTTTTTGTCTAAGTATTTTTTGACCTCGGCAGCCAGTTCTCACCCTTATCAAATCAGCTTGATACATAGCATTGAGTTCGAGTTTTTCTACCAGAACGAGAATTGGACGAGGATTGGTCGCCCGTACTCGAGTACCAATGCGACTCGTTAATACATTATTAACGCTTTATGTTAGCATAAAAAGGGTAAATTCGGTCAACGAGCGTGGAGATTCTCGTCGTGTGAGTGGGGTTTCCCCGCGCGTGTGAGCCTCACGTGCCTGCTTCGCCCTCGACACGCTCCCCTGCGCTGTCCACGTGCTTTCCAGACCCGTGGGACATCCCGCTGTCGGGCGCCGGGGGCCCCGCCGCCGCATCCCCCGACCGGTCGCGGCGGCGCCGTTAGGTCCGTCGCTCCGTCTCCGCCACGTAGGAGCCGGAGCTCGTGCCCGGCGCGAGGAGGCGTCGCATGAAGACGAGGCGAAGTGGGATCCACGTGGCGAAAAGACTGCATTTCCTGCGGACCTAAGAAAAAGCTGTCTTTATTTTAATGTTACTTTATTTTATTTTATGTAACGAAATGGAATTTTGGTACGAGAAGATTTTTAAAATTATGTTTTTTAATCGCGGGATGATTACGCGGGATCTAAGGAAATGGTTGGACACTTAAAACGTATCTCTAAATTTAAATTAGAAGGTCAAAGTACGGTTTTAGTTCTCTAAGTTATAGTTATTTGCGATCCGGTCTTTCAATTTTTAATTTGAGCAATCAACTTTTCGTTTGTTCTCGAGTTCTTGATTCATACGATTTGTATCCCGCAAGTTTAATTTTTCATCATTTGAGTTTTATAGCATATTCTCTTTGTGCACTTCAGCTTTTCGTTCTTATGAAGCATATTTATATAGATTAGAGATTTTCTTGCTATAGAATATATATCATCAAAGGGATATTATTACATATTAGGGATATTATTTAATATTTCGTGATACCTAATTTCCTTTCCTATGCATATTTCATTCTTATGAAGTATATTTATGTAGATTAGAGATTTTCTTGCTATAGAATATATATTGTCGAAGATATTATTACATATTAGGGATATTATTTAATATTTTGTGATACCTAATTTCCTTTCCTATGCATATTGTTTGAATATAAATATCATTTTTAATTATTTGTAAATCAAACCAATTGAGTAAAGATGTAGTGTTTACTGATTCTCTCTTCCTCTCTCTTGAAAATGCACGTTCGCTTGTTATAGAGTAAATTAAATACAAATAGACATTCCGATTTTTTAAGAAATTGTTAATATCATGAAAAGTCTCACATTGGTACATATGTGACAATTTTATTTTGAACTAATTTTTTAAACACAAAAACCCTAAATTGGAACATTTTTGACAAATTTACCTTTCGTTAGTTTCCGTTAAATTGAATTAATATCATAAAAATTATAAATTGATACACCTATGACAAATAGATCATAACACCCAAAATTGATATTCCTATCAACTGTTACGTGTCATTTAATTCAGCAATTTAATGATAAAATTTGATAGAAACTAATGAAGTTTGAATTGATTACATATATACTGGTATGGATTTTTTTGTGTTTCAAAAATTAGTTTTAAATAAATTTATTACATATGTACTAGTTTGAGACTTTTCATATATTAACCCTTTAAGAAATTATTTATGGTCTTATACACAAAGGGTGTAAAATGGATGAAAATTGGGAGAAAACCATGATTCCTTTTGCTTTCCAATGGTAAAGGGCCAAGTTACTTGAGCTGTACAATTGTCAAGTTGCTCAAGGCAAGAATTTCCACACTCTCCCGCAAGCCCGACCCCATCACAAAGCTGTTTTTGTCGCCGCGAGGTCGAATGGCACATGATTGTGATTTCCCAACTAACGGTGTCTTATCGAGGCAAAGAGAGAATATTGGGGGGTGCTATTGCAACATCGCACGGCTGTCCACGGCGCCATTGTGGTTCGATGGACCTGAGAAAATTCCAACATCGATGTCGTTAGTTCACATTGGCTTCGAGCGATTAAGACCATTGATCCGTGTGATGGGTCCGGACCACATATCCGTTTCTCTCGAGTTTAGCCATCTTGTCGCCTTGTCTTATGTATAATTTTCTATGGAGGAATGGAAGAAAACTCATGATATTTGACCGTTGACCATGATTTATTGAGTGGATGATGTTATGCATTGAATTAGCCGAGAAATTTCCAACATGAAGAGAGAACTAAAAAGGCCAACTTTCTTGCATGAAGACGAAAACCCAATTAGGGTTATGAGGGAGTAGCTCAGGCTCCGTTTGATGGTTACTCTTAAGAGCAAAATTCTAGGTTAGAGTTTCAGCTGCTCGAGTGTATTGTCAAACCAAGCTTTAAGTTCATATTTGCCATTCTTGGCTCGACAGACTCTAAACTAATCGAGCTTTATTATTTTCTTTATAAATTTTGAAAATCCTTAAAAATTGACATAAAATTCTGGATACAATTTAACCACATATACACACATGTAGCCTTTCGGATTAAGATCGACCTCAAATTTGATTTCTTTTATAACTCGAACGAATTGAGTCTTGAGCAAAATTTCAATGCTCTGATTGAGGGACAAGCATTCAGCATCAGGTTTGAGTTGAACTTGAGCTTGGCACTGTGCCGGATCGACTAGGCTCGATTGCACCAATTGCAAATTCCCCGGGATCCGGAAAAGAATGAAAATAAGGAAAAAAAATCAGAAATCAAGAAACTAAAGAGGAAAGCACAAAAAGGATCATAAACATAATATTAGATCAATTCTAAATATATTTTAATTAAATTAATTTAATAGGTTTATGATTTTTTTTATTTTCTATTTCTTTCAAAGTAGGATGGGATAGATTCTCGCTTTGTTCCCCACCTTAAGATGTCCCGATCGGGGGGTGGTGGAGCCCAATGGACCCGCGGCGGGGCGAAAAATTGAACCGGGACAAGATTGATGGGGACGATCAGAAGGCCGCGAGCCTGTTGCTTCATTTCGCCGGGGGAGATAGTGGGTAGGGTCATGCTGGTGGAATTGCCTGTACCTGAGCTGGCCCCAGCGTTGACCCTAGTCACCTCAAAAAAACCAAAACCAAAACCAATCCAAATCAAACCAAAAAAAGCATCATCCTCTCTTCTCCTTACCGTCCGTTCTGGTTTGACCGCTGTGCAATATGAGGCTTCCTCTCCTCCTGTCCTGGCTTATCCTTAGGGAATTGGAATTCAAGTACAAATGATTGAATTTGGCCAATGATAAGGTGTACAAAACGATTAGTCACACACACTTACCGTAGGGTCGTTGCGTTTTTCTTGGAAAAATGTGCCATTGAGAGATGTACATTAAGCATGCTACGTGTCATGGTGCGCGGCCGATTGATAGATTTCGTGACTTTTTCGATTAAACGCGTGTACGCGAATTTGGAGAAGTCAAGATGGTCGACTTGGACGTGACTTGTTTTGGTTTTTTCTTTGCATAGATTCTTTGACTCTGGATTACACGAGCACTATTGAAATATTCAGATATCTAAACACGATTTCATTTAATAGTTGATAGTGATCCTACAAAATCTTGCATCCTATTAAAGTAGGAGTTCTCAAGTTCCAATTGATAAAATTTTACAAACATGACCACATTCATGTGTAGTGGAATTAGGAGTTTAATCAGGTGCCCTAGTAGTGTAAAAAGATACTAATACAAGGATGATTCAAATGTTGATATGTCTACAATCTTTAATCATGGTAATTTTATTTATTTTGCTAGTGGATGAGAATTGATATTTAATAATTGCTTGCGTTAAAAATTGCTCATGATTCAGTATAAAGCCATCGGATAAAAAAATCTATACATTCACCACAGCATAACCTACATCTTGATCCTTCTAGGTCAAGGTATAAACTAAAATAAGTGACGTGATTTTTATGAAACACAAAGCTCATTTGATATAATTGTGGCTGAAATGTAACTGTGCTATGCGGTGATTGTGAAGTACTTTAACATGTATGTTTGGTGACACACGTTTTTAACTATAACATATATGTTTTGGCATTACATGTTGTTAAGCTGCAACATCTAAAACATGAGTTAGGTAGCTTTGCAATCGTTGGGGGTAAGCAGTTGTATGTTTTGGTATTACATGTTATTAAGCTGCAACATCTAAAACATGAGTTACGCAGCTTTTGCAAAAACGAATCCGCGTTTGGATCACAAGTGAGTGACGCACCGACTTCGTTCAAAATGAAAAGCTAGCGTGTCTACGTGATACACGATTTGTTCGACCTTGTCAACGTGTTTAGAAACTTAAGACACCATTCATCGGCCGAAACATAAAACGAATGGACAGATGAGGTTCCTTTCATTCCTATAGAAGCAAGAGATGAAGTAGCAAGCAACTTCTCAAGAGGCACTTCTGGGTAAAGTTTGTTTTCTTCTTTTAACTTGTTCACGTATGGAAATGGTCATGAAGTTAAGGAGGTTATCGTGGGACGTGGGCAAGAAAGGACAGGGAGAAAGGGAATTTCCTTCTGAGGCAACGATCTCCATTAGAATTGGTAGAGCTGTCAAATAAGTGGTCAAGAACAATCCGATTCATTTAACCCATTTTAACCTATTTATTTGCAATACTCAACCAAACCTATATCCGACCCGACCTACCTTACTAAATCACATAGATATTTAAAAACAAGAACTTTTGTTTCATGCATGTGGTGTGAAAGGTAAAATGTAATTCTATAAGGTTTTAAATAAGATTTTCTACTCGTTTGTGACTTTTTCTTTATTGCAATTTTTTCAAGTTTCACAATGAAGTATTTGACATCTCTTCAAATCATGTAAAACCATATGATAATGCTCACGATTTTATAAAGCTTGAAAGATCATAAATTTTTACTATTTTTCAATCTTTTTAAAAAAATTTAAAAGAAAAGATTATAAGAAGAATGTAAAACTAGAAAATAAATTGCCCCACCTGAAAAATTTTAACTTGAACTTGAAGACAAATGAAGAGGAACTACGGGTGGGTTGAGCTTTAGACCAATTAAAAACTCACATTTTATTGTACTTTATTATTAAACCCTCAGCAACCCATTTAGCAATATGTTAAGGAATGAATATTCTCATATTTGACTCTGCAGATGATTCTTAAATGTTAAAAGGGATGGTTTCCTCTCCTATTCTCTCTCCTTTTCACAGGGGTTTCTTGTATTTGCATGCTTGGTTAAAGAACATATTATTAAGGTCTTATCTGATTCTAACATTAAAAAGAATGCAACAATTTTGTCCTCCTGCTTGTTCAAGGGAAGCCAATCCTTATTTTGCTTTTATGGGCCAAAAGAAGGCAATCTATATAGGGTGAACAACCATATTATCTTTCATTATAATGAATATTTATATTTATTACCGGAGTTAATACATAAATTAAAATTTTCAACTTTTCGATATGAGGTATGACTACACTTCATGAATTCTTCCAAGTAGTCGTGTCAATAGACATGTTTAATGTACATGATTTTGTTCTTTTAACAAGCTAAATCTTCCATAAAAAAAAGCAATTGATTGAGTAGTTAAAGGTTGATTCAAGAAGTTCTCATCAGAAATTTCTTCAAATTCAAAACATTGCATATTTCAATAAATTGAATGGTTTGAGATAGATATCGATAACTGCAATTTCTTTAGATACTATGCAAAAATTCGGAGGAAAATAAAGAAAACTCTTCTAAGGGGTTTACAATATAAAAGCACTTTTAAGCATCTCACTCACGAGACCTCTCCAAGTTGGAGTTTCCATCATGTTTCATTTTCGGCAGTATCATGCACAAAAGAGTGGGGAGGAAAAAGCCGCTCTGTTCACATCGAAGATGCAAAAGTGGTGGGGGCTTCACGACAAGATGGCAAATCACAAGAAACTTCAGATTCTGAAAGAAGAAAATACCACCTTTCACCGATCACGCCAAGCAAAAACTGTGGGCATCGATGGGGATTTTGCTTTTCGGTTTTCAAAACTCTCGTTTACGATTAACTTGCTTGTCCACTGGTGATACTGTCATGTGATGCAGCCAATGTACAGAATACATTCTCAATCAATCCAAACATCAATTACCCAAATTCTGACATGCCATCAAAACCCCCAATAAAAATAAATTAAATAAATCCAATTTTGCTTTGTTTCTGAGTTTGCATTATTTTTTGATAATGCCACTTGTCACTTACATGTCGATACTCTACAATCTAAGGTGTAAATAAAATTTGTGACCGATTTTTACAAAGCTCATTTTATGTTATTATGGCTCAACTATTAACTGTGTCGTGCAGTGCCGTGAGATGTATATTTTGGTGAAATATGTTTTTAAGCTGTTAAGCTGCAACACGTCCAACCTAAATGAGGCAGCTCCGCAAAAGTTGCTGTAAGCTGTTGTAGAAATCAGAGGTATTGAATAGAAAGTTTTGAGCTTAATCTGCGTTTAAATCATAAGTGAGGACCGACTTCTTTACATACGAAAAGCTAGCATGTTTGCGTGTGTATACAATTTGTTCTACCCCGTTAACATGTTTAGAAACTTAAGACACCCTTCATCGATTATGTTAAACTGTCAAAAACCTAGGATTGGCCGAAACATAAAGCGAATAGACAGGAGAGTTTCCTTCATTCTTGTAGAAGAGATGAAGTAGCAAGCAACTTCACGAGAGGCACTCCAGAGAAAAGTTTGTCGTCTTCTTTTTCATTGTTCACATTTGGATATGGTCAGGAAGTTAAGGGGCTTATCGTGGGAAGTGGGCAAGGACGGACAAAGAAAAAGGGCAGTTCATTTTGAGAGGCAACGATCTCCATCAAAATTGGGTTCCCTTAGCATGATTGATTCAGACAATGGAGCCCACTTCCACCATCAGCAACAGTTCCATTTCTTTCCTCTCATCTATCTCCTCCCAAAAATCATATTTACTTACCTAATCTAACTAATGGCACAGGCGTGGACACCCTCCTGCTTAAAAGTTCGGACCCAGAATAGTTCGGACTCAGTTGATGGGATTCGAACAAGTGATTTCTGGTTTTTGAGCTAAAAATCCACCAACGCCCCAACTGACTACACTTGCTGGAGATTTTATGCACAAGTGTAAGTTAGTCCTCCCTTTTAGGTTAATTAATCATCAATTGGGGCGGATGTATATTCTCAAGAGGGAGTAGTGTGTGTGCATATGAACCAAAGATTTAGAAAGATGAATGAATCCATGTTTGAAAATGAAAGATGTCATATTTGACTGTGCAGAGGATTCAGGTATAAAGAAGGGATAGTTTCCTCTCCTAATTCTCTCCGGTTTTCACAGGGTTTTCTCGTACTTGCATGCTTGGCCAAATAAAATATAAGCAAGGCCTTATCTGATTATAGCACTAAAAAGAATGCAACATTTTTGTCATAAGCGGTGGGGAAGTTTCTTTAGATACTATGCAAAAAATAAGGGGGTAAAAAAAAAAAAAAAAAAAAAAATCTTCCAAGGACTTTACAAGATAAAAGCACCTTTTAGCACCTCACTCATGAGACCTGTCCAAGTTGGAGTTTCCATCATGTTTCATTTTTGGCAGTCTCATGCACAACAGTGAGGGGAGGAAAAAGCTGCTCGGTTCACATTGAAGATGCAAAAGTGGTGGGGACTTCACAAGATAGCAAATCGCAAGCGACTTCAGATTCCAAACGAAGGAAACGCCACCTTTCATCTACCAAGCCAAGCCAAATCTGTGGGCACAGTGGGGATAGTTTTATATATATTTATTGCAATCGATTTTGCTTTTTAGTATTCAAAATTCTCAGTTACGGTTAACTTCCTTCCCCACGTATTACTATAACACGATGTAGTCAATGTACAAAACACTTTCTCAAACGATCCAAACGTCAGATGCCCACACTTTAATGTACTGTCAAGCCCCCTAACAAAAGTAAAGTAAATAAATCCAATGTTGCTTTGTCTCTAAGGTTGCATTATTCATAATAATGCCAATAGTCACTTAGATACGATAGGTAGGAAAATTACTAAAAAAGTCCTAAATATATTGTATTGTACTAATTTGGTCGTAGACTTTTCAATTAAACTAATTTAGTCATGAAAATTTTCACATTTATATCAATTAAGTCCATTTGGCCAATTTATGTTGGAAATTGTTAATATGAATGCCGGCCGTCCTATGTGGCACAACCGCATTAACGTGAATGTTTTTATTTAATATTCATTTACTCTTTTGAATTTCTTTGAATTTTTTCTTTTTTTTTTCTTTCTTCTTTATTATCCTCCGCTAGTCTCCGTGATAGTTGACGAAGGTCATTGGCTATTGATGAGGGCAAGGGTTGGGATGCCTTTGTTAGCAATAGGCAAGACCAGCCTAAGGGCCCAACCCGCCTAGATGAGGCCCTTCGCCAACCTTGGAGGCCGGCAAGGGTTTGCAAGGGCAAGCCTTGCTTGGACGAGGCCCCTCGCCATTCGGGCGAGGCCGCACTTGCCGCAAGGTCCCCTGGCCGGTCTCTGGCGTTGGTGAGGGGCCTTGTCTAAGTAAGGCTAGCCCTCATAAGAGGTTAGAGAGCACTGGCCCTTGATGAAGGTTGACGAGGGTAGGTCTCGCTTGTGGCCAACGAGGACATCCTAACCCTCGCCCTTGTCGATAGCTATCGACCACTGCTGATCAATATGGAGGCTGGCGCAAGAAAATAAGGAAGAAAAAAAAAAAGAAAGAAAAAGAAAAGAAGAAAAGAAGGAAAATAGAAGGAAAAAAAGAAAAAAAAACAAAATTAAAAAATAAATTGAAAATTATTGAATATTAAATAAAAATCCACATTAGTGTTGAGTGTGTTACACAGGACGATCAGTGTTCATGTCATCAATTGGTACTCATATGTAAAGTTTTAAGACTAAATTAATTTAATTGAAATGTTTAGAACTGAATCAGTATAAATGCAATAAGTTTATAATTTTTTTTGATATTTTTCCCTTGGCTTAGCTCCTCTTTCCCCCCTCTTAAATCACTGAAATAATCTTGCTTCGTCATCACTTTCTTCTAATGGCAATTCCATACTTCCATTAAAATCTTCAAAAAGTGCATGAGTACAAAGGTTTCACCACATGAATGAATTAGAACTTTTGTTAGGCATAGTTAAGACTCCATTAGCATTAAATAAAGCATAATTAATGGGAAAACACATGAAATCTAAAACCTAATCATAGCAATAGAACCTTCTAGTAAGAATACCAAATCAAACGGCCTATAATAAGCCACATATCTGGACAAACTTTAGTATGTGGTGCCCCATTGCAGCACGGGCGATTTTATTTAATACTTCATCGATTTGCGACCAATGCCCACATTGTCTTTTTCATAGTTTTCTTTCGGTGGTGGTGGTGGTGGAGCTGGTGAAGTTTGCATGTTTGATGTGGGCAAGAGGAATGTCCCAGATCCGAGCACATGCGATTTCTGCAAATGTGAATAGATCGGATGGTAGGTAGCATTTAATACGTTAAATGTCACTTGAATAACGCGGTTTTCTTATCATTACTCTGAGTCATTCGTCCTCCTTTGTTCTTCCTAATGACGTAATATGGTTCGCCACTTAGTTACTTGTTGGAAAATTCACATTATGAATGCAAGCCCTAGACCGATGACAACTATCTGTAATACTTAGTCCGATCATATGTCACGCGGAATAAGATTTCTATATCATTCTTTGTCTTCTAACGTGTAAACAAATTCATCTCATTTAAAAATTGCTACTTCTATTTCAGGACCGTTCGTGGGAAAAGCTTTGTTACACGGACGGCGTTTGTGATAGTAATAATTCCGATAAGGGTTGACTTGGGACGCGAGTGTATCGTGCTTGCATGCGATCTCCTCAGCGTATCGGTACCTCAGCGCCTGGACTGCCCTTGGGACCCTTCATCATCACGATGATGGAGCTTGAGACATTTCACTATTTCAAAGAATCTTGGAATTTTTTCCCCTTTTTTTTTCTCCATTTTTGGTCAATAAGTCTTCATGGTTTCATTGAGATTTTGTGTTCTAATGAGCGACGCTGTTGACAAAATAGAAAATGAAAGCAGCAGTAGGGCAAGAAGATTGTGTTAGACTAAATGTAAATAAAACCTGACGATCTCGATTTATCATTTACGAATAAACTCGTAAAAAATTCGGGATCGATTTGTGGAAACGTAAAGATCAACATACCTCCAACCATTGATGAAAATCTACAATGCGGAAAACCCTAAAACCTTGAACGAATCTACAAAGCACGATCGATCTACGAATTTGAAAAAATTGGATCCGTATGTCTTGTTCCATTCTTGTTCCATTAGCCAATACCCTTTAAACGTAATTGTGTGTTTTCTATGATGATAGGGTTTAAATTAGATGACTTGATATATTATTCTGTTTTTTACATTACCTACATCTTTCATTAAGACCGTTATGATAACATATTAACGGACAAATATCATGTAATGAATGCAGGTAATAAATTGGGCAATAAATCAAAATTAATTGAGAAATACAAAATTGAGATCACATTTAGAATGCTTGCGCGTATGCAAAGATACATATGATTCAACACCCATGTCCCGCTTCCAACCATATGACCATGGACTAAAACAACATGCTCTATAGTCTTGTTTCTAGCACGACGTATAGAGGTTAGATGATTCTCATACGTCTTACCCTCCATTCGTAAGTAGATTGACATGTTATCCGCTGATGTTTCGTTGTACCTTATGACCGATGATGAGGTAAACATCATCTAAATTACAGTAACTTTATCGCCACCAAACGTGTTTCACATGCTCCTTCAGTGGTCTCAGTCAAAAGGTCGAGAAGAGCACTCGATCGAGCGATGCTTTCGGAGTGATAATGCCTCGATACTACTGAGCAAGGAGGGGAGAGAGAGAGAGAGAGAGAGAGAGAGAGAGAGAGAGAGAGAGTAGCAAGGCAAATGGGATTTACTTTGATGAGACATGGATGGTTCCTAAGAAAAGCTGTCCAGCATCCATTATTTTCTCCCCACGTACTATCCAACAACATTCGTTGGCCAAAGAACATTCACGCACACCATAAAGCAACCAGGTTTCGGAAAGCGCACCTTGCGCTCATCGCCCCACGGTCTGAACTGGAAAGCGATCTCCATCATCTCTCTCTCTCTCCATTTTTACCAACTCGAAACTTGTTTGCTTATCAATATGCACTTCTGACACCACTTATAATCTCGGATTTATGTTGAGAGAAATGATAATGATGAAGTATGTAACATCAAGAGCTCGTTTTCATTTAAGCACGAGCAGTTCCTGTTCCCTTTACGGCCGTGGCACCGACCCACTTGGGCTTGCCCTCCCAGAGTATCAACGTACCACTTGATTTATGGAGGGTGGAGACTATACTTGAATGTAATTGTGGAGCACCATTGTATGTTCTTCGCTTAAAGAACGCCATGATCAAGACTGCAGGTTCCTTGTCCTTCGCTTATTAGGCTATTATCCTGATGTTGGCCCCATCGGAAGTCGATTTCATTTACCTTTGGAGGAGATGGTCATCCCTAGATTCGGTTTATGTGGATCAACATTAGCATAAATATTGATCATGCAGGTCTTATGTATATCATCAATGGTTCGATCATCTAGATCTATATATAGGCTGAATCTATGTGAGAGTTTTCCCATAGTGAAAATTGACTAAACAAATCTCATAGTGGAATAAAGTTCCCCCCTCCCTTCTCTCTCCATGAAAGGGAAAGACGACAAACTCAACCACCTTGAGGGGTGCAGTGAAACGAGAAAGACACAAGTAAAACTCGCAAACGCATGTTCAAATCGTACACGCACAAAACAAAACTGAGATATATTAATTACTTCACAAGGAGAAAGAGTGAGAGAGGTGAAAAGAGCTCGGGTTTGGTGGATACCGCCCTGGTGAGATGTTCTAATGTGAAAATCTTGAGGTATAATTATTTCAGGGTTGACCAGGCAAACACCCAATACCTTTACTTTGGAGAGGCCATCAAAAGGGAGCCCAAGTCTGATCTCAATTGAATCCATATTCACTTAAAAGTTTAAACTCATGAACATTGACCAATTAGGATGTATTAACTAATTTTCCTTATGCCACAACCCTATTGTGAGACTTTGGTCTGACACGCACCTTAACAAATTGTCATGCGATAATTATTTAATAGAGGGGCTTATGTGAATTTTGTAAGTCTAAACTTACCTAACTAACCTTTTAGAATTAGCTGAATTTTGATGATAACACTTGTTCCAAAACCTTAGATCTAATTAAGCATGATGTATGCACAAAAGTTTCTATGATATCCACTCCATGTGAAAAAATAAAATAAAAAAAAAACTGTTTTCGCATATGCTCTTATGGTGATATCTACAAGTGAAACTTTAATTATGCAGCGACAGATTGCCACGCCACCCATGATCAAATCTTTTGGCCCTCCATGTATAAATCGATAGTTCCATCTAAAAGAGCTGCAACACTTGTAATTAGAATCATGTCTCATCAATGACCTTCAACATAGAGCAGCGCACGAACTTATTCCTTCCTTTTAAAGAGACCCTAAAACTTATTTAAGTCAGACTAGACTCGTTCAGTGTTTACGGTTCATTCCAAATGCGAAGAGACTTTATATCTTTATCCGTTCTTGATTGTGGTTCACTAGCAAGGCTTTGGAAATCATGGGTCGATAATAAAGATGCTTCCATTTACGTATTGATTGCTTTAGTCCGATGCTTTGGTTTGTAGTCGTCTATATAGGCAAAAGATTGTCCAATTAGTGTCATAAATTTTCCAATTTAACCAATTTAATTAATAATCTTTATGCGGAATTTTAATATGGTTCTTTCGGTCAATTTTTGGCGGAAATAACTAAGGTGGCGGTGTGCTACGGTCAACAATGATTAAACCACAATGTTATTGATTGGAAGTCATTTCACACAAAGGTTAAGAATTAAATTAGTAAAATAGAAAAATTTATGAGTGATCTGGCATTTATACAACATGTTTAGAATTGATTGGACAATTTCCTTTTGGCCGTAATATATTGACCAAGCCAAATGCATCTCTTAAGAGCGTTCAACATATATGGTCCCCACTATAATAATGTACCTCATGTACCATCTTTGTAAGCAAATTTCGGGAGATAGAAACAATCGCGGCGCAGAACATACGCCTTCTTTCTGACTTTCTGATCGGTTTTCACTATATCTAGACACATGTACTCTGAAAAAGTATCTAAATAGTTCTTTCTTTTTTTTTTTTCGTATGGCGAGCATGTGGCCCGGTGGTCCACACGCGGGTGAAGATCGTCCGAATCGGATCTTTTCCAAGGGGTCGCACTCGCACAGTCGCACTAGGCGCACCACGGGTGGCAAATGCTAGCCAGCATTTATGTTCTGATCTTCATATAGAAAGGACATGGAAACGAAGGCCAAACATCAACATCGGCTGCCTACTTTCTAGGACCACTCTCCAACAGGGCTTTTTTGTCTTTACCATCCATGGCAACTGTTCCTTTCCATCGTCCGTGACAGGACGTTGGAGAATTTGTCTAAGTAAAGCAGCAGTGCACATGAACCTAAAGGCTTGTGAAGATGTTAGGGATTCTAAGATAACCTTCGACACCGTGATCTCTGAGTTCGCCACCTCTGTTGCACACCTGCCGTTTCTAATTTTGCTGTCCCCTGAGAACGTTGCGATGCTTGAAATCAGGATGTTTCGCCGGAGACTACTTCCTGGTGGCCTGATCTCGAGAGGTCGCGTTTGAGTAGTTATCGAACTCGAGAAGCAAAGTCCTAATCTAGTTTCGAGAATGTTGTGCTCGATTAGTGTCGACGAGATTCAAAATTAAATTAGTTTTGAGGAGCGAAGATGGTGGATTGTGCAATGCGACATGATGAAGCATTTCTAGACGGAATTGCCAGCTCTCTTCGGCTTTCTTTGTACAACGTCGTGAGCTAAGAGAACCATGTGAGTCTGGCCCATGCCCAACTTCAAATTTAGTATGGGCTTTGCTTAGGGTATTCGCATTCTTGTTATTTCTCGTTTCCCAACTTCAAATTTAGTATGCGGCCCAAATAAGAGGTTCACCTAAATCTTTATATTTTTCGAAAGATCCGCATTTAATAATTGATTTACAAAGTGACAGGAAAAGAGGTATATGATTATTGAAATAAGCAAGTCGATTTTTCGAGCCTGATTTTAGAAAACAAAAAAGATAATTTTACGAAGACATTTCCAAAAATTTCTCTTTATATCAAACACCAATGCCTCGTGTTTTGAGATATATATAAATACCATCTTCACTTTTCCATCGGATTTCAAGTTACACCTCTCATCTGCACATAATTCTACTAAGTCACCGTTTCTTTCCCCATAGACCGAATCCTCGATGACAAACTTCACTTATTGAGTTAAGAGTTGGGTGCGTGTTGTGAGGAGGGTATTTGAAATTTCGAGAAAAATCGAGGATGATTTTTGCAATTATCCTGAATAAATTTCTAAATCAATCCTTTGTAAATAAGCAGAACTTTCCATTTATTCATGTTACTGGTCTATCTTTAGATTTGTAACATGGTTATTTTGGCTTTTTATAGTGTTTCAAAGTTTATGGTCTTATATCTATGACTCTCTCAGCTGAATATTAAGAAAGTGGGCCAACATGATGGCAAATTCGGGCCTAGACATGCAGGTTTGGGGCTCGCAGTGTCGTGGCTGGTAGGCAAAGCAATGCCTTTAGGAGGAAACGAACATAGAAGAAGATTCGCAAAGCAAAGCAATCCACCTAACTCTTAAGTCAAAGAAGGCTCAGCTTGTGATCTGGGTTTGTTGGATTTTAGCGTAAGAGTCCGTTTGAGTGAAAGAAAATTATTTTTGGGAAATTATTTTTGCGACTTTTTGGTATTTGGACGATGGAAAATTGATCGATCTATGAAAAATGTTTTTCATGGCTCGAAGACAACAAGTTTAGATTAGGGGAAAATGACTTTTCCTTTTAGTAAGAAGGAAATCACTTTTCTTAAATCATAGAATAAAATAAAAGCTTGTCATCTTCCTTAAAAATGATTTTCATGAAAGATATTTTTCTTTATTATAGATTTTTCAGTAAAACGAATGCAGCCTAAGACTAAAGCATGGGGATGTAATATTTGAGATGGAAATAGGGGCCTTTAAAGATTAAAATTCAAGACCTCGTACTTTGACAGCATTCAAAAGTTTAACTTGTCAAAAAAAAAAAAAATGTGTGGTTTAATATTTGAGTACTCTTATAAAATCACACTTTCAAAGAATGTTATTCCAAAATTTGCATATATGAAAGTAGTTGTTCCAAAGTCCATTTTATCTCTTATGATAAGCATATTTAGTAGTGATTCTTGAAATTATAGAGGCTTAATCCCTCGGAGGTGAGAGATAATGAGGTCTCCCTTTGCCATTCCCAATATAAAAGGGGGTTAATCTCTGAAAAAATGAATCCTCTTCCCACCTCTAGAGGGCGATCACAAGCCGACCCCTGTAGGTCTAAGCCCTTGCCCCCTCACCGACCCCGAGTGAGCGTTGCGCCCCTACCCAGCGATTGACAACCCTTGCTGTCCTACAATGAAAAAAAATAAAAAGAAAAAAGAAAAGAAAAGAATAGAATACAAAATTTATAAAAAAAAAAATTACAAATAATGTCCATGGCAGCGGCAATTGCACTACGTAGGATAGCCAGTCGCGTCCATGTCGGCTATTACAAGTAAAAAATTGCTTGGAATATCTATACTGATAAATTATCAAAAAGTTTAAGAATAAATTGGGTAAAATTAAAAGGTTTAAGGGTTGGTATCCGTACAATAATTTTGGACTTTCTTTCATAATTTTCCCCAATTATATGCTTGTACTTATATATATTAAAAAGGGCAAATCTTGGTCTAGCCCTAAGTTTGAGTTGAGCCAAATTTGGCCGCACCTGCAAACTAGCTTGCAAATGAAGACGAGATAATTGGGTGGGAGCCACCTTTTTATTCCTTCTTCAAACAAACCAAGCCGAGAATCATACGGGAGGCCCACTCTCCATATCCATTCGTACTCCCATGACTTCACCATTTGCAAAAGCATCGTCCTTCTTTGCAGCCCACCGTTTCGCTTGGACTAGTGCTCATTTGTCCACAGCACCATCTAGAATTTACACGGATCCAAGGAGGCCACTTGCCTCACGGCATGGATTCTTGAAATCAAAATGATGACGAGGATTCCAACATCGTTAGGTCGTTGTCGATGGCGACTTTAATCAAAGGTGAGAACCCCGCGATGATTGCATTCTCTTAAGTTCAATTTGATGTCTAATCATGTGTCTTGATTAGCGATTATGCCGTTACATCTGGACAAAGAATATGATTGACAATGTGTAGGACATGAACAAAAGAAAAATTACTTCAGTATTGCTCCTAAAGGAAAAAAAGAAGAAAAATGAATGCAACAAGATAATGACCCCAATTGTCGCGACCTTCCCGAATTTTTTTTTGAAGGTGAATTATTCGAAAGGGCTAATGAATTATTAAGTCCGAAGACTTGGCACGGACCCTCCCAAGTCCTACCAATCACGACTTGATAGAAATTAATTCATTTAAACATGCAATTTCAATTTGGAGCCGCCACTAACCAATTAGGGTTGATTAGAAACCCAAGTAAAGTATGGGAGAATACTTTACTATTACAAACTAGAGATTCAATAGGTCCGATGACATGGTTACGCTAGATTAGTCTAATGCCCTTTCGGTACCTTTTATTTTAATTTTAAAAATATTTTGCAGGCAATGTTGATTAATTTAAACCTAAGCTACTAACATGCAAATGGTGGTCATGCGAGTGCGCAATCAATAAAATAACATTCAAATAAAAAAATGCTAATAAAATTGCATGTCCTAAACATGATTTCTAAATGACATGACACCTAATTTTTCTTTTTCTTTTTTTATAAAAAAATGTTAATTATATGCAATCTTAATCTAAATTTAATATGCATGGATTTTACTTTAATGATATGCGAGATGCAATTCATATGGTATGACTTAAACTTATCACTATATGTATGCAATCTAATTTATATAATCCTAAATATGCATGTGCTACGTGATATGGGATGAATGACATGGTATTTCTACATGCATGCTCTTTTATGATTTTTTTATGATGATTCATTTTCTTAATGCATATATGCAACCTATGCTAAATAATGATGATATGAATTGAGATTAATTAACCTATTAACTAATTAGACTAAACTAAAGTGAATGATATTCTAATTTATTTTAGGAATCAATTTAACTTAAACTATATCTTATCTTAAAAGCTATATAAAAAATCAAGACATGCCAACATTATTAGTCCTAACAAAAATCACCCATCTAAAAGTATAATCTAAAAATTATAATCCTATAAATGCAATTCTAATTTACTAACCCTAAAAATACAGTCCTAATTTACTAAACCTAAATGCTCTAATGCAATATTTAGATTTTTATGCACTTTTTGATTTTTTTGATTTTTGATTTGTTGATCTTTCCAAGCAAGTAATTATTTTAAAAAAGAATGAAAATAAGAATGAAAATAACCGAAAAATAATCTGTTGTCTCACGGATTAAATTAACAATTATTTTAACTCTATAATGATTTAAAGATTGAAATACTATCCAAATTCCTAAAAATTAAAGTAATTAAAAAAATGACCCGACGTCTTACGGGTCAAATTAATAATTACCTTAATTTGGGATAAAACTCCTAATGTCTACAAGGTCTACAAATATTGACATACAATACTACAATTCAAATAATTAAACTTAAAAAAAAAGCTAACATAACATGAAATAAGTAAAGAATAAAAAAAATAAAAATATACTACCTAATTTCCTTTTCTTTTTCCTTTTATCTTTTCCTTTCTTCTTTTTCTTCCCAAGCACGGCTTGTGCTCGTGTGGCTGGTCACCGGCTCCAGTGAAGGGCAGCAACTGTAACGGTGGTGTTGCCGTCGATTGGAGGTTGCGGAGGTGCGGAGCTCTGGCGAGGTCTAGCTATTCGGAGCTGCAGGAAAAAAAATCAGTGACTGGTTTGGGCTTGAGCAGAGGCGCAGAGCAATGGTGTCGGGTTCTGGGCGATCACGAAGAGCCAACGGTCTGTTGTAGACGTGGGCAGCGAACGTGGAGCCGGCGATCGGGGGCTGTGAGCAACAAACGTGGAAGGCCGGGGTCGTAGCTGCTGGCGTCAGGTCGCACGACGAAACAGGAGCGGCGGTGCTAGTGCAGTTGGCCGCGGAGCACTTCGTGGGTCCGAACGGTGGTGCGGCTGCAGGTGGAGCAGAGAGCAGATCTCCGGTAAAGCTGGGTAATGTTGATGCGGCGAGACAGAGCAGGGAACCGGCGACGGGGGGCGTCAGTGCAGAAGAAACGCCGGTGCGGTGGCAAGCGTGGAATCGGTGACTGTGGAGGCATCGCTGGCGACGATCGGCTCGGGCTTGCTGCTACGGCGGTGTGAAAGAAGGTAAAAAGAAGAAAGAAGAGAAGGCTGAGGTGGAAGAAGCCGAGAGAGAGATAGATTTTCTCTATTCAATTTTCTTGAGAATGTACAGACTCCAAAGATATAAGACTAGGATTGTACAATTAATGGAAATAAAGAATTCTATGTATCAATCTATATCAATCTAGATCTAAATCTAACCCTTAATTGATGTACAAAATCATAATCAAATCAGATCATAAACTACAAAAAGCTGCATATCTTCTAACACTCCCCCTCAAGCTGATGGCTTGTAGATGTCCAAGACACCCAGCTTGCTTAATAGATATGCATGCTGTCTATGACACAAAGGTTTGGTGAAGATATCTACTGGCTGCTCCGTTGTCCTAATTCCTTCTGTTTTGATTACTCCCTCTTGGATTTTTTCTCGTATAAAGTGACAGTCCACTTCTATATGCTTGGTCCTCTCATGAACTATAGGATTTGCTGCTAGTTTGAGGGCTGCATCATTATTGCAATGCAACTTTGTTGGTCCATGCACTTGTACTCCGAGATCCTTAAGCAATCCCCGTATCCACACTATCTGACAAGTGGCCTTAGCCATAGCTCGATACTCTGCTTCAGCTGAAGATAGAGATACAGTAGGCTGCTTCTTTGTCTTCCATGAGAGGAGAGATTTTCCCAACTTGATGCAATATCTGGTGACCGATCTTCGACTTATAGGACATGTAGCATAATCAGCATCACAATATGCTGTCATCTTCATGTCACATTGTTTATAAAGAAGTATTCCCAGTCTTGGACATCCTTTTAAGTACTTCACAACTTTTAAGGCAGCATCCATATGAGACCGCTTTGGATTGTGCATGAACTGGCTAAGTGTCTGAACTGCATATGAGATGTCTGGTCTAGTCATAGTTAGATATATAAGCTTTCCGACAAGTCTTTGATATCCTGATGGATCTCTGAGAATGGGATCATCATTTTGAGATATGCCCTTATCATATTCTGCAGTAGTCAACTTAGTGTTCTGTTCAATGGGAATAATGGCTGGCTTGCATCCTGATAAACCCTTACGATATGATATCTAACACAAACTTTCGGCGACTAAGGAAATTCCTTGATCAGATCGAGCAATTTCAATTCCAAGGAAATATTTAGGTGCCCCTAAATCTTTAATGTGGAAGGTGGCATGTAAATATTCCTTGAAATTATCTATAGCAGATTTATCATTTCCCATAACAAGAATATCATCGACATATATCATCAAATAAATAGATGACATACCTTCAGTCCGTGTGAATAAAGCATAGTCATATTTAGACTGTTGGAAGCCTACTTTTGCAAGAGCATTTGCAAATTTGGCGTACCATTGTCTAGATGCTTGCTTTAATCCATAAAGGGACTTGCGGAGACGACATACTCGATTCTCCCCCTGTCTCCGTAAGTCTTGAGGAATATCCATATATATTTCCTCATCTAGATCACCGTGTAAGAAGGCATTGTGCATGTCCATTTGATGTAGGGTCCAGTCAAGAATGGCGACAACAGTAAAAAATGAACGAACTGTGACATCTGTGGCAACTGGAGAGAACGTCTCGTGATAATCAAAACCTTCTCTTTGTGTGAATCCCTTAGCTACCAAGCGTGCCTTATATCGTTCAATGGAGCCATCAGCACGATATTTCGTTTTGTAGACCCATTTGCAGCCAATTGGTTTACGATCAATCGGAAGTGGGACAAGATCCCACGTATTATTATCAATTAGTGCTTGAAGTTCTGCCTTCATAGCCTGCTGCCACTTTGGATCAATGGATGCCTCAAGATAACTAGACGATTCCCTCTCTTGTGATAACCGATTAACACAACATCTATGATCCTGTGATAATCTATGAAAAGAAACATAGGAAGAGATTGGGTATTGAGTACCTGAAGAATTGTGAGTAGCACAGATATAGTCCTTACTCTAGGTTGGAGGTCGTGTGGCATGACCAGAACGTCGTGGATAAAGAATTTCCACAGAAGGAGATGTCTCATCGTGGGATGGCGAAGGAATATCCGTATTTTCCTCAATAGCATGAGAGTTGTCGAGTCTTGTTTCCATAACATCATCAGATCTAGTAGGATTTGAAGTTGGTGCTGTTGTTGGAATAAATGGAGGAATAGGGGGCTACAATCCTCGATTTTGCTAGCGGTATGTAAGTGGGACCATGAGGTAATTCTTCATCAGATAAGAGGCCATGAGGTATGCTTTCTGTGGTTTCATCTAAAGATACTTTCTCAGAGAAAGGGAAAATATTTTCATGAAAAATGACATCACGACTTACAAGAAATTCCTTTGTAGAGATGTCAAGAACACGATACCCTTTTTGTAAGTTGGGATATCCCATGAAAACGCATCTCAGTGCATGTGGACTTAGCTTGTCTCGAGGTCCGATTGTTGCAGCATAGCATAGACAACCGAAGATTTTGAGATGCTGCAACTCCGGTTTCTTCTTAAATAGCAATTCAAAGGGAGTTTTCCCTTTAAGTAGCCGAGTGGGCATGCGGTTTATTAAATAAGCTGCAGTAATTACACAATCACCCCAATATTCATCCGGGACTGATGCTTGAAACTTCAGGGCTCGTGCGACTTCCAATAGGTGCCGGTGCTTTCTTTCAACCACTCCATTTTGTTGTGGAGTATAAACACATGAGCTTTCATGTTGGATGCCATGTGAGTTAAATAGCAAGGAGCAATCATGGCTGAAGAATTCTCTTCCATTATCAGTACGTATCCGCTTAATGGTCTTTCCAAACTGATTTTGGGATAATGCTAGGAAAACCTTTAAGTTAGAATAAGTCTGATCCTTAGACTGCATCAAGAAAATCCAAGTTGCACGAGAATAATCATCTACTATAGTGAAAAAATAACGAGATCCATCATGATTTATCGTGTGGTAGGGTCCCCAAATATCCACATGAATCAAGGAAAAAATCTCACTAGTTCGGGAGCTACCGGATGGAAAAGGCGCGCGAGATTGTTTGGCAAGGGGACATATGGGACATTGTGAACAAGGATAAGAGGCACTATGCCCTAATCTCAAATGCATAATAAGATTTTTATCATTGCTAATCAAGTTACACAATGATGATTTATTCGGGGAATTGCGGGAAGAATTGAAATTACTTGTCCGAGAAAAAAAGTCCTTCGAAGAGAAACTACCCAAGCCCATCGGTTTCCCAGTCGAAAGGTCCTGAAATAAACATGTGTCAGCATTGAAAATTACCCGACATGAATATTCTTGGCAGGATTTGGACACAGAAATCAGATTAAATTTGAATTCTGGGACATAGAGAACACTTGGAAGAATAATCTGGGAACTTAGATTCACTGTTCCTGTCACATTGACATGAGTAATTTTCCCATTGGGTAATTCCACTGAAATAGGATGAGCCAATCTGCCATTTATACTTGAAAAATATCCCTTGTCACATATAATGTGATCACTTGCCCCTGAATCAATTATCCATGCTTTTCTGGAGATAGAATTAATCAAGCAATGTGTAATACCTGAAAAACTCCTTCCTTTGTTGGAAGTATCCATTTTCTGCAGTGCCTGCATCAGCTGGTGATATTGATCATAGGAAATGGGTTGATCAACATTTTTCCCAGTCGGTCCACTAGTTTGATAAGCTGCTGAAATTTTTCTCTCATTTTCACCAGGTTTCCCATGCAATTTCCAGCAATTATCAATCACATGATTAGTACGTTTGCAATATTCGCAAAATAATTTACCCTTTCCTTTGAAATTTTTCACGAAATTCCTTGATGACGTGGCAAAAATCTGGCCGTCGGTCCCTTAAAGCGCGGACTCCTGTCCACCGTTGGATCTGATCGCAAGATCAAGTCCTTGCGAGCCGTCCGATCCTCGCAGCCCATCTCGTCCGTCCATTCGAGGGTATTTAAGGGCCTCGAATTCCTCTTCGGTGAACCCTAATTTTGCTCGCCCCTCTTTCTCTCGATTTAGGGTTAGGGTTTCGGTGGTCGTGTCTCGTTGCTCACCGCGAGCAGCAAGTGCGACGCTCTCGCCGCTCCTGGTGTGGTCTGGCGTTGCGAGCCGCTGATTCTCCTCCTGCACAGCGAGCTGAAAGATCTGTCCGATCAGTGGCATCGGATCCATGGCGAGGATCTGTGAGCGAAAAACGAGGTATGTTTCGTTCAAAATAAGGAGAAAGCGTGTAGCTTTCTCCTTGTCCTTGATGGATCTATACTGCTTGATTGTCGACTCTGGGCCCTCGAGCTTCTCCTCGGCCGCTTCAAGGTTGTTCCACAGAGACGAGAGCCTGTTAAAACTAGCTGTGACCGTCATGTTCCCCTGCTTCAAGTCGTTTAATTCCTGCATGAGGTTAAAGATTTTTGCCTGATCTAATCTCCCGTACATTTCTTTGATGTTATCCCACATGCTTTTTGCATCTTCTGTTGGTGGGAGTCCAGCCGCGACCTCTGAGGAGATGCAGTTGCCGATCCATGTTCGGATTAGGTGATTGATCTTTCTCCAGAGTCGCGCTAATCGCTCTTCGGTAGGTACTGGAATGGTTCCGTCGAGGAAACCTTCATTGTCTTTTGTCGCCAGGGCACGCTGGAACTCCTGTGACCACTTCGTGCAGTTTTCTGGTCCGGTCAGCTGCTGGCTGATTAGCCGTAGTTCTGGTTCATCAGCGTTGGAAACGAACAGTGGGTTGCCGGGTTCCAGTCGTCCGGTGAACGCCGCCGCTGGAAACGGTAGAAAACCGGGTGCGAAATTCGGGTAGGTATTCGCTCCTAGACCCGATTCGCCTGACCCGATCAGATAATCCGCATTGTAAATACCTGGGTAGGGATTTGTTCCCATACCCGGCTTGCCTGACCCGTCTGTCCTCTCCATTCCTTTGGTTGGGCTTGCCCCACTTGTGGTTGGCGGGCCCACGTTGGTTTGGACGTGGCTCTGGTGGCCCACATAGCCAGGCGATGACGAATTAGGGCTCGGCCCAAGGTAAAGCGGATAAGGAATTCGCTAGTAAGGTTGGCCCATCATAGGTTGCCCCATACCGAACTGAGCCTGCGTGGGCCGCCACTGGATGGGTTGGGCCTGGAACGAAGTTGCCCATTGGTTGAAGATCCTTCGATTGGAGGGTGAATTGCAGGTGAATTCTGAGCCTGCGAGATCTGGGGAACGACTCCTTCAGAGGGCTGGTCACGGATGACTGAGGCTTCTTCTTGTGGATTAGCCATGGTAAGTTAAAAAATAATCTTTTTTGAGAGAAACTCTAATGCCTGAAAATATTCTGTTTTGTAGGTCAGAATTTTGGGCAGAAGGTCGAGATGGAAGATAGAGGCGGAAGCTGAGAACAGAAGCCAACAGGCTTTGACACCATGAAAGAAGGTAAAAAGAAGAAAGAAGAGAAGGCTGAGGCGGAAGAAGCCGAGAGAGAGATAGATTTTCTCTATTCAATTTTCTTGAGAATGTATAGACTCCAAAGATATAAGACTAGGATTGTACAATTAATGGAAATAAAGAATTCTATGTATCAATTTTTTACCAAAAAAAAAAAGAATTCTATGTATCAATCTATATCAATCTAGATCTAAATATAATCCTTAATTGATGTACAAAATCATAATCAAATCAGATCATAAACTACCAAAAGCTGCATATCTTCTAACACGGTGTTCGCACGATGGTGGTGCGTTGGTGGACGAGCAGCGACGCCGTGTATAGTAGAAGCGGATGATTGGCCGAGCAAATGCGGATGGGGGGAAGAAGGTGAACAGTAAGGGTCTTGTCAACTTTTTCTTTTGTTTTTCTTTCCCTTTTCCTTCCCAATGACCGGTCACTTTCTCACTTTCTTCCCTTTCTCTTTTGACTTTTCTTCTTTTCCCTCAAAACCTGAAACCCTCTCCTCTGTTTTCTCTCTTTTCACTTTTCAATTTTTGACGAAAAGTAGCCCCTTTCTTTTTACGTCTCGCATCCTCTATTTATAATGCAAAAACTCGAATTTGTTTCGCAGGTGGAGATTTTTGCTCAACTTCTTAACAACAAAGTGGCTCTAAAATTATACGGTTGAGTTTTTGAATTCAAAATTATTTTTTTTTTAAATTTCCCTCTAGTAAAAAATTATCTTCTATTTCTATTTTCTAAATTTAAATGAGGCGTCAACACCAATATAAAATGAATGTTTCTTTTTTTTTCCCGATTCAGGTTCTTTCGAGGTCAGATCTCAAAAGGTTTATACCCTTCACATCTTGGTTGGGTTGGATCAGGCATTAGTTAGGACCCAAACCAACTTGGTGACAACCCTAAGCTACAAATTCCCTCAGCCACGTTTGTGGTTATCTCTCGTCCATCTCGTGTGAACTAAAAAAACCACTAAACCAGTGTTAAAGAATTTTATAAATGTGTTTAATGTTTAGTAAACACTGCTTACTCTGATTGTTTTGGCTTGGAAATGAGTTCATTAATGTGTTTTGTGATAGAACCAAATTATTAGAAACCCGTTATTTTACTTATTACCCAACTTGATATATATTTTCCAAATTGGTTCCGCTCAGGGAATCCCCTTTTGACACCCTTTCGTCATGGGGGAATCCTCTTTTGACACCCTTTCATCATGTCATTTGAAGTTTGTACTTCAAATGTTAGTAGTATTCATTGGGTCATAAAGTTGAATTTTACAAAGCAGCATAAATTTTGAGCTTTTGCATGATCAAATGCATGTAATAAAAAGAGACTATGATTGCTGCCCACGTTAATAATAACTCAATTTTAAGCATCTATACTAGTTTGAATTTATTCATATCACAAGAAACTTTTTGAAGCCCTAGTATCTACAGTCCAAAAGCGTTAAAGCTTTTGACAAAAAAAGAAAAAGAAAAGAGAGTGTAAAAGCTTCTACTTTCCTAGGCACCAAAAAAAAGGTACATGTAAAGGGGATTAGGCCCCTAATAATTCAATTGTCCACTCTTTCCTCAAATCACAGAAAAAGAAAATTGAAAATATATTTAATTATTTATTTATTGATTTTGCCCGCCGACACTCCAATCAAAAAGCTTTGGGCAACAATTAAGAGGAGTCAACGATGGGTGTTGATCCAAGATGCGTAGCACGAGGTCTGGGGACACGTGGACGGTCGCCATGTGGGGGTGCACGGCCCATAATTACTCCTGACAAAACTACGTATCCGAGACTGTTCAAAAAAAAAAAAAAAAACAACTTATCCGAGCATCTACTTCTCTTCTAAGTTTTCTGTTCTCTCCCTCCTAAATAATCTTTTGAAGAACTCCAACTCAAATTTGGGATTTCGATACTCAAATAAGTCACTGTAAAACGAAAGATGATCTCTGAGCTACCTAGGATGACCAGTTTCATGGTTGACCGACTTTGATTAAGAATTAAGAACCAAATTGATTGACCTAATATGGAATTGATGTGAATTAATTTTTGAGTAGATTCGACGGTTCTTATCTTAGAATAAGAAATCATATTGGTTCTAGCCCGGTTCTAAATTCGTAGAACTGGAAACCGAACTAATTCTTTCTCGAATCAATCTTGTATTGTTCTCAGATTGAACTGGACTTGATATTGAAATAATTACCCAATCATTTATAAACATGTTGTATAAATATCAATTCGATTCTAATTTTTATTTATTTTCATTTTAGTTTTAAACCTTTATGCAAAATTTTAATCTTCTTTTTGGAGTAGAAGGATGGATTGTTAGTATGGACGATTTGGAAAATATAATTGGAGAGCATGCGTGGATATGTTCCATTTGTATATTTGGTGAAACCTGGCATATGTTAACTAAATTTTTTGCATGGGTTGGTCAAGCACTTGTATAATCCTGGAGGCTTACTTGTCTTATTGATCAAATTCATTTCTTGTTGCCTTGTTTGGTTCAATAATATTAGCTCATTGGGCCAGAATCTTTTCAAGCTTAAACATTTACTATCCATTTACTATCAGAAATCGCTAACACGGCAATTCACAAGTTGTCAACATTAGCATGCTCTATAAGATGACCAATTATGATTGGACGCATATCAATGATTCTTAGTTGCAATTGACCAAAATTACTAAATTGAAATTTTGCGTAAAGATTTAAAATTATATTGATAAAATTGGAAAATTTAAAACTAAATTGATAATCATTGAATAAATTTATGATTAATTAGATAATTTTCCCACTTGGTATATACCCCTAGATTTATCCATATTATAATCGACATGACATACAAAACCAATTACGATACAATATCTTGATCTTTGTGGGTCTAACACGAATCTTGTTTTTTCTATATATGCTGTCTACTTGGCTCTTTTGAAGCAAATTTATACGACAATCATTTGAAGAATTGCATTAGAAGCAAAGGCGTGACACTAGTGACAAAAAGAAAAGATCAAATTAAATCGATTTATTGGCCTAAATTGGGAGACTTATTAATTTCAAATCTTGCGTTCGGTGAGATGTACCAATCAAGAAAGATGATTCAAGGCCAGCACATGCGGATGCAAGCGGAAGGCTAAGAAGTCGGCAATTAGATCGGAAAAAAGGACGAATATTCAAATCCTGAACGTCGCATTCAAACAAGGATGAAGGATTTGATGTGCTGAATAGTGAATAGTGAAACCATGCATGATGTTGACCTCCAATCGGGTCGGGTCAGGCCATCAAAGATCCGACCCGATCTGACCCCACCTGACCCTATTTTGTCTGCTTCTGGAGTTTCTTTTATTTCTATTTTTTAGTTTATAAATTATAATATATGGTCACAAGCTTATGTGTTCAGATGTTGGTATTAAATCCCATATTTTGTGCAAAACCCCCGAATTTACTCGATTAAATTTGGAGTACATGAAAGGAGGGTAAACCTCTAAAAGAACCCTAACTCCATGCTTTGTTTGTCTCATGATAAATAATTGATTCTCAAAATAACGAATATGTAAACAAAGATTCGTTATCTAGATTTACAAAAATGATGAAAGAAAAAAATTCATTGCCTAAGAATATATTTAGCAATTAAAAAGTATTTTCATTGATTAATAATTTTTAAGCGGTGTAATCGGTTTTTTTAGGAAAGTATTTTTCAAATTTTATATTTTCTACGAAATAAATACGCCCTCAATATGCTCTTGACCTCACTAATGCTCTGAAATGATGATTGAATGTTCATAATGAAATCCTCCCCCATTTGGTGGTTGAGCTTCATTATACATGGGTGTAGGTGGGCATGCTTGAGCTTGCTACCCGCTTGATGTTTTCTGCTCTAATCATGGTTTATTTGTGCTTGCACGATTTGAAAACGTGTCCTACTAAATTAAGGTTGTTCGAGACTTATCAATCACGGTTTAACAACTTACATCTAAGTGATACGAGACTCCACATTTTCACCCCAGCTTTGATACAACTCAAGATAGATGACCCCACCTGGCCCAAGCCTCTTGTTAGAACACTACAAAATTTTAAAACACACGTACTATAGGTTAATAAGTTTTCACCAAAGTTCTAGTTGATTCCATTTGAATAATGATATAATCCACGGAATTGGACCCCCACATCACTAGCGCATGAAATTCAGTGTCCTCCACATGTGTCCCCATGCGATTGGTCTTCAACATTGCAAATTGCACAAAAATGTACCTATTTTTTTTTTTTCCAAGTCGTACGTGCATAAACTCGTTCTCCTAGATTAAATAGCTCACATTCCATCAAATGACCAGAAATATGAATATGCCCCAAACACTTTTTGCACCGAGATTGATTCCGCATCACATCATTCTTATTTCAAGAAAAATTTGACGTGGAGATGAGCTAAATGGCATTTATAGGGAGGGACCTTTCGCTTTCTTCCCCAGGCTGTTCTCATTATCTATCGTTCACATTCATCCATCACTAACGCTCTATCATCGTCATCGCCACTCCCATTCACTCGTTCTCGAGCTCTCCAGATCTTGTCTCCCCCCGCAGCCATGGTGGAGAAGGTCAGCCCCCTTCTCTTTCCCTTCCCTTCATCTCTCTGATCTTGGTTAATCTTTTGCTGGGTCAGATCTTGCTCGTTTTCTCTGCTTTGCATTTCTCCCCCCAGTTGCTTGCTCTGCAGACGATTGGGAAAAGGCAAAAACCTCAAGCATTCATTTGATTATCGGTGGCTTTATCAGTTTTTTTGGGTTGTTTTTTTGGTTGTTGCAGGTGACCAGAATGATGGTAAAGGTGGATCTGCAGTGCTCGCGCTGCTGCGAGAAGATCAGGAAAATCCTTTGTAAATTTCCCCGTTAGTCTCTCTCTCTCTCTCTCTCTCTCTCTCTCTGTCTCTGTTTTTTCTTTATTTTCCCCCTGTTTTAGGTTTCAAGTTGTTGTCATTCCTTTATGAGTGATTGCTATTGCATTCTGTGGATTTTATTCGACTGAGTTCGCTATGAATAATGGATTTGTGAACAAGAGAAATCCGGGACCGGAGATACGATGAGAAGCTGAACGCGGTGTTCATCACCGTGGTGTGCTGTAGCCCGGAGAAGATCCGGGACAAGATCATCTGCAAGGGTGGCGACACGGTGCTGGGTGTCGAGATCCTGCCCGAGAAGAAGCCGGAGCAGAAGGAGCCCGAGAAGAAACCTGAGAAGAAGCCTGAGCCCGAGAAGAAGCCCGAGCCCGAGAAGAAGCCCGAGGCCGAGAAGAAGCCTGAGCCCGAGAAGAAGCCCGAGGCCGAGAAGAAACCCGAGAAGAAGCCCGAGGGCGAGAAGAAACCCGAGAAGAAGCCCGAGGCCGAGAAGAAGCCCGAGCCCGAGAAGAAACCCGAGAAGGCCAAGGAAGATCCCCCAAGCCGGACCCCTCAAACACCGGCTCCTGCACCACCCCCACAAGTCGCCCCGAAGCCGGCCCCAACACCGCCCCCTCCGAAGGTGCCACAGCCAGTGCCAGGCTACCCGCCGATGTATCCGATGGTCGGGGTGTGCTGGTGTCCATGTTATGAAGGGTGTAGTAGGGGACCGTGTTACTGTCAATGGCAAGGGAGGCCGGTGATGTGCTCTGATGGATGTGGAAGGCCGGCTTACGAGTGTCAAGGTGGGAGCAGGCCTTATTGCGTAAGCCGATGTGATTACTTTAATGAAGAAAATGCCACTGGATGTATCGTCATGTAATCGAGTTCAAAAATTCCTCACGTTAATTATCAAACCTAATAAGTTGGTGATGGATGCTTAAGTCAATTTTGAGGGCTATCTCGGGGTCATTATCTTTGTGGGTATATAAATCTTAATAAGGTTGGTGGTCTGGTATAGCGTGGTATGTGTGGTCAAATAATTGTTCAACACATGGCTAGTCACTTGTCGGTTTCTTTATTTCAATAAAACCTCAGTCCTTTTTCACATCTTTTGCTTACCCCCATCGCCATTCATTCCGTGAATGAACAGGTCGAGCGAACTATTGAAATTTTATGTTTCTTTGTGAAAGGATTTTCAAAGATGAGATTAGGGTTTTTCCTTTCGTTTTTCTACCGCCCACGTCATGGAGCATTGACAAGACCTAATGAAGATAATTGACATCATATCAAGTCGTGTGTCTTCAGGTGAATAGAATGTTTTTAGAAATTTCCAACGAGTTTTGTCTTGAAATGATCGTAATACGCGCCTCTCGTCGGTGAAAATTTATACTATTATGACATCTTTAGCCACGTATTTATAAGCTTGATAAGTGGTCTTTTCGGCCACTCAAAGAGCACGAAAAGTAGATTGGGCTTTGTGCTAGATCTGCCAAGACAGTAAAGATTGAAATGGAGAAAGCAGAAGACTAAGACGGCTGTTCAAAGAAGATCCAATTGCGATGCGCCATTCAGAAAGAGAAGCTTCCAGTGTCAGATGGATGGGCGGTTGGATCTGGAGAAGAATGATGATGTCCTCCACCTTGTCTTTTTAACTAAATGATGTTGATTAGAGCTAGTCAGGATATTTATTGCGCTTTGGATAGAGAGACCGATCAAATTGGTTTTGTCTGTTCAATTGAAAGCTAAGCATAAACATGCGACGTACATAGCTTGTCGTGATGAAATTTTGAAAATTTCCCAAGCATGTCGGTAGATGCGAAAACCAATAATTTTACATAATCTGTGATCCTTGCTCGTGAAGTCTTATTCCCCTTAATCTCATAACATAGTTGGCCTTGATTTTCTCATAATGAAACTTCACTTTAAGAAAAATAGATAGATTGCAAAAAACCATCCTCAATTTTGCTCTTCATACCATATGCCCTCCTCACATCTCAAAACCTAGAATTTACGACTCTTGAACCTTAAAAAAAAAACCCATTTGCCCTTGTGGGTATCCAAAATCTAATCCCAAACCTCTTTCCCACTCTCTTCCCCTTCCATTTCTCTCTCCTCACGCACAGCAAGACGGCACATCAACGATCGAGAGCCACCCTGGGTAATGCCATGGTTCAACCGTGAAGCCGACGGCGTCACCCTCGCCTCCTCACCTGTTGCTCGCGGCCCTCTTCCCTCATCCTGTCTTCGTCTGCGGCCAGAGCGTTCACGGCTTCGGTCTGCAAGGCTATGCAAGCGCAGCTGAACCAGGCGGATTGCGGTTGCTGAGGTCGTGTGAGATTAGCCTTGAGCCGCCAAGGGTCGTGACCAGCCGTGGTCCTTTGCAACAAGCTAGCAAGCCGCGCGACCTCATTAACAAAGCTCGACAATGACGGCCACGACCTTAATTTGGCCTTGAGCCCGGCGCGGGACCATTGCCTGCCTCACATATGAGGGTGGGAGAGACGTGGTTGTGAGGTCCGTCGGACTGAGCAAGTCTCTCCGACGTGAATTTACCATGGAAAGTAAAGCTGAAGATGAATTTGATAATTTTCCAAAAAAATAAAATAAAAATAAAGACGACTTCCCCGCGAAGGCACCTTTAGAACGTAAAGTCATAGCGCACAACTCATCCTCACTTTAAAGGACTCGTGCATGATGGAAAGTGAAACTCAAGCAAAATAATAGCTCTCCATTTGGTGATATCCTCTAGACAAATGCAGAGTGGAACTTTGAGTGAATGATGGTGACTGATCTGTTTGCAACCGCTATGATTTGGCAGGCCTAACTTTAAAGCAAATAGCCCCTAACTGCATTTGCTATTCTTCAAGTTCACATGATGTGCAACAAGAAAGTGTTCTTCTATGTGTGGATTGACAAGGGTCTTGTCTACCTCAAATGTGGTCAAGATTCTCATTAGATGTATCTCGGACTTTAGAGAAGTTTGTTATGTCGCTCTTGTCACATTTTAGTGAGAAATTTTGTTCATACTTAATGGCAAAATTTCAGTAACGACATTGCTCATGATGATGAGCTCTCTTCCTTATTTTTATTGTAGATTCTATGATCTCCAAATTGCAGTTTCCTAAATATGAGTTATGATATTATATAACTTAACTATTTTATTGTGGTATCAATGTTATGAACGACGGAAAAATTACTAAAAAAGTCTTAAACATATTGCAATTGTGCCAATTCAGTCATAAACTTATTTTTTTTTTGACCAATTGAGTCATAAACCTTTTATAATTATTCTCAATCGGTTCATTTGCCCAAAATTGGCTGGTCGGCGTTGACATGGCAGCCGGTTAGTGCCGATGACCTTTTTTTTTTTAATAATATTTTATTATTTTTTCTTCTCCCTCTCCCTCCTCCTTCCTTCTTCCTTTGGCTCCGGCGACCCACTAGAGGGGAGGGCTGGTCGGTTGCCAGATTGAGGTGGCCGGTCTAGCTCGCCTTGCCATTGCTAGGAGAGGGCAAGCTCGCCAATTCGGTGAGGGTGGCCTCGTCGTTGCTGGGTCTAGCGAGGCTAGCCTTACTGGATCTGGCGAGGGCTCGCCTTACTAGTTGGCAAACTTGTGCCCAGTGATAGTGAGCGAAACCTCGCCGAACTGGTGAGGCAATCCGATGGGCTCGCCTCGCTAGTCTGTGAGCTCGCGCCCAGTGACGATGCACCGCCAAATCTGGCAAGGGCTCATCTCGCGGTCATCAGGTGAGGTGAGCCTTTGCCAAATTCGACGAGGGGGGCTCGTCGTCGCGTTTGCTAAGGCCCTCCTCATCGGATATGGCGAGGGCTCTCCTTGCTTGGTGATCGTGAGGCAAGCCCTCGCTAGATTTGGTGGGGGCTCGCCCCACTGTCGTTAGGTGTGCGCTCATCGATTGGCAAGGCAAGCCTGTCGGATCGCCTTAGTCCGGCGACTGGCTAGCTTGGCTGATCGCTAGACCCAAAGGAAGGAGGAGGGAGGAGTGAGGAGGGAGGAAGAAGGAGAAGGGAAAAAAAGGAGAAAAATTAATAAAAAATTTCAAAAAAATAAAATACTATTAAAATAAAGTCATTGGCGTTGGCCGTTTGCTACATCGTGTCGTCGAGGCTAATTTTGGGTGGATGAACCGATCGAAAATAATTATAAAATGTTTATGACTCAATTGGTCAAAAAAATAAGTTTAGGACTGAATTGACACAATTGCAATAGATTTAGGACTTTTTTGGTAATTTTCCCTATGAATGACATACTACTATAAGTTACAATACATATAATGTTTTGCAAAGGACTATTTACTTCTCTCTCTATGCCCACAACTATACTGCAAAAAGACACATTTCGTGAGGCTGGTCCGATGAGTGTCTACTTTTTATTTTAGCTTTTTGTACTTCTATTCTCTGTTAATTGATAAGATTGAAAAGAAATGAGGGTCATAATTGAGAATCATGCAATATGCGGAAGATAATCAATATCGGGTGAAAATTTCCATTCCATACGGCATTCCATTTGATGTCTCAAAAAATCTTAAAAGTTATATATTTTTTCCCCATAAATCCATGATTGCGATTTATTCAAACACTAGTTAAAATTATCATAAGGGACAAAAGATTGATGCTTGGTTGGAATTGTACTGGGTAAAGTTGTCCAAACAATAATAAATTTATTGCATTTTTTCTAATTTAGTCCTAGACTATTTCACATTTTACTAATTGAGTTCATCTAGCCAACTTTGATCGGAAATTGTTGACGTGGAGGTTGAAGGTGTCACAAAGGATGGATGTTATTGATGTGGACAATTTTTAATAACTTTTTTAATTTTTTATTGTTTTCTGATTTTTTTGTTTTTGTTTCTTCTTTCTTTTGTTGAGGGCTGGCCACTAGCCATGGCCAAGCCAACTAGGCTTGCTTGGGCAGCCCTCCCCCAGCATAGGATAGGTGCAATTGAGAGAGGGCAAGGGCTCCCCTTTCTTGGTTGGGCCTTGCTTTGGGGGGGGGGGGGGGGGGACTAGCTCGCCCAGTCATGCTTGGTGACTGATTACTAGCAAAAGAAAGAAAAAAGGGAAAAAGAACGAAAGAAAGAAAGAAAAAAAATATAATTTTTTTAAAAAAATATTGTTAAATTTGTCTACGTTAGCACCGGTTGCACCATGTAGGGCGACTAATGTCTTTGTTAGCAAATTTAGGCCAAGATTGGCCAGATGAATTTAATTGAAAAAATGTGAAAAAGTTTATGAATGAATTGGTAAAATTCAAATGTTTAGTATTGAATTGATAAGAATACAATAGGTTTAGGACTCTTTGGACAAATTTCCCCATCTTAAAGAGGTTCGGCACCACACATTGCTGAAAGTATTGATCACCGACTTCTTTCACGGAAATATTGGTTGATATCTCCAAGTAAAATGCCATGTTAGTCAATTTCAAAAGATTGAAAGAGAAGTAAGGCTCCCTTTATTTAGCAGAAAATGAATGGTTTGAAAAATATTTTCTTTAAATTGATCGACTAAAGCACTCGAAATAATTATTTCATAGAAAATATTTTTAATTATCGATAGTAATTCATGTTTAAATATTTTAGTGTACGGAAATATCTTTCGTTCATTCATTTTTCTAAGTAATATAAGGGATCATTTTTTTGGTAAATATCTTCAAACCACTTAATTTTCATGAAACAAAAAGGAGTAAATGTGAAAGAGTCCTACATTATATTAGTGACGTTTATGATACTAGAGAGAATGGGGCCCCAATGTTGTGCATATCAGTTTCCCTTCTTTTCTGCGTTCAAGCCCACAAGAACCCATTAAACCCAAAGATCTTATCGCATAATCCTGCCGCTAATTATAGCTAGTAATCACTTCTTGGTTTGGCCCTAGAAGAGGAGTAGGTCATTGGAAATCCCCTGATTCCAAGAAGGGGGGACTTGCTTTTGTGCAATCCAAGGAGGTGGACGTAATGCCATGCACGAGACTTTCACAGTTCAATGATATCACTTGACGACTATCTTTTGATCAGATTCCCTAAACTAGTGTTGAGTATGTCAAGCTCCTGATTCCTGAGCAACATCAACACTTAATACGAAAAAAGTATGGTTGTTCCTCTAGACAAGCAGAAAAACTCCGGTTGTGGTGACTTGGGCTCAAGAATCATGAGCCAGGGGGGTCTTGTCATCGTGCTGTGCTCCTCTTTGGAAGCAATGGACCGCCATGAGGTGCACGGTCCACCAAAGACTCTGAAGTCTGCTATGGTTAGCTGTCAAGTGACCAGTTGTAGGAGCCCTTGGTGGAATTTGGCCCAATCCACCATTGGTCTACCTTCGTTTCCTAAACTCCTTGTGAGAAGGGCCGGGGACGGATTCGCTATATTAAGAGTGTATGTGATAAACTCCTTGTATAGATGTAGTAACTTGGTCCAACTAGGGCCTCAATAAGGAGCAGTTCCTAACAAGTTTTTAATATGGCGAATTAGGCAAGAATTAACCAAATTGTGCAAATGTGTGTGTGTGTGGAATTAACTTATGGAGGCGCTTGTTGATGTAAAGACAAAACTTAGCTTTGGAACTCCAAAGTTAGGGGTGTGTATGACAAAATTTTTGGAACAAAAAATTGATTTTTAGCCAGAAATTGATATCTCAATTTCTATTTTAGAAATTGAGAAGTTAAGAATTTTAGTTTCTGATTTCTTCTTCAAATGAATTTCTGGAATAGAAATCTGTTCCAAAAATAGAAAAATTAAATTGCGTTACTAAACGGATTTCTGTTCAAACTTGTTCCAAGGAACAGAGAAACAAACAAATAGAGAAGTAGAAATTTTATCATGCGTAGCCTAAGTGTGTTCAGGTGAGAGTATGGCATGATGGATGTTTTTTGTTTTTTTTTTTTGGGAAGTGTCCACCTGTATATCAAAGGACAAAATTGTGAGGCTCGATATGGACCAAATCTCATAATTGCCCCCCCTTTGATGTGTAGTTTGGTTTATTTCTGTCCCATTCGCCATCTTATAAGTCTATTAGGAATTGCTCCTCGTCTAGGTCCTCTGGCGCTAGCGATCGTTGGATTGGGTCATTATAATAGGAAAAGGAGGAAAAAAAACAATCCTTTTAGGGTTTGTTTGGCCAATCATAGTGCCGAATTTTAATTTTATGAAAATCAATAGATATGATGTTACTTTTGGATGTTCACTCAAATTTACATGTGCAACGGGTTTACCCCGACTTAGTTCGATGAGAAGAGCATGACCAATTCACTAGGTCAATTTCCCATGGCTTTATGGGCCATTGATAGATCCAATTGAAGATTCTACCCTCGTATGAAGGAAATAACACATATTTGGTCAGGCCTTTCTGCAAGTGTGTATTCCAGTGAAGAAACATTTGCACTTCCGATTGAGTTTTGCTTTGAAAAGATGGGTACACCTCTTGTCAATGCAGCTCTATACTACTCTAGTAGGTTCAATGAACTACACCTATATGGGCCTGAAATTGATATGCCTTGTTATCCAGATCAAGATGGAGAAATGAAGGCCGATGTGGTTGTCCAGAGACGATCCAGTTGCGATTGCCATTCGGAAGAAGAAGCTTCCAGGTTAAGTATCGTCGGGCAGGTGGATCTACAGAAGAAAGATTATCGTCCTTGACCTTCTCTTTCTGACTAGATGATGTCCTTTAAAGTTAGTTGAGCTTTCGACACAACACGACAACATAATCTCTCGCAAATACATGTTCATTGAATGTCTATGGGTGCGTTTGGAATCAACTTTGCGAAGGACTTTCCGCTTCTAAAGATACTTGGGCTAAAGCTGGGGTGTTTGGAAACAACTTTAGAATTTCCATTAGGCCAAAGCTGACCTTTTCAAGGCTGAAAGCCCAAGGTGCCTTGGGCTTTCAGCTTTCTCGGCATACAAGTAGCACTATTCACTTTATTTTATTTTATTTTATTTTATTTTCTTTCAAAACTATCCTCACCTACTCTCGATTTTTCCGGTTTTGCCCTCGTTATTGTACTGTTCATCTTCTTCTTCGTTGAAGGCCGACGACGTGTTCCTCAAAGCTGTGAGTGAGCGGCCACCGATGGCTCGGCATGGTCGCGGTGGCCCAGGTGATCATCGTTGGGGAGTGGTGCAACCGCCGCCCTGTCTGGGTCGCGGCAATCGCCGTGGGTCGCGGCGAGGTTTGGGTCGCCGACCTCACCGCGACCCAGATCCGAGGGCGGCGAGGTCCTCCCGCAACCTCACCGCCCCAGATCTTGGTCGCGATGGTCGCCGGAGGTCGCGCGACCTCGCTGCGACCCAGATCCGGGGGTGGTGAGGTCGCGCGACCCCGTTGCGACCCAGATCTGGGGCCGCGAGGTCGTGGGGACCTTGCCGCCCCAAATCTGGGTCACGGCGGGGTCGCTCGACGTCCGGAGACCCTCGTCGATGGTTTTCAGTGGTTGCCCGATGTTCGGCGACCCTTGTGATGGTCTTCAGTGGTCGCCCAATGTCCGGCGACCCTCTGTGATGGTCTTCAGTGGTCGCCCGACGTCCGGCGACCCTTGCTGGTGGTCTTCAATGGTCGCCCGACGTCCGACGACCCTCGCCGGTGGTCTTCAGTGGACGTCTGGCGGCCACCTGCCCTTCCCAGCCATCTGTCCTTCCGGTCATTTTTTTTTTCTTTTGATAATTCTTTTTGTCACCAAAGCGCTTTGTAAATATAATTCGCCCAAACGCCATTTTGCTCAAAGGTACTTCAAATGGGCTTTCAAACTACAATTTTACCAAACGCACTTTGCATTTTGGAAAATACATTTCACTTAAAGGTCTTTGCATTTTCCTAAAGACTTTCCCCAAAAGTCTTTCCAAATGCATCCTATGTCGGCTTAACCTACCACTAAAGCGTAAACGTAAAATCAATGACATTACTTGACCTGTCGTCCTTGCTCGCGAAGCATCGTGCCCCCTGTTTTATCTCACTGCTGTTCTTGACTTTAGTGATTCGATCATTATCAGAGAGCTTCAAAAAAGAATAAGAAGATAAAGTCAAAGCACAACTAATCCTCACTGTATAAGATTCATCTACGGTGGAAGATGAAATTCAAGCAGGATAGTAGCTCTGCTTTTAGATGGCAAAACCGGCAAGATAAACGCGGAGTGTTACTTCTGTTGCAGTTTCAGAATGATAGTACCCAGTCTAGTTGCACGCTTTGATTCAGTAGGTCTGACTTGAAACCAAGTCCCCCCTAAAATGCATTTAACATAATTCTTGAAATACACACAATGTACTCATTTTGCTTGACATGTAAGGTCGAAGAGCTTTCTTCCTTTTGTTTGTCTTGGTGACTAGAAAGCTCACTTTCGATCATTTAGATAGGTAAAATCCAAAGATTATGAAATACCCTGTTAATATCATGGACCGAGTAAGGCATGAGCCCAAACTCGGGCATGTGGCCCGAGTTGTGATTGCGAAGTATGAGTTATCATAACGTAAACATCTTAAACCTACCAAATTATATAATGACAGATGTGAGGGACTTTTTGTTGATCATCTCTCTCTCCTCCTCTCCAGCAACTATTGAAGGAATTGATGTTGCCTTTCAAATGGGTTTCTGCCTTTCCATTTAAACTTTATCCTTATCCTTTTCTTTTTCTGCTTATAATAGCCAAAATTTAGAAAGGAAGTTCATAATTGAAGATTTTCTGAGCATAGTGGAGACAGTGCTTAATATCGGGTCAGAATCGTAGTTGCCATGTAAAGAAGTTCGCATGGCACCGCCAATTACGGCATGGAATTTTAAACACAAATTTAAGTGAATACGCCTATAAGAGAAAATTTTGAAAAGAAGACTTTTTAGTTTTTTTTTTTTTCACAATTTTAATTTTGTTTTTATTTTAGTGTATCTGGATTTCCTTATCCTTAAATGTTCAAAATGTTCAAAATGTTCAGGCAAATATCATTTTGTTTCTATCCTTTGAACGACCAAGTTAAAACTTGAGATCATTATTCCTTATTCATTAATTAAATTTGTTTGATTGTAAGATTAAAAAAAATTGTCGAGCAATAAACTAATAAATTAAATCTTATGAACTGCTCTCTTGTTTTCTTTTTTCAAATCAATTTTAAATTGAGTGGACTTTAGATAGAAAGTGCCAGGGAGTCTTTTTGGGAGCATAAGGTGAGGGTGCTAGTTTAGGATCCACTTGACTTCCATTTGACTGGATTAACAAAGGCTTTGGTGTTCCCTAATAGACATTGATTAAACCTTTCTTTTCTATAATGAACACTTTCAGAGAATCCAAGTTCTCCTTTCTTGTAGTACAAGTGGAGAGGAAAAAACTGACTGGGGATACCTAGGCTAAGGAAAGTTTCAAGACATTTATTTGGATGAGGAAAGGAAACCTTTCAAAGGTCACTTGGATACTTTTAGTGTTCAATTCAAGTTGGAAAATTCCTAGAGTTCACTTAGCTTCTGAATAAGCTTCTTTCTCTTTTGATAATAATTAATATTCATTTAAAAAAAAAAGAATCCTATTCTATTCAAAGGGAGGAATCTCCTTGGTCTTCTTTTTCGATTAGGTAAAGAAAAGCTTGTTCGAATCGAATGGTGTTCATAAAAGAAAGGACAGTCATTTCCAAAGGCTGTCCCAAATAGCTAGATTCCTTCTTTGACAAGCCAGATGGGTGATTCTACCTCAAAAGATTAAAAAAAAAAAAAAAAAAGTTACGCTCAGAAAGAAAGTAAAAATCCTACCTCTTGGATGGATTGTCAAGTTGGCTGCTGTATCATGGATCCCCTTGGGAGGGAAGGATTGACAAGCACACTTGCCTATAGGAGATTAGACTATCCATTGTCTACTGGATAGAATTCCCTTGCATTGGAAGAAGGGGAAACAATTGCCTTTTCTCAGGTTCTCAAACTTTTAGGGATAAATACATTAGAAGTGTCAAAAGTTGTGTATGACACTCACTTTAATACCAAAAGTTTTCCTCCATTCACTTAATTGCCAAATCAAAGAAAAAACAATCATTTAAGTACCAATGGCAAGAAATTTTGGCCAATTTAATTACGTGACATTTATAATTAAAATTATGATATGACTTGGCAATTTTTTTAAAAACTCCAATCCACATGGCATTTTCACGTGACATGTTTGGCGCTGAAGTGATCACTTTTTGACAACAACTGGCACTGAAGTTGTCATTTTGAACAAAATTTGACACTAAAATGATGAGTATTTACAACTTTTATATGACGTCGTTTAGGCTTTACATGCTAACTAGATACGTTGACAAGCCACATAGGATCGAGAAATTAATAAAATATAATCACGTCAGGTTTCCAGTTAACCAAATTGGAGTTGACATTCAAGTGATCGTTTTTTGAAAAAAAAATGATATTCAAGTGATTTAAAAAAAAAATAGTACTAAAGCGAGCGCTGTACATTACCTTTTGCACTTCTAGTATACTTATTCCCAAACTTTTGTGTAAACTAATTTATAAGCTGAATTTTAACCTAACAAGTGAAAATACGTGGTCCATACCCATCATAGATTGAATCGTTGGTCCAAGTTTTTGTTCAGGCCATAGATTTAATCTTACTTGCACCGTGGATGGCAACTTTCCAACTGAATGGACAAAGCATCTTGTTCTTTCGAATCAATGGGTACTTCCTCTTTACACGGACGAATCCCACTACCACAGTCGCTGTCCCCAGTCATTTTTCAAATCTAATATACATTTCCAACCAAATTGTGTACGTGTAATTTGGTCTATATGGTCGATTACCTAGCCCTTGTTGGAGACAGCTCATTAAGGTTTTTTTTTTTTTCTTTTCTTTTTAAAGTTTAGAGTTAGTACTCTTCATTGTATTGTTGGATCTTTAGTCTCTTCCGGATAGTGAGCATAGTCCGAGTTGGGCTGGTCCAATACCTAACCTAGGGATTAACTTGCGCAGTGTTAGTCCCTAATTTTTGGGAGTAAGGACCGACCTTGTTGAGTTCGGTCAGTTCTAGGATCAATCCGAGGCCAATCAATTATATTTTATTCGATTTTTTGTATTCCTTAAAAGGAGAAACATGCTATTTCAAATATATATCCATCAACAATGTGGCATTGAGCAACCAAATCATGATAACCAATACATATCAAACATAAATATAAGATAAGGTAACAACATAAATTTCACATTGACTAGAAGCAACAAACCATAAAAATGAACATGCGAGATGAGCGACAAGGCGAGCAAGGCCAAGGTGGGCAAACTAGGTTGAGGCGAGTGAAACGCTTTTTTTTTTTTTTTTTTTGTGTCAAATTAGGGCTGAGTCTCTTTCTACCTTCAAATTTACATGGCAAGCTACTACAAAGAGAACAAAGGATGATGCATTAGGGTTTAGAATAGACAAAAGCATATAATATATCTAATATATATTATATATAATTGGTATGGGTTGGACCAATCCTAGACAATCAAGATCGAGAATCAATTTGCATAGTATAGGGTTCAGGGGTCTGGAGACCAAGGACCGACCTAATCCTCCTAGGAACCGGACTAGAATCGACTGGGGTGGGCCGATTCATTGTCGGCCTAGGGTCAACCTTAGACTGATGCTCACTCCTATTTCCACAGTAGGTCGCATCGATCGAATTGCATAAATCTGATGCACTGTTTAGTTCCTTGTTAAATTTGTTATTGTGTTCTATTGCTCTACAAACTTGATGATCAGTCCACATAATTTTAGTTCCATGTACTGAACAAGCATTAGAGCGTATAAAACAGTAGAGTTCACCCCAGCACAGTCACCTATGAATTCCCTCGAAATCCAAGTTCAAGCGCAGTGAATTGTCGAAACCAAATTCAATGCAAGAACGACAACCAAAGGACCGAAAATCACATGAGCAAAACGACAGTTAAAGGAACAAAACACCTCAACGCGCGTGCTGGAAATTCAACTGCAGAAAGCAAAGTGATGAGATTGTAGCCACTTGGGGCTGTTCCCGTTCTTCAGCTGTTAATCTTTCGACAATGGAAGGTAAAACACGTGCGGTATCTTTTCATAACCCATCATTGCCGCAGACTGCAAGCCCACTAGCACTGGAAATGATGTAATACTACGTACGTCATGAATTCAACGCATGCTTCTCCTAGTATTGAGGTGATAGTGACATGAGAATAAACATACGTACGGTCAAGTTCCTTGTTCTTAGTCTCGCCAAATACGAGTTTGCCGTGCACTTCTTGGTTGACTCCGTTCGTCGTGCGGCTCCAAATCAAATACAGAATTTTCTCAAAAACTTGAGAAGGAAGCTGATGAAGCTATTATATTTACGGGGACCGTTCCGTCTCATCATCACTCACTCCTTCCTTCACCACTTCGCACTCCCTCGTTTTTGGAGCTCTCCAGATCTTGTCTCTCCCGTAGCAATGGCAGAGAGGGTGAATCCTGCTCCTAATTCCTCTAACTCATCTCTCTCGATACCTGCATTTTCTTTTTATGTGTCGTTTTTATTTTTTATCATTCTATGATTGTGATTCTTCAGAACAATTATCTCTCCATATGGGTTATTATTTTGTTGGTTCCATCCTGTTCATTTCTCTGTTTTGCATCTTCCCCCTGATACTTTCTCTGTAAACAATTAGGAAAAGGAAAACCTCGAATTATTCTTCGCATTCATTTGATACACGTGGCTTTATTTATTTTTGCGTTGTTATTGTTTATTGCAGGTGACCAGAATGTTGATCAAGGTGGATATGCAGTGCCCGCGCTGCTACAGGAAGATCAAGAATGTTCTATGTAAATTTCCCCGTGAGTCTCTCTCTCTCTCTCTCTCTCTCTCTCTCTCTCTCTCTTCCACTCTTTTTAGTTTCAAATTGTTATCATTTCTTGATTCGTAATTACCATTGCATTGGTGTTAATTTAATTCGAATGAGTTTCTATGAATTAATTTGTGCACAATAGAAGTCAAAGACCAGATATACGATGAAAAGCAGAACACGGTGTTGATCACCGTCGTGTGCTGTAGCCCGGAGAAGGTCCGACAGATGATCATCTGCGAGGGTGGGGAGACGGTGCACAGCATCGAGATCCTGCTTGACAAGCCCAATGAGACCGAGAATAAGCCCAAGGATGATAAACCAAAGGATAACAGTCAATGCAAGGTCGTGAGCGTTGAGCATACGAAAGAAAACCACAAGACGCTTGGTCCAACGACGCCTCCACCGACGCCTTTACCGCAGCCGTGTGTGCCGCCCCCCCGAAAGGCGCCAAATCTAATGGTGTGCCGCCCACTGGTGCCAGTGTATCCGATGGTGGGGGTGTGTTGTTGTCCACCAGGTTATAGAGGGTACGGTAGGGGCCCATGTTATTGTGGGCAGAGAAGGCCGGTGGTGTGCTATGATGGATGTGGGAGACCGGTTGGTGAGTGTCAAGGCTGGAGCAGTGGCTCCCTTCCTGTGCAGGGGAGGCCAGTGACGTGCGATGATGGATGTGGGAGACTGGCTGATGAGTGTCAATGCGGGAATAGAGGCTCTTTTCCTGGGCAGAGGAGGCTAGTGACGTGCGATGATGGTTGTGGGAGACCGGTTGGCGAGTGTCAAGGCGGGAGCAGAGGCTCCTTTACTAGTCAGGGGAGGCTAGTGACATGCGATGATGGATGTGGAAGACCGGCTTGCGAGTGTCAAGGTGGGAATAGAGGATATTGCGTGAGCCGATGCGATTATTTTAGTGAAGAAAATGCCCCTGCATGCACTGTCATGTGATCGAGTTCAAAAACTCTCAAGTCAATCACTAATGTAGTGACTTTGTGAAAGATAAATAAGTCGATTTTTCAGGGCTATCTTGGGGTCTTTATCTTTGTGCGTATAGATAGATTGATGAGGTTGGTGGTCTAGTATGGTGGTTTTTGTGGTCAAATACATGACTTGTTGCTTTTTCATTTCTTCAATTCAATAAGATTGAGGCTTTTTCATGTCTCCTCTCATTCTCTCATTCAATGCATATTCATGTCTCGTGCTTGCCTCTATGGTGATTCATTATGGGAAAGAACAGGTCGAGTGAACTGTTGAATGGCCTTCACAAAATGAGTGTAACTTCATCATTTGGCTCGATAATATTGGTATTCATTATAGCCATATATTCTACATCTACTCTTTGCTTGTTCCTTCATTTATTTTGGCTCATTGTATGTCTACTTCAAAATCTATACCAAAACTCCTCTCCCATCTCTTCCCCTGCCATTCCTCTCTCCCCATCCATAACAGCACAATACATCAACAGTGAAATTGTTACCAAAAAAGTCCAAAATTTATTGTAGGGATGTCAATTCAATCATAAACTTTTTAATTTAGCTAATTCAAGACTAAATATTTTGACAATTTGCTAATGTAGTCATTTCGATTAATTTTGACTGGAAATTATTGACGTGGATGCTAGCTATCCTAAGTGGCCACCACTATGGTCGTCGACCAATCAAGGGAAATAAGAAGAAAAGAAAAGAAATGAAAAACAAATCAGGAAATTTTTTAAAACTTGCAAAAATTATGCATGTTGGTGTTGGTTGTGCACATCCGACAGTTGGCATCCACTTAAGCAATTTTCAGCTAAAATTGATAACCACCCCTTGGGCTGACACTACGATCCGATGCTAATACCGACAACGTCACCTTCCCCCTTGCCGATTGCTTGCACCCCTCTCCCCTCATCCCTATCTCTGTTTGTGGCGAGATTGTTCATTGCTTGGGACAGTGAGGCCACACGAGCTCGGCTAAGCCCATAGTTTGAGATAGCCGGCGCTGTGTGAGGCCGGCCTCAAGCTTGCGAGGGCTGCACCTGGTCGCGAGCCTTTGTGGCAAGCTCGCTAGCTGGGCAATCTCTATAACAAAGCTCGACCATGGTGGCCTCGTCTCGATCTGACCTTGACCCGGCGCAGTGACCATTGCCTGCCTCAGATATGAGGTCGGTGACGACCTCCAAAACCATAGTGGCGGTGCGTGTGGGGGTACCGAAGTCTCTCGGGTGAAAATTTACAGTGGGAAGTTGAAGATGATTTGGGTAACTTTCTTCTTAAAGAAGGTAACTTCCTTACGAGGTCGCCGTTAGATTCTAAAGTCAGGGCACTCGTCATCCTCACTTTAAAGGACTCATGCATAATGGAAAGTGAAACTCAAGCAAAGCAATAGCTCTGCTTTTTAAATGGGAATATCAGCAAGACAAAAGCAAAGTGCAACTTTCAATGAATGATAGCGAGTAATCTAGTTGCAACGCTTTGGCTCGGTACGTCTAACTTTAACACCGGTTGCTCCTGACTGCGTCTAACGTCATCCTGCAAGGTCGCTTAATGTGCTCGGTTTCTTTTAGTTATTGCTACAAGAAAGTGTCCTTGATTTCGGTGTGGGTGGACCAGGGTCTTGGCTTTCTCTGTGATCATGATATTCGTTAGCTGTATTTCGGATGCTAGAGGAAGATCGTTATCGACGTGCACTCCTAAAGCGCTCGTGTCACATTTTAGAAAGAACATTCGTTCATCCTTAAAAGCAAAATTTTTGTAACGACAATTTTCACTCCATGAGGACTTCTAGGACGACGAATTAGAGGCCTCTCCTATTTTCATCGTTAAACTTTTCAGGGCAAATTTGACGTTAATTAATATCGTGGTATCTATGTGGAGAATGACAAAATTTTACAACTTATAATAAACATCTTTTTGCCAAGGCAAGTCGTTATACACATTTGATGAGGCCTGAACCGTCCGAATGAGTGCCTGCTTTTTAAAGCAAAAAAGGTCATAACTGAGGATTATAAAATGTGCGGAAGATATTCAATATTAGGATGGAGATCTTCTATCCCATATGGTGCTTCACTCTGTATCTCAACAAATCTTAATCATATATAAAATTTTTATTTTTATAAATCAATGATTGAGATTTATCCAAGCACTAAAGGGATTACCATGCGGGGCAAAAGATTCATGTTTGGTCGGAACTGTAGTTGCCATCTTAAAGAGGTTGGGCAGCACAAATTGAAATTTATCCAAGTACTGAAGGGTTACCATGCGAAGCAAGATAAACTTACCTTTGATTTGCCAAAATTTGACTCTACGGCGAAATACCTTTCAGCGCCAAAATATTTTTCGGTTTTTATTAGAGGAGACAGGTTTTGTGACAATTTTGAATAAGAAATATCACAAGTAGACAACGAGGGTGGGGCTTTGACTCTTCTATTTTTGTTGGCGAGCCTGCCCATTCTCCTTAGTGGTGCTTTTTCTGCCTGGGTTGGTCAGTTGGTGATGTTCCTTCTGGATTTGTCGCCCCATTGCTGTGTTGTGTTGCCTTGCTGACAATTGTTTTTTCGGTTTGCTTAGTGGCGGTTTTCTATTGTTAGCCAGTCTGTTTCGGCTTCCTTGGTTTCCGTTGTTTTTGTTTTCTTTAACATCAGCTCATTTTCACTCTTTGCTCTTGCATTATGAGTTAAAGTTTTTGGTGCCAGGTTTTTGTATAGTTGGCTATTGCTCTATATATTCTTACCTTACCAAAAGAAAAAAAAATATCATAGGTAGACAAGGGAATGGATAACTTCATTTGAAACGAAACCGAATTTATGCAAATTGTTCTGAAATTTAATCAATGATGCGATTTGGGAATTTAATTGATGACAAAGCACCCTTAAACTATAGCAAAGATACACACTAAAATTCAATCAACGATGTGGATCTAGAAACTATTGTCGCGACCTACTCCTTGGTAAGATAGGAAATATATTTAAAGGTATTACCTAAAAGATGGGCTTATGCCTTAATTTTAAACACGGACTCTCCCAAACCCATGCCTCTTGTGACGTTGAGTGTTTAAATTGACACTATGAGAATTTTCTTGTTACTAGTCTATTAGGGTCTGCTAAAAGCTAAATGAGGCATGGGAGTGTGCCTCACTTTGTACATAATCGAAGAATCTAGGGTCAGAAATTTAATTAATTAGTGACATCTCGATATTTAATCTTGTTCATTTTAGAAAGATTTTTGTCAAGTAGTTCGGATTGATTTTAAATATATCTACTAATATGTGAGGTGATCATGTGAGTGTATAATAATTAAAATAACAATTAGCAATTGAATGGAGCATTAAATAAAGTGCAAAGGAAAACAAACATTTAGCACTAAGAAATAAATGCCAATCCTAATTAAACAAAGGGAAACCACGATCATGTCAAAGGCATGCAATCATGGCCATTTGTCCCCAAGATAGATCGAAATCTTATGGTAGAGCTATAAGAGCTTGTTCAATTTTGAGCACAATTTTTAAGGATTTTTGCACATTCTAAGACTTACAAGACTATTTTAAAGCTTTTTCATAACCATTAGAAAAGAAAATAGAATCTTTTGGAATTTTTTTATTTAGCTTAATTTTTAAAAAAATATTTTTAAAAAATATTTTTAATTAATTTTTTAATCCGAAAATAGGGACCTCAGGCTGGGCCTAGGGCCATGACATTGGCTGAACTTAGACTCTGGGGCCTAGTCAGGGATATAAATTAGGCTCTCATGTCAAGTCCACCCGTGAGCTAAACTCAATTTGCTAAAGTACAAACTTAACCCAAACAAAACTAAGCCCACAATCTTCTAACCTAAATAAAGCCCGGATTACCAAACTAAAACATAGGCCCAACACTCGCTGGCCCCGTAACCCAAACTCAGCCCATTCTGCTCATGACAAGCCCACTTTTGTTAAAACAACAATCAACCCATTCTCGATGAAGACCACGCTCAGCCCCCATTTTCTTTTTCTTTTTCTTTTTATTTTTTTTTATCAAACTATCCTATTCTTGTTCTTTTAAAAATAAAATAAAATTTATTTCCTTCTTGAATTCTTCCTCCCATTGCTCGGAAACCAGGACCTTAAGCCCAAAACGTCAAGGCTACGGCAACACCATACGCCCAATCAAAAAAGACCCATTGTCTGACCTCCATCCCCGACTGCTTCTGACCACCGGACGGGCATTTGCGAACGTCCATATCCATCATCATCCGTTCAAGACTTACGCTCATAGCCACATCAAGAACACGGCGAACATTTATAGGGATCTGGCCAAAACACAAAGCAAAGGTAGCCAAAAATTGAAGAGATTCGGACTCGGTAGAAATGAAATCTAACTGAACCCAGTAATCAACAAAGAGTCCGTACCGCACAACATATGTTCACGTACTCCTTTTGACAACTCGGAGTCAGAGATTAATTCTATCGAATTTGGTTTAGGCATTTCTTCAAACACGTGGCAAGCGTGGACCGAGAGGGAGATTTTGGACATCTTTCGAACTCAAATCCGGATATAGACCCAACAGAAACCACACGAGACAAGCCAAAACAATCACATCAGCTCTCCCAAACTTAGCACGCCTATGGTGGGTTTTACAGATACGCCAAAACAGGCGAGACAACTGTTTGCGGAGCTAGCGTCTAATTGTGGGTCCTTATCCGGCTCGAAGAAAGCGGTTGAGGATACGCACACGACACAAATCGACCCAGGCGTCGTCGGTTTGCGTGACGATGGCCTAACGTCGCTCAGCCAAGCCGACTTCGGCCTTCCTCTGTTCTGCTCCCTCCCCGTTTCTCGGTTGCCCCCCTCGCTCTCTCTCCCTTCAGCCGAAGAAGAAAGCCTCCAAAACCGACAAATCCCCCCACCTTGCCAGCTGCTCTTCTCTCTCCCTTTCAAGCCGCCACGCCAGCTGCTGCTAGACCGATCGTATTGTCCTCGCCTCGTCCTTCTCTGTCCTTTTCGTTGTTTGTCGAGAAGCCAGCGTCCAACGGAGAGAAAAAGAAGAGAGGGCTGGCCCAGCCCCGGCGGCTAAAAAGAAAACGTGATCTATTTTAATGAAAATTATTTACTTTACTTTTTACTTTTTTTAAGATTAATTCCTAATTTTCTTTATAATTAAGTTAAAAAAAAAACAACAAAATTTAGATATCAAGAAAATCAAGTCAAAATTCATAGGAGAAGCTACTCTCCATATCTATTCGTACTACCATGACTTCAGCATTTGCATAAGCATAGTCCTCCTTTGCAGCCCAACTTTCTTGCTCGGATTAGTGCTTATTTGTCCACGACACCATCTAGAATTTACACGGATCCAAGGAGTTCACTTGTACCGTGGCATGAATTCTCGAAATTAAAATGATGATGAGGATTTGACACTGTTAGGTCGCTGTCGATGGCGCCCTTTAGATGACTTTCATTAAGAGAAAATATTGGGTACCCTAATAGTGCCACGCAATCGGTGCCCTGAATGATTCATTGCGTGACACCTGTCCCGGTGTCAGTCCACGTCGTCCACTCCTCCGTTTCAAACTAGCGCGTGGGAGCTTCTCTCTCTCCTCTCTCCCTGGCCCACCTCTCTGCACCTTCCGATGCTCTGCTCTCCTCTCTCTCCTCTCTGTCTCTCTCCCCGTTCTCCGTTCCGTTGCGGGGAGGGAGAACAAAATTGCGACGGTTAAGAGGAAAACATAAAGTTCGCTCTGTTCTCTCTCTCTCTCCCCCCTTCGACGGCCCTCCACCTTCGCCTCTGCCGGTTGCCTCCGTCGCCCCCGACGCCGACTCTGACGCCGACGCAGCCTCCGCCTCCCTCTCGTGACCTCTGGTCCGCTTTATCTCTCTTTCGTCCTCTTAGTCACGCCTCTCTTCTGGCAAACCGCGATGCCGACGCCCCTTCGCCTCCGCCGCCCGCCTCCGCCTACGCGCCTGATGCCAACACCGACGCCGACGCCCCTTCGCCTCCCTCTCGCGACCTGCGCTCCGCTCTCTCCCTCTTTTCTTTGCGGAGCGCCCTTACTAGCCAACCCCGACGCCGATGAACCCCTGCTCTCGCATTTTGGCCTCCCTCTCCGCGAGCGAAGGTCGCGCTGCTCGCTCTTTCTCTCTTTCCTCCACGAAGCGCCTCCTGCTCCTGAACGCGGACGCCGCCGACGCCGTCGCCTTCCCAAGCCCCACAGATAGGCACCCCATTGGCGACTCCTGTACGTCCGAAGGTTCGTTTTCTTTTTTTTTGGGGGATTCTACTTAGTAGAATTCGGTGCCATGTTAATGTTGAAGTTTAAAGTTACATCTGCGCTTTTATTTTCTCCCAAAATCGCGTCTGTTGGAGAAGTTGATCCTTGCGTGCTTCTGAATAGTCATTTGCGTTGCAATTCCAAAGGTGTAACTCAGTTGTGAAGGATAAGATCAAAATTTCTCTCTAAGATATACCTTCTTGGTCCACCGATCTATCGAAATAGGTAGTTTACTTAGGCAAATTCATTGCGGCTTGGGCTGTTTAAACCAACAAGTACCTCTTATTTTGTTCATGTGCCAACGAGAGATATGGTGGGACATCCTCACAAGTATGGAGCCGAAGCCTATCTCTCTCGTTTGCTTTGTGAGAGAACCACCGAAAATTGCGGGTTTCTTGTGTTTAGCTGAATTTGACACACAGAGACTGACCAATTTGTGAAGATGACTAATATCACGTTTCTCCCTGTCTTTTGATGCGTCTCTGTTCATAATCAAGTTTGGCGAAGTTGGATTGCTACATGAGGGTATTCTTTTTGGTGTATTGCTGGACACGCAACCTCTACCCATTGTGCATCCTTTTGGGGAGGAAAATTTGGTACTCCCCATCAAGAAAATGCAAATTGTGCAATTCTAGATCCATCAACAGGAAAAAAACTTTACTCTTATTGGCTATTCCCCCTTTCTTTCCAGTTCAGACAGTGCATAAATTGCTACTTTAGTGGAGATACTAACAACCCCCAATTAATCAAAAGGAGGCGATGTTAATGGTGAACTTGTGTGTCTTTAAGTTTTGGTAGCGCATTTTCAAGGTATTGTCATATTTAGTTCTTCAAGATCATGCTGTTAGTATAATGTAGGCCATCAGCCTCAAGCTTCCGATGGGAGAGCTTCTGCAGCACCCAAATCAGGAAAGGCTGATGGCGTGCATTATACTAACAAGGTATTCACAACTTTCTGAGGAGATGAACTATTCAAACCTCTTATCACTGTTTTGATTTTTCTTTTATCTTTTTTATTATTAATCACTGTAGTGGTAGGTCCTCTATTTTGGTTGCATGAGACTCTATACTATCATGCATTATTTTCTATTTTGTTTCTGTTCTATAGTTTAGAATCATGGATTGATGAAGTGTCTGGTGGGCCTTGTCTCTGTGTTCGTTTCTATCAGATATCAACAAAGATAATCATTTGTAGCCTATCTTGTTGAATTTTGATTAAGCACAATCAATATTCTTTTATAGTCAAGTGTGCTCATGAAAGTTTAGGGCATTTTTGTTTGGACTTAAGTAAAAGCAAAAGGTATTTTTTTATTTTCCGCCAAAATTTAAAATATTTGTCAAATTTTAAACTATAATGAAAAATCTTATGTGAGTCTATGTGCCATCATTAAAGGGCTGTGAAAATTAAAGGAGTTTCAGATTGAAAGAATCAAAGTGCGTGAATTTTAGATTAAGCAATAAGTAAATGTCAATCCAGCATTGGTCCTTAATATCCGACATTGTATATTTTACGCAGTTGCATGCTTTTGTGCAATATGAATCCATCAATGTAGCTGAGAAAACAGTGAGTACTCCCTCTATCAATAAGATGAATCATGATGTATAATGTTCTCATCATAATTAAAATGTACATGTCCTATTATTGCAGGTTGAAGAGCTAAATGATGAGGGGAACTAGAGAAGTGGCCTAAGGGTTCGTTTAATGCATAGACACAGGGTATGTGTTCCTCTTTTTCTTCTTTAGTTGCACGAAAGCATTAGTTTCCAAATTTATGTAAATCTATGGTAAAAAAATAGGTAGCCATCATTTTGAAAATCGTAAAAATGACCACATTCAAAAGCTGCCTGTCCCTTTTTTGGTTGAATAAATGGCACTTACAAAGTTGACAATGTCGTGATGTGAAAAGAAATGAAATCATGCAAATGAAATCATGCATAGAAAGTCACCGATAAGAACCGACATTTTCTACTTAGGAATATAGGGTCTGCTCATCCTGCTTTTGATGCGACTGAATTAATGCTACTTGCATGTTCACAGTATGTGGTGCAAAATTTTTTTGAATGAATGTGACTGTAAAAAGATTAACATTTTTCTGTAGAATCAGTGTTACCTCAGTGCAGTTGGGATGGCAGATTTCTTGTAGTTAAAAATCTTTCTAGTTCAAAGCCTCAAATGTATGCTTGACTTCACTTCTCATTCTATGCATGGTAATTTCTCTGCGGTCTTTCTTGAAAGTGGGTGACAAAGACTGGGATCTTCACTTCATACCGTGTTATGTGCATGCATTTGAGATTTTAATAAAAATATTGATTGAAGATTTGTTTGGGTTTAATGCACTCTGCTAAATTGGGATAATTCATCTTTGTTGGTTTTTCCCGCTTCTAGGCAAAACCCTCTTAAGCACGGGGAAGAAGGGACATGATGGAGAAGAACCCTGGGAAGAAGAAGATGCTTCTATATCTGAGCAACAACCAGAGCAACAACTTGAGGAGTCTTTTGAGGAATCTGATGCTCACTTCCAGGGGAATATGGTGAGTGTTGTCTCAATTTTAAAACTAAAATGATGCCAAAATTAAATCGCAAATTTGGACCTTTGGTTAGACTTCTGTATGGGAGCGCTATTGGTTGAGGATCAGTTTGAAAACTTGGATTCCATGACGATGCAGGGGAAGGGCGGAGCCGAGGCTGAGTCCGGGGAAGAGGACGTAGAGGAGGCCAATACCATCAGAATAATCGGGGAAATCATTTGGGGGCTCTTCTTTGAACAGTCTCACCAGTAATGTGAATGCAATTCTGGCGAAGCAGCCTCTGGGACCTCGCATGCCAGATGGAACAGGAGGATTCGCAATGGGTTGTGGGAAGCGAGTCTCAATTAAGTACCACATGACCACGTCATGTGATATCATCATCTCTGTGTGTTTGTCTTCAGCTGATAGATATCACTCTCTTGGAAGTATTTCTTTGGATTAACTGTGCACCTTAGAAATTTACATGCTTTTACTCCTGCGTCTTTGCTGTCATTTAATGAATGCGAGCATTGTGATAGGTTACATAAGCACATCAAAAAAGATGGTCGTGGATGTTTAACATTGAGATGTCCTCATCCATCTTGTGGTTCTGCAATCGGTCAAGACATGATAAATCTATTAGTGCCTAAAGAAGATAAGAAAAAGTATTCTCAATATCTTCTTCACTCGTACATTGAAGACAATAGAAAGGTATATGTGCAACCGTATTCTTTTTCTTTGTGTGAAGTTTTTTTTTTTTTTTTTTAAAGTGTGATAATGACTTTGCACTACTGGGTGCCTATTATATGAAATATAATTTCCTTTACCTCATTTTCCTATTGCCAGACCAAGTGGTGTCCTGCCCCTGGTTGTGAATACGCAGTAGAATATTTTGCTGGCCGTGAAGGTTACAATGTTTCCTGCCAATACCACCGCCCGCGGTGGAAGCGTTGGTTAGGGCTTGGTACCCCAAACGCAGGGGGAAGGGTTCGAACCTCCGTGGAAGCGATGCTTCAATGCATAACGCGCGTCTTACCTGCGCTTGGGGGTCAGCGGTGGGGGCCCCCGGCGCTTCAGGGTTTACTCTCCCCGCGAAGCGGCGTTCGGAGGTTCCCTGGGTCACCAAAAAAAAAAAAAATGTTTCCTGCCAATGCTCTTTCAACTTTTGCTAGAATGTAAGCTTCTTTTTGGAAATTTCTTGTATCAATATGTAGCAAGTAGTGTGTTGACATACTTTTGATTTGATCTGCTGCAGTGTATAGAGGACCGTTCAGTAGAATGTGGCACTGTGGCACAATGGATCATGAAGAACAGTGCTGAATCTGAAAACATGAACTGGTACATATAACTTTAAGCATGTGGAATTTGCCATCATTTGGGTTCTATGACAATGGCGTACAATGGATTGTGTGGTCTTTCCTCTTTCAAGAAACAAGATTGTTTTATGTGACTTACTTACTAGGTTGGACATAGATAGTCCTATTTGGGCATGCTTTTATCAGCAGTATGAGATATTTGATGGCCTAAAGGGCTATCATATATGGTGTAACCTTTGGACCTTCTAAAATCAACCAGTCGACTGCATATAGGAGTTCCACAATTATGTCCTTTCTGTAGTTAAATTTGGAATCCTTGGAATTTCTTAATAGATGGATATGCTTGTTCTTGCTATCATATGTTTAGTGCATTAACATATTTTCTTTGGAGGAGATCAAATAATGCTAAATTGGATGATTTGTCTAGAGGATAATGATGTCACCCATGTCAGTTTGAAGCTTGAACATACAGCAATTCTAAATGTGTCATTTCTTTTTTCTTATTTTAGGAAAAATACTAAGTTTAGCCACTGCAATTCTCCTTTTGATTTATTTATGCATGTTGATTCGAAAGGCAAACCTGGACGGTGGACTTACCAAGAATATGATCTTCCAGTGCATATGGCATTGGTTGGTTGTTATAAGGTTGTTGGACTATTATTTGTTTATTTATTTAAGTTCATAGAGCACTATTGGGAATCAAGAATTCTCGGAGCTGTTTTCCCATCACAAACACGCTCTCCTTTTATTGAAAAATCGGTGGCCCTCTTTACTTCAGCTGCAATGTAGTTTACGTAGATACTTTTCTTAATAGCCTCTGGTGTGACTTCCAGAAGGAGCGCCCATGTGTGCACAGAGACATGCGTTTGACATTCTTACATCAGTTTTTGTTGCTACAGTGTGACCAGAAACTACTTTGACAACCTCGTGAGAGCATTGGAGAATGGGCTATCAGATGTGGATTCCCATGGTGGTTGCAGCAGGGCAACGAGGTCTAAGAATGGAGGGAGCAGCAAGGCAAGCAGAGGTGGTGGAAGGGGAAAAGGAACTGCCAGCACTCGAGTTGGTTCCAGCCGAACCGATGACCCGTCTCACTGGTCTTGCAATCATTGCACGTATGCTAATGTTAAATCTGCAACCACTTGCCAGATTTCCCAGCATTGCCAATGAGGGCAGTGATAGGAAAATCTACAAAGAAGGATGGTTTTCACCAGAAACACGACTTTCATGGACAAGGAACTAGTTCAAGCGCATGGGCAGTGTCCTCTAAGGGGATTATTGGTATGAATCGTTCAAGTTCCCAGTGACAAATCAATTATTAGGAGGCTCAACTGTTGGTGTGGTATGCTGACTGATTAAAGCACAAGCAGCAGCAGCTTTTGGCCTGTGTTTATTATTGTTGTGTGTTGATGGTGGCAGCCTATAATGCCGGCCCATGTATATAGGCAGTAGGGTTTCATCCTCATCGTACTACTTCGGCAAAGAGAAAGAAATAGTGACTGTCACGAATCATTTAATATTTCATGTATTTGCTACTGGAAGAGGCAAATGTACTCCATTTGTCTTATATTTTGCATATTACTTTGTCTATTGGAGTTCATCTGACCCTTTTTTTTTGAAAGGAATTACTTCAGAGTTCGTATTCTGTTGGATGCGTGGGGGCGCTCTCACTCAAGACTGTTTTTACTCAAGACGGTTCGCAAAACCGAAAGGATGATTCTGCTTGTGTATGATGTGCTTCAAACAGATAATTTTTCTGAAGTAGAAATCTAGTTCTCATATGAACGTGCACAATCAATGAACGCATGGGTTCACTCATTCATTACATGAAAAAGCAATGTACTTTTAATGGGAACATGACACGTTTGTTTGTGGACAACAGCAATAGCTGCTTTGAAGCTTGGATGGGTCTCTTATGAGCTTTATTTGAATGTTGCGAAGCATATAGAGCTATGTATCTTAATTTTAATAGATTCCTGGTATTGATGGATGAGCTCAAGTTGTTTAGTTTATTTGCAATATTCAAGTTACGATTTAAAATTTTGGTCTATGAGTACATATGTAATGGTTCATTTGGTCAGTATATTTGATATACACGACTAGATGATATCATCCAACGTATTTTATCTGAATGACAGGTGCTACGATCTATGAAGGGGCTTAAGGGGTGAATTCACTTCATGAAATTGACGGACGTAGCTGAGTTTTACAATATATCATGTGTTCTGTATTCAAACTTGCGGTGATTTCACTCGATATGGGCTAGAAGATCTAGTATCCTATGATAAGAGATTTGCAAGTTAATATGCGACTTTACAATGACATTTCTTTGCATTTAACACTGATAACCATCTGCCAATGGAGATGGTCAGGTTGCCGCAACATGGGGCTCCAAATTCCTTAAGTTGATTAGGATGGGCATTGCAAACCAACTCTGATTAGTAGTTTCAATTGATCTTCCCTTTAATTAGGGAAAATAAAAACATAAAAATTAAATGCCAAGCTGTGTAGGAATCTGACTATTTATACCCAATTTCTTCAAAATTTTCACAGCACTTATGTCCCTACACTAGCAAGCCAATGCAATGATTTTGTATAATGCCTCCTTCCCAATACCCTTAGACTTAAATTTTGTTTCTCCACGGTTCATTTGGATCAGATTAAGAAGCCATGGGTGGAACATCTTTTAGCCTATGAGAGAAGAAGGTTTGTCTTTGAACATCTTCTGACTAAGCGCGTTCAGCATTGCTCTTGACTACTGGCGTGAAGCCATTTTCCAGTCCATGCCCGTTTTCATCATGGCCTTGAATTCATCATAATTGATTCAACCATCCTGGAATACATCCATCACTGAATGAGCACTTTATTTCGTATATTAACAAGATATACATAGATTGCAAATTGCAGGTTGCTCTTGTTATGTATTACCTTATCTAGATCAGCATCGAAAATGATGTCTTCAATAAATTTTTCGTTGTTCGGACGAAGACTGTCATCTATCAAAGCTTCTTTCAACTCATCAAATTCAATATATCCGCTTCAATTCTTGTCAAAGAATTCAAAAGCTTGCGTAAAGTGGTCATCGTTGCCAATCCTTCTCAAGTGGACTGACATACTGACAAACTCCTTTAAGTTTAACGTTCTGCTTCCATCTTCATCAGCTTGTTCTCCTATAAGATGAAGTTCTAATATTAGATGCTAATACAAGAAATCGTGACTCATCAAATTATGAGAAACGAACTTGATTTTGCAAGAAGTGCTGGCAATTATGTGAAATGGTGATACAACCTCATGATCAAATCTTTGACTAACTGATGAAAAACATATTTCTGTATTATGTAATCGGTCCATAATCTTCCAAATGCCTTGCAATTTAAGCAAAATCATGCACTTCACAGCATACAATGCGTCGACATGGAAGAAGAAAACGTAAACCATGTCCAAACATAAACCGATCGTAATAGAATTCAAACTTCCAAAAGTACATGCTGACTGTTAAAAAATCAGCACTTGTGAAAGACGCAAATCAATAGAGATAAGTAGGAAGGTTTTCCTTTATTGAGACTACCAGTAAATTAGAGATTAGCTCATCACAAAAAACATAAGTTCCTCATTGTAATACCCACTAATATAACCAGAAAAACTGCTTTGATCTCACTTTTAGTTAGTTCAATTTCTGCTTCTGCCCCTACATGAAAACCTACCTTAAGGTGAAACAATGCAAAAAAAAAAAAAAATACTATACCACCCACCTTCACACCACAACTAATCTCCGGTTACACACCTCTCCTTCAAAACTTCACACCTGTAATCCACTTTCTTCAGGCATGCTCACAAAGGGTTATTTCCTTTATGTTCAACAACTAACCCACACCATTTGCATCTCTTTCTATCAGCATCAGTGCCTCTTCTCAACATATTAGGCCCTCGCACGGTGCACAGAGAGACTACGCATAATAACACAAAAATAACATAGAAGTGACGACTATTTGAGGCAGCTCTTGTGGAAGATAAGAGTCACTGAGAGAACACAGGGTCATATCAACCGAAATTTCTGTAGAATGCTTTATTCTTGCCAAATGAAGTACGGTATATATTCTTAACTTTTCTGAGGTCTCAATTACAAGAGTTAAAAAAGTTAACCAGCCAAGCTCAAAGTTACGTCTAGATGCACACAGATGTTGCAAATAGATCTCATACAAAACCAAGCCCGAGCTAGACCAGTTCGACATCTTTCTCCCCACTCCTCCATCATGAAAGCTCAGAATGCAGTAACGACTATGTACAATCCTTCAGTTGTGAAGGCAACACAAAGATCTCATGATGGATTATTCGCTCAAGGTGAATGTGAGTGTCGAACAACCTAAGTTGCTGCTATTTAATTAAAAAAAAAATCCAAGCCTTATATTGATCGCTGCATTAAGATCACAAAGCCTACGAAGAAGAAATGGCTACCATTTCAAGCTAGAACAAAACCTTCAAAGTGCAATACGATCCACCTAAAAAGCTACGCTCTCAAAGTCTGTTCTCTCAATTAAAATCAATCTGAAGCCACGATCCAATACATTCGAGGTTTACATGTAAGTAAGTGCAGTAGTGGCATCATTAGCATCAGTGTCAGCGTAAGTTCATTACAGTAGAATATACTACGTGCTGCGCTGCACAATGAGTAGTTATATACAAAACCAATCAAGCTAAGTAACCGTAAAGAACAGTCGTTTTTCCAATCCAAACAACGCATAGATCCACGCCGAACCACATTGAACTAGACAGCATCCGATCCGAGCAAATACAAATTAAGGAACCGATCCGTACCGTCCAATTGTGCGTCTTGGTGAGCCTCCTGGAGAGGGCCTGTATACAGTGGGCGACGTCAGCCCACGGGCGAACCGCCGAGGTCGCGAAGGCAATCTCTGCAATAAGACAAGAACCTGTTAGACGCAAATTGCACAACCCCAAGATCTCCATAACCAGAACAAGAACATGCATAATTGAGTAGAAAGATTAACGCACCTGTTTTGGGATCCATTGAACATAAAGCGGAAGCATAAAAAGGATTACCCACATATATCAAGGGGATCCACGCATCAAGTCCTTCTCCTCTATTGCCCTCCGTATCACTGGCTCAATGAGGTGACCCCCCTCACGTTTAGCGTTAGGTAAACGCCCCTTAGGTGAGGATACATGTGAGAATTAGGGTTAGAGGAGAGACTTGAGCACTATTTATAGAGTTTCCAGCCAGTCCCCCTTATTACGGGCCAGGCTCAACTCGGTCCACACTAGCCAGCCCCATATTAGATTAATTAAGAAACCTTCTATCTCATCTTAGACCAGCCCTGTTTTACGGTAACCGTAAAAACAGTAAATTACAATATCAATTAATGTAGTCCACATTAGGAAAACTCTTACAGAACCGCCAATCCACGATCATTTCACATCCCATCCACGCCACAAGCGCATCAAAAACAGCAGTGGCAGCAGCAGCAGGAAGAGAAAAACTCTAATATCGATCTGATCAGAGGAGGAATACTCACTGCGGAGGTGCCTCTCCTTGGGCGGGCAATCGATGTGGTTCGTCACTTTGACTATGGTCACATCCAATTCCTATCAAACACCAAAAGAAAAAAAAGGCATAAAATCTCCCGAAATAGAAAATGAGAAGAGAAAAAACAAAGCGCAGAAGGAGGAAGAGAGAGAGAGAGAGAGGGGGAGGGAGAACGGAATGGCTGATGGCCTGCATTATACTAACAGCATGATCTTGACAAACTAAGTATGACAATACCTTGAAAATGCGCTACCAAAACTTAAAGGCACACAAGTTCACCATTAACATCGCCTCCTTTTGATTAATTGGGGGTTGTTAGTATCTCCACTGAAGTAGCAATTTATGCACTGTCTGAACTGGAAAGAAAGGGGGAATAGCCAATAAGAGTAAAGTTTTTTTTCCTGTTGATGGATCTAGAATTGCACAATTTGCATTTTCTTGATGGGGAGTACCAAATTTTCCTCCCCAAAAGGATGCACAATGGGTAGAGGTTGCGTGTCCAGCAATACACCATAAAGAATACCCTCATGTAGCAATCCAACTTCGCCAAACTTGATTATGAACAGAGACGCGTCAAAAGACAGGGAGAAACGTGATATTAGTCATCTTCACAAATTGGTCAGTCTCTATGTGTCAAATTCAACTAAACACAAGAAACCTGCAATTTTCAGTGGTTCTCTCACAAAGCAAACAGAGAGATAGGCTTCTGGCTCCATACTTGTGAGGATGTCCCACCATATCTCTCGTTGGCACATGAACCAAAATAAGAGGTACTTGTTGGTTTAAACAGCCCAAGCTGCAATGAATTTGCCTAAGTAAACTACCTATTTCTGATAGATCGGTGGACCAAGAAGGTATATCTTAGAGAGAAATTTTGATCTTATCCTTCACAACTGAGTTACACCTTTGGAATTGCAACGCAAATGACTATTTAGAAGCACGCAAGGATCAACTTCTCCAACAGACGCGATTTTGGGAGAAAATAAAAGCGCAGATGTAACTTTAAACTTCAACATTAACATGGCACCGAATTCTACTAAGTAGAATCCCCAAAAAAAGAAAACGAACCTTCGGACGTACGGGAGTCACCAAATGGGGCGCCTATCTGTGGGGCTTGGGAAGGCGACGGCAGGAGGCGATGGCGTCGGCGGCGTCCGCGTTCAAGAGCAGGAGGCACTTCGCAGAGGAAAGAGAGAAAGAGCGAGTAGCGCAACCTTCACTTGCGGAGAGGGAGGCCAAAACGCGAGAGCAGGGGTTCGTCGGCGTCGGGGTTGGCTAGTAAGGGCACTCCTCAGAGAAAAGAGGGAGAGAGCGGAGCGCAGGTCGCGAGAGGGAGGCGAAGGGGCGTCGGCGTCGGCGTCGGCGTCGGGCGCGTAGGCGGAGGCGGAGGCGGAGGGGCGTCGGCGTCGCGGTTTGTCGGAAGAGAGGCGTGACTAAGAGGACGAAAGAGAGATAAAGCAGACCAGAGGTCACGAGAGGGAGGCGGAGGCTACGTCGGCGTCGGAGTCAGCGTCGGGGGCGATGGAGGCAACCGGCGGAGGCGGAGGTGGAGGGCCGTCGAAGGGGGGAGAGAGAGAGAGAGAGCAGAGCAGACTTTATATTTTCCTTTGAACCGTCGCAATTTTGTTCTCCTTCCCCGCAACGGAACGGAGAACGGGGAGATAGACAGAGAGGAGAGCAGAGGAGAGCAGAGCGTCAGAAGGTGCAGAGAGGTGGGCCAGGGAGAGAGGAGAGAGAGAGAAGCTCCCGCGCGCTAGTTTGAAACGGAGGAGTGGACGACCTGGACTGACACCCGGACAGGTGTCACGTAATGAATCGTTCAAGGCACCGATTGCGTGGCACTGTTAGGGTACCCAATATTTTCTCCTTTCATTAAAGATGAGAGCCCGACATGATTGCACTCTCTTAAGTTCAATCAATTGTCTAATCATGTGTCTTTATGCTATTACGCCATTACATCTTGACAAAGAGTATGATTGACAATGTCTAGGATATGAAAAAAGAAAAAAATTGAAACCATAGATGGGCCTAATCTAAAATGAACGACTCTTATGATATATATAACATGAAATTCTTTATTATTGGTCAATGAGGGCAACCTTGCTGGCCTTTGGTGAGGTCAACCCTTGCCCGAGGTCATCCCTTGTTGGTCATTGCCTTTGGTCGGTCATTGGCCATACTAAGGCATAGTGAACGGCGCACAAAAAATGAAAAAAAAAGAAGAAGAAAGACAATAAAAATATAATTAAATATTCTAAAAGATATTAACAAAACTTGTTCACGTTAGCGCTAGCATGCCACATCAGACAGCCAACGTTCACGTTAAAGATTTTCGACCTAAAATTGGCCAAGTGGACTACATTGGCAAAATTTGAAAAGGTTTTTGATTCAATTGATAAAATTGAAAAATTTTATAATTGAATTGGTAAATGTAAGCAGGTTTAAGACTTTTTGGACAATTATTCCCTTAGTGAAAAAACACTTTGCACTTCCGATTGAGTTTTCTTTGAAAAGATTGTGTACGCCTCTTGTCAATGCAGATCTATATTACTTAAGTAGGTTTAGTGAACTAGACCACTATAGTTGACTCGAGGAAAATTACTGTGCAAAAAATTTGAAAAGTAAATTGGGCCTGTGATAGATATGCCTTATTCTCAAGATGAATAGAGGGTTATATGGTTATTCAGAAAAGCTCCCAGGTGCAGACCCGAAAAAAGAAGACATGTCCTTGGTCTTCTCCTTTTAGCTAAATGGTGTCCATTAAAGTTAGCTAGGAACTTTCGACACAACTCAACATGATCTCCAGAAAAAAATGTTCATTGCATATAGATATGGGGGGATAGATCAGATTGGTTTGTTCAATTTATGACTAAGCATAAACGCAAAATCAAAGACCTGTCATCCTTGCTCTTGAAGCATTATTCCCCCTGCTGTATCTCACTGCTGATCTTTATTATAATGACTTAAGAGTTATCAGTGAACTCAAAACAAAATAAAGTAGAATATAAAGTTGGAGCACGACACATCCGTACTGTAAGGAATTCATTTGTGATGGAAAATGAAACTTAAGCGCAATAATATTGCCGCCTTTAAATGGCAATGTCCGCAAGGCAAGGGCAAAGTGTAACTGCCGGGGCAGTTTCAGTGAATGATAGTGACCAGTCTAGTTGCACACTACGGCATGGTAGGTCTAACTTTGAACCAAGTTGGCCCTAAACTTCATTTAACATCATTCTTGAATTCTCATTTTGTTTGACATCTAGGGTCGAAGAGCTTTCTTCCTTTTATTTGTCTTAATGACGAGGGAGATCACTTTAGATCCTTTGAATATGGAAATCCCAAGCTTACAAAATACCCTATAATATCTTGGATCGGGCGAGCCATGAGCCGAAACCCTAGTAGGTAGCCCAACCGTATGGGAATAATATTTTGATGATGAGCTCAATCCTTTTCGTTTGTTGTTGGAATTTGCTAAGTATCAGTTATGTTAACCAAAACATCATCAAGCTATCAAATTATACAATGACAGATGTGTGGAGATTGTCAATAATTAAAAAGAAAAAAGTTCATAATTGTAGTTGCCATCTAAAGGAGATTTTTTTCGTGGCCGCAAATTGCCATGTCCACAAATTCATTTCACTAAAGTTCTGGTTGATATCTCAAAGCATATTGCCATATTTGTCCATTTAAGGAAATTGGAAAAGACATAAATCTGGAAAATGCTACATACTCTTAAAATAACAATTATGATGCTAGAAATAAAAATTGGTGTACCAAGTTTGGAGATAATCATAAAAAATTCTTAAACCTATTGTATAGATAATTTAAGAAAATTGGAAAAGACAAATCTGGAAAATGCTACATACTTTTAATAATAACAATTATGATGCTAGAAATAAAAGTTGGTGCACCAAGTTTGGAGATAATCATAAAAAAGTCTTAAACTTATTGTATAGATACTAATTTAGTTCTAAACTTTTCAATGTGGCTAATTTATTCCCAAACATTCTGGCGATTTGTTAATGTAGTTGTTTTGACCAATTTTAGCAGAAAACGGCTAAAATGGCGGTCTAGTTAATGTTAGCCGACATTGAAGTAGACTATTTAATCCTAAATCTTTTAATGATTTGTCTTAGTCTTTTTGACTAATTTTGATAGGAAATTGCTTAGCAACAGTGGTTCTACGTGATATGGCCGGCATTGACATATATAATTTTATAATTTTATAATTTTATATTTTTTCCTTTTTTTCTCTTCTTTTTTCCTTTTATTTTATTTTTTATTTTTTTTTTTTCCTTTTTCCTTTTACACTTTTTCCCTCCTCTAGCCATCGTTAGGCCTTGTTGATGGCTCACGTCGGGCAAGGGATGCTCGAGCCTAGGTCAGCAAGGGCAGCCCTTGCTTGAGGCCAATAGCAGCCGGCAGGGCCTATCAAAGGGAAAAAAGGGAAAAAGAAAAGAAAAAAAGGAAAAACAAAAAAGTCATAAAATTTAAAATATTATAAAAATTGTTCACGTTAATACCGGCCTAACACTTAGGACAATTTGCTAACTAGAGCACTACATTAGTGGTTTCTAGCTAAAATTTGTTGAAATGGCTAAACTAATGTATTGTTAAAAGGTTAATGATTAAACTAAAAAATCATCAAAATATTTAGGATTAAAAATGCACAATTGAAATGTTTAAGGCTGAATTGATCACTGTATAATAGGTTTATAACTTTTCTGACAATATGAGTATGGACAACACCGAATAATATATATCTAGCTGTATCGTGAGGAATTTCTAACTCAAATTTCAAATAAATATACCTGTAATAGAAATATTTGAAAAGAAGACTTTTTAGCTTCTTTTTTTTTTTAATCTAATTTTAATCTTGTTTTTGTTTTAGTGTATTTGGGTTTCCTTATCCTCAAATGTTCTTCAAATGTCACTTTGTTCCAATCTTTTTAATCTCCAAGTTAAAACTTGAGATCGTTATTCCTCCTTCACCATTTAAATTTGTTTAAATTGTAAGATTAAAAGAATATGTCCAACGGTAAACTATAATTAGTTCTTATGGACTGCTCTCTTTTTTTTTTTTTTTGGAATCAATTTTAAATTAAGTGGACTTTAGATAAATTTGTATCGTGTAACGACTTTCCATGATTTGATAGGAAGCCCAAGTTGGACTTATATCATATAAATAGGTACATGATGTAAGTTATATCGTGACAACTTACGTGGGACCACTAGCTAATCAATTTTTCCTTTTTTTCCTTTGTCTAAGTGAAAAATTGAGCATCTTTGCTCGTAGCAAATAGAATAACAATATAGAACACTAAAACGTAAATGTTTAATGATTTATTAAGGGTGAACATGGTTTTAGGGTAGAATAAAAAACCTGAGAATTAAATTAGAGGGAACCAGTCCGGCTCTAGATTCTAAGTTCCAATAATTAAGGAACCTATTTCGATAGTAGATTTTAGTTCTAGATGAAACTAAGAACCTGGAACTAGTCTTTATATTTTTCTTGTTCTATGTTTGCACGTAATCCTACAATATTCCGTGGTGTCCAATGATAAGTATATGATTTGAAACCATTAGTATGAGTTTCCATTTTTGGCAATATCCATGAATGAGACTTTTATTTTGCCAATATTTCATAATTTTCGTATTTCTAAATATAAGTTATGATTAGTGGATTATAGTAAATTGTAATTATTAGAGGTGATTATTCACTACAATTGTTTAATTAAGAGAATAAGTGGAACTTGCATAGACTCTGGAATCTGTGATAGGATAGGTATTGGGTTCCTGGGTATACAAGGAAGGTTCGAGTTCCAAAAATTAGAAAACCTATTCCGACAATTTCAAGTTCTAGGTGAGACTTTGATGGAACTTTGAACCTTTCATCCCCTATGGTTTATAGATAAAATGTCGTTATGTTTAATATTACAGTCACATAATATACTATGGCATATTAAGTAGGGCAAATAAAGAATAAAACTCTATATATTTTAAACAAAACACTACTTCCTCTTACTTTTTGTTCATTTCAAAATTACCCTTTATAAAAATTAACATCAAATGTCATCCACCACCAAAGCTTCGCTTGCTCCACTCGAAAAACAACCATCCTCACCCATTTCGGCAACTTTAAAAAAAACTACCATTTTCTTCTGTTTTCGAGGTAATTCTCAATCTATTTTTCAACTTTACATACTTATTTGCTTTTGCACACCCCTCTAACACTTGCTTAACACTAGTATCTAATTAAGGGAACTTTTCTAAGGAAGATTATCCAAAAAGTCCTTAGTCTATTATACGAAAATTAATTCAATGCTAAACTTTTCAATTGTACTAATTTAATCATAAATTTTTTTGACAATTTGCTATTTTAATCTTAAATTTTTTGATAACAAATTTGTATAATTATAATATTTTTAACAATTTACCATTGTAATCCTTCAGGGTAAATATTCAAATAATAAGAGTATAACTAAATTGTCACGCCCCGATTCTCTATCGCGTGTCCATCCCTCACCTGGTCGATTAATAGCGATGTACCAGGACGCATCGCCGATCCTTTCTTTTTAATACGCATGCGAAAGCATATAAAATAATCCATAGACAATAAAACATTGGGATAGAAAAGTGGGGCCATATTTTTCACATGAAAACACAACCATACTTTTATACAAAGCAAACCTCATAGTGCATAAGACAATACTATGTACATAAGTCTGAACTATCATACATCAATTCACAACTCAGGTTTGCAAATAGGATGGGATCTCAGTCCTCATCCGGGTCATACTCCGGATCATCCTTGGGATCCTCCTTAGACTCTTCCTCCGGTTCCTCATCAGGGTCCTCCTCTTTGGGTTCTTCCTCCTTAGGTTACTCCTAAAATGTTGTCCCACAACCAGGATGAGACTACATCTCAGCAAGTTCTACTCCCTAAGACCCGATTAGTAAACCAATACGCTATCCGGGCTGCCTATGCACACACGGGTCAAAGGACTTACCTTGGTCTCAAATTCCATTTGCATATTAGCACAGTTCAATAGGCACCTAAGCAATCACAGATCGATATCTTGGTCAATCGACTTAGTTGATTTCATGTCAATCAGACCATTCCCTGGTCGTCTCCCTTATTCAATCTCAAATCTTACTCACGGCTCCACGAGCATAGTCTACCAAATTTCTTGGCAACAAATTACAGTCCAAAGGACACAACCCATCTTTTAGGTGACAAATTACAGCCCAATGGATGCAACCTTTTATAGGTGGCAGATTATGACCTTATCAGGTGCGACCCCTATCGGGTGGCAATTTACGGCCCAAAGGGTGCGACCTCTGCCAGGTGGCAATTTACGGCTCAACGGGCGTGATCGATTCCAAATTCGGTGGCAAAAATCGGCCCAACTGGCACAGACATACTTTGACGGCTTTCGAGGTTCAACTCACAACCTCTTACAGTCAAATTCTTATTGAACACCGACATTGATCAATCTTGGGATAAATCCCCACATACTCATCAACTCACTCAATTTCCACAAACCAGTGCTCAATTAAATAAACAGAAAGCACAACTGCAATCAGCACGAAATTTTCGTCGTCGGCTATCCTAGCCTAATTTCTTAAAAAAAAAAAAAATAATTAGTTTTGAAAATTAACAAATAATTAATTAATTTTGAAAATTAATAAATAAATACTAAAAATCCAATTTAGGATCGTAATGCCTAATTGAAGCCCGATAAAGGTCGGGAAAATTCGGAGATGCATTCAATAAATAATAACACATTTCTACTTGCTAATGACTATGTCTAACCACTTAACATGCATCACATTTAATTAATAATCACTAATCTACTCTAATCTAACCACCTAATTACACTTAATTAAATCTAATCAACCATTAAGCATAATTAGCAAATTAAGAAAGCATTAGTGAGCAAAACTCACTTGATTAAAAGCGGAGACCGGATCACCACGATGGTGGCCAAAATCCGAATTTTTGGCGAGGTCGACGATCACTCAAGCCGGGCCCAAAAGCCTTGCTAGCCCACAGCAAATTGCTAGGCTTGGTTTGGGCTTTGGCTTGGCTGCGACTTGGGCCTGCTTCGCGGGCCCATGATGGGCTGAACTTTGGAGATGAGATTCAAATGGACTGGGGATTGCGGGCTTGCTGGACCAAATTCGCTGGACTTCAAGGAGAACTAAACTGTTGAATTCTTGGGCCAAATTGCGGGCCTTGCTGGGTTGAAAACTGAACTGGGTTGCTGATGATGCGAGCCGAACTATGGGCTGCTTGTCGGTGTTTTGGGCCATGTTGTACAGAAAGAAGAAGCGAAGCAACTTCTTTGGCGCTAAAGACCTATGTAGCATAGACACTCTTCGAAAGCTTTCGTGTCGTGTCCGACACTCCGACACGTGTCCGACACGCTCCGACACGTCCCGACACGCTCCGACACACGGTCAACGAGTGTCGAAAAATCCGACACGTGGTCAACTCTCTCCGACACGCTCTAACACGTGAGTCCAGAATTCCGACACTCGATTCCAACATGCACGGGGTTAATTTTAAAAATTTCTAATACTTGAGGAGTCAAAATATAAATATACACAAAAGAAGTAATAAAAGAAGTAATAAAATTGCTATAAATATACACACATGGGGTCAATTTTTTTTTTTCAGTTTTGTTTTTTTTAGAATTGTTTTATTTTTTAAAAAAGTCTTTTACTATGAAAGAAGTAATAAAAAATGCTATATATGATAAATAAATAAATTTTAAAATATCATTTCAGCATTTTTTTTAAACAATGTTTTTTTCCTCTAAGTTTTGTGTATTATTGTAACAAATTAAAATAATGAATGATATTATTTAATATTTTTCGTGTAAATTAATTATATGCTATTTTTATTATCATTATTTATTTATGTATTTATATATAAAAATATATTTAATATATAACGTGTCGGAATGTGTCGAAATTTTCTATTTTTAAGAAATGACGTGTCGGCGCGTGTCGTGTCGTGTCGTGTCGCGTGTCGCGTGTCCGTGTCGATACTACATAGCTAAAGACCTACTGACTTTGCTGGAGAATTTAGTTGGCGTTGAGCTAGGGGGAAACCGAGCAAGAGAGCTGGCGTCTTCGGTGGACTGTTGGAGACGTGCTGGCCGCTGTTTCGGTCTTGATGGACATGACAACGGCAGCAAATTCGGTGGAGACGTTGGATGCGTGCGGCTTCGGCTTCGCTGGCTTCGGTCAACAAGATGGAGGAGCTGTTGGTTTCGTTGACTACGAAGGCGGCCTGCTGGCGTTCGGCGGAGAGAAGATGGATGGGATGATGATGATGATGGAGATGGATGTGGGATGGTGGATGAAGACTTGCGGTCAGCTTTGGGGAGGTTTGTTGGGCGCTGGAGTCGACGAAGGAAATTGAAAGGGAATGGAGCTGCACGGACATGGGACAAAAAGGGAGAGAGAAATCGTGGACGGCTGTCGCAGACGAAGACGAGAAAGAAGCCAAAGACAGCTAAGAGAGGAAACGTGCAAAAATGAAAAGAAAGAGAGAGAGAGGGCCTTTCGTGCGTGGCTTCAACGGAAAGAGAGAGAAACGTGGAGGGGTGGGGCTGTGCGTGAGGGAGAAGCCAACTAAGGGGGAAAATAATGGTCAACATGGCTTAGCCAAAACATTGGATACTTGCTCCCACCAATCCTCAACCTCATCCTCTGTCTTCCCCCATCACTTTCAAGCATAATATCTCACAATTAAACCAAATTGAAGCTAAAATTCCAGCCCTCCTATGAGCATACGAATTTCATAATTTAAGCTTCAATTTCTTCTTCGATTTCCTCAATTCAATGTCCAATTTTGTCGAAGAAAAACCCATATCACTTTTGCAGGTCCCTAACGTCAAATAGCTCAACTTGTAAGTCCAAATTTCCTTCAATTGAACCTATCCGAATTTCCACTATTTTTCCGCGACGCCCGAATCCATCTTTCGTAAAAATCCTAAACTTGACGGAATTTTTTTGAAAGACAAGATGACATCCTATAAATGAATCATGATATGCTCGAACGTCCGATTTCCGAAACCGAATTCTATTTCGTACTTAAAAACTATCTAACGCGATCTTACTCCGATCCAACCTACCGGGTAGCTTTTAGGGATTTTACTGCGATTATATCTCTTAACGGCTTCACCTAATAAATTTGTTAACTCATGAGTGATTAGCTCAGAGAAAAAGGACTATATGCACGCCGATGAGATGCCCATTTAATATATTTGGGATGGATCGAAATTCAGGATGTCACATAAATTTACAAATTTGTAAAAAGTTTAGAATTGAATTGGCAAATTATCCAAATGTTTAAGATTAAATTGATGCAATTAAAAAGTTTATAATTGAAATGACTAACGTACAATAGATTTAGGACTTTTAAAACAATTGTACCATTTTTGCCATGTGCATGATTCTTTTATGGCATTAAGATATAATCAGCAGCCACGCACTTGCAAGCCGAAAGGCCCACAACAAATTATATACATTGGTGATATGCTATAAGCCTAGTATCTTAAATTAAAAGGAGACACAATTGCCCAGTGGAATTTATGGTTTTCTCAAGTTCTCAAACTTTTATATAAACCAATTTAAAAGCTGAATTTTATCCTAACCAAGTGAAAATCCGGGGTCCATAGCCATCATAGAACTCCACATTTGTCATATATTTCATGTATCACACTAGATAACTATCATATATATAGAATACAATTCACTTTCAACATGCTTTGGTGGTGAAATGGTGAGTTGTAGTTCTAAGTTTTTTTTTTTCAGGCAATAGATCTAATCTAATCTGCACTGTGGATGGCGACTTCCCAACTAAATGGACAGTGACTGGATACATTAAGCTTCTTGTTCTTTTTAATCAATGGCTACTTACTCTTTACAGAGATGAATCCCACTGCCACATTCGCGGTCCCCAATCACTTTTCAAATCCAATATAGATTTCTAACCAAATTGTGTACGTGTCATTTGGTCTATTGTCGATGGAGAATCGTTCTTTGTTTCTTCCCACAATTCTTTAATTTCATGTTATGCTCTTTGGGGAGATCGATTTGCCATATGAGGAAGGTCTTACAAATTTTTTTCTGGAGTTTGATATATTTCAATTAATTTATGTCACGCGTTTAAAGTTCAATTTGGACTTCACATGAAACCACATAACCCATGTTGGAGACAGTTCATTAAGGTTTTTTCTTTTCTCTTCACAGTTTTAAATTAGTGCTCTCCGTTGTATCATTTGATCTTTAGTCTCCTCTTAGAACTGGTCACATTGATTGAACTGCCTAAATTCGGTGTGCCGTTAGTTCCTTGTTTTGTTATCTTGTTCAATGGCTCGACGTACTTGGTGATCAGTCCATACAATTTTAGTTCCCTGTGCTGAGCCAAGCATTAAAGCGTGTAAAACAGTACAGTTAACCCCAGCACACTCACCTACGAATTCCCACGGAATCCAAGCTCATGCGCAGATGTCGAAACCAAATTCGGTGCAAGAACCACAATCAGAGGATCGAAATCACGAGCAAAACGACAGTTTTAAGGAGCAAAAACTCAACGCGCGTGTTGAAAATTCGACTGCAGAAAGCAGAGCGATGAGATCGTAGCCATCGCCCTGGTGCTGTTCCTGTTCTGCCGCTGGAATTCTTTCTTCAATGGAAGGTAAAACACGTGCGGTATCTGTTCAAAACCCCATAATTGCCGCAGACAGCAAGCGCCACCAGCAATGTAGGTGATGTAATACTACGGACGTCACGAGTTCCAAGCACGCTTCTCCTACTATTCAACGTGACAGCGACGTGAGACCTACCATACGTACGGTCAAGTTCCCCGTTCTTAGTCTCGCTAAAATACGAGTTCGCCGAGCACTTCTTGGTTGACCCCGTTCGTCGTGCGACTCCAAGTCAAATGCAGAATTATCGCAAAAAATTGAGAAGGAAGCAGGTGAAGCTATTAAATTTTTTATAGGAACCGGTCTCTTTCTGAACCAGTCTGTTCTCGTCCTATATCATTCATAGTCCTCTATCACTGACATCCCATCATCATCATTCGCTCCTTCCTTCACCACTTCGCAGTCCCATTCACTCGTTTTCGGAGCTATCCAGATCTTGTCTCTCCCGCAGCTATGGCAGAGAAGGTGAATCCTCCTCCTATTTCCTCTTAACTCATCTCTCTTGATAACTGCCTTTTCTTTTCTGTGTCGTTTTCTTATCATTCTATGATTGCGATTCTTCAGAACAACCATCTCTTCATTTGGGTTATTATTTTGTTGGGTCCACCTTGTTCATTTCTCTGTTTTGCATCTTCCCCTTGATACTTTCTCTGCAAACGATTTAGAGAAGGAAAACCTCGAATTGTTCTTCGCATTCATTTGATACACATGGCTTTATCGATTTTTACATTGTTCTTGTTTGTTGCAGGTGACCAAAATGGAGATAAAGGTGGATTTGCAGTGCTGGCGCTGCTACAAGAAAATCAAGAAAATTCTCTGTAAATTCCCCCGTGAGTCTCTCTCTATCTCCTCTCTCTTTTTTTTTTTTTTTTTGCCTTCCCCTCTTTTTAGTTTCAAATTGTTATCATTTCTTGGTTCGTAATTACTATTACATTGGTGTTAATTTAATTTGACTGAGTTTGCTATGAATTAATTTGTGAAAAAAAGAAATTCGAGACCAGACATACAATGAAAAGAAGAACACGGTGTCGATCACTGTCGTGTGCTGCAGCCCGGAGAAGATCCGGCAGATGATCATCTGCAAGGGTGGCGAGACGGTGCTGGGTGTTGAGATCCAGCTCGACAAGCCCAAGGAGCCCGAGAAGAAGCTAGAGAAGCCACCTGAGAATAAGTCCGAGCAGAAGCCCTCGAAGGCACCAGTTCCGGTGGTGGACTCCCAACGAGTGCCAGCATATCCGATGGTGCCGGTGTATCCGATGGTGGGGGTGTGTTGTTGTCCACCGGGTTATGGAGGGTATGGTGGGGGGCCATGCTATTGTGGGCGGAGGAGGCGAGTGATGTGCGGCGATGGATGTGGAAGACCGGCTAGTGAGTGTCGGGGTGGGAGAGGTTACTACGTGAGTCCATGTGATTACTTTAGTGATGAAAATGCCACTGGATGCACTGTCATGTGATCTAGTTCAAAATTTCTCATGTCAATTGCTAATGTGGTAACTTCGCCAAAGATGCATAAGTCAACTTTTCAAGTCTTTCTTGGGGTCTTTTATCTTCGTGGGTATAGAGAGATTGATAAGGCTGGTGGTCTAGTATGGTGGTATATGTGGTCAAGTATGTTTAACGCCTGACTTGTTGGTGGTTGATTTCTTCGTTTCAATAAGATCGAGTCCAATTTATTTCTACTCTCATCTTCTCATTCAGCACATATTCATATATCTTGCTTGCCTCTATGGTGATTCAACATAAAATGAAACAAAGATGATTGAGACTATGCCATTTGGCTTGGTGATAGTGGTATTATGATTAAATTGATATTTATATGATAAGTTTAGGACTATTTTGGTATTACCCCATCAATGATCGAGAGCCACCCTTGGGTTGACGCCGCACAGTCCGATGTTGACGCCAATGGTGTCCCCTCCCCTTTGCCTGTTGCCTACACCCCTCTTCTCTCATCCCTGTCTCTGTTTGTGGCGAGATTGTTTGTGGCTTGGGACAACGAGGGCATGCGAGCTTAGCTTGAGCTCGTGGCTTGCAATCGTTGAGGCCATGTGAAGCCAGCCTCGAGCTTGTGAGGATCGTGATTGGTCGCAAGCCTGTATTGCAAGCTCGCTAGCTCTTGACCATGGCAGCCAAGACCTTGATCTAACCTTGATTTGGCATGACGACCCTCACTTGCGTCAAATATGAGGTTGGTGATGGCCGCGATGCATGTGGTAGAGAGGAGAGGTGTGTTGAGTTTGTTTCACATCGACTGTGGCATAAATCGGTGGTCGGTTTATAAGTGAGAGAAAACCTTACCATTTGAGCTAGCTTTTGGGGGTGAGAGAGGCCAAATACCATCCAACAACGTGGCGGAGAGGTGTGTGGGACCGAGCAAGTCACTCGGGTGATTATTTATCGTGGGAAGAAAAGTTGAAGATGAATTTTGTAATTTTCTTCTTAAAGAGGACAACTTCCCGATGAAGTCACCATCAGTATGCAAAGTCATGGCAGCCCTCATCCTCGCATGTGATGGGAAGTGAGACTCAAGCAAAATATTAGCCTTTGCTTTTTAAATGGCTGTATTGGCAAGGCTTAAGCAAAGTTGAACTTTCAGTGAATGATAGTGACTAATCTAGTTGCAAAGCTTTGGCTCGGTCCATCTAACTTTAACACAAGTGGCTCCTAATTGCGTCTAACGACATCCTTCAAGTTCGCTTAATGTGCTCAGTTTGTTTTAGTAGTTGTTCAAGAAAGTGTCCTTCATTTTGGCTTGGGTGGACTAGGGTCTTGGTTTCCTTTGTGATCATGATATTTATTTGATGTATTTCAGATGTTAGAGAAAGATCGTTATCCACGGTGCACTCAGAGAGCGCTTATGTCACATTTTAGAAGGACCATTTTGTTCCTTAAAAGCAAAATTTCGGAAACGGCAATTTTCACTCCTTGAGGACTTCTAGGACTAGGAATTGGAGGCCGCTCCTATTTTCACCGTTAAAGTTATGGGGGCAAATTCGATGTTACAACTCATAATAAACGTCCCTTTGCCTAGGCTGGACGTTGGTTTCTCTCTCCCTACTTTTGTACTAAAAGACACATTTGATGAGGCCCCCCACATGAGTGTCTGCTTTTGGTTTTAAAAGCAAAAAAGGTCACAATTGAGGACTATAAAATGTGTGGAAGATATTCAATATCAGTATGGGGATCTTCACTCCCATACCGTGGTTTACTTGGTATCTTGACTATTGGAAATAAATTCCTGAAAAACGAACTAATACTCGAAAGATCAAATACTGAAAATTAACATGAAAATGTGTCTGGAAAACATATAACATCGATTAAAAGATATAACACGGAGATGGATATAGCTTGTTTGCCACAAATAAGTAATGTTGTAATCTCAAAAGAATTAATCGAGACTCTAGCATTTCGTTTGTCAAGAGAGAAAATATTGTTGTCCAAGGAGAGAAAAAGTACGTTCTCTTTTTCACTTTATCTCCATTCAACGTTCTCCTTTATATATATATAGAACAGTAACTGCACTATTTCTTATGGGCCATTCATTTATAAGCCGGGTTTTGGCCCAATATAGGTGGACGGGCTTGACTTGGCCCATCAAATAAAAAATCCATCATCTCCCACTTGCACATGGTGGGCTGAACATAATTTTTTATTCACTTCTCTGCAACATTCATACTAGTAAATAATCTGTGTGACCAATATATTTTGAGAGCTTATTGCCATACATTTATTATGAATATATAGTAACTCATAATGGGCATCACATTTTTTAGTGGATATAGTATGCCTTCCCCTAGATCAATTGATCACATTTATATCTCTCTTGATTTTTTTTTAATAATGATATGTTGTATTCATAATTATGATTATCTCAAAACAATTATGATTGATTGACTAGTGAATACAAAATTAAAATGTGATTCTCCAAACTCGATCTTCCTCTTTTTTTGAAACTCTCTATTAAATGTCCCATTAAATCGAATTAATTCATGATCATTGGCAATATTCTAAGATAATAAACATTGAATAGAAATCTATAGACCAAGTAAGAGTTATGAGGGCACTTAATTGAAGAACTATTTTCCTCAAGAGTCTCACACGGCATAAAAGTTGAGATCAAAACTTTTGTCATTCATTCTTTTTAGTCGTCTCATGCATACATAGTATGAAATATGTATTATGGTATTAATTTATTTCCCATGGATCATATGTCTACACTTTTAATACCGTATAGATGATAGTTTAGACATATCTACTATCTAGCTTGAGTTCACCTATCGATTTCCTTAAAAAATCCATTAAAACTCACATATGATATCAAAGATAGATAAAGCAAAATATGTAGGTTATTTTACTTTCAGATATAATAAACATTATGCCATCGTTTTAACACTCAGTTAAGGTGACATTTATATTTTAAGCTTGAGTTCTCGATTATCACATAAATAATAAGCTTAAAAATTATATCATCTTTATTTACCACATAGTAAATAGAGGCGATTACCCGTCTAAATGGCTAATCTTTTATCTGTCCGACAAACTTTTTCAATTTTATATGATGCATTAAGCATTAAGATGCATAAACTTCAAACAAAAATTTATGGGCATTAATAATGAAACACAAATTCATTAAATGTAAACACTTAAGAGAAATTACAACATTTATTACATCAATCTCTATGGAGTCATAAAGATTTTACATGGTCACAGAACATATCTTTAGGTATTGGCTTTCTGTTACTATTATATGTGTAGATATGTACTATAAGTTCACATGTTTTCGTACAATTATATCTTTGACAAAATTATATTTGGTATCTATATGTTTGATTTTGTTATGATATTTTGGATCTTTGGTGTACGCTATTGCTGCTTGGCTATCACTATTAACTAATAATAAGTTTGCAGCATTCTTAATAACACCTAAATAATTCAAAAATCTCTTAAGTCAAACACTTTTTATATTGCTGTTGATAATGTCACAAACTCAACTTCCATCGTGGACAAGGCTATACATGTTTATTTCTTACCACTCAAAAGTATGATGCCATTATTTTGTATGAAAACAAATCTAGAGGTAGATTTCATTTCATTTAAATCTCCTCTCTAATCAGCATCAAATAGCCTTTAAGTTGTAGATCATTTCCTTTGTAATTCAGCGTATAATCAACAATTCTCTTTAGATACCTCAGTATTCTTTTAACGACTTTTCAATATGCTTGACTTGGATTAGATTGGTATTTACTTACCATTTCAATTGCAAAACATAAGTTAGGTCTTGTACACATCATAGCGTATATTAAGCTTCCAACAGCACTAGCATAAAGAACATGTTGAATTTGTTTATTTTCTTGTGGAGTCTTTGGACACTATCTATTACTCAATCCTTCACATTTTATAATAGGACTATATATGGGTTTACAATCTTGTATATGAAATCATTCAAGAACCTTGCTTATATATGTTTCTTGTGGAAGAGATAATGATCTCTTCAACCGATTCCCTGAAATCTTAACTCCAAGAATGTATGCAGCCTCACCCATGTCTTTCATTTCAAAGTTGGAAGACAACCAACTCTTAACGGTATTAGCAAACTCCATATTGCTTTCAGCAATAAGTATATCATTAACATATAATGATATGACTATAAATTGATTTTTGGATATTTTGATACATAAAAAATCATCATCATCAATCATTGTAAAATCATATGACATTATGGTATTATGAAAATGTATATACCACAACGTCTGCTTAAGGTCATATATCGATCTCAAAAGTTAATATATTTTTGTTTTTATCTTTCAAAATGAAAACACTGGATTGTTCCATATATATTTATTCTTCTAATTTTCCATTGAGAAAAGCAGTCTTTACATTTATTTGATATAACTCAAGATCTATATTAGCTAATATTGCCAGAATAATGCGAATTAAAGCAAATCTCACTATAGGAGAAAATGATTCATCATAATCAATTCATTTATATTGATTATACCGCTCGCCACAAGATGAGCCTTATATCTTTTTATTGAGCCATCGTCTTTACGTAGAGGCATTAAAATAGGTAATGGACCCATTTTTGGACACATATTTTATTTATGCGGGTCAAATATGAGTTAGAGACTTTTAAAAATCTAACTAAAAATTGGTCAAAAAAGTGAGTTTAATTTAAATGGGTCGAAAATGGGTCACTCATTTCTAAATTTCCAACCTAAGCCTCACACAATTTTTTCTTGTTTACCTTTATAAATTTTTTTTTTTAAATAAAAATTGAAATTATTATTATTTTTCATATTTCAATTTTCTTTTATTTTCTTTTTTCTTTCTTTTTGCTCCTTCCTTAGCTGGTGGTTGGCACGATGACAACCGCGACCGGCTAGGTGAGACTCGAGCATTGTTGGATCTAGCGAGACTCGAGCTTGCTAGTGTCGGGCAGCACCTCGGCCTCGCTAGATCAGCAAGATCGAGCCTCGCCCAACGTCTAGCGAGGCTAAATCTCGCCGATTTGGCGAGGTTGAGGTCCCTCCCGATGCCGGTGAGCTTGAGTCTCGTTGGCATTGTGCGGGGTCTCGGCCTCGCCAGATCGGCAAGATCGAGCCTTACTTGATGCCAGTGGGCCCTTAGCCTTGCCAATGATTGGCAAGGCTTGAGCCTTGCCGGATCTAGCGAGACTTGTGCTTATTGGCATCAAATGAGCTCGAGTCTCACCAAATTCGGTGAGGCTGAGCTCACCCTACGATTGGCAAGGCTTGATATCGCCGATCTGGCTAGGCCGAGGCTCCGCCGGCATCAAGCAAGGCTCGAGCGGCGAGCTGGAGCTTGCCTATGGCCGGTTGCTGGCCGTCGTGGTGGCCAGTAGCCGGCCGAAGAAGAAAAAAAAGAAAAGAGAAAAGAGAAAAAGAAAAAGAAATAATTAAAATTTTATTTAAAAAATAAAAATAATAAAAAATATATTTTGAAAAATAAAAATAATAAAAATTTGATTTTTTAAAAATATTTTGAAAAGATTTATAAAAATTTTCCATTAAATTTGTATTGCATAAAAGTTTTTAGCAATATTTTTTAAAATAAAAAAATATCATAAAAATGAACTTTCTTAAGTTTAGTTAAAGATTTTTCATATTACGGTTTTCGAGTTACTTAATAGTATATTCACTTCAAATAAAAGAAGCATGTGCATGGTCTAATTCTTTATAAATATTCCAATATAAAGTTTTTTGAGTTTTTATTTTATTTTATTTACTTTTGTTAATTTAATTTGAAGTTTTAATTCAACTAGCATATATTAGGTGTAAGTTTTCCTAGAATATTAATAGGTTTTAGCAATACGGGTTGGGTTGAGTATGTATTACTAGATTTACACTATTGAGTATGGATCAAAACGGTTAAATGGGTCAAATATGGGTCGACCCATTTTCAACCTGACCCAAACCCGACCCAACCCACCTATTTGATGGGTTTAGCTTTACGTTTTATTTTGAAAACCCGATTGTTTCTAATGGCTTTGTGTCCTTTTGCAAGGTCAACCAATTCCCAAATATGATTTTACTTCATTGACTCAATTTCCTTTTTCATTGCATGCATCCATTTTTCCTTGGGATAAGTACACTAATGGTGCCATAAGTTGTGTACGGCGCTCACTTTGGTGTCAAAAGTTTCCGTCGGATCATTTAAGTGCCAAAAAATTTGAAAAACGCTTACTTTGGTGTTAACTCCGATCTAATCGGCCGGAAATCTAATGTGGCCTTATTTATTTATTTATTAATTAATTTTTTATGCTGATGTGGCTTGCCGGAGTTTCCATTGGATCACTTAGGCCTTTAAATGACGTTGTTTTAGCATCCTAACACCAAAACGACACCGTTTTGTGTCTTTCCCCCAAATTCAAAATCCTAAATCCCCAAACAACGCCGTTTTGTGTTGTCTTCTTCCCCGAACAGATCCAACAACACCAGCAGCACCGAACTAGCAACACCAGCAGCGTAGAACTAGCAACACCAGTAATTTTCCAGAAAAGAAATCACGCATTTGCCTCCACCCTCCCCTAGTAGTTTTCCCCCATTTTCAATCACCTTATCAACCTTTCAAATCCCCATATCTCAGCCCCATCAATGCCTTTTCCCAAGGAATATGGTTGGGTGTAGAGGAAACGCAAGCTTGAAGAATCTCCAAAAGCATGAGCGATCCGGCCAATGGTAGCCGTGAAGATCTGGAACGCCGTAGAGGTTGTCGGCGAAGCCAGCTGCTACGAAGGCGGCGGCCATGGCCCCGCCATCCCCTCCTCCACCCTCATCGTCGACACCTTCCTCTCTCTCGGGATTTTTTGTTTTTTTTTTTTTGTTTGTTTTTCTTTTGTTTTGCTGTGGCAAGCAACTCCGATGGAGGTCGAGGGATGGCGGCTGAGCGACGGTGGCCGAGGGATGGTGGCCCAGGTGACGGTGGCCGAGGGACGGTGGCGACGGCGGATGAGCAATGGCGGACAAAAAAACCCTAATTTCAATCTCCAAATAAAATAAAAAAAATGGTGTTGTTTTTGTGAGGCTATCCACGTAGGACGGCAAAATGACGTCGTTTTCTTAAGGAAGATGGAAAACGATATTGTTTAAAAGGCTTCTCGATTTTTTTTTTAAAATATAAAAATCACGTAATCATTTTAGTCGGAATTTATCGTCGGTGGTACCAAAGTGATCATTTTTCCTCCAATTTGGCACTTAAGTGATTCAGCGGAAACTTTTGGTACCAAAGTGAGTGTCGTACACAATTTATGGCACCATTAGTGTACTTATCCCATTTTTCCTCATTAGGGCAATTTAGAACATCATTTACATTTCTTGACTCATCTTTATCTTGTGGAGCAATAATAAAAGTTTCCCCTTCAATGTCAAAACGTCGACGAGAAATAATTTTGTGACTTGTTCACTGTATAGGAGATTGTACATTTTGCACATTATTCTCTATTATACTCCCACTTAGATTAAATAATGACAATATTGTCTCATTAGGTGGTTGTAATTGAGAATAAGTCGAATTTAATCCTTCACTTTTCATATTATTCCCACTTGGACAAAACCTACCATGTTTATTATCTTGATCCAAGATTTCAAATAGGGAGTAGTCTTCACCTATTTTGTATTTCTTAGGAAATTTATTCTCTAAGAATATGACATCTTGTGATTCAAATTCAATTATACTCCTATTTTCTTACTCACCTATAAACACATATCCTTTCGAGTGTCCTGAGTATATTATGAAAATATTCTTCTTGCCTTTGTGACCTAATTTCCCATACTTGTGAGAGGGCGTATGAGTATAAGCAGCACAACCCCACGGTTTAAGAAAACTTAAATAAGATTTTTACTCGTTCTTAACTCATATGGAGTGGAAGTAACAGATTTGAAAGGTATATGGTTAAGTATATATGCAGCAATTAACAAAGCATCACCACGAAAGGTAATAGGTAAGTTAGCATACGCCATCATGGACCTAACCATTTCTAGTAGGGTTCTATTTCTCTTTTCCACAACACCATTTTATTAAGAAGTATAGAGAATAGAAAATGTTTTCTATTCCTTTTTTTATCATATAAATTTTTAAACTTATCAGATAAATCAAGTTCATATTTTCTAATTGATTTTTAAACAACCAATGCTTCGGATTTATGAGAAATCAAATAGACATGTCTAAATAGAAGATAATCATCTATAAATGTGATGAAATAAATAGCCCAATGTCTTCTTCTCACATTCATTATACCACAAATGTCATAATAGATTAATTGCAAATGGAATTCAGCTTTTTTACATTTTCCAAATTGTTTTTTATTATTTTTCTTGCTAGGGAATGCTCACATATGAACAAATTGACTTTTTCAATATTGCCCATTGAGCCATTTTGGCTAGCTTATTTATATGTTGTTGGCCAACATAACCAAATCAACATGTCACACATTCACCTTATTATCATATGAATTATAAGATGTGAAGAGGGAATAACAAACATTGATATTACTATAGTCAACATTCAATACAATAAAACTATTTATAAAATAACCACAACCATAATAGTTTGTATTCAAATACAAATATACACAATTATTATGGAAGTTCAAACAAAAATCAAGTTTTACCAACTTTAAAACATATACTAAATTCCGATGAATTTCCAAAACATATAATACATCATGTAGAAATAAAGTATGTTCACATGTATGTTTAATTAGCATATGCCAATTCCTTTTACTTCAGCTCTAGAGTTGTTTTTTTACAAAGATTCATTTAGTTCTAATCAGTACTTGTCGAATTCCATGATAGATTCTCTATCTTTCGTTACATGATCTGTTGCTTCCGAATCTACATTCTACAAATGATTAGATTCGGTTAAGAATACATAACTTGATGTTGACACCTAATATTTAGATTGCATTTATTTTGTTATTTGCATCTTTTGCATTTTTATTGGACCGGTTAGAAATGGGTTCAAATTAGTTGGACTAAGCCCACGAAGCGAGCTAGTTGGCCCAAGCCCATTTTTTATTTATCTTGTGAAAAATAAAAATTTTAAAATTTTTCCGGGATATGAATCTTTTGTATATGGCACATGTGTGAAAAAATATTGCGATATTGCGATTTTTCTTTGCGAGATTTGGATTTCGAGAAAATATTTATCGTAATCTTGAATTCTTATCAATAGTGATCAGTTGGTGAAAATGTATCGCGGATGTAGATTTGAAGGGGAAATCAAAAGCTTATCTCCTACCCCCTATAAAAGCAACCGTGTACGAGGACCTAGGGGGAGCTTCTTTGGAGACAAAAAAAAAATTCATAAAAAAGAAAGAGAGAGAAGGGGCTTTTTGCTAGGTTTTCTTTTGATCAAGGAGGAGAAAAAAAAGCAAAAAGTGAAAAAGTGAGAAGTGAAAAGGAGAGTGACAGGAAGAGACAGAAGAGAAGCGGAAAAGTAGAAAAAGGGGGGTGATTTGACCCCTATTGTTCATCGTCTCTCCAAATTTGCTGCCCCCGCGTTGCTGCTCCATCTGTGACTACCCGAAGCTCCTCTGCCTCACCACGCGACTACTGCCGTTCACTGCACCCGTGTGGCCGCTCCGAGAGCCCGACATGCCTGCAGCGCCTCCATCTCTGACTCCCCTGTAGCTGCTAAGCCTCCGCCTCACCACGCGACTACCGCCGTTCACCGCACCCGTGTGGCTGCTCCGAGAGCCTGACGTGCCTGCAACGCCTCCATCTCTGACGCCCCTGCAGCTGCCAAGCCTTCGCATTACCGTGCAATCCACCACCACACTGCTGCGCCTCTCTTCCGCCGCGCCGAGACTTGACGTTCCTGCTCGTCGGACGCCGCACCGACACCCAGCCCTGCTGCCGAATCGCCTCCTTCCTTGTACGTTGGCTCAGAAGCCCACGAGCCCCGTCGCCCAACCTCGTCTTCAACCTCGCGATTCGACGCTACCGCCGAATCCCTGTGCCCTGCTGCCCGGAGCTTCTGCCGACGCCGATCCGCCCAACACTGGTCCTGCTCGATCCGCGACTCCCCCACCTGGAGCCCCCAGACGTACCCGATCTCGCCATCGCTTTGTTCCCCCTGCTGCTCGAATCTTTACGAGCAGCAGATCGGTGACTCGATGACTAGGTGCCTTGTTCGTGACGCCCAGTAGCCGCGCTCCACATCCCTGCGTCGTCTGCAGTCGCCCTTGCCGAATCCCCTTTGCCGGACTGATCAGCCGGCTCCCCTTGGAGATCCACAGCTGTGCGTGGAAAGGAAGGAAGAAAAAAGAAACAAAAAGAAAATCTGATTAGGTGGTCTTTCTTTTCTTTTCTTTTACCTTTTTTTTAATATTATGTTTTAGTGGAATTGTTCCTTAATATATTATTGATATTCCAACATGAAATAGTCCCTCAAGTTAGGGATTGACAAGTCCGATTTTTGCGCTCGAAATCCGACTCGCAATCTCTTACAAAAATCGACAATCCAATCTCAAGCCCAAGATTCGATTCGCGATTTAATTTAAAATTGGCCAACCCGATCTCATGCACGAGATATGGTTCGTCAATTTTTGGATATCAATCTTATCTTTTGTTTGATTTGCTATCGTCAAGTTGGTTGAGTCAAATCTTATTTTCGTAAAATAAAAAATAAAAAAATCTCAATTAGGATTAGGTTTGTTGTCATCTTGCATATTTAGGATTGCAATCTTATTATGAATTTTTAAATAAAAAATCCAAAAAAAGAAAGCGCAATCATTTAGGTTGTTAGTTTTTTTTATTTGAATTGCATGTTTAATTATGTGTTCGTTTTAATTTCGAATTTCTTAAAGAAAAACACAAAAAATTCATTGTGCATATTAGATTAGAATTGCATGTTTCATTTTAAATTTAGATCATCCTTTTTAGATAAATTACATTTTAGATTTAGATAATGTCTTAGTTTAAATTAAGATTTAATATGACTTAATCCCTAGTTTAAATTAGATAGAATCTTAATCTAGCTAGATCATTTCAAATTTCATAAAATTTGTCTTAGGATAAATATGTTGCCATGCCATATCATTTCATATTAGATTAAAAGTATTGCATTGCATATGGATTATAGTCTTGTTTAATAAGTAAAGTTGTCAAGAAAATACAAATGGATGTTTATCATTTAATTCTTTGTTAAATAACATGAATACCTCACATGTTAGAGAAATAGATTTAAAATCATAGTGATCATTATTGTTACAATTTTAACACTTGACCATTGACAACTTATTCATTGGAGGACATTTTCCTCTTTTATGTTGGTTAATCCATTTTGGTTCACACCCGAAAAACTGGTCGCGACACTTGATACATAAGTAAATTTTCAAGAATACAAATTTACTCCTTGATTATTTTTTTTTCCAACCTTTAAACAAATCATTGGAGGATGTTTTCATGCTTGGAGCTCGCCTTTCCAACCTTTAAACCCTTTATGAGCTAGAACCAGCATAATAAATGTCATTTTCGATTTAGCTGCTAGAAGGTGGTTCTCTTCTAGCTCAAGATGGTGCATTGCATCCTCAAAGGTTTTAATGTTCTCATTATGTGTCAGGTGCACCTTCATATGCTCTTAACTTTGAGGCAATGAACCGATCACTACTTGCACTTGCTGCTCATCAGTCAGGACATGGCTAACATCCTTCAGCTCATTAATCATGTTTGACATCTTTCTTAAGTGTTATTTCACAGTATGACCATGAGACTTTTTGTAAGAGTCAAACATCATAGTGAGCTGTCTCATTTTGGTCACTGATGTATGACCAAATATTGTTGCTAATGCTTCTCACATTTTTTGGCATTCTCAAAACGCCTGAACCCTCGCATGATATCATTCTCCATGCTACTCAGCAATATAATGCGAATAAGGGAGTTCTTTCTCTCCCATGCAGCAAATGCATCCTTATCTCTTTTATGTTGTGTAGTGTTCATATCTTCAAGTTCTTTCATAATCAGTTAAGAGCTTTTAGTGCCTCTTACTCTTCTAGCACATATTAAATTTTCATATGCCATATTTCATAATTATTGCCATTCAATTTTTCAAATTTGTTCATTTTAATGACTATGCTCTTAGTTGCTAAAGCCATTGTATCTGAACATATCAAACACATATGCACGAATTATTAACGCTTCTCATTTATACATCCATTTTGCATAAACTCATCATATTAATGAATAATGTTAGACAAGGTTTCAGAATCATAAGGTCATTTTGTTTCCAATCATCATCCGAAAATCCTAATTTGAAATTATTATTAATATAATTTTCTATGCAAAATAAGTTCTTTGAAGCTACATAAACTTCTATGAACTACCTACAACAATTAATAATAATAGAAGCAATTGACATTGGATATCCATTAATGATAGAATAAAAATATTTTTGTGTAATGTAACCAATACATCAATTGCTACAACGATATCAACACGGTAGAAAACATCTACATAAGATATTTATAAAACATACTAAGCGAACATCACTAAAAATAGCTAACGCCAAGTCAACCTATGAACAGGGAAAGATTCTTTTAATTTCTCAGAAATTTCCTTTGAAAGTTCTTTAGGCACATTTGGCAACCACAGAAAAATAGATACTTTCACACATTCATCCCCTGTCGGATTGAACTCATTCCTTGGGTCGAAGTCTTTATGGCTTCAATCCTATAACATTCATTCAAAAAATCCACTACAAGTTTTTTATAATAAGGAACCACATTGACCTCCCATAGGTGATTCAATAGTCTTTGTCATTTAGATGGAAGAGTGTTAATGAAGAATTGTACAATCTTAAAAGTTGGCATGGGATAACCCTTTCAAATGATGTTTTGTATCTTTTTATTGACATCGAGAACGTGCCAATTAAATCACCACTTTCCCATTGATAATCAGCCAACTCAGCTATCATCCTTATAAGCCTAGTCTTTTATCTTTTTGATTGTGCGCAAATAAGTATATGTATACGAAGGGGAGGCATTGTTCCTGCAACAAAATGCAAAACAAAAAAGGATTACTCATAATTCATAGGGACATAATTGAAAAGGAAACACATTTGCTATTTTTTTTTTGTTTTTTTTTGGGTCAACGGGGTCAATGGTCAACATGGTCAACGAAGTCAATAGTCAACAAAAATCAAGTTGAGTCAAAAGGGTCGGGTCGGGTCAACCATGGGTCAACTAAATGACTCGACCAGGTGACATCATCGTGATGTCACTAGCACGTGCCTTGCGCATGCGTTGGCAATTGCTGGCTAATGTCATGATGATGTTAGCAGCCATGTGTGGCGCACGTGTGGGGACGCACATGGCACGCATGCACCCTTAGAAACCGTGCATGTGCTATTGGAGCCTATACTTCTAGTTGCGCATGGCGACATGTCCAGCAGCCCTTGGTGGTGGGCCACTTGTCATTTTTCCCATCTCAACAAGAACTATGACCTTGTACTATCAGAAACGAGTTTTGATTCATGCAAAAAAAAAGGGGGGGGGGGGGAACAGTACCGGCGTGTTAGGATTTCTGTCCCCGAACGTCTGATGACGATGTTTCTCAAAATCAGCCAAAAACAATTTATAAACATCAACAATGATTAGGAAACATGAACAACATTGCTCTGATACCAATGTAGGAAATAGATTCCTAAAAAATAAACCGATACTTGAACGATTGAATACTTAAGATGAACGTGGAAACAAGCTTGGGAAACATGTAACATTGATCGAAGGCATATCATGGAGATGGACATACCTTGTTTGTCACAAATTAAGTACCGTTGCAGTCTCGGAAGAATGAATTGAGGCCCTAGAATTCCGTTCGTCAAGAGAAAAAACAACTGTTGTCTAGGGAGAAAGGAAAACACGTTATGTGTTTTTCACTGTCTATTAACCAACCAACATTGTCCCTCTTTTTATTTATTTATTTATATAATAATAATAGCACTCTCTTATTAGCCCTTCACTTGCGGGCGGGTTTTGGCCCAACATGGGCGGATGGGCTTAACTTGGCTTATGAAATAATAATAAAAAAAACCATCACTATTTACTCACGATGTTGCGCTGGTTGCGGTTATGGAAACACCTCTTCATCATGGACCCTGCATGGTTGTGACTACAAAAGGCTGCCGGTATGCACCAATGCTAGCTATGATTGTTGAACTTCCTACACATTAGTGTGAGGAGAGTTTTGAATTATTTGTCAAAATATGAGGTTGTCATTTCCACTAGTTGGTGTTTTTATGAGATCTATCAGATCCGACATGGATTTTCTACCTTACATGATACTCCCTTTTTGCCTCAATAAATATCAATTATTGAATTTTTACCAACATTTAAGATTTATTGAAGCATTGAGGGGAGCATGTTATATACTATAACGCCTTGATCCTTAAGTGTGTGCCCATCCTTGATGGTCAATTAAATTGCGACGTCCCAGGATGCATCGTCAACCCATTCATTTTAATGCGCATGTGGAATCAAATAAATAAATTCCTAGACAACAGCAAAATGTGATAGAAAAGCAGAGTCACAATTTTAAAACCACATAATACACCTTTATACACATCATACTAAGTTATATATAATATTAGTCCATATTCACAAGTCTACCAAAAACAAAAGAGCTACTAATTCTCTAAGTGTTCGAATCCTCAACCGAAGGCTCCTGGGTCTCTGGCTTTGAGGAACTCGGGTCTACCATTGAACCATCAGGAGGGTCAACCGTACCCTTGCCAAAAGTGATCTCCAGCACCGACATAGGAATCTCAGACTCTGGTAGGGGACCTTCTCTAGGTCCATCTTGCCCATAACGATACCCCAATTTGAATTGATTGGGTACCCTCCGGGATAGACCCACATCAACCCAGACAATGGATCTCACGAGTTCGTAGACCTAGTCTCCTTGGTTCCCAGGGAGGGGAATTTGAGAGATCTATTTGGTGACCTTCTTCGGCTGGTCGAAACACTAAGGAGGAACAACCATCTAAGGACTTGTAAATGTTAGCTCATGATAGGGTGAGACGATGTTTCAGCAAGTTCACCCTCTAAACTCCGATTAGGAAGGAAATACACCTAAAAGTTGCCTATGCACACACAAGATAGAGGATTTACCTTTGTCTTAGTTCCTTCCTACAAGTCAGTACAATTCATGGTTTCAATCAATCCATTTAATTCAAATCGAACCATCGATGAATCAGTCAATCAACTTAAGTCCATACCAACAGTACTATCTATCAATTCAAGGCCATATATTAATCCTCTAATATCACCACTACTCACAACAGTTGCAATATATGGTCATAGCTCACTCAAGCTGATATATATATGGATAGATAGCTCGCTCAAGCTGATAAATATATAGATCATGCTCGCTCAAGCTAATGAAACCATCTTAGCTTACTCAAGCTGATAAAATGACCTTGGCTCACTCAAGCTAAAATCACCACATTGATAATACCCGATAAAATAATTGTGTGTGGGTACACGATTAGCCTAAGCCAAAACTTCAATATTTTTCTTTTAGAAATTCCCACTAGTCATAATAGTCTATAAACACATTTTCAGCATTGTAAACCAACGCCTAGTATTTTCCAATTAAATATTGAAATTACTAAATTTTGGAATAAATACCCAAAATTATAATTTTCACTCAATTTGCACAATCTTGCATTCAATTAAATAAACCAAGTATATCATTGCAATCAGCATGAAATTCTAGTCATCGGCTATCCCAAGTATAATTTTCGAAAAATAATAAATAATTAAATAAATACCAATATTAATTAAATAAATAAAAATAAATACGAAAATTAGAGACTTAGGCTGGAAAAGCCTAATTAAATACCAAAATGGGCCAGGGAAAATTTTCGAACCTATCTAGATAAATAATATATCTAGTTGCTAATTAAACCAATCTAACCACCTAATATGCAATAACGAGTAATTAAATCGCTAATCCATTCTAACTAACTACTTAAACCATACTTAGCATAAACTAATAAACCCTTAATCATAATTAACTCCATAAGAAGAGTTTAGTGAGTAAACTCACAAGTTTTGAAATTTGATGAGTCCACAACGACGGCAAGGTGGAGATGGGCGACAAACTCTAAAGCGGCGACACCCTCCGAAGTGGGCCTCGAAGCCCACGGTTGGCTTGTTGGTTACGGTTTTGCTGGGTGGGCTGAGAGGCTGGAATGGAGACCGGTTGGGCTGGAAACGGCGAGGGTGGCTAGTGGATGGCTACAACGAGGTTTGGCGGAGGTAGACGGCGGCGGAGCGGCAACTACGAGGCTTTGGTTGAGCTCGATGAGCTGGGGGATGGCTTGGGGTTGTGGCTGGAGCGGAATGGATGGCGGATGGGTGTGGAACAAGTGTGGCATGCGCGGGGCTTGTGGGCGGCGCGGCGGAGAGTGGTGGCTATCCAAGTGGCTCAACAATGATAAGGGGCCTAGGGCTCTGTTTTTCTGCAACTTTGGGAGCTCAATTATGCCTCTAATGGAGAAAGTAAGTTCTGAAGAAGAAGGAAGAAGTTAGCTACCCTTGGAGCCACCAAACTTCCTTAGGAAGTCATTGAGGTGGCCCAAAGGTTGAGCACTATAAGGCTATGAATTTTGAAGATTTTCCCTCAAATCTACTTCAATTTCCTCTTGAATTGATTCAATTCAGCTCCCATAAATCCAACTAAGATGTCATTGACCAAATTAACATATTTCCTCACCAATAGAACCAAGTTGCATCCCAAAAATGCGGGGGTAAGTACACAATTAGTGCCAAAATTGTGTACGGCGCTTATTTTGATGCCAAAAGTTTCCGTCGGATCACTTAAGTGCCAAAAATTTTGAAAAACGATCATTTCAGTGCCAATGCCGATTTGGTTGGCCAAAAATCCGATGTGACAGTTTTTTTTATTAATTTTTGAAACCGATGTAGATCGCCAGAGAGCACAATCAGCATACAAACAACAAAACGAAGCCGTTTAGTGTCTTTTTCCTTAAATAAGAAACCCTAAATCCCTAAATTCGAGCAGAACTGGAAGTTGAAAACCCTAAATATCCAATTCGACCAATTTGAGTGCATGCTTCGATTTTCTCCCAAGGTTATCAGCTCGCTCTTGCAAATGGAGGGCAAAAGCTTCAATAACGGCTCACATTCCTATAAAAAAAAACGAATTAGATGGTGAGTGTTACGGTTATTATGGTTTACCGAGTCTAAGAAGAACATCTTGAACTCAGTTGAATCATGGGAGAAGATTCTATGGGTGCGGCATATATAGAGAAGGCTCGAAGTGCAAATATTTCAAATAGGTTGATAGAAAATTCTCTGATCGAGCGATATAAGTGATTTTGGAGTTACTTGAAGGCCAACATCAACCTCCACCTACATTAATGGATGAGTTGGAGGATGTCGATTCAGTGCACGCTCAAATGAAGGGTTTAACATCTCTGGTTGACCATTTGAAGATGGAGGTTTCAAGACTGAAAATTGAAAGAAACTTTTATCGAGCGTTGATTGCTTTGTTATTCTCTTGTGTCATTTATTTATATGTGAAGTGGAGTAATGGAAAGAAGTTTGTATGTCTACCATAGTTGAAGACGTGAAAATGGAAGTAAAATGTGTTTTTGATTTACTGCAATTTTTGTATGGAGTAGAAGGTTTTGTTGTAATGCATTAGTTGTGAGCACTTAAAAGTTTTATTGTTTAGTTGTGTATTGTTGATATTTTTTTTGGTTAGTTTTTGCTTCAAATATAATGATTTGTTGCATTTTTTATTTGGTAATGGTTTGCTAGTTTGCTGGAACTGCAAACCATGGCGAAATGGAAGGTGCTTTTGGAATGCATTAGTTGTGAGCACTTTAAAGTTTTATTGTTTAGTTGTGTATTGTCAATGTTTGTTTTGTTTAGTTTTTACTTCAGATATAATGGTTTGTTGCATTTTTTATTTGGTAATGGTTTACTAGTTTGCTGGTTTGCTGTAACTGCAAACCATGGCGAAATTAAGGGATGGTGGCAAATTCACGATTGACCATCTTAGTGCTATAAGTAGTAAATAGTGATCGCTTGAGTGTCAAGTTTTTATAAAAGTGGTCATTTAAGTGCTAGTCGCGATTATAAAGTGATCACTTATGTTGCACAAGTTTTTAAAAAAAGAACATGTTAGTTTCAAACGTTACTTGACTTGCATCAGTCGTGGTGCATCTTGCATCTTGTTGCACCAGTCAGGTTATTGGTGCATCTTGTTCTTGCACTAGTTGGATTGCTGGTGCATCTTCTTGCACTAGCCCATATAAGTGTTGATACACCAAGATGCATTGGCACCTAAAATTGCATCTTGTTCTTGCACCAACACATATAACTAGAACCTCATAAATTTATTAGCATCAACAACTTCAACCAGTAACAATATATGCACACATCTAAAAATAATATCGACCTCATAAGAACATTGCACCAACAAAAATAAATAAATAAATAAATAAATAATATATATACAGCATAACTAATAACTGTCTTGTTAGCATTGTTTGCCAAAAACAACACAAGAGAAAATAATAAAAATAGCTATTGCTATTGACATTGATTGATTGTTTACAAAAGAAAAACATGTCTAACTTCACTCCCCAATCACTGAGGTTCAGCACCTTTTTTTTTTAAAAAAAAACAATGACAATATGTAGGTAGCAACTACCATCAATGATATAATATCCGACACCCTCCTAAAAGAGAAAACATGAAAAGAGACCATGTCCAGCATCCTCCCATAAGTCAATATGGACAACACCTCGATCTCCTTTTCCTCTTGAAGTTTTGAATTGATTTATAATCTGAGCACTCTTTCAAACTAGATGTGCAAGTTCTTTAACTGGGCTATCTGTCACCTCATTTTTGTTGTCCTCGACAGTGGCTTTTTTTTTTTTTTTTAGCATGTGTCATGTGTTGGTCAATATCATCACTGTTGCTCCTAATCATTGGTTGAGATGGAACTGGTGCTGAGTTCTTTTTGAATGGCTATTTTGCAGCTATACCCGCTATCTTTTTTCTTTGAAGCACTCTTCTTTGGCTACACCCTTGATTCTTGAGTTGGCCCACCTTGAGAGAGAAGTACCTCCGAAGTTCTCTCAAGCTATAAGAACATAATGATATTGTTAACTAAATGAATTGAAGTACAACAAATTAAATGCATGTGGCCTACAAATCTTACATTCAAATTAGTCATTTTAGTAAGTTCATTTGTATAAATCCCATAATCATATTGTCTTAATATTTTTCTAAGAGCCCATCTTGTTCACTATGGTGCATCATTTTCAGCAGCAACAAATGGGGGAGCAACCTCTGCAACTTGTGTAGTTACTCGTCTTCTCACTTGAGAAACACATAACAAATTTAAATTTTAGCTTATAAAAGACAAACACGGCAATGTACAACTTACATGATGATATATTTTTTTTTTCGTTTGCTTAACAGTGGACTCAGTTGTTGTTATTGCTGTCCCACCTGTTCCAGTCCTTGTCCTAGCACTTGAGCCTACAATAGGCTTTACAATAATGTACTGTATCAGGATTATGATCAACTACAATGAATAATTAAACACCTACTCATTTTCATGGTGGAAGTAAATGGAGAAAATTTCTCAAATTACAAGTGCATGATAGAGGAAAAGCACAAGAGAAGCCAATACACATGGTCAACTATCAAACTTTATCGAATATGAACTGAAAAGTTATTGAGGCAAAGATGATACTTACTTTACAGTAGAGCTTTCTGTTTGCCCTTCAGTAGGACATTACAGCAGGGCCTTCTGTCCTTCCTTCAAGAGGCCCATCAAGAAGCTCTTCAATAAGACCTAGCCTTGGCACTAAATCAACCATTACATCTTGTTGTTGATGCTGCCTTTTCAGCTCACAACCTTTCTTGTCGTGCCATTCCTTGTGGCAATAGGAGCATTTCATCTTTGCCCCAGTCCTACTCATCCTCTAACTTGATACCTCTTTTTGCTGCATTCTTCGTTTCCTTTTTGGCCTTCCTATTTGTTTCTTCAATGGCAAAGGTAGGGGCTTTCACGATTTGTTGGCTCTCAAAATTTGCTACTTTTGATAGGCTGCATTATAAATTGATATGGAGCAAGGTATGAGATTTTTTTGTACCAATCATGTAGGTAATCATCTGGGTTTTCTTGCTTCATCTGAATAACAAAATGAAATGGGCACAGGGAATTCCATTCAGTTGCTAAGCTTGACATGAACATTTTCTTCTATCTAGGTTCATAACATATTTATCCTGATTTTGAATAATCTCATATCCATCTCCATTTCAAATTGGATGTCAGAACCTATTAGTAGCAATATTTGCATCCAATCTCTTCACAATCATAGGGCCACAATCTCTAGTCTATTTCGTAGCCTCATCTCTTTACCTATGCAGTCTAGTCATAACCATAACTTGAATATCATCAAGTATGCTGATGATTGGTTTGCACCTAGCTTCTAAAATTCTGCCATTGAAAGCTTCACTAAGGTTGTTATCAATAATATCACATTTGAACTTTTCGCTAAAGAAGACCCAACACTAGTGCTTAGCTTTTGTCTGGAAGAGTGCATCAAAACCTTCATTTGTTAGTTGCAACAATCATTATTTGGCTAATTTGAAATCAACTATGTTGGTACTCTTTGCTATCTGCCATAACTGTTTCTACGTAGCCTATCTTTTTTGAAGTTCCTTGACCAATTTGCATATATGTGCCTCATGCACATTCTATGCTTAACATGTGGCATCAATTCAGCCAATGCTGGAATAAGTTCTTATAAAAATTTAAACCAATAAGTACAAGTTAGGAAAAATATGCAAGTGATTAATATTAAAAGGGAATGAACTAATTGACAATGGAATTACTTTTTGTTGGTCGCTCATGAATGCCCATTCTCCCCCATCGGTTATCTCAAGGTCAGTTATTAAATTTTTGAGGAACTAGGACAAAATATCCTTGTTCTCTATCTTCACCACCGCCCAAGCTATTGGAAACATTTGATTATTGGCATCTTTCCTCATAGCAACCAACAACTCCCCATTACATAAACCATTTAGAAAACATTCATCCAATCATATAATTCTTTTACAATCAGCCAAGAAGCCCATTTGCATGTATCAAAATAGACATAAAATTTATCAAATCTAGGCCTAAGATCAGAGAGTGGCCTCTCCACAACCTCTACATATACCATACTAGATGGGTTTTGAAACATGCATTCGCTAGCATAATCCCATACTTACGCATATTCTTCCTTATATCCACCCATCAATATTTTCATTACCCTTATCTTAGCTCTTTTGCATTGGTTCCTTAACACATTAACCCCTAATTGCTCATTTACTAACAATTAAAATTGATGACTCTTGATCTTGGGCATTGCTTTGATAGTATTAAAAAAATACTTCTATAACCACACACTTGTTACATTTTTATTGTTAAAGATAATTGGACAAGTATGCTCCTCCTAGAAGGGCCTAATTTGAAATGACTCATTCTTACTCAGTGCGCCATAGAGTTTCCATGAATAATTGAGTTGTGAGTACTTAGTTCTTACAAATTCCTTCGTGTTTCTAATAAATTCAATGCTCCTCTGTTTACCAATGGAGTTTTTCGCAATAGCTTCCTTGAACTATTTTGCATCATCAAATCTCATGCCCACAAACAAAACATGTTTATCAACAATCAAATCATAGCAATGGTACTTACTTTTTCTTCCACAAGCAGGTTCTTCATCATCATTGTCAAGCTCATTCTTTGAACCATCAAATTCATCGCCCAGCTTTCTTCATCTTCATTTCTATTACCTTCAGTTGGAGCTCTATCCTTATTTATTGCCTCGAGCCTTTTTGTTGAAGCTGCAAATTTTTTCTGAGAAATTCCCTTTGCTTTTGTTTTGATTGTGCGAGTTCATCATCATCTTCATCACTTTGGAAACAAATTGAAGCCAAATATTCATCTTCCGATTCACAAGATATAAGAATTTTCCATTCTAATCCAATGAGGTCTTCATCGCCCATATCTTCACCTAAGATTTCAGGATGTCCCTTTATTTGTTCATGTCTATCAATATGACTTCTCCCCCTCTCATTTTGCCCTTTATTTAACCTAAACTCATCCTCGACCTGATTACTCACTTGAGTAGGATCCCTCACTTTTTCTCTTTTAGTGGTGGTCTGCTCATCCCTATCCCCATCTCTATCTTCATCCTCATCCTCATCCTCATCCTCATCCTCACTATAATACTCAACATATACCATAGTGTCTTCGCCGTGAAGATAATAGCAAATGATATCCTTAATACCATTATCGTCATTAAAAAATCTCAAACCATCATTCAATTCATTCTCAAGAATACAGTAATGTAGTTTTTGCATTTTGTATCATAAAAAATACACAAAATCCCTCAGAAAATCAATATATGATGGCTTCCGAACATTGACATAGATAGTGCCTTCATTTCCACTAGTATATTCCCAATCCTTGGTGCCAATAACAAACTCTCCAACATAGCAAACAATGATGCCTACCTGATTCTCATTTATCTCGATGCTGCACCTAATGAAAAAAAAAAGTCATTATTTTTTAGGACCACATGACAAAATTAGCAACTCACATTAAAAAGTCATTACTTTTTGGGACCACATGACAGAATCAACAATTTCACATATAGGTCCTTGTCGTTTTGTTGTCAAGAAACAAATGCGACCAATTTATTCAATTTGGTGCCTTTATAGAAACAAAGGAAACCGAATTGAATAAATAAAGTGAAGTCCCCACCACCCATTTTTCAATTCAATCACATTCCATCCCCCCATAGGAGTAGTCCAATTAATTAAACAAAGTAAGGTCCCATCACTGTTTCCCTCCAAGTTGAGCCCCCATTTTCCTTTCCGCGCTTTATTTTTCTATTCGGTTCCCACAAAAGAAAACGGACAAACGACGAAACCCTCAATTTTTTTATTTAGTCCCCATAAAAGTGAGATCCCCACCACTTTCCCCCTGAGTCGAGCCATCAATTTGCCCTCCGCACCCTAACTTGCCCGTCAAAACCCTAAATTTTTCACTAAATTGACTCATGTAGAGAATATGACAAACCTGGGTGAGCAAGAGTTGGGGACGTAGCCATCGAATAATCGTGAATGACGGCGCAACTACAGCGGTGGCCGAGCGATGGTGGGCGAATGAATGACGGTGGGTGAGTGAGCTATGGTCGATGTTGATTGAGAATCGTATATGAATTGAACCCTATTTTACTCCCTCTTCAGCGACACCATTTTTGGCCATAAAGCAATGCGGCGTCGTTTCTTACGTGAATCCATGTGGAATGGTATAAAATGACGTCGTTTCTTACAAAGAAATGGAAATTGCATTGTTTTATGCCATCCACCATGGACAGTCTTAAGTCACGTCGACTTTTAAAAAAAAAAATATAAAAGCCATGTAATCATTTTGGCCGGAATCTCTCACTAGTGGTATTAAAGTGATCGTTTTTTCTTCGATTTGGCATTTAAGTGATCCGATGGAAACTTTTGGCACCAAAGTGAGTACTGTACACAAATTTTGATACTGATAGTGTACTTACCCCCAAAAATGCGATAAAAAATGGTCCTCTGAATTTTCCGGACAAAAACATCCATATTTTGAATTTTCGCCAAAAAACTCAGTTTGCAAAAAAATCTTCGCAGGATTAATTGATGGTCCTAAAATAAATCGTAACATGACAAACTTTTCAATTTCTGAAATCGGACTCAAATTTGCGATTAATTTCAATCTAGCGCGATTTTAGCGTGACCTAGCATACTAGGTAGCTTTTAGAAATTTTTGGTGCAATTAACCCGTGAATGATTTATTTCGAGTCATAATGTACATTTTCGACACATTGGTGATGGTTGTCGTGAAAATATCGAGATTTGAATTATAGACACAAGGTACCAAAATGACAGAAAAATCGATATAGTGTCTATCGATAAGAATTTTGTAATCTGGTGGAATCATCAACTTTTTAATCACCTATTTTAGTCAAATCGACTTATCTCTGATCTCTAATTAATTTTGAACTGTGCCGTAATGATATCTACAGATGAGCATGGTTGAGTAGTCGATCCATAGTTGAATTCTCAAGTTTATTGCGTTAAAATCCTTTAATAATCTAGTTACTCATAAGTGATCAACTTAGAGAATAGCACTTTAGGCACAGCGATGAAATGCCCTATTCATTTAGTTGAAAAATAGAGCCTGAAATTCTGGATGTCACATATATTATATTCCATTAGTTATATGTTGTTGTTGCATCTTGATTATGTGTGGGCAGGAGGGTTGATATGTTGTATTATGCTTACCATAGGTCTAAACTTATTACCCTTTGTGTTACCTAGCACCTATGGTGGTCTTTAATGGATTTTGCTGATTTGATGCTTGTAATACACGGTTACGGGTGTATCATGGCCGATATAGTTTTTTTAGATGATATTCCATACTCTTGGAGTTTTCTTTTCCATTTCTTTTCATACTTCGGGATCCGTGGGAACCATTCATAGACATACATAAGACGGAGCGACAGAGATAGATTATAAAATATCAACAATTAGAATGAGCTCCGGAATACAAAAGAAGAAGTATACTATATAGAATTTTTTTAAATAATTACCCAATCAATCCTAAATCTATTGTATGGATGAAAATTCAATTCTAAACTTTTTGATTTCGCTAAGTTAGTTCTAAATTTTTGCAAGAAATTCTATTGTAGTTCTTTTAGCTAATTTTCTCTCAAAATTGCTGACGTTGTGGTCTAATCATTGCTGGTTATCCTATGTAACACATCACCACGTTAAGTATTCTTGGTGAAAATTGATCCGAAGGACTATATTGAAATCTTGTACAAATGTATAGAACCAAATTGGCAAAATTTAAAAAATTTAGGATTGGATTAGCATCCAATTAAATAAGTTTAGGACTGATTAGACAGTGTCCAGAAAATTTCTCCATGGTGTATTCTAGAAAGTTTTGTATGAATTTGATTTTGTGAAAAGCCAGTCTGCTCATGTACAAAGCAAAATCGTTCATCGTCATTCAAATTTTTATTTTGACATTTGCATTTTCACGATATTTATGAAACATCGCCAGATAAAGATGTTTTACGGTGGTGGTGGTCCTTCGTCTTCCCATTGTCCTTCCATCTGGAAAGAATAATGAGAGTTGCTAAGGCCTCGCGGTGCATGTCATATTCCTTGACTACGTTGTCCCATCAATCCATAATTGGTTTCTCTCTATTCTCAACTTACAACGTTTTTCACGATAGCTTGAATTCTCCACGACTCTAGTTTCACCTATAATCTTGTCCTTCTGCTGAACAAGATGAGGCCATGCACGTGCCACTTTATGAATCGTGCCGAGCTGAAAAGACAGACAGTGGGGATCTAGGAGAACTGCTAGTCCTTGGCTTGTAGATAGGGGGAGGACCATGTTTCCCTCTTTCTTTTGAAACAACTAACAATAAGTAAGAATAGATTAACAAACCTTGCATCTCGAATCTTACTTAAATAGGTATAATGAAATGACCATCATTTTCTCCACCTAAAAATGCGGTTTCACATTTAAATCAACCAATCACAGTATCTATAATCCGACACAATGTATGTAGCCATCTTCAACACATACCGAAAACTCAATCACCAAAAGTTTTTTAATACCATTGCTCTTGTCCTACTTAATGCTAATTGAGGGGCCTCAAAAACATGATAAGAAGAATGGTGTGTCCAACTACTGCTTAGTATGTAGTAAATATTTCAATCACCCACTACAAATATTTACCACATAATATTAGAAACTCATAATCCCAAATCCAATATATAATGTATGTTGAACACACATTAATGGTCTATTCCATTAATAAAAGTCAATAATCTATCTTTAGATTTGTATATGGTTATTTTGGTGCTTATGAATTTTTCCTGGTTGATTGTCCTATTTCTATGACTTTCTAAGTTGAAAATCAAGAAAGTGGACAGTGTGGTGGGCCTGGGCTCTTAGCTAGACCGACAAGTTTGGGCTTTGACATGACAATGCGACTGCATCGGCCTGCCTAGGCCCATCGTGGGGGTGAAATGACTCATAATTAGTTCAATCCATCTGAGATTCTTCTTAAAATGTGAAACATACATCATTTTTTACTTATGTACAAACAACAATTCTATACACTTGATTGATTAACAAGATTTTGATCGAAATACACATGATTGTTCATTTGATAAGTTTGCAAAGCCTAGTATGCCATGTCAGTTTGTTATTCAAGGGATCGAAAAGACTCCTAATTATGTGCAACATTTCAATTAGTTCTTTCACCAAGTTACATGACTTGTTAAACCTTGCCTAGAAAATATAGGCATAGGGTGATGGGAAAAGCCGGGTTGGGCCTAATCTCTTGCCTTATCATTGACGTTCGGGCCATAAAAATGAAAGAAGCGACAAGTCGAGAACATGATGGCAAATTTAGGCCTAGATAGGCAGGTTTGGGCCTCACATCGTTGAAGCTGGTAAGCAGCAATTCCTTTAGGGAAAAAGGAGCATTGAAGAAGAAGCACAAAGCAAAGCAATCAACCTAAGTAAAAAAAAAGGCTTAGCTGGTGATCTGGGTTGATTGAATCAAGAGGTTAGCAGTCCCCCTGGTGCATAAATTAGACTGTTTTTTTAGACTAAAACGTGAAAATTTACAATAGGAAAAATAATTAGGGGACTAGAAAGATTTGAATTAGGGATATGCCGAACCTGTACCATGTAAAATTTTGTGAGACCGCTGACAATTGGTCTAAAAGAAAGATGCTTTAGTCTAAAGATTGCTCATGAAACTTTCACAATAAATGATAAGACCACAATAACATGATCTTCTTAACCATAAATGAAAGATGCTTTAGTCATACAGTTTTCATGATTGAGGATGGGTTGCACTTTGCAAGATACATTAATGAGCTTCCAAAACAAATGGGATTTTATTTCTCGTAACAAGCTATGCAAACATGTCAGCCAACAAGATGGGGTAGAATGTAAAGGTTATGACTAATGAAAACAACACATAGACACATACACAGACACACAGATATATATGTATACACAAATATATATACACACACACACACACACACACACACACACACACACACACACACACACACACATAAGTACAGAAAAAATGCTAAAACTTATTGCCAAAATGCGGTTGAATCCATAAACTTTCAGAAAGTATAGTTAAGTCTCAAAACTTGTCAGATAGATACAGCTGAGTTATTCATTTAATTCTTTCAATTTAGTTAATACAAAATGCTAACGTTGATTTTTTTTTTTTCCATTTCCTATGTGGTGCTAACTTTAACTAAAGTATGAACTCACTATTTTGATCTAGATCCTATTATTTTTATCACAAATTTTACTTTAATTAGATAAAAGAGATATTTTTTAAAAAGAGAATACAAAAATGTTATGTCAGAATTTTCATTAGCGAGATTGATGGAGTGTAATGGAATGATTTGATTGTATGTTTTGAAAATTTTAAAACTCAATTGTACTTTCACAATAAGATTATGGACTTCATGTGTACTTATCCTATACATACAATAAAACACGGTAGTTACTATTTCAACCATCTTATTAGACTTCAGGGACTTTGGCAGCAGAGTTCTTGGAGCTCAAAGCCTCTCTCTCTCTCTCTCTCTCTCTCTCGTCGTAATTGCTCCTTCTACCATCTTATTCAACTTTAGGACTTTTACAGTTGAGTAGTTTAATTGCTCCTTCTACCATCTTATTCGACTTCAGGACCTTTATGGTGGAGTACTTGAAGGAAAAGGCGTCTTGCAATCCTTCATGACGCCAAAGTTTGATCAGCTTCAAAGTGTAGAAGCAAATGTCCAACGGCAATGGGCCATGTGTGCTCTATGCAGCACATCGAAGCTATCCGAGGAAGTTGGGGTCCAATACCTTCTTGGCTATGGTAAAACCATAAGCGAATCTCCAACATTGGTTGATACATTCATAAATAATGCCACGTCGGATTTTGTCGAGAGAAAAATCGCCGATAGTACTTAAGTGGTTGATTTTTAAAATTTTTGGCACTTAAATAAACGTCCGTACAAATTGTGGTACTCAAGTATTTTTATCCCTCTTTCAGGTCATATGTTTAATTCTAAACTTATAATGAGAGAAAACTGCAAGCATTTTTCATAAAAGTTAAGTTATTAACTAGGTACGTTCGATATGTACTTTTTTTAATTCAAATAAGTGATGCCTCAAAATTTTTTAATGATGTCTCTTATAGTAGAAAATGTTTGTTAACAAGATTAAAGAAACTGTTGGAAATTGTGATGCATTTTCATGAACTATCCAGACCTCTCCAGCTGCTTTAGAAGATCGAAGAAGAGAAGTGAAAGAATTAGATTGGAAAGTCTTGAAGAACAAGTTACAAGTTGAAGAGTCCAAGTTGAAGAAGAAGTTGGAAGCTGAAATCAAATCCTTAGCGGCTAAGTCTCTACTTAATCAGGAAGAAAATCTTGAAGAACATATGCCTGTGAACATCCATCGTTGAACGGTCGTTGAACGGTATAGTTACCATTTTTAAGTCGGGAAAAGGATAAGATATTATGACAGAGAAAGGAAGAAAAGACCCAGCTGTACTTGTGCTTTGCAATCTTCCTGTGGCGGTAGATATTGTAGAAAGTCAAGAGAATTTTGCATGTCTAAAGGCGGCGGAGTTTCTCAACAAACAAGCTAGGAATGATTTATGGAAGTGTGTGTGGAAGATGTTCTGAAATGTATATCCCTCAGCTCCCTCACCATTCCAACTGCATCATATGTGTTCATATAAAAACTATGAAACTATGTTTCCATATTCCATAGCCTACTATCCCTTGAATACTCATATGTATACCTTGCGGCCTGTTCATTCTCACATCAGCATATACCATATGCATATACACTTGTACATCGCCATACAAAATCATGCTTCTGTGCAATCAAATTTTGATAGAAACATTCTATGCTCAATATGTATACACTCGTCTTAATAGCAAGATGTATGTTTTAGCAGTAATATGGATGTTTTCACTTGAAGATTTATAAAAAAATTTACCGAAATTTTGTTTTGTTTTGTTTTTTTTTTTTGCAATTTTAATTTTATTTTTATTCTAGTGTATTTGGATTTCTTTATCCTTAAATGTTCTTCAAATGTTTAATTTTGTTTCAATTTTTCGAATGACCAAATTAAAAGTTGGGATCATTATTCCTACTTCATTATTTTAAATTTGTTTGAATTGTAAGATAAAAAAAAATTTGTTGAATGATAAACTAATAAATTAAATCTTATGAACTGTTCTCTCTTTTTTTTTTTTTTTTTTTTTTTTTTTGTTTCAATTTAAAATTAAGTGACTTTATATAAAATTATCGTCTACCTATTTATATTCTCAAAACTTACATGGTATCGCTGGCTAATCATCTTTTTTTTTTTTTTTAGTTTATCGAAGCAAAAAAAATCGAGCATCTCTGTTTATAGAAAGTAAAATAACAATATAAAAGCCCTAAAAATGTGCACGCTTAATGATTTATAGATAACGGGTGGATATGTCCAATATTACTGTCACATTATATACTATTCGTGCTTAAATGATCCTACCAATTTTGGCTTCGAAGGCAGATTACGTAGGACAAATAAAGAATAAAGTTCTATACATTTTAAAACAAAACACCATCTCATCTTACTTTTTGTTAATTCCAAATTTAACCTTTACAAAAGATTAATATCAACTTTCATCCACCAACCATTTCGGCAACTTTAAAAATAACTACTCTTTTTTTTTTTTTTTTTTTTTTTTTCTTTAGGAGGCAATTCTCAATTTTTATATTTCTTCCTTACATATTGATTTGCTTTTGCACACCCCTCTAGCGGGTGCTCAGCAATAGTATTTAATTAAGAAAACTGTCCCATGTGCACGATCTTTTTACGGCATTAACATATAAATCAGCAGCCATGCACTTTCAAATTCGTAAGCTTCTTGTTCTCTCTAATTACTGGCTTCTCGCTCTTTGCACAGATGAATTCCATTATTACGTTCACGGTCATCATTTTTCAAATCTAATATAAGTTGCCAAACAAATTGTGTCCGTGTAATTTGGTCTATTGTTGATGGAGAATGATTCTTCATTTCTTTCCACAATTCTATAATTTCATGATACGCACTTTGTGCAGATTGATTTGGTTGTATAAGTTCTATGCAAATCATGTGAACGGTCAAACATAACCCTTTTGGAATTTGATGTACTTTGATTAAATTATGTCATGGGTTCAAAGTCCAACTTGGGCTTCATATCAAACCATAGGGTGATTTACCTACTTCATATTGGAGACAGCTCGACAAGATTTTTATTTTTCTTTTCAAATTTTAAAGTTAGTACTCTCCGTTGCATCATTTGATTCTTAGTTAAATCTCGTGCTTCTCTCCTCCTAAAGTAGGTAGGTCAAATCTGGCGAGCCATATATTTCCTTTTATTTATTATTGTGTTTGATTATCGACATACTCGATAATCAGTCCATACAATTTTAGTTCCATGTACTGAGCTGAGCATTGGGGCGTATATAGCGATACGGTTCATCCCAGCACAGGCACCTATGAATTCCCTTGAAATACCATATCATGTTCAGTCAATTTCCGACAATGGAAGGTAAAGCACGTGCAGTATCCGTTCATAACCCTATCGTTGCCGAAGGCTGCAAGCCCACCAACAATGGAGGTGATGTAATATGATGGACGTCATCGGTGAGACGCATGCTTCGCCCAGTACTCAACGTGACAGTGACCTGAGTTTTGGAATAATAATAATAATAATGGCAACTCTAGAAATTTGGAACAGGGCACAAGTTGAAGAGAGAAATCGTTCTTACAACACTTTTCTGGTGGCTTTGAAATACAACACTCACCCTCTATCTCTTTATAATATTAGAACACTCACAATTAACACATAGTCTTCGATACTCCTCCTGAAGGCATTAAAATGAAATAACAAAAGTCAACAAAGCAAAAATAAAAAGCACACAAGCAATAAATGCATGAAGACGTGTAGCAATCCATGGAGAGTCTTTTCAAGGACTTTATTTGCATTCTTTGTCTTTTGCTTCATTAAATGCTATAAATGCTTATAGCATTTTGGTCTTCAACCTTCCTCAAGCGCCTATCAAGAATCGTACTTCATCCATTCGTTTTCTTCTTCTGACAACCAATATAAATCAAGGCCTTTTGAAGAATTCCAACAACAAAATCTGGAGCTAAGCAACGAATTTTTTAGAAATCAATTTTATATTATTCTAACAACCTCCCTTAAAATTGATTTTTGAATTTAACAACATTGAGCATTGTCTTAAATTTTTTGAACAAATCCCCCTCCAATGGTTTCATCAAAATATTTGTAATTTGATCTTCTGATTTACATAAATTAAGCTCAATCTCACCATCTTTGACTTGTTCATGAATATAATGATACTTGATGTTGATGTGTTTGCTCTTGCCATGAAAAACTAGATCCTTGGCTAATGCAATAGTTGACTTATTGTCACATATCATTTTGGTAGGACCCGTTTGTTTCAATTTACACATCATCCTATGCAGCCATATTGATTGACATGCTATTGAAGCTAATGCCATGTATTCCGTTTCAGCTATCGAGTGTAACAGCTTTATGTTTTTTTGAGGACCAAGAAATTACTCCTAATTTAAGAAAGAAAGCATATCCAAAGTGCTCTTTTGAGTCTTAGTGTCACTTGCCCAATCATTGTCTATGTTCCCCACTAGATTGAAATTGTTAGTATAAGATTATAAAATTCAATGGTCACGAGTTCCATTGACATACCTCAAAATTCTTTTTGTTGCCTACAAATGTGATTGGTACAGTTTTTCCATGAACCTGCTAATAATTTCCACTCCATAGGTAATATCTGGCTTAGTATAATCCAAATATCTCAAATTTCAAATAATGCTTTTGAAATAAGTGGGATTACCAGTTCAATGGTTCCTTTTTTCTTTAGCTCCAATCATTCCATCATGGGAGGTCAAATTGGTTTGAGTGATTCCATTTTCAATTGCTTCAAAATATCATTAGCATATTTTCATTGTGAAATAGATATGTCATCATTTGTTTGCTTCACTTCAAGGCCAAGAGAATAGGACATCAATCCCAAGTCTATCATTTTGAACTGGCTAGTCATAGCCTCGTGAATTCAACAAACATATTTTCACAATTTCCTGTAAATATCAAATCATGAACATAAAGGCACACAATTATTATGTCGACTTGATATATAGTGTATGCTCATATGGACACTTTTGAAAACCATGCTGTAATAGGTACGTGTCAATCCATGTGTACCAAGCATGAGGTGTGACATCCTAGATTTTCGACTTTGCTTTCAATTCAATAAATCGGGCATTTTATTGAGACGCTTATAGTGCTATTCTCAGAGTTGATCACTCGTGAGATAACTAGACTATCTAAGGAAGCCATTAAGGATTTTAAGACAAATAGACTTGAGGATTGGACTAGGAATTGGCCGCTCGATCGTGTTTATCTGCCGAGATCATTACGACACAGACGTAAATCGATTAGAGATCAGAGATAGGTCGGTTCGATTGAGATGCGTGGTTAAACATGGGTGATCCTACTAAATTGCAAAATTCTCATCGATCAACACTAGTTTGATTTTTCTATCGTTTTGGTACCTTGTATCCGTATTTGAAATCTCGAGATTTTCATGACAATCGAGAGTCGCCAATGTGTCGAAAGAGTTCATTGTGACTCAAAGAAAATCAACCACGAGTCATTTGCACTAAAAAGTTCTGAAAGTTATCCGGTAGCCTAGGTCACGTTAAAAACACGCCGGATTGAAATTAATCGTGAATTTGAATATGATTTCAGTTGAAAATTCCGTCATGTCATAGGTCATTTTAGGACCGTTGACTTAGCCTTTGAAGATTTTTTTACAAATCAAGACTTTTTGAAAAAAAGTTGTCCTAGGGCCCTTTTTTATTGGGAAAGCTAGAGGGCTGCTTTTGATTTCATTTTTGGGATTCAAGTTGGACTAAATGATGAGGAAAAATGTGGATTGGGATGATGGCACTTGGTTGGATTTATGGAAATTAGATTGAGCTCAATTGGGTTGAATTGAAAGAGAATTAAATGGAATTGAAGACATTGAAGGCCAAATGTTACCAAATTCGTATGCCATGGGGTGCATGACATTTTGGACTCTTTAGCAAGCTTCTTAAGGAAGCCAAGGTGTGGATAAGGGGCAGAGGACAAGGCATCAAGCTGGTGGGGGCAAGGCAAGGGAGATTTGGGCAAGTGTTGAGCCCTTTGAAGCCACCAAGAGGACCCCCCCTTTCAGTATACCCTTCTTCTTCCTTTTTCCCTTGCTTTCTCCATTGTTGAGTGACTTTTGAAGTTTTAAAGAACCAGAAAAAATCCCAGCTCATCCCCTTTGGCCATCGCACATATGCTTCCCTTGGCCGTCGCATGTACGTTGGAACCATCATCGGACCGTTTTCCTCCTCTATTTTCACTTTTGCCCGTTTCTGCTCCAATCGACCTTTTGCCAAAGATCCGAGTGAAAAGTCAATTTCTCGTGCAAATCTGCCTCGAGCCACCCACCGTCGTGACCAGCACACCTAGTTCATACGGATGGTGGTCACCATCGCCAACTGGAGCCACTGGCCGTCCGGTACACCGACGATAAGGAACCGTCGCCGATCCGTCCGTCGATCCCTTACCTGCTTGTACTGTTTCGCGATTTTCTTGGTTTTTCTCCCATTTTGACCATTCCTTTGGCCGTTCCATCCACTTACAAGACCCCCTTGACCTCTCGAGCCATCGGTTGTCGACCACCCACTCACCGAGCTTCGATCAACCCGTTTCTTCACCGTTCAACCTTGGTTCTCCTCTGTCCAGCAAGAGTAGAAGTAGAAACCAAACCAACAAGGAGTCTAGGACTTCGTGGCCCGTTTCCGTGCCCTTCCCGGCCTCCGTTGGTGTCACCGCTTGGAGGATTGTTGCTCGCCTCCGTGTCGTGGTTGCTGTGGACTCACCGGCTCATAAATTTAGTGAGTTTAACTCATTAATCCTTGCTTAGTAGGTTAATTGTGCTTAGGGGTTGATTAGTTTAGACTAAAATGGATTAGGTGGTTAGATTAGATTAGATTAGTGAATTTAATTAATTGCCATTACATGTTAGGTGGTTAGTTAGTGCAATTAGCAAGTAAATAGACTTTAGTATTTATTGAACAAGTCTCAAAAATTTTTCGAGTTCGTTTCGGTGTCCAATTAGGCATTATAGGCCTAAGTTTGATTTATTGGCATTTATTTATTAATTTTCGTAATTAATTAATTAATTATTTTTTTCAAAATTCAACCGAGATAGTTGGTGATTGAAATTTCGTGCTGATTGTAGTGGTGCTTTTTGTTTATTTAATTAAGCATTGGTTTGTGAAAATTGAGTAAATTGGTGATTATGGAGATTTATCCCAAAAATTGGATAATGTGGATATTTGTATAGAAAATTGCTTGATGGGGCCGTGATTACCACTAAGACTAAACTGCCAAGTGGGGCCGTGATACCATTAAGTCTAAAATTGCCGAGTGGGGCCGTGATTACCACCAAGTCTTAAATTGCCGAGTGAGACCGTGATTCCACTAAGTCTAGGTCGTGCCTGTTGGGCCTTGACTAAGAGTTGATAATGAATAATCGAAATGACCGTACGATGGTCTTGATGACATGTAATCAATTGTGTCGATTGATCGATGATTTGATCTATTTGGTTGCATGATTTGATTGTCAATAATTTTGAATTGAATTGACTTGTAGGAAGGAACGGAGGTCAAGATAAGTTCTCTGATGCCTGATTGTGCTTAGGCAGCCCTTATGGCGTAATTTTTTTCTTAATCGGGTCTTAGGGGTTGAACTTGCTGAGATATTGTCTCACTGGTTTTTGTATAACCATTTTCAGGTCCTTAAAGGAAGTTAGTGGAGGACCGGAAGCCCCGAAACCTAAGAAGGTGGAGATCGAAGAATTGATGAACTTATATGAGTAGAGAGTCTTAGGACAATTCCTTTTTGGTTAAGCCAATATTTTTGTAAGCGATCTAATGTTGTGAATAAACATGTTTGTTATAAAAAGTTTGTTTTGGTTTGAAAAAGTTGGTCCTACTTTCATATTCCATTGTTTTATTGTTTGGGGATTTATATTTGCTTCCACATGCGTATATTAAAATGAATGGGTTGGCGATACATCCTGAAACATCGCTATTATATTGACCAAGCAGGGATGAGCACGGGTCTGAAGGATCGGGGCGTGACATGAGGTGTTTGTTTTAGCCCATAAAATGCCCTTTTCAGCTTGTAAACTTGGTTTTCTTGCCATTTCTTCTCACAACCTTGTGATTGCTCCACATAGACTTCATCTTCAAGGACACCATTGAGAAATACCGATTTCCGATTTGATGGATTCTCCAATGGTTTTGAGTTGCAAGTGCTAAGATCATCTGAATAGTATCCATTTGGGCCATTGATGCAAATACTTTAAAATAATTAATACATTGCTTTTGCTTATAGCTCTTTACAACCAATCTAGCTTTGTAACGGTCCACCTGACCATTGGGTTTGTACTTCATCTTGTACACTCACTTGACACCAATAGGCTTCTTATCGGGAGGTAAAGAAGTTAGCACCCATGTATTATTCTTCTTTATGGAGTTGATTTCTTCATCCATTACTTGGATCCACTTCTCATCTATAGCTACTTCATCATAGGATAAAGGGTCATATTCAGCGAATAAACAAAAATTTACCATGTTTCATTAGTGATTCCATCACTATCACTGCCATCGTCTCTTATGACCACATAATCTCTAAATTTTGTTAGAATCTCCACAATCGTTGCGGATGATGTAATGTTGATTATGAAGTTGCTATCGTGAAGATGATGCCCCACCAGTCAAAGATGATGGAGGTTTTTTTGTAACTCCCTCCAATGGTTCATCTTTGATGGTAATTCTTTAGGTTCACCCTTTTAGTTCTAGTCCCAAGCTGCTTCTAACCTGGTTATATAGCTTATAACCTTTAGTTGTGTCATTATAGCCAATGAAGATGCACTTCTGGCTTTTGTCATCCAACTTTTTTCTCCATTCATTTTGTATATGGGGATATGCCTTGAACCCAAATACTCATAGGAACAAAACATCTAGCACATTGCCGCTCCAAGCCTTTTCTGGGGTTCTTCCAAGAGCACTTCTTATTGGACACCTGTTCAACGCAAATATAGCATGCAACTACTTTTGCCCAAAATTTCTTGGGTAAATTTTTTGCTTTTAGCATACTTCTTACAATTTCAAAAATTGTGCCATGTTCTTTCTTTCTATCATACCATTTTGTTGAGGAGTATAGTTGTTAGTCAATTGACTTTCGCTCCACAAATTTTACAATATTTGTCAAATTCATTTGAGGTAAATTCTCCCACTTTATTTGATCTCAACGTCTTCAAATTAAAGCCACTATGTTTTTCAACATAGATTTTAAATTCTTTAAACTTGCCAAAAGTTTAAGATTTTTCTCTCAAGAAATATACCTAAGTTTTTCTAGTCAAATCATCCACAAAAATTAGCATGTACCTTCTCTTTCCAAATAATTCCACCTCAACAAGGCCAAAAATGCTTGTATGTACCAACTCCAATTGTCATTTTGCTTTTCTGGCTTTTCCAACTAGAAAAGAGTCTCGATGTTATTTCCTGACGAGACACGCTTTGCATGGACAATTTGGATAGTCAATCAATGGCCGTCACCATCTTTTTCTGGATTAATAATTTTAGTCCATGAAAATTTAGATGTTTAAATTGAAGATGCCTTAACCAGTTGCTATCTTTCATCATCGCTTGGAAACTCAAGAGGTTCTTTGTCTAAAGAGTTTGGGAAAAATCTGGTTCTTTGTCATTTGCACCATCGTGATCAACTTATTGTCAACACCTATGGTGGTGCAAACTCCATTTTTAATATGAACCTTGTGGCCTTTTTTGAAAAGTTGCCCAACACTTAGCAAATTCCAAAAAAGTCCTAACACAAAGTAAACATCCGCAATGGTAACATTAGTACCGTCTTTTGACTTGGTAATAATACTACCTTTGCCCATCATGTGAATTTTTGGTTTATTCTCGAAATTGACTTCACCATGACTTATCTCGTCCAACTGCTAGAATAACTCCTTTCAACCAAACATGTGATTGTTGCACCAGCATCCGGCTACTATTTGTTGGTGTCTACAGTGCTTAGGTCATCCTTCTTACATGTTACCACCATATATTCTTCAGCATTGGTGGCATGTGCATGTTCCACTTGCTCGTATGTCACCTTTGGTTGGCATTTAGATTTATAATGCCTAATTTTATTGCACTTAAAATACTTGACTTTTGATTTGTCACATGTTTTATATTTTTTGGTGAAATTTGAATTTCCACCTCTACCTTTGCCTCCTCCACAACCTTGATCGCCTTGATAGCCTTCTCAACTTGATAGAGTGACCCGACTTTGCAATGCTTGCTTGCGATTTGAACTAATAGACTTTTGATTCATTTTTTGCTCATGCGAGCATAATGAACCCATCAACTGCTCCAATGTTAGGGTTGACACATCTTGCCCTTCTTTGATCGTTGTGATGACATAGTCAAATCTTTTGGTTGAAGACTCAAGATTTTTTCTATGACTCGTACATCTTGAGTTCTTCAACATTAACCTTCAATTGGTTAATGATGGTTTGCACATGATAAAAAAATATCAAGATTGATTTAGAGTCATTCATGCGTAAAGACTCAAAATTACCTTGAAGTATTTGAAGTCATACTTGATGGACATGATATCCCATACTTCTTTCGTGGTCTCAGTTGATATTTTTTCAAATATAATTTCCTCCACGGCTTGAAAAATTGCATGCATAATACTTTTGATCTTTCTTTAGGACTCCACCACAACATATTTCTCCACTTTTCTTAAAGCCTCTAATGCTTTAGCATTGGCCACTTTGGTGTAGCCATTTTCAACTAGATTCCATAAATCTTGCGATTTGAAGAGAACCTTCATCTGGATGGACTAGTTGTTGAAATTCTTTTTCCATTCAACTTTGGAAGTTGCAATTGAACAGATTTGGTAGATGCCATTTCTAGCTCTAATACCAAATGTGGGAACTGAAAAAAATAATGGCAACTCTGGAAATTTGGAACAAGGCACAAGTTGGAGGGAGAAATTGTTCTTCCAATACTTTTTTGGTGGCTTCGATCAAAATACAACACTCATCCTCTATCTCTTTATAATAGCAGCACACTCACACTTAACATACATAGTCTTTGACACTCCTTTTGAAGACATTAAAATAAAATAACAAAAGTCAACAAAGCAATCCATGGAGAATTTCTTCAAGGACTTTGTTTGCATTATTTGTCTTCTTGCTTGAGTAGCTCTCCTCATTAAATGCTTATAGCATTTAGGACTTAACCTTCTTCAAGCGCCTATTAGGAATCATGCTTCACCGATTCGTTTTCTTCTTCTTCTGACACCCACCATAAATCGAGGCCTTATGAAGAATTCTAACAACAAAATCTAGAGCTGAGCAACCAATATGCTCAAAGCTTCAAAAATCAATTTTGTGTTATTCTAACATTGAGAAACAACATACGTTCAACCAAGTTTTTTTTTCCTAGTCCCACCGAACTTCCAGTTTGCCACACACTTTGGTTGACTAGAGAAGAGAGGGAGTGTCTGTGTGTCACTAGTGTAACGGGAGAGAGACACAGAGGCTTTAGTGGATTATTTTCTTGCTGACTTGGTGAGTCTCACTGCGCAATACTTTCTCGTCATTATATATGGACCTTTTTCTTTCTTAACCGTTCTCTTTCTCTATCATTCATACAAATCTATCACTGACACCCCATCATCACTTGATCCTTCCTTCACCACTTCACACTCCCATTCAATCATCTTATGCCTGAGAAGGATATGAAGAAGCCCAAGAATGTCACGTTCATTTTGCCATCGAAAAAACCGTTGAGCCGCCTGCTCCTACGTTGGTGCCAACACTAGCCCAGAAAGTCCTTGAACCTGCTCCACCAAAGCCTCTACAAGCAGGCACCCATGTTGCCACACCTGAAGGCACCAAAGCTGGTAATGGGCTACCCGCCATGGTATCCAATGGTGCCAGTGAATCCAACGATGGGGGTGTGTTGTTGTCCACCATGTTATGGAGGGTATCGTGGGGATCATGCTATTGTGTGCGGAGGAGGCTGGTGATGTGCTATGATGGATGTGGAAGATTGGCTTATGAGTGTCCAGGTGGGAACATAGGTTCCTATCTTGGGTAGGGGAGGCCAATGATGTGTGAATGGATGTGGTAGACCGGCTTGTGAGTGCTATGGTGGGAATAGAGGTCACTATCGTGATTGTGATTACTTTAGTGAAGATAAAGCCACTGCATCACCTTTATGTGATTGAGTTCAAAGTTTCTCACATCAATTACTATTGTAGGAACTTGGTGAAAGATACATTAGTCAAATGTTTTGGGCTATCTTGGGATCTTTATCTTTGCTGGTATAGAAAGATCGATAAGGTTGGTGGTCTAGTATTGTGGTAGATGTGGTCAAATATGTTCAACACATGACTTGTTGCTTGTTGATTTCTTCATTTCAATAAAATTGAGTCCTCTTCATGTCTTCTCTCATCCTCTCATTGAGCACATGGTCATGTCTCTTGCTTGTCTCTATGGTGATTCATTCTATGAAAGAGCAGGTCAACTGCACTATTCAATGAACTTCATGAAAACAAATGAAACAAAGATGATTGTGACTTTGCCATTTGGCTTGATGACATTTGTATTAGGACTAAATTGACCAAATTAAAAGATTTATGATTTAATTGGTATTCATATAATAAGTTTAGGACTTTTTTTGGTAATTATCCCCATCAACGATCAAGAGCCACCCTTGGTCAATGCTACCCAATATGATTCGGACGCCAATGATGTCACCCTCCCCCTTGCCTATTGCCTACACCCCTCTACCCTCATCTTCGTCTTTGTTTGTGGCGAGATGTTCAAGGATTGGGACAACATGGACATGTGAGCTTAGCTTAGCACGCGGCTCACAACCTTGAGGCCTTGTGAGGTCGGCCTCGAGCTTGTGAGGGTCGTGGCTGGTCAGAAGCCTCTATTGCAAGCTCACTAGTAACGCAAGCTCTATAGCAAAGCTTGACCATGGTGGCCACAACCTTGATATGATCTTTAGCTAGCACGATGACCATCACCTACCTTAGATATGAGGTTGGCCATGTTTATGCGTGTGGTGGAGTGGAGAGATGTGTGTTGAGGTTGTCCTATATTGATTGAAGAATGGGCTATGGTCGGTTTATAAATGTGAGGAGAAAGCCTCACCCTTTGAGTTACCTTTTGAGGGATGTTGACACCAAATTTTATCGACATTTTAAGTATTCATTCATTTTACAATATATATATATATATATATATATATATATATATATATATATAAAAGAAAAAAAGAAGGATAAAAGATAAAAAGAATAAAAAATGTGTGTGTGTGTATATATAATAGAGATTAAAAAAATGGAAATAAAATTCGGAGCACATTCTCTCTAGCAAGTTTTGGACCTGTTAATCCTTTATGGCCAGCCCATTTCTTTTATCTCTTTCGGCCCATGCGTCTAACTCACTTTCCCTGGCGCATTTCTATGTTTTTTTTTTTTTTTCAGCCCATCTATTTTTAACCCATCTTCCTTTTGTCTCTTGTGGCCCATCTATCCTTATTCCTTTAAGTCTACGATTTGAGCCCACATCAGATCCTAACAAAAGAAGGCCCAGCTCATCACCCATTTTCTCTCCTCCGCACGCGCGCGCGCGCCCAGCAGAGGGAAGGAGGACGTGCGAGTGACGCCACCGCCGTGACGCAAGCAGAAGGAATAATCCAGTTGTCGTCAGAGGAGAGATGGGGGAATGGACGAGAGGCATAATGGAAAATTTTGGCCTGAGAGCAAAGTCCAGCTAGAGAGTTTTTCGGCTGAGCGAAAGGAGAGGGGCGGGTCGAGGACAGTTTTTCCACAAAACCAGATCGCGGACAGAAACCATATATTGCAGAGAGAATAGGCAGAACGAGAGGGAGGTCGGCCGTAGAGAAGGCTTCATTGAGAGGGAGATCCACATCTAAACTTGAGCTCCTGTGTTAGGTTGCATACCGAATGTTTGATGAAATATTTAAAGAAATCAAAGGGAGATTCACATTTAAATTTGAGATCGATTCAGATTTGCTTCTGCATTGATGAATCTTGTCTCACTTTTCGTGTTTTCTCTATGTTTTCATGTGATTTGGTGAAAAATCCTTTTCCGGTGTTGGTCGTGTATCCCAACTTGCTGGAGCTAATCTTCCCATGCCGGTGTGCCCTACGATTCAAGGTCGTTCAAGTAAGTGCTTCTCTTCACTTTGAGTGTGTTCGTGGTTGTTTAATTGTTAGAAATGCTAGGTTTGAATAGCTTTGACTTCTGTTTGCATATTTTTTGTTGTTTTGCAGTCGCGAGAGTGTGCGGCCGGAAGTGATGAATGCTGGCTGGAATAGATGATTGGTGGTTGGTGATGGCTGGTTGGTGGTGTAGGCACCGGAGGCGATGCAGCAAGGGCGCATTGTGATGGTGTTGAATGGTCTTTGTTCGGTTGGAGTGGCAGAAGACACGCTTCGGTGAAGAAGATGACTAGAAGAAGAATGTGCACGGGAAAATGACGAAAGAGAGAAAAAGAAAATAAAAAGAAAATCAAAATAAAGACAATAAAAAATAGGAAATTTTGGTTTTTTTTTTTTAAATCCAACCGAGTCGGATCTAAATTTAGGTCGGGTCAATGGTTCGGATAGCGTATATAGTCGAAGTCTTTCCCCGCATATAATAATGATAGTAAATTTAAAAAGATTAGAAAAATTAGAAAAATATTTTAAAAAATTAAAAATGATAAAAATCTTAGGAAATAATTAAAAATTTAGAAAAAAATTCGAAAATGAATGAAAAATTAGAAATTTGAGAAAATAATTAAAAAATTAGAAAATTGGGAAAACATAAAAAATTTGAAAAATAAAAAAATTCATAAAAATCTGAAGAATCCTGAAAATAATAAAAATAATTTTTTAAGAAAATAATTAAAAATAAAAAAATCCAGCAAATAATAAAAATATTAAAAATAAAGAAAATTCTAAAAAATAAAATAAATTCAGAAAAAAAAATAGAGACCCTTAAAAATTGAGACTTAAAACTGGACAGACCTTTAAGGCTTTACAATAGGGCTTTTCATTTTGGATTGTCTTTTTCTTTTTATGAATAATATTAAGATGCTTGTGTGCTTTCCTTTATGATTAATTTGATTGTACTTTTTAATATCCATGATGTTATTTCATGCTTTAAAATGGTTAAGACAATGCCTAAAATTCTTTGATAGGTTTCTACGCATTAGTTAGCATGATTAAGTTAGGTACTAAAAAGGCTTTAGTCTTAGGGCTAATGTAGTCAAGTCCTCGAATTTGGTATTTGTGATTACATAAATAGTAAGATATCCTCATGTATCTTACTGGGTCTTTAGTTGACTCCAAAAAGGCTAGTGACGACACCTTAGTCAAAATTTACATAGGCTTAATTGATCAAATTTTAAATGTTCGACATCATGCAAGGTATGGGTTTGGGAGGGCTTTAGTTAGTGGAAGGCTATTCGCTTGAAGTTGATAATATCCCTAAACCTAACGGCTCTGCTCCCGCAAGAGGATTAGGTCGTGACAAGGAAAAGAGGCCAAAGACCACCTAACACTAGTATGGAGCTCAAGTTACCAACAGGTTTAGACCCAATAGTTACGGAAGAGTTACAAGTTGTTGCGGCTTTGACTTGGGGCATTGTTGAGGTTGTTCCACATCAGTTATAAGAAGGGTTGGTTGATTGATAAATTTGAGGGAAAGCTTCATTCTTTGAGCTAGTTTTTGGAGTGAGAGAGGCTCAACATTATCCAACACTTGTACTAGAGTTCAGGTTACAAACAAGTTTGGGCCCAATAGTCACAAGGGAGAGTGACACGTTGTTACAACTTCGACCCATAACTGCTGTGTGAGAGGGAGATTATTAAGGTTGTAAGGAGCTAATGGTTAGTTTATAAGTGCGATGAAAAGTCTCACCGTTTCAGTTAGTTTTTTGGTTGAGAGAGGCCGAAGACCATCCAATATTGATGTTAGAGACTAGATTGCCAAGAAGTCTAGACCTAATAGTCACATGTGACAGTAATGGATTATCGCAGCTTCCACCCAAGCTCGATATGTGAGGGGGATTAATGAGGTTGTTCCAATTAGTGGTCATTTTATATGTGAGGAAGACCTCACCATTTAAACTAACTTTTGGAGTAAGAGAGACCCAATACTATCTAACAACGTGGTAACGGGGTGTGTGGGACTGCAAAAGTTTGGATATTTACTGTGGAAAGTAAAGTTGAAGATAGATTTTGTAATTTTTTTCTTTAAGAAGATGACTTCTTGATGAAATCACCATTAGTATGCAAAGTCATGGTACCCCTCATCCTCAATGTAAAGAATTCACATGTTATGAAAAGTGAAACTCAAGCAAAATAATAGCCCTGCTTTTTAAATGGCTATATTGGCTAGACTAAAGCAAAGTGCAAATTTCAGTGAAAGATAGTGACTAATCTAGTTGCAAAGCTTTGGTTCGGTACGTCTAACTTTAACACAAGTGGCTCCTAATTGTGTCTAAGAGCATCCTTCAAGTTCGCTTAATGTGCTCAATTTGTTTTAGTAGTTGCTACAAGAAAGTGTCCTTCGTTTTGGTGTGGGTGGACCAGTGTCCTAACTTCCTTTGTGACCATGATATATTCATTAGATGTACTTTGGACGTTAAAGAAAGATCGTTATAGACGTGCACTTATAAAGCGCTTGTGTCACATTTTAGAAAGAACATCTCTTCATCCTTAAAAGCAAATTTACGGTAACTGACAATTTTCAATCCATGATGACTTTTAGGACGAGGAATTAGAGGGGAAATTTGACGTTGACTAATATTGTGGTAAAGAACATTTCTTCATCCTTAAAAGCGAATTTTAAATTTTTAGTAACGACCATTTTCAATCCATGAGGACTTTTAGGATGGGGAATTAGATGTGAAATTTGATGTTAACTAATATTGAGGTAAAGAACATTTCTTCATCCTTAAAAACAAACTTTTGGTAACGATAATTCTCAATTCATGAGGAGTTGTAGAACGAAATATTAGAGGGGAAATTCGACATTAACTAATATCGAGGCATCAATATGGAGAATGACAAAATATTACAAATTATAATAAACATCTTTTTGCCAAGGCTAGTCGCCTCGCTCTCTCTCCCGCTCTCCCTCCCTCTCCCTCCTACACTACCAAAAGACAATTGACGAGGCCTCCAAATGAGTGTCTTGCTTTTGATTTTAAAAGCAAAAAAGGTCATTGTTGAGGATTATAAACTGTGCGGAAGATATATAATATTAGGATGGAGACATGCTATTCCATACATTGCTACACTCGGTATCTCGACAAATCTCAATTGTAAATACAATATTCATCTTTATAAATCAATGATTGAGATTCATCCAAGCATTGGAGGGAATACTATGCAAGGCAAAAGCTTCATGTCCGGTCGGAATTGCAGTTGCCATCTTAAAGAGGTTAGGCAACACAAATTGATATGACGTATTAATCAATTACGTCCACCAACTTCTTTCCCTCAAATTCTAATTGATATCTCAAAGTACTAAGCCATGTTTGTCAATATAAGGAAATAGGATGAGAAATAAATGATGCGTTTATTTTGCTGAAAGTTTCATAATAAAGAAAGATATTTTCCATGAAAATTATTTAAAAAGAAATTGGTTAATTTTCATTTATTTGGGATTAAGGGAAAGTGATTTCCTTTTTGAAAAAGGAAAGGAAATTATTTTTCCCAAATCTAATCATGTTGTTTTCGTTTTATGAAAAATGTTTTAAAAAACTAATTAGTTTTCCATCATTCAAACATTGAAAAGTTGGTAAACAACTTCTTGAAATAGTCTTCTTTTAAACAAACAAACTCTAAATGTGAGAACTCATACAAGATATTAGGAAATATTATCTAAAAAGTCCTAAATCTTTTGCACTTTGGCCAATCAAGTTCTAAACCTTTTTAATTATGTCAATTGAATCATAAAATTTTTATATTTTTTCAATTTCATTCAACCAATTTTAACTCAAAATTGCTGACTTAAACACCAATAATGCCATGTAGGACAGCTGGCATTGACATGGATAATTTTTTATAATTTTTTATTCTTTCTTTCTTTTCCTTTTTTTCTACCAAGTCCAGTGAGGATTGGTTGACCGTCCTCAAGTTTGGGCAAGGGCTATGACCCTTGCCTGCGATTGTTGAAAGCTTCGCAACTGTTGAGGGTCAATTAGCCCTTGCTTGTGACTGGAGAGATTTGGCTAGTTGCCCTTGCTGAGCTTGGAAGAAAAAAAGAAAATGAAAGAAAAGAAAAAAAAAAACGGAAGACTAAAGAAGGAAAAATATAAAAAATATTTATTAAAAAATTCAGAATTCTTTTGAAAAATTATAAAAATTGTTTATGTTAGTGCCGTCGTGCCATGTAAAACAACTAGCATCCACGTTAGCAATTCTCAGCTAAAACTAGTCAAATAGACTCAATTGGTAAAACATGAAAATGTATAAGACTCAATTTTGACATAATTGATAGATTTTTTGCTAAATTGGCCAAAGTGTATTATGTTTAAGACTTTTTAGATAATTTCCCTTATATTATTGACATTTATGATGCTTCCTAAAACTAAAGAAGTTTCCTATGTAGCTGTAGATTTACCCCCAAGCTCCTTCAACAATTGGTTGTAAATCTTTTTCTATTTGAGGATTGATCCGTTCAACAATAATATTTTGCACCCTATCATGGTTGCCGATTTTAATCTTATGAAAAATTCAAATGATTATGATGTTACTTTTGGATGTTCAGTCACATTTACATGTGCATAACCAATTCACTAGATCAACTACAATGGCTCTTCTGGGCCATTGATAGATCCAGCGGAAGATTCCACCCTTCGTATGAAAGAGATAGCACGCTTTCGGTCATGCCTTTCAATGAAGTGTGAGTTCCAGTGGAGATAAACCTTGCACTTCTGAATGAGTTTCGATTTGCAAAGATGGCGACCACCTCCTTTCAATGCAGATTTATTTCATTTGAGATGGTTTTGTCAGCTTTGCGACCAAGGAACTTTCGACACAACACCGCCAACATGATCTCTTACACAGAGAGAGAGAGAGAGAGAGAGAGAGATCAAATTGGTTTTGTCAGTTAATTTACGGCTAAGCATGAACACGAATTAACGATGTTTACGTGACCCCTCCTCCTTGCCAGTGGGGCATCATTCCCTCTATTTCGTCTCTCTGCTGGTCTTGATTTTTATGATTTGACGACAGTCATCGGAGAACTTTCAGACATTGGGAATATGAAGTCACAGCACAGCTCATCCTGGCTGTAATGGATTCATATGTGATGGAAAATGAAACTCAAGCAAGATGATAGCTTCGCATTTAAATTGCCTTTGTTTTATTGAAATTCTACTCTGCAGCGATGTTGACACCTAAATTTTGACGACCTAGTCATTGATTTTTTGCATATAAATTAGGGATTAATTTTAAACCCTAAAAAAATGCATCAAAACAAATAAAATGGAAAAAAAATGGAAAAAAATGGGAAAATTGATTTGATTGATTATGCATGGAAGTTTGAAATTATGATGAATATTCAGATTTTGATAAATGCAGAAGTAATTTAAAAATCAGGTGAATAAATGGCAAGAATTTTTACAAAATGGAAGAAATCTAAGAAAAATCGAGTTGATTGCGAAATCACGCTCGATTTACAGTTTTGATTTAATGCGACAGAAGATGGAAACACAGAAAATACCATACGAAGCGGCCATCTGGAATCACTATAAAAGAGAGCTGCATTTTTCGTGACTAGGAAGAAAATTCAAAAAATTTGAGGGCAAATACGTGAGGAGTCTTTTCCTGGGGTTTATTAGAGTTGGAAATTGAAGAGAGAAAAGGAGAATTCGTTATTTTGTGGAAAGGAAAAAAGTCAAAAAGAGTGCTGTAGTCAAGAAGTCTGCGAGGAAGTGACCGGCCATTGGGAGAAAAAAGAAGAAGAAAAAAGAACAATTGACAAGACCCCTACTGTTCATCTTCTCCGGGGGTTCTTCTTGCTGCACTGGCGGTCATTGAAATTTCCGGTCTCTGGGCTGTGCCGCCGGCCTCCGAGTAGTAGCGACGCTCTTGCCTTCAGCCTCTGCTCGACCCGATGCCTGATGTTGCCTGCTGCGTCGTCGTCGCCCACCGCCTCTACTCGAGCCAGCACTTGATGATGCCCCTGCAGCGCCTCCGTCCGTGATCTCCCGGTGTTAGCGCCCCCTCCTCTGTGCGACGATTCTGTAGCAGCTCTGTGCCCACTGCTACGGCACCACAGCCCCAACGCCCCTGCACTGGCCACCGCACCAGTAATGCCTCAGTCTCGCCTCCGGGACTTCCGTCACCAATGCCACAGCATCTCTGCCCGCGACGACCCGACGCCGAGCCTCTCCACCCGTGAGCTCACCTTGACGCCACTGCTCACCACCACTGTTGTGACTCGCGACCCTACTGCTCACTGGTCACCAACGCTACGCCTCTGCAGCTCACGCCCAACAAACCGGTGGTCTGCCTCCACTCAGCCGACGCCACTGCACTAGTACCTTTGCCTGCTTGCCATTGCTACTTCGCCTCTGTTCGCCGTCTAGCCTTTGCCGGAGCCTTGAGAGTCGCTGCCACTAATAGCCTCGTTGTTGCCTACCTGCCTTACACTGGGCGGAGGCCCTACGCCGTGCTCCAACGTCCACCTGGCGTCAACTAATCATTTGTTTCCCTTTAGGTAGATTAGTTTTTATTTTTATTTTTATTTATCTTATTTTATTTTATTTGATAGCATTTTTTAAGTTTAGTTATTTAAATTGTAATATTGGATGTCAATATTCACTTCATAAATCTTGTTGCATTATCCGCAAGGGCTTTGCCTAAAATTATTGTAATTATTAATTTGATCCGTAAGACTTCGATCAGATTTTTAATTATTTTGAACTCTTTGTCGTGATGTTTAGGATTAGAGTAATCGTTAATTTGACTGTGAGACAACATGTTATTTTTTCGATTATTTCAATCCTTTATTTGTTAAAAATTTTGATTTTTTTATTTGATAATTACTTATCTTGGAAAACACAAAAAAAAATCAAAATAAAAAAATCAAAATTTTGCATCAAAGCGTTTAGGTTTAATAAATCAAACATGTAGGATTAGGTTTATTAAATTTTCGTTATCTAGTGATTGTTGCTAGGTTTATTTAGTTAGAAATTGTTCGTCATTAAAATTAGGTCATTTGATTAATTTAGATTGCATATTTAATGGTTGCATTCCTTTAATTTCGAATTTCAGAGAAAATACAAAAAAAATTAGAATAAATTAATTTCATGCTTTAGGATAGATTTCATGCTTATTCATGTTATATAGTTTAGGTCATATTGCCACATCATATCATTTAATGTTAAATTAGTAGCATGCATTGCATGATTCTCATTAAATAAAGTGAAAACCAAAATTGAGTGATTGCATGTTAATTAGAAATCATATCTAGGATTGTCGATGTGAATTTTGAGCTAACATTGCAAGTGCTTTCGTTGCTATGAGGTAAGTCATGCAATTTATTCATTGCTTCATTTGGGTGTTTAATTGATGGTTTGCACACCCGCATGATCACCTCACATATTAGAGAGGTAAATTAAAATCAATTCAAGCTGCCTGCAAAATATTTTTTAAAATAAAAAGGAAAAGGTACTGAAAGGGCGTTAAAGAAATCTAGCGTAACTTAGTCCCCGAACTCACAATCTTTGGTTTGTAGGAGTAAAGTAAATCTCCCATTACTTTATTTGGATTTCTAATTGACCCATCAAAAATAGATTAGTGGCAACTCTTAATTGAAAAATCATTTGCATGTTAAGAACTTGAATCTAAGTTGCGAATTGGTATGAGCTTGGGAGAGCCTAAGCTAAATTTAGGCTTAGTAATCCATTAGCCTAATTTTAGGTGGTGCACTCGAAAATTTAGGCCGCGACAGCTTGGCGACTTCGTTGTGGACTTGTGTTAAAACATTTAGTGGACTTAGGCCATTTTTTCTTTTTCTTTTAAAAATATTTTTGTTTGGCAGCGAGGACACTGGGTACGTCCTTGACATTTCTAATGTATTAAATGTTCTTGCAAATGGGAGGTATAAGGGGAGTAGTATTTGCTAACCCTTGTCTTGCAAGTTGGAGTTAAGGATTAGTGTTTGAATTTAAACTATAAAAGTGTTGTTTGCATTTAAACCATTGTGTATGTTTTACTGCTTTTAGTACTACACTATTGCACACACAACCTGCGGTCGGACCTGGGCTGCGATAGGATTTTTAGGATGGCGTTGAGAATGATATTTCCTCCAAAGCGAGACTACTATGTAGAGGTTTACCATATCTTCCCCGAAATTTTTTTCATGGTATCGGATGTGTTTGTCCATATCCACGAGACTGCGTGATTATTGGGCATTCCATTTGACTGAGCCGGAGTTAGGAGGACCTGACACGTTAATGCGAGACTATAACGGTCAAATCATTCTCTTAGCTCCACTTTGTTAAGCCGCCTAAGTAGAAATTGAGACTCACATCTCATGTGCATGTCTATGTGACTGCTGTTGATTTTCCTTGGTGAAGTAAGTCTTCTATCCCTATACCATGCAATTTATTTTGTTGTACTTTTGGGTTGGTCCATGACAATCTAGGTCAATCATTGATTTAATTCCTTTTTATAAATGAAACGAGGAAATTGCCATGCAATGAATCATTTGGAAAATAACAAAAAACTTTGGAAAATTTATTTTCAATTCATCTCTTTATTGTTCTCATTAGGGAGTTTCAAATTTTGGCCTTTCCTAATTCGTGTTTAGGAAATTTAGTTCTTGCTAGGGTGTCTTATTTTTATTTTTCTAGTTATTTTTTACGAAATTCCCTTCTTGCACAGACTTTTCATGAATAAATAAAAAAATGAAAAAAAATCAATTAGATTGCTATCATGGACTAGCTCTCTATTTACACCTCATGCTTACATGTTCCCATTTATTTGAATTAGGTGATTATGGAGCGATCTCGCTCACCCATTCGTACACAGTCGAGAGCTAAAATGGCAGATCAAAACGATGTGCCGGACTGTATCATTGACAATATGAACAAGCGAATTGCATACCTCCAAAGTCAAGTTGATGAATTGTCTGCTACAGTGGCTTTTCTCATCAAGCAAAAGGGCTGTGATGACATAGGTACTCTATCTTCAGTGAAAAATTACGACTCGAAGAAGAGAGCCAAGAGAAATTTTGAATCATCTCATTTTCTTGAGGTAGGTGAATTTAATGCCACCATGAAGAGAATAGTGACATATATAGAAAGAAGAATCTCTGACTTGGAGGGTTCGCATCACAAGATCAAGGAGGATGAAGAACTCAAGCACACATGATTCATGGTCTTAGGTAGATCGCTTTCCTTATTTAATTAGGGGTATGTTCAATTACACCTCCCTTGCGTGTGAATTTTTATTGCTTTTTAGGGATTGGTTTCAATTTCTTCTGTTTTGCTTTAATGCTAGAATATCACATTTTTAATTCCAATAAATGTAATTTGATTGATGAATATCAATAAAATTACAAGTTTTGTTTTGAGGACATGATGGGGTATGCCAAACCAGCCCGGTTACGATATCCAACAATGGAAAAAAATATCATCCAAGGAGAATTCTGAGGACTGGGCTTCTTCATGCTTCCTCATCCAAAAAAATCCAAAAAAATAAAAAAAAGAATAAAAAGAATCAATTTTGAAGCCATTTCTAAAAGCATGCATTAGGTTAGCTCTATTTAATTTTCTGACTCATTTACTTCATGTTTCAGAGCATTACTTTTTCGGTCTGATGAGAAGGCATCTAAAAAAGGCACACTTGGTTGCAATTGGCCCAACTATCAATGATACATTTCTAAAGAGTTAACGTGACAGATTGGGGGCATGACAAATTTTGGTAGTGACCCGACTGAGATAAAATCTCGACCCAAGCTAAAAATGGATATTCCATTTGCTTTTACTTTGATGTTGATATTATCATATTCATGCACGTTCTCTTGTGTAGGGGCAAAAGTGGATTTTCAATCTTAAATGATAGGGATAATCCAAAGACATCAACTGCTGAAGCAATCCCATTGTGGAACAATTCCTCGCATGAATGTTTAAAACCATTTCTTTTAGTGTGGTAAATTGTTTTGAATTTGACAATTTTTCATGCTTAAAGCTGTTTGGCTCTTTTACAAAAGGGGATTTTGCATGATGACTTTTACATGTTTTGTCTACCAATTCTACTAAAGAGCATCAATATAGACTAATTTAATGAATGATGTGGAATGAATTGAGCATACTAAATGAGATGAGTTAGGATGATGAAAGGCAAACCATATCCTATACACAGTCCCCTACTCATACACTTGTGAGGAGAGTGTAGGAAAATTCATATCCACAAGGTAAATAGTTCTCTTGCAAAAGGAACGACAATTGAAATGATGAAGGGGCAATTCATTTTTCTATCCCAAACACTATAGCTAATCCATTGATTAAACTTCTTTGAGCCCTATATACTTGTGGAAATTCTTTCAAATTACCCCTGTCAAGAACCACCCCACATCGGGGCAAATTGGAGGTAAGACAACATCATGGGGTGAGGAAAATGAAAAGAATTTTCTTGCTCTCACTTGCATCAATCTTCAAATCGTGCTATTACATTGAATTCATGTGGTAATTTAAGTGCCTTAAGATGACAAAGGGAATTTCTTTCTCTATCCTACATACTTATATCCTTTAAATAGCCCATTTGAGCCTGCAATTTCATTTATTTAAAACCCAATTGGTAATCATCCCCTACACTAGGGCAAGGCAAGAGACAAATAAATACCCTTGAAAGTTTGATTGTCATTTAAAGTATAATTCCTTGATGCATGCATTATGCGCAAGAATTGAAATAAAAATAGAACTAAGGGGCATGAAAAAGCAGTGTGCCTAGTAAAAGCAAGGCCAATGCCCATGAAAAAGAAGTGAAAAAAATGCATGAAAACTAGGGGCATGAAAAAGTGGTGTGCCTGGTAAAAGTAAGGCCGATACCCATAGATGAAAATGAAAAACAAGTCAAGAGAGGCGACTATCAATTGTAAAAGGTTGCATCCCTCATGGAGTAGCATTCAAAGAACACAAATACCGAGCTTTTACAGTTAGTGGAGCACATTGCCAAGATGATCCCTAGTGAAAAAGAAAATTGGTGGCAATGCCAAGATGATCATTAGCTCTCATCCTTTACTCATCTTTGAGCCTAATGATCCTTTCATTTCTCAACCAATGAACCCAGCCTACATTACGTCACTTGCAAAGTCTCTTCTGATTAGGGCACTTGAATTAATGTAGGAATTCATATGTTTATAAGTATCGCTCGAAGAAGTGGGGGCATGATTATTTCTTTCTCATTTTGCAAAGTTCTTAACTTGTAAATCTAGAGATGATTGTGAAGCTGTTCTTTTAATAGCCTTGACTTGAAGAGTCCATTTTCAAGCCATTGACCAAGCCCTCATTACGATCCCTTTTAAAGACTCCTCAGATTGGTAAGGTCGTACCGCTTGTGAGAATACTCGGACCCCTATCGATATGATGAGATTGAGTGATTATCATGAAATAGCCATTCTAAATGAGACTGAGTGAAAGTCCTTTCTAACTGAAAGTCTCTCATTTAGTATTCTTAGGAAATCCATGTCATGAGTGAAAATTGTCTTGAACAATAATTCTCCCCAGTGGAAATTTGGGTGATGCAAAGGTCATTATGCATAAACCCTGATTGAATTGATAAAAACTTCAATGGATTTTGAAGTATGCACTCTAGAATAGCCTTAATTGTTTATTTCTTTGGAGAATGCACTTTTGCTCTAAATCGTGTTTGACAGGTAATTCAAGAGCTCTTGACATTTAGGTTCCTTTCATAATTCCTCATGATATTAGGAGATGAGAAATCATCAGGAACATTCAATGTGCATCATTAATGTTCCAAAATTTATTTCTATCAGGAGGTGAGATGCCTCCATAGGATATCTAAGTTCTAGAAGACATATCCTCAAGAATTAGAGATATCACTAGGTAAATATATTTCTACCCATATTCTAAATACTTGTCATTGTGCGGGTATTCTCGACACTTGACTCGATCAAGCTGTTCTTTATATTGACTTGGCGTGCTTTCGTAGCCTAGAGTCCCTTTTAACGACCTGGCGTGCTTCCGTAGCCTGGTGTCGTTTATATTGACCCGGCGTGCTTTCGTAGCCTAGAGTCCCTTTCATCGACCCAGCGTGTTTTTGTAGTTTGGTGTCCTTTATATTGACTCGGTGTGTTTTCGTAGCCCAGAGTCCCTTTCATCGACCCGGCGTGCTTCCGTAGATCGGTCTCCTTTATATTTACTTGGCGTGCGCTTTCGTAGCCTAGAGTCCCTTTCATCGATCCGGCGTGCTTCCGTAGCCTAGTGTCCTTTATATTGACCTAGCGTGCTTTTATAGCCCAGAGTCCCTTTCATCGAACTGGTATGCTTTCATAGCTTGAAATTTCTGACCTGGTGTGCTTCTGTAGCCCAGAGTTCCCATTATCAAATTGGCGTGCTTCCATAGCTCGAAGTTCCCCTTCATCAACATGGTGTGCTTCCAAAGCCCAGAGTCACTTCATTAATTTAGGAGACATATCCCTAAGGATCAGATATGTTACTAGGTAAGTATATTTCTATTAATACCTTAAATACTTATCATTGTACATGTATTCCTTTCTAAGCACTGGCATTCGATGGAGTTGACCTCCAAAGATTTTTCCCAGATTCATTTTGATTAAGGCGACCGAAGAAAGGTTTGGGTCCTGGTCAAATGATCTATGCTGCAATGCTAGGCGACCGAAGAAAGATTCGGGTCCTAATCAAGCAAAACCTCAGTTTATGCGACCATAAAATGGTACATGTCCTAGTCAACATTTATTTCCCTATTCAGGCGATCGTAGAATGGTATGGGTCCTAGGCAACATTTATTTCCCTATTTAGGCGACCGTAGAATGGTACGGGTCTTGGAAAATGAATCCTAGTTTAGGCGACCGTAGAATGGTATAGGTCCTAGACAACACCTATTTCTTTATTCAAGCGACCGTAAAATGGTATGGGTCCTGGAAAGTGAATCCCCGTTTAGGCGACCGTAGAATGGTATGAGTCCTAGACAACATTTATTTCCCTATTCTGGATGACTGTAGAATGGTACGGGTATTGGAAGGTCAATTTCTTTGTCAAGGCGATCGTAGAATGGTACGGGTTTTAGACAGAACCAAACACTATCATACTGGGCGACCGTAGAATGGTATGGGTCATAGGAAAGCAGTCTCTTTGTAAAGTCATGTTACTATTCTAGGCGACCATAGAATGGTACGGGTCCTGGACATGTAATATCAATTATCTTGAATTACTCTACCCTCCTTGAAGGTAAGTTGTTCTAGGTAGGTTCCTCTATCATTTGCATAAGCATTATCATGCATCACACAAATTGCATTTCAAAATGGGATTCATTTTTTAAAAAAAAAACAAAAAAAAAACAAAAAAAGTCACTTAGTGCATGTACATGATCAAAATTTAGGTCTCAATTTATCTTTGAAGGCAACCTCTATGAGCTCTCCTTAAAAAATGGGCGATTCTTGACACCTAAAGTTTGACGACCTAGTCATTGATTTTTTGCATATAAAATTAGGGATTAATTTTAACCCCTAAAAAAAATGCATCAAAACAAATAAAATGAAAAAAATGTAAAAAAATGGGAAAATTGATTTGATTGATTATGCATGGAAGTTTGAAATTCTGATGAATATTCAGATTTTGATAAATGTAGAAGTAGTTTAAAAATTAGGTGAATAAAGGGCAAGAATTTTTACAACATGGAAGAAATCTTAGCAAAGTTGAGCTAATTGCGAAATCACGCTCTGATTTACAGTTTTGATTTAATGCAATAGAAGATGGAAACTCGGAAAATACTATACGAAGAGGCCGTCTAGAATCACTATAAAAGAGAGCTGCATTTTTCATGACTAGGAAGGGAATTCAAAAAATTTGAGAGCAAATACATGAGGAGTCTTTTCCTAGGGTTTATTAGAGTTGGAAATTGAAGAGAGAAAACAAAAATTCGTTTGTTTGTGGAAAGAAAAAAGTCAAAAAGAGTGCTGAAGTAAAGAAGTCTGCAAGGAAGTGATTGGCCATTGGGAAAAAAAGGAAGAAGAAAAAAGAACAATTGACAAGACCCCTACTATTCATCTTCTCCAGGGGTTCTTCTTGCTGCATTGCCGGCCTCCGAGCAGTAGTGATGCTCCTGCCTTTGGCCTTTGCTTGACCCGGTGCTTGACATTGCCTGCTGCGTCGCTGTCGCCCATCGCCTCTGCTCGAGCCAGCACCTGACGATGCCCCTGCAGCGCCTCCATCTGTGATCGCCTGATGTCTGGTGCCCCCTCCTCCTTATGAAGATTTTGCAGCAGCTTTGTGCCCACTGCTGCGGCACCACAGCCCCAATGCCCCTGCATCAACCACCGCACCAGCAACGCCTCAGCCTCGCCTCCGTGACTTCCGTCACCGATGACACAGCATCTTTGCCCGTGACGACCCGACATCGAGCCTCTACACCTGTGAGCTCACCCCGACGCCATTGGTCACCACCATTGCTATGACTTGCGACCCTACTGCTCACCGGTCACCGATGCCGCACCTCTGCAGCTTGCGCCCAACAAACCGGTGGTCTACCTCCATTCAGCCGATGCCACTGCACCAGTACCTTTGCCTGCTTGCCATTGCTAGTCCGCCTTTATCCGCTGTCCAGCCTTCGCCAGAGCCCTGAGAGTCACTGCCACCAGCAGCCTCGTCGCTGCCTGCCTGCCCTACACTGGGTGGAGGCCCTCCGTCTTGCTCCAACGTCCGCCCTGTGTCAACTAATCAGCTGTTTCCCTTTAGGTAGATTAGTTTTTATTTTTATTTTTATTTATCTTATGTTATTTTATTTGATAGCATTTTTTTAAGCATTTTTTATTTATTTAAATTGTAATATTGGATGTCAATATTCACTTCATAAATCTTGTTGCATTATCCGTAGGGGTTTTGCCCAAAATTATTGTAATTATTAATTTGATCTATAAGACATTGGATCATTTTTTTAATTATATTAATTTTTGGGCATTTTGGTAGAATTTTAATTGTTAAATCATTATAATTATTAATTTGATCGTAAGACTTCGGATCATAATTTTAATTATTTTGAACTCTTTTGTCGTGATGTTTAGGGTTAGAGTAATCGTTAATATGACTTGTGAGACAACATATTATTTTTTTCGATTATTTCAATCCTTTATTTGTTAAATATTTTATTTGTTTATTTGATAATTACTTATCTTGGAAAAACACTAAAAAAAAATCAAAAAATCAAAAAAATCAAAATCTTGCATCAAAGCGTTTAGGTTTAATAATTCAGACATGTAGGATTAGGTTTATATAATTTTTGTCATCTAGTGATTGTTGCTAGGTTCATTTAGTTAGAAATTACTCGTCATTAGAATTAGGTCATTTGATTAATTTAGATTGCATATTTAATTGTTGCATTCCTTTAATTTTGAATTTTAGGGAAAATAGAAAAAAAATTAGAATAAATTAATTTCATGCTTTAGGATGGATTGAATGCTTATTCATGTTATATAGTTTAGGTCATATTACCACGTCATATCATTTCATGTTAAATTAGTAGCATGCATTGCATGATTATTATTAAATAAAGTGAAAATCAAAATTGAGTGATTGCATGTTAATTAGAAATCATATCTAGAATTGTCGATGTAAATTCTAAGCTAACATTGTAGATGCTTTCATTACTATGAGGTAAGTCATGCAATTTATTCATTGCTTCATTTGGGTGTTTAATTGGTGGTTTGCACACCCGCTGATCACATCACATGTTAAGGAGGTAAATTAAAATCAATTCAAGCTATCTGCAAAATATTTTTTAAAATAAAAAGGGAAAGGTACCGAAAGGGCGTTAGAGAAATTTAGTGTAACTTAGTCCCTGAACTTATAATCTCTAGTTCGTAGGAGTAAAGTAAATCTTCTGTTACTTTACTTGGGTTTCTAATCGACCCACCAAAAATAGATTAATAGTGACTCATAATTAAAAAATCATTTGCATGTTAAGAACTTGAACCTAAGTCACGAATTGGTATGGCCTTGGGAGAGCTCGAGCTAAGTTTAGGCTTGGTAACTCATTAGCCTAATTTTAGGTGGTGCATCGGAAAATTTAGGTCATGACAAGCAAAATATCTTTCACCAAAAGTTATTCTCTGGTTTTAATTAGAGGAAATAGATTTTGTGGCAATTCTAGATACGAAATATCACAAGTAGACAAGGGAATTGATAATTTCACTTCAAACAGAGCAATACGTATATAAACTATGCGGGATTTCATTAATGATGTAGCCGAGAATATAAAGATGCGATTTGGGAATTTAATTGATGACAAGGCACCCAAGAACTGCAGCAAAAATACATGCCGGAATTTAATTGATGGCGCAGATTTGGAAACTACAATTAAGAAACATGCTGGAATTTAATCAACGATACGATTGTGGAAATTATAAGTATAGTGTAGAAATTGAAACATAATAAGCTTGTTTGTTTGTGTCGGGGGCTTTGAAGAGTACGATGTGACTATCTAAAGCCTATAATTGACAGTTACCTACGAATATTCAAATGGCTATATTGACTCCACTACCTTGACATTTTCATTGACTCCACCATCTCGGCAATTTCTTAAACTCAATTATATAGTTACTTCTTTGATGGTTGCATCCAAAATGGTTGAATCCACTTTTTGTCGATTCCTCCAAGTTCTTGATTCATCATATCGTCAATAATTTTGATCATGACTAAATGTTGCTCTTATCAGCTAAGTCTACCACACATTGATAATAACCAAAAGTTGGTTAATTTTTTGGAGTAAATAAATATCCCCTTCTAAAATATTCGAATGATTCATTGATCATTTGATTATTTTAAATTAGATAATTACAATCATCATGTGTCTCATTGTCATTGGCAAATTTGATTTTTCCTTGCTTAATTTTATCTTGGTCAAATTCATTATATGATCCATATTATTCCATGAAAGGCACATTTTGTGCAAAGTTTCATGTGGCCTTCCATCTTTATCCTTAAGTAGTTGCTCATATTTAAGTACTATCATTGCCAAATTGGAATAAATCGACAAAATTTTGGCCTTCAATTTTTCTCCAAGTTGGGATTTGCTAAGTTTGAGTTGAATATAAAAATAACACATAATCATGATCAAGCAATTAAATTACAAACAATGACAGATGTGAGGGACAAATTTCTGGACTATTAGACTTTACATTTATGACAAATCTCTCTAACAACAGCTAAAAACATTCTATGCTAAATTATGCCTTTCCAATGGTTTTCTGATTTCAATTTTTTTATGAGAAAAAAAACAAAAAGTTGTAAATATAAAAATTTAACAATTTCGGTAAATTTATTATCCCTATTTTATTATATAATAAAACATGAAGTAACTCTATAGGAGGTAATGAAAATAAACTAGTATCCAAATGCATATTAGTTCCAAAATTAGCAAGCTAGTCAATAGAGCAATTTCATTTTAGAAAGTTATGTTGCACTTTAAATTCAAAAGTACAAAGCACATTAGTTATCTGATATCTTTAAACAAAGCAGGGCTAGTAGTATCAATCATCAACTTTGGACTAACAAGATCAATGATGACTTTGGAGTCAATCTTCATGATGATCTTATTAAAACCAAGTTTCTTGCGAAATTGAGTCCCAACCACAAAGCCCAAAGTTCTACGTGTGTCGATGAACGTACTCCTAAAAATGCGGCAAAACCACAAAGCTAGTCACCCCATTTATTTCTAAATAAACCCCTTGCAGTAATAAGTTATGGTTTGCCTTTAGATGCCCCATCAGTATTCAGTTTAATCCATGCGGTAGGTGAAGTACCCTATCTGACCAAAATCGGAGAATTCCATGATCCACGTAAGATTGAGTTATTTATATACAAAGCTTTAATGATTTCTTTGTGTATGACCAAATTGCTTGGATTGAATTCGAAAGGAAAACTAAGTTATCTTGAAAAGTAACTTATTTCTCCATTACCAAAAAAGTCATACACTTGCTCCAAAGATAATTCACCAATCATTATGAAAATTCAATCACCCCTTACTAGCGAGATTTGAATTTAATCATTGTGACAAATTAATTGAGAAGAATTATCTTAAATATTGTTGGGGGACAAATTCAAGCCATATCCTACAAACAATTGGACAATAATTAAAAAGAAAGTTCATAATTGAAGTTGCCATCTAAAGAAGTTTGCACGGCACCTAATGTATTGATCAATTACGTCCAGCAATTTCAGGAAATTGGAAGAGAAATAAACAAGTGTTCATGGCATGGCGTATTGCCTAATATATTGATCAATTATGTCCAACAATAAATTTCCTTATAATGCTAGTTGATATCTAAAAGCAAATCGCCATGTCAATCAATATAAGGAAATTGGCAGAGACATATATCTGGAAAAGTGCTACATTCTCACAATAATAACATTTATGATGCTAGAAAAATATGATGCACCAAGTTTATATATTCACCAGAAGTCATTTCCGTTTATATTTCTTAAAAATATAAAAACCTACAAGTCCAAAGACTATTTATAATGTCATAATTTTCAAGCATAGAACCTAAAAGAACAAAAGAAGAGAGAAAATTTTCAGTTGATGTTAAACCCATCCGAAACATTTTCATAATAATAGGGATTTCAAATTTGTTTAGTTCACTCATTCTGTTCACAAATTTCACTCGATCAAGCCAAACATAATACAAACATATAAAAGAACGTCTTCTTTTTTGGGTTTCAGAGAAAGATTTGCACCTCAGAAGATTGGCTTGGCATCAAGAACATGATAAATTAATTTTACGTGCTTATGGCAAAAAATAATTAATTCTGCAATCTTCAATTGTAATTGATCACAAGTCAGTCTCTTATTGCAAATATAAAAGCAATTAAATTTCATAAAAGCATAATAAGTTACCAATAAATTATCTAGAAAGAAAAAAATTAGTACTTTTTCTTGTCTAATGGTGGTTTGACACTTGGCAACACTTTGGGGTGCATGACAACTAGAAGAAACAATTTTTCTATTCCGCACCTATTTTCGAAATAGAAATTCGTTTAATAAACTTATTCCATTTTTCTATTTTTGAAATAGATTTTTATTCCAAAAATAGGTTTAGAATGGAAATCAGAAGTAGAAATTTTCTACTTTTATCTTTTTTTTGAAACAAAAATGAGAAATAAATTTTTTCTCATCGTTCATCAATCGGTTCTTTATCCATTGCCGTTGACCACCGTCCGTCGGTCACTTGTAGCTCGTTCGTTAGGCTGCCGCCGCGCCGCTAGTCGATTGCCACCCTTGGCCGTTGCCGCCATTGTCGGCCCCTGGCATTGCGGCCCATCGTTGTTGCGCCATCCGCTGCCAGTCACTGGCCACCACCACCATCGCCAGCCGCCGATCATCACGAGCGCCACCGGTCGCTGGTCGTTGTCGCCGCCGGCCGTAGGTCAATCGTCGGCCATCGGGGCCGTCGTTTGTCACCGCTGGCCACCAACGTGACAGCCGCCACGTCGCCGCGCTGTTGCCGGTCGGCCGCGGTTTTGGTCGTCACCGCCATCGGTGCCGGGCGCGGGTCGCTATCTCCATTTGTCACCGCTGTCCGCAGGTTATCCATCATCGCTGTCATCCAAAAGGAGGAATTTTGTGTCGTTATCAAACAAATTTTTATTTTTAGAGTATAAATTTTGTGTTGTTATCAAACGGTTATTTTTGCTTAGAAACTCTTCTAGAAATAGAAATAGAAAAATCTATTTCTCTTCGAGAACTTATTTCTGGAACAAAATGGTTATCATTCATCCCCTTAGTAAAATCTTTCGATGTCAAACGAAAAACAAAAGTTGCTCCTATTTCATCCTTGACTTTGGATTCGCTACTTTCGAGAGAACCAACTTCGACACTGAAATGGCGAAGCAAGAAAACCACATTTTAGGGATGGGAATTGACTAACATCATTACAAGAGCCATGAACGAAAGAAAGAGAAAATAGAGAGAGTACCAAACAAAGGAAACAAAGTTATATTTTTCCTTGAACATTGACTTGGTATTGAGAACATGATAAATTAATTTTACGAGTTTATGGTCAAAAACAATTAATTCCACAATCTTTGATTGTAATTGATCACAAGTCAGTCTCATATTGCAAACTATAAAAATAATTAAATTTGATAAAAGCGTAATAAGTTACCAACAAATTTTCTGGATAGAAAAAATCGGTACTTTTCCTTACCTAATGGCGGTTTGATACTTTGCAGCACTTAGTGAAAATCTTTTGGTGTCGAACAAAAAATCAGAAGTTACCCCCATTTCATTATTGACTTACGACTCGCTATCTTCGAGAGAACCAACTTCGACCACTGAAACCGCGAAGCAAGAAAACCACATATTAGGGATGGGAATTGGAATCCAACATCATTACAAGAGCCATGAACGAAAGAAAGAGAAAAAGGAGAAAGTACAGAACAAAGGAAGAAACAAAGTGGTAACTGGTGGGCAGCTATCTGTGTTAGGCAGGAGCACATGCTCTCTCACTCTCTCTCTCGACCCATTCCCATCCAAAAGACAAACGTCGTCATTCCATTAGGGCCCCCAGGAACATGGAACAGCCCCCTCTTCTCTCTGTCTCTGTCTCTGTCTCTAATTGATGGGTGTAGCTAATTTCCCATGTTATCTGTTTGAGTTTATTTCTTTTAAATAACTAATTTTCTTAAATAATTACCAAAAAAAAAAAAAAATCCCAAGCCTATTGTATTTGTATACCAATTATGTCTAAAACTTTTCACCTTTTGACAATTTCTCAATGTGATCAATCCAGTCAATTTTGGTTTGAAATCTCTAACACGAATGCCTACCATCCTATGTAACATGGCCGGTAGTAATGAGAACAATTTTTGAAGTTTAAAATTAATTTTTTGTTTTGTTTCTTTTTTCCCCTTCTTCCTTCACTGATTGTTGGTCCGTACGAGGGCAATTCCAGCAAGGTCAGCCCTCTCTGAATTCGATAAGGGCAAGCCTTCATTAGCCTTTGTCTGTGGTCGATTGTCCGAGCAGCTGAGGAAGAAGTAAAAAGAAAGAAAGAAAGAAAAAAAACACAATCAGTCTATTTAATATTCGCGGGAAGCTGATGAGGGAAGCTTCTCTGTTCTTTCCAATCGATAGCTCATGCTCATTTCACTGATGGATTCCACTGTTATATTCGCGGTCCCCAATCCTCGAGCTGTCTATTTAATCGTGGAAAAATCAACGTAATAATAAAAGGCTGTGAATGGTATGGAGAGAAACAAAATAGAATTATTCCAAAGACCAACATGATCCTTATCCCCATCGCCGACCAAATTGTGTACGTGCAGTAGGCGAATTATTCAATTTTGTTTTTGTTCCACTATCCTTTGATTTCCGGATGTAGTTTGGTTTCATATTATTATTATTATTTCTGTTTGAAAAGCTACTTTCCACGTAAAGAACCGGACCAATAGTATCGGATTGACGGACTAGCCATGATTTATTTATATATTCTGAAGCAAACTGTAATTAATAATTTTTTTCTTTTAATGTTAGAGAACTCCTGCTTTTAGAGAATAGAATAAATCAAACAAATAAGAAGAAGAACAAGAAATCACCGGTTTCAGGATCGAAGGCCAATCAGTCTGGTCTGGTCTTGTTTCAGGACTGGGTGGACCAATTCCTAGTTTCACAATTTGGTAACCGACAATACTTGGTTTGGTTTCTACCCTCACCTTAGAACCGATCACTCTTTAACGCATTTCATATAAATAGTCTGATTTTCAGTAGAGTTTTTAGATTTCATACCTTTTTCCCAAGGATTGTGGGGGTTTGGTAGGAAGATGAGGCCTGATTTGCATCGTTAAGTTTGTCATGACTTCCATGCATTGTGTCTCTACATAATATTTTCTACATTGATCCTTTTGTTAAGATGAACCTATAAATCTTAGTTGACGTATAATTCATTAGCTTAAACTTTTGAGTAAAGGTGGATCTAACTGCATATATTAACAATTAGAGATTTTGATCAGAATGTGGTCGTATTTGTTCAATGCCATGGATGATCAGAATGTGGTCTCCTGCTTGGTGGTTTCCAATAGAATTTATGGACAATTTTCAGGAGTTCAAGTGCTGATCGTGAAGTGCATCCATGAAAGAACGAGTTTGTGTTTGAAGTTAATAAATCCCGTGATGAGATTTGTGAACTCCTTTGTGAAAAGAGATGGGAATTAAACGCCACGCCAATTATTGGGTGTGGGTGAAAGCTAAAAAACACCTAGCCTATTTGAGTGACTCAAATATGATTTTAATCTCCTTTGTATTGTTTAATCTATAGTTGAACCCTATGTTTCTCTCCCTGTGAAGTAAGTCACACTGATTGAACTAGTGAATCCAATATCTAAGTTACCTTCTTGTTTTGTTTATTACTGTTCGAGCGAATAGTTTGCAACATACTCGATGGGCAATCCATACGATTTCCGTTGCATGTACTGAGCAAACCATCGAAACGTGTAAATGATATGATTCAACCCAACACACCCACTCAAGAAATTCTAGCAGTCGCCTCCGTGCTTTTCCTGTTTCTGTTGTAGTATCGACTGTGATCGAGTGTAATTCTTTTGATAATGGATGGTAAAGCAAGTGAAAGACCAATAATGCAGGTGATCTGGTGATGTAATACTATAACGTCATGAGTTTAACGCATGTTCTTCCTAATATTCAACACGACAACGACACCAAAACCACCGCATGAACCTTCACGTTCCGCTATTTAAAGCAAGCGAACTTGCTCAGGAGGCAGTTCATCTTATTAGCTCAAGAAACATGGCAGAGCAGGTGCAATATCCGCATCAACCTCAGCTTGCCTCTCTATCTCATCGATCTTCTTGATTTCTTCTATTCGATTCTATTCTTGTTCTTCTCATCTAAATTTTTGAACTTAGCTTCTTGACCATACTTTCCCAATATTGTAGCTAGTTTTGTTATGCTTGCTTTCAATGTTACAGGTCACGGAGATGGCGATCAAAGTGGATCTTCAGTGTTGTCGCTGTTACAAGAAGATCAGGAAAATCCTGTGTGAGATCCCTCGTGAGTCCCTTGCCTTTACCTCATTTAATCAATCTGCCTACTTCTCTTTTCGTGTCAATAAATAATAGATGTATGCATCAATTCTTTTTCTTCCCTTTCCTCTTTCCATAATACATGTGTTATTTCTATTGTGTACTATAGGTGTGTGCAAAACGGACCGTCCGAACTGGGAACCACCCAAATTGGGACCGAACTAGCTAGCTTGGTGCGGTTCCTAAGAGTGTTGGTCCGGTTCTCGATTCTTAAAATTGAAAATGGTGTTTGGTGGTCTAGTTCCCTATTCCAAGGGAGAATCGGATCGGATTGGACTGACTAAATATATTTTTTTGATTATTTTTATTTTTTCAAGAAAATTAGTGGGTTTAATTTATTGTTTTTTAAGGAAATAAATAGCTTATAATTGGATAATAACATATTTGGATTGAAGCATAAGATTTGTTTCGATCTCTTAATTTGTTTCTAGTCATGCTTTGGATGACAAGATATGTGGATGGAAACATGAAAAAAAAATAGTGACCGGTTCCATTGGATTGGATCAGAAACCGATCACGCCTATTGTATAGAGCATCTTTACATATTGCTATCTATGAGGAATAGCATTGAGTGTTCGTGATACTTGAAGCTAATAATACTTTGTGAACGCAGAAGTAAAAGATATAATCTTTGACGAGAAACAAAACAAGGTGAAGATCAAAGTGGTGGGTTGCGATCCCGAGAAGGTCCGGCAAAAGATATGTTGCAAGGGAAGAAACTTCATTTTAGGCATCGACATCATACCCCCCGAGCCACCAAAAAAAGAAGAACCAAAAAAAGAAGAAAAAAAAAAAGAAGAAAAAAAAGATGATAAACTTCCAACTTCAGAACCCTCCAAAAAACCTCCACCGGTGATAGGTTACCCACCGGTGTATATGATGGGGAAGGTGTATGTTTGTATCTCATGTCATCATGGGGGTTGTGGTTGGTTCTGTCCATGTAACTGTCACTGGTGGGGGCCACCAATATGTGCTGATGGATGCGGGAGGCCAGCCCACGAGTGCAGATGCAAGAGGCCACTGGTATGCGCTGATGGATGCGGGAGGCCAGCCCACGAGTGCATATGCAAGAGGCCACGGATGTGCCCTGATGGATGCGGGAGGCCACCCCACGAGTGCATATGCAAGAAGCCGTCGATGTGCCATGATGGGTGCGGGAGGCGGGCCCACGAGTGCATATGCAAGAAGAAGCCGTCGATGTGCCATGATGGGTGCGGGAGGCGGGCCCATGAGTGCAGTTGCCAGAGGCCACGGATGTGCGCCGATGGATGCGGGAGGCCACCCCACGAGTGCATATGCAAGAGGCCGCCGGTGTGCCATGATGGGTGCGGGAGGCCGGCCCACGAGTGCAGTTGCCAGAGACCTATTTACCCGCGGTGTTGCGATCGCTCCAGCTATGGAAACGCCTCTTCATCATGGACCCTGCATGGCTGTGACTACGGAAGGCCGCCAGTATGCACCAATGCCGGTTACGACTGCGACACTTCCTGCACGCTCATGTGAGGAGAGTTTTGAAGTGTTTGTCAAAATCAGGTCTTTATTTCCACGACTGTGTTTTTATGAGATCTGTCGGATCACGACATGGATCTTCTTTCCGCAAGATATTTCCTTTACTGCCTCAATAAATACCAATTATTAAGTTATGAAAATGAAATTTTAGCAACATTTAATATTTATTGATGCATTGAGGAAAGCACAATACGTAAGATATTCCATTAGATATATGTTGTTGTTGCGTCTTAATTATGTGTGGGCAAGAGGGTCGATATGCTGTATTATGCTTACCATAGGTTTAAACTTATTACCCTTTGTATTACCTATAAATACGATGGTCATTAATGTATTTGCTGATTTGATACTTGTAATATATGATTACGGGTGTATCATGGCTGATATAGTTTATTGAGATGATTTTCGATACTCTTGGAGTTTTCTTTTCCAAATCTTTTCATACTTCAGGATCCACAGAAACCATGCATTAGACATTAATAGGATGGAGAGACAGAGACAGATTACAAAATATCAACAATTAGAATGAGCTCTGGAATATAAAAGAAGAAGTATACTAAATACAATTTTTTTGAAATAATTATCCAATCAAATCCTAAATCTATTGTACATATGACAATTCAATCCTAAACTTTTTGATTTTGCTAATTAACTTTTGTGGGAAATTTTAATGTAGTCCTTTCAGCTAATTTTCCCTTGAACTTGCTGACATTATGGTACAATCATCGCTAGTCATCCTAGAAACGTAACACACCACCACGTTAAGCATTCTCCATGAAATTTGGCCAAAAAGACTATATTGAAATTTCATATAAAGATTTAGAGTAAAATTGGTAAAATTAACAAAATTAGGATTGGATTAGCATTCGATTAAATAAGTTTAGAATTGATTAGACAGGGTCTCTGAAAATTTCTCCATGGTGTTTTCAAGAAAGTTTAGTTTGTGAAAAGCCAGTCTGCTCATGTACAAAGCAAAATAATTCCACTTCGACATTTGCATTTTCACTATATTTATGAAAACATGGCCATATAAAGATGTTTTATGGTACTGGTGGTCCCTCGTCCTCCTGTCGTCTTCCATCGGGAAACAATAATGATAGAGTCGATAAGGCCTCACGGTGCATGTCATATTCATTAACTACGTTGCCCCATCAATCTCTAATTGGTTTCTCTCTATTCTCCACGACTCTAGTTTCTTCTATAGTCTTGTCTTTCCGCTGAACAAGACGAGGCCATCCACGTGCCACTTTATGAATCATGCCTAGTCGAAAAGAAAGACAGTGGGGACCTAGGAGAACTGCTAGTCCTTGGCTTGTTTATAGGGGGAAGGCCACATTTCCCTTTCTTTTGAAATGATTGATAATAAATAAGAATAGACTAACAAATGTCACAACTCGAATCATATAGAATTAAAAATAATGATACGATAATTATTTTCTCTACTTGAAAGACGCAACCTCATATTTAAATCAACCTATCAGAGTATCTAAAATCCAACAAAATATATGTAGTCATATTCAACACATATCGAAAATTCAATTACCGAAAGTTTCTTGCTATCATTGCTCTTGTCCTACTTAACATTAATTGAGGAGCCTCAAAAACATGATAAGAAGAATGGTGTGTATAGCTACTGCTTAGCGTGTATTAAATATTTCGATCACCCACCATGCATATTTATCATGTAATAGCAAAAACTCATAATCCAAAATCCAATATATAAAATACGTTGAACACAAAAAATTAGTTATACCTTATCAGCTTTACTTTTTACATATTGGAAATACTCATTTTAAATCGACAGCATTGAATCATATATTAATGGTCTATTCCATTAATAAAAGTCATTAATCTATTTTTAGATTTGTATATGATTATTTTGGCTTTTATGAATTTTTCCAGGTTGATTGTCCTATTTCTATGACTTTCTAAGTTGAAAATCAAGAAAGTGGACCATGTGGTGGGCCTAGGCTCTTAGCTAGGTTGACAAGTTTGGGCTTTGGCCCGACAATGCAACTACATCGGGCCTACCTAGGCCCATTGTGGGGTGAGATGACTTCATAATTTGTCCTATCCATCTGAAATTCTTCTTACAATGTGAAACCGGCATCTTTTTCAACTTATGTACAAACAACAATCCTATACACTTGAGTAATTAACAAGATTTCGATCGAAATACACTCGATTGTTCGTTCAATGAGTTTGCAAAGCCTAGTACGCCACGTCGGTTTGTCATTCTAGGGATTGAAAAGACTCCTAATTATGTGCAACATTTCAATTAGTTCTCTCACCAAGTTACATGATTTGTTAAACCTTGCCTAGAAAATATAGGTAAAGGGTGATGGGGATGGCCGGGTTGGGCCTAATCTCTTGTTTCATCATTGAGGCTCGGGCCGTGAAAATGAGAGAAGAGACAAGTCAAGAGCATGATGGCAAATTCAGGCCTAGACATGCAGGTTTGGGCCTCATATTGTTGAAGCTGGTAAGCAGCAATTCCTTCAGGGAAAAAGAAGTATCGAAGAAGAAGCGCAAAGCAAAGCAATCCACCTAAGTCAAAAAAAAGGCTTAGCTAGCGATCTAGTTTGATTGAATCAATAGTCTACCATCCCCCCTTGTGTGTAAATTAAGGGAAAGTGATTTCCTTTTTGAAAAAAAAAAAAAAAAAAAAAAAAAAGAAAATTATTTTTCCCAAATCTAAGCATGTTGTTTTTGGTTTATGAACAGTGTTTAAAAAAACTGATAAGTTTTACATCATTCAAAAATTGAAAAGTCGGTAAACAACTTCTTGAAATAGTTTTCTTTTAAACAAACAAACTCTAAATGTGAAAAGTCATAATGTATATTAGGAAAAATTATCCAAAAAGTCCTAAATCTTTTGCACTTTGACCAATCAAGTTCTAAACCTTTCAATTATACCAATTGAATCATAAACCTTTTACATTTTTTTCAATTGAATTCGTTTGACCAATTTTAACCCGAAATTGCTGACTTTGACACCAATAATGCCACGTAAGGACAGCCGGCATTGACATGGACAATCTTTTATAACTTTTTTTTTCTCTTTTTCTTTCTTTCTTTTACTTTTTTTCTACCAAGTCCAGTGAGGATTGGTCAACCCTCCTTAGGTTTGGGCAAGGGCTGTGACCCTTGCCTACAATTGTTGAAAGCTTCGCAACCTTTGAGGGTCAACCAACCCTTGCTTGTGACTAGAGTGATTTGGCTAGTAGTCCTCACCGAGCTTGGAAGAAAAAAAAGAAGAATAAAGAAGGAAAATAAAAAAAAAAGATTTATTAAAAAATTCAAAATTCTTTTGAAAAATTATAAAAATTGTTCATGTTAGTGCCGTCGTGCCATGTAAAAAGACTAGTGTCATGTCAGCAATTTTCAGCTAAAACTAGTAAGATAGACTCAATTAGTAAAACATGGAAATGTTTAAGACTCAAATGACATAATTGGTAGATTTTTTACGAAATTGGCCAAAATGTAATATGTTTAGGGCTTTTTGGATAATTTCCCTTATATAATTGACATTTATGATGCTTCCTAAAAGTAAAGAAGTTTCCTATGTAGGTATAGATTTACCCCCAAGCTCCTTCAACAATTGGTTGTAAATCTTTTTCTATTCAAGGATTGATCCATTCAACAATAATATTTCACACCCTATCATAGTTGCTGATTTTGATCTTATGAAATATTCAAATGATTATGATGTTACTTTTGAATGTTCAGTCACATTTACACGTGCATAACCAATTCACTAGATCAACTACAATGGCTCTTCTGGGCCATTGATAGATCCAGCCGAAGATTCCACCCTTCATATGAAAGAGATAGCACGCCTTCGGTCATGCCTTTCTGTGAAGTGTGGGTTCCAGTGGAGATATACCTTGCACTTCCGAATGAGTTTCGATTTGCAAAGATGGCGACCACCTCCTTTCAATGCAGATTTATTTCATTTGAGAAGGTTTTGTTAGCTTCGCGACCAAGGAACTTTCGACACAACACCGCCAACATGATCTCTTACATAGAGAGAGAGAGAGAGAGAGAGAGAGAGAGAGAGAGATGAAATTGGTTCTGTCAGTTAATTTATGGCTAAGCATGAACACGAATTAACGACGTTTATGTGACCCCTCCTCCTTGCCAATGGGGCATCATTCCCTCTATTTCGTCTCTCTACTGGTCTTGATTTTTATGATTTGACGACAGTCATCGGAGAACTTTCAGACATTGGGAATATGAAGTCACAGCACAGCTCATCCTGGCTGTAATGGATTCATATGCGATGGAAAATGAATCTCAAGCAAGATGATAGCTTCGCTTTTAAATTGCCTTTGTTTCACTGAAACTCTACTCTGCAGTGAAATATTTTTCACCAAAAGTCATTCTCTGGTTTTAATTAGAGGAGATAGATTTTGTGGCAATTCTGGATAGGAAATATCACAAATAGACAAGGGAATTGATAATTTCACTTCAAACGGAGCAATACATATACAAACTGTGCGGGATTTAATTAATGATGTAGCCTGAGAATATAAAGATGCGATTTGGGAATTTAATTGATGACAAGGCACCCAAGAACTACAGCAAAAATACATGCTGGAATTTAATCAACAATATGACTGTGGAAATTATAAGCATAGTGTAGAAATTGAACCATAATAAGTTTGTTTTTTTGTGCCGGGGGCTTTGAAGAGTACAGTATGACTATCTAAAGCCTATAATTGACAGCTACCTATGGATATTCAAATGGTTATATTGACTCCACTACCTTCACATTTTCAACGACTCCACTATCTTGACGATTTCTTCGACTCAATTATATTGACGATTGCTTTATTCCACCATATTAATGGTTACTTCTTTGACGGTTGCATCCAAAATGTTCGAATCCACTTTCTGTCGATTCCTCCAAGTTCTTGATTCATCATATCGTCAATAATTTTGACATGACTAAACTTTGCTCTTATCAGCTAAGTCTACACACATCGATAATAACCAAAAGTTGGTTAATTTTTTGGAGTAAATAAATATCCCCTTCTAAAATATTCAAATGATTCATTGATCATTTGATTATTTTAAATTAGATAAAAAGTCATTGGCAAATTTCATTTCTCCTTGCTTAATTTTATGTTGGTCAAATTCATTATATGACCCATATTATTCCATGAAAAGCACATTTTGTGCAAAGTTTTCATGTGGCCCTCCATCTTTATCCTTAAGTAGTTGCTCATATTTAAGTACTTTCGTTGCCAATTGGAATAAATCGAAAAATTTTGGCTTTTAACTTTTCTCCAAAGTTGGGATTTGCTAAGTTTGAGTTGTGATAACACATAATCATGATCAAGCAATTAAATTACACAATGACAGATGTGAGGGACATCTGGCTGTTCGTTTCTCTGTCTCTCCAACAACTACTAAAAACATTCATTATGCCTTTCCAATGGTTTCTGATTTCAATTTTTTATGAAAAAAAGGCTAAAGTTGAATATAAAAATTTAACGTCGGTAAATTTATTATCCCTATTTTATTATATAATAAAACATGAAGTAACTCTATAGGAGGTAATGAAAATAAACTAGTATCCAAATGCATACTAATTCCAAAATTAGCAAGCTAATCAATAGAGCAATTTCTTTTTAGAAAGTTATGTTTCACTTTAAATTCAAAAGTACAAAGCACATTAGTTATCTGATATCTTTAAACAAAGTAGGGCTAGCAAGATCAATCATCAACTTTGGACTAACAAGATCAATGATGACTTTTGTCGCGACCAGTTTTTTCGGGTTTAAACCACCTAGGGTTTGGCTAATGGATTGTTAAGCCTAGACTTAACTCGGGCTCTCCCAAGCCCATACCAATTCGCGACTTTAGGTTCAAGTTTTTAACATGCAAATGATTTTAATTAGGAGTCGCCACTAATCTATTTTTTGGTGGGTCGATTAGAAACCCAAATAAAGTAACGGGAGATTTACTTTATTCCTATGAACCAGAGATTTGGGTACGGGGACTTGATTACGCTAAATTTCTCTAACGCCCTTTCGGTACCATTTCTTTTATTTTGAAAAAATGTTTTTTGCAAGCAGCTTGGGTTTATTTTAAATCTATTTTCCTAACATGTGAGGTTATCATGCGCGTGCACAAACCACCAATTTAACACTCAGATAAACAATAAATAAGTTGCAAAAAGAAAAACTTACCTCCAAGCAACGAAAGCATCTGCAATGTTAAATTAAAATCCACATCAACAACCCTAGATATGGTTTCTAATTAACACGCAATTTTTGTTTTGTTTTCACTTAATTAATGAAAATCATGCAACATGCAATGCAATATTAACTAAATGACCTAATACTAATGACATGTAATTTCTAATTAAATGAGCCTAGCAAAAATACTAAATGACATGCATTTCAATGAATCTAACCCTAATGACGTGCACATGACATTTTTTCTTTTCCTAAAAGAATGCATTTTATCCTAAATAATAAAACTAATTTAACCTATGACATTTTTTGTATTTTTCATGAAATTCGAAATTTGGTGAAATGTGAAAATTACCTAATTAGATTAAGATCCTATTTAATTTATATTAGGAATTAGGTTGAGCCATATCCTAATTTAAACTAAAATATTATCTTAACCTAAATAATCCTAAAATGCAATATATCTAAAAATGCCTAAACTTATAATAAATTAAAAAAATTATCTAAAATTAAACTAAGTGCAATTTAACCCTAATATGCAATGACGTGCAAAATATGTCCTAATTCTACATGACAAGTGTATGATGATTTTTTATTGTGTTTTTGTTTTCTTTCTTTTTTTTTTAAATTTTCGAAATTAATAATTGCCAAGTAATTAAGCATGCAACCTAAATTAAAATCTAGCAACCTAAATTGATTTATTTGATTTTTTTTTTGATTTTTATGAAATTCGAAATTAAAATTCCTATTCTAAATATGCAAACCCTAAAACAAGTAATATCCTAACATGCATCTAATCTAAACCGATTTTTATTTCGAGAATTCATGATAAATAGAATGCTTTGCCTAAATATGCAAATAACCCTAAAACATGTGATATTCTATCTCAAACATATCTCAAGATAAATAAAAACAATCAAATCCATTCAAAATTACCCCAAAAGGGACATCACATATCGCTCAGATCAAAGGATAATATTTCGCTAGTAAAATCGATATTTTGATCTTAAGCCTTAAAGATCAAAACATCAATTTTATTCCCGCTTAATTAATTATTTCATCTAAAGCCTTATAGATGAAATAAAAAACCCTGGCGCGGTTGCGAATCGGGTGATACATTGAGATTTTCAATTATGCATAGATAGGTATTTCAACCAAAGAAAACAACACATAAAAAGATAATGATAAAAAAAAAATAGAGAAAAACCTAAACTTGCTTAATAAAGTAAAGCAAAAATACCTAGTAAAATTTTTCTTTTCTTTTTTTTTTAAGAAAGAAAAAGAGATCTTGGCCGCTGGTTTTAGGGCTCCGGTGGGGGATCGCCGGCTAGGGTTCCGGCGAGGGAGCGCAAGAGGGCGGAAGCGAGCGGTGAGAGGAACGGGGGGCGCAGGGGGCGGGGGGGCGACGGGTGGGATCGGGCGGACCGCGGGGCGCGTCGGGTCGGGCCGGTGCGGTGGCAGATCTGCGGGCGGCGAGCGGCGTCGATCCGGGGCGCAGGGCGGGCGGCGCGGGTGAATCGGCGAGGCGGATCTGCGGGACGGCTACCGGTCGGGGCACGGCGATGCGGATGGTGCGGCGACGTCGGGACGGGCGCGGGGAGACTTCAACCGCGGGCGAGGCGGCGGCGGCCGGCGTTGCTGGCGCAGGGACGAGCGGGCGGCGGCGCGGCGGCGGAGGCGAGCGTCGGAGGGGGCGGCGGTCGCGGGCGGTGCGGAGCGGCGTTCGGTGGGTGGCGGCGGGCGGGTCTGGAGCGGCGGTGGAGCGGTGGACGGTGGGGTCACAGGGCGCGGTGCGGGGAGGACCCTTTGGGGAAGAACGACGTGGGGCTTTTCTTTTTTTTTTTTTTCTTTTTTTTTCTCTCTCTTGCCTCACGTCTCTCTCATGTCTTTTCTGTACCCTCTTTCAGCTGACTTTTTTTTTTTTTGCAATTTGTCGGGAAAAGAAAAAGGCTTTTTTCTTTGAAGATAGACAAGGGAAAAGGCTTTTTCTCTCTTCCTCTCTTTTCACTTTCTCCCGCACTCTCTCAATTTTTTCACCTCTGAAAATTTTTCTGAAATCCCCCTTTTTACTTTGCGCTCGGTGTCTTTTATAGGTCCAAAAAAATGTATCTTCACGGTATATATTTTTTCCTTTTTTGCTTGCGCACGATATCTCTAAATATGTCGTTGAAAAACATATATACCGCGCAATATTTTTTGTATTTCACACATATTCCATCCAGAAAAATTCCATTTTTGCATAAAATACACCCTTAGTGTATATTACTTAAAAAATATGAAAAATCTAAATGGAATATGTGTAAAATCTTCCTTTCACGGTAGCTAAAATAAAATAAAATAAAATAAAAAAAAAATGAAAATAAAATGTTTCTAAACTATATGCCATTTTTTTTTTTTTTTTTTTTTTCTTTTTTTTTTTTTTAGTAAAAATTAATCCCAAAAATTTAGGTGTCAACAGCTGCCCCTCTTTGAAGGTGAGCTCGCAGAGGTTGCCTTCAAAGACAAATTGAGATCTAAATTTTGGGAATGCTCATGCAATGAATGATTTTTTGTTGGAACATGAATTCCATTTTTAATGCAAAATACTAATGCAAATGATAGATGAACCTACCTGAAATAACTTACCTTCGAGGAGGATAGAGTAATTCGAGGTAGTGAGTGTTACCTATCCAGGACCCGTACCATTCTACGGTCGCCTAGAACAGTAACATGACTTTGTGAAGAAACTGCTTTCCCAGGACCCGTACCATTTTACGGTCGCCCAGTATGGCAGAAAGGAGCTGCTTTCTCAGGACCCGTACCATTCTACGGTCGCCCAATACGGCAGAAGAGTTTTGTAAGGAACTGCTTTCCCAGGACCCGTACCATTCTACGGTCGCCTAGTATGGCAGAAAGGTTTTGTCTAGGACCCGTACCATTCTACGGTCGCCTAAACGGGGATTCATTCTCCAGGACCCGTACCATTCTACGGTCGCCTGAATAAGGAATAGGTGTTGTCAAGGACCCGTACCATTCTACGGTCGCCTCGACGAAGAAAATTATTTTCCAGGACCCGTACCATTCTACGGTCGCCTGAATGAGGAAATTGCTTTTCCAGGACCCGTACCATTCTACGGTCGCCTGTTAGAGCAATAAATGTTATCTAGGACCCGTACCATTCTACGGTCGCCTAGATTGAGGTTTTGCTTGGCTAGGACCCGAACCATTCTTCGGTCGCCCAACCTTGCGACAGAAATCATCTGATCAGGACCCGAACCATTCTTCGGTCGCCTTAATCAAATTGAATCTGGAGGAAAAATCTTTGGGAGACAACTCAATTGAGTGTCGGTATGCTTAAAAGGGAATACCTGTGTAATGACAAGTATTCAAGGTATAGATAGAGATATACTTACCTGGTAACATCTCCTATCTTCAGGGATATGTCTCCTGCAAAACATGGTCGTAGGAGAGACAACATGCATTTGTAAACATGCATCAATATAATGGAGGTTCATGATAATTTTCATTAATCTTGCACCCCCTAATTTCCATTCTGAACACATGAGTGTCATGAATGTGTCAAATGAGGGATCCTTTGGTCTGAAAGGACTTTTCTCTCATCCTCATTAAAATGGCAATTTCATCCTGACCTTTGATGCAGGATTTTGTCAATCACTCAATCTCACCATCGTCATGCCAAACAAGGGTCTGAGCAATCTCGCAAGTGGTACGATTTCACCAATCTGAGAGGTCTTTAAAAGGGACCGTAATGTGGGCTTAGTCAACGGCTTAACAAAGGGGACTCTTTTGAGTCAAGGTTATTTGAAAAAATGACATTTCGTAACTGTCTTGGGATTTTCAAGTCAAGAAATATATGAAATGAGGCAGTAATTATCTTACTCGCATTTCTTCAAGCGATGCTTTCAAACATACGAACTCTTACGTTAATTCAAGTGCCCTAATCTGAAGAGACTTTGCAAGGGACGTAACGTAGGTTTGGTTCATGGGTTATGAAATGAAAGGATCATTAGGCTCAAAAAGTGTTTAGAGGGTCAAAGTTAGTGATCATCTTGACATTTCCACCACTTTCTTTTTCCATCGTCGGAGAGATTTTTTTTTTGTTTTTTGTTTTTTGTTTTTTTGCACTCATTGATTGCAATAGCATTTGAGTTTTTTTTTTTTTTTCTTTTGGGCATCGGCCTTGCTTTTACCAGGCACACTGCTTTTTCATGCCCCATTTTTGCATTTTTTTTTTTGAACAAAATCTCCATTTTTGTCGGCATTCTAGTTCATGCTACTTGAGTGTTTTTGTCTTGCCCCAGTGTGGGGGATGATCACCAACTGGGTTTAATATGAAATGAATTCATAGGCTCAAGTGGGCTATGCAATGGATAAAAGTGTGTAGGATAGAGAAATGATTGCTCTTCATCATCCTAAGGCACTTTAAACTATCATACGAGTTATAACGCGAAAGCAATACTCGAAGATTGATGCAAGTGTGAGTAAGAAAATTCCTATCATTCATTTCAAACTTTGTCCCAATGTGGGATGATCCTTGACAGGGATGATTTAAAAACTTTTTATGTGTGTGGGCTCGAAGGGCTAAACAATGGGTATACCTGTAGTGTTTCGAGTAGAAGAAGAAATTGCCTCTCGTCACCTTGGTTAGTGTACCCTTTGCGAGATCACCCTTTTCCTTGCGGGCATGGAATTTCTTCACACAACTCATCGATGATTAGTGTATGGGATAGTGTATGGAACAAGGCTTGCCTTTCATCATTCCAAAGTATCTCGTTTGACACATTCAATTTATCTCACACAATTCATCAAGGAAGAAAAATGCAAGATTTATGACAAATTTGAACAATTCAGCTGATTGAAGCATATTATTCATCATAAAATACTTGTAATTCAAGACAAGACATGGCGAATTCTATCATGGATAATACTTCTTGACAGTATGAGAATTGCTGGAGTGGAAAACTCACGACCATCCATTTCTGCCAAGATCAAAGCACCTCCAGGAAGTACTTTCTTCACCACATATGGACCACCATAATTTGGGGCGAACTTGCCCCCAGGATCAGGGAAAATTGGCAATAGCTTTTTCAGAACAAGGTCATTTACCTCGAAATGTCTCGGTCGCACTTTGCGGTTGAAGGATTTGGCAACTCTTTGCTGATAAGCTTGGCCATGACAAAGAGCCTTCAGTCTCTTCTCATCAATCAAGTTTAACTGTTCAAGTCTTTGTTGCGACCATTCAGCTTCAGACAACTCTACTTGGGATAAAACTCTCAGAGAAGGAATCTCCACTTCTACAGGTAGAATTGCCTCCATGCCATACACCAAAGCAAACGGGGTTGCCCCAGTGGAAGTGCGGATTGATGTCCGATACGCCATTAGTGCGAAGGGTAACCTGTCATGCCAATCTCTATAATTCTCGGCTGTCTTAGCCAAAATCTTCTTAATGTTCTTATTGGCCGCTTCAACAGCCCCGTTCATTTGAGGGCGATAAGGGGACGAATTCAGATGCTTGATCTTGAACTCGCTAAACAACTCATCAACAAGCTTGTTGTTCAAATTCGTTCCGTTGTCAGTGATGATTGTTTCAGGGACACCATAGCGAGCAATTATGTCACGTTTGATGAACTTTGCAACATTGCGAGCAGTGACACTTGCAAATGACGTAGCCTCGATCCATTTGGAGAAATAGTCTATGGCCACTAAAATGAATCGGTGCCCATTGGAAGCCTTCGGGTTTATTGGGCCAATCACATCAATGCCCCACATTGAGAAAGGCCATGGCTCGGAAAACTGATGTAGCTCGGTTGGAGGAACATTTATCTTATCACCATGGATCTGGCAACGATGACAACTCCGTACATGCTTGATGCAGTCACTTTCTAGTGTGAGCCAATAGTAACCCAATCTCATAATCTTCTTAGCCATCATGTGCCCATTCATATGAGGGCCACATATTCCTTCGTGCACTTCTTGCATGATTTGAATGGCTTCGGTTATATCTACACACCGTAACAAGATTGAATCATAAGATCTCTTGTACAAATTTTCGCCACTGATGAAGAATTTTGAGGCCATCTTCGTGATGTACCTCCTATCAGCGGGAGTGCTTCCTTCAGGGAATTCTTGCCTTTTAATGTAGTTCATGATATCGTAATACCACGGTTTTCCATCAGGTTCTTCAGTTATAATCATACAGTAAGCCGGCTTCGGCAAAACTTCTATCTTCAAAGGCTCAACCTTTAACCTATCAGTGACTTGCAACATAGACGACAAAGTCGCGAGTGCATCCGCAAATTGATTATGAGACCTTGGCAAGTATTCAAATGAAATTTCGTCAAACTTCTTTACCAGATCTTCTAGGTACTTATGGTACGGGAGCAACTTGGCATCCTTGGTCTTCCACTCACCTACAGTCTGTAATATGATCAGTGCCGAATCTCCAAATACCATTAACTTGGCCACACCCACCTCGATTGCAGCTTGAAGTCCAAGGATGCAAGCCTCATACTCGGCCACATTTTTAGTGCATGGGAATATCAATTTTGCAGCTATCGGATAGTGCTGTCCATCTGAGGATATCAGAACTGCTCCAGTACCAGAACCGGACAAGTTTACAGCTCCATCAAAGAACATCTTCCATGAGTCTTCATTTACACTCAAGATACGGTCATCAAGGAAACCGTCATCGTCATTATAGACTCGTGAATTTCCGGCCAATAGATCGGCGATCACTCGACCCTTAACCGATTTCTGTGGTATGTACTGCACATCAAATTCGGAGATCAAAATTTGCCATTTGGCCAACTTACCCACCAAAGCTGGCCGATCAAGTAAATACTTGATGGGGTCGTTTTCAGTTATGAGAAATGTCTGATAATGTAGTGTGTATTGTCGCAATCTATGCAATACCCACACCAATGCCACACACGTCTTTTCAACACCAGAATATTTCAGCTCTGATACAGTGAACTTTTTACTCAGATAATAAACGGCTCGCTCTTTTTTATCCACAGGACTTTCCTGAGCCAACATTGCACCCAATGACTCACTATGAATGGTGAGGTAGAGAATCAAGGGATGCCCCGGTGATGGTGGGACAAGAACTGGTGGATTCATCAGGTACTGCTTTAATTTGTTGAATGCTTCTTGACACTCATCATTCCATTTGATTCGTGCATTCTTCTTTAGGAGCTTGAAGAATGGCTTGGCAGTCTCAGAAAGTTGGGAAATGAACTGGGCTATGTAATTCAGTCTTCCCAGGAGGCTCCGAACTTCTTTCACTGTTGATGGAGATTGCAATTCGCATATGGCCTTAACCTTGGATGTGTCAATCTCAATCCCCTTACTGCTTACAATGAATCCGAGTAATTTACCGGATGTTGCCCCGAACACGCATTTAGTGGGATTTAGCCGAAGCTTGAATTCACGGAGTCGATCAAACAATTTCTTCAAGGTTTCCACATGGCTTCTTCCAGGCCGAGTCTTTGCGATCATATCATCAACATAGACTTCAATCTCCTGATGCATCATATCATGGAATAGTGTTACCATGGCTCGCTGGTAAGTTGCCCCTGCGTTCTTGAGTCCAAAGGGCATGACCTTGTAATGAAAGGTCCCCCACGGGGTGATAAATGCAGTCTTCTCCTTGTCTTCCTCCTTCATCCTTATCTGATTGTACCCGGAAAACCCGTCCATAAACGAGAATAGTTCGAATCCGGCAGTACTATCCACGAGGACATCTATGTGAGGCAGCGGGAAATCATCCTTTGGGCTAGCCTTGTTCAGATCTCGATAGTCGACGCAAACTCGAACTCGACCATCCTTCTTCATCACCGGCACGACATTAGCCACCCATTCAGGGTATTGTGAGACTTCAATGAATCCCACCTTCAGGAGCTTCATCACCTCTTCCTCTATCTTTTCGAGAGCTCGGGCTTAGTTCTCCGGAGCCTTTGCTTCTTAGGTGGTACGTCCGGATTAGTAGGCAAGCAATGCTCGACGATCGATGGGTCTAAACCAGGCATGTCAGCATAGGTCCATGCAAAGACATCCTGGTATTCCTTTAGTAACTGAGTTAGGCGCTTAGCCTCGTCTTTGGGTAGATTTGCTCCAATTTTCACCTCTTTGGCTTCTTCAGTGTCACTCAAATTAATAGTGACGGTCTGCTCAGATGTGAGAGGCTTAGCTTTTTCATGTTGCTCCCAGCTACGTTGTACTTCGATGGAGTCTTCGATCGAGTCTTCATGATCATTATTATCAGCACTTGTTGCAGTGGATTGGACCATTTCCACACATTTGCATGTCATAGGATTGTTCCTGAAACATGAAGTAGATAAATCAAAAAGACAAACAGAGTAATCAACATCTTTGTCTCTCTTTTTTATTGAAAGAAAAATCTTTGGCAAAAATGTTTTTTTTTTTTTGAAACATTTTGACATGAGGAAGCATGATGAAGCCCAGGCCTCAGAGTTCTCCTTGGATTTTTTTCATTTATCGGCTGGATATCATCACCGGGCTGGTTTGGTGTACCTCATCATGCCCTCAAAATAAAACTTGCAATTTTATTGATATTCATCAATCAATTACATTTATTGAATGGAAAAATGCAACACTCAATCACTAAAAGAAAAGGAAATTGAAAACATCTCTCAGAAAACAATAAAAATTCCCACGCAGGGGAAATGTGCACAAGCAGTAAAAGAGTTACTCTTGTGGGCCAAAGCCCATTTCTTCAGGGGGTCCTTCATTAATGGCTCCTATGATGAGGTCGTTGAATAAGCTTGCAACTCCATCCAGCTCATCATTAGGGTTCTCTGTGTTCGGGGGTATCGGATCATCCATGCCACCCCATCCATCTGGGACTATCTCACTAGGATCAATGTAGTAGCTAGGAGGGGTTGAATACTTCACCAGGTAATCAAACTTGCCACTAGGCTGCCCCAAGGTGCCTATCACTTCTGCTTCTTCATGCATCATTCTCGGAGGACCAGGGAATGTTTCGTGAATGCTCGGGGGTAGTGGGTTTTGCCTCTCTCGCCTTTGATCAGGTGGCGAGTTCCGCCTCTCTTGCCTTCGTCCTTCAGAACTTTCTCCACCTCGTCCATGGTACCCTAAACCAGCAGAACGGGACCTTTGAGGGGCTTCCATGGGGCTTCGAATGCCCTGACCATTTCTCCCAAGACCATTGCCAGGGACAAAGTCATTTCCAACCATTACTCTTCCCACCATGAGGGCAGCATTTGATACTTCAGGGGTAGGCGGTGATGAACCCCGAGAAGCATGTATAGTGGACACCAACTCAAATGAGTGGTAGCTTGATTCAAATTGAGAGTCCGGCTCCACATAGGGGATGGCCGTCTCATGATAAATTCGGTGGTCTTCCTCACCATACACGGTGACCAACTTCCTTTCAATCACAAATTTCACAGCTTGATGTAGACTTGAAGGTACTGCTCCAGCAGTGTGTATCCATGGTCGACCTAACAGGAAATTAAATGCCGTAGGGATGTCCAGCACTTGGAAGGGAATGTTGAAGACGACCGGCCCTATTTGTACATTGAGATGGATTTCCCCCAACACTTCCTTTCTTGTTCCATCAAAAGCTCGCACTGAAGTCTTCGCAGCATGTATCCTTGACGGGTCTACCTTAAGGCGATGAAGAGTGGCCAACGGACAAATGTTCAGAGCGGACCCATTATCAATGAGTACCCGGGACACATGAGAAGACTTGTGCTTAACGGATATGTAGAGTGCTTTGTTATGTCCCCTGCCTTCAAGAGGAAATTCCTCATCAGAGAAGGCAATCAAATCCTTAAGAAGGACCGATCCCACAAATTCTTCCAGCTTGTCTGCCTCAACCGTCTCTGGCACACGAATTTCACTCAGCACCTTCATTAGCGACTTTTGATGAACGGGGGATGTCATCAAGAGCTCAAGTAAGGAGATTTGAGCAGGCATCTTTCGTAGTTGGTCAACCACGTTATACTCACTTGCTTTGATTACGGCTAGAAACTCCTTAGCCTCTTCATCAGTGACCGGCTTTGCAGGTTGAGCACTGGCTTGACCATAGGTTCGACCAGATCTTGTAACAAGGTCCACATCCAGGTCATAGGACCAAGGCACTGCCTTATCATTGACATACTCATATGGCTGCGGCACCTCTATCACTATCTCTTCGTCAGATGCATCCTCCAATGGGGGCATGTCTACAAGCGCAGGATCAACCTCTTTCTTGCCAGCGTCAAGTGCAGCCTGTTCCTCCTCCCAATCAATGATAAGGTGGGAGATAGTAGAAACTATGCAGTTACGATCAGCATACACAATGATGCCATCATCCACCATTTTGGTAACTCTTTCTCTCATCACCGATAAAGGGACATCTTCCCGACCTCGGTAATACCCAGCTCTCACTAGCCCATTGTAGGCATCTGCTACATGTACCTTTGAGTTCTTGATCCGTCCGACTTCAGGTTCCAAGATAGCATTCACTGTATCCTCATGCCCTGGTAGCGGATTTTTTTGGACATTTGGCCGAGCAGTTTGAAATGAAAAGGCCTTTGTATCGAGGAGATTCTGGATCTTGTGCTTAAGGGTGAAACATTCATCAGTTGAATGCCCCAATTCACCGTTATGGTAGTCACACTTCTTCGTCGGGTCGTAACCACGAATGCTTTCACGGTTAGGGCGCTTTGGTTCACTAGTAAGCAAACCCTTCTTTCGGAGGACTGTCAGCACTTGGGATGGAGACCCAGGGAGAGGAGAGAACTGCCTTCTATTATTTGCTTGGGCGAATGATTGACGGCCAGCGGGTTGTTGCTTTCTTGGCCATAAGCCACGTTCACATCTACGGCTGCTTCTTTCTCCTTCTTGGTAGAGAACCTTTTAGTAGATGGCTCAGAAAACCATCCTTCCCTTATCCCCATCTCGATTTGCTCCCCCACAGGAATAAGCTGATTGAAGTTTTCAACGTACGTGCTGGCCATCCGTATACGAAACTCGGATGGGAGAGTTTTGATAAACAACTTCATTAACTCCTTGTCAGTAGGTTCGGGGGTGATTTGAGCTGCCAGATTTCGCCATCTCACGGCATACTCTTTGAATGACTCACTCCTTTTCTTTTCCATCCGCTCCAGGTCTTCTCGAGAAGGTGCGATGTCCATGTTGAACTTGTACTGTTTGAGGAACGCATCCGCCACTTCGTTCCAGGTTTCGAGAAGGTTTACGTTCTTCATCACATACCGGTTTAGTGCGGGCCCGGTCAAACTTGCGTGAAACGATTGGATCATGAGGGGCTCATTTTTGACGTGTTGGGCCATGCGCACATGATACATCTGCAAATGAGATTTTGGACACGATGTCCCGTCGTACTTCTCAAATTCTGGCATTTTAAACTTGCTCGGCATTTTAACCTTCTCATAGACTGAGAGGTCGAATGGGAGTGAGCTTTGCGACTCCTGCAGTTGTCTCACTTTCTCCTCCAGCTTTGCAACGCGCTCATCCTGATCTGTCATGGGAACATTATCTAGCTTGGTCTTTCCAACAAGGACCACGTCATCTTCCAACCCAGGCATTTCATCATCATTCATTTGGGTTCTATTTGCTTGCCTTGGGACTACTATCTCAGGGAGAGCAGGTGGAGGAACCGGATTCACTTGGAGGGATTGGAGTTGAGCCGTTATAAGCTCCATAGAGGCAGCTAACTGTTGGAGTCGGCCTTCCACGGAGGACATACGATCGCGCATCTCGCTTTGGTCGGCCATTCTTGCTCTTAATCGCGTGATAATAGGCGAGCGTGGAGGATCCGTTATCACCTAAATTGAATAAATGAATACACATAAGCACTTTGTATAAAACAATGCCGGTCCATGACGAAAGTCTAATCGCTTTTATTTATTAATGAAATTGTTTGACATTGACAATGTAAAGACACTTGAAAAGCCCTAGACAAAAAGGTAAATGGCTCAACTTCCTAAACATTAAGCTAAAGTAAAAAAAACTAAATAGACTCAAGCCACTTTATTTGGCCCGATCCATAAACAAATGGGAAGCCAACGCTCGACGTAATTGCCTCTTCTCTTTGGCATCCTTCTTGGCTTGCTTCTCAAGTTCTTCAATCTTCCTCTTGTGACAAATAAGCTCTGCTTGCCGAGTGGGCCTCTCAGTCACATCTGGGACCTTTGGGAGATACTCGATTGGAATCTTGTGCTGACGGATGTATCGAATAGTGGCATAGTAAGCCTTTTCCTTCCCTTCGAGCTCTTCTTCAGGCAAGCTCAACTTTTGCTCGTGACATGCAAGCCAAGTTTGTTCGATACAATGGAGCCATTTTTTGTGATCACCATCCATGGTAGTGAATCGGACTTGGAATAAACCAAGCTTGAGTGGGGGCGGTAGATCCTGCACAACTCGATATTGACGGGCCACTCGAAGTGGGTAGTAGGAAGTGGCACCGGTGATCCCCAATAGCGGGATCGGCTCATCATCACCATGAAAGAGACGTGCCTTGGAGACTTGGAACCATTTAGCATGCCATAGGAAAATCTTGGTATTGGGATTTTTCAACAATTTTACCCATTTCGAGTAAGAAAGATTTGGAGTCCGATTCTGATGATTTTTGAATACCTCAATGGGATGATGGGAATTGGTGATATTAATGATGTTCATGCGAATATTAATCTTACTCATATGAGAAAAGAACCAAATTTGTAAGAGTTCAATTGGTGCATGAAAGGTTTTATCTTCATTTTCCTTAAATCGAGTGAGTGACAAAAATGTTTCAGCTAGAATAGTGTTGACAAAACTAATCCTAGCACACACTTGTTTAACCACCCATGCGACAACAGGATTAATGGCATTTTTACGAAGGGGAAAAATAATGAACCCGAAGAAGGCTAGGAGGAATATCTTACTTTTTAAGGGAGTGTTAGCACTAGCAAAACTCCGATCTAGGAAGGAAAAAGGACATGCAAGACAATTATCTTTCAACACTCTTTTAATCTGATTCTTATCCATCCTAAGAAAGTCAGACAAAATTGATTCGGGTTCTATTCCGAGAGGTGGGTTTATTAATTCCAACTCCAAAGGTTTTCCTATGGCAATGCTGTATTCCTCCAAAGTCGGGGCCAGCTCGTGCTTACCAAATATGAACGTTGATGTTTGAGGGCACCAGAAATGAGCGAGTGCTTGCATGACGCCACTTTGAACATCAATGTCGAGGAGGGGAACAAGAAGACCAAGTCTGCTTTCCACATAGCTTTGACCATCGTGGCCTAGACAATCCCACCATGACTTGAGTTCAGCCTTCGGTGCAGGTACGAATCGAATGTCGGATCTTCCCATTGTTTATAAACCAAGACTCGACCAACCTAACGTCATGGACCGACCAAAGACATAAATAAGTAAATTGCAAGAGTAAAGGATAGAGAGCTTACTTTACCATACGATTAAAGCAACCACATAGACAAGCACATGAAATGTGAGGCTCAATTTCTATCTAGACGGCTTAGCAAAGTGGAGTTAAAAGGATGGGATGACTTAGTTGCAGCCTCGCATACTAAGCCAAGTCCTCTTAACTCCGGCTCAGTCAAGAATGATACCCCAATGCGACGCAGCCTCGCGGGCAGAGGTAAACATTCTTAACACCAAGAAAAACTTTCGGGATTGAGTTGGGCAACCTCTACTACGCGGCCTCGCGGTCGAAGTCGTATCCAACTCAATACCATCCTAAATGTCCTATTGCGGCCCAGGTCCGGCGGCGGGTTGTGTGTGCAATAATGTAGTGTTGAATGCAAGACATGCACAACAATTTAGATCAAACAGCACTTCAATAGCTTGAACTTAAAACATTCATCCCTAACTCCGGCCTGCAAGACAACGGTTAGCAAAGACTACTCCCCTTATATCTCCTCATCTGCAAAAACATTTAACACCTTAAATGTTAGGGACATACCTGGGATCCTTGCTGCCAAACAAAAACATTTTTCCAAAAAATAAAATTGGCCTAAGTCCACTAAGAGTTTTAACACAAGTCCCCAGCGGAGTCGCCAAGCTGTCGCGACCAATTTTTTCGGGGTTTAAACCACCTAGGGTTTGGCTAATGGATTGTTAAGCCTAGACTTAACTCGGGCTCTCCCAAGCCCATACCAATTCGCGACTTTAGGTTCAAGTTTTTAACATGCAATTGTTTTTTAATTAGGAGTCGCCACTAATCTATTTTTTGGTGGGTCGATTAGAAACCCAAATAAAGTAACGGGAGATTTACTTTATTCCTACGAACCAGAGATTTGGATACGGGGACTTGGTTACGCTAAATTTCTCTAACGCCCTTTCGGTACCATTTCTTTTATTTTGAAAAATGTTTTTTGCAAGCAGTTTGGATTGATTTTAAATCTATTTCCCTAACACGTGAGGTTATCATGCGCGTGCACAAACCACCAATTGAACACTCACGTAAACAATAAATAAGTTGCAAAAAGAAAAAACTTACCTCCAAGCAACGAAAACATCTGCAATGTTAAATTAAAACCCACATCAACAACCCTAGATATGGTTTTTAATTAACACACAATTTTTTTTTTTGTTTTCACTTAATTAATGAAAATCATGTAATATGCAATGCGATATTAACTAAATGACCTAATACTAATGACATGTAATTTCTAATTAAATGAGCCTAGCTAAAAATACTAAATGACATGCATTTCAATGAATCTAACCCTAATGACGTGCACATGACATTTTTTTTTTTCCTAAAAGAATGCATTTTATCCTAAATAATAAAACTAATTTAACCTATGACATTTTTTGTATTTTTTCATGAAATTCGAAATTTGGTGAAATGTGAAAATTACCTAATTAGATTAAGATCCTATTTAATTTATATTAGGAATTAGGTTGAGCCATATCCTAATTTAAACTAAAATATTATCTTAACCTAAATAATCCTAAAATGCAATATATCTAAAAATACCTAGACTTATAATAAATTAGGAAAAAAAAAATTATCTAAAATTAAACTAAGTGCAATTTAACCCTAATATGCAATGACGTGCAAAATATGCCCTAATTCTACATGACATATGTATGATGATTTTTTTATTGTGTTTTTGTTTTCTTTTTTTTTTTTTAAATTTTCGAAATTAATAATTGCCAAGTAATTAAGCATGCAACCTAAATTAAAATCTAGCAACCTAAATTGATTTATTTGATTTTTTTTTTTTTGATTTTTATGAAATTCGAAATTAAAATTCCTATTCTAAATATGCAAACCCTAAAACAAGTAATATCCTAACATGCATCTAATCTAACCCGATTTTTAAAATTCATGATAAATAGAATGCTTTGCCTAAATATGCAAATAACCCTAAAACACGTGATATTCTATCTCAAACATATCCAAGATAAATAAAAACAATCAAATTCATTCAAAATTACCCCAAAAGGGACATCACATATCGCTCAAATCAAAGGATAATATTTCGCTAGTAAAATCGATACTTTGATCTTAAGCCTTAAAGATCAAAACATCAATTTTATTCCCGCTTAATTAATTATTTCATCTAAAGCCTTATAGATGAAATAAAAAATCCTGGCGCGGTTGCGAATCGGGTGATACATTAAGATTTTCAATTATGCATAGATAGGTATTTCAACCAAAGAAAAAACACATAGAAATAAAAAGATAATGAAAAAAAAATAGAAAAAACCTAAACTTGCTTAATAAAGTAAAGCAAAAATACCTAGTAAAATTTTTTTTTTTTTTTTTTTTTAAAAAAAAAAAAAAAGATCTTGGCCGCTGGTTTTAGGGCTCCGGTGGGGGGGTTCCGGCAGGGTTCCGGCGAGGGGAGGAACGGGGCGGCGCGTTGAGCGTGGAGGCGGTGGAGCGTCGGGGGAGGGGCGGGGGAGACCGGGGACCGCGGGCGTCGGGACGGTCTGGGTCGCTGGCAGATCGGGCGGGCGGCGAGCGGTGATCCGCGATCGGCGAGGGCGGCACGGGCGGGAATCGGCGTCGGGACCTGCGGAGGCCGCGGATCGGCTCCTGGGACCAGCAACGTCGTCGGCGGGGCGTCGCGGATGGCACGGCGGGAGGACGAGAGCAAGGAGACTTCAACCGCGCGGCGAGGCAAGGGCGGCGACGGGGCAAACGTCGGGGACGAAGATGCGGCGGCGGAACGTCGGGGGGGGCGAGAGACGGCCGCGGAGCGGTGCGGCGCTGGTTCGCGGTGGACGGGCGGTCCGGAGCGGTGGACGGCGGGGTCACAAAGTGCGCGGTCGGGGAGGACCCTTTGGGGAAGACGACACGTAGCGTTTTCCTTTCTTTTTTTCTTTTTCTTTTTTTTTTTTTCTCTCCCTTCCCTCACGTCTCTCTCATGTCTCCTGTACCCTCTCTCGCTGACTTTTTCTTTTTTTTGCAATTTGTCGGGGAAAAGAAAAAGGCTTTTTTGACTGAAGATAGACAAGGGAAAAGGCTTTTTCTCTCTTCCTCTCTTTTCACTTTCTCCCGCACTCTCTCAATTTTTCTGAAATCCCCCTTTTTACTTTGCGCTCGGCGTCTTTTATAGGTCCAAAGAAATGTATCTTCACGACATATATTTTTTCCTTTTTTGGCTTGCGCACGATATCTCTAGGTATGTCATTGAAAAACATATATACCGCGCAATATTCTTTTTTGTATTTCACACATATTCCATCCAGAAAAATTCCATTTTTGCATAAAATACACCCCAGTGTATATTACTTAAAAAAATATGAAAAATCTAAATGGAATATGTGTAAAATCTTCCTTTCACCGGTAGCCTAAAATAAAATAAAATAAAACAAAAAATGAAAATAAAATGTTTCTAAACCATACCCCTTTTTTCTTTTTCTTTTCTTCTTTCTTTTTTTTTTTAGTGAAAATTAATCCCAAAAATTTAGGTGTCAACATCCGTGGACATAGGTCTTTACGACTGAACCACATAAATCTGGTGTCTGATTTATTTTTCTTTTGTCTATATTATTGTTCGATCGCTTGCCCTATCGCAACAAGTGGTATCAGAGCCAGGTTTGGTTGAGTTGAAGCGAATTGATGGCGACAAAAGAAGTAAAAGTGAGAAACGACAGATTTGATGTGAATGATTTCGGTTTCTGGAAGATGCAAATTAAAGATTATCTTTATCAGATGAAACTGCACTTACTCTTATCTGGGGAGAAACCAGAGACGATGAAGCAAGCTGATTGGGATTTGCTGGATAGACGAGGTACAGGTGTTATTTGGCTGACATTGGCTCATAACGTGGCGTTTAACATCTTGAAGGAGAAAACCATTGCTGATTTGATGCAAGCCCTATCAGATATGTACGAGAAGCCCTCTGCGATCAATAAGGTCTATTTGATGCAACGTTTATTTAATTTGAAGATGAACGAATGTGTGTCAGTTGCAGATCATATCAATGAATTTAATGTGATAGTTAGTCAATTGAGTTCAGTTGAGATTGACTTTAAAGATGAGGTACGTGCTTTGATTCTATTATCCTCATTGCCTAATAGTTGGAATACTACCTTTACTCTTGTTAGTAATTCCTCTGGGTCAACAAATTTGACATTTGATGGGGTTCGAGATTTGATTCTGAGCGAGGACATTCGTAGAAGAGAATCTGGCGAATTTGTATCTGCTGCTTTAGTAGCTGAAAATAGAGGAAGATCTAGAACACGTGTGGGTAATGGTAGTATTAATATGAACAGACGTAGTCAATCTAAGACTGTTAATGTTGTCTATTGGAGCTGTGACAAGAGGGGGCATCTTAGAAGGAATTGCCTTAAGTTGAATGATGAGAAGGGTAATGGAATTATAGTTGATTCTGTAGATAATGTTGCAGCTGCAGCTGATAATGCTGATTATATCTTGTCTGTTACTGATTATTCATCGTTTGATGGATGGATTCTGAATTCTGGTTATTCTTTTCATGTCACACCAAATAGAAATTTATTTATCACTTATCAATGCATGAGTAGTGGTAAAGTCCAATTAGGGAATAACGCTGAGTGCGATGTTGTGGGTGTTGGTGATGTTAAAATCAATGCACGATGGAATTGTGAGGACATTGACTGGAGTAAGACACATTTCCGAATTGAAAAATAACTTAATTTCCTTGGGTGCCCTAGATTCAGCTGGTTGTAGGTATTCTTCAAAAGGTGAAGTTCTGAAGGTTATTCGAGGTGTCCTGGTGATAATGAAATCAAGCATGGAGGCTTGTATAAACTTCAAGGTGAGACAGTGACAAATTTCGTTGTGGAGACGTTAGATGCATCTGTTCGAGAGTCTTTTGACTGCCCGAGAAAGACCTTGGTGTTTGTGCTAAGGCACAAGTTTGATGTTAGTGTTAGGATCTTGCAGTCAAGAGCTTTGATCGAGACGGAAACTGATAAGTCGATCAAGCATGTGCGGATTGACAATAGCATGGAGTTCTGCTCGGAGCTGGCAAATAAATTTTGCATGAAAGAGAGCATAGTGAAAAATCGCACTAGTGCCAGTAAATCACAACAACTTGCAGAATTGATGAGCAGAATATTACTAGAGACGGCCCAGAAAATAATTTCTAGGGCTGGTATTGCTAGGAGAATCCTAGCTTATGTGCTTAGTACGATGAGTTGCTTGGTGAATAGATTCCTATCAACTACTATTGAATGGCAGACTCCTGAAGAAGTGTGGTTAGGTAATATTGCTGGTTATTCTATTATTAGAATGTTTGGTTGCCCATATTATTTTCGAGTGAGTGATGGTAAGCTCGATTAGAGGGCAAAGTGCATATTCCATGGTTATGCACAAGGTGAGCGAGGCAATCAGTTGTGGTGCCCGGATATAAATTCAATTATTAACAGCAGAAAAGTTACCCTTGACAAGTCTCCGATACTTCTGGCTAGGAGTGTTTGTGGCAATGTTAATACATATCTGGATGATGTTCAACTTGAGATGGAGTTGCGACCAGAAACTCTTGAGGTAGCGTATACGAGTACTAGCAAAGTAATCGACACAGATGGTGCTTGTAGCAAGGTGGAGCTTATAAAGCCAACGGTTGTTGTAACTGCTAAAATTAACAAGGTACGTATTTGATCTCCCGATAGATATGAATGCAACAATGGTTTTACTTTATTTGCGATTAAGGAGGTTGTGTCAGAAAATCCTTACAGAGTAATTAAAAATGCATGTGGAGTTGGTATTCTAATGAGATCCTTGATTATGGCGAAGTTCAAGCGAGGCTTAGACTTGGATAATATCTGTGGCGGTTGAGCCCATCGGGGGCTATGGGAAAGTAGTAGCGGAGTTTGAATTTTTACGAAGCGATTGTAATTTGGCTCAAACATCGAGCCAAGGTGGAGAATTGTTAAATTATGACTCGAGTTTAAGCGTTTGGAAAACTGTGATTCGTTGGATTTACAAAAGAAGGAAATAATTAAAAGATGAATTTTCTCCTTTGGAGTGAAGCCGCCAAAGTTTTTCTTTTCCTTTGAGGGACGTCGCTGCAGCTCTACGTAGAAGAAGCGAAGGAAGAAGCTCTGCATGTGAAGATTTGTTAAAGTGGTGGGCCCAAGGTCAAAAGTTTGACCTTGGGCACACACACGCACATTCAATATGTGGCACCCCAAAACACTTAAGGTCACCACATATACCAAAGAAGAACCTTAGTTCCTAGGCCCTTTTTTTAATTTTTTTTAATTTTTTTTATAACGGTCCCAGCGTGTCTTGTTTTGCGGAAGCATAATCAAGTCTTACAAATTCTCCCTCCAACGATCATAGTACAATGCACACCACTAAGCACTATAAGATAATAAAGCCGAGCCACTCTTTATTTACATATTTTCAAGATGGTTTCATGGGTCGGTACAACCAAAAGGAAAACCAAGACTCTTGGCTAGGCTTGGCCACAACTCAAAAAGAGACAACTCGACCCTCTATGTCGATCATGCAAAATCCTCAATCTACAAGTGTTGGCTATGTCCAAAAAGTAGCAGCTCCTACTCCTTACGCGCGGGCTATCACACCCATCCTGGTGCATCAGGCGGTGGCGGCGGCAACATCCCCCACATCATTCCGTCACGACGAACGTAAACAAATATGAACTCCTGAATAACCAAGCCCCCAGCCAGGCCCACGTCATACATCACTAATGCACGAACTCGAATGAACGTCAGACTAGGGATGGTGGGACAGTCGATCTCTACACACTTGACCTCCACGTTCAATGGAAGGTCGTAAAAGACACCTCGCGTGACAGTATGGAGCGGCATCTTTATAATTTAAAATGTTAGTTCACAAAAAGGGTGAGTACAACCACTTAGCAGGTAAAAAATTCAATAAACCACTCAATGCATCACACAGAACTATCAAGACATCATAGTATAGTTCATATCATTCATACATCCAAGCATTACTTACCTTGCAGCCATGCACATGTCATCATACCATATATGCATATACCTCCATGCATTCATCTTCAAGCATTCATGCATATACCATCATGCCATATGTGCCTATACATTCATGCACTCATCATCAAGCATGCATGCATATACCATCATGCCATATGTGCATATACATCCATGCACTCATCATCAAGCATACATACATATACCATCATGCCATAGGTGCATATACATCCATGCATTCATCATCAAGCATTCATGCATATACCATCATGCCATATGTGCATATACATCCATGCACTCATCATCAAGCATACATGCATACATGCAACCATACCATGCATGACTAGATTTCAATTTCTCAATTTTTTTTATTCTTCCAATTAGATTGCCACATTTCTCTTTCCCAGGACTAGTATTTGCATCCCACGTTTATCGCTCGCACCCAATCTGGCATCACGAGGAGCCTCCAACACACACCTCCGAGCATCCGGTACACACACTCCAGGCATCTTGTACCCCAATTGGCATCACGAGTTATCCCTCGGCTCACACCTCCGGGCTTCCGGCACACACACTCTAGGCATCTCGAAACTCCCGAGAACATCCGACACACACACTCCAGGCATCCGGCATTTACACTCCCTAGCCGGGCATCCCGACACTCCCGGGGCATCGTTGGCTCACACCTCCGACGGCATTCTCATTTGTCATAGTTCATATTCACATTTATGGCTCAATCAAAACATGGCATATGATATGATGGCAACAAGATCATTTTCAGCATTTTGATTCTTATATATAGTTCCAAATATCATCACATATGCAGTAAGATCCAATCACTTATGACAACATAATCCATGGGGTCCATACAACTTAGAATAATCCATACATCATGACTTTTTGAAATTTACCAAAATCCAACATGCACAATTTCAGAAAACATATTAATTAAATACCCACATGATCTTCAAAAATTACAAAATCTGAACATGTGTTAGTCAAGACATAAAGGCAGCAACTCCATGAAGAACACGTGCCCAAAAGAACTTCACACAAAAAGATATAGCTCACACATTATAGTTTGCAAAATTCGGACACATCATATTGCGTGGTTCTTGCAAAATTTTAACTTAAATACCCGAATGGCCTCCAAAAATTGTGAAATTTTACCAGGTGATAGTCAAGACCCTAAGGTAGATGTTTTGTGAAAACATCAAGGCCAAATTCGTTCTAGATAATTAACTATGGACAGCGGAAGTCCCTGTTCCTAGTACCGAACATTCCAGGTTTAACTGTCTCCGAAAAATCAAGATTTCACCTACTTATCTTCATTCATTTCCTCTGAATTTTTTCTATGTTTTGCCTCAAGGGGTCCACTACAACTTTCATTAAGGGATCCAGGTGATATTCTCAAATAAAAGTCACTTTATAGACCACGAAGTCACTGGAGTGCAGTACAACATTTCCAGATCTATCATCTTCAAAGGAAAAATATTTTCACTAGGCTAAACTTGTTCGTTTTACATCAAATTTGAGTATGTTAGGCTTCAAGATTTTTTCTACAACTTTCGTGAAGGGGTCGAAGTGAAATTCTTAGTAAAAAGTGACATGCAACACACAAAACCATCAAGAAGTCAACAAAACAGTTTCAGATCTAGCGTTTTCGTAGAGGGAGGGTTTTACCCCTCAAAACTCAGCCATTTTGTCTCAAATTTTATTATGTTATACTTTAAGATGTTTTCTACAACTTTTGTGAAGAATTCAAAACCAAAATCCGACTCAAACCCCGCATGCAAGCCTCTACAACATTCTGGGTCAGGCTGTTTACTCGAAAATAGAATGCTATTTCAAAACAACACCCATACAATTTCGGTTTTTCACACTCTAGGCATACGAAATTCATCACCTTTCACTAGCACATCCTAGACACAACATGCAAGAGCAGATCAATGGATCTAACTTGCCTCCAAACCGAGCTACGACAAGCATGACGGCGGCAAACGGACGGCTATGGGCGACGGACGAGCAGCTTCCTCCTTCGCGTGGCCTCTTCTCTTCTCTCTCGGTTCCTCACTCTCTTGACAGCCCTCTCTCTCTCTCTCTCTCTCTCTCTCTCACTTTGGATGACAGCCCCCTAAACCGACCACCCCTTCCTTTTTATTTCCCCTTCAATGCAATCATTAGCCATCATTAGGAGCCACCCAAAATGACCAATAGGTGAAGCCCACTTTTTGCCACTTGGAAAATCCCATGCATGATGGGCTTGAAGATGGGCCGGCTCCTCCCCCCTTGTGGTTGACAGCAGCCCCCTTCATAGGCTTCATGGGCCAAGCCAATTTGGCCCACTTTAGGTCCAATACCCTTGGCCTAAAGTTAAATCTTAATTAATTCAAATTTCACTTTTAATAATTCATTTTAATTCCCTCTTTTATAAATTTCAAATTCACAATTTCATATGGCCATAAAACTTGTAACATTTAAAATATAGGGATCAAATCTATGAGGTGCATAGCCATGAACACATTTTTCTTATCAACTTATCCTATAATACTAATTTTAATAACTCATGAACACAAGATACATAACACTCGGTCTTAAAAGTAAGTCAATAGTTAAGGCATAATCCAAAGGCAAATTTCATTACCTAATCATAGACTTTAATACATCTAGAGGTTTCGTTGAATTTTTTTTTTTGGGATACCACACAATATTACAGGGATGGGCTGATGGATAAATAAAAAGGGGAATCTCTCTGCATGTACGCATGAATCCAAAGTTGGTGGGCCCAGGTCAACTATTTGACCATGGGTATACGATTTCCTTCTTTGGCGTGCGCGTGAAGTCGGTTTAAAAGAAAAGAAAACCCTACGTATAAAGCTGTACATTTGACGATCAACGTAGCCGCACGTCCATGCCGCTTGCAGAAGCCCTACGAAGAGGATATGTATGTGAAGACGTTGTTCTTGTTTGACGTACGTAGAGCGTTTCGTTCGAGATTGAATGCATGGTAATTTTGTGCCGTGAGTTTATCTCCAAGTGAGTTGTTTATTTATAAACACTTGGGTTTGGGGTTAAATTGGGGTTTGAGAAACACCGAGAGAGGGTTTGAGTGACTCGAGTGTGTAATCTCATTGTATTGCTTGATCTATAGTGAAATTCGCTGCTACTCTCCCCGTGGACGTGGGTCTTTACGATAGAATCACGTAAATTTAGTGTCCAATTTATTTTTCTTCTGTCTATATTATTGTTCGATCGCTCGCTCTATTGCAACATTAATCAACATAAGGAAATTGGCAGAGACATATATATGGAAAAGTGCTACATTCTCATAATAATAACATTTATGATGCTAGAAAAATATGATGCACCAAGTTTATGTATTCACCAGAAGTCATTTCCGTTTATATTTCTTAAAAATATAAAAACCTACAAGTCCAAAGACTATTTATAATGTCATAATTTTCAAGCATAGAACCTAAAAGAACAAAGGAAAAGAGAAAATTTTCAGTTGATGTTAAACCCATCTGGAACATTTTCATAATAATGAGGATTTCAAATTTGTTTAGTTCACTCATTCTGTTCATGAATTTCACTCGATCAAGCCAAACATAATACAAACATATAAAAGAACGTCTTCTTTTTTGGGTCTTAGAGAAAGATTTGCACCTCAGAACACTGGCTTGGCATCAAGAACATGATAAATTAATTTTACGTGCTTATGGCCAAAAACAATTAAGTCTGCAATCTTCAATTGTAATTGATCACGAGTGAGTCTCATATTGCAAACTATAAAAATAATTAAATTTCATAAAAGCGTAATAAGTTACCAACAAATTATCTAGAAAGAAAAAATTAGTACTTTTTCTTGTCTAATGGTGGTTTGACACTTGATAACACTTAGTGAAATCTTTCGATGTCAAACCAAAAAACAAAAGTTGCTCCTATTTCATCCTTGACTTTGGACTCGCTCTTTCGAGAGAACCAACTTTGACACGGAAATGGCGAAGCAAGAAAACCACATTTTAGGTATGGGAATTGAAATCTAACATCACTACAAGAGCCATGAACGAAAGAAAGACAAAATAGAGAGAGTACCAAACGAAGGAAACAAAGTTATATTTTTTCTTGATACATAATGCATCGAACGTGTGGGGCTAAGTGGTAACTGGTGGGTAGATGTCGGCCGGGTAGATGTCGGCCATCAGTATTAGATAGTACCGCATGCTCTCTCTCACTCGACCCTTTCCCATCCAAAAGACAAACCTTTTTCATTCCATTAAGGTCCCCAGGAACATGAAACAACCCCCTCTTCTCTCTGTCTCTGTCTCTTATTGACGGGTGTAGCTAATTTCCCATGTTATCTGTTTGAGTTTATTTCTTTTAAATAACTCTTTTTTAAAAATAATTACAAAAAAAAAAAAATCCCAAGCCTATTGTATTTGTATACCAATTTTGTCTAAAACTTTTCACCTTTTGACAATTTCTCAATGTGATCCATCTAGCCAATTTTGATTCGAAATTGCCACCACGAATGCCCGCTGTCCTATGTAACATGACCGGTAGTAATGAGAATAATTTTTGAAGTTTAAAATTAATTTTTTGTTTTGTTTCCATTTTTCCCCTTCTTCCTTCGCTGCTTGTTGGTCCATAAGAGGGCAATATCAGCGAGGTCAGCCTCTCCAAATTCGATAAGGGCGAGCCTCGCTAGCCTTTGTCTTTGGTCGATTGCCAAGCAGCTGAGGAAGAAGTAAAAAGAAAGAAAGAAAGAAAAGAAAGAAAAACACAATCGGTCTATTTAATATTCGCGGGAAGCTGATGAGGGAAGCTTCCTTGTTCTTTCCAATCGATGGCTCATGCTCATTACACTGATGGATTCCACTGTTATATTCGCGGCCCCCAATCCTAGAGCTTCTATTTAATCGTGGAAAAATCAACGTAATAGTAAAAGGCTGCGAGTGGCATGGAGAGAAACAAAATAGAATTATTGCAACGACCAACATGATCCTTATCCCCATTGCCGACCAAATTGTGTACGTGCAGTAGGCGAATTATTCAATTTTGTTTCTGTTCCACTATCCTTTGATTTCCTGATGTAGTTTGGTTTCATATTACTATTATTTTTGTTTTGTTTTGTTTTTTTTGGTCGAAATATTATTATTATTTTTGTTTGAAAAGCTACTTTCCACGTAAAGAACCGGACCAATAGTATCGGATTGACGGACTGGCCATGATTTATTTATATATTCTGAAGCAAACTGTAATTAATAATATTTTTCTTTTAATATTAGAGAACTCCTGCTTCTAGGGAATAGAAGAAATCAAACAAATAAGAAGAAGAACAAGAAATCACCGGTTTCAGGATCGAAGGCCAATCAGTCTGGTCTGGTCTTGTTTCAGGACTGGGTGGACCAATTCCTAGTTTCACAATCTGGTAACCAACTATGCTTGGTTTGGTTTCTATCCTCACCTTAAAACCGATCACCCTTAACACATTTCATATAAATAGTCTGATTTTCGGTAGAGTTTTTAGATTTCATAACTTTTTCCCGAGGGTTGTGGGGGTTTGGTAGGAAGATGAGGCCTGATTTGCATTGTTAAGTTTGTCATAACTTCGATGCATTGTGTCTCTAAATAATATTTTCTACATTGATCCTTTTGTTAAGATGCACCTATAAATTTGGTTCAAAAGTTCTACATCAAATAAGTGGTATAGTGTAGAGTAGTCAATAAATCTTAGTTGACATATAATTCATTAACTTAAGCTTTTGAGTTAAGGTGGATCTAACTACATATGTTACCAATAAGATATTTGAGTTCCTCTTCACAATCTCCCCATATAAAGGTATTGAATTTCTATTGCATTATCACTACAACTTTAATATATGCTTAACTCATCTTTTCAATATTCCAACATGATTTGGCATAACATTTTGTGGTTTGATATACTTTGTTGGAATCATGTCACGGTTTCAAAGACCAACTTGGACATTGGAGCAAACCATGTAAAGTTGGTGTGGAAAGTACAGCAATTTCCTAGTCAAATGTTGGAGACAGCTCAAGAAAGTTTCCATTTAAAAGTTTAAGATAAATAGTCTCCAAGGAGGTCGTATTTGTTCAATGCCATTGATGATCAGAATGTGGTCTCCTGCTTGGTGGTTCCCAATAGAATTTATGGAGAATTTTCAGGAGTTCAAGTGCTGATCGTGAAGTGCATCCATGAAAGAACGAGTTTGTGTTTGAAGTTAATAAATCCCGTGATGAGATTTGTGAACTCCTTTGTGAAAAGAGATGGGAATTAAACATCATGCCAGTTATTGGGTGTGGGTGAAAGTTAAAAAACATCTAGCCTATTTGAGTGGCTCAAATGTGATTTTAATTTCCTTTGTATCGCTTAATCTATAGTTGAACCCTATGTTTCTCTCCTGTGAAGTAAATCACACTAATTGAATTAGTGAATCCAATATCTAAGTTACTTCTTGTTTTGTTTATTATTGTTCGAGCGAATATTTTGCAACATACTCGATGGGCAATCCATATGATTTCCGTTGCATGTACTGAGCAAACCATCGAAACGTGCAAATGATATGATTCAACCCAACACACCCACTCAAGAAATTCTAGCAGTCGCCTCTGTGCTTTTCCTGTTTCTGTTGTAGTACTAATTGTGATCAAGTGTAATTCTTTTGGTAATGGATGGTAAAGCAAGTGAAAGACCAATAATGCAGGTGACCTGGTGATGTAATATTGTAACGTCATGAGTTTAACGCATGTTCTTCCTAATATTCAACACGACAACGACACCAAAACCACCGCATGAACCATCACGTTCCGCTATTTAAAGCAGGCGAACTTGCTCAGGAGGCAATTCATCTTATTAGCTCAAGAAACATGACAGAGCAGGTGCAATATCCGCATTCACCTTAGCTTGCCTCTCTATTTCATCGATCTTCTTGATTTCTTCTATTCGATTCTATTCCTGTTATTCTCATGTAAATTTTCGAACTTAGCTTCTTGACCATACTTTCCCAATGTTGTAGCTAGTTTTGTTATGCTTGCTTTCAATGTTACAGGTCACGGAGATGGTGATCAAAGTGGATCTTCAGTGTTGTCGCTGTAACAAGAAGATCAGGAAAATCCTGTGTGAGATCCCTCGTGAGTCCCTTGCCTTTACCTCATTTAATTAATTTGCGTACTTCTCTTATTGTGTCAGTGAATAATAGATGTATGCATCAATTCTTTTTCTTCCCTTTCCTCTTTCCATAATACGTGTGTTAGTTTTATTGTGTACTATAGGTGTGTGCAAAATGGACCGTCCGAACTGGGAACCACCCAAATGGGAACCGAACTAGCCAGCTTGGTGCGATTCCTAGGAGTGTTGGTCTGGTTCTCGGTTCTTAAAAGTGAAACTTGTGTCTAGTGGTCCGGTTCCCCATTCCAAGGGAGAATTGGATCGGATTGGACTGACTAAATATACTTTTTTGATTATTTTTATTTTTTCAAGAAAATTAGTGGGTTTAATTTATTATTTTTGAGGAAATAAAGAGCATAGAATTGGACAATAACATATTTGGATTGAAGCATAAGATTTGTTTTGAGCTCGTAATTTGTTTCTAGTCATGCTTTGGATAACAAGATATGTGGATGGAAACACGAAAGAAAAAATAGTGACCGGTTCCACTGGACTGGATCGGGAACCAATCACACCTATTGTATAGCCCATCTTTACCTATTGCTATCTATGACGAATAGAACCGAGTGTTCGTGATACTTGAAGCTAATAATATTTTGTGAACGCAGAAGTAAAAGATCTAATCTTCGACGAGAAACAAAACAAGGTGAAGGTCAAAGTGGTGGGTTGCGATCCCGAGAAGGTCCGGCAAAAGATATGTTGCAAGGGAAGAAACTTCATTTTAGGCATCGACATCATACCCCCCGAGCCACCAAAAGAAAAAGAACCAAAAAAAGAAAAAGATGATAAAGAGGTTAAACCTTCAACGCCAGAACCCTCCAAAAAACCTCCACCGGTGATAGGTTACCCACCGGTGTATGTGATGGGGAAGGCGTATGTTTGTATCTCATGTCATCAGGGGGGTTGTGATTGGTTCTGTCCATGTAACTGTCACTGCAGGGGGCCACCAATATGCGCTGATGGATGCGGGAGGCCAGCCCACGAGTGCATATGCAAGAGGCCACTGATGTGCCATGATGGGTGCGGGAGGCCGGCCCACGAGTGCAGATGCCAGAGACCTATTTACCCGCGGTGTTGCGATCGCTTCAGCTATGGAAACGCCTCTTCATCATGGACCCTGCATGGCTGTGACTACGGAAGGCCGCCAGTATGCACCAATGCCGGTTACGACTGCGACACTTCCTGCACGCTCATGTGAGGAGAGTTTTGAAGTATTCGTCAAAATGAGGTCTTCACTTCCACGACTTGGTGTTTTTATGAGATCTGTCAGATTACGACATGGATCTTCTACCCGCACGATATTTCCTTTACTGCCTCAATAAATACCAATTATTGAGTTATGAAAATGAGATTTTAGCAACATTTAATATTTATCGATGCATTGAGGGAAGCACAATACATAGGATATTCCAGTAGATAAATGTTGTTGTTGCATCTTGATTATGTGTGGGCAAGAGGTTTGATATGCTGTATTATGCTTACCATAGGTTTAAACTTATTACCCTTTGTATTACCTATCACCTACGGTGGTCTTTTATGTATTTGCTGATTTGATACTTGTAATATATGACTACGGGTGTATCATGGCCGATATAGTTTATTTAGATGATTTTCCATACTCTCGGAGTTCTCTTTTCCAAATCTTTTCATACTTCACGATCCATATGAACCATGCATTATACATTAATAGGATGGAGAGACAGAGACAGATTACAAAATATCAACAATTAGAATGAGCTCTGGAATATAAAAGAAGAAGCATACTATATATAATTTTACTTGAAATAATTATCCAATCAAATCCTAAATCTATTGTACATATGACAATTCAATACTAAACATTTTGATTTTGCTAAATAAATTCTAAACTTTTGTGAGAAATTTTAATGTAGTCCTTTTCGTTAATTTTCCCTCGAAATTGCTAACGTTATGGTACAATCATCGCCAATCATCCTACGTAACACATTGCCACGTTAAGTATTCCCCATGAAATTTGGTTGAAAGGACTATATTGAAATTTCATACAAAGATTTGGAGTAAAATTGGTAAAATTAATATATATATATATATATATATATATATATATATATATATATATATATATATATATATATATATATATATATATATATATATATATATATATATATATATATATAGGATTGGATTAGCATTTGATTAAAGAAGTTTAGGACTGATTAGATAGGTTCTCTGAAAATTTCTCCATGGTGTTTTCAAGAAGTTTAGTATGGATTTGATTTTGTGAAAAGCCAGTCTACTCATGTACAAAGCAAAATAAGTTCAATTTCGACAATTGCATTTTCGCTATATTTTTGAAAACATGGCTAGATAAAGATGTTTTATGGTAGTGGTAGTCCTTCGTCTTCCCATCGTCCTTCCATCAGGAAACAATAATGATAGAGTTGATATAGCCTCGTGGTGCATGTCATATTCCTTGACTACGTTGCCCCATCAATCTCTAATTGGTTTCTCTCTATTCTCAATTTGCAACGTTTTTCACGAGAGCTTGAATTCTCCACGACTCTAGTTTCTCCTATATTCTTGTCCTTCTGCTGGACAAGACGAGGGCATCCGCATGCCACTTTATGAATCGTGCCGAGTTGAAAAGAAAGAGTTGAAAAGAAAGATAGGGTGGATCTAGGAGAACTGCTAGTCCTTGGCTTGTTTATAGGGGGGAAGACCACATTTCCCCCTTTCTTTTGAAACGATTGATAATAAATAAGAATAGACTAATAAGTGTCACGTCTCAAATCCTATAGAAATAAAGATAATGATACGATAATAATTTTTTCTACCTAAAAGACGCGGCGTCACATTTAAATCAACCTATTAGAGTACCTAAAATGAAACAAAATATATGTTTTCATCTTCAACACGTACGGAAAACTCAATCATTGAAAGTTTCTTGCTATCATTGCTCTTGCCCTACTTAACATTAATTGAGGAGCCTCAAAAACATGATTAGAAGAATGGTGTGTTCAACTATGGCTTAGTGTGTATTAATATTTCGATATGTGAATAACGGTTTCCTAAATATAAGTTATAATGTTATATAACTTAACTATTTGATCGTGGTATCAATGTTATGAATGACATAAAACTATAATTTATAATACGTTTTCGGAAGGACTAGTTAGTCTCTCTCTCTCTCTCTCTCTCTCTCTCTCTCTCTCTCTTCGCGCGCCCACAACTAGGGGTATGCATGGTCCGAGCGGGTGGTTTCCGACCTACAACCGGGAACTACCCGCTAAGGACCAGTTCCGAAAAATTAGAAACATGATCCACCCAGGAACTAGGCCGCCAGTTCGGTCTAGTTTCCGGGTGAATCCATGGAACCGGTTCATCTTCGTATCGACAACCCGCTTTCACTTGCTTTGTGGAACAAGTTTAGCATTAAGAAGCAACGAACCCCATGAATTTAGCAGGGAAAGAAAATGCATTCTGCACCCACGAATTGGAAACATAAAGTTGACGTTGCAGGCACATACACTGACTCATTAAATTACACCCAGCTAAAACTTCTATCCATCAAACAGGTTAGCTGCATAAAAAATCCCCAACCATATCTCACATGGTACAAAGATATCTTCTTAACTCACAAACTTACAATTACACAACTTCCCGAACTCAAATGAAGAACTTGGCAAAAAACCCAGCTAAATACCACGTTCAAAGATCACCGAAATAGACAAATCAATAGCCTAATTAGGGTTTGTTATTAGTAATTTTTTTTAATATTAAAAATTAATCGGTCTGGTCCAGGTGGGCGGGTAGACGGATCTGCCCATGGAACCGGGAACCGGACCGGTTTCCTCAAGAACCGCCGGTTCTAGGCGGTTCCAGTTCGGTTTTGAGTGGTCTGGGCGGATCCTAGTTCTCTTGCACACCCTACCCACAACTATGCTGCGAAATGACACATTTCGTGAGGCTAGTCCAATGCGTGTCTGCTTTTGATTTTGGCTTTTTGTGCTTATCCTTTCTCTGTTAATTGACAAGATTTAAAAGAAACAAGGGTCATAATTGAGAATCATAAATATGCGGAAGATAATCAATATTGGGTGAAAATTTCTGTCCAATACGGCATTCCATTTAACGTCTCAATAAATCTTAATCACATGTCGTGACCTAATTTTCGGGTGTGAACCACCTAGGGTTTGGCTAATGGATTATTAAGCTTAGACTTAACTCGGGCTCTCCCAAGCCCATACCAATTCGCTACTTAGGTTTGAATTGTTAACATGCAATTGAATTTTAACTAGGAGTCACCACTAATCTATTTTTGGTGGGTCGATTAGAAACTCTAGTAAAGTAACGGGAGATTTACTTTACTCCTACAAACCAAAGACTAAAGGTACGAGGACTTGGTTACGTTAGATTTCTCTAACGCCCTTTCGGTACCTTTCTTTTAATTTCAAAAAAAAATGTTTGGCAAGCAATTTGAATTGATTTTAAATATATTTTCCTAACATGTGAGGTGTTCATGTAGGTGCGCAAACCACCAATTTAACACCCAAGAAAGCAATTAAATGATGCAGAACTTACCTCAAAGCAACGAAAACATCTGCAGTGTTAAATTAAAATCCACATCAACAATCCTAGATATGGTTTCTAATTAACACGCAATTTCTTTTTTTTTGTTTTCACTTATTAAATGAAAATAATATGCAATGCAATGCTATCTCGATGACGGTCAATTTCTAATTAGAAATGAACCTAACAATAATCACTAAATGACGTGCATTTCATGAACCGAATTCTACATGACATGCAAATGACATTTTTTATTTTAAAAATGCAATCTATCCTAAAAATTGCGACTAATTTATCCTAAGACAAATTTTATGAAATTTGAAATGATCTAGCTAGATTAAGATTCTATCTAATTTAAACTAGGGATTAAGTAATATTAAATCCTAATTTAAACTAAGATATTATCTAAATCTAAAATGCAATTTATCTAAAAAAGATGATCTAAATTTAAAATGAAACATGCAATTCTAATCGAATATGCACAATGATTTTTTTTGTGGTTTTCTTTAAGAAATTTAAAATTAAAATTAATACATAATTAACATGCAATTCAAATAAAAAACTAACAACTTAAATGAATGCACTTTCTTTTTTGGATTTTTTATTTAAAAATTCATAATAAGATTGCAATCCTAACATGCAAGATAACAAAAACAAACCTAATCCTTATTCGAATTTTTCTTTGATTTTCTTATTTTAAAAAATCGAAATCAGATTGTGATTTTAATTTTAAGACTACGAATATTCTAAAACATACTTAACCCTAATTTGAATTTTTTTTTTGATTTTTTTCTCTTATAAAAATAAAATTGATCCAAACACACAACATCAAATCAAGCAAGACAATATTGATATGGCGAACCATATCTCGCGCATGAGATCGGGTTGACCAATTTTAAAATTAAATCGCGAATCAAATCTCGGGCTTGAGATTGGATTATTGATTTTTATAAGGGATTGCGAGTTGGATTTTGGGCGCGAAAATCGGACTATCAATCTCTCACTTGAGGGCACTTTCATGTTGGAACATCAATCATATATTTAAGAGGAACAATAAAATCAGATATAAAGGAAAATAAAAGACTATAACCGGATAAGCAATAATTTTTAAATAAAAAAATCTACCTAATTCACTTTTCTCTTTTTTTCTTCTTTCCTTTCCACGTGTGACCGTGGGTCTCCAAGAGCAATTGTCGTCGGTCCGGCAGGGGTAGCTTCGGCGAAGGGAAGGCACAATTGGTCACGGGTCAAGCGGGATAGGGACGGCACGGGCGAAGCAAACGGTGCTTGGGCACCGGCGAAAGGGGCGTCGCGGCGTCGGAGCAAAGGCGGGGAAGACGGTCTCCGGCGGCAACGAACAACGGGATTTTGGATCGGCACGGCTCGGGGAGGCGTTGGGCAACAATGGGTCACCGAAATCGTGGGTCGGTGCGGCACAAATGGGAGAGCTCGGGCGGACAGAGGCGGGGCGTCGAGCGAGGTGGCCGCAGCTGACCTCGGCTTCCAGGCGGCGTCGGTGTGGCAAGATTGCAGCGTCCGGCGGGCAGAGACCGGTGGAGATAGGGCGGAGCTTTGGATGAGGCGGCGGGTCACTAATTGGAGGTGTTGCAGGCGCGGTGGTTAGTGACGACGAAGGATGGTGTCGGATCGCACGGGCTGGGACGCAGCAGGAACCGGCGGAAATTCAACAGCGAAGAACTCTTGGAGAAGATGAACAGTAGGGGTCTTGTCTTTGCTTTTCCCTTTTCCTCTCTCTCTCTCTCCTATCTTCCTCTCTCTCTCTCTCACGTCACTTTTCCTCTTCCTTCGTACCCTTTCTCTCTGTTTCATTGCAAAAGCAAAAATTTTCTTTTGACCTTTCTTTTCTTTTTTCCAAAAGAAGCCCCCTCTGGTCATCCTACACGGTTGCTTTTATAGGGGTAAGAGATAAGCTTTCAATTTCCCCTTCAAATCTACATCCGCGATACATTTTCACCAACCGATCACTATTGATAAAAATTTAAGATTACGATAAATATTTTCTCGAAATCCAAATCTCGCAAATATAAATCGCAATATTTTTTCACACATGTGCTCTATCCAAAAGATTCATATCCGGAAAAATTTCAAAATTTTTAATTTTTCACGAGATAATTAAAAAACATGGGCTTGGGCCAACCAGCTCGCTTCGTGGGCTTAGTCCAACTAATTTGAACCCATTCGCATTGGTCCAATAAATAAAATGCCAATAAAAAAATAAATGCAAATATAAATCTATATGCTATAAAATTAACCCCTAATTTCCTATGTAATAAATGAACTAAATCGTCAAAATTTAGGTGTCAACATCACATATAAGTTTTTCTTTCATAAATCCATGAGCAGGATTTATTCAAACACCAGTTAGATTACCATACGGGACAATATTGATACCTGGTCGAAATTTTACTTGTCATCCTAAAGGGAAAAATTATCTAAAAAGTCATAAAGGTATTGTACTTTTACTAATTTAGTTTTGAACGTTTTCACATTTTGTTAATTAAGTTTATTTGACTAATTTTGACTCGAAATCATTGATGTGGATACTAATTGTGCCACATAAGATGACTATCATTGATGTGGACAATTTTAAATAAATTTTAAAATTTTATTATTTTTCTGATTATTTTTCTTTTTTGTTTCTTCTTTTTTCTGTTAATGGCTAGCCACTGACCATGGCTAGGTTGGTTGGGCTCACCTGCACAGGGGTCACCATCCCTTGCCACAAGTGAGGCGCGGCCAAGTGAGGGTGTGGGCTCCTCTTGCTCGGTTGAGCCTTGCTTGTGGTAGGTGAGACTAGCCCGCCTAGTAGTCAACAAAAGTAGGAAGAAAGGGGGAAAAAGGAAAGAAAAAATCATAAAAATAAATAAATAATTCAAAAAAATAAAATATTATAAAAATACTCATGTCAGCATCGATCATGTCATGTAGGATAATTAGTGTCCACATTAGTACATTTAGGTTAAAATTGGCCGAATGGACTTAATTGGCAAAATATAAAAAGATTTAGGACTGAATTAATAAAAGTACAATATAGATTTTTTTGGACAAATTTCCCCATCTTAAAGAGGTTAAGCACCACTCATTGTTTAATGTATTGATCCCCAACTTCTTTCATAGAAATACTGGTGGATATCTCAAAGTAATATGCCATGGTAGTCAATTTCAAAAGATTGTGAGAGAAATAAGCATCAATTTGTTTAACGAAAAATGAATGATTTGAAAAGCATTTTTCTCAAATTGATCAACCGTAGCACTTGAAATAATTAGTTAATGGAAAATTTTTTTTGTTATTGACAATAATTTATATATAAATATTTTCGTGGACGAAAATATTTTTCATTCTTTAACTTTTGTGAGAGATTAAAAAATATTTTTTAGTTAAATATTTTCAAATCACTTATTTTTCAAGAAAAATAAAGGAGTCTGAATGTGAAAGAGTCCTACATTTTATTAATGACGTTTATGATACTAGAGCAAATGGGGCCCCGATGTTGTGCATTCATCAGAAGCAGTTTCTCTTCTTTTTTGTGTGCGCCCACAAGAACCCACTAAATCCAAAGATCTTATCGCATGATCCTGCCACTAATCATAGCCGGTAGTCACTTCTTGTTTGGGCCTAGAAGAGTAGTTCATTGGAAATCCGGACTTTATTAGCAGTTTTTGGATATTATGAGAATAATAATTTATCATGAGTTACAGATTATTAAAAAAATTAGCTTGACAATCATTTATAATTATTTATGATTTGATGTTTTGTGATTCAAAATAAATCATTATTTTTACAGTATATTAAAGATTATCAAGTAATTATTTTTTGGGAAATCTCCTAAGTCCAACGAGCGGGGGAGGGAGGACTTGCTTTTTCTCAATCCAAGGAGGTGGACGTAATGCCATGACAAGACTATCACAGTTCAATGATATCACTTTCTGATGAGATTCCCTAAACTGGTGTCGAGTATGTCAAGCTCCTGATTCCCGAGCAACATCAACGCTTAACCCGATAGAAGTATGGCCCGGTAGAAGTATGGTTGTTCCTCTAGGCAAGTTGAAAAACTCCGGTTGTGGTGACTTGGGCTCAAGAATTATGAGCCAGGGGGGTCTCGTCCTCATGCTGTACTCCTCTTTGGAAGCAATGGACCGCCAGAGGTGCACGTTCTCTGAAGTCTCCCATGGCTAGCCGTCAAGTGACGAGTTGTAGGAGCTCTTGCTGGAATTTGGCCCGATCCGCCATTAGTCTACCTTCGTTTCATAAACTCCTAGTGAGAAGGGGTCGGGGAGGGATTTGCTGTATTACAAATGTATGTGATAAAGAGTATAGGCATAACGATTTAGTCCAATGAGGGGTTTGAACAAAGAGCGGCTCTTAACAAGTTTTTTAGATGGCAAATGGGGCTGGAATGAGCCAAACTATGCATTAGATATGTGAAGATGTGTGTGTGTGTGTGTGGGAATAACTTACGGAGGCATTTTGTTTTTTGACATAATGACAAAGCTTAGGTTTGAAACTCCAAAGTTAAGTGTGTTTAGGTGAGAGTACAATCCTAAGAGATGACCTCTTCAAAAAGTGCTCATCTATACATCAAAAGACAAAATTCCGAGACTCGATGTGGGCCAAATCTCATAATTGCTCTCCCTTTATTTGTTGTATAGTTTGGTTTATTCTTGCTCATTCCCTATCTTAAAAGTCTATCAGGAATTGCTCTTCATCTAGGCTCTCTGGCCCCTAATAACCTCCCCGCCTTTGTTGGATTGGATCGTGACAATAGGAAAAGGAGAAAAACGACCCTTTTAGGGGCAACAAGTTTACCCCAACTTAGGTCGACGAGAAGAGCATGACCAATTCATTAGGTCAATCTCGCTCGGCTCTTAGGGGCCATTGATAGATCCAATTGAATATTCTACCCTCATATGAAAGAAATAACACACATTTGCTCACGCCTTTATATAAAGTGTGTATTCCATTTGTTGCGATGGGGCAAGCGATCAAACAAAATATAGACAGAAGAAGAAAATAAATCATACACCGGATTTACATGGTTCAGTCGTAAAAACCTACGTCCACGGGGAGAGCAGCAGCGAATTTCACTATAGATCAAGCGATACAAGAAAATTACACACTCAAGTCACTCAAACACTCTCTCGGTGTTTCCCAAACTCTAATTTAACCCAAACCCAAGTCTTGGCACAAAATGATCACACAAGCTCAAAAAAACAAACGCTGAAAAAGAACTCATTTTCTTGATCGCGCTTCAGCTTAAAGATATGCGGCTCCTCCTTTTCTCTCGTACGGGTGCAATAGCAACACCCTGAAAAGAAGACCTCTTTCGCGGCTTCCTTGGATCGTCGAACGTCTGTGGCTTCGTAGGGTTTATTTCACAGAGATTTCATGCAAGTCGTCCCACGCATGCCCCCATCGCAACAAGTGGTATCAGAGCCAGGTTTGGCTGAGTTGAAGCGAATCGATAGCGACCGAAGAAGTAAAAGTGAAAATCAACAGATTTGATGGGAAGGATTTTAGTTTCTGGAAGATGCAGATTGAAGATTATCTTTACCAGATGAATCTGCACTTGCCTTTATTTGGGGAGAAACCAGAGTCAATGAAGCAAGCTGATTGGGATTTGCTAGATAGACGAGCTATGGGTGTTATTCGGCTAACGTTGGCTCGTAACGTCGCGTTTACCATCCTGAAGGAGAAGACCACTGCTGATTTGACGCAAGCCCTGTCGGATATGTACGAGAAGCCCTCTGCGATCAACAAGGTCTGTTCGATGCGACGTTTGTTTAATTTGAAGATGAGAGAAGGTGCGTCAGTTGCAGATCATATCAATGAATTTAATGTGATTGTTAGTCAATTGAGTTCAGTTGAGATTGATTTTGAAGATGAGGTACGTGCTTTGATTCTATTATCCTCATTGCCTGATAGTTGGAATACTACTGTTACTGCTATTAGTAATTCCTCTGGATCAACAAGTTTGACGTTTGATGGGGTTCAAGATTTGATTCTGAGCGAGGACATTCGTAGAAGAGAATCTGGCGAATATGTATCTATTGCTTTAGTAGGTGAAAATAGAGAAAGATCTAGAACACGTGTGGGTAATAGTAGTACCAATATGAACAAACGTAGTCAATCTAGGACTGCTAATATTGTTTGTTGGAGTTGTGGCAAGAGGGGGCATCTTAGAAGAGATTGCCTTAAGTTGAAGAATGAGAAGGGTAAGGGAATTATAGTTGATTCTGCATATAATGTTGCAGTTGTAGCAAATAATACCGATTATGTCTTGTCTGTCACTAATGATTCATCGCTTGATGGATGGATTATGGATTCTGGTTGTTCTTTTCATGTTACACCAAATAGAAATTGGTTTATCACTTATCAGTGCACAGGTAGTGGTAAAGTCCAATTAGGGAACAACGCTAAATGCGATGTTGTGGGTGTTGGTGATATTAAAATCAGAATGCATGATGGTATCGTGAGGACATTGACTGGAGTGAGGCATTCCAGAATTGAAAAAGAACTTAATTTCCTTGAGTGCCCTAGATTCAGCTGGTTGCAGGTATTCTTCAAAATGTGGAGTTCTAAAAGTTGTTCGAGGTGCCCCGGTGATAATGAAAGGAATCAAGCACGATGGCTTGTATAAACTTCAAGGTGAGACAGTGATAAATTTCGCTGCAGAAATGTCAGATGCATCTATTCGAGAGTTTATTGACCGCTCGAGGAAGACCTGGGTGTTTGTGCCAAGGCACAAGTTTGATGCTGGTGTCAGGATCTCGCAATCAAGAGCTTTGATCGAGATGGAGACTGGTAAGTCGATCAAGTATGTGCGGACTGACAATAGCGTGGAGTTTTGCTCAGAGCTGACAAATAAATTCTGCATGAAAGATAGAATAGTGAAACACCGCACTAGTGCTAGTAAATCACAACAATTTGCAGAATTGATGAGCATAACATTACTAGAGATGGCCCGAAAAATTATTTCTAGTGCTGGTATGGCTAGGAGATTCCTGATTGATGTGCTAAGTACGGTAAGCTACCTAGTGAATAGATCCCCATCAACTGCTATTGAATGGCAGACTCCTGAAGAAGTGTTGTTAGGTAATGTTGCTGATTATTCTATTATTAGAATGTTTGGTTGCCCATGTTATTTTCGAGTGAGTGATGGTAAGCTCGATTGGAGGGCAAGATGCATATTCCATGGCTATGCACAAGGTGAGCGGGGTGATCTGTTGTGGTGCCCAGATATAAATTCACCTATTAACAGCAGAGAAGTTACCCTTGATGAGTCTTCAATACTTCTGGCTAGGAGTGATTATAGCAATGTTAATACGGATCTAGACGGTGTTTAGCTTGAGGTGGAGTTGCAACCAGAAACTTCTGAGATAGCGAGTACAGGTACTAGCAAAGTAATCGACACAGATGGTGCTCATAGCGAGGTGGAGCCTATAGAGCCAATAGTTGCTGTAACTGCTGAAATTAACAAGGTACGTTTTTGATCTCCTGATAGATATGGATGCAACAATGGTTTTGCTTTATCTGCGGTTAAGGATGTTATGTCGGAAAATCCTTACGGAGTAGTTAAAGGTGCATGTAGAGTTGGTATTCTGATGAGGTCCTTAGTTATGGCGAAGTTCAAGCGAGGCTTGGACTTGAATAATATCTGTGGCGGTTGAGCCCATCGGGGGCTATGGGAAAGTAGTAGCAGAATTTGAATTTTTACGAAGCGATTGTAATTTGGCTCAAACGTCGAGCCAAGGTGGAGATTGTTGAAATGATGTCTCAAGTTTTTCGCTAGAAAAGAAGAAATATAAAAATAAAATAAAAGAAGGGAAACTTTCTTTTATGCTGTTGCGGAGCCGAATTATTTAGTGGAATCCGAAACGCTGAAGCCCATGCACGTAAAGAAGGAAAGTTACGGTGGGCTCAAAGTCAACTTTATTGAGGTCTTCTTCCCTTCTCTGAGAAGCCGTGTGAAACAAAATAGGTGGGCCCAAGGTCAAACTTTTGACCTTGGGGCACACTCGCAACTACACGTTAAACTCTGGGCACACACACACACGTTCAGCGAAGCAAGGAGCGGAGCGTAGGTGGGCCCAAGCTTGGGCGCACGATTTCCTTCTTTGGCGAGTCCCTTGCACACGTCCTGCACACCCACGTATAAAAGCAAATATTATGCAGATTTTCTTCTTTTGAGGGCTTCTGAAAAATTGCCGACCAAAACCCTACGTAGAAGTCACAAAAGGAAGCCGCGAAGAGGTCTTCTTTTCGGGGTGTTGCTATTGCACCCGTACGAGAGAAAAGGAGGAGCCGCATATCTTCAAGTTGAAGCGCGATCAAGAAAAAGAGTTCTTTTTCAGCATTTGTTTTTGAGCTTGTGTGATAATTTTGTGTCGTGACTTGGGTTTGTGATTAAATTGGGGCTTGGGAAACACTGAGAGAGTGTTTGAGTGACTTGAGTGTGTAATCTCCTTGTATCGCTTGATTTATAGTGAAATTCACTGCTGTTCTCCCCGTGAACGTAGGTCTTTACGACTGAACCACGTAAATCCGATGTCTGATTTATTTTCTTTTTCCATCTATATTTTATTCGATCGCTCGCTCCCATCGCAACACCATTGAAGAAATATTTGTACTTCCGATTGAGTTTTGCTTTGAAAGGACGGGCACACCTCTTGTCAATTCAGCTTTATACTAGTCTAGTAGGTTCAATGACCTAGATCTATATGGGCCTGAGATAGATATGCCTTGTCATCCAGATCAAGATGGAGAAATGGAGCCTATGTGGTTGTCCAGAGAAGATCCTGTTGCGGTTGCCATGCGAAAGGAGAAACTTCCAGGTTAAGTATCGCTGGGCAGGTGGATCTACAGAAGAAAGATAATTGTCCTTGACCTTCTTTTTTTAACTAGATGATGTCCTTTAAAGTGAGCTGAACTTTCGACACAACACGACAACATAATCTCCAGCAAATAAATGTTCATCGCACGTCTTTGTCAGCTTAATCTACGAGTAAAGCATAAATGTAAAATCAATGACATGACTTGACCTGTCGTCCTCGCTCGTGAAGCATCATGCCCCATATTTTATCTCACTGCTGTTCTTGACTATTATGATTTGATAATTATCAGGGAACTTAAAAGAAAAATTATAACGTAAAGTCAAAGCACAACCAATCAGAAGATGAAACTCAAGCAGCATAGTAGCTCTGGTTTTAAATGGCAATATCGGCAAGATAAAATTAAAGTGTTACTTCTGTTGCAGTTTCAGTGAACGATGGTAAGCAATCTAGTTGCGTAATTTGGTTCGGTAGGTCTAACTCAAAACCAAGTTGCCCTAAACTGCATTTAACATCAATCTTAAAGTACACACGATGTGCTATCTTGCTTGACATGCAGGGTCGAAGAGCTTTCTTCCTTTGGCTTGTCTTAACGATGAGAAAGTTCACTTTAAGTCCCTTCCTTACGAAATTCCTTGATAATATCATGGATCGAGTAAGGCATGAGCCCAAACTCGGGCACATGGCCCAAGTAGTGATTTGCTAAGTATGACTTATCATAACATAAACATCATCAATCTACCAAATTATACAATGAAAGATTTCACGGACTTTTAGTTGTTCATTTCTCTCTCTCCTCCTCTCCAACAACTATTGAAGGCATTGATGTTGCCTTTCAAATGGGCTTCTGCCTTTCCATTTTAACTATATCTTATCCTTTCTTTTTTTCGGCTAATAATAGCCAAAATGTAGAAAGGAAGTTCATAATTACAGAGCATGAGTGGAGACAGTGCTCATTATCGGGTCAGAATCGTGGCTGCCATGTAAAGAAGTTTGCATGGCACAGCAAATTACGTCCACCAATTTGTTTCACGAAAGTTCTGGCTGATATCTCAAAGCAAATCGACATGCTTGTCCATTTAAGGAAATTGGAATCTTCATAATTACAGTTGTGATGACAGAAAGAGAACACGACGCACCAAGGTTCTCCCCCTCATATGAAGGAAGTAACACACGTTTGGTCTTGCCTTTCTACCGGAGAAAAATTGTCCATAAGATTTTAAACGTATTGCATTTTTGTTATTTCAATCATGAACATTTTAATTTTATCAATTGAGTAATAAATTTTTTTGATAATTCATCAATATAATCTATCCAGCCAATTTCAATTGAAAATGTTTGTGTAGATGTTGACCTTCCCATAGGACATGGTCGGTTCGACGTGGAAAAAATTAATTAATCTTCAAATATCTTTTTTATTTATATTAATTTTTAGTCTTCTTTCTTTTCTTTTCTTTTCTTTTCTTTTTTTTTTTCCTTAATTTGTTTCCTTTGTTGGTCCTTGAGATTTGACGAGACTCAACCTCACAAGATTTGGTGAGGTCGAGCCTTACCAGAGGCTTGTGAGGTCGACCCCTTGTTGGCCTCTAGTGAGGTCGCCTCTTGCCAGCTTTGAGTGAGGCTTGCCCTTGTTTAGCCTCTCGGTAAGATTGCCTCACCAAAAGCCAATAAGGGTGAGACTTGCTAGCTTCTAGCAAGGGTTGCGCCTTGTCAAAGGCAACGAGGGCCACCTCGTTGGCCTTTGGTGAGGTTGAGCCTCACCCGAGGTTGTCCCTCATTGGTCATTGCCTTTGGCTAGTCACTAGCCATTGCTAAGGCATGGTGACCAGTGGAGAAAAAATGAAAAGAAAAGAAAAGAATAGAAAAATATTAAAAGATAATAAAATATTAATGACATATTAACAAAATTTGTCGACATTAGTGTTAGGCATCCCATGTAAGATGGTGGGCATTTATGTCAAAGATTTTTAGCCAAAATTGCCTAAGTGGACTATATTAACAAAATGTAAAAATGTTTATGGTTCGAATGACAAAATTAAATGGTTTAGGATTGAGTTAGTAAAGGTGCATTAGGTTTAAGGCTTTTTGGGCAATTATTCCTTAGTGAAAAAACACTTTGCACTTCTGATTGGGATTTCTTTGAAAAGATTGTGTACGCCTCTTGTCAATGCAGATCTATATTACTTAAGTAGGTTCAATGAACTAGACCACTATAGTTTTTTTTTTTTTTTTTTTTTTTGGGTCAGAAGACCACTATAGTTGACTCGAGGAAAATAATTGTGCAAAAAAAATTGATAAATCAATTGGGCCTGTGATAGATATGCCTTATTATCTAGATGAAAATGGAGGAACAGAGGGCTATATGGTTGTTCAGAAAAGCTCCCAGATGCAGACCCGAGAAAAGAAGACATGTCCTTGATCTTCTGCTTTTAACTAAAGGGTGTCCATTAAAGCTAGCTAGGAACTTTTGACACAACACGAGATGATCTCCAGAAACAGATGTTCATTGCATATTGATAGAGATAGATCAGATTGGTTATTCCCGTTCAATTTTAGACTGAGCATAAACGCGAAATCAAAGACCTGTCATCCTTGCTAGCGAAGCATTATTCCCCCTGTTTTATCTCACTGCTGATCTTCATTATAATGACTCAAGAGTTGTCAGGGAACTCGAAACAAAAAAAAAAGAAAAAAAAAGTAGAATATAAAGTTGTAGCACGACGCGTCCATACTGTTAGGGATTCAACATTCATATGTGATGGAAAATGAAACTCAAGCGCAATAACATCTCTGCCTTTAAATGGCAATGTCGGCAAGGCAAACGCAAAGTGTAACTTCCGGTGCATTTCAGTTAATGATAGTGACCAGTCTAGTTGCACACTACGGCATGGTAGGTCTAACTCTGAACCAAGTTGGCCCTAAACTTCATTTACCATCATTCTTGAATTCTCATTTTGCTTGACATATAGGGTCGAAGAGCTTTCTTCCTTTTCTTTGTCTTAATGACGAGGGAGCTCGCTGTAGATCCTTTGAATAGGTGAATCCCATGCTTATGAAATGCCCTCTTAATATCCTGGATCGGGTGAGCCATGAGCCGAAACCCTAGTAGGTGGCCCAACCGTATGGCAAAAATATTTTGATGATGAGCTCAATTCTTTTTGTTTGTTGTGGACTTTGATATCCCCAAGTTGTGATTTGCTAAGTATGAGTTATGCTAACCTAAACATCATCAAGCTGTCAAATTACACAATGACAGATGTGTGGAGATTGTCAATAATTAAAAAGAAAAAAGTTCACAATTGTAGTTGCCATCTAAAGGAGTCTTCTTTCAAGGCGCCACAAATTGCCATGTCCACCAATTCATTTCACTAAAGTTCTGGTTGATATCACAAAGCAAATTGCCATGTTTATCAATTTAAGGAAATTGGAAGAGACATAAATCTGAAAAATGCTACATACTCCTAACAATAACAATTATGACGCTAGAAATAAAAATTGGTGCACCAAGTTTGGAGATAATCATAAAAAAAAAAGTCTTAAATCTATTGTATGGATGTTAATTTAGTTCTAAACTTTTCAATGTGACCAATGTAGTCCTAAACATTCTTATGATTTGTCAATGTAGTCATTTCGATCAATTTTAGTCAAAATTTGTTAAAATGATGGTTTAGTTAGCGTCAACCGATGTTGAAGTGGATTATTTAGTCCTAAATCTTTTAACGATTTGTCAATTTAGTTTTTCTAGTCAATTTTGATTGGAAATCACTCAGCACCAATAGTCCTAGGTGACAACGCCGGTACTAACATGGACAAGTTTTGTAATTTTATATTTTTTTTCCTTTCCTTTTCTCTTCTTTTCTTCTTCTTCTTATTTTTTCCTTTTCCCTTTTTTCCCTCCTCCAACCATCGTTAGGCCTTGTTGATGGTTGGTCTTGAGCAAGGGATGCTTGAGCCCGAACAGCGAGGGTAGCCTTTCCTCAAATTGGGCTAGGGCAACCCGCATTTGCCTAGGGGAGGTGACCCTTGCTAGGGGTAGGTGGGGGTCTTTTGCCTAAGGTTGGTGAGGGTGGCCCTCACTAGCTAAACCATCATAAAATTTTAAAAACTCTGAAAATTATCCATGTTAACATCGGCTTAACACATGGGACGGTTGATGCTTATTAGAACGCTATGTTAGTGGTCTCTAGCTAAAATTTGTTGAAATGACTAAATTGACATATTTTTGAAATGTTTAAGACTACATTGACAAATCATCAAAATGTTTAAGACTAAATTGACATAATTGAAATATTTATGATTGAATTTATCACCGTACAATGTATTTATATAACTTTTTCGACAATATGAGTATGGAAAACACCAAATAAAAATATTTATCTAGATGTATGGCGAGGAATTTTTAACTCGAAATTCAAGCGAATGCACCTATAATATAAATATTTGAAAAGAAGACTTTTGAGTTTTTTCTTTCGCAATTTTAATCTGGTTTTTGTTTTAGTGTATTTGGGTTTCCTTATCCTTAAGTTCTTCAAATGTCATTTTGTTCCAATCTTTTGAATGACCAAGTTAAAACTTGAGATCGTTATTCCTCCCTTACTATTTAAAATTGTTTGAATTGTAAGATTAAATAAACATGTCAAACGGTAAACTAATAAATTAAATCATACAGACTGCTCTATTGTTTTCTTTTTTGGAATCAATTTTAAATTAAGTGGACTTTAGTTAAAATTGTATCGTGTACCGACTTTCCATGGTTTCATAGGAAGCCCAAGTTGGACTTATATCATATAAGTCGGTACACAATGTAAGTTATATTGTTACAACTTACTTGGAATCACCGGCTAATCTTTTTTTTTTTTTTTTGACTTTATCTAAGTGAAAAGTTGAGCATCTTTGTTTATAGTGAATAGAATAACAATATACAAGCCCTAAAACGTGAACGTTTAATGATTTATTAGGAGTGAGCATGATTTTATGGTAGAACTGGGAATATGATAACCAAATCGATGGGAATCGATCTGGTTTTAGGCTCAAAGATATGCAAGGTAGATTTTAAATTTAGGTTAAACTGAGAACTTGGAACTGTTTTTTGTGTTTTTCTTGCGCAATCCTACAATATTCCGTGGCGTCCAATAATGAGTGTGTAATTTGAAACCACTAATTTGAATTTCTATTTTTGGCTATATCTACAAATGAGATTTTTATTTTGTTAATATTTCATAATTTTCGTGTGTCTAAATATGAGTTGTGTTAGTGGATTGTAGCAAATAGTAATTATAAGAGATGATGATTCACTGCAATCTTTCAATTAAAAGTACAAATGGAATCTACATAGAATCTGGAATTGACTTTAGAACCTATGACAAGAAATATTCTAGGTTTTTGGGTATGTGGGGTAAGTTTAGAGTTCCAAAAATTAGGGAACTAGTTCTAATAAGTATTCTAAGTTCTAGGTGAGACTTGGACAGAACTTAGAACCCTAGAACTTGGAACTGCTCAAGCCTGTGATTTATAGATAAAACATCGATATGTTTAATATTAGTGTCACATAATATACTAAGGCATATTACGTAGGGCAAATAAAGAATAAAACCCTATCTGTTTTAAACAAAACACTATATCCTCTTAACTTTTTGTTCATTTCAAAATTACCCTTTATAAAAATTAACATCAAATGTAATCCACCGCCCAAGGTTCCCTTGCTCCACTAGAAAAACAAATATCCTCGCCCGTTTCGGCAACTTTAAAAACAACCACCCTTTTCTTCTTTTTTGGAGGTAACTCTCAATCTATTTTTCAACCTTACATTACTTATTCACTTTTGCACACCCCTCTAACACTTGCTTGACTCCAATATCTAATTAAGGGAACTTTTTTAGGGAAGATTATTTGAAAACTCCTCAGTCTATTATATAGAAATTAATTAAGTACTAAAATTTTCAATTGTACTAATTTATTCCTAAACCTTTTGACAATTTACTAATTTAATCCTAGATTTTTTTTTTTTTTTTATAATTTACCACTTTTGATGATTTACCAATGTAACCCTTCTAGCTAAATAGTCAAATAATAGGTTTATGACTAAATTGGCAAATTTTCAAAAAGTTTAGAACTAAATTGACAAATTTTCAGAAGTTTTAGTATTAAACCGATATAATTGAAAGGTTCAGAATTGAAATAACTAATGTACAATAGACTTAGGACTTTTAAAACAAGCTTTCCATCTTTCCCATGTGCACAATCCTTTTACGGCATTAAGATATAATCAGCAGCCACGCACTCAAGCTGAAAGGCCCACCACAAATTATATATAGAGATGATGTGCTAAAAGCCTAGTATCTTAAATTAGAAGGAGACAGTTGCCCAACGAAATCCATGGCTTTCTCATGTTTCAAACTTTTGTGCGAACTAATTTATAAGCTGAATGTTATCCTAACAGTGAAAATCTGTGGTCCATACCCATCATAGAACTCCACCTTTGTCATATATTTCATAAATCACACTAGATAGATATCATATTCATGAATATGATTCACTGGTCGTAGTTCTAAGCTTTTGTTCAGGCAATCGATTTAATCTGATCCTTACTTGCACTGTGGATGGCTACTTCCCAACTAAATGGACGGTGACTTGATAAACTAAGCTTCTCGTTATTTTTAATCAACGGCTACTTCCTCTTTACAGAGATGAATCCCACCGCCGCATTCGCGGTCCCCAATCATTTTTCAAATCTAATATAAATTTCCAACCAAATTTTGTACGTGTAATTTGGTCTATTGTCGATGGAGAATCGTTCTTTGTTTCTTCCCACAATTCTTTAATTTCATGTTATGCCCTTCGGGGAGATTGATTTGCCATACAAGGAAGGTTTTCCATAAATTTTGTGGAGTTTGATATATTTTAATTAAATTGCGTGACGGGTTTAAAGTTCAACTTAGACTTCACGTGATACCATGTAACGTCGGATTGGAGGACACGGGCCATCACCTAACCCATGTTGGAGATAGCTCATTAAGGTTTTTTCTTTTCTAAGTTCAAAGTTAACACTCTCCGTCGTATCATTGGATCTTTAGTCTCTTTGTAGAATAGGTCATATATGTCGAATCGCATAAATTTAGTGTCCCGTTTAACTCCTTGTTTTATTTGTTATTGTGCTCCATCGTTCGACAAACTAGGTGATCAGTCCATACAATTTTAGTTCCATGTATTGAGCTAAGCATCAAAGCGTAAAAACAGCCCAGTTAACCCCAGAACGGTCACCTACGAATTCCCTCGGAATCCATCTCATGCGCAGTGGATTGTCGGAGCAACAATCAAAGGACCGTGATCCCACGAGCAAAACGCGCGTGTCGGAAATTCAACTGCAGAAAGTCAGAGTGTTGAGATCGTAGCCATCGCCCTGGTGCTGTTCCTGTTCTGCCGCTGGAATTCTTTCTTCGATGGAAGGTAAAACACGCGCGGTATCTGTTTATAACCCCATCATTGCCGCAGACAGCAAGCGCCACCAGCAATGGAGGTGATGTAATACCGTGGACGTCACCGCGTGCTTCTCCTAGTATTCAACGGGACAACGACGTTAAAACTAACATACGTACGGTCAAGTTCCCTGTTCTTAGTCTCGCCAAAAATACGAGTTTGGCGTACACTTCTTGGTTGACGCCGTTCGTCGTGCGACTCCAAGTCAAATACATACTTTTTTTTCCAAAACTTAAGGAGGAAGCAGGTGAAGCTTATTAAATTTATAAGGACCGGTCTCTTTCTTCACCAGTCTGTTCTCGTTCTATATCATCCATATTCCTCTATCACTGACACCCCATCATCGTCACTCGCTGCTTCCTGCACCACTTCGCAGTCCCATTCACTCGTTTTCGAGATCTCCAGATATTGTCTCTCCCGCAGCTATGGTAGAGAAGGTGAATCCTCCTTCTATTTCCTCTTTCTTCTAGCTCATCTCTCTTGATGCCTGCCTTTTATTTTCTTTGGCGTTTTCTAATCATTCTATGATTGTGATTCTTCAGAACAACTATCTCTTCATTTGGGTTGTTATTTTGTTGGGTCCATCTTGTTCATTTCTCTGTTTTGCATCCTCCCCCTAATACTTTCTCTGCAAACGATTAGGAGAAGGAAAACCTCGAATTGTTCTTCTCATTCATTTGATACACGTGGCTTTATTGATTTTTGTATTGTTCTTGTTCGTTGCAGGTGACCAGAATGGTGATAAAGGTGGATTTGCAGTGCTGTCGCTGCTGCAATAAGATCAAGAAAATTCTGTGTCAATTCCCCCGTAAGTCTCTCTCTCTCTCTCTCTCTCTCTCTCTCTCTCTCTCTCTCTCTCTCTCTCTGTGTTTTGTTTTTTTTGGGCTTCCCCTCTTCTGAATTTCAAATTGTTATCATTTCTTGATTCGTAATTACTATTGCATTGGTGTTAATTTAATTTGACTGAGTTTGCTATGAATTAATTTGTGAACAAAAGAAATCCGAGACCAGATATACAATGAAAAGCAGAACACGGTGGTGATCACCGTCGTGTGCTGCAGCCCGGAGAAGATCCGGCAGATGATCATCTGCAAGGGTGGCGAGACGGTGCTGGGTGTTGAGATCCTGCTCGACGAGCCCAACGAGCCCGAGAAGAAGCCCGAGAAGAAGCCCAAGAAGAAGCCCGAGAAGCCACCTCAAGAAACCCCCCAGCCACCGGAAGATAACCCCCCGCCAGCTCCTCCTGTGCCGGAGCCTGCACCGCCCTCGAAACCGGTGCCTGAGCTGCCGCCCCTGAAGGCGCCACCAGTGGTGGGCTACCCACCAGTGCCAGTATATCCGATGGGGCCGGTGTATCCGATGGTGGGGGTGTGCTGTTGTCCACCAGGTTATGGAAGGTATGGTGGAGGACCATGCTATTGTGGGCGGAGGAGGACAGTGTTGTGGCGACGATGGATGTGGAAGACCAGCTGGTGAGTGTCAAGGCGGGAACAGAGGCTTCCATCCTTGGCAGGGGAGGCCAGTGATGTGTGATGACGGGTGTGGAAGACTGGCTTGTGAGTGTCGGGGCGGGAGAGGTTACTATGTGAGCCGATGTGATTACTTCACTGAAGAAAATGTCACTGGATGCACCGTCATGTGATCAACTTCAAAATTTCTCATGTCGATTGCTAATGTGGTCACTGTGCGAAAGATACATGAGTCAACTTTTCAGGGCTTTCGTGGGGTCTTTTATCGTTGTGGGTATAGAGAGATTGATAAGGTTGACGGTCTAGTATGGTGGTATATGTAGTCAAGTGTGTTCAACGCGAGGCTCGTCACTGGTTGATTTCTTCATTTCAATGAGATCGACTCCTTTTTATTTCTCATCTCATCATCTCATTCAGCACATATTCATGTCTCTTGCTTGCCTCTATGGCGAGTCATTCCATGAAAGAGCTGCTTGAGTGCACTACTGAATGATCTTCACAAAATGAAATGAAACAAAGATGATTGAGACTTTGTTATAGATAAAGCCAAATATTTGTTTTTAGGGGCTTTGTATCGTTTTTTGTCTATGTTTTTCTATTAGATTTCCTTTTAGGTTAAAAGTGGTACCTTATATATTAGCGATGGCAAACCATCGAAACGTGTAAATGATAAAACCCTAGCCGTCAAGACTGCTGTTGTAGTAAAAAAGGAAATAGTAAAGAAGCAAGAAAAAGAGAGAAGAAAAAAGTGAGTTTTTTTTCTAATATTTGATGAGGGTTCTCAATCTCTTTGTGCAGGTACCCGATCTTGAGAGAAGATCGATTCGTTGTATTCCAATTTTTTTTTTTGAAGTCTAGTGGATTCGCTTTTAGGTTAAAAGTGTACCTCTAGCAAAAAAAAAAACCCTAGCGCGGAGACGTAGAAAAAAGAGTTTGGGTGAACTTCGATAACAAATTTTCTGGCGTGTTAATCTGATTCTGCTCTTTTATTACTATATTCTATCTGGTGAATTGTTTGCGAGCGTTATTTTTCTGGAATCGACGTGAGATTTCGTAACAACCGGTATCAGAGCCTGGGTTGGCTAATCGAGAACATCGAGGGTTTTCGGTGACGTTCGATTGAAAGCAAACAGGATGGCAGAAGATAAAATCAGAATCGATAAGTTCAATGGAGAGGATTTCGGATGGTGGAAACTACAAATAGAGGATTATCTTTATCAAAAAGATCTCTATGCACCACTTGAGGGTTGGAAACCCGAGATGGCGGAAGTGGATCCAACAACAGAAGCCGGATGGAAAATTCTTGATCGAAAGGCGTTAGGTGCGATTCGTCTAGGGTTGACGAAAAAGACAGGGTACCACATCGCGAAAGCAAAAACTGCAAAAGAAGCCATGGATATTCTAACGAATATTTTTGAGAAGCCATCCACATCAAATCAGGTATTTTTGCTGAAGAAATTGGTTAATATGAAGTTATCTGATAGAAGTTCTATGGCAGAGCATATTAATAGTTTCACGCAGGTCACGGGTCAATTGGAATCCGCAGGCATAAATTTAGATATGAAGCTTCAAGCTTTATTATTTTTATGTTCTCTTCCAGAAAGCTATAATACCGCAGTGCAGGGAATTTCGAGCACCATGAAAGATGATTTAACTCTTGATGATGCTGTGAGTAGTATCATGGATGAAGAGATGCGAAGGAAAGTCTCAGGTGGAGATAATTTTTCTGCATCTACATCTTCAACGGCACTTGCAGTGGAGAACCGTGGAAGAAGTAAAAGTAGAGGAAATTTCAGCGGGTCGTGGAGATCACAATCAAGGGGTAAGAGAAAGGTTGCAAAAGATGAGTGTTGGTTTTGTCACAAAACCGGACACCGGAGGTTTCAGTGTGAAGCCTACAAAAAGAAGCAAGCAAGATGAGAATCAAGGTGCTAATGTAGTTAGCGATAAATCTTTGCTAGATAACTTGTGTTTGTCTGCAGGGTTTGACTTGACAATAGATAAATGGTTTATTGATTGTGGCGCTTCTTTTCATTGCACCTCGCAAAGAGACATATTTGATGATTATGCTAGTGGAGATTTTGGACAAGTGGTTGTGGGAAACGGCCACATGTGTCCAATTGTTGGGAAAGGAACCGTGACTGTGAACATCTCGGGTGGAGGACGTCTAGTTTTGCGTGAAACTAGGCATATTCCAGAATTAAAGAAAAATCTGATTTCAACTAGTAAACTTGACCAAGAAGGTTTGGTAATAACCTTTGGCTGCGGAGAGTGGAAGATAACCTCAGGGGTAAGAGTAGTAGCAAAGGGAAAGCGTACGGGTACACTTTACCTTCTCCAAGGAGACAATATCAGTGATATGGTTGCAACTACAATGGCTACAGGTAATTTATCTACTCTTTGGCATTATCGTTTGGGACATCTTGGTGAAAAAGGTGTAAAGTAGTTACACTCGAGGAAATTACTTCCGGGTTTACAAAAAGTTGAGTTAGATTTTTGTGAGAGTTGCATTTATGGAAAACAGAAGGCTGTTAGTTTTCAATTGAATGGGCGACAAAATAAAGGTCAGAAGCTAGAGTTGGTTCATACTGATGTATGGGGACCTGCTCAGGAACTCTCTTATGGTGGTAAGAGATATTTTATCACATTCATTGATGATGCAACAAGGAAGACTTGGGTCTATGCTATTAGAGAAAGTTAGAAGTATTTGGGATGTTTAGAATGTGGAAGACCATGGTAGAAAAAGAAACAGGTTATCGGATTAAAGCTCTGAAGTTTGATAATGGTGGTGAATACACAAGTAAAGAATTTGCAAATTATTTGAGTCGAGAAGGCATACATGGGTTAAAGACTGTTCCTAGAACTCCTCAAGAGAACGGTGTAGCTGAAAGGATGAACAGGACTATTCTAGAACGTGCGAGATGCATGAGACTACATGCGGGTCTCCGCTACACTTATGGGCTGCCACAGTTGATGCAGCTGTTTATCTTATCAACAGAAGTCCATCTAGTGCGTTGGATGGAGAAATACCACAAGAGCGGTGGTCAGGTAAGAAGATTAATTATTCACATCTAAAGGTGTTTGGTTGTATTGCATATGCTTTGATTGACAGGGAGGATAGGAAAAAGCTTGATGCTAAGTCCCAGAAGTGCGTCTTTATCGGATACGGTGGTGACGAGTATTGCTATAGACTTTGGGATTATGAGAATAACAAAGTCATCCGCAGTCGCAATGTGGTATTCCATGAAGAAAAGATGTACAAGAATCGTCAGACAGAGACAGAGCATGAGAAGGTAGTACAACCAAAGTATGTTGAATTAGACATAATGCCCGTGAAGATGTTTCCAGTAGATCAAAGTTCACCTGAAAGAGAGGTTCAAGATGAGCCTATTATCAGTGAAGAGGTAGTTCAAGAAGAACGCAGTGATTCGGAGCAAACGAATGACCCTGAAGTACCTGTCTTGAGAAGGTCTACACGTGTGAGAAAGCCAAAGGTAATTTTTGATCCATCAGCTAATACTGTTCTGAGCCATGTCTTATATACAGATTCGGGGGAACCGGAGACTTACGATGAGGCAAAGGCAGACACGTCTCACTTGCAGTGGGAGTGTGCTATGAAAGACGAGATGAGCTCGTTACTTCAGAACAAAACTTGGGAGTTGACCAAGTTGCCCACAGGTAAAAAAGCTTTATTAAACAAATGGGTGTACAGGATTAAGAATGAAGCAGATGGTAGTATTAGATACAAGGCGAGACTTGTAGTCAAGGGCTTTTCTCAAAAAGAAGGGATCGACTACTCCGAGATATTTTCACTTGTAGTGAAAATGACATCAATTAGAGTTCTGCTAAGTATAGTTGTAGTGGAGGATCTTCATCTTGAGCAGTTAGACGTAAAAACAGCGTTTTTACATGGTGACTTAGATGAAGAATTATACATGGCACAACCTAAGGGTTTTGAAGTCAAAGGTAAGGAGCACATGGTATGTCGCTTGAAGAAAAGCTTGTATGGCTTGAAACAAGCTCCGCGACAATGGTACTTAAAATTTGATGGTTTCATGCAAGAAGAAGGATTTGCACACCGTGAGTCCGATCTTGTGTTTATTTTCGCAAATATGATGATGGTGACATTGTGTATCTATCTTTATATGTGGATGACATGCTGGTGGCTAGTTCCAATATGAAGAGAATCGTAGAAGTGAAAAAGATGTTATCATCACAGTTTGCTATGAAAGACTTGGGAGAGGCCAAGAATATTTTAGGCATGAAAATTATCAGGGATAGGAAAAATAAGAAATTATGGTTGTCACAAGAAGACTATGTGAACAAGGTGTTAAAGAGATTTAACATGGACAAGGCAAAACCGGTTGCAACTCCTCTAGCGAATCACTTCAAACTTTCCAAGGATATGTGTCCAAGCACTCAAGCTTTGAAAGATGAGATGGCGGTAGTTCCATATGCATCAGCAGTGGGGAGTTTGATGTATGCCATGGTGAGCACGAGACCAGACATTGCACATGCAGTGGGAGTTGTGAGTCGATATATGCAGAACCCAGGTAGAGAGCATTGGAATGCAGTTAAATGGATATTGAGATATCTAGTAGGTACTTCCAATTACTCACTTTGTTATGGTGGTACATCTCTAGAGTTGCAGGGTTATGTAGATGCAGATCATTCGGGTGATCGAGATAGTGGTAAGAGTACCACTTGATATGTCTTTACAGTTGCAGGTATAGTAGTGAGTTGGATATCTCAATTACAAAAAGTAGTGGCTATATCAATAATAGAGGCAAAATACGCGGCGATTACAAAAGCCTCCAAGAAAACCTTATGGTTACAAGATTACATGGAGGAGCTACATCAAAAAATGGTCAGTCAGTACACTGTGGAGTGATAGTCAAAGTGTAGTGCACTTAGCAAAGAATGCAGCTTATCACTCAAGAACTAGACATATCAAGAAGCGTTATCACTTTATCAGGTCAGCATTGAAAGATAATGAATTAAAGCTACAAAAGATTGATGGCTCGAAGAATCCAACTGACATGATGACCAAGGTAGTAGACAGAGAGAAGCATATTTTCTGTACTACTACCATTGGTATTACTCCATGTTGATTGATGAGGAGTATCGCAGAGGCACAAGTTTTTCAACTACTATTTTTTGAAGAAGATGGATGCAAAGTTGCTTGGTGCTTGGGTATATTTGTCTTCAAGTGGGAGATTGTTATAGATAAAGCCAAATATTTGTTTTTAGGGGCTTTTTTTTTTTTTTTGTCTTTTCTATTAGATTTCCTTTTAGGTTAAAAGTGGTACCTTTATATTAGCGATGGCAAAAAAAAAAACCCTAGCCGTCAAGACGCTGAAAAAGGAAATAGAGAAGCAAGAAAAAGAGAGAAGAAAAAAGTGAGTTTTTTCTTGATGAGGGTTCTCAATCTCTTTGTGCCCTGATCTTGAGAGAAGATCGTCGTTGTATTCCAACTTTTTCCGAAGTTTAGTGGATTCGCAGAGTGCCTCTGCGCGGAGACGTAGCCCAAGTTTGGGTGAACTTCGATAACAAATTTTCTGGCGTGTTCATCTGATTCTGCTATTTTATTACTATATTTTGTTTGGTGAATTGATTTGTAACAACTTTCCCCATGTTGTAGCTAGTTTTGCTAGCGTTATGTTTTTTCAAAGTGGAATCGTTGTGAAGATTTCGTAATTGTTTTTTTAGGAAATAAAGAGCTTATAATTGGATAATAACATATTTGGATTGAAGCATAAGATTTCTTTCGAGCTCTAAATTTGTTTCTAGTCATGCTTTGGATGACAAGATAGATGGATGGAAACATGAAAAAAAAAAATAGTGACCGGTTCCATTGGAATGAATCGGAAACCAATCACATCTATTTTATAGCACATCTTTACCTATTGCTATCTATGACGAATAGCACTGAGTGTTCGTGTTACTTGAAGCTAATAATACTTTGTGAACGCAGAAGTAAAAGATCTAATCTTTGACGAGAAACAAAACAAGGTGAAGATCAAAGTGGTGGGTTGCGATCCCGAGAAGGTCCGGCAAAAGATATGTTGCAAGGGAAGAAACTTCATTTTAGGCATCGACATCATACCCCCCGAGCCACCAAAAGAAAAAGAACCTAAAAAAGAAAACGATGATAAAGGGGTTAAACCTTCAACGCCAGAACCCTCCAAAAAACCTCCACCGGTGATAGGTTACCCACCGGTGTATGTGATGGGGAAGGTGTATGTTTGTATCTCATGTCATCATGGGGGTTGTGGTTGGTTCTGTCCATGTAACTGTCACTGCGGGGGGCCACCAATATGCGCCGATGGATGCGGGAGGCCAGCCCACGAGTGCATATGCAAGAGGCCACCGATGTGCCATGATGGGTGCGGGAGGCCGGCCCACGAGTGCAGTTGCCAGAGACCTATTTACCCGCGGTGTTGCGATCGCTTCAGCTATGGAAACGCCTCTTCATCATGGACCCTGCATGGCTGTGACTATGGAAGGCCGCCAGTATGCACCAATGCCGGTTACGACTGCGACACTTCCTGCACGCTCATGTGAGGAGAGTTTTGAAGTATTCGTCAAAATGAGGTCTTCATTTCCACGACTTGGTGTTTTTATGAGATCTGTCCGATTACGACATGGATCTTCTACCCGCACGATATTTCCTTTACTGCCTCAATAAATACCAATTATTGAGTTATGAAAATGAGATTTTAGCAACATTTAATATTCATCGATGCATTGAGGGAAGCACAATACATAGGATATTCCAGTAGATAAATGTTGTTGTTGCATCTTGATTATGTGTGGGCAAGAGGTTTGATATGCTGTATTATGCTTACCATAGGTTTAAACTTATTACCCTTTATATTACCTATCACCTATGGTGGTCTTTTATGTATTTGCTGATTTGATACTTGTAATATATGACTATGGGTGTATCATGGCCGATATAGTTTATTTAGATGATTTTCCATACTCTCGGAGTTCTCTTTTCCAAATCTTTTCATACTTCACGATCCATATGAACCATGCATTAGACATTAATAGGATGGAGAGACAGAGATAGATTACAAAATATCAACAATTAGAATGAGCTCTGGAATATAAAAGAAGAAGTATACTATATATAATTTTTCTTGAAATAATTATCCAATCAAATCCTAAATCTATTGTACAGATGACAATTCAATACTAAACATTTTGATTTTGCTAAATCAATTCTAAACTTTTGTGAGAAATTTTAATGTAGTCATTTTTGCTAATTTTTGAAAACATGGCTAGATAAAGATGTTTTATGGTAGTGGTAGTCCTTCGTCTTCCCATCGTCCTTCCATCAGCAAACAATAATGATAGAGTTGATAAAGCCTCATGGTGCATGTCATATTCCTTGACTACGTTGCCCCATCAATCTCTAATTGGTTTCTCTCTATTCTCAATTTGCAACGTTTTTCACGAGAGCTTGAATTCTCCACGACTCTAGTTTCTCCTATATTCTTGTCCTTCTGCTGGACAAGACGAGGGCATCCGCATGCCACTTTATGAATCGTGCCGAGTTGAAAAGAAAGATAGGGTGGATCTAGGAGAACTGCTAGTCCTTGGCTTGTTCATAGGGGGGAAGACCACATTTCCCCCTTTCTTTTGAAACGATTGATGATCAATAAGAATAGACTAATAAGTGTCACGTCTCAAATCCTATAGAAATAAAGATAATGATACGATAATAATTTTTTCTACCTGAAAGACGCAGCGTCACATTTAAATCAACCTATTAGAGTACCTAAAATCAAACAAAATATATGTTTTCATCTTCGACACGTACGGAAAACTGAATCATTGAAAGTTTCTTGCTATCATTGCTCTTGCCCTACGTAACATTAATTGAGGAGCCTCAAAAACATGATTAGAAGAATGGTGTGTTCAACTATGGCTTAGTGTGTATTAAATATTTCGATATGTGAATAACGGTTTCCTAAATATAAGTTATAATGTTATATAACTTAACTATTTGATCGTGGTATCAATGTTATGAATGACATAAATCTATAATTTATAATACGTTTTGCGAAGGACTAGTTAATCTCTCTCTCTCTCTCTCTCTCTCTCTCTCTCTCTCTCTCTCTCTCTCTCTCTCTTCGCGCGCCCACAACTAGGGGTATGCATGGTCCAAGCGGGGGGTTTCCGACCTACAACCGGGAACCACCCGCTAAGGACCAGTTCCGAAAAATTAGAAACATGATCCACTTAGGAACTGGATTGCCAGTCCGGTCGAGTTCTCGGGTGAATCCATGGAACCGATTCATCTTCGTATCGACAACCCGCTTTCACTTGCTTTGCGGAACAAGTTCAACATTAAGAAGCAACGAACCCCATGAATTTAGCAGGGAAAGAAAATGCATTCTGCACCCACGAATTGGAAACATAAAGTTGACGTTGCGGGCACATACACTGACTCATTAAATTACACCCAGCTAAAACTTCTATCCATTAAACAGGTTAGCTGCATAAAAAATCCCCAACCATATCTCACATGGTACAAAGATATCTTCTTAACTCACAAACTTACAATTACACAACTTCCCGAACTCAAACGAAGAACTTGGCAAAAAAACCCAGCTAAATACCACATTCAAAGATCACCGAAATAGACAAATCAATAGCCTGATTAGGGTTTGCTATTAGTAATTTTTTTAATATTAAAAATTAATCGGTCTGATCCAGTGGGCGGGTGGACGGATTTACCCATGGAACTGGGAACCAGACCGGTTTCCTCAAGAACCGCTGGTTCTAGGTGGTTCCGGTTCGGTTTTGAGTGGTCTGGGTGAATCCTAGTTCTCTTGCACACCCTACCCACAACTATGCTGCGAAATGACACATTTCGTGAGGCTAGTCCGATGCGTGTCTTCTTTTGATTTTGGCTTTTTGTACTTATCCTTTCTCTGTTAATTGACAAGATTTAAAAGAAACAAGGGTCATAATTGAGAATCATAAATATGCGGAAGATAATCAATATCGGGTGAAAATTTCTGTCCAATACGGCATTCCATTTAATGTCTCAATAAATCTTAATCACATATAAGTTTTTCTTTCATAAATCCATGAGCAGGATTTATTCAAACACCAGTTAGATTACCATACGGGACAATATTGATACCTGGTCGAAATTTTACTTGTCATCCTGAAGGGAAAAATTATCTAAAAAGTCATGAAGGTATTGTACTTTTACTAATTTAGTTTTAAATGTTTTCACATTTTGTTAATTAAGTTTATTTGATTAATTTTGACTCGAAATCATTGATGTGGATACTAGTGGTGCCACATAAGATGACTATCATTGATGTGGACAATTTTAAATAAATTTTAAAATTTTATTATTTTTCTTTTTTGTTTCTTCTTTTTTTTTTTGTTGATGGCTAGCCACTGACCATGCCTAGGCTGGTTGGGCTCACCTGCACAGGGGTCACCATCCCTTGCCACTAGGGGTGAGCGGGTCCAGGGTGGGTAGGGTCTAGACCTGGACCCTGTTCCCTACCCTGTTATAACCGGTTCTCCTTTTTTGGACCCTGTTCCCTACCCTGTTTTCATTGGACCCTGTTCCCGGCCCACCCTGTTTTTCCGGTCCGGGAACAGGGTCGACCCTGTTTTCATTGGACCCTGTTTTGCATAAAAATTAACCTTAGAAAAACAATTCTAGATAAGTTATCCGCTTAAACAAAAAGGCCGGACCAAGCACATCCTTCGACCAAACTCATTGGGAACATGTATAAAATTTAGACTCCTCTTGAAAAAAACAACCAAGTATATAAGAGCGTTGTTCATAGCGGAGCATATCTTCCATGATATTCATAGCCCAGCGCCATTGACCCGCTCGTCCATGTACATTTATAAGAGCGTTGTAGGTTTCGGCGTCAGGCTTGCACCTGCAGAGAAGAAACTTAAGCTGACTTGGAATCATCATCAATAAGGGGATTTCTCGGCTTATGGCTCCATGAGCATACACAACTTTCAATGCAACAACACTGCATTCTAAGATAAGATAATATGCAGGTGAAACAAACAAAACAAAGAGTCTATGTGCTGCTAAAGGGAAACCATGGTGCAAAATCTGAGATATTACTAAGGTCTGCCAATGCTCATCTGTGTAAGACAAATTGTTTTAGCCCTCCTATTTCAGTGACCATAGCTTAATCAGCATTACTCCGCATATTACACATAAAAAGAGCATTGAGAGAGAGAGAGAGAATGTGCCTTGGAAACTATGTGATTGCCACAGGAACATTCTTGTCTTCTACCAAGAGAGATTCGAAGCAATGGAAGACTACAAGGAGGATTAAGGAAAGCATAAAGGAGCAATTTAGCACATTCACAGTACCTCCACTTTTGCATCTCAAAGAACAAACCACGAGCCTGATCTGTCAGGTTATGCCTAGCATGCAGCCTTATCATCATATTGTAGATGTCTTTACGAGCACAGTAGTTCTTTTGATTCTTCATCCATTTAAAAACTTCGTTGCTATGTCCAATAGACCCCGTTTTTGTAATCTCCTGCAAAACATAAAAGACAAAAAGTGAGTAGTTTCACTCAAATTCCATGAAGGATTTAACCAAGAGAGAAACATCAGCTTCACAAGCAGAATGGGAAACAACATCCAAACATCAGTCTATTTTTGTTCGACAAATTAATGAAGAAACCTGTCTATCGTCGTGTCCTAATTCAAATAAGAAGCGACATGCAAATATCAGACTTGTTCCTAGCTCGAAATGATACAGCCAACCGCACGAATACCTGTTAAACCTGGAAATGAACTTCGTGAAGTTCCTCCCCCACAATCCTACTCGATACATATGCAAAGTAACGTGTACACGCTAATGTTGAATTTCTCAATTTCGAACTTCGAATTCAATGCCTCTCGCCTCTCACATGCGGTTCATATCCTAGAAACCAAGTAGCGACCACCATGAATCAACCGGCAAACTCAACTCTCAAAGCCAAAACGATACCACTCCTGATTTTACTAACAGGTTCTATACCTTACGACGATACCTTGATGAGAAGCGGGAAGTTCTTCCTCGCGAACCTTCCGACCCAGCGATTCAGCACCCCGTGAACATCCTCCCAGTGCCATTGACCCGAAAGAACTTTCCATGCCGAAATTTCCCTAAGATGGAATTGGTCCTCTGAAGTATTCAAACTTTACTAGGCAGCAACCCATTTGTTTTTTTGCAACAGACAAGAAAACCGGCAATTGCCACATTCCAGATAACTAGCCACATTGCTGCTGCCCTACCAATCCACATTCGTGCGACCTCCCTCTCTCTTCGTTTCTTTCTCAATCTTTCATCATTCAACTAGAAAAACTGCAACTCGCTTCGAGGACTCGAACTGTTACAATCTGCACACCAAACATAAATTCTACACAAAGCGATTTCGCTCCGATTGACAACAGGCGAGGAGCCAGCCTCAACTCACTTCAAGTTTCCGCATCGCTAATGGCCAAAAACCCCTGCAAAGCGATCCCAATCTAGCAACCGCCAACTACGAAAATCCAAAAGAATGCTTCTTAAGCCCAAAAATCGCCCAAAAATCCTGTCCCACGCCTCAAACTAGTTTAACATACTTTATATGATGCTTTGAACTGAAACATGCTCATGCTTTAGCTTGCTCATGCTTCAACGAATCTAACAATGCAGGGGAATAAACATCTAAACAACCAAATAACATAAACAGATGAAGAGGAATAAACATCTAAACAACCAAATAACAGAAACAGCTATGAGAAGCTTCATTTCAGGCAAAGAGAGAGGTAAACCTCGGAGCAAATTTGTCGGGCGTCGAGCAAATCAGCTCAGCAGTGGCTTCAACAGGCTGCTGGTATTGCAGCTGGTGAGGGCGGCAAGGATTGACGCGGCTTCAGCTGGTGTCAGCGAGCAGAGCAGGGGTGTCGTTCAGGCGGTGGTAGATCGGCAGCAGGGGAGATTTGCGGACGCGAGATTTGCGGGTCAGGGGCGTTGGCGAGGCAACAGCAACAGGTGGAATGAGGCGATCGAACGGAGGGGGCGTCGGTGCTCAGGTGCGAGCTTGGCGGGGGTCAGCGGCTGAGCGGAGCTTCAGATGACCGGCGAAATGGAGGCGGTGGTGCGAGCGCGAGGGGGGTGACGACTGACGAGAGCGGCAGAGGGCCAGAGCGGCGTCGGTGACTCGGTGCTTGGGTGCTTCGCGATTTCAAGATTTCGGCAAAGATGGAAAGGAACGGAGAAAGACACAGACAGATTAGGTTTTGCAGCTTCGCTCGTGTGTTTTGGGGGCTTCAAACCGGTTCCCAAACCGGTTCTCCAACCGGTTCCCAAACCGGTCCGGTCGATCCGGTTCCCGGGTGGGTAATCCCTCGGAACCGGTTCCCGGACCGGTTCAAACAAGGTCTGATATTTGGGAACCGGTTCCCGGACCGGTTTCAACCGGAACCGGTTCCCGACCCTGTTTTCCGGGTGGGCCGATCCGGGAACCGGGTTGACCCGGACCGGTTGCACACCCCTACTTGCCACAAGTGAGGCGCGGCCAAGTGAGGGTGTGGGCTCCTCTTGCTTGGTTGAGCCTTGCTTGTGGTAGGTGAGGCTAGCCCGCCTAGTAGTCAACAAAAGTAGGAAGAAAGGGGAAGAAAGGAAAGAAAAAATCATAAAAATAAATAAATAATTCAAAAAATAAAATATTATAAAAATACTCATGTTAGCATCGATCATGTCATGTAGGATTATTAGTGTCCACATTAGTACATTTAGGTTAAAATTGGCCGAATGGACTTAATTGGCAAAATATGAAAAGATTTATGACTGAATTAATAAAAATACAATATAGATTTTTTGGACAAATTTCCCCATCTTAAAGGGGTTAAGCACCATGCATTGTTTAATGTATTGATCCCCAACTTCTTTCATAGAAATACTGGTGGATATCTCAAAGTAATATGCCATGGTAGTCGATTTCAAAAGATTGTGAGAGAAATAAGGATTAATTTGTTTAACGAAAAATGAATGATTTGAAAAGTATTTTTCTCAAATTGATCAACCGTAGCACTTGAAATAATTAGTTAATGGAAACTTTTTTTTTATTGACAATAATTTATATATAAATATTTTTGTGGACGAAAATATTTTTCATTCTTTAACTTTTGTGAGAGATATAAAAAATATTTTTTAGTTAAATATTTTCAAATCACTTATTTTTCAAGAAAAATAAAGGAGTCTGAATGTGAAAGAGTCCTACATTATATTAATGATGTTTATGATACTAGAGCGAATGGGGCCCCGATGTTGTGCATTCATCAGAAGCAGTTTCTCTTCTTTTTTGTATGTGCCCACAAGAACCCACTAAATCCAAAGATCTTATCGCATAATCCTGCCACTAATCATAGCCGGTAGTCACTTCTTGTTTGGGCCTAGAAGAGTAGTTCATTGGAAATCTGGACTTTATTAGCAGTTTTTGGATATTATGAGAATAATAGTTTATCATGAGTTACAAATTATTAAACAAATGAGCTTCACAATTATTTATAATTATTTATGATTTGATGTTTTGTTTTAACATCCCGGGTCCCACTTGTGTGATATTGTCCGCTTTGGACACTGAGTCCTCACGGCTTTAAAACGCGTCACACAAGTTAAGAGAGACCCAAGTCTTATAAAGGCTCCCAGGAACCCCTCCATAAGCGATGTGGGACAAGAGGGAGAGGAATCCCTTCCCCTTCCCTTGCGCGCGTCCGAGGACCGAAGGTGCGGACGCACCGCTATCCCTCCTCCTCGCACACCGCCGCTCGGGTCATCACACTCTCCCCCCCTTGGGAACACAGCGTCCTCGCTGTGGCCCCACACGCTGTCGGGAGTCAGCTCTGATACCATTTTAACATCCCGGGTCCCACTTGTGTGATATTGTCCGCTTTGGACACTGAGTCCTCACGGCTTTAAAACGCGTCACACAAGTTAAGATAGACCCAAGTCTTATAAAGGCTCCCAGGAACCCCTCCATAAGCGATGTGGGACAAGAGGGAGAGGAATCTCTTCCCCTTCCCTTGCGTGCGTCCGAGGACCGGAGGTGCGGACGCACCGCTATCCCTCCTCCTCGCGCACCTCCGCTCGGGTCGTCACACTCCCTTTTAGATGCCTGGGCCCACGTGCATTCTCTCAGGTGCATTTCACCAAAGCGATGCATCAAGTCGCCGAGCCCACGTGCCCTTTTAGATGCCCGGGCCCACGTGCATTCTCTCAGGTGCATTTCACCAAAGCGATGCATCAAGTCGCCGAGCCCACGTGCCCTTTTAGATGCCCGCCTCTGTCACCGAGCCCACGTGCATTCTCCAGGAGTACATACCGAGTCTCCGAGCCACGTGCATTCTCTCAGGCGACCTCTTCGCCAAGGTGACATATTCAACCACTGAACTCACATGCATTTTCCCAGGTGACACTCCAATTCACCAAGCCACGTGTCCTCTTTACAGTGGTTACCAATTCACTTTCAATATCGACAACCAATGCCCAACGATTTCTCAATCAAATAATTAAATCAACTCAACAAAACATTATAAATGCTGAATAAACATACTTGGCCATTCACCAATCAATACTCAATCAAATAATTAAATTAACTCAACAAAGCATTATAAATGCTGAATAAACATACTTGGCCATTCACCAATCGATAATTCATTCTCAATCGATTCCAATCAATTTAGGGTACATCCTAAAATATCACAATTTATTCAATTCCATACAACGTGGAGCTCAAATAAATAAACGGACTGCGCCATGACGATCAGCACGAGATTTCGGTCGTCGGCCACAAAAATCTTAATTTCCGAAAAATAATTAATTTATTTATTAATTTCGAAAATTAAATAATTATTATTAAAAATTCAATTTAGCTCAAACTAAAGCCCGATTATATAAATGGACTTCACCACGGTCATCAGCATAATTTTCCGGTTCCAGACCATCTCAGTTGAATTTTTGGAAAATAAATAATTATTTAATTTAATTTCGAATATTAAATAATTAATATTAAAAATTCCATTTAGCTCAAATTAAAGCCCGATTAAATAAACGGACTTCACCACAATCATCCGCATAATATTCCGGTTCCGAACCGTCTCCCTTGAATTTTCGGAAAAATAAATAATTATTTAATCTAATTCCGAAAATTAATATTTAAATACAAAAAATCCACTTAGGCCGGTGTGACGACCCGAGCGGCGGTGCGCGGGGAGGAGGGATGGCGGTGTGTCCGCGCCTCCGGTCCTCGGACGCGCGCAAGGGAAGGGGAAGGGATTCCTCTCCCTCTTGTCCCACATCGCTTAGGGAGGGGTCATGGGCCTTGTATATAAGGCTTGGGTTCCCTTAACTTGTGAGACGCATTTTAAAACCGTGAGGACTCAGTGTCCAAAGCGGACAATATCGCACAAGTGGGACCCAGGATGTTACAAATGGTATCAGAGCTGACTCCCGACAGCGTGTGGGGCCATAGCGAGGACGCTGTGTTCCCAAGGGGGGAGAGTGTGACGACCCGAGCGGCGGTGCGCGAGAAGGAGGGATAGCGGTGCGTCCGCACCTCCGGTCCTCGGACGCTCGCAAGGGAAGGGGAAGGGATTCCTCTCCCTCTTGTCCCACATCGCTTACGGAGGGGTTCCTGGGAGCCTTTATAAGACTTGGGTCTCTCTTAACTTGTGTGACGCGTTTTAAAGCCGTGAGGACTCAGTGTCCAAAGCGGACAATATCGCACAAGTGGGACCTAGGATGTTACAAATGGTATCAGAGCCGACTCCCGACAGCATGTGGGGCCACAGCGAGGACGCTGTGCTCCCAAGGGGGGGAGAGTGTGACGACCCGAGCGGCGGTGCACGGGGAGGAGGGATGGCGGTGCGTCCGCGCCTCCGGTCCTCGGACGCGCGCAAGAGAAGGGGAAGGGATTCCTCTCCCTCTTGTCCCACATCGCTTAGGGAGGGGTCATGGGCCTTGTATATAAGGCTTGGATTCCCTTAACTTGTGAGACGCGTTTTAAAACCGTGAGGACTCAGTGTCCAAAGCGGACAATATCACACAAGTGGGACCCGGAATGTTACAATGGTATCAGAGCTGACTCCCGATAGCGTGTGGGGCCACAGCGAGGACGCTGTGTTCCCAAGGGGGGGAGAGTGTGACGACCCGAGCGGCGGTGTGCGAGGAGGAGGGATAGCGGTGCGTCCGCACCTCCGGTCCTTGGACGCGCGCAAGGGAAGGGGAAGGGATTCCTCTCCCTCTTGTCCCACATCGCTTATGGAGGGGTTCCTGGGAGCCTTTATAAGACTTGGGTCTCTCTTAACTTGTGTGACGCGTTTTAAAGCCGTGAGGACTCAGTGTCCAAAGCGGACAATATCACACAAGTGGGACCCGGGATGTTAAAAAGTGTGACGACCCGAGCGGCGGTGCGCAGGGAGGAGGGATGGCGGTGCGTCCGCGCCTCCGGTCCTCGGACGCGCGCAAGGGAAGGGGAAGGGATTCCTCTCCCTCTTGTCCCACATCGCTTAGGGAGGGGTCATGGGCCTTGTATATAAGGCTTGGGTTCCCTTAACTTGTGAGACGCGTTTTAAAACCGTGAGGACTCAGTGTCCAAAGCGGACAATATCGCACAAGTGGGACCCAGGATGTTACAAATGGTATCAGAGCTGACTCCCGACAGCGTGTGGGGCCACAGCGAGGACACTGTGTTCCCAAGGGGGGGAGAGTGTGACGACCCGAGCGGCGGTGTGCGAGGAGGAGGGATAGCGGTGCGTCCGCACCTCCGGTCCTCGGACGCGCGCAAGGGAAGGGGAAGGGATTCCTCTCCCTCTTGTCCTACATCGCTTATGGAGGGGTTCCTGGGAACCTTTATAAGACTTGGGTCTCTCTTAACTTGTGTGACGCGTTTTAAAGCCGTGAGGACTCAGTGTCCAAAGCGGACAATATCGCACAAGTGCGACCCAGGATGTTACAAATGGTATCAGAGCCGACTCCCGACAGCATGTGGGGCCACAGCGAGGACGCTGTGCTCCTAAGGGGGGGAGAGTGTGACGACCCGAGCGGCGGTGCACGAGGAGGAGGGATAGCGGTGCGTCCGCACCTCCGGTCCTCGGACGCGCGCAAGGGAAGGGGAAGGGATTCCTCTCCCTCTTGTCCCACATTGCTTAGGAAGGGGTCATGGGCCTTGTATATAAGGCTTGGGTTCCCTTAACTTGTGAGACGCGTTTTAAAACCGTGAGGACTCAGTGTCCAAAGCGGACAATATCACACAAGTGGGACCTGGGATGTTACATTTGTGATTCAAAATAAATCATTATTTTTACAGTACGTTAAAAATTATCAAGTAATTATTTTTTGGGAAATCTCCTAAGTCCAACAAGTGCTTTTTCTCAATCCAAGGAGGTGGACGTAATGCCATGACAAGACTATCACAGTTCAATGATATCACTTGACGACAATCTTTTGATAAGATTCCCTAAACTGGTGTTGAGTATGTCAAGCTCCTGATTCCCGAGCAACATCAACGCTTAACCCGATAGAAGTATGGCCCGGTAGAAGTATGGTTGTTCCTCTAGGCAAGTTGAAAAACTCCGGTTGTGGTGACTTGGGCTCAAGAATCAGAGCCAGGGGGGTCTCGTCCTCATGCTGTACTCCTCTTTGGAAGCGATGGACCGCCAGAGGTGCACGCTCTCTGAAGTCTCCCATGGCTAGCCGTCAAGTGACGAGTTGTAGGAGCTCTTGCTGGAATTTGGCCCGATCCGCAATTAGTCTACCTTCGTTTCATAAACTCCTAGCGAGAAGGGGTCGGGGAGGGATTTGCTGTATTACAAATGTATGTGATAAAGAGTATAGGCATAACGATTTAGTTATAACGATTTAGTTATAACAATTTAGTCCGATGAGGGGTCTGAACAAAGAGCGGCTCTTAACAAGTTTTTTAGATGGCAAATGGGGCTGGAATGAGCCAAACTATGCATTGAATATTTGAAGATGTGTGTGTGTGTGTGGAAATAACTTACGGAGGCATTTTGTTTTTTGACATAATGACAAAGCTTAGCTTTGAAACTCCAAAGTTAAGTGTGTTTAGGTGAGAGTACGGCCCTAAGAGATGACCTCTTCGAAAAGTGCTCATCTATACATCAAATGACAAAATTCCGAGACTCGATGTGGGCCAAATTTCATAATTGATCTCCCTTTATTTGTTGTATAGTTTGGTTTATTCTTGCTCATTCGCTATCTTAAAAGTCTATCAGGAATTGCTCTTCATCTAGGCTCTCTGGCCCCTAATGACCTCCCCGCCTTTGTTGGATTGGATCGTGACAATAGGAAAAGGAGAAAAACGACCCTTTTATGGGCAACAAGTTTACCCCAACTTAGGTCGACGAGAAGAGCATGACCAATTCACTAGGTCAATCCCCCCCCCCCCCGGCTCTTAGGGGCCATTGATAGATCCAATTGAATATTCTACCCTCATAGGAAAGAAATAACAAACATTTGCTCACGCCTTTATGTAAAGTGTGTATTCCATTGAAGAAATATTTGCGCTTCCGATTGAGTTTTGCTTTGAAAGGACGGGCACACCTCTTGTCAATTCAGCTTTATACTAGTCTAGTAGGTTCAATGAACTAGACCTATATGGGCCTGCGATAGATATGCCTTTTCATCCAGATCAAGATGGAGAAATGGAGCCTATGTGGTTGTCCAGAGAAGATCCTGTTGCGGTTGCCATTCGGAAGGAGAAGCTTCCAGGTTAAGTATCGCTGGGCAGGTGGATCTACAGAAGAAAGATAATTGTCCTTGACCTTCTTTTTTTAACTAGATGATGTCCTTTAAAGTGAGCTGAACTTTCGACACATAATCTCCAGCAAATAAATGTTCATCGCACGTCTTTGTCAGCTTAATCTACGAGTAAAGCATAAATGTAAAATCAATGACATGACTTGACCTGTTGTCCTCGCTCGCGAAGCATCATGCCCCATATTTTATCTCACTGCTGTTCTTGACTTTTATGATTTGATAATTATCAGGGAACTTAAAAGAAAAATTATAATGTAAAGTCAAAGCACAACCAATCAGAAGATGAAACTCAAGCAGCATAGTAGCTCTGGTTTTAAATGGCAATATCGGCAAGATAAAATTAAAGTGTTACTTCTGTTGCAGTTTCAGTGAACGATGGTGACCAATCTAGTTGCGTAATTTGGTTCGGTAGGTCTAACTCAAAACCAAGTTGCCCTAAACTGCATTTAACATCATTCTTAAAGTACACACGATGTGCTATCTTGCTTGACATGCAGGGTCGAAGAGCTTTCTTCCTTTGGTTTGTCTTAACGATGAGAAAGCTCACTTTAAGTCCCTTCCTTACGAAAGTCCTTGTTAATATCATGGATCGAGTAAGGCATGAACCCAAACTCGGGCACATGGCCCAAGTAGTGATTTGCTAAGTATGACTTATCATAACATAAACATCATCAATCTACCAAATTATACAATGAAAGATTTCACGGACTTTTAGTTGTTCATTTCTCTCTCTCCTCCTCTCCAACAATTATTGAAGGCATTGATGTTGCCTTTCAAATGGGCTTCTGCCTTTCCATTTTAACTATATCTTATCCTTTCTTTTTTTCGGCTAATAATAGCCAAAATGTAGAAAGGAAGTTCATAATTGAAGATTTACAGAGCATGAGTGGAGACAGTGCTCATTATCGGGTCAGAATCGTGGCTGCCATGTAAAGAAGTTTGCATGGCACAGCAAATTACGTCCACCAATTTGTTTCACGAAAGTTCTGGCTGATATCTCAAAGCAAATCGGCATGCTTGTCAATTTAAGGAAATTGGAATCTTCATAATTACAGTTGTGATGACAGAAAGAGAACACGACGCACCAAGGTTCTCCCCCTCATATGAAGGAAGTAACACGCGTTTGGTCTTGCCTTTCTACCAGAGAAAAATTGTCCATAAGATTTTAAAAGTATTGCATTTTTGTTATTTCAATCATGAACATTTTAATTTTATCAATTGAGTAATAATTTTTTTTGATAATTCGTCAATATAATCTATCCAGCCAATTTCAATTGAAAATTGCTTGTGTAGATGTTGACCTTCCCACAGGACATGGTTAGTGCTGACGTGGAAAAAATTAATTAATCTTCAAATATCTTTTTTATTTTTATTAATTTTTAGTCTTCTTTCTTTTCTTTTCTTTTCTTTTTTTCCTTAATTTGTTTCCTTTGTTGGTCCTTGAGACTTGACGAGGCTCAACCTCACAAGATTTGGTGAGGTCGAGCCTTACCAAAGGCTTGCGAGGTCGACCCCTTGTTGGCCTCTAGTGATGTCGCCTCTTGCCAGCTTTGAGTGAGGTTTGCCCTTGTTTAGCCTCTCGGCAAGATTGCCTCGCCAAAAGCCAATGAGGGTGAGACTTGCCAGCTTCTAGCAAGGGTTTCCCTTGTCAAAGGCAACGAGGGCAACCTCGTTGGCCTTTGGCGAGGTTGAGCCTTACCCGAGGTTGTCCCTCATTGGTCATTGCCTTTGGCTAGTCACTAGCCATCGCTAAGGCATGGTGACCAGTGGAGAAAAAATGAAAAGAAAAGAAAAGAATAGAAAAATATTAAAAGATAATAAAATATTAAAGACATATTAACAAAATTTGTCTACATTAGTGTTAGGCATCCCATGTAAGATGGTGGGCATTTATGTCAAAGATTTTTAGCCAAAATTGCCTAAGTGGACTATATTAACAAAATGTAAAAATGTTTATGATTCGAATGAAAAAATTAAATGGTTTAGGATTGAGTTGGTAAAGGTGCATTAGGTTTAAGGCTTTTTGGGCAATTATTCCTTAGTGAAAAAACACTTTGCACTTCTGATTGGGATTTCTTTGAAAAGATTGTGTACGCCTCTTGTCAATGCAGATCTATATTACTTAAGTAGATTCAATGAACTAGACCACTATAGTTTTTTTTTTTTTTTTTTTGGGGTCAGAAGACCACTATAGTTGACTCTAGGAAAATAATTGTGCAAAAAATTTGATAAATCAATTGGGCCTGTGATAGATATGCCTTATTATCTAGATGAAAATGGAGGAACAGAGGGCTATATGGTTGTTCAGAAAAGCTCCCAGGTTCAGACCCGAGAAAAGAAGACATGTCCTTGATCTTCTTCTTTTAACTAAAGGGTGTCCATTAAAGCTAGCTAGGAACTTTTGACACAGCACGAGATGATCTCCAGAAACAGATGTTCATTACATATTGATAGAGAGAGATAGATCAGATTGGTTATGCCCGTTCAATTTTAGACTGAGCATAAACGCGAAATCAAAGACCTGTCATCCTTGCTAGCGAAGCATTATTCCCCCTGTTTTATCTCACTGCTGATCTTCATTATAATGACTCAAGAGTTGTCAGGGAACTCGAAAAAAAAAAAAAATAGAATATAAAGTTGTAGCACGACGCGTCCATACTGTAAGGGATTCAACATTCATATGTGATGGAAAATGAAACTCAAGCGCAATAACATCTCTGCCTTTAAATGGCAGTGTCGGCAAGGCAAACGCAAAGTGTAACTTCCGGTGCATTTCAGTTAATGATAGTGACCAGTCTAGTTGCACACTACGGCATGGTAGGTCTAACTCTGAACCAAGTTGGCCCTAAACTTCATTTAACATCATTCTTGAATTCTCATTTTGCTTGACATATAGGGTCGAAGAGCTTTCTTCCTTTTGTTTGACTTAATGATGAGGGAGCTCGCTGCAGATCCTTTGAATAGGTGAATCCCATGCTTATGGCCCTCTTAATATCCTGGATCGGGTGAGCCATGAGCCGAAACCCTAGTAGGTGGCCCAACCGTATGGCAAAAATATTTTGATGATGAGCTCAATTCTTTTTGTTTGTTGTGGACTTTGATATTCCCAAGTTGTGATTTGCTAAGTATGAGTTATGCTAACCTAAACATCATCAAGCTGTCAAATTACACAATGACAGATGTGTGGAGATTGTCAATAATTAAAAAGAAAAAAGTTCACAATTGTAGTTGCCATCTAAAGGAGTCTTCTTTCAAGGCGCCACAAATTGCCATGTCCACCAATTCATTTCACTAAAGTTCTGGTTGATATCACAAAGCAAATTGTCATGTTTGTCAATTTAAGGAAATTGGAAGAGACATAAATCTGGAAAATGCTACATACTCCTAACAATAACAATTATGACGCTAGAAATAAAAATCGGTGCACCAAGTTTGGAGATAATCATAAAAAAAAGTCTTAAATCTATTGTATGGATGTTAATTTAGTTCTAAACTTTTCAATGTGACCAATTTAGTCCTAAACATTCTCATGATTTGTCGATGTAGTCATTTCGACCAATTTTAGTTAAAATTTGCTAAAATGATGGTTTAGTTAGCATCGGCCGATGTTGAAGTGGATTATTTAGTCCTAAATCTTTTAACGATTTGTCAATTTAGTTTTCTGGTCAATTTTGATTGGAAATCACTCAGCACCAATAGTCCTAGGTGACAACGCCGGTACTAACATGGACAAGTTTTGTAATTTTATATTTTTTTTTTCCCTTTCCTTTTTCTCTTCTTTTCTTCTTCTTCTTCTTTTTCCTTTTCCCTTTTTTTCCCTCCTCCAACCATCATTAGGCCTTGTTGATGGTTGGTCTTGAGCAAGGGATGCTTGAGCCCGAACAGCGAGGGTAGCCTTTCCTCAAATTGGGCCAGGGCAGCCCGCATTTGCCTAGGGGAGGTGACCCTTGAGTAGGTGGGGGTCTTTTGCCTAAGTTTGGTGAGGGTGGCCCTCACTAGCTAAACCATCATAAAATTTTAAAAACTCTGAAAATTATCCATGTTAACATCGGCTTAACACATGGGACGGTTGATGCTGATTAGAACGCTATGTTAGTGGTCTCTAGCTAAAATTTGTTGAAATGACTAAATTGACATATTTTTGAAAGGTTTAAGATTACATTGACAAATCATCAAAAGGTTTAAGATTAAATTGACATAATTGAAATATTTATGATTGAATTTATCACCATACAATATGTTTATATAACTTTTTCGACTATATGAGTATGGAAAACACCAAATAAAAATATTTATCTAGATGTATGGCAAGGAATTTTTAACTCAAAATTCAAGCGAATGCACCTATGATATAAATATTTGAAAAGAAGACTTTTGAGTTTTTTCTTTCGCAATTTTAATCTGGTTTTTGTTTTAGTGTATTTGGGTTTCCTTATACTTAAGTTCTTCAAATGTCATTTTGTTCCAATCTTTTGAATGACCAAGTTAAAACTTGAGATCGTTATTCCTCCCTTACTATTTAAAATTGTTTGAATTGTAAGATTGAATAAACATGTCAAACGGTAAACTAATAAATTAAATCATACAGACTGCTCTATTGTTTTCTTTTTTGGAATCAATTTTAAATTAAGTGGACTTTAGTTAAAATTGTATCGTGTACCGACTTTCCATGGTTTGATAGGAAGCCCAAGTTGGACTTATATCATATAAGTAGGTACACAATGTAAGTTATATTGTTACAACTTACTTGGAATCACCGGCTAATCTTTTTTTTTTTTTTTTTTTTTTGACTTTATCTAAGTGAAAAGTTGAGCATCTTTGTTTATAGTGAATAGAATACCAATATACAAGCCCTAAAACGTGCACGTTTAATGATTTATTAGGAGTGAGCATGATTTTATGGTAGAATTGGGAATATGATAACTGAATTGATGGGAATCGGTCTAGTATTAGGTTTAAAGATATGCAGGGTAGATTTTAATTTTAGATTAAACTGAGAACTTGGAACTATTTTTTGTGTTTTTCTTGTTCTATGTTTTTGCTCAATCCTACAATATTCCATGGTGTCCAATAATGAGTTTGTAATTTGAAACCACTAATTTAAATTTGATGTAGCCCACATTGAAGACCGGCTCTCTCGACCAAGAAGATCGGCCCGCATTCAAACTCGATGAAACCGAGAAGCTATAATGATATCTTGAGTCCATTCCATAAGTTTGAAAGAAGACACCTTGGGAGCCATGAAGACGTTATGCTTTTACTAGTTTCTAGTTCCTAAGCTCTTTATTATTTTTCTAGTTTCTAGGCTCTTTAATGCTTTCAAGTTTCTATGCTCTGTTTTTATTTCTTTGATGATATAAGCCATCCAATCCCTTGTAGAAGACATACGACTTTTGATAAATGAAAAACTTTGCTTGAAGCAAGTATTGTGAACCTTATAGAGTTCAACCTTTGAAAACCTAGAAGAGTTTTCACTCCGTCCTTGAAGAGTCGGAGCTTTTGAAATCTGCATCCTTGAAGAGTTGCAGTCATCGATCTAGAAGAATCGGCGTCCCTTTCAACTTCCTTGGAGGCCTAGAAGAGGAACCAACGAAGTTCCTATCTTTTCCTGTTCTGTTCGTTACTTCCAACCCAATTTCGACTATCCTATAGTGCTTATTTCAGAAAACCCAAAACAGAGAAATTGTAGATCTAGAAGTCTTTGTTCATTTGGCTTTGGAATCAGGTCGATTCGATCTGTATCGACAAAGATACAACTATTCTCCTGAGCTCGTGCAGTGCTGAAATTCCCGTTCGTCATGTTTCTGTGTGCGAGTCACTCTCCCGATCCTATTGTTTAAGAAAGCCTACCATAGGCTTGCATCATTTGGTATCAGAGCTTTGGAGGAGAGGACAATGCCTCCAAGACAAGCTAGGCGTCGTGGCGGCAGAACTGTTCCCCTCAATGAATTGCACACACTCGTTGAGAATATGCAACAACAAATTGATGAATTGACACAAGAAGTTCAGCGTTTGAGGGCTGAAGCAAATAATTCTCCACCCCATTCCAGGACTAAAGATTCCCATGGTGACTCTTCCTCTTTGGACAGTGTTCAATCTATTCACGGTTGGAGGCATGTTCGACATCGTTTACAACATATTCGTGAGCCAGATTGGGAAAAGGAAGTCAAGAAAGATGCTCCATAATTTACAGGTAATGAGTCTCCTGATGAAATTGTTGATTGGCTAACACTTGTGAATGAGGTGTTTGAGCATCGAAATGTTCCGGAGAATCGTCGCGTTGGGATCATTGCTATGCGATTCCGAGGCAAGGCGATTGCTTAGTGGAGATGTGAAAAACAAACTCGCCAAGCCGTTGGCAAAGCACCAGTCACTTTGTGGAGAAAGATGGAGGGCAAGATTCAAAAATATTTTCTCCCCAAAGGATATAAGAGAGAGCTCTACCAACGGTACCAAAATCTAAAACAAGGTACGCGAACAGTGGACCAATACACCAATAAATTCAATGAGTTGGTGATTCGTAACAATATCTAGGACCCAGAGGATGTGCTTGTGAACAAATACTTGAACGGTCTTCCATTTTACATTCAAGATGCCTTGGAAGTCCTCGACATTTGGGACTTAGGAGATGCACACCAACGGGCACTCAAAATGGAGCACTCTCATTCTTGGAGACAACAATATGCTAGTAAGCCTTCTACTCAACCCCATGTTTCGAAGCAACCTGCTACATCTGAAATATGTTGCTATTCTTGTGAGGAGTTGGGTCATCGTGCTGGCAATTGTCGAATCAATAAGAATCGACCAGTCGGTAAAGCCTTCTTGGTGGATAATGATTCTGATGAGAGTGCTGAGAATCCACTTGAAAAGGAGTTGAACAATGATGAAGAAGCTACGGATGATGAACAAATAGTGCATGCTGACACTGGCGAACTTCTTATGGTGAGGAAAATTTTTCTTACTCCTCGAGATGACACTGGAGATAGGTGGCTGCGTACCAATATTTTTCATTCTGCTTGCACAATCACTGGAAAGGTGTGTCAATTAATTATTGACTCTAGTTGTTGTGAGAATATAATTTCTGAAGTATTGGCAAACAAGCTGAAGTTGGAATTAAAAACATATCCTACGCCTTATAAAATGTCGTGGTTGAAGAAAGGCGTTGAGGTAACTATTTCAAAACGATGCCTTGTTAATTTGTCCATTGGTTCTGTTTATAGTGACAAGATATGGTGTGATGTTCTACCGATGGATGCTAGTCACATTATTCTTGGTCGACCATGGCAATTCGATAGAAGGACTATGCATGATGGTTATCGAAATACATATTCTTTTGAATTTGGAGGCAAGAAGATTACATTGGCACCTAGTGGGGTGGGAGATTCTTCTGATGATGATGGCAAGAATTCGAGGACGAATTCGTTTAAAGATGGGGAGGATGATGCAGCCCACATTGAAGACTAGCTCTCTCGACCAAGAAGATTGGCCCGCATTCAAGCTCGATAAAACCAAGAAGCTATAATGATATCTTGAGTCCATTCTAGAAGTTTGAAAGAAGACACCTTGGGAGCCATGAAGACATTATGTTTTTACTAGTTTCTAGTTCCTAAGCTCTTTATTATTTTTCTAGTTTCTAGGCTCTTTAATGCTTTCAAGTTTCTATGCTCTGTTTTTATTTCTTTGATGATATAAGTCATCCAATCCCTTGTAGAAGACAGAAGACTTTTGATAAATGAAAAACTTTGCTTGAAGCAAGTATCGTGAACCTTGTAGAGTTCAACCCTTGAAAACCTAGAAGAGTTTTCACTCCATCCTTGAAGAGTCTGAGCTTTCGAAATCTGCTTCCTTGAAGAGTTGCAGTCATCAATCTAGAAGAATCGGTTTCCCTTTCAACTTCCTTGGAGGCCTAGAAGAGGAACCAACAAAGTTCCTATCTTTTCTTGTTCTGTTCGTTACTTCCAACCCAATTTCGACTATCCTACAGTGCTTATTTCAGAAAACCCAAAACAGAGAAATTGTAGATCCAGAAGTCTTTGTTCATTTGGCTTTGGAATTAGGTCGATCCGATCTATATCGACAAAGATACGACTGTTCTCCTGAGCTCGCGCAGTGCTGAAATTCCCGTTCATCATGTTTTCTATGTGTGAGTCACTCTCCCGATCCTATTGTTTAAGAAAGCCTACCCTAGGCTTGCGTCAGAATTTCTATTTTTGGCTATATCTACAAATGAGATTTTTATTTTGTTAATATTTCATAATTTTCGTGTGTCTAAATATGAGTTGTGTTAGTGGATTGTAGCAAATAGTAGTTATAAGAGATGATGATTCATTGCACTCTTTCAATTAAAAGTACAAATGGAATCTGCATAGAATTTGGAATTGACTTTAGAACCTATGACAAGAAATATTCTAGGTTTTCGGGTATGTGGGGTAAGTTTAAAGTTCCAAAAATTAGGGAACTAGTTCTAATAAGTAAGTTCTAAGTTCTAGGTGAGACTTGGACAGAACTTAGAACCCTAGAACTTGGAACCGCTCAAGCCTGTGATTTATAGATAAAACATCGTTATGTTTAATATTAGTGTCACATAATATACTAAGGCATATTACGTAGGGCAAATAAAGAATAAAACCCCATCTATTTTAAACAAAACACTACATCCTCTTAACTTTTTGTTCATTTCAAAATTACCCTTTATAAAAATTAACATCAAATGTAATCCACCGCCCAAGGTTCCCTTGCTCCACTAGAAAAACAACTATCCTCGCCCGTTTCGGCAACTTTAAAAATAACCACCCTTTTCTTCTTTTTTGGAGGTAACTCTCAATCTATTTTTCAACCTTACATTACTTATTCATGTTTGCACACCCCTCTAACACTTGCTTGACTCTAGTATCTAATTAAGGGAACTTTTTTAGGGAAGATTGTCTGAAAACTCCTCAGTCTATTATATGGAAATTAATTAAATACTAAAATTTTCAATTGTACTAATTTAGTCATAAACCTTTTGACAATTTACTAATTTAATCCTAGATTTTTTTTAATAATTTACCAATATAGTTCTAATACTTTTGATGATTTACCAATGTAACCCTTTTAGCTAAATAGTCAAATAATAGGTTTATGACTAAATTGGCAAATTTTCAAAAAGTTTAGAACTAAATTGGCAAATTTTCAAAAGTTTTAGTATGAAACTGATATAATTGAAAGGTTCAGAATTGAAATGACTGACGTACAATAGACTTAGGACTTTTAAAACAAGTTTTCCATCTTTCCCATGTGCACAATCCTTTTACGGCATTAAGATATAATCAGCAGCCACGCACTTGCAAGCGGAAAGGGCCACCACAAATTATATCTAGAGGTGATGTGCTATAAGCCTAGTATCTTAAATTAGAAGGAGAAACAGTTGCCCAGTGAAATCCATGGCTTTCTCAAGTTCTCAAACTTTTGTGTGAACTAATTTATAAGCTGAATTTTATCCTAACGAGTGAAACTCTGTGGTCCATACCCATCATAGAACTCCACCTTTGTCATATATTTCATACATCACACTAGATAGATATCACATTCATGGAATATGATTCACTGGTCGTAGTTCTAAGCTTTTGTTCAGGCAATCGATTTAATAAGATCCTTACTTGCACTGTGGATGGCTACTTCCCAACTAAGCTTCTTGTTCTTTTAAATCAACGGCTACTTCCTCTTTACAGAGATGAATCCCACCGCCGCATTCGCGGTCCCCAATCATTTTTCAAATCTAATATAAATTTCCAACCAAATTTTGTACGTGTAATTTGGTCTATTGTCGATGGAGAATCGTTCTTTGTTTCTTCCCACAATTCTTTAATTTCATGGTATGCCCTTCGGGGAGATTGATTTGCCATACAAGAAAGGTTTTCCATAAATTTTGTGGAGTTCGATATATTTTAATTAAATTACGTGACGGGTTTAAAGTTCAACTTAGACTTCACGTGATACCATGTAACGTCGGTTTGGAGGACACGGGCCATCACCTAACCCATGTTGGAGACCGCTCATTAAGGTTTTTTCTTTTCTTTTTTAAGTTTAAAGTTAACACTCTCCGTCGTATCATTGGATCTTTAGTCTCTTTGTAGAATAGGTCATATATGTCGAATCGCATAAATTTAGTGTCCCGTTTAACTCCTTGTTTTATTTGTTATTGTGCTCCATCGTTCGACAAACTAGGTGATCAGTCCATACAATTTTAGTTCCATGTATTGAGCTAAGCATCAAAGCGTAAAAACAGCCCAGTTAACCCCAGAACGGTCACCTACGAATTCCCTCGGAATCCATCTCCTGCGCAGTGGATTGTCGGAGCAACAATCAAAGGACCGTGATCCCACGAGCAAAACGCGCGTGTCGGAAATTCAACTGCAGAAAGGCAGAGTGATGAGATCGCAGCCATCGCCCTGGTGCTGTTCCTGTTCTGCCGCTGGAATTCTTTCTTCGATGGAAGGTAAAACACGCGCGGTATCTGCTCATAACCCCATCATTGCCGCAGACAGCAAGCGCCACCAGCAATGGAGGTGATGTAATACCATGGACGTCACGAGTTCAACGCGTGCTTCTCCTAGTATTCAACGTGACAACGACGTGAAAACTAACATACGTACGGTCAAGTTCCCTGTTCTTAGTCTCGCCAAAAATACGAGTTTGGCGTACACTTCTTGGTTGACGCCGTTCGTCGTGCGACTCCATGTCAAATACCTACTTTTTTCCAAAACTTAGGGAGGAAGCAGGTGAAGCTTATTAAATTTATAGGGACCGCTCTCTTTCTTAACCAGTCTGTTCTCGTTCTATATCATTCATATTCCTATCACTGACACCCCATCATCATCACTCGCTCCTTTCGCAGTCCCATTCACTCGTTTTCGAGATCTCCATATATTGTCTCTCCCGCAGCTATGGTAGAGAAGGTGAATCCTCCTTCTATTTCCCCTTTCTTCTAGCTCATCTCTCTTGATGCCTGCCTTTTATTTTCTTTGGCGTTTTCTAATCATTCTATGATTGTGATTCTTCAGAACAACTATCTCTTCATTTGGGTTGTTATTTTGTTGGGTCCATCTTGTTCATTTCTCTGTTTTGCATCCTCCCCCTAATACTTTCTCTGCAAACTATTAGGAGAAGGAAAACCTCGAATTGTTCTTATCATTCATTTGATACACGTGGCTTTATTGATTTTTGTATTGTTCTTGTTCGTTGCAGGTGACCAGAATGGTGATAAAGGTGGATTTGCAGTGCTGTCGCTGCTGCAAGAAGATCAAGAAAATTCTGTGTAAATTCCCCCGTAAGTCTCTCTCTCTCTCTCTCTCTCTCTCTCTCTCTCTCTCTCTCTCTCTCTCTCTGTTTTTTTTTTTTTTTTTTTTTGGGCTTCCCCTCTTCTGAATTTCAAATTGTTATCATTTCTTGATTCGTAATTACTATTGCATTGGTGTTAATTTAATTTGACTGAGTTTTCTATGAATTAATTTGTGAACAAAAGAAATCCGAGACCAGATATACAATGAAAAGCAGAACACGGTGTTGATCACCGTCGTGTGCTGCAGCCCGGAGAAGATCCGGCGGAAGATCATCTGCAAGGGTGGCGAGACGGTGCTGGGTGTTGAGATCCTGCTCGACGAGCCCAACGAGCCCGAGAAGAAGCCCGAGAAGAAGCCCAAGAAGAAGCCCAAAAAGAAGCCCGAGAAGCCACCTCAAGAAACCCCCCAGCCACCGGAAGAAAAGCCCCCGCCAGCTCCTCCTGTGCCGGAGCCTGCACCGCCCTCGAAACCGGTGCCTGAGCTGCCGCCCCTGAAGGCGCCACCAGTGGTGGGCTACCCACCGGTGCCAGTATATCCGATGGTGCCGGCGTATCCGATGGTGGGGGTGTGCTGTTGTCCACCAGGTTATGGAAGGTATGGTGGAGGACCATGCTATTGTGGGCGGAGGAGGCCAGTGATGTGCGACGATGGATGTGGAAGACCAGCTGGTGAGTGTCAAGGTGGGAACAGAGGCTTCCATCCTTGGCAGGGGAGGCCAGTGATGTGTGATGACGGGTGTGGAAGACTGGCTTGTGAGTGTCGGGGCGGGAGAGGTTACTATGTGAGCCGATGTGATTACTTCACTGAAGAAAATGTCACTGGATGCACCGTCATGTGATCAACTTCAAAATTTCTCATGTCAATTGCTAATGTGGTCACTGTGCGAAAGATACATGAGTCAACTTTTCAGGGCTTTCGTGGGGTCTTTTATCGTTGTGGGTATAGAGAGATTGATAAGGTTGGCGGTCTAGTATGGTGGTATATGTAGTCAAGTGTGTTCAACGCGAGGCTCGTCAGTGGTTGATTTCTTCATTTCAATGAGATCGACTCCTTTTTATTTCTCATCTCATCATCTCATTCAGCACATATTCATGTCTCTTGCTTGCCTCTATGGCGAGTCATTCCATGAAAGAGCTGCTTGAGGGCACTACTAAATGATCTTCACGAAATGAAATGAAACAAAGATGACAGAGACTTTGTCATTTGGCTTGATGATATTAGTATTTGGATTAAATTGGCAAAATTAAAAGGTTTATGACTAAATTGACATTTGTATAATAAATTTATAATTTTTTTGGTAATTATCCCCATCAGTGGTTAAGAGCCACCCCAAGGTCGACCCCACCCAATTTGATGCGGACGCCAATGATGTCACCCTCCCCCTTGTTGTTGCCTACATCTCTCTCCTCTCATCCCTATATTCATTTGTGGCGAGATTGTTCGTGGCTTGGGACAATGAGGGCACGTGAGCTCACCCTGAGCCCGCATCTCGCGATCGCTAAGGCCGTGTGAGGTCGGCCTCGAGTTTGTGAGGGTGTGACTACTTGTAAGCCTCTATTGCAAGCTCGCCAGTTGCACAAGCTCTACACTGAAGCTTTACCATGGTGGCCACAACCTTGATCTAATCGCGAGTTGGCACGGTGACCATGGCCTGCGTCAGATATGAGGTTGGCGATGGCCTCCAAAGGAACAATGGTGGTGCATGTGGTGGGGAGGAGAGACGTTTGTTGAGGTTATATCATATCGGCTATGGAATGAACTGGTGGTCGGTTTATGAGCGTAAGGGAAAGTCTCATCCTATGAGCTAACTTTGCGGGTAAGAAAGGCCTAATTAGTGGGGGGTGTGGGATTGAGCAAGTCTCTCAGGCAATTATTTACTGTGGGAAGTGAAGTTGAAGATGAATTTTGTAATTTTCTTCTTAAAGAAGACAACTTCCTGACGAAGTCACCATTAGTGTGCAAAGTCATGGCATCCCTCATCCTCAATGTAAAAGCTTCGCATGTGATGGAAAGTGAAACTCAAGCAAAATAATAGCCCTGCTTTTTAATTGGCCATATTGGCAAGAGTAAAGCAACGTGCAACTTTCATCGAATGATAGTGACTAATCTAGTGGCAAAGCTTTGGTTGGGTACGTCTATCTTTCACACAAGTGGCTTCTACCTGTGTATAACAACATCCTTCAAGTTCGCTTCATGTGCTCAGTTTGTTTTAGTAGTTGCTTCAAGACAGTGTCCTTCATTTTGGTGTGGGTGGACCAGGGTCTTGGCCTCCTTTCTGATCATGATATTTATTAGATGTATTTCGGATGTTAGAGAAAGATCATTATCATATGTGCACTCAGAAAGCCCTCGTGGCACATTTTAGTAGGACCATTTTTTTCATCCTTAAAAGCAAATATTCGGAAACGTCAATTTTCACTCCCTGACTTCTAGGACTAGGAATTAGAGGCCGCTCCTATTTTCGTCGTTAAAGTTATCGGGACAAATTTGACGTTAACTAATATCGTGGTATCAATACGGAGAACGGCAATATTTTACAACTTATAATAAACATCTCTTTGCCTAAGCTAGTCGTTGGTCTCTCTCTCTCTCTCTCTCTCTCTCTCTCTATGTGATGTACCACTGAAAGACGCATTTGATGAGGCCTGCCCAAATGAGTGTCTGCTTTTAATTTTAAAAGCAAAAAAGGTCATAATTTTTTTTTTTTTTTTTTTTTTTTGATTGAGGACTATAAAATGTGCGGAAGATATTCGATGTCAGGATGAGGATCTTCTATCCCATACCGTGGTTTACTTGGTATCTCGACAAATCTCAATTATATATATATAATTTTCATTTTTATAAGTCAATGATTGAGATTTATCCAAACATTAAAGGGATTAGTGAGAGGAGCCAAAGATTCATGTCCGGTCGGAATTGTAGTTGCCATATTAAAGAGGTTAGGCACCTCTAATTGATATGATGTACTGATCAATTACGTCCACCAACTGCTTTCACTGAAATTCTAGTTGATATCTCAAAGTACAATACCATGTTAGACAACATAAGGAAATCGGAAGAAAAATAAATGATGCATTTGTTATACTGAAAACCTCATAATGAAGGAAAATATTTTATGTGAAAATTATTTTCAAAGAAAATGATTAGTTTTCCTTTATTTGGGGTTTAGGGGAAATGATTTCCCTTTTACTAGAAGGATAAATGGTTTTCCCTTGATATGAGCTTGTTGTTTCAAATGCAGGGAAAACGTTTGCAAAATCAACTAGGTTTTTGTCATTCAAACATTGAAAAGTCAAAAAATAATTCCTCAGAAATAGTTTTCATTCAACCAAACAAATCCTAAATGTGAAAAATCCTACACTATATTAGGAAAGAATTATCCACTATTGCATTTTAGCTAATTTAATCATAAACCTTTCCATTTTACTAATTGAGTTGTAAACCTTTTTAAGTTTTGCCAATTAAGTTAATATAGCTAGTTTTAACCATAAATCATTTGATAATGCCTACGTGGGACAGTCGGCACTAACATCGAAATTTTTTATAATTTTTTTTATTTTGTTTATTTCTTTCCCTTTTTTTCTACCAAGTTCGGCAAGAGCCAGTTGACCTTTGTCAACCACAAGTGAGGGCTTTTTGATTAGTGAGGGTCAGCTGGCCCTTGCCTATGATCAATGAGGATTGGCTAGCGGCCCTCATTGAGTTTGGAAGAAATAAAGGAAAAAGAAAGAAAAAAAAAAAAGCAAAATATAAAAATTATTAAAAATTTATATATTTTTAAAATTATAAGAATTTAAATAATATTTAAAAATTGTCAATGGCTAAAACATGAAAGATAAGGCTAAAACGATGTTGTTTTGGTCCAAATATTATTTTTTAATCTAATTATTATTTTAGTTATATCAAGAAATAAATTAAATTTTTAAAAAAGAAAAAAAAGTGGATGGAAGGTAATCGACTTACCTTTTTTTTTTTTTTTAAGTTTTTTTATTTTATTTATGACTTAAAAAATTTCTATTGAAAAATTTAATTTTGATTAAAATGACATCATTTTAGCAATATCATTGTCATATAGGAGACAGGAAATTAAAAAAAAAAAAAGGCATGTCAACATTTTCCGCTAACCAAGTTAGATGAAGTTAACAAAATGACTTGATCGTATTTTTTTTTTTTTTAAGTTTTAAATTTAATTGCATTTTTATAAAAGGTTTTAGGACTTCTAGTGGACTTATTCTAGAATTTAATCAATGATGTTATAACTACAATGCAGAAATTGAAAGATAACATTTTTGTTTTGTGTTGAGGGCCTTTGAAGAGTCTGATATGGCTATTTGAAGCCCAAACGATAGTTTCCAACAATGGTTACAAACAATTTCCAAACGGTTACATTAATTCAACTTCCTTAACTGGTTTTTTTGACTCCACTATCTTGATGGATTGATGGTTACTTCTTTGACGGTTGTAGTCAAAATTGTCGAGTCCACTTTTAGCCGATTCCTTCAAGCTATAGATTCACACGTTGTTGACTATTCTGTCCATAAATGACCAAACTCTACTTTCATTGATTAAGTTTATCACATGTCGATAATAATAAAAAATTGATCATTTTTTGGTGTAAACAGCCTTCCAAGACAAACACAAAGGGTAACTTTCTGTGCAGTTTCAGTGAATAACGGGGACTAATCTAGCTGCACAGTTCGGTTTGTTAGGTCCAACTCTAAACCAAGTTACCCTGAACTGCAATTAACATCATTCTTGAGTGCTCATTTGGTTTGAGGAGTTGGTCCGTGTCCTTTTTATGTTTCTCTTAACGACGACGAAGATTGCCTTTGGTCCTTTTAATAGGTACATCCTAAGATTAGGAAATTCGCCCTTAATATCATGGGCTGAGTGGGTCATGACCCGAAGCCCTGGTAAGGGGCATGATCATATGAAATTATTTTTAGATGGCGAGCTCTCTACCTTCATAATGTTCCCAAGTTGGGATTTGCAAGGTTTGAGTTACGATAACACATAATCATGATCAAGCAATCAAATTACACAATGACAGATGTGAGGGACTTCTGGTTGTTCGTTTCTCTGTCTCTCCAACAACTATTAAGGACATTGGTGACGCCTTTCCAATGGGTTTCTGATTTCAATTTTTTTTTTTTTTTGGGTATGAAAAAAGGCAAAAGTCAAATATAAAAAATTAACGTCGTAAATTTATTATCCCTATTCTATCACATAATAAAATATGAAGAAACTATATAGGAGATAATGAAAAGAAACTAGTATCCAAACGCATATTAATTCCAAAATTAACAAGTTAGTCAATAGAATAATTTCTTTTTAAAAGGTCATGTTGCACTTTAAACTCTTTAGTTATTTGATATCTTTAAGTAAAGTAGGGTTAGCATTATATATTATAAACTCTGGACTAACAAAATCAATGATGACTTTGGAGTCAATCTCAATGACGATCTTATTAAAATCAAGTTGTTTTGCGAAGTTGAATCCCAACTATAAAGCTCAAAGTTCTGCTTGTGTCGAAGAACATTTCGAGGAAAGAACATTTCTAAGAATGCAACAAAACCACCAAACTAGTCACTCAATTTGTTTCTAGATAAATACCTTGTGCTAACTGTCACGACCTCCCTTTTCCTTTCAATGCTCCTTCAACACAAGTGTGTGCGGAGGCTAATGGATCGCTAAGTGTTAGGCTTAGCCCGAGCCATTTCAAGGCTACCAATTCATGACTTACAGTTCGAGTTTTTAATTGTAAGTCAATTTTAAATAGGAGTCGCCACTAATCGATTTTAAGTGGATCGATTAAAAATCAATATAAACTACTGAAAAAAAGTATTTTTACTCCTGCATAAGAAATCGGGGACTATTAATTAATCAATTATTATTAATTAATCAATTAATGCTCTTTTGATATCTAATCTTGTTTAAACCCTAAAACTTTTTGGATTTTCAAGAATTTTCCATGCATTTGTGGAGAATAAAAACCATCTTTTAGGCTTTTTCTGAGTTCTTGGAAAATATAAAATGTTTTTGGGTTTTTCTAATTTTTTATTTTTTTTATTAAAAATAATGTTATATTATACTATTAAGATGACATTATAATATCATATTATAAAATGGATCCGGGTCGGGTCTTCATATCGAGCCTGAACCAGAGCCAACCGAGGATCCGCGGGCCCCGGCCTCCAGGCGCAGGGCCTCATCAGGCTGGGCTCGGCACATTGAGCCCAATCCGCCCTGACAACAACAAAAGATAAATAAAAGAAAGCCTGAGCAGAGTCCACCCAAGACCACCGGACCAAGCCCATGTCCGTTTAAGCCTACGCACGCTCGGCCCACACCTGTCATTAACCCATTAGAAACTACCCTACCCGAGTAAAGACCCACGCCCGACCCGGTTCACGACCCGCCCCACACCTGTCATTATCCGCGTGGGTTGCAGGGAAGAGGAAAGAAGGAGGAAGGAGGGGGTAGAGAGAGGCCGGGCCGGGCTGAGGAAAAAAGGCTAGGCCGTGGGCCAGCGTGGGGGCAGAAAAAGAAGAATGGGGGCTGGGCCGAAAATAGCGTAAGAAAAAAAAAAAACAAAACTTAGTATATGCAAATAATATCCATACCTAGGTAAAGTGAATATCATTTTTGTTTAGGGTTAAATTGATGCCTAATTTTCTGTATAATTTAATTCTAAATACTTAGCCAAAATTTAGGTGTCAAAGTCAACAAGCTACGGTCTGTCTTTAGATACCCAATTAATATTCATTTTAATTGGTACGTGGAGTATCCCATTTGACAAAAATCATAGAAGCGCATGATCCACGTAACGTTGAGCTATTAATAGACGAAGCTTTAATGATTCCTTTGTGTATGACTAAATTACTTGTTTTGAATTTGAAAGAAAAACTAAGTTATTTTGAAAAAAGTGACTTGTTTCTCCATTACCAAAAAAGATATACACTTGCTTTAAAAATTATGGACCAATCATTATGAAAATTCGATCGCCCCTTACTAACAAGATTGAATTTAATCATTGTGACAAATTCATTGAGAAGAATTCTCCCAAATATTGTTGTGGGAAAAATTCAAGTCATATCGTATGAATGATTGGACAACAATTAAAAAGAAAGTTCACGATTGTAGTTGCCATCTATAGAAGTTTTAATGGCACTGAATGTATCGATCAATTACGTCTGCCAATTTTAGGAAATTGGAAGAGAAATAAACAAGTGTTCATGGCACGGCGAATTGCCATAAATATTGATCAATTACGTCCACCAATAAATTTCCCTATAATGCTGGTTGATATCTCAAAGCAAATTGCCATGTTAGTCTATATAAGGAAATTTGCAGAGGCATATATCTGGAAAATGTTACATTATCTTAATAATAACATTTATGACGTTAGAAAAACATTATGCACCAAATTTATGTATTCAGTAGAAGCACTTCCGTTTATATCTATTGAAAAAAAAAAACCTACAAGTCCAAATAATATTATATGTCATAATTTTCAAGTATAGAACCGAAAAGAACAAAATATGAGAGAAAATTTTCAGTTGATGTTAAACCCATCTGAAACCTTTTCATAATCATGAGGATTTCAAATTTATTTAATTCACTCATTATGTTCACGAATTTCACTCGATCAAGCCAGACATAATACAAATAAATTGAAGAATGTCTTCTTTTTCTGGCCTTATAGAAAGATTGGCACCAGAGAATACTACATGGTATCAAGAACATGATAAATTACTTTTACGAGCTTATGGCCAAAAACAGTTAATTCCACAATTCAGTTGTAATTGATCACAAGTCAGTCTCATATTGCAATAAAAATAATTAAATTTCATAAAAGCAATAAGTTACCAACAAATTATCCGAAAAGAAAAAAATCCATACTTTTCTTTATCTAAAGTGGTTTGACACTTGGCGACATTTAGTGAAATCTTTTGGTGTCGAATGAAAAAACAAAAGTTGCCTTTATTTCATCCTTGACTTTGGACTCAATGTTGTCGAGAGAATCAACATCAACACCGAAGCGGCAAAGCAAGAAAACCACAAATTAGGTATGGGAATTGAAATCCAACATCATTACAAGAGCCATGAACGGAAGAAAGAGAAAGTAGACAAAGTACCAAACAGAGGAAACAAAGTTATATTTTTCCTGGTACATGATGCATCGAACATGTAGGGTTAAGTGGTAACTGGTGGGCAGCTATCAGTATTAGATAGTATTAGATAGGACCACATGGTCTCTCCCTCTCTCCCTCTCTCCCTCAATCTGTCTCTCTCTCTGTTTCTCTCTCTCTCGACCCGTTCCCATCGAAAAGACAAACCTCTTCATTCCATTAGGGTCTAGAACATAAAGCAACTCCCTCTTTCCTCGGTCTCTTTCTCTGTCTCTAATTGATGGGCGTGGCTAATTTCCCATGTTATCTATTTGAGTTCATTTCTTTTGAGTAACTTTTTTTTTTAAAATAATTACAAAAAAAAAATCCTAAACTTATTGCATTGTATGCCAATTTTGTCTAAAACCTTTTAGTTTGACTAATTTAGTTCTAAACATCTTGACAATATCCATTCGATCAATTTTGACTAAAAGTTGCTAACAGGGTTACCTACCGTCCTATGTAACATGGCCAACACTAATGAAAATAATTTTTGAAGTTAAAAATTTTCAATTATTTATAATTTTTTGTTTTGTTTCCTTTTTCTATGTCCCTTCTTCCTTCGTTAATTGCTAGTCCATATGAGGGTGAGCCTAGCGAGGTCAGCCCTCTCTAAATCCGGTGAGGGTTGCCTCTTTGGCCTTTGTCTGTGGTCGATTGCCTGAGCGGTTGAGGAAGAAGGAAAATAAAGAAAAAAACAAAACAAAACACAATGAAATAAACTAAAGGAAAAAAAAAAAAGTTGTAAAAATTTCAAAAAAAAAAAAAAAAAAAAAAGAAATTTTAAAAATTGTCTACATTAACACCTGCCGTGCCACGTTAGACAGCCAAATCAATGATTTCTAATTGAATTGGCAAAAGTATAATATGTTTGGGAATTCTTGGCTAATTTTTACCTTTTCTTTGGGTACACATTCTGACATGGGTATTTTGTGCCCTGTTCCACTACAGAAGCTCGAGAACTCACGTTGGGGGTGGCTTGCCCACAAGAGTCATGAAACAAAGGGGCTTCTGTCCTCGCATCATACTGCTCTTCGTTGGCGGCGGCGGCGGGCCGCCACGAAGTGCGCACTCGAGCAGAAGGTCATGAAGTCTTCTGTGGCTAGCTGTTGAGCGACGAGTGTGGACCTCTTGCCGGAGTTGTGCCCAATTCGCCGTTAGTCCGCCTTCATGTCATCAGGTTCTCTGCGAGCAAAAGAGACTTGCATTGGTAATGTATCTGATGATGATGCGTATAGGAATAGGGGAAAACACACGCTTGAGGGTTTTCTGTTCAGTCATATAACAATCTTTGAGATTCAGTTTTTTAAATTTACTCCAAGCTCCTTGAACAGAATGTTTACAAATCCTAGAATATGTGCAGTTAGCGATTTATTGATAACATGTCGGTATTCTCAAGTTCTCAACTTTAGTCCCACCTAAATTACAAGCCACATTTAACCTAATTAGCGATAATATGCGGTCCGTACACATCATAAATGGAGTCCATGTCACCTTGTACTGCAGATGGCGACTCTTTAACCACGTGACTAGAGCTGTCTATTTAATCGTGGAAAAGTCAGCGTGATAGTAAAACGCTGCGAATGGCATGGAGAGAAACGAAATAGACTTATTCCAAACATTAACATGATCCTTATCCCCATTGCCAACCCAATTGTGTACGTGCAGTTTGGTCTATCGTCGATTGGAGAATTTTTTATTGTTATTTTTTGGTGGTTCCACTATCCTTTCATTTTCTGATATAGTTTGGTTTCATATTATTATTTTTGTTTGAAAAGCAACTTTCCACGTAAATAACCGGACCAATAGTATCGGATTAACGGACTAGCCATGATATATATATATATATATATATATATATATATATATATATATATATATATATATAATTCTGAAGCAAACTGGAAGTAGTCTTTTTTTTTTTTTTTTTTCTTTTAATAGTAGGGAACTCCTTTTAGGAAATAGAAGAAACCAAACAAAAAAGAAGAAGAAGAAATCACCCGTTTTGGGATTGGAGGCCAATTGGTTTGGTCTAGTCTTGTTCCAAGATGGGGTGGACTGATTCCTAATTTCACAAACTGGGAACCAACAATACTTGATCAGATTTTTGGGTGGGAATTGACTCAATTTAGAACTGATCACTCCTAACACACTTCAGATAAATAGTCTGATTTTGGGTAGAGTTTTTAGATTTCATACCTTCTTCCCGAGGGTTGTGGGGGTTTGGTAGGAAGATGAGGCCTGATTTGCGTTGTTAAATTTGTCATAAGTTCCATGCATTGTGTCCCTAAATAATATTTTCTACACTGATCATTTTATTAAGATGCACGTATAAATTTGATAGAAAGTCCTATACCGGAAAAATGGTATGGTGTCGAGTAATTAAGATATCTTAGCCTTCTGTGGCTAGCTATTGAGTGACGAGCGCAGGACCTCTTGCCGGAGTTGTGCCCAATTCGCCGTTTGTCCGCCTCCGTGTCGTCAGGTTCACGTGAGCAAAAGAGACTTGCATTGATAATGTATCTGATGATGATGCGTATGGGAATTGGGGGAAAACACAAGCTTTAGGGTCTTCGGGTCAGTCATATAACAATCTTTGAGGATTCAGTTTTTTTAGATCTAACCCAAGCTCCGTGAACAGATTGTTTACAAATCCTGGAACATGTACAGAGCGATTTATTGATAACATGTCAATATTCTCGGGTTCTCAACTTTACTCCTACCTAAATTACAAGCCACATTTAACCTAATTAGCGATAATCCGCAGTCCGTAAACATCATAAATGGAGTCTATGTCACCTTGTACTGCGGATGGCGACTTCATAACCACGCGACAATGGCTTGATGAGGGAATCTTCTTTGTTCTTTCCAATCGATAGCTCATGCTCTTTACACTGATGGATTCCACTTTATATGTGCGGTCCCCTATCTCAGAGCTGTCTATTTAATAGTGGAAAAATTAACGTAATTGTAAAATTGGTCTAAGATAGGGGTGGTGTGGTCTAATTAGACTATGACGTTAATTGAACCAATTGGTCTGGTGTTGTCTTGTTCCAAGATTAGGTGAATCGATTCCTAGTTTCACAAACTGGTGACCGACCATACTTGGTCCAGTTTCAGGGTAGAAACCAACTCACCTTAGAACTGATCACACTTAACACACTTCATATGAATAGTCTAATTTTCAGTAGAGTTTTTAGATTTCATACCATTTTCCTGAGGGTTGTGGGGGGGGGGGTTTGGTAGGAAGATGAGGCTTGATTTGCATTGTTAAATTTGTCATAAGTTCCATGCATTGTGTCCCTAAATAATATTTTATACAATGATCCTTCTGTTAAGATGCACGTATAAATTTTGTTAGAAAGTCCTACATCGGAGAATTGGTATGGTATATATATATAGTAGTTGGTGCATAATTCATTACTTCAATTTTTGAGTGAAGGTGGATCCGATTGCATTGTTAACAACCTGAGATTTGGGTTTCCTCTTCACAATCTCCCCATATAAATGTATTGAATTTCTATTGCACTATCACAACATTTTCATATATGCTTAACTTGTATATTTTAATGTTCAAACTTGGTCTAACATAATATTTGTCGTTTGATATACTTTACTAGAATCATGTCAAGGGTTCAAAGACCAACTTGGACTTTGGATCAAACCATGTCAAGTTGGTGTGGAAAGAACGGCAATTTCCCAGTCAAATGTTGGAGACAGCTCAAGAAAGTTTCCTTCTAAAAGTTTGAGATAGATATTCTCCAAGGAGATGGTATTTGTTCAATGCCGTTGATGATCAGAACATGATCTCCTGCTTGGTGGCTTCCAATGGAATTCGTGGAGAATTTTCAGGAGTTCAAGTGCTGATCGTGAAGTGCAACCATGACAGAACAAGTTTGTGTTTGAATTTAATAAATCCTGTGATGAGACTTGCGTAACTCCTTTGTGAAAAGAGATGGGAAATGAACACCATGTGAGTTATTGGGTGTGATTGAAGGCTAAAAAACACTGAGCCTATTTGAGTGATCCAGGTAATATTATAATTTCCTTTGTATCATTTAATTTATAATTGAACCCCGTGTTTCTCTCCCTATGAAGTAAGTGACACTGATTGAACTAGTGAATCCAATATCTGAGTTACCTTTGTTTATCACCGTTTGACCGAATATTTTGCAACATACTCGATGGGCAATCCATACCACTTCCGTTGCATGTACTAGCGAACCATCGAAATGTGTAAATGATATGGTTCAACCCAACACTCTCACCCTTGAAATTCTGACAGTCACCTCTGTGCTTCTCCTGTTTCTATTGCAGTACCGACTGTGATCGAAAGTGATTCTTTTGATGATGGAACGTAAAACAAGTGAAAGCCCAATAATACAGGTGACTTGGTGATGTAATAATGTGGACGTTATGAGTTCAATGCATGCATTCCGAAAATTCAATGCAAAAATGACACCAGAACCAACGTGGGAACCTTCACGTTTTTCTATTTAAAGAAGGTGAAGTTGTTCAGGAGGCAGTTCATCTTATTAGCTCAAGAAACATGGCAGAGCAGGTGCGAAATCCGCATTCACTTCAGCTTGCCTCTCTATCTCATTGATCTTCTCGATTTCTTCTATTTGATTCTCTTCCAGTTCTTCTCATTCTGATGTGTCATCTAAATTTTGGAACTTAGTTTCTTGACTATACTTTCCCAACGTTGTAGCTAGTTTGGTTATGCTTGCTTTCAATGTTATAGGTCACTGAGATGGCGATCAAAGTGGATCTTCAGTGTCGTCGCTGTTACAAGAAGATCAAGAAAATTCTGTGTGAGATCTCTCGTGAGTCTCTCGCCTTCACCTCAATTAATTAATCTTTATACTTCTCTTATTGTGTCGATGAATAACAGAGGTATGCATCAATTCTTCTTCTTTCCTTTTCTCTTTCTCCATAGTACATGTGTCAATTCTATTGTGTTATGTAGGGATGTGCAAAACGGACTGCCCAAATTAGGAATCATCGAATCAGACTCAATTGGCCAGTTTGGTTTGGTTACCAGGAGTGTTGGTCTAGTTCCCCATTCTAAGGGGGAACTAGACCGGATTGGACCAACTAAATATGCATTTTTTTTTTATTTCTTTAAAAAAATTAGTGGGTTTAGTTTATTGTTTATACGGAAATAAAAGCCTATAATTGAACAATAAGATATCTTGATGGAAGTATAGGATTTTTGAGCTCTTAATCCATTTCCAGTCATTGTTTGGATAATAAGATATCTGAATAGAAACATGGAAAAGAAAAAGAAAATAGTAACCGGTTCCATTGGACTAGATCGGGAACCGATCATCCGTATTGTATAGCATCTTTAACTGTTGCTATCTATGATGAACAGCACCGAGTGTTTGTAATACTTGGAGCTAATAATACTGTGTGAACGCAGAAGTAAAAGATACAGCCTTTGACGAGAAACAAAACACAGTGAAGATCAAAGTGGTGGGTTGCGATCCCGAGATGGTCCGACGAAAGATATGTTGCAAGGGAGGAGATATCATTCTACGCATCGACATTATTCCCCCCAAGCCTAAAAAAGAGGAAAAGCCCCCTCCACCGGTGCTAGGTTGCCCGCTGGGATATGTGATCAGGAAGGTGTATGTTTGTACCTCATGTCATATTCAGGGTTGTGGTCGGTTCTGTCCATGCAACTGTCACTGCGAGGGGCCACCAATGTGTGCTGATGGATGCGGGAGGCCAGCCCACGAGTGCAGATGTAACAGGCCACCGATGTGCCATGGTGGGTGTGGAAGGCCAGTCCACGAGTGCAGATGCAAGAGGCCACTGATGTGCTATGATGGATGTGGGAGGCCGGTCCACGAGTGCAGATGCCAGAGACCTATTTACCCACGATGTTGCGATCGCTGCAGCTATGGAAACGCATCTTCATCATGCCTGCAACGTTGTGACTACGGAAGGCCGCCGGTATGCACCAATGCCGGCTACGATTGCGAAACTCCCTGCTCACTTATGTGAGGAGAGTTTTGAGGTATTGATTGAAACGAGGTTTCCCATGACTTGGTGTTTTTACGAGATCTATCGAATCATGAAAGTCCCTGTTCTCTCGATGCTCTTTTCACTGCCTCAATAAATACCAACAATTGAGTTATGAAATGAGATTTTAGCAACAGTTAAAATTTACTGAGGCATTGAGGGGAGCACGGTATATAGTATGTTCCATTTGCATCCTGATTATGTGTGTGCAAGAAGGTTGATATGTTGTATTATTCTTACCATAGGTTTAAACTTATTACCCCTTGTATTACCTATCACCTACGGTGGTCTTTAATGTATTTGCTGATTTGATGCTTGTAATATACGGTTATGGGTGTATCATGGCCAATAAGTTTATTAGATGATATTACGTACTCTCTGAGTTTTCTTTTTCCATTTCATTTTGTACTTTGGGGTCCATAGGAACCATTCATTAGACATAAAAAAGAGAGAGAGACAGAGACAGATTATAAAATATCAACAATTAGAATGAGCTTTGGAATACAAAAGGAGTATACTAAATAGAATTTTTTGGAATAATGATCCAATCAGTCCTAGACATGTTGTACATATGACAATTTAATCCTAAACATTTCGATTTTATTAAGTCAACTCTAAACTTTTGCGGAAAATTTTAACGTAGTCATTCTAGCTCACTTTTTCTAGAAATTGCTAACGTAGTAGTCCAATCATTGCTGATCATTTTATGTAACACACAACCACATTAGCAATCTTCGGCGAAAATTGGCTGAAATGACTATATCAGAATTTCACATAAAAATTTAGGATCAACTTAGTAAAATTGAAAGAAGAATTATAATTGAATTGTCATCCATATGATAGGTTCAAGATTGATTAGATAGTTTCCTTAAAAATTTCCCTACGGTGTTTTCAAGAAAGTTTAGAATGGATTTGATTTTGTGAAAAGCCAATCTGCTCATGTTTAAAGCAAAATTGTTTAGTGTCGTTCAAATTTTAGTTTCAAATTTGCATTTTCACGATATTTATGAAAACATCTCCAAATAAAGATGTTTTATGATATTTACAAAAAGAAAAAAAAAAAAAAAAAAAAAGAGGTGTTTTATGTTACCAGGGATCCTTTCTTCCCGCCGTCCTTCCATTAGGAAACGTTAATGAAGGAGTTGATGAGGCCTTACGGTGCATGTCATATTCCTTGACTACGTTGCCCCATCAATCTCTAATTGGTTTCTCTCTGTTCTCAACTTACCACGCTTTTCACGAGAGCTTGAATTCTCCACGACTCTAGTTTCTCCTATAGTCTTGTCTTTTTGCTGAACAAGACAAGGCCATCCACGTGCCACTTTATGAATCGCGCCGAGTCGAAAAGGACAGTGGGGATCTAGGAGAACTGCTAGTCCTTGGCTTGTTTATAGGGGAGAAGACGACATTTCCCTCTTTCATTTGAAATGATTGATAACAAATAAGAATAGACCAATAAATATTGCATCTTGAATCCTACAAAAATAGATAATGATAGGATAAAATCCGACAAAACATATGTAGTCATCTTCAACACATGCAGAAAACTCAATCACCGAAATTTCTTAGTATCATTGCTCTTGTCTTACTTAACGTTTGTTGGCACCTAAATTTTGGTGACTCATTTAGTTATTTATCACTTTTTTTTAAAAAAAAGATTAATTTTTATCCCAAAGAATAGAATTAAAATTGCAACTTATAGTTTTAGGAGAATCTTTTTTTTTTATTCTATTTTTGTATTAGACCGATAGTGAATGTTGATTTTTTATACAAATGAGATTTTTCACATATTCTAGTAATATATATCATGACATATTTTTGGATAAAAAGAAAAATTTCGGATGGAATATTTGAAAAATAAAAAAGAGAGTATTGCGTGGGGTGCATATATTTCTGTGAAATTGGTATTCATGCACGTTTGAAAAGGAAATGAAATATTTCACGAAGATCAAATCCTTGGCCTATAAAAAGGTTGCTCACATGCAGAGGGGGGGACCTTTTTCTTTTGTATTTTTCCGGTTCAAGAAACAACACAAAGAAAGGGAAAAAGTCTTTTTCGTTTTTGAGGGAAAGAAGTCAAGGTCGGCAAGGGGAGAAAGTACAGCAGAGAGGGGACGTGCGACAGGTGAGAAAAAGCAGCAAACAGTTCGTCTTCCTCGCGCGGGCGTCTTCGCCCCCCGCCGGCCTCCGTCCGCGCCAGCCAAGCAACGCCGGCTGCTGTTTCGCTGTCGCCGGAGCTCCGTCCGCGTCGCTGCGCCAGCGTCTCCGCCCGTCGACCTTGCAGCACCTCCGCCTGACACCCTGACGGCGCACGCCTCTGCTTACCCGACGGCGGCGCCTATCCCCGACGCCCAGCTGCCGTTGCCACTTGCGCCGGAGCCCCACTCACCTGTCGCCGGCCTCCACCCGACGACCCGCAACCTGCTCGCCTCCGCCTCGCCTCCACCTGCAGCGCCTGTCGACCCCTCCGCCCGAGCGCCGCTCGTCGCCTCGCTGCAGCCACCAGCAGCACCATCGCCGCCCGCCAGCATCCGCCAGCAGCCAGCAACGCCTCCTCCGTCGCCGACGCCTGCAGCAGCTCGCCACCCCGAGCCTCTGATTGCCGCATTGCTGCTGTCGCACCACCGCCAGTAGCACCTCTGCAACCGCGAACACCAGCAGCACCTCCGCCCGCGACCTGCTCGCCCGTCGTCGCTGCTGGTCCGCCCACCAGTCGCTGTGCCTCCCGCTGCCCAACGCCCGCGCCACCATCTCCGACTGCGTGGGTCGCAAATCCCGCGCGCCGGTCCTTTAAAAAAAAAAAAAAAAAAAAAAAGTCAAAGGTAGTCTTTTCTTAGTTTTTTTTAATCAAGTTTCGTTATTATTTAAATTGAAATATTGGACGTCGATATTCATTTTATGAATATTTCAGGCATTATCCGTAAGGTTTTGCTATAATTATTAATTTGATCCATAAGACATCCGATCATTTTTTTTAATTGATATTTGAGGCATTTGGATAGTGTTTTGATTATTAAATCATTATAATTATTAATTTAGCCTAAAAGACTTTGGATCAAATTTTTAATTATTTTAAACTTTATTATATGTTATGATGTTTAGGGTAAACTAATCATTAATTTAATCCGTGAAACAATAGATTATTTTTTCAATTGTTTTAATCCTTTATTTGATGAATATTTTGAGTGATTTAGGTATAATGTTTATCTGATAATTGCTTGTCATAGAAAAACACTAAAAATCAAAATAAAAATCAAAATCAAAGCTTGCATCGGAATATGTTAATTTCATAAATTAGGATTGCTTTTTTAGATAGCGTGTTAGGATAAATAGGACTCCATTATCTAGCTGGAATATGATTGCACATAGGTTAGGGTTATATCTAAATAACATTTTAAAGATAGGGTCTTAGATAATGTTTGCACATTTTAATAATCTCATTTTTCTTAAAAAATAGTTTTCTAAGGTAGGATAGGTTTTAAGTCAAATTAACCCCTAAAACATTTTAGAAAGTTATTCATTTTAGGCATTTTAATTAGGTTTCTTTTTTATTACGAATTTTAATAAAAAAAACAAAAAACATTAGGTGGATGTCAAATAGTTTGCATGTTAGGTCAATTTAATTAGAAATTGCTTGTTAGTAATATTAGGTCACGTAGTTTAAATACGTGCTATATAGTAAAGTTCTAATTTCAAGATAAAAGAAAAAAAAATAATTGCTTGCTTTGTGTGTTTAATTCTTTTGAACAATTTATTTGATTCATTGAGTGTTTAATAATAGTTGAGCATCCATGTAATCACCTCATTTGTATGATAGTGATTTAGGTTTAAAATAAATCCAAATTGCTTGCAAAGATATTTTTGAAAATAAGAAAAATGGTACTGAAAGGGAATTAGAGAAATCTAGTATAATCAAGTCCCCGTACTCAAAGTCTCTGATTCATAGAAGTAAAATAATTCTTTCATTATTTTACCTAGGTGTCTAATTGACCTATCATAAACTAATTAGTGCGACTCCTAACTAATAATCTTTTGTATGCTAAATATATGAACCTAAGTCGTGAATTGGTATGGGCTTAGGAGAGTTCAAGCTAAGTTTAAGACTTAGCAGTCCATTAGCCAAACCCTTAGGTGGTTCGGCCCGGTTTGGGGAGGTCGCAACAATGTTAATTGAGGAGCCTAAAAAATGTGAGAAGAAGAATGGTATGTGCAACAATTGTTTAGTGTGTATTAAATATTTCAATCATCCACTATGCATATTTATCATGTAATATCATAAACTCATAATCCCAAATCAAATATATAATATACATCGAACACAAAATATTAGTTATATCTTATCAACTTAACCTTTTTTGTATCGGAAATACTCATTTCAAACCGATATCATTGAATCATACATTAATGGTCTATTCTATTAATAAAAGTCATTAATCTATTTTTAGATTTGTATATGGCTATTTTGGCTTTTATGAATTTTTCCAAGTTGATTGTCCTATTTCTATGACTTTCTAAGTTGAAAATCGAGACAGTGGACCATGTGGTGGGCCTAGGCTCTTCGCTAGGCCGACAAGTTTGGGCTTTGGCATGACAATGCATTGCATCCACCATCATGACTTCGTGATTAGTCTTATCCATCTGAAATTCTTCTTACGTTGTGAAACTGACATCTTTTCTAACTTATGTACAAACAACAATTCTATACACTTGATTAATTAACAAGATTTCGATTGAAATACACATGATTGTTTGTTCAATAAGTTTGCAAAGCCTAGTATGCCACGTTAGTTTGTCGTTCTAGGGATTGAAAAGACTCCTAATTATGTGCAACATTTCAATTAGTTCTCTCACCAAGTGACATGATTTGTTAAACCTTGCCTAGAAAATATAGGTATAGGGCGACAGGGATAGCCGAGTTGGGCGTGATCTCTTGTTTCATCATTGAGGTTGGGGCCATGAAAACGAAAGAAGAGACAAGTCAAGAACATGATGGCAAATTAGGCCTAGACACGCAGGTGTGGGCCTCAAATTGTTGAAGCTAGTAAGCACCAATTCCTTTAGGGAAAAAGGAGTATTGAAGAAGAAGCGCAAAGCAAAGCAATCCACCTAAGTGAAAAAAAAATGGCTTAGCTAGCAATTTGGGTTGATTGAATCAAGAGTCTACCATCCCACCTTGTATGTAAATTAGACCATTTTTTGAGACTGAAACGTCAAATTGTACAATAGGAAAGATAATTAGGGGACTAGAAATATTTGAATTAGGGATCTCCTATTTTCATATTATGTAAAATTTTGTAGGACCACTAACAACTAGTCTTAAAGTTTAAGATATCTGATGGTGTGGTTTGATATTTAGATAATCTAATTGAATTGCACTTCCAATTGGATTAAGAATGTCATTCGAGAATTTACATGTTTGTAAGGAGTTGTTCCAAAGTTTATTTTATCTTTTCACGATAGGCATCAAAATATTTACCCAAGATTCTTTTAATCAGCATGGCTTAAACGCCTAGAGGTGAGATAATGAGGACTCCATTTTTGAATCCTAATGTGAATGGGGCCAAATCTCTTAAAAATGGATCTTCCTCCCAGCTCTTGAGGGTGAACAGGCAATTTCGAAAATTTTGAGTGTTTCATTGAGTTTAACTATAGTATGAAGAACGCTCATGAAACTTTCACAATAAATAATGATGATAAAAGCACAATAAAATGATCTTCCTAACCATAAATAAAAAAATGCTTTAGCCGTTCAGTTTTCGTGATTAAGGATGGTTTTTACTTTGCAAGATACATTAATGAGTCTCCGAAGCAAATGGGATTTATTTCTGGCAACAAGCTATGCGAACATGTTGGACGACAAGATGGAGCAAAATGTAGAGGTTCTGACCAATGAAAACAACACGTAGACACACACATATATAAGTACATAAGAAGTGCTAAAACTTATAAGCCAGCTGCGGTTGAGTGCAAAAACTTTTAGAAAGTACAATGAAGTCCCCAAACTTATCGAATTGGTGCAATCGAGTTATTCATTTGATTTCTTCAATTCAATTAATAAAAGATGCTAACATGGATTTTTTTTTCTCTTTTCTATGTGGTGCTAACTTTAACTAAAGTACCACTATTTTGATCTACTTATTAGTTTTACCTCACATCTTACTTGAATTAGATTTAAAAAAAAAAGAAGATATTTTTTCAAAAAAGAAATTAAAAAAAAAAAAGAATACAAAAATGTCATGTTAGATTTTTCGTTAATGTGTGTGTGGGTGTGGGTGTGTGTGTGTGTGTGTAACTGCTCCTTCTACCATCTTATTCAACCTCAGGACTTTTAAGGTTGAGTACTTTAAGTTGTAACTAGTCCTTCTACCATCTTATTCGACTTTAAGACTTTTACGGTGGAGTACTTGAAGGACAAGGCATCTTGCAATTCTTCATGACGCTAAAGTTTGATCAGCTCCAAAGTGTAATCTATCTCTAACTCACCTGAAAAGGCATTTTAAGTATAGAAGCAAATGTCCAACGGCAATGGGCCTTGTGTGCTCTATGCAGCACATCGAAGCCATCTAAGAAGAAGTTGGGGTCCAATACCTTCCAGGCTACGGGAAAACCATAGGCAAATGTCCAATGTTTGTTGATATATGTTGTAATTGGCAGCACATCAAATGCAGATCTTTTGTAATTATGTTGGGAGCTATAAAAGTTGACAAAAAATAAAACAAGGAGCAATAAAAGAACACTAGAAATTTACGTGATTCAGTTCGAATGTCGAAATCTATGTTCTCGGGAAGAGCCAGCAAATTATCCATTATAAACTGGAGAATTACAGGATTACAATTATTTACACGTTCGAGTGTTTTCCAGCCCTAATATATACCCAATACCCATAGTGTTTAAAAATCAACTTGACAGACTCGATCTATGCACAATTCTTTCCGAGCACATGTCTCTCTTTCTCTCCTGAGCTTGTTTCCCTACAGCCTCCGATGTCCTCCTTCTATAGGAGCATGGGAAGAGAACAAGATAGATGGAGACGCTTATGGATTTCAACGGTGGCACCTACTTCTATATCATGCCCCTCCATGTAGTTGAAGGTGATATGTGCACATGACCATCATGCACGAGCATAGCTGCTGCCGTCCCTCTCTCTTCATTCATCTCTCTTCATCTATCAACAAAAGACAAAAAGAAGCACACAAAAGATGACCAAGAGAGGAGAAGGGATTCAGCGCCTAGAAGATAGGCTTCTGAAGCAGTAAAGGGCGCCCACCAATTTCCATGGGCATGCATGTGTCACGGCCTGAAAGTTAGCATGTCCAAAAGGTTTCCATGGCACGAGCGTGACACATTGATGACCCTCGACTTATGGTCTCGAGATGTAGAGTATTCTCCTAAGGGTGGGCGATACTATATTTGTATGCATACGATATAAATGTGAGTAACTGGTAGTTGGCTATAAATGTCGGTGGTTGGTAGATGGGGAGGTGCAATCTCCACCGTTAGATCTAAGGGAGATCTACGGTTGGAGTTTGATTTATACTTGTATATAAAGGGGTGTCTTCTCTCATTGTATTCTCATTCACAAGCAATACAAAAACCAGAGCTTCTCTCTCTAAGAGTTGTTTCTCTCTCTATGTATGAGTCTTGTGAGTCGAGTGTGAAAGGCTGCTTAGGGGTAAAACCTTAAAGCCGCACGCGTGAATCGAGGAGTGATCGAGAGTTGATCGATCAGCCCGTGACAAGTGGTATCAGAGCTGATTTGCAATCCAAGCGCAAGTACAATGGCTGATCCACGATCTGATGAGGCGTTGGTCCTGGGTGATGACTGTGCTGATCATGGGCGGAACGCCGAGAAGGGCGGTGTCAGGGGGAAGAAGACCCGTGGTTGTTCGAAGGAGCCTGTGGGGGATCTTGTACAACGGATGGCGAAGCTAGAGTTGTTCGTCTCCAATGTCCAAGGATCGGTTGATGACCTAACCCAGACCGTGGACGGAGTTGATGCCAGAAGGAAGGAGCTGGTTGCGGAAGTACAAGAGCTCAAGACCGGCATGGGAGAACTCCGCCACGAGTTGCTGGGGACCCTACAGGAGGAACTAGCACAACGGTACGAACCCTTAGAGGCCACAATGACGACCGTGCGCACGGAGATAGCGGAGCTTACGAGTAAACTCGCTGAAGCACGAGTTGCACGCGTGAACGGTGTGATCACAGTGCAAGGTCCACGAGTGAACACGCCGAAGCCAAAGGAGTTCCGGCGCTCGCGGGTGGCCAAGGACGTTGACAACTTTCTGTGGTACATGGAGCAGTACTTCCAGGCCATAGGAATCAATGACGACCAAACACGGGTAAACACTGCATCGATGTATTTAGCTGATAGCGCATTGTTGTGGTGGTGTCGTCGATCCCTTGATAGGTGCGAGAATCCTATCACGACCTGGGGTGGATTCGTCAAGGAGTTCCGACGGAACTACTTCCCCGCTTATGTAGAGGAGGAAGCTCGTGACGAGCTGAAGTGTCTCGAGCAGAAGGGTGGTGTGCGCGACTACATCAAGCGGTTCTCAGAGTTGCTACTCTAAATCCCCTCGATGAATGAAGCCAAAACGTTTCACCAGTTCATGGGCGATCTCAACCCATGGACGAAGCAAGAGTTAAAGCGGTACAACATGGGAGATCTCACTATGGCCATGACCGTAGTCGAGTCGCTCGTGGAGTACAAGGTGTCGCCTTTCACATCCTGACCGGACAACCATCCAAGGGACAAAGGCACTGGTGGGGGAGATCGGGGTAGATTCAACAATCGCCCGACTAGAGCTAGACCGCCGAATGGTCCTCACCCTCACTGGGCTAATGTGGGACAAAATGGAGGTGGGCAAAGGAAGGTACGCTCATATAGCTATTTCTTTTGCGATGGTCCGCACATGGCGCGGGATTGCCCGAACAAAGCCAAGCTGGCTGCTCTTTGCAAAGAAGACGAGCCTAGGGAGGAAGCGTGGTTGGGATCACTGCGACTCCTTAGCACAATCAAGGCCAAGAAGGCAAAGGAGCCTAAGGGCTTGATATTCGCAGACGTGAAGATCGGAGTGACCACGATGAGTGCGCTCATGGACACAGGAGCATCCGACATCTTCATCTCGGAGGAAGCATGAAGAAACTTAACCTGCGGGTTGAGAATGAAGCCGGTTGGCTCAAGACCGTGAACTCAAAGGAAGTCCCTACGATCGGGGTTGCAAGGGACGTGGAACTACAACTCGGGTCATGGAGAGGGAAGGAGACTCTAGAGGTAATTCCACTTGATGACTATGATATTGTCATTGGAATTAAATTTCTAGATAGGATCCATGCTGTTGTAGTTCCCTTTGCGGAATGTATATGCGTGTTTGACAAGAATAGCCAATGCGTGATTCCGGTCCATCGTGAGTCGGAGCGTGATCGGAAGATGATCTCGGCCATACGACTCACCAAAGGAATAAGGAAGGGGGAGGTGACCTTCCTAGCAGCCTTGAAGATCGAGGATGACAAGGGCGAAGGGAAGGAAGTCCCGACGGAAGCAACCCAAGTCCTCGACTCGTTCAAGGATGTCATGCCTTTGGAGCTGCCAAAGAAGTTCACCACCCAAGATATAATCAGCAGCCGCGCACTTGCAAGCGGAAAGGCCCACCACAAATTATATCTAGAGGTGATGTATCTTAAATTAAGCCTAGTAGTTCTCAAACTTAAATTAGAAGGAGAATTTCGGTTCGGTTCGGGTTCGGTTTTTCGGTTTTTCGGTTTTTGATTTTTAGCCTTTGGTTTTCGGTTTTTTGATTTCTCCCTTTTAATGAAATCCATGGCTTTCTCAAGTTCTCAAACGGTTTTTTTTGTGTGAACTAATTTATAAGCTGAATTTTATCCTAACAAGTGAAAATCTGTGGTCCATACCCATCATAGAACTCCACCTTTGTCATATATTTCATACATCACACTAGATAGATATCATATTCATGGAATATGATTCGCTGGTCGTAGTTCTAAGCTTTTGTTCAGGCAATCAATTTAATCTGATCCTTACTTGCACTGTGGATGGCTACTTCCCAACTAAATGGACGGTGACTTGATAAACTAAGCTTATTGTTCTTTTTAATCAACGGCTACTTCCTCTTTACAGAGATGAATCCCACCGCCGCATTCGCGGTCCCCAATCATTTTTCAAATCTAAATATAAATTTCCAACCAAAGTTTGTACGTGTAATTTGGTCTATTGTCGATGGAGAATCGTTCTTTGTTTCTTCCCACAATTCTTTAATTTCATGGTATGCCCTTCGGGGAGATTGATTTGCCATATAAGGAAGGTTTTCCATAAATTTTGTGGCGTTTGATATATTTTAATCAAATTATGTGACAGGTTTAAAGTTCAACTTAGACTTCACATGATACCATGTAACGTCGGTTTGGAGGACACAGGCGATCACCTAACCCATGTTGGAGAAAGCTCATTAAGGTTTTTTCATTTCTTTTTTAAGTTTAAAGTTAATACTCTCCGTCGTATCATTGGATCTTTAGTTTCTTTGTAGAATAGGTCATATATGTCGAATCGCAGAAATTTAGTGTCCCGTTTAACTCCTTGTTTTATTTGTTATTGTGCTCCATCGTTCGACATAGTAGGTGATCAGTCCATACAATTTTAGTTCCATGTATTGAGCTAAGCGTCAAAGCGTAAAAACAGCCCAGTTAACCCCAGAGCGGTCACCTACAAATTCCCTCGGAATCCATCTCATGCGCAGTGGATTGTCGGAGCAACAATCAAAGGACCGTGATCACATGAGCAAAACGCGCGTCGGAAATTCAACTGCAGAAAGGCAGAGTGTTGAGATCGTAGCCATCGCCCTGGTGCTCTTCCTGTTCTGCCGCTGGAATTCGTTCTTCGATGGAAGGTAAAACACGCGCGGTATCTGTTCATAACCCCATCATTGCCGCAGACAGCAAGCGCCACCAGCAATGGAGGTGATGTAATACCATGGACGTCACGAGTTCATTGCGTGCTTCTCCTAGTATTCAACGTGACAGCAACGTGAAAACGAACATACGTACGGTCAAGTTCCCTGTTCTTAGTCTCGCCAAAAATACGAGTTTGGCGTACACTTCTTGGTTGACTCCGTTCGTCGTCCGACTCCAAGTCAAATGCATATTTTTTTCCAAACTTTAGAAGGAAGCAGGTGAAGCTTATTAAATTTATATAGGGACCGGTCTCTTTCTTAACCAGTCTGTTCTCGTTCTATATCATCCATATTCCTCTATCACTGACACCCCATCATCATCACTCTCTCCTTCCTTCACCTCTTCGCAGTCCCATTCAGCATTCACTCGTTTTCGAGATCTCCAGATATTGTCTCTCCCGCAGCTATGGCAGAGAAGGTGAATCCTCCTTCTATTTCCTCTTTCTTCTAGCTCATCTCTCTTGATACCCGCCTTTTATTTTCTTTGTCGTATTCTAATCATTCCATGATTATGATTCTTCAGAACAACTATCTCTTCATTTGGGTTGTTATTTTGTTGGGTCCATCTTGTTCATTTCTCTGTTTTGCATCCTCCCCCTGATACTTTCTCTGCAAACGATTAGGAGAAGGAAAACCTCGAATTGTTCTTCTCATTCATTTGATACACGTGGCTTTATTGATTTTTTTATTGTTCTTGTTCGTTGCAGGTGACCAGAATGGTGATAAAGGTGGATTTGCAGTGCTGTCGCTGCTACAAGAAGATCAAGAAAATTCTCTGTCAATTCCCCCGTGAGTCTCTCTCTCTCTCTCTCTCTCTCTCTCTCTCTCTCTCTCTCTCTCTCTCTCTGTTTATTTTTTTTTTTTTTTTGGGCTTCCCCTCTTCTGAATTTCAAATTGTTATCATTTCTTGATTCGTAATTACTATTGCATTGGTGTTAATTTAATTTGACTGAGTTTGCTATGAATTAATTTGTGAACAAAAGAAATCCGAGACCAGATATACAATGAAAAGCAGAACATGGTGTTGATCACCGTCGTGTGCTGCAGCCCGGAGAAGATCCGGCAGATGATCATCTGCAAGGGTGGCGAGACGGTGCTGGGTGTTGAGATCCTGCTCGACAAGCCCCCCGAGAAGAAGCCCGAGAAGAAGCCCGAGAAACTGTCTGAGAAGAAGCCCGAGAAACTGCCTGAGAAGCCGAAAGAAACCCCCGCCAGCCCTCAACTGGAGGTCCACCGCCCCGAAACCGAAGCCTCCGCAGCAGGTGCCCGAGCGCCGCCCCCGAAGGTGCTAAATCCGGTGTTGGGCTACCCGCCAGTGCCAGTGTATCCGATGGTGCCGGTGTATCCGATCGTGGGGGTATGTTGTTGTCCACCAGGTTATGGAAAGGTGGGGGACCATGGTGGAGGACCAGTGATGCGATGATGGATGTGGAAGATTGTGGGTTCCCATCCTGGGAGGAGGCCAGTGATGTGCGATGATGGATGTGGAAGACCGGATGGGGAGTGTCAAGGCGGGAACAGGGTTTCCATCATGGGCTGGGGAGGCCAGTGTTGTGCGATGATGGATGTGGAAGACCGGCTGGTGAGTGTCAAGGCGGGAACAGAGGCTTCCATCCTTGGCAGGGGAGGCCAGTGATGTGTGATGACGGGTGTGGAAGACTGGCTTGTGAGTGTCGGGGTGGGAGAGGTTACTATGTGAGCCGATGTGATTACTTCAATGAAGAAAATGCCACTGGATGCACCGTCATGTGATCAACTTCAAAATTTCTCATGTCAATTGCTAATGTGGTCACTGTGCGAAAGATACATGAGTCAACTTTTCAGGGTTTTCGTGGGATCTTTTATCGTTGTGGGTATAGAGAGATTGATAAGGTTGGTGGTCTAGTATGGTGGTATATGTAGTCAAGTGTGTTCAGCGCAAGACTTGTTGCTGGTTGATTTCTTCATTTCAATAAGATCGACTACTTTTTATTTCTCATCTCATCATCTCATTCGGCACATATCATGTCTCTTGCTTGCCTCTATGGCGATTCATTCCATGAAAGAGCTGCTTGAGTGCACTACTGAATGATCTTCACGAAATGAAATGAAACAAAGATGATTGAGACTTTGTCATTTGGTTTGATGATATTGATATTTGGATTAAATTGGCCAAATTAAAATGTTTATGATTGAACTGACATATGTATAATAAGTTTAGAAATTTTTTTGTAATTATCCCCATCAATGGTCAAGAGCCACCCCTAGGTCGATCCCACCCAATCTGATGCAGACGCAAATGATGTCACCCTCCCCCTTGTTGTTGCCTACATCTCTCTTCTTTCATCCCTATCTTCATTTGTGGCTAGATTGTTCGTGGCTTGGGACAACGAGGGCACGTGAACTCACCTTGAGCCCGCAGCTCGCGATCGTTGAGGCCGTGTGAGGTTGACCTTGAGTTCGTGAGGGTTGTGGCTACCTGTAAGTCTCTATTGCAAGCTCGCCAGTTGCACAAGCTCTACAGCGAAGCTTTACCATGATGGCCACAACCTTGATCTAATCTTGAGTTGGCACGGTGACCATGGCCTGCCTCAGATATGAGGTTGGCGATGGCTTCCAAAGGAACAATGGCGGTGCATGTGGAGGGGAGGAGAGATGTGTGTTGAGGTTATTTCACATCGGCTGTGGAATAAACTAGTGGTCGGTTTATAAACGTAAAGGAAAGTCTCACCCTATGAGCTAACTTTTCAAGTGAGAAAGGCCTAATTGGTGGGGGATGTGGGATTGAGCAAGTCTCTCAGGCAATTATTTATTGTGGGAAGTGAAGTTGAAGATGAATTTTGTAATTTTCTTCTTAAAGAAGACAACTTCCTGACGAAGTCACCATTAGTGTGCAAAGTCATGGCATCCCTCATCCTCAATGTAAAAGCTTCGGATGTGATAGAAAGTGAAACTCAAGCAAAATAATAGCCCTTCTTTTTAAATGGCTATATTGGCAAGAGTAAAGCAACGTGCAACTTTCATCGAATGATAGTGACTAATCTAGTTGCCAAGCTTTGGTTGGGTACGTCTAACTTTCACACAAGTGGCTCCTACCTGTTGTCTAACAACATCCTTCAAGTTCGCTTAATGTGCTCAGTTTGTTTTAGTAGTTGCTTCAAGACAGTGTCCTTCACTTTGGTGTGGGTGGACCAGGGTCTTGGATTCCTTTCTGATCATGATATTTATTAGATGTATTTCGGATGTTAGAGAAAGATCGTTATCAACTGTGCACTCAGAAAGCCCTCGTGGCACATTTTAGTAGGAACATTTTTTCATCCTTAAAAGTAAATATTCTGAAACGTCAATTTTCACTTCCTAAGGACTTCTAGGACTAGGAATTAGAGGTCGCTCCTATTTTCGTCGTTAAAGTTATCGGGACAAATTTGACGTTAACTAATATCGTGGTATCAATGCGGAGAACGGCAATATTTTACAACTTATAATAAACATCTCTTTGCCTAAGCTAGTCGTTGGTCTCTCTCTCTCTCTCTCGCTCTCTCTGATGTACGACTGAAAGACGCATTTGATGAGGCCTGCCCAAATGAGTGTCTGCTTTTGATTATAAAAGCAAAAAAGGTCATAATTGAGGACTATAAAATGTGCGGAAGATATTCAATGTCAGGATGAGAATCTTCTATCCCATATCGTGGTTTACTTGGTATCTCGACAAATCTCAATCATATATAAAATTTTCATTTTTATAAATCAATGATTAAGATTTATCCAAACATTAAAGAGATTAGTGAGAGGAGCCAAAGATTCATGTCGGGTCGAAATTGTAGTTGCCATATTAAAGAGGTAAGGCACCTCTAATTGATATGATGTATCGATCAATTACATCCACCAACTGCTTTCACTGAAATTCTAGTTGATATCTCAAAGTACAATGCCATGTTAGACAACATAAGGAAATCGGAAGAAAACTAAATGATGCATGTCATATTGAAAACTTCATAATGAAGGAAAATATTTTCTGTGAACATTTTATTTTCAAAGAAAATGATTAGTTTTCCTTTATTTGGGGTTTAGGGGAAATGATTTCCTTTTTACTAGAAGGATAAATGGTTTTCCCTCAATATGAGCTTGTTGTTTCAAACCCATGGAAAACGTTTGCAAAATCGATTAGTTTTTTGTCATTTAAACATCGAAAAGCCAAAAAATAATTTTTCAGAAATAGTTTTCATTCAATCAAACAAATCCTAAATGCGAAAAGTCCTACGCTATATTAGGAAAAAAAAATCCAAAAAGTCTTAAACCTATTGATTACCTTTCCATTTTACTAATTAAGTTGTAAACCTTTTTAAGTTTTGCCAATTAAGTTAATATAGTCAATTTTAACCAAAAATCATTGATAATGCCCACGTAGGATAATCGGCACTAACATCGAAATTTTTTTATAATTTTTTTCTTTTTTGTTTAGTTCTTTTCCTCTCTTTTTTTCTACCAAGTTCGGCAAGGGCCAATTGACCTTCGTCGACCACAAGTGAGGGCTTTGCGATTGGTGAGGGTCAGTTGGCCCTTGCCTATGATTGACGAGGGTTTGCTAGCGGCCCTCATTGAGTTTGGAAGAAATAAAGAAAAAGAAAAAAAAAAAAAAAAATAAAAGAAAAATAAAAAAATTATTAAAAATGTATATATTTTTTAAATTATATAAATTTAAATAATATTTATAAAATTGTCAATGGCTAAAATATGAAAGATAAGGCTAAAGCGATGTCATTTTGGTCCAAATATTATTTTTTAATCTAATTATTATTTTAGTTATATCAAGAAATAAATTAAATTTTTTGAAAAAAAAAAAAAAGTGGATGGAAGGTAATCTCCCCGGCTTACCTTTTTTTTTTTTTTTTTTAAGTTAACTTATTTTATTAGTATGACTTAAAGAAATTTCTATTGAAAAATTAAATTTTGATCAAAAATGACATCATTTTAGCAATATCACTGTCATGTAGGAGAGAAGAAATAAAAAAAAAAAAAGGCATGTCAACATTTTCCACTAACCAAGTTAGATGGAGTTAACGGAATGACTTGATCATATTTTTTGTAAGTTTTAAAGTTTAATTGTATTTTTATAAAAAGTTTTAGGACTTCTAGAGGATTTATTCTAGAATTTAATCAATGATGTTATAACTACAATGCAGAAATTGAAAGATAACGTGTTTGTTTTTTGTGCTGAGGCCCTTTGAAGAGTATGATATGGCTATTTGAAGCCCAAATGACAGTTTCCAACAATGGTTACAAACAATTTATGAACGGTTACATTAACTCAACTTTCTCAACTAGTTTTATTGACTCCACTATCTTGATGGATTGATCGACTCTACTATATTGAAGTTTGTTTTATTGCATTGCATTGATGGTTACTTCTTTGATGGTTGTACTCAAAATTGTCAAGTCCACTTTTAGCCAATTCCTTCAAGCTATAGATTCACGTGTTGTTGACTATCCTGTCCATAAATGACCACACTATACTTTCATTGATTAAGTTTATCACATGTTGATAATAACCAAAAATTGATCATTTTTTGGTGTAAACAGCCTTCCAAGACAAACACAAAGGGTAACTTTCTGTGCAGTTTCAGTGAATAACGGGGACTAATCTAGCTGCACAATTCGGTTTGTTAGGTCCAACTCTAAACCAAGTTACCCCAAACTGCAATTAACATCATTCTTGAAGTGCACACTATGTGCTCATTTGGTTTGAGGAGTTGGTCCGTGTCCTTTTTATGTTTCTTTTAACGACAACGAAGATCGCCTTTGGTCCTTTTAATAGGTACATCCTAAGATTAGGAAATTCGCCCTTAATATCATGGGCTGAGTGGGTCATGACCCGAAGCCCTGGTAAGGGGCATGATCATATGGAATTATTTTTAGATGGCGAGCTCTCTACCTTCATAATGTTCCCAAGTTGGGATTTGCAAGGTTTGAGTTACGATAACACATAATCATGATCAAGCAATCAAATTACATAATGACAGATGTGAGGGACTTCTGGTTGTTCGTTTCTCTGTCTCTAAAGACATTGGTGACGCCTTTCTAATGGGTTTGTGATTTCAGTTTTTTTTGGGTATGAAAAAAGCCTAAACTCAAATATAGAAAATTAAAGTCGTAAATTTATTATCCCCCTTCTATCACATAATAAAATATGAAGTAACTATATAGGAAGTAATGAAAAGAAACTAGTATCCAAATGCATATTAATTCCAAAATTAACAAGCTAGCCAATAGAATAATTTCTTTTTAAAAAGTCATGTTGCACTTTAAACTCAAAAGTAAAAGTACAATAGTTATTTGATATCTTTAAGTAAAGTAGGGTTAGCATTATATATTATAAACTCTGGACTAACAAAATCAATGATGACTTTAGAGTCAATATCAATGATGATCTTATTAAAATTAAGTTGTTTTGCGAAGTTGAGTTCTAACCATAAAGCCCAAAGTTTTGCTAGTGTCAAAAAACATTTCTAAGAATGCAGCAAAACCACCAAACTAGTCACTCCATTTTTTTCTAAATAAATCTCTTGTACCAACTGTTGCGACCTCTACTCCTTTGGTGTGGACACGTGAGGAGGCTAATGGCTCGCTAAGTGTTAGGCTTAGCTTAGATTCTTCCAAGACCACCAGTTCACGACTTATTATTTGATTTTTTAATTGTGAGTCAATTTTAAATAGAAATTGCCATTAATCGATTTGGAATGAGTCGATTAAAAAATCAATATAAACTACTAAAAAAGTATTTTTACTCCTGCATAAGAAACGGGGACTATTAATTAATCAATTATTATTAATTAATCAATTAATGCTCTTTTGATATCTAATCTTGTTTAAACCCTAAAGGTTTTTTGGATTTTCAAGAATTTTCCATGTATTTGTGGAGAATAAAAACCATCTTTTAGGCTTTTTTTGATTTTTTTGGAAAATATAAAATATTTTTCGGTTTTTCTAATTTTTTATTTTTGTTATTAAAAATAATGTTATATTATACTATTAAGATGACATTATAATATCATATTATAAAATGGATCCGGGTCGGGTCTTCATATCGAGCCTGAACCAGAGCCAACCGGGATCCGCGGGGCCTCAATCAGGATGGGCTCGGCACATTGAGCCCAATCCGGCTTGACAGCAACAAAAGATAGATAAAAGAAAGCGTGAGCAGAGTCCACCCAAGACCACCGGACCAAGCCCATGTCCGTTTAAGCCTACGCACGCTCGGCCCACACCTGTCATTAACCCATTAGAAACAACCCTACCCGAGTAAAGACCCACACCCGACCCGGTTCACGACCCGGCCCACACCTGTCATTATGCGCGTGGGTTGCAGGGAAGAGGAAAGAAGGAGGAAGGAGGAGGTAGAGAGAGGCCGGGCCGGGCTGAGGAAAAAAGGCTAGGTCGCGGGCCAGCGTGGGGGCAGAAAAAGAAGAATGGGGGCTGGGCCGAAAATATAGAAAAAAAAAAAAAAAAAAACAAAACGTAAGCAAATAATATCCATACCTAAAAAAAAACAAAACTTAGTATATGCAAATAATATCCAAAATTTAGGTGTTAACGTCAACAAGCTACGATCTGTCTTTAGATGCCCAATTAATATTCATTTTAATTGGTGCATGGAGTATCTCATTTGACAAAAATCAGAGAAGCGCATGATCCATGTAATGTTGAGCTTTTAATAGACAAAGCTTTAATGATTCCTTTGTGTATGACTAAATTACTTGTTTTGAATTTGAAAGGAAAACTAAGTTATTTTGAAAAAAGTGACTTGTTTCTCCATTACCAAAAAAGATATACACTTGCTTTAAAAATTATGGACCAATCATTATGAAAATTCAATCGCCCCTTACTAACAAGATTGAATTTAATCATTGTGACAAATTCATTGAGAAGAATTCTCCCAAATATTGTTGTGGGAAAAATTCAAGTCATATCGTATGAATGATTGGACAACAATTAAAAAGAAAGTTCACGATTGTAGTTGCCATCTATAGAAGTTTTAATGGCACTGAATGTATCGATCAATTACGTCTGCCAATTTTAGGAAATTGGAAGAGAAATAAACAAGTGTTCATGGCACGGCGAATTGCCATAAATATTGATCAATTACGTCCACCAATAAATTTCCCTATAATGCTGGTTGATATCTCAAAGCAAATTGCCATGTTAGTCTATATAAGGAAATTTGCAGAGGCATATATCTGGAAAATGTTACATTATCTTAATAATAACATTTATGATGCTAGAAAAATATTATGCACCAAATTTATGTATTCAGTAGAAGCACTTCCGTTTATATTTATTGAAAAAAAAAAACCTACAAGTCCAAAGAATATTATATGTCATAATTTTTAAGTATAGAACCGAAAAGAACAAATGAAGAGAGAAAATTTTCAGATGATGTTAAACCCATCTGAGACATTTTCATAATCATGAGGATTTCAAATTTGTTTAATTCACTCATTCTGTTCACAAATTTCACTCGATCAAGCCAGACATAATACAAATAAATTGAAGAATGTATTCTTTTTCTGGCCTTATAGAAAGATTGGCACCTAAGAATACTACATGGTATCAAGAACATGATAAATTACTTTTATGAGCTTATGGCCAAAAATAGTTAATTCCACAATTCAGTTGTAATTGATCACAAGTCAGTCTCATATTGCAATAAAAATAATTAAATTTCATAAAAGCAATAAGTTACCAACAAATTATCCGAAAAGAAAAAAATCCATACTTTTCTTTATCTAAAGTGGTTTGATACTTGGCGACATTTAGTGAAATCTTTTGGTGTCGAATGAAAAAACAAAAGTTGCCCCTATTTCATCCTTGACTTTGGACTCACTGTTCTCGAGAGAATCAACTTCAACACCGAAGCGGCGAAGCAAGAAAACCACAACTTAGGTATGGGAATTGAATACAACATCATTACAAGAGCCATGAACGGAAGAAAGAGAAAGTAGACAAAGTACCAAACAAAGCAAACAAAGTTATAGTTTTCCTGGTACATGATGCATCGAACATGTAGGGTTAAGTGGTAACTGGTGGGCAGCTATCAGTATTAGATAGTATTAGATAGGACCACATGGTCTCTCCCTCTCTCTGTCTCTCTCTCTCGACCCTTTCCCATCGAAAAGACAAACCTCTTCATTCCATTAGGGTCTAGAACATAAAGCAACTCCCTCTTTCCTCGGTCTCTTTCTCTGTCTCTAATTGATGGGCGTGGCTAATTTCCCATGTTATCTATTTGAGTTCATTTCTTTTGAATAACTTTTTTTTTAAAATAATTACAAAAAAAAACCCTCAACTTATTGCATTGTATGCCAATTTTGTCTAAAACCTTTTAATTTGACTAATTTAGTTCTAAACATCTTGACTATATCCATTCAATCAATTTTGACTAAAAGTTGCTAACGGGGTTACCTACCGTCCTATGTAACATGGCCAGCGCTAATGAAAATAATTTTTGAAGTTAAAAATTTTCAATTATTTATAATTTTTTGTTTTGTTTCCTTTTTTTTTCCCTTCTTCCTTCGTTGATTGCTAGTCCATATGAGGGTGAGCCCAGAGAGGTCAGCCCTCTTTAAATCTGGCGAGGGTGAGGCTCTTTGGCTTTTGTCTGTGGTCAATTGACTGAGCAGTTGAGGAAGAAGGAAAAAGAAAGAAAAAAAAAACACAATGAAATAAACTAAAGGAAAACAAAAAAAGTTGTAAAAGTTTAAAAAAAAAAAAAAAAAAAAAAAAACAGAAACTTTAAAAATTGTCTACATTAACGCATGTCGTGCCACGTTAGACAACCAAATCAATAATTTCGAATTGAACTAGCAGAAGTATAATAGGTTTGGAAATTCTTGGGTAATTTTTACCTTTTCTTTGGGTACACATTCTGACATGGGCACTCTGTGCCCTGTTCCTCTAGAGAAGCTCTGGAACTCACGATGGGGGTGGCTTGCCGATGAGAGTCATGAACCAAAGGGGCTTCTGTCCTCGCATCATACTGCTCTTCGTCGGCGGCGGTGGGCCGCCACGGAGTGCACACTCGAGCAGAAGGTCATGAAGTCTGTGGCTAGCTGTTGAGCGACGAGTGTGGACCTCTTGCCGGAGTTGTGCCCAATTCGCCGTTAGTCCGCCTCCATGTCATCAGGTTCTCTGCGAGCAAAAGAGACTTGCATTGGTAATGTATCTGATGATGATGCGTATAGGAATAGGGGAAAACACAAGCTTTAGGGTTTTCTGTTCAGTCATATAACAATCTTTGAGATTCAGTTTTTTAAATTTACTCCATGCTCCTTGAACAGATTGTTTACAAATCCTAGAATATGTACAGTTAGCGATTTATTGATAACATGTCGGTATTCTAAAGTTCTCAACTTTAGTCCCACCTAAATTACAAGCCACATTTAACCTAATTAGCGATGATATGCGGTCCGTACACATCATAAATGGAGTCCATGTCACCTTGTACTGCAGATGGCGACTCTTTAACCACGTGACTAGAGCTGTCTATTTAATCGTGAAAAAGTCAGCGTGATAGTAAAAAGCTGCGAATGGCATGGAGAGAAACAAAATAGACTTATTCCAAACACCAACATGATCCTTATCCCCATTGCCAACCCAATTGTGTACGTGCAGTTTCGTCTATCGTCGATTGGAGAATTTTTTATTGTTATTTTTTGGTGGTTCCACTATCCTTTCATTTCCTGATATAGTTTGGTTTCATATTATTATTATTATTTTTTTTATTTTTTTTTTTTGGTCGGGGAACAGACGATATATTATATAAAAGTAGAATTACAGCCAGAACTAGAAATATCAAAGGCTAAGAGATCAAGCAAAGGAGACGGGGAAAAGAGGCCCAGAAGGCATCAAAAGACCATTGTCATGGGCCTTAGCAGCCCAATCCGCGGCAAAGCATTGGCCGTTCTACGGCAAAACCTAAATCGCGACCGGACGAGGCGAGGGAGAAGGACAGCGGCTTCGGCGATGAAAGGGCGAACCTCCCATGGCGACGAGATGAGGATCGTTCACTGATTCCACCAAGAGAAGACAGTCGGATTCAATGATCACGGGATCGGAGGTCCGGTGGGAGTTGATGAGATGATTGAGAGCGAAACATAGTGCTTGAGCTTCCCACCGCAGCGAGACGACGCAGTACGGTCTTTGTAAGCCCTTCAACAATACATCCTTTATAATCTCGACATATGAAAGCGACTGATCCTCGATCACTGCCTGGCTTGAAAGCCCCGTCAACATTCATCTTCAGAAATCCGGGATCAGGCGGACGCCATAAACTGTCCAGATCTGGAGGTGGTCGGTTCACAGAAGCAGAGGAGATGGCAGCAGTACAGGCCTGACTTTGAGCTTCAGCTATAACATAAGATGGATCGGGAGTTTGATGGCGAAAGATAACCCTATTGCGGGACTTCCAGATATTCCACAAGAGCGTGGCGATGAACGAGATCCGGTGTAACTTTTGATTTTTAGCAAGTATGGTAGCTAGCCAGTCTTCAATGCGTGTAATTTGTGCTGGTTGAATGGGATAGTTGATTTGGGGGTGAGACCAAATCTGGGAAGTCCAAGGACACAATAAAAATAGATGCTCTGAGGTTTCGGGTTGTTTGGCTGAACATAGAGGACAAATGGGATCGGGGCAGAGTTTTCGACGAAACAAGTTAACCCTAGTAGGAAGGGCATTTTGGCATAACGACCAAATGAAAATTTTAACTTTGGGAGGAGTTTGGAGTTTCCAAATTTGCTTCCATAAAATGTGAGGTGGCTGGTAAGATGAAGATGGCTTAGAAATAGGGTTGCAAAGACTAGTTTGGCTAAGAATAGAATAAGCACTCTTAACAAGTATAATTTCCTTGAGACGTACCCGACCAAATAAGCTTGTCGATGCAAAGCCTGGTCTAATAGGAATCTTGATAATTTCTGCGATAGTAGTGCTATCAAATAAACAATTCAAGTAAACTCGCATTCCAGAAGTTTGTGTTAGAATCAATCAAGTCAGATACCTTTTTAGGTTCCTGTTCAGCAGCAGACCCTCCTATTCTGCCTTTAGGTAGCCACTGGTCTTCTCTAATTCGGATACTAGAGCCATCGCCCACAGACCATCTAGTTGAAGGTAAGATAGATTCCCTGCCAATGAGGATACTCTGCCAACCCCAGGAAGAATGATTCCCTTTTGAAGCGGTTAGAAAATCACCTGAATGAAAATATAGGCCTTTGAACAGATTCGCCCATAATGAGGTAGGCTGAGTTAAGAGACGCCAAGCCTGTTTACCCAACATAGCTTTATTAAAAGCCACAAGATCACGAAACCCGAGACCACCCATCTGTTTTCCAGTTTTTAAAACTTCCCAACTCTTCCAATGGATTCCAGATTTTCGACTATCATTTTGCCACCAAAACCTTGCTATCTTTTTTTCAATGGATTTACAAAGCGAGACAGGGATCTTAAAAATAGACATAGCAAACTGAGGTATCGCCTGCACAACACTTTTAATGAGGATTTCTTTACCACCCTTAGAGATAAGACTCTCTTTCCATCCATCTAACTTAGCAGTGACTTTCCCTAGTATCCAACCAAACATTTCTCGTTTAGATTTGCCCCAATCCGATGGGATCCCAAGGTATCTTCCTGTTTTAGCTAAGACTGGGATTCGAAGTTCCTGTGCTAAGTTATCTTGTAGTTGGGGGGGGGGCATCCTTTGCTACAGAAAATACCTGATTTGTTTCGATTTATTTGCTGTCCCGTGGCCATACAGTACTGATTAAGAATAGTAGCTAGCTCATGACATTCTTGCCTTGATCCATCTAAAAAGAAAATAGCATCGTCGGCAAAAAACAGGTGAGTTAACGTAGGGCAGCAACTGTTAAATTGGATACCTTTGAGATTACCGATATTGAGAGCTTGATGGATGAGAGTACTTAACATGTTGGCCATTAGAATAAAGATATAAGGTGATAAAGGATCTCCCTGACGAATCCCCCTTGATGGTTGGAAATATTGAAGCTGAGTGCCATTGAATTTGACACTATAGGTAACAGTCGTAATGCACTGCATTGTCCATTGAACCCAAATAGGATGAAAACCTAGCCTGGATAGATAGTCTTTGAGAAAGTCCCACTCAACACGATCATAGGCTTTTGCCATGTCCATCTTGACCACAGCCTGGAATTTTTTCTTTCTAGTTCGAGTCTTAAACTGATGTAGAGTCTCCTGTACAATTAAAATGTTGTCTTGTATTTGACGGCCACTAACAAAGGCACTTTGTTCCATAGAGATGATGGTAGGCAGGAAAGGCTTTAGTCTGTTGGCTAACACCTTAGAAATAATCTTGTAGGCGAAATTACAGAGGCTAATGGGTCGGTACTGATCTAAACATTCTGGATTAGGGACTTTCGGTATGAGAGTTATGATAGTCTTGTTGAGATCAGGGGGTAATAAACCAGATTGGAAAAAATTCTGCACTGAGGAAAATATGTCATCTTTTAAGATAGACCAATACTGTTGGTAAAATAAACCACTAAAACCGTCGGGACCGGGGCTCGGGATTTCCTAGCTGAAACACAGCAGTGCGAACTTCCTCTTGAGTAACATCGGAAATAAGTTGCTGGTTCATAGCCTCAGTGACAAGACACTCACATTGTTGTAGGAGAGGCTCATAGTCACGAGTACCTTCAGATTTATAGACCGTAGAGAAAAATTCCAGAGTCATGTCTTTAAGAAGCTGATCATCTCGAACCCATTGCTGTTGTGTATCCATTAACATTCTAATTCGATTTCTATTTCGCCTTTGAATAGTAGTGGCATGAAAAAATTTTGTATTCTTATCGCCCCACCGAAGCCATTTAATCCGTGATCTCATTGCCCAATACTGTTCTTCCTGCTGCCATGCACTATGGAGTAAATCTTTTAGCTCAGCGATTTTTTGATGATCCATTGTAGTGGTAGTCTGGTTAGTTAACAACTGAATTTGCTGCTGTAAGGAATTAATCTGCTCATTTCCTTTTGAAAAAGTATTTTTACTCCACCTCCGAAGAGCCCCACTGACTTGTTGAAGCATTTTTGGCAGGTGATAGCCCTTTGCCCCAGCTGAAGCCCAAGCTGTGTCAATGACTCCTTGACATTCCGGATGCTGCAACCAATATGCTTCGAAATAAAAGGTCTTCCCATTTCTGTGTTTGGTAGCTTCGGTTGAAAGAAGCAGCGGACTATGATCCGAACCGACTGCTGGTAAAGCATATACTTCTGCGTCAGAAAAAGCAATCCTCCAGGTCCAATTACAAAGAACCCTGTCCAATCTCTCTTTAACCAACTCGTTCCCCTCTCGGTAATTCATCCAGGTAAAAGCGCATCCCTTACTGTCGATATCCATTAATGCACAGTCATGTAATACCTCTCTAAAAGTTTGCATTCGACCAAAATCAGGGGGGCGTTTGCCTACTTTCTCCCAAGGATAGGCAATTTCGTTGAAATCTCCGGCACAAATCCAAGGTAATGAATTGATGGATGCAATTCGACGGAGAGCTGTCCAAAATGCCTGACGAGAGTGAGGAGTTGCTGGAGCATGAACACAAGTAAGTCTCATAGTAATACCTTTCCCATATTCAGAGCATATAGAATCTATAAAGTCAGCTGTAGAGAGTTCCACCTGAAGAGAAATGTGGGTTTGCCAAAAGATAGCCAATCCCCCTGCGATTCCGATTGGGTTAACTATATAAGAAAAGGGATACTTAAGTTGACACTGCATCTTAGATAGAAACGACTCGCGATTCTTGGTTTCCATTAAAAAAAGAACATCTGGCCTGTCTTTGGCCACTAGGGCCTTTAGTGCATGAACTGTCAGGGAAGAGGCCAATCCCTGACAGTTCCAACATAGAAGTTTCATTGTTCACCCGGTGGCTTTTTAGGGCAAGCCACCTCAGCCCGGTTGGGAACTTCATCTTCCATTAGAACAGGAGTATCCAATAATTTGCTATCATCAATGAAATCCAATCCATGGGTACCAGTATCATATGGATTATAGCGTTTCAGTTTTTTTGAGGACCCTGTTTTGGTTACAACACGAGATGGTTTATTCTTCTTGACATTCACAGGCCTTTGAACCATATGTTGTTCGCCATTGCACAGCACAGATGGTAGAACAGGGGTCGTGATCACAACACCTTTGGTGGATTCCTTATAAGGAGGAGGGATAGCAGAAGATCCTTGATGAGTCCTGACAACTTTCCTTATGTCGGCAAGAGGTAAGTCCTGTTGCCCTGATTCAATACTGGCCTTAGTGAAATGAGGACGACTGAATTCGTTCTTGTAATGCTCTGTTAGGATGCCTTTCTGTTTGGATGATCCCGGAATCAGATCAGTAGTGAATTGCTTTCGGCTGTCAGTGACTACCTGAGAGTCAACCTTGGATGTAAAGACTTCCGGTGGGGGTAGAGCATGGACTTGAGAATTTACAAATGGAGGAGTTTCTGGTACCACATCTTCCGTGTCGTCAGAGAGAGGTCTATCGCATAGAAAGTATGCCAATACGGACTGTACTGATTAACTTCGGCTCTCAACCAGTGACCGAAGGCCATCATTTCTTTACCGTCCATCTTAGCTTCAGTAAAGGGTATTGTCGGACAGTACATGGCATAATGTCCCATGATGCCACATGAATAACAAAAGTGGGGAAGCCGTTCGTAACGGAAATCGAGCCAGAAGGCTTTGCCTGCAATTCGAATTAATTGGCCAGGTTTTAAAGGTTCACTCAAGGTAAGTTCTACCCTAACCCGACCACTCTTTGAAGTAAGTCCATCCTTGGTATCGAACTGACTTTCCAACGATCTTCCAATACTCCTAACTGCTCTGCTTAACATCTGGGTTGTGCACCATTCCAGGGGAAGGCCAAGTACGTGGACCCAAAAAGCACATTTCGAAAAATCGTAACGGTGAAGAGGGGTGTTCGGCTGCCGGGGGGTTGAAAAAGCGCCAAATTATTAGAGAAGCGCCAAGGTCCTCCCGCTTCTATTCTTTTTTTATCACTTTCAAACTTAAATTTCGCAATATAGATATCCATTCCTTGTTGGGTGATTTGAACAGAATCTGTGCGCCATGCACGCTGCATTGCACTCTGAAATGCTGGAAGATTAACCGATGAGTTGGATAAAACCTTACCGACTAACATCCGACGACATTCGTCAAGTTTTTCCAAGGGGGGCGCCTCATCCCATGAGTCGATGTCCTTGTCAGCCCATAGCCGACCCAGTCTGTTACAAAGAGCAGCAATGCGAGCTCGCTCGTCCTTTTCGGGGAAGTCCATGAGGCCAGATGGAAGTCAGAATTCTGAGGAGGTAAAAGCTGAATTCCGCATGTTCTAGTGTAACGGAACTGATGGGAACACTTGCTAGTGGAAACAGAAAGATAATGAGGTTAAATATGCAGCAGAAGAGAAATGAAATGGACGGAATTGAGGGCGGGTAAGGGCAACAGCAGCAAAACCAGCATAGTCACCATTCCAAAGAAGAATCGGCGACATGCAAGTAGATAGGGAGAGTGGGATGGGTCGAAGAATTCATGGCGCGATGGAGAAGAAAATGTGCATCGAGAGGCAGGCAGGAAGTATAATAATCCGAAGACTACGGTGCAAATACTAAGGAAGGTGATGATCTTCGAGGAAACACAGATTAGAGGAGAAGAGTGGAAGTGAAAGTGAGGGTTTGGAGGTAAATGGATGGAAAACTACCATGGAAGGTAGATAAAGAACTCTGCATTGCGAGAGAGAAACTCTGCATTTCGAGAGAGAGTGACTTGCGACGTTAATTATTATTATTTTTGTTTGAAAAGCTACTTTCCACGTAAATAACCGGACCAACAGTATCGCATTAACGGACTAGCCATGATTTTTTTTTTTTTTTAATTCTGAAGCAAACTGTGAGTAGTAATTTTTTTTTTCTTTTAATAGTAGGGAACTCCTTTTAGGAAATAGAAGAAACCAAACAAAAAAGCAGAAGAAGAAATCACCCGTTTTGGGATTGGAGGCCAATCTTGTTCCAAGACGGGTGGACTGATTCCCAATTTCACAAACTGGGAACCAACAATACTTGATCAGATTTTAGGGTGGGAATTGACTCAATTTAGAACTGATCACTCCTAACACACTTAAGATAAATAGTCTAATTTTGGGTAGCGTTTTTAGATTTCATACCTTTTTCCCGAGGGTTGTGGGGGTTTGGTAGGAAGATGAGGCCTGATTTGTGTTGTGTCATAAGTTCCATGCATTGTGTCCCTAAATAATATTTTCTACACCGATCATTTTATTAAGATGCACGTATAAATTTGATAGAAAGTCCTATACTGGAAAAATGGTATGGTGTCGAGTAATTAAGATATCTTAGTCTTCTGTGGCTAGCTGTTGAGTGACGAGCGCAGGACCTCTTGCCGCAGTTGTGCCCAATTCGCCGTTTGTCCGCCTCCGTGTCGTCAGGTTCTCGTGAGAAAAAGAGACTTGCATTGATAATGTATCTGATGATGATGCGTATGGGAATTGGGGGAAAACACAGGCTTTAGGGTCTTCGGGTCAGTCATATAACAATCTTTGAGGATTCAGTTTTTTAGATCTAACCCAAGCTCCTTGAACAGACTGTTTACAAATCCTGGAACATGTACAGAGCGATTTATTGATAACATGTCAATATTCTCAAGTTCTCAACTTTACTCCTACCTAAATTACAAGCCACATTTAACCTAATTAATGATAATCCGCAGTCCGTAAACATCATAAATGGAGTCTATGTCACCTTGTACTGCGGATGGCGACTTCATAACCACGCGATAATGGCTTGATGAGGGAAGCTTCTTTGTTCTTTCCAATCGATAGCTTATGCTCTTTACACTGATGGATTCCACTTTATATGTGCAGTCCCCTATCTTAGAGCTGTCTATTTAATCGCGGAAAAATTAACGTGATTGTAAAAGTGGTCTAAGATAGGGGTGGTGGTGTGGTCTAATCAGACTATGACGTTAATTGAACCAGTTGGTCTGGTGTTGTCTTGTTCCAGGATTGGGTGAATCGATTCCTAGTTTCGCAAACTGGTAACCAACCATACTTGGTCCGATTTCAGTGTAGAAACCGACTCACCTTAGAACCGATCACACTTAATACACTTCATATGAATAGTCTAATCTTCAGTAGAGTTTTTAGATTTCTTACCATTTTCCCGAGGGTTGTGGGGGTTTGGTAGGAAGATGAGGCTTGATTTGCATTGTTAAATTTGTCATAAGTTCCATGCATTGTGTCCCTAAATAATATTTTCTACACTGATCCTTCTGTTAAGCTGCACGTATAAATTTTGTTAGAAAGTCTTACATCGGAGAATTGGTATGGTATATATATAGTAGTTGGTGCATAATTCATTGACTTCGATTTTTGAGTGAAGGTGGATCCGATTGCATATGTTAACAACCTGAGATTTGGGTTTCCTCTTCACAATCTCCCCATATAAATGTATTGAATTTCTATTGTACTATCACAACACTTTCATATATGCTTAACTCGTATATTTTAATGTTCAAACTTGGTCTAACATAATATTTTGTCGTTTGATATACTTTACTAGAATCATGTCAAGGGTTCAAAGGCCAACTTGGACTTTGGATCAAACCATGTCAAGTTGGTGTGGAAAGAACGGCAATTTCCCAGTCAAATGTTGGAGACAGCTCAAGAAAGTTTCCTTATAAAAGTTTGAGATAGATATTCTCCAAGGAGATGGTATTTGTTCAATGCCGTTGGTGGCTTCCAATGGAATTCGTGGAGAATTTTCAGGAGTTCAAGTGCTGATCGTGAAGTGCAATCATGACAGAACAAGTTTGTGTTTGAATTTAATAAATCCTGTGATGAGACTTGTGTAACTCCTTTGTGAAAAGAGATGGGAAATAAACACCGTGTGAGTTATTGGGTGTGATTGAAGGCTAAAAAACACTGAGCCTATTTGAGTGATCTAGATAATATTATAATTTCCTTTGTATCATTTAATTTATAATTGAACCCCGTGTTTCTCTCCCTATGAAGTAAGTGACACTGATTGAACTAGCGAATCCAATATGTGAGTTACCTTTGTTTATCACCGTTTGACCGAATATTTTGCAACATACTTGATGGGCAATCCATGCCACTTCCGTTGCATGTACTGAGCGAACCATCGAAATGTGTAAATGATATGGTTCAACCCAACACTCTCACCCATGAAATTTTGGCAGTCACCTCTCTGCTTCTCCTGTTTCTATTGCAGTACCGACTGTGATCGAAAGTGATTGTTTTGATGATGGAACGTAAAACAAGTGAAAGCCCAATAATGCAGGTGACTTGGTGATGCAATACTGTGGACGTTATGAGTTCAATGCATGCATTCCGAAAATTCAATGCGAAAATGACACCAGAACCAACGTGGGAACCTTCACGTTTTTCTATTTAAAGAAGGCGAAGTTGTTCAGGAGGCAGTTCATCTTATTAGCTCAAGAAACATGGCAGAGCAGGTGCGAAATCCGCATTCACTTCGGCTTGCCTCTCGATCTCATCGATCTTGTCGATTTCTTCTATTCGATTCGCTTCCTGTTCTTCTCATCCTGATGTGTCATCTAAATTTTGGAACTTAGTTTCTTGACCATACTTTCCCAACGTTGTAGCTAGTTTTGTTATGCTCGCTTTCAATGTTATAGGTCACTGAGATGGCGATCAAAGTGGATCTTCAGTGTCGTCGCTGTTACAAGAAGATCAAGAAAATTCTATGTGAGATCCCTCGTGAGTCCCTCGCCTGTCCCTCGCCTTCACCTCAATTAATTAATCTTTATACTTCTCTCATTGCGTCGATGAGTAACAGAGGTATGCATCAATTCTTCTTCTTCCCTTTCCTCTTTCTCCATAGTACATGTGTCAATTCTATTGTGTACTGTAGGGATGTGCAAAACGGACCACCCAAATTAGGAATCATCCGAATCAAACTCAATTGGCTAGTTTGGTTCGGTTACCAGGAGTGTTGGTCCAATTCCCCATTCTAAGGGGGAACTAGACCGGATTGGACCGACTAAATATGCATTTTTTTAATTTCTTTAAAAAAAATTAGTGGGTTTAGTTTATTATTTACATGGAAATAAGAGCCTATAATTGAACAATAAGATATACTGATGGAAGTATAGGATTTTTGAGCTCTTAACCCATTTCTGGTCATTGTTTGGATAATAAGATATCTGAATAGAAACATGAAAAAGAAAAAGAAAATAGTAACCGGTTCCATTGGACTAGATCGGGAACCGATCATCCGTATTGTTTAGCATCTTTACCTGCTGCTATCTATGATGAACAGCACCGAGTGTTTGTAATACTTGGAGCTAATAATACTGTGTGAACACAGAAGTAAAAGATACAACCTTTGACGAGAAACAAAACACAGTGAAGATCAAAGTGGTGGGTTGCGATCCCGAGATGGTCCGACGAAAGATATGTTGCAAGGGAGGAGATATCATTCTACGCATCGACATTATTCCCCCCAAGCCTAAAAAAGAGGAAAAGCCCCCTCCACCGGTGCTAGGTTGCCCGCTGGGATATGTGATCAGGAAGGTGTATGTTTGTCCCTCATGTCATATTCAGGGTTGTGGTCGGTTCTGTCCATGCAACTGTCACTGCGAGGGGCCACCATTGTGTGCTGATGGATGCGGGAGGCCAGCCCACGAGTGCAAATGTAACAGGCCACCGATGTGCCATGGTGGGTGTGGAAGGCCAGTCCACGAGTGCAGATGCAAGAGGCCACTGATGTGCTATGATGGGTGTGGGAGGCCGGTCCACGAGTGCAGATGCCAGAGACCTATTTACCCACGGTGTTGCGATCGCTGCAGCTATGGAAACGCATCTTCATCATGCCTGCAACGTTGTGACTACGGAAGGCCGCCGGTATGCACCAATGCCGGCTACGATTGCGAAACTCCCTGCTCACTTATGTGAGGAGAGTTTTGAGGTATTGATTGAAACGAGGTTTCCCAATGACTTGGTGTTTTTATGAGATCTATCGAATCATGAAACTCCCTGTTCTCTCGATGCTCTTTTCACTGCCTCTATAAATACCAACAATTGAGTTATGAAATGAGATTTTAGCAACAGTTAAAATTTACTAAGGCATTGAGGGGAGCACGGTATATAGTATGTTCCATTTGCATCTTGATTATGTGTGTGCAAGAAGGTTGATATGTTGTATTATTCTTACCATAGGTTTAAACTTATTACCCTTTGTATTACCTATCACCTACGGTGGTCTTTAATGTATTTGCTGATTTGATGCTTGTAATATACAGTTACAGGTGTATCATGGCTGATAAGTTTATTAGATGATATTACATATTCTCTGAGTTTTCTTTTTCCATTTCATTTCGTACTTTGGGGTCCATAGGAACCATTCACTAGACATAAAAAAGAGAAAGAGAGAGAGAGAGAGAGAGAGACAAAGACAGATTATAAAATATCAACAATTAAAATGAGCTTTGGAATACAAAAGGAGTATACTAAATAGATTTTTTTGGAATAATTATCCAATTAGTCCTAGACCCATTGTACGTATGACAATTTAATCCTAAACATTCCGATTTTATTAAGTCAACTCTAAACTTTTGCGGAAAATTTTAATGTAGTCATTCTGGCTCACTTTTTTTGGAAACAACTACCGTACTAGTCCAATCATCGCTAATCGTTTTATGTAACACACGACCACATTAGTGATCTTCGGTGAAAATTAGCTGAAATAACTATATCAGAATTTCGCATAAAAATTTATGATCAAATTAGTAAAATTGAAAAAAAATATATATGATTGAATTGGCATTCATATAATAAGTTCAAGATTTATTATATAGTTTCCTTAAAAATTTCCCTCTAGTGTTTTCAAGAAAGTTTAGTATGGATTTGATTTTGTGAAAAGCCAATCTGCTCATGTTTAAAGCAAAATTGTTTAGTGTCGTTCAAATTTGAGTTTTGAATTTGCATTTTCACAATATTTATGAAAACGTCGCAAGATAAAGATGTTTTATGGTATTTACAAAGAAAAAAAAGAAAAAAAAAAAAGAGGTGTTTTATGTTACTGGGGATCCTTCGTCTTCCCACCGTCCTTCCAATAGGAAACGTTAATGAAGGAGTTGTTAAGGCCTTACGGTGCATGTCATATTTCTTGACTACGTTGCCCCATCAATCTCTAATTGGTTTGTCTCTGTTCTCAACTTACCACGTTTTTCCCGAGAGCTTGAATTCTCCACGACTCTAGTTTCTTCTATAGTCTTGTCTTTTTGCTGAACAAGACAAGGCCATCCACATGCCACTTTATGAATCCCGCCGAGTCGAAAAGGACAGTGGGGATCTAGGAGAACTGCTAGTCCTTGGCTTGTTTATAGGGGAGAAGACGACATTTCCCTCTTTCATTTGAAATGATTGATAATAAATAAGAATAGACTAATAAATATTGCATCTTGAATCATACAAAAATAGATAATGATAGGATAAAATCCGACAAAACATATGTAGTCATCTTTAACACATGTATAAAACTCAATCACCGAAAGTTTCTTGCTATCATTACTCTTGTCTTACTTAACGTTTGTTGGCCTACATTTTGGTGACTCGTTTAGTCATTTATTACTTTTTTTTTAAAAAAGGTTAATTTTTATCCCAAAGAATAGAATTAAAATTGCAACTTATAATTTTAGGAGCATCTATTTTTTTTTTTATATTCTATTTTTGTGTTAGACCGATAGTGAATGTTGATTTTTTATACAACGTGAGATTTTTCACATATTCAAGTAATATATACCGATGACATATTTTTGGATAAAAAGGAAAATTTCGGATGGAATATTTGAAAAATACAAAAGAGAGTATCGCGCGGGGTGCATATATTTCAGCGAAATTGGTATTCATGCACATTTAAAAAGGAAATGAAATATTTCACGAAGATCAAATCCTTGGCCTATAAAAAGATTGCTCACATACGGAGGGGGGACCTTTTTCTTTTGTATTTTTCCGGTTCAAGAAACAACACAAAGAAAGGGAAAAAGTCTTTTTCGTTTTTGAGGGAAAGAAGTCAAGGTCGGCAAGGGGAGAAAGTACAGCAGAGAGGGGACGTGCGACAGGTGAGAAAAAGCAGCAAACAGTTCGTCTTCCTCGCGCGGGCGTCTATGTGATGCTAACTTTAACTAAAGTAACACTATTTTGATCTACTTATTAGTTTTACCTCACATCTTACTTGAATTAGATTTAAAAAAAAAAAAGAAGATATTTTTTCAAAAAAGAAATTTTAAAAAAAGAATACAAAAATGTCATGTTAGATTTTTCGTTAATGTGTGTGTGTGTGTGTAACTGCTCCTTCTACCATCTTATAACTACGCCTTCTACCATCTTATTCAACCTCAGGACTTTTAAGGTTGAGTACTTTAAGTTGTAACTAGTCCGTCTACCATCTTATTCGACTCTAAGACTTTTACGGTGGAGTACTTGAAGCACAAGCCATCTTGCAATTCTTCATGACGCTAAAGTTTGATCAGCTCCAAAGTGTAATCTATCTCTAACTCACCTGAAAAGGCATTTTAAGTATAGAAGCAAATGTCCAACGTCAATGGGCCCTGTGTGCTCTATGCAGCACATCGAAGCCATCTAAGAAGAAGTTGGGGTCCAATACCTTCCAGGCTACGGGAAAACCATAGGCAAATGTCCAATGTTTGTCGATATATGTTGTAATTGGCAGCACATCGAAAGCAGATCTTTTGCAATTATGTCGGGAGCTATAAAAGTCGACAGAAAAATAAAACAAGGAGCAATAAAAGAACACTAGAAATTTACGTGATTCAGTTCAAATGTTGAAATATACGTTCTCGGAAGAGCCAACAAATTATCCATTATAAATTGGAGAATTACAGGATTACAATTATTCACACGTTCAAGTGTTTTCCAGCCCTAATATATACCCAATACCCATAGTGTTTAAAAACTCAACTCGACGGACTCGATCTATGCACAATTCTTTCCGAGCACATGCCTCTCTTTCTCTCCTGAGCTTGTTTCCCTACAGCCTTCGATGTCCTCCTTCTATAGGAGCATGGGAAGAGAACAAGATAGATGGAGACGCTTATGGATTTCAACAGTGGCACCTACTTCTATATGATGGCCCTCCATGTAGTTGAAGGTGATATGTGCACATGACCATCATGCACGAGCATAGTTGCTGCCGTCCCTCTCTCTTCATTCATCTCTCTTCATCTATCAACAAAAGACAAAAAGAAGCACACAAAAGACAACCAAGAAAGGAGAAGGGATTCAGCGCCTAGAAGATAGGCTTCCGAAGCAGTAAAGGGCGCCCACCAAGTTCCATGGGCATGCATGTGTCACGGCCCGAAAGTTAGCATGTCCAAGAGGTTTTCATGGCACGGGCGTGACACGTTGATGACCCTCGACTTATGGTCTCGAGATGTAGAGTATTCTCCTAGGGGCGGGCGATACTGTATTTGTACGCATACGATATAAATGCGAGTAGCTGGTAGTTGGCTGTAAATGCCGGTGGTTGGTATATGGGGAGGTGCAATCTCCACCGTTAGATCTAAAGGGAGATTTACGGTTGGAGTTTGCCTTATACTTGTATATAAAGGGGTGTCATCTCTCATTGTATTCTCATTCACAAGCAATACAAAAATCAGAGCTTCTCTCTCTAAGCGTTGTTTCTCTCTCTATGTATGAGTCTTGTGAGTCGAGTGTGAAAGGCTGCTTAGGGGTAAAACCTTAAGGTCGCATGGGTGAATCGAGGAGTGATCGAGAGTTGATCGATCGGCCCGTGAAAAGTGGTATCAGAGCTGATTTGCGATCCAAGCGCAAGTACAATGGTTGATCCACGATCTGATGAGGCGTTGGTCCTGGGTGATGACTGCGCTGATCGTGGGCGGAACGCCGAGAAGGGTGGTGTCAGGGGGAAGAAGACCCGTGATGGTTCGAAAGAGCCTGTGGGGATCTTGTACAACAGATGGCGAAGCTAGAGTTGTTCGTCTCCAATGTCCAAGGATCGGTCGATGACCTGACCCAGACCGTGGACGGAGTTGACGCCAGAAGGGAGGAGCTAGTTGCGGAAGTGCAAGAGCTCAAGACCGGCATGGGAGAACTTCGCCGCGAGTTGCTAGGGACCCTACAGGAGGAACTAGCACAACGGTACGAACCCTTAGTGGCCACAATGATGACTGTGCGCGCGGAGATAGCGGAGCTTACGGGTAAACTCGCTGAAGCACAAGTTGCACGCGTGAATGGTGTGATCACAGTGTAAGGTCCACGAGTGGACACGCCGAAGCCAAAGGAGTTCCGAGGCTCGTGGGTGGCCAAGGACGTGGACAACTTTCTGTGATACACGGAGCGGTACTTCCAGGCCATAGGAATCAATGACGACCAAACACGGGCAAACACTGCATCAATGTATTTAGCTGATAGCACATTGTTATGGTGGCGTCGTCGGTCGGATGATAGGTGTGGGAATCCTATCACGACCTGGGGTGAATTCATCAAGGAGTTCCGACGGAACTACTTCCCCGCTTATGCGGAGGAGGAAGCTCGTGACGAGCTGAAGCGTCTCGAGCAGAAGGGTGGTGTGCGCGACTACATCAAGCGGTTCTCGGAGTTGCTACTCCAAATCCCCTCGATGAATGAAGTCGAAACGTTTCACCAGTTCATGGGCAGTCTCAAGCCATGGACGAAGCAAGAGTTAAAGTGGTACAACGTGGGAGATCTCACTACGGCCATGACCGTAGTTGAGTCGCTCGTGGAGTACAAGGCGTCGCCTTCCACATCCCGACCGGACAACCATCCAAGGGACAAAGGCACTGGTGGGGGAGATCGGGGTAGATTCAACAATCGCCCGACTGGAGCTAGACCGCCGAATGGTCCTCACCCTCATCGGGCTAATGTGGGACAAAATGGAGGTGGGCAAAGGAAGGTACGCTCGTATAGTTGTTTCTTTTGCGATGGTCCGCACATGGCGCGGGATTGCCTGAACAAAGCCAAGCTGGCTGCTCTTTACAAAGAAGACGAGCCTAGGGAGGAAGCGCGGTTGGGATCGCTGCGACTCCTTAGCATGATCAAGGCCAAGAAGGCAAAGGAGCCTAAGGGCTTGATGTTCGCGGACGTGAAGATCGGAGTGACCACGATGAGTGCGCTCATGGACACAGGAGTATCCGACATCTTCATCTCGGAGGAAGCCGCGAAGAAACTTAACCTGCGGGTTGATAATGAAGCCGGTTGGCTCAAGACCGTGAACTCAAATGAAGTCCCTACGATCGGGGTTGCAAGGGACGTGGAACTACAACTTGAGTCATGGAGAGGCAAGGAGACTCTAGAGGTAATTCCATTTGACGACTGTGATATTGTCATTGGAATTAAATTCCTAGATAGGATCCATGCTGTTGTAGTTCCCTTTGCGGAATGTATATGCGTGTTGGACAAGAATAGCCAATGCGTGATTCCGGTCCATCGTGAGTCGGAGCGTGATCAGAAGATGATCTTGGCCATACGACTCACCAAAGGAATAAGGAAGGGGGAGGTGACCTTCGTAGCAGCCTTGAAGATTGAGGACGACAAAGGCGAAGGGAAGGAAGTCCCGACGGAAGCAACCCAAGTCCTCGACTCGTTCAAGGATGTCATGCCTTCGGAGCTGCCGAAGAAGTTACCACCCAAGAGAGAGGTGGATCATCGGATCGAGCTAGTGCCTGACGCTCGACCGCCTGCTATGGCACCTTACCGCATGGCACCACCCGAGTTGGAAGAATTGAGGAAGCACCTCAAGGAGCTGCTTGATGCTGGTTACATATGGCCGTCAAAAGCCCCGTTCGGTGCGCAAGTCCTATTCCAAAAGAAGCACGATGGGTCACTCCAGATGTGCATCGATTATCAAGCGTTGAACAAGCTGATTGTGAAGAACAAGTACCGATCCCGCTCATTGCGGATCTCTTTGATCAACTTGGGGGAGCTCAGTGGTTCACCAAGCTAGATCTTCGATCGGGTTACTACCAAGTTCGGATCGCCAAAGGGGACGAGCCAAAGACCGCCTGCGTGACGTGGTATGGATCCTACGAGTTCCTCGTGATGCCATTCGGTTTGACCAACGCTCCGGCCACTTTCTGTACAATGATGAACAAGGTACTCCACCCTTTTCTAGATCGGTTTATAGTGGTTTATCTGGATGATATTGTGATCTATAGTCAGACGTTAGAAGAGCATGTCGAGCATCTAAGGCAAGTCTTCCAAGTCTTACACGAGAACGAGCTGTTCGTCAAGCGTGAGAAGTGTGCCTTCGCCCAAAAAGAAGTTCTGTTCCTAAGGCATGTCGTCGGGGGTGGATGTGTGCGGATGGACAAGACGAAGATTCAATCGATCGTCGAATGGGAGCCACCGACGAAGGTACCTGCGTTGAGGTCGTTCTTGGGCCTCATCAACTACTACCGATGGTTCATGCAAAGTTACTTGAGCATCACCGTGCCACTCATGGACCTACTAAAGAAGGAGAAAGCGTGGGAGTGGATGGATCGATGCCAAAGAGCCTTCAACCGATTGAAGACCGCCATGACCGAGGAGTCGGTGTTGGCGTTGCCCGACCACACCAAGCCATATGAGGTGGAGACTAATGCATCGGATTACGCCATAGGAGGTGTTCTTATGCAAGATGGCCATCCAGTGGCGTTCGAGTCTTGAAAGCTGAACAATACCAAGTGACGGTATACCGTTAAAGAGAAGGAAATGACCGCGGTGGTCCATTGCCTCTGGACGTGGAGACACTATCTCCTGGGATCAAAGTTCGTAGTGAAAACGGACAACGTGGCCACGAGTTACTTCTAGACCCAAAAGAAGTTGAGTCCAAAGCAAGCTCGATGGTAGGATTTTCTAGCGGAGTTCAACTACGCGCTGGAGTACAAGCCGGGGAAGGCCAACTCCGTGGCGGACGCATTGAGTCAAAAGACGGAGTTGATGAGCCACACGGTGAGTTGACCGAGCTGTCCTTGGGTCAACCGCATCAAAGAAAAGCTGGAACATGATCCAAGAGCCCAAGCTCTCATCGGGTATGCCAAGGAAGGTAAGACTTGATAGTTTTGGTGTGAGGATGAGCTCCTCTACACTAATGGAAGGCGACTCTATGTGCCTTTCCATGGGAAGCTGAGGAGGGAGATCTTGCGCGAGTGCCACGACTCGAAATGGGCGGGTCATCCAGGGATCCACCGCACGTTGGCCCTCGTCGAAGATCACTACTACTAGCCTCAAATGCAGGATGACGTGGAGGCATATGTGAAGGCTTGTCTGGTTTGCCAACAAGACAAGCTGGAGCAGCGGTCGTCGCCAGGTTTGCCGGAGCCACTTCTTGTCCCAACTCGTCCATGGGAAAGCATTTCCATGAACTTCATCATCAACCTACTGAAGTCCGAAGGGTGCCGGACTCTAATGGTGGTGGTTGACAGGTTTTCGAAGTATGCAATCTTTGTGCCTACAACAAAGGATTGCCCAGCCAAGGAGGCAGCCAAACGTTTTATGAAGCATGTGGTGAACTATTGGGGAGTGCCACAAAAGATCGTGAGTGATCGGGATCCCCGCTTCACGGGACGTTTCTGGTCCAAGTTGTTCAAACTGCTGGGGTCGGAGCTGAATAGGTCAACAAGTCTACATCCCCAAACTGATGGTCAGACGGAGCGGTCAACGCTCTTTTGGAGATCTATCTCCGGCACTACGTGAGCACGACACAAGCGAATTGGGCAAAGTTGATCGACGTAGCCCAGTTCTCATACAACTTGCAGCGGAGCGAGTCGATCGGCCAGAGTCCGTTCGAGGTTACGACTGGGTAGCAACCGAACACCCCAAGCACTATCGCTTCGGGTTACTGGGGAGAGTAGTCCGCCCGCGTATAAGTTTGCCAAGAATATGCAAGAACAGGTGGACTTGGCACGGGCGTGTCTACACAAAGCTTCCAAGCGCATGAAGAAATGGGCAGACAAGAAGTGACGGCACGTGGAGTTCCAAGTGGGAGACCTAGTGTTGGCCAAGCTACATGCGATCCTTCACTATAAGGATGTGCACAAAGGGTTGATCCGTCGCTATGAGGGGCCATTTCGTGTGTTGCAACGGGTCGGGAAGGTCACATACAAGCTAGAGCTACCACCAAAACTCAAGGTGCATCCGGTGTTCCACGTAAGTATGCTCAAACCTTTCCAAGTTGATGAGGAAGATTCGGATCGTGGGGAGTCTCATCGGGCGCCACTCGGAGCAAAAACCTCGTATGATCGAGAGGTCAAGAGCATCTTGACGGATCTAGTCATACGGAAACGGTATTGCATGCCCAAGCAAGAATATTTGATCCGATGGAAGGGTCTTCCGGATAGCGAAGCTAGTTGGGAGCCCGAGGAGAGTCTTTGGCAATTCAAGAAAGAGATCGAAGCCTTTCATGCCGAAGACACGACGAGGGCGTCGCCCGATTAGGTGGGGGAGAATTTCACGGCCCGAAAGTTAGCATGTCCAAGAGGTTTCCATGGCACGGGCGTGACACGTTGATGACCCTCGACTTATGGTCCGAGATGTAGATTATTCTCCTAGGGGCTAGCGATACTGTATTTGTACGCATATGATATAAATGCGAGTAGCTGGTAGTTGGCTATAAATACCGGTGGTTGGTAGATGGGGAGGTGCAATATTCACCGTTGGATCTAAGGGAGATCTATGGTTGGAGTTTGCCTTATACTTGTATATAAAGGGGTGTCCTCCCTCATTGTATTCTCATTCACAAGCAATACAAAAACCAAAGCTTCTCTCTCTAAGAGTTGTTTCTCTCTCTACGTACAAGTCTTGTGAGTCGAGTGTGAAAGGCTGCTTAGGGGTAAAACCTTAAGGCTGCAAGGGTGAATCGAGGAATGATTGAGAGTTGATCGATCGGCCCGTGACACATGAACATGGCCTTGTGCATGTTTTTAATGAGGTTGAAAATATTGTACGTTCAACACCTCAAAACAATTACACGCTGAAAATCGAGAATGGTGCATAAAAGTAAACACATGGATGGTGGCCTCCAATATCTAAGGCTGGATTCTTTTGGCTCCGATCACGTGCCATTTCTCAATTATAAACTCAGAACTAACAAAATCAATGATGACTTTCGAGTCAATCTCAATGACGATCTTAGTAAAATCAAGTTGTTTTGCGAAGTTGAATCCCAACTATAAAGCTCAAAGTTCCGCTCATGTCGAAGAACATTTCTAAGAATGCAACAAAACCACCAAACTAGTCACTCAATTTTTTTCTAAATAAATTCCTTGTGCTAATTGTCGTGACCTCCCTTTTCCTTCAATGCTTCTTCAACGCGGACGTGTGCGGAGGCTAATGGATCGCTAAGTGTGAGGGTTAGCCCGAGCCCTTTCAAGGCTATCAATTCACGACTTATAGTTCTCGTTTTTAACTATAAGTCAACTTTGAATAAGAGTTGCCACTAATTGATTTTGAGTGGGCCAATTAAAAATCAATATAAAATACTGGAAAAAATATTTTACTCATGCATAAGAAATTGAGGACTATTAATTAATTAATTTAATTAATGCCCTTTCAATACATAATATTATTTAGACCTTAGGGTTTTTTGGATTTTCAAGAATTTTCCATGCATTTGTGGATAATAAAAACCATTTTTTCGGCTTTTTTTTTTATTTTTTGGACAATATAAAATATTTTTGGATTTTTCTAATTTTTTATTTTTTACTATTAAAAATTATAGTATATTATACTATTAAGATAACATTAGTATACTATTATATTATAAAATGGATCTAGGTCGGGTCTTCATATCCAGCCTGAACCGAAGCCAACCCGGATCTGTGGGCCCCAGTCTCCAGGCCCGAGGCCTTAATCAGGCTGGGCTCGGCACATTGAGCCCAATCCGGCCTAACAACAACAAAAAAATAAATAAAATAAAGCCCACACTCGACCCGGTTCACAACCCGGCCCACACTTGTCATTATGCGCGTGGGTTGTAGGGAAAAGGAAAGAAGGAGGAAGGAGGGGTAGAGAGAGGCTGGGCCGGGCTGAGGAAAAAAGGCTTGGCCCTAGGTCAGCGTGGGGGCAAAAAAGAAGAATGGGGGCTGGGCCGAAAATAGGGTAAGAAAAATAAAAAACAAAACTTAGTAGATGCAAATAATACCCATACCTAGGTAAAGTGAAAATCATTTTTGTTAGGGTTAAATTGATCCCTAATTTTCTGTATAATCTAATCCCAAATACTTAGCCAAAATTTAGGTGTCAACACCAACAAGTTATGGTTTGTCTTTAGATGCCTCACTACTATTCATTTTAATTGGTACGTGGAGTATCCCATTTGACCAAAATCAAAGAAGCGCATGATCCACGTAACATTGAGCTATTAATAGATGAAGCTTTAATGATTCATTTGTATATGACTGAATTACTTGTTTTGAATTTGAAAGGAAAACTAAGTTATTTTGAAAAAAAAAAGAAAAAGTGACTTGTTTCTCCATTACCACAAAAGATATACACCTGCATTAAAATTATGGACCAATTGTTATGAAAATTCAATTGCCCCTTAGTAACAAGATTGAATTTAATCATTGTGACAAATTCATTGAGAAGAATTCTCCCAAATATTGTTGTGGGAAAAATTCAAGTCATATCGTATGAATGATTGGACAACAATGAAAAAGAAGGTTCATGATTGTAGTTGCCATCTATAGAAGTTTGTATGGCATCGAATGTATCGATCAATTATGTCCGCCAATTTCAGGAAATTGGAAGAGAACTAAACAAGTGTTCATGGCATGGCGAATTGCCATAAATATTGATCAGTTACGTCCACCAATAATTTTTCCCTATAATGCTGGTTGATATCTCAAAGCAAATTGCCATGTTAGTCAATATAAGGAAATTGGCAGAGGCATATATCTGGAAAAATGTTACGTTATCTTAATAATAAAATTTATGACGCTAGAAAAATGTGATGCACCAAGTTTATGTATTCAGTAGAAGCACTTCCGTTTATATTTGTTGAAAAAAAAAAAAAAAAAAAACTACAAGTCCAAAGAATATTATATGTCATAATTTTCAAGTATAGAACCGAAAAGAACAAAAGAAGTGAGAAAATTTTTAGTTGATGTTAAACCCATTTGGAACATTTTCATAATCATGAGGATTTCAAATTTGTTTAATTCACTCATTTTGTTCATGAATTTTGCTTGATCCAGCCAGATATAATACAAATAAATTGAAGAATGTCTTCTTTTTCCGGCCTTATAGAAAGATTTGCACCTGAGAATACTACATGGTATCAAGAACATGATAAATTACTTTTACGAGCTTATGGCCAAAAACAGTCAATTCCACAATTCAATTGTAATTGATCACAAGTTAGTCTCAAATTGCAATACAAATAATTAAATTTCATAAAAGCAATAAGTTACCCACAAATTATCTGAAAAGAAAAAAAAGCAGTACTTTTCTTTATCTAAAGCGGTTTGACACTTGGCAGCATTTAGTGAAATTTTTTAGCGTTGAATGAAAAAACAAAAGTTGCCCCTATTTCATCCTTGACTTTGGACTCGCTATTCTCGAGAGAATCAACTTCGACACTGAAGCGGCGAAGCAAGAAAACCACAAATTAGGTATGGGAATTGAAATCCAACATCATTACAAGAGCCATGAACGAAAGAAAGAGAAAATAGACAAAGTACCAAACAATGGAAACAAAGTTATATTTTTCCTGTTACATGATGCATCGAACATGTAGGGTTTAAGAGGTAACTGGTGGGCAGCTATCAGTATTAGATAGTATTAGATAGGACCACATGCTCTCTCTCTCTCTCTCTCTCTCTCTCTCTCTCTCGCAAAAAGAAGGTCATGAAGTCTTCTGTGGCTACATCTTGTCGGAGTTGCGTCCAATTCGCCGTTTGTCCGCCTCCATGTCATCAGGATCTCGTGAGTGAAAGAGACTTACACTGATAATGTATCTGATGATGATGCGTATGGGAATTGGGGGAAAACACAAGCTTTAGGGTCTTCTGGTCAGTGATATAACAATCTCTGAGGATTCAGTTTTTTAGATTTAACCCAAGCTCCTTGAACAGATTTTTTACAAATCATAGAACATGTACAGTGAGCGATTTATTGATAACACGTTGGTATTCTCAAGTTCTCAACTTTAGTCCCACCTAAATTACAATCCACATTTAACCTAATTAGCGATAATCTGCGGTCCGTACACATCATAAATGGAGTCCACGTCACCTCGTAATGCGGATGGCGACTCTTTAACCACGTGATGAGGGAAGCTTCTTTGTTCTTTCTAATCAATAGCTTATGTTCTTTACACTGATGGATTCCTCTATTATGTTCGCGGTCCCCAGTCTTAGAGCTGTCTATTTAATCGTGGAAAAATCAGCATGATAGTAAAACGCTGCTAATGGCATGGAGAGAAACAAATAGAATTATTCCAAAGACCAACGTGATCCTTATCCCCATTGCCAACCGAATTGTGTACGTGCAGTTTGGTCTATCGTCGATTGGAGATTTATTATTATTATTATTATTATCATCATCATCATCATCATCATCATCATCATCATCATTATTATTATTATTATTATTATTGTGGTTCCACTATCCTTTCATTTCCTGATATACTTTAATTTCATATTATTATTTTTGTTTGAAAAGCTACTTTCCACGTAAATAACCGGACCAATAGTATCGGATAAACGGACTGGCCATGATTTTTTTTTTTAAATTCTGAAGCAAACTGTAATTAATAATTTTTTTTTCTTTTAAAAGTAGGGAACTCCTTCTTCTAGGAAATAGAAGAATTCAAACAAAAAAGAAGAAGAAGAAATCATCCGTTTTGGGATTGGAGGCCAATTGGCTTGGTCTAGTCTTTTTCCAGGACTGGGTGGACTGATTCCTAATTTCACAAACTGGGAGCCAACAATACTTGATTTGATTTTATGGTAGTAATTGACTCAATTTAGAACCAATCACTCCTAACACACTTCAAATAAATAGTCTGATTTTGGATAGAGTTTTTAGATTTCATACCTTCTTCCCAAGAGTTGTGGGGGTTTGGTAAGAAGATGAGGCCTGATTTGCATTGTTAAATTTGTCATAAGTTCCATGCATTGTGTCCCTAAATAATATTTTCTACATTGATCCTTTTAGTAAGATGCACGTATAAATTTGTTAGAAAGTCCTATATCGGAAAAATGGTATAGTGTTGAGTAATTAAGATATCTTAGTTGGCGTATAATTCATTGATTTAAAACTTTTGAGTGAAGGTAGATCCGACTGCATATAAATATTCTCTAAGGAGGTGATATTTGTTCAATGCCATTGATGATCATAATGTGATCTCTTGCTTTGTGGCTTTAGATGGAATTCATGGAGAATTTTCTGGAGTTCAAGTGCTGATCGTGAAGTGCATCCATGAAAGAACGACATCGTGTTTGAAGTTAATAAATCTTATGATGAGATTTGTGAACTCCTTTGTGAAAAGAGGTGTAAATTAAACACTGTGCGAATTACTGGGTGTGGTTGAAGGCTAAAAAACACCGAGCCTATTTGAGTGACTCAAGTATGAGTCTAATGTCCGTTGTATTGTTTAATCTATAATTGAAACCAGCATTTCTCTTCCAATTAAGTAAGTCACACTGATTGAACCTATGAATCCAATATCTGAGTTACCTTCTTTTTTTTTTTTTTTTTTGTAAAGGTAATTGTATTAAGCTTTAACCAATATATACATGCGAACGGCACCAAAACTCACACTCCAAATGAAACAGAGACAGAATGAGTGTAAGGGTGCCAAACAGAAATAGAAAAGCCAGCAAGGCAGAACAAGAGACATGGCAAAGGCAGCACAACGAAGGCTCCAACAAAAGAAGAACCAAACAAAAGAAGGCCTTGATAGTTTGTCCGTCTCGCGGGTACTGTTCACCGTTGTTGTCTCTACCTTCTTGTTTTGTTTATTGCTGTCTGAGCGAATATTTTGCAACGTACTCGATAGGCAATCCATACCACTTCCGTTGCATGTACTGAGCGAACAACCGAAACGTGTAAACAATAGGGTTCAACCCAACACACTCACCCATGAAATTCTAGCAGTCGCCTCTGTTGCAGTGCGGACTGGTATTGAGTGTAATTCTTTTGATGATGGAAGGTAAAACGAGTGAAAGCCCAATAATGCAGGTGACCTTGTGATGTAATACTGTGTATGTCATGAGTTCAATGCATGCTCTTCCTAACATTCAACACGAAAATGACACCAGAACCAACGTAGGAACCTTCACGTTTCGCTATTTAAAGGAGGCGAACTTGTTCAGGAGGCAGTTCGTCTCATTTGCTCAAGAAACATGGCAGAGCAGGTGCAAAATCCGCATTCATTTCAGCTTGCCTCTCTATCTCATCGATCTTCTTGATTTCTTCTATTCGATTCTCTTCCTGTTCTTCTCATCTAAATTTTTGAACTTAGCTTCCTGACCATACTTTCCCAATGTTGTAGCTAGTTTTGTTATGCTTACTTTAAATGTTACAGGTCACGGAGATGGTGATCAAAGTGGATCTTCAGTGTTGTCGCTGTTACAAGAAGATCACGAAAATCCTGTGTGAGATCCCTCGTGAGTCCTTCGCCTTTACCTCATTTAATTAATCTACGTACTTCTCTTATCGTGTCGATGAATAATAGAGATATGCATCAATTCTTTTTCTTCCCTTTCCTCTTTCCATAGTACATGCGTTGGTTCTATTGTGTACTGTAGGGATGTGCAAAATGGACCATCTCGAACAAGGAATAGCTCGAACTAGCCAGTTTGATCTAGTTCCTAGGAGTGTTGGTTTAGTTTCCGATTCCTAAAAGTGGAACCGGTTGATTGGACTAACTAAATTGCTTCTTTTTTTTTTTTTCAAAAAATTAGTGGGTTTAATTTGTTGCTTTCAAGGAATTAAGAGCTTATAATTAAACAATAAGATATTTGGATTCAAGCATAAGATTTGTTTTGAGCTCTTAACTTGCTTTGGAACCGCAAAAAAAAAAAAAAAAAAAAAAAAATTAATAATTGGTTCCATTAGATTGGATTGTGAATCGATTACCCTTATTGTATAGCGCATCTTTACCTGCTACAATATATGATGAATAGCACCGAGTGTTCTAATACGAGGAGCTAATAAAACTTTGTGAATGCAGATATAAAAGATCCAACCTTTGACGAGAAACAGAACACAGTGAAGATCAAAGTGGTGGGTTGCGATCCTGAGAAGGTCAAGCAGAAGATCCTTTGCAAGGGAGGAAAGATCATTCTCGGCATCAACATTATACCCCCCAAGAAGAAAGAAGATCCTCCCAAAACCGAACCCAAACCCAAACCCGATCCCAAACCAGAACCCAAACCTCCACCGGTGCCAGGTTTCCCGCTTGTGTATTGGATGGGGAAGGTGTATGTTTGTCCCACGTGTCATAATCGGGGTTGTGGTTGGTTCTGTCAATGCAACTGTCACGGTGGAGGGCCACCAATGTGCGCTGATGGATGCGGGAGGCCAGCCCACGAGTGCAGATGCAAGAGGCCACCGATGTGCCCTGATGGATGCGGGAGGCCGGCCGACGAGTGCAGATGCAAGAGGCCACCGATGTGCCCTGATGGATGCGGAAGACTGGCCCACGAGTGCAGATGCTGGAGGCCACCGATGTGCCGTGATGGTTGTGGGAGGCCGGCCCACGAGTTCAGATGCTGGAGGCCACCGATGTGCCATGATGGTTGCGGGAGGCCGGCCCACGAGTGCAGATGCCGGAGACCTATTTACCCATGGTGTTGCGATCGCTGCAGCTATGGAAACGCCTCTTCATCATGCCTGCATGGTTGTGACTACGGAAGGCCGACGGTATGCACCAATGCTGGCTACGACTGTGAAACTTCCTGCGCGCTTATGTGAGGAGAGTTCTAAAGTATTTGTGGAAATGAGGTTTTCATTTTCACGACTTGGTGTTTTTATGAGATTTGTCAGATCACGACATGGACCTTCTACATCGCACGATATTCCCTTTACTGCCTCAGTGAACACCAATTATTGAGTTACGAAAATGAGATTTTAGCAATAGTTGAGGGGAGCACGATATATACTATATTCCATTATAGATATGTCGCATCTTGATTATGTGTGTGCAAGAGGGTTGATATGTTGTATTATGCTTACCATAGGTTTAAACTCATTACCCTTTTGTATTACCTATCACCTACGGTGGTCTTTAATGTATTTGCTCATTTGATACTGGTAATATACGGTTGCGGGTGTATCATGGCCGATTTAGTTTATTTAGATGATATTCCACACTCTCGGAGTTTTCTTTTCCATTTTTTTTTTATGCTTCTGGATCCATAGGAACCATTCATTAGACTTGAATAGGACAGAGAGATGGAGATAGATTATACAATTAGAATGAGCTCTAGAATCAAAAGAAGAAGTATATAAATATAATTTTTTGAAATAATTACCCAATTAGTCCTAAATCTATTGTACGGATGATAATTCAATCCTAAACTCTTTGATTTTTCTAAGTCAGTTCTAAACTTTGGTGGGAAATTATAATGTAGTCATTTCAGCTAATTTTCCCTTGAAATTGCTGACATTGTGGTCCAATTATTGCCAGTCATCCTATTTAACACACTGCCACATTAAGCATTCTTGGTGAAAATTGGTCGGAAATACTATATTAATATTTTGTATAAAGGTATAGAACCGAATTGGTAAAAAAAAAAAAAAGAATTAGATTAGCATGCAATTAAATAAGTTTAGGATTGATTAGATAGTACCCAGAAAATTTATCCATGGTGTTTTCCACAAAGTTTAGTGTGGATTTGATTTTGTGAAAAGCTAGTCTGCTCATGTACAAAGCAAAATTGTTTGGTGTCATTCAAATTTTAGTTTCGATATTTGCATTTTCACGACATTTGTGAAAGCATCTCCAGATAAAGATGTTTTATAGTAGTGGTGGTCCTTCGTCTTCTCATCATCCTTCCATTAGGAAACAATAATGATAGAGTTGATAAGGCCTGACGGGGCATGTCATATTCCTTGACTACGTTGCCCCCTCAATCTTTAATTCATTTCTCTCTATTCTCAACTTACAACGTTTTTCACGAGAGCTTGAAGTCTACACAACTCTAGTTTCTCCTACAATCTTGTCCTTCCGCTGAACAAGATGAGGCCATCCACGTGCCACTTTGTGAATCGTGCGGAGTTGAAAAGAAAGATGGTGGGGATCTATGAGAGCAGTCCTTGGCTTGTTTATTGTTGTGGGGGGGGGGGGGGTGCTCTTTTTTGGAAACGATTGATTATAAATAAGAATAGACTAACAAATATCGCATCTCAAATCGTATAGAAATAGAGATAATGATATGACCATCATTTTCTCTACTAGAAAGACGTGGCCTCACATTTAAATCAACTTATCAAAGTATTGATAATCCAACAAAACGTATGTAGTCTTCTTCATTACATATTGAAAACTCAATCACTTAAAGTTTCTTGCTATCATTTCTCTTGTCCCACTTAACGCTAACTGAGGGACCTAAAAAACATGATAAGAAGAATGATGTGTGCAACTACTGCTTTGTGAGTACTAAATATTTCGATCATCCATTATGTATATCAGAAACTCATAATCCCAAATCTAGTAAATAATATATGTTGAACACAGGAAATGAGTTATAGTTTATCAACATAACTTTATATGTATCAGAAATACTTATTTTAAATCGACATCATCAAATCATACATTGATAGTCCGTTCCATTAATAAAAGTCATTAATCTATCTTTAGATTTGTACATGGGGTGGTGATGACTTCATAATTAGTCCTATCCATAGGAAATTCTTCTTAAAATGTGAAACTGACATCTTTTTTAACTTATGTACAAACAACAATTCAATACCCTTGGTTAATTAACAAGATTTTGATCAAAAGATACACGATTGTTCGTTCAATGAGTTTTCAAAGCCTAGTATGCCACATTAGTTGGTCGTTCTAGGGATCCAAAAGACTTTAATTATGTGCAACATTTCAATTAGTTCTTTCACCAAGTTACATGATTTGTTAAACCTTGCCTAGAAAATATAGGTACAGGGTGCTGGAGATAGCTAGGTTGGGCCTAGTTTCTTGCCTCATCATTGAGGCTCAAGCCATGAAAATGAAATAAGAGATATTGTGATCTAACCTTGAGTGTACCACCTACGGTTTAGCTAATGGATTACTAAGCCTAAATTTAGCTCGGGCTCTCCTAAGTCCATTTCAATTCATGAATTAGACTCAACTTGTTAAGATGTAAATGATTTTTCAATTATGAGTTACCACTAATCAGTTTATGGTATATTGATTGGACATATAAGCAATATAACACAATAATTATTTTACTCTAAAAACCAAATATTTTGAGTATGAGGACTTGATTACACTAGGTTACTCAAGTGCAATTTTGGTATCGTTTTTCTATGGAAAAAAAAATGCTTGGAAGGTAGGTTAGATAAAATTTTATTACTCCTTAATATGTGAGGTGACCATGCAATCCACCAATTGAACACCCAATAAAACATTAAACAAATTGTAGGATTGACCTTATAGCAATGAAAACATCTATAATGTTAGCTTATAATTCACATTAACAATCTTAGATATGATTTCTAATTAACACATCGTAACTCATTATTTTTTAGGATCTTTTATTATTTAATGAAACCCGATCTACGCAAATAACGTACAAAAATGGGTCTATACTAATATGACACAACACATAATTAAATAAACCTAATATGCAAACTATATGTCTTGCGATATTAATTGAATGACCTAATTGAATGATGGGAAAAGATTAATGCAACTATTCTAATGTGTCATGCATTTCAATTTAAATTACGCTAAACATGCAATTTACTCAATGATGTGCAATGAATGAACTAATCTTAGGTGACATGCGAGTGATTTTTATTGTGTCTTCGTTTTAATTACAAATTGAAATTAAATGTGCCTATATTAAAACATACAAGCTCTCCTAGAAAAGAAAATCCAATTTATTCTAAAATGATATTTTTGATATTTTACTAAATTCGGAATTATAAAATAACCAACATAAACATGCAATCTATTCTTTAAAAAAAACTATATTAATTGTGTCTAATATTTTTTGGATTTTTTTAGGAATACAATCATTAAAATCAACAAAAATAGAATAAAATCCAAAACAAACATGTCATCAAATTACACGAGAAATTATCGATATCCATCTAATTTCATAAGTAAAATGACGAATCATATTTTGTACATGAGATCAAATTGGTCAATTTATATAAAAAAAAATCATGAATCATATCTCGATATGAGATCGGATTGACGATTTTTCATACGATCGCGTGTCATATTTTAGGTATGAAATCAAACTGTCAACCATAGCATAGTTAGGAAAATTTCCTAATCCAAGGGGATTCAAAAAAACCTTTTGGGTTATGGCAATATCGACCAAGCATTCAAACAAGATTGCAATTTTATGAATCTAGTAATGAGATATATGAAAAATCAAATTAATCAAGATTCATACCTAATTCATGATATCGCACGAATGACGTTTCCTAATTCAGATGCATGATGGATCAGGGGAATCACTCATGGGAATCACGCGAAGATGGCCGGCGATTGGCGGCTCTCACGGTTGCTCGGTAGTCGCCAAATGGTTTCCACAAGACCTGCAAAACAGAAATTCCAAGCTCCGCAACGGATCGGGACTCGTTGATGGACGGGGATGGACAAGGACAGCGAATTGTTAAGTGCACATCAAACCTATGTGACACGCGGAGATAACGAGAAGAAAGAGAGAACGAACCTTGAAATGACGGCGAGAATGAAAGTGAAAGCTGGGATGAGGTTCATCATGGCCGTGCCCAAAGCACAAAGCTGTAATCGATCCCGGCATACCCGCATATCTGCGATGCGGATCTGCATCAACCAAATCACTAAAAAAAATTCACCACGTTTTCCCGTACCAAACTCTCAGTAGTAGATCAAGACGTTTTGCTTCGAAAGAATTCCAAAAAAGCAAAATCCACCAAGTCCACAAATTAATGCGAAACGAGGACACTTCACTCACTCACCCGACCAGAGCGAGCAAGAAGATTTTGCGAAGCACGGAGAAAGTGAGAGGAGGGCGCGACCCCGACTCCGCCAAACAGCAAACAAACAAGTCAAGAACTTAAAACCCTTCCCCCTTTCGCCGCCATCAATGGAGCTAGCGAGTGACGGGCATGAGCGAGCACGAACTTGTGAGAGATGATGAAGGGGCAAGGAAGGAGGACGAGAGAGGAGAGGGCATTACAAAGTAGAAGGCCAAGGTGTACTTGTTGAGCCCGTCGGACATGGCCATTTTCGCCACCACCATGCTGCTCGCTTGAACCAAAACCACCATTATCATCCCCACGAATGGCAGCGAACCCCCGGCCCTCCCGTCCATCTCCATCTCTCTCTCTCTCTAGCTCTCTAGCTCTCTTCTCAGTTCGTGGGTGAAATAATTGGAGGACCCCGAGAAGCTTTCCTCCGTTTTACGGGACCGCCATTGATTGGATGATTTTGTTTGACTTTAAAACTGACGGAAGACAAAGATCTCTCCCTCCAACGGAAGACGGTGGTGGAGGAGGAGCAGCGGCGGCGTGGATACTTGGGGATGAATCAAAGACGAAGAGAAGAAACAGAGAGAATCGAAGATTGAGGAAGAAACAGAGAGAATCGAAGATTGAGGAAGAAACAGAGAGAATCGAAGGCTGAGGAAGAAACAGAGAGAGAAGAGACACGAATTAGGGTTTCGCGAATTAGGGCCTGCGAGTCGCGACTTTGGTTTTGTTTAGTATTTTTTTTTTAATTATAAATAGGTACCGGTCCGATCCGGGTGGGCAGGTGGGCGGATCCGCCCACGAAACCGGATCGGGTATTTTTGGTCCTTCGCTGTTGGCTTTGTGGAATTTAGTGACGCAAGGAAGTCCCTTTCTGTCTAATCCTCTCTCTCACTTTTCTTCTTTTCTTGCCTCTCACTCATGAACGAACGTGCTCTCCCTTCTTTCTTTCGTCTATGCAGGCCTCCTTTTATAGCCTAGAGGACTTGGTTTCCTCAAAAGAAAGCAGATCCTCTAATTGCTTAAAAATTTGATACTTTGTCCTTCTTTTACCGTGATTTCATTTTTTAGCAATCTCCACATATTTCTTTCTTTTCTTAACCGTGCATGCTGAATATTCTCCTTCGATTTTATTTCTTTGAACCAAATATCAGTCCACAAATTGGTCGAATAGACGCTCTCATTGTAAAATTGTGAAAATACGATCGATGGGGACTTCCCGAATTCTAAATCTTACAAAAATAAGCATGCAATGTCTCCTTTCTATACTTGCCTTTACCGAGAATATATGAATATATTTCTTCCCTGTCCTTTTATGGCCGAATTCCTTTCCAAATTTCAGAATTTTCCAATTTTAATAACCCATGCAGCACATGCAATTTTTGGCCACGTGGGATATTCATTGGGCTTGACTTTTATGATTCGGTGTTTTTAGTCTAAGATCAATTAAGCTCAGATCTTCAAACCACCACCAATCCGATGTAATGATTTAAAAAAATAAATGCTCCTAAAACTATAGATTATGTAATTTAATTTTAGTATTTTTGTTTAGGGGATAAAAATTAATCATGGATGATGGGGTTGTCAAAATTAAATGTCAACAAGAGACAAGTCAAGAACATGATGACAAATTCAGGCCTAGGCCTCACATTGTTGAAGCTGGTAAGCAGCAATTCCTTTAGGGAAAAAGAAGCATCGAAGAAGAAGCGCAAAGCAAAGCAATCCACCTAAGTCAAAAAAAGGCTTAGCTAGCGATTTGGGTTGATTGCATCAAAAGTCTACCATTCCCCCTTGTGTGTAAATCAAACCTTTTTTTTTTTTAAGAATAAAACGTGAAAATATAAAATAGAAAAAATGATTAGGGGATTGGAAAGATTTGAATTAGGATCTCCCGTTCTCATACCATGTAAAATTTTGTGGGACTGCTAACAATTGGTCTAAAAGTTTAAGACGTCAGATGATGTCATTTGATATTTAAATAATCTAATTGAATTGTACTTTCAATTGGATTAAGAATGTCATTCCATAATTTACAGATTTTTAAGGAGTTGTTCCAAAGTTTATTTTAAGATAGCTAGTATAAGCACCTAGAGGGGTGTGAATAGGTGCACAAACAATTTATCGAGATACGGAAGCGATTCTAGCCAGCCGATAGAAAGGAGTTCACAAAATGATTTACGATCAAAGTAAAGAGAGTAAGGAAGAGAAGATTGAACATAGGGTTTATAGTGGTTCTGCTTAATCCAAGCCTACGTCCACTCTTCCGCACTGACAGCTCACCGGCTGAATTTCACTATGAACAAAAGAGAAGTTATAGCTCAGCTTTTCCTTGATTCCACAGTGTAGATGGTCTATCACACCTCCTCAAGGTTTCTCACAAATATAGACTCTATTTTGTATACAAGTATTCGCTTAAAGAAATTGTCTAAATAACAGGGAGCTTTAGACTTTGGAATTCTTCTATCGAGCACACCTCAAGAACTTAGAACGTCTTCCTTATATACTCCTTTATGCCATCATACCCGTTGGCACTTACCAAAGGAATTCCTCCAATCTACCCGTTGGACAAAATCAATTAGGAAGATCATTCTGGCTATTAAAGGAACGTGTCGATAGCCCATCAATCATGTTGCCCATACAATCAGGATCTCGGTTTCCATAAGTAGAACTTTCCAAGAATATTTAGGCAATCATCGATTCCTTAATCTTTGAGTCAATCACGATCAATCAAAGAATTCGGTTGAGTCTTTTCCAACCACGAGATCTTCTCCAGTTGATAAGGTCAAGCCCTTAACAAAACATCCAGTTCTGGGTAACCTTTCTTCAACGGATTAGAAACTGTAAATGAGGATAGACTTTGAGTCTTGAGTCTGGCTGTCCGGAAGTCTTCGACTTTAAATAGCGAGTCGCAAACCTTCGACTAGCGATGGAAACATTTTGTCAGCTTCAAAATACTTCCAGAAGATTTCTCCAACAATCTCCCCATTTTTGATGGTGACAAAACTTTCCTGCAGATTTGGACAACTTTGACCTGCAAAACATTTCTCAAACACATATGCATATCTTATAAAGATAAATGGCTAAATGAATAACACTAGAATTAGCAACCACAGAAAATAGGTTAGTCTAATAAGTGATAAAGTCATCCATAAGATACCAATGATAGTTAATAAAAGCAGTCAAGTCCAAGTCTAGTTCAGTTCCCATCCAGACACAAAAACAAAGTTAAACAATCCATAAAATCCAACAACCAATCCAACAACCAGTCACACGATTAAAAGTTAAATTGTTCAAATCTTGCATCCCTCCCCCTTTTTATCAGCATTAAAAAAGATTGAGATGAAAATGGAATGAAGTCAAGATTGCTTGGGAATGCGGACAAGCTGTAAATCTCCCATAGACTGAACGATGCCTTCCAGCCTTTTCATGTCTTCCTTCAGCTGTGCAATCTCCTCACCCTTGGTATTGGCCTGAGTCTGAATAGTGAGGGCTTGGATTTTGTCATTCAATGAACATGAAGAAACTTGACCCGCAGTTTGCAAGTTTTGAACCTCGCATCTCCAAGAGAATATCCATGATTCTGCGAAAATCTGCTGCATTATCAGTCTGAGTACTTGCTTCAGCTCGTTCTGATGGAGTAAATGCAGACGATGGTAGATCGGCATAATCTCGCAGGTTTGGCGATGAAATTTCATGACCTTCTTCTAGAAATTGAGAGGCATAAACGTCCTCTGGGTCTGCAGGTGAGCGATTGACTCCTTCACTTGCATCAGGATATGAGGATTTCCCTATTTTCTCTTGATCTCCCCCTGTTTCCATGCCTATAGGTGGAGAAGAGTGTTCATCAGGTTCTCCTTCTTTTCCTCTTTCTTCTTTTGTCTCAACTCTTTCCTTCTCAGCTTCTCTTTCTTCTTCTTCCTTCTCCTCTACTTCTTTCGCCATTTGTTCCGATTCTTTCCCTGGAACAGGACGACTTAAGTTCTTCAAAGCCATTGCAGAGATGGTGAGATTTTCATCATCATCTTCATCTTCAACAATAAGAGCTCTTCTTTTCGATTTTGAAGCAACCAAGGGCTCCTTTCCTTTTCGCTTTGATGAAGAAGAGGGTTGATGAGCTTTGAGTGGAGTCTTCTCCTTGAATTTCTCCAACGCCTTGTTCAATTCCTTCAGACGCATCTTGGTCACCATTTTCAGTCCTACCACCACATGATCGCATGATCGAACACAAAAGATTTGCGGAGGCTGAATATTCAGATGTCTGAATAACTTTGTCACAAGACTTGGGTAAGGAAGTTGGCCTCTATCCTTCATCATGGCTCTATACATGTGAAACATAACAGTGTGAGGAAGAGAAAACCTTTTCTCAGTGAGAATGGCATACATCAGCTTTGCCTTTAAACTTGAAACATCAGTCTTGGAAGTTGATTTTGGTCGAAGGCAATTGATCACAATCTTGTGAAGCAAGATGTTGAATGCACTCATCCTTAAGTAGGAAATCTTTTCCTCTGTTCTCATGTCCTTGACAAGTTCCAATGTAGCACCAGCAATAGAAACTTTGATCGGTTGATATCTTCCCCTCTTGACTCCCAACACATCTGCCAGCATATCCATATCGACAACATAGTATTGATCTTTCACACTGAAGGAAAATCTCTTCGCATCTAAAAAACTAAGATTTGAATAGAAATATGCGGTTAGTTCAGCATAGGCCTCTGTAATATCGGAGCAGAACTTTTCAAGTTGAAGATAACCAAACTTTTCCCTCAGGTTCACATTTACAGCATCCAGAAAATCAAAATCCACACTCGTAGGGTTTATTACCCCATGCTTCAACAATTTCGAGTACAAATTCTTTTGTTCCTTCGATCTGAACAAATCTCCTTTTTTTCCTCGACTTTCAACCACAATAACCATTCTCGGTTGAAATTGACTATACAATTTGTCATCATCATTCCCATCTATAGGATTCGGTCCCCAATCACAAGGATCACTCGGAATATTCGCAAGAGTTTTCTCAGCCAGCCCTTTACAAGCAATTCCCAAACTTTCCATTCTTCGCAGAAAGATGTATTCATTTCCATACCCTTTCTCTTTAATAAAATCATCGACATATTTCAAGGGAGTACGCGTTGCTTTTAAGGCACGATACAGCTTATAAATAGAAGCGGGCTTTTGAACTCTTACAGGGTTTGCATCCTCGATGATTTCGTCCTCTTGTTGATGATCAATGCCTTGAGGGCTAGATGGAGGAGAGTGACGCTGCTAAGAATGTTGTGGGCTCGATTGCTGTTCTGGAGCCACATCTTCTTTAATGAGATCGAAGTGAGTAGGCCCCTCACTCATTCGCCATGGTCCCCTGCTTACGATTCTCGAAGACTTTCTTGAAGACGACATCTTTCTTAGTTTTTGGAAGATTCCTTGCTTGACTTTCCCAAGAAAGATGACAACTTTTTCGAAAATTAAACAAGGGAAGAAAACGGGAATGGAGGATCGATGCTTCTAGGGTTTTTGAGAGTGAAGTGAAGAGCAATCAACAGTACACAATCGGTTTAAAAAGAGAGATAAGCGAACCATCACAAAGGAAAATAAAAAGATGCCTTTTCAAAATAACTGTCTTTTTCCGCAAAAATAGTCATTTAAAAAATAACTTCCTTTTTGAAAATGAAACGATGCAGTAATTTCGTCGATTAAATATAGCAACAATTTAAACATAGTCTAACGATCGTACCTCTTCAAGATAAGATTCGAAAGAGAGAGAGAAAGAGAGACTAACTTACAGTCTGACGGTCGTACCAAGACTAACTTAAAGTCTTGTACGTCTGAGTCTGAAAGTCTTTAGACTTTGATTTCCTCATACCTCAAAATGTTGAGTCTGGTATGGATAGACTCAAATTGATTTTTCTTCAAAGGCTTTGTGAATATATCCGCCAGTTGATTCTTTGAGTCAACAAATTGAATTGAAACATCTCCATTTTGAATATGATCTCTAATAAAGTGATGTCGAATCTCTATGTGCTTTGCTCTTGAGTGGAGAATCGGATTTTTGGTGAGATTTATAGCGTTGGTGTTGTCGTAATTAATCTCTGCGCATGAGTCTTCAATTTCAAAGTCTCTTAGCTGCTGTTTTATCCACAAAATTTGCGAACAACAACTTCCGAGAGCTATATACTCTGCTTCTGCTGTAGAGAGAGCTACTGTACTTTGCTTTCTGGAAAATCAAGACACTGTCCTGCCTCCAAGTAGTTGACAAGTATCCGAGGTGCTCTTTCTATCGACTCTGCATCTAGCAAGGTCTGCGTCTGAATATCTAAGAAGAGTAAAGTCTCCCCTTTTTAGATACCAGAGACCAAAGCTTGATGTTGATGAAATATACTTGATAATACGCTTCGCAGCATTCAAATGAGATTCTTTTGGGTCTAATTGAAATATCTTTTGATCGACTTTCTTTCCTTCTTTATCTTTGTCTATCTTCAAGGAACTTGACATTGGTATGTTAGCCTTTTTGCAATTGTCCAATCCAAACTTTTTGATAAGATCATTTGCATACATTTCTTGATGAATGAAAGTCCCTTCCTCCAGTTGTTTCACTTGGAGCCCGAGAAAGAAGGTTAACTCATCCATCATGCTCATTTCAAATTCATCCTGCATAGTCTTAGAGAATTTCTTGCACAAACTTTCATTAGAAGATCTAAAAATAATATCATTCACATATATTTGAACAAGTAAAAAGCTTTTGCTTTCTCTTTTAATAACAAGGGTAGTGTCTACTTTACCTTTAACAAATTCATTTCGAATTAAAAACTTACTTAATCTGTCATACCATACTCGAGGTGCTTGCTTTAAGCCATACAAGGCCTTTTTGAGTTTGAATACTAGGTCTGGTTTCTTTGGGTCTTCAAACCCTAGTGGTTGTTCCACATAGACTTCCTCATGGATGAAACCGTTTAGGAAAGCACTTTTGACGTCAATTTGAAATAACCTGAAATTTTTATGACAAGCAAATGCAAGTAATAAACGAATTGCTTCTAACCTTTCTACCGGTGCATAAGTCTCGTCATAGTCGATCCCTTCTTCTTGTGTGTATCCTTGGCCACGAGTCTAGCCTTGTTTCTTATGACTTTCCCTTTCTCATCCATCTTGTTCCTGAAAACCCATTTAGCTCCAACAATTGATTTACCTTTCGGTTTAGGAGTCAGCTCCCAGACATCATTAACTCTAATTGTCTGAGTTCTTCTTGCATAGCTTCAATCTAGCTTTCATCGGATAAAGCTTCTTCTATGCTCCTGGGTTCTATTTCAGAAATAAGAGCCACAGCACTAGAGTCTTCTCGCCTTTTGGATCTTGTGCGGATTCCTTCATTGATGTCGCCAATAATAAGATCTTTGGGATGACCGGACTTATGTTTCCAGTTGCTGGTTAATTTATCAGATTGATGGCCACTTCCTTCACTAGAATCTTCAACAGTCACTTGTTGCTGGTCCTTCAAAGTCTGAGCTGCTTTTTGAGAATTAGACTTTGTAGAGTCTGGAGCCGGTTTAGTCTCTTCGAGATGAGTCTGAATGGATTCATTTTATATAAAATCTTGGAATTTGACATTCATTGATTCTTCCACAATTTGAGTCTTCTTGTTGTAGACTCTGTACGCTTTGCTTGTGGTTGAATATCCAAGGAAGATGCCTTCATCTGACTTTTCTTCAAACTTACCAACTCGATCATTTGCATTTTTCAATATGAAACATTTGCATCCAAATACATGAAAATATGAAACAATGGGCTTCTTTTCTTTGAATAATTCATAGGGGTTTTTTTTTTTTTTTTTTCTAGAATAGGCCTTAGAAAAACTCTATTAATGATATAACATGATGTTGAAACTGCTTCAGCCCAAAACCGTAAAGAAATATTGCTTTCAATTAAGAGAGTTCTGGCCATTTCTTGAAGATATCTATTCTTCTTTTCACAACTCCATTTTGCTTTGGAGTATATGGAGAAGAGAAAAAATGCGTAAACCAGATTCGTCACAAAATTTAGCAAAATCTTGATTTTCAAATTCACCTCCATGGTCTGTTTTTATGCTTGAAATAATATACCCCTTTTTATTTTAAACTTTCTTAGCAAATTTTTCAATGTAAGAGAAAGTTTCAGACTTACTTGCTAAGAAATATACCCAAGTAAATCGCGAGTAGTCATCCACAATTACTAGGCAATATTTCTTACCTCCAATGCTCTGCGTTCTTGTTGGTCCGAAGAGATCCATATGCAAGAGCTGCAGTACACGGTTAGTGGAAACTTGATTTATTGGCTTAAAGGAATTTATTACTTGTTTTCCTAATATACATGGTGTACATAGATCAGACTTTTGGTATGATAAATTAGGTAGACCACGAACAAACTTCTTTGCTGAGATTTTGGCTATCTGCTTCATTTTGATATGCCCAAGCTTTTTGTGCCATAAGTTCGCTTCATCTTGGATTGAGATTAGACATTGCGATTCATCTGGTTTCATGTCTAAGAGGTAGATATTTCTATGTCTTCGACCCATGAAAGACTGAATAGAGTCTTTACTGGATCCTGAACAAATACCCTCTTGAAAGTTGATTTTGAAACCGGCATCACAAAGTTAAGCGATCGACAGCAGATTGTAATTAAGCCCTTCAACTAAAGAAACATTGCTTATTGTGAGGTTCCCAATTATTACAGTTCCAAATCCCACTATTTTTCCTTTGATGTTTCCTCCAAATGAGACTTTTCCACCATTCATTTGAACAAGCTTTATAAAACAATTTGAATCTCCTGTCATGTGTCTCGAGCATCCATTATACAGGTACCATTTCACCTTTTTCTTGATAGTGACCTATATTTAAAAGGAAACTCAAGCTTTCTTTGGTACCTATATATTCTTGGGTCCTTTTGAGTTAGTCTAATATACGGTTTTTGCCCAAACTTTATTGACAGGTTTCCAAGCCATAGGATATTCTTTCTCAAAATGATCTGCACTATTGCTTTTTTAACATTTAAGAGCATTGCGACCTCGGTTTTACAAAGGTCCTTTCAAAATGATTTTTGTAAGCATTCCTTGTTGGTCTTTATTTAATTTTTCTTTTACTTTAGGAAAATCGATTAAAGGAATGGTTTCGCAGTCATTCTAAACCAGATTTATTGAAATAAGGTCTTTGAATAGAAAATATTTTCTCTAGTTTTTAGATCCTAGAGAAAATCTTTTGGAAATATTTGAAATATCATTTTTCAAAAATGTATTTTCTTTCAAAAGATTATCTTCACTTTCTTTGAGAGAAAAAACATCTCGGTCTAAGCATTTCACTTTTTCTTTCAAAACATTCTCTTGTTGTTTTAAAGCAGAATTTTCTTTTGAAGAGAAGTCTTAAGACTAAAACATAATTCATCAATGTATTTTGAAACTTTAATAGGGATTTTGAAATTACTTACCTCGAATTCACTTTCTGAGTCTGAATTAGTCTCGGAGTTTGATTCTGGGTCTGATTGTGCCATTAGACATATGTTGGCATAATCATCATCACTATCTTCACACTTCGTATCACTCTAGGTTTCAGTTTTGAGAGCCTTTCGATACCTTTCAGTTTTTCCTTTCTTCTTCCTCAGAAGAGGACAGTTGGATCTGATGTGTCCCTTTTTCTTGCATTCAAAGCGAGACTACATCTTTGTTTGATTCATCATCTTCTTGAGACTTGGTCTGTTGCTTTTAAAAACTCTGTTTCCTTGAATTGAATCTTCTTCCTTTTCTATTCAGCTTTCGGAATTTTCTTATCATGAGAGCAAGTTCTTCATCATCCATGTCGTCTTCAGAATCTGTTACATCAGAATCATCATTAGATTTTAATGCAATAGATTTCTTACCTTTAGGATCTTCGTCTTCATTGATTCGTTTCACTTCATAAGACTAAAAGGTCCCAACCAGCTCATCGACAGACAGTGGCATGATTCTTTGAGTCTCTCTGATTGAGATCTTAATGTGATTCCAATCCTTAGAGAGTCCACGCAGTAGCTTGTTCACTTTCATAGGATCAGAAATTGGTTGACCTTGGTTTTCAAGACCATTCACGATTTCTGTAAAACGACTATACATGTCAGTTATAGATTCTCCTGGTTTCATTCTGAAGGCTTCGTATTGACTGAGAAGAATGTTGATTCTTGTCTCTTTCACTCGATCGGTTCCTTCATAGGTAATGTGTAATCTATCCTAGACTTCTTTGGCTGTATCACAAGAAGATATTCTGTTATATTCGATAGGTGATAAAGCACAATATAAAGAGTAATTTGTTTTTGCATCAAGAGCTTGTCTCTTGATTATCTCTTCCGACTCATTTTTGGACTCAACGGTGTCTTTTCCTCTTTCGAGACAGATGCAGCTTTAGGAATGATTCATTTTTCTACAATGTCCCATTCCAGAGGATCCTTTGATCTTAAGAACACCTTCATCTTATTTTTCCATATGTTGTAGTCCTTTCCATCAAAGTAAGGCGGTACGGTGTTGCTTTGCCCTTCTCAGCCCTGGAGCCAACATACTAGCCATGGATCTTTTACTCTGAAGTAAAACACTTCAAACAAAGTGAGTACACGAGCTCTGATACCAATTGAGATAGCTAGTATAAGCACCTAGAGGGGGTGAATAGGTGCACAAACAATTTATCGAGATACGGAAGCGATTCTAGGGGGCCAACAAAAAGGAGTTCACAAAATGATTTACGATCAAAGTAAAGAGAGTAAGGAAGAGAAGATTGAACACAGGGTTTATAGTGGTTCGGCTTAATCCAAGCCTACGTCCACTCTTCCGCACTGACAACCCACCGGCTAGATTTCACTATGAACAAAAGAGAAGTTACAGCTTCAGCTTTTTCTTGATTCCACAGTGTAGATGTTCTATCACACCTCCTCAAGGTTTCTCACAAATATAGACTCTCTTTTGTATACAAGTATTCGCTTAAAAGAATTGTCTAAACAACAGGGAGCTTCTGACTTTGGAATTCTTCTATCGCGCACACCTCAAGAACTTAGAACGTCTTCCTTATATACTTCTTTATGCCATCATAGCCGTTGGCACTTATCAAAGAAATTCCTCCAATCTACCCGTTGGACGGAATCAATTAGGAAGATCATTCTGGCTATTAAAGGAACGTGTCGATAGCCCATCAATCATGTTCGCCCATATAATAAGGATCTCGGTTTCCATAAGTAGAACCTTCCGAGAATGTTTAGGCAATCATCGATTCCTTAATCTTTGAGTCAATCACGATCAATCAAAGAATTCGGTTGAGTTTTTTCCAACCACGAGATCTTCTCCAGTTGATAAGGTCAAGCCCTTAACAAAACATCCAGTTTTGGGTAACCTTTCTTCAACGGATTAGAGACTTTTAATGAGGATAAACTTTAAGTCTTGAGTCTGGCTATCCGGAGGTCTTCAGACTTTAAATAGTAGAGTATGCAAACCTTCAGACTAGATTGATGGAAATGTTTTGTCAGCTTAAAAATACTTCAAGAGGATTTCTCCAACATATTTTATCTTTGACGATGAGCATCAACATCTCTACCCCTGATTCTTTTAATTAGAGTGGCTTAAACCCCTAGAGGTGAGATAATGAGGACTCTATTTATGAATCCTAATATAAATGGGACCAAATCTTTGAAAAAAGGGATCCTACTCCCACCTCTTGAGGATGAAGAAGCAATTTCAAAAATTGTGGGTGTTTCATCGAGTCTAACTATAGTATAAAGAATGCTGATGAAACTTTCATAGTAAATAATGATGATAAAACCTCAATAACATGATCTTCCTAACCATAAACAAAAGATGCTTTAGTCGTACAGTTTCATGATTGAGGATGGGTTTCACTTTGCAAGATACATTAATGAGTTTCGAAGCAAATGGGATTTTATTTCTCGCAACAAGAAGATGGGCCAACATGTAAAGGTTTTGACCAATGAAAACAAACACACACACACACACACACAAATATATATAAGTACATAAGAAGTATTAAAACTTATCGCCTAAGTGCGGTTGAGTCTAAAAGCTTTCATAAAATACAGTCAAATCCCAAAACTTATTAGATTAATGTAATTAAGTTGTTCATTTAATTCATTGCTAATATGGATTTTTTTTTCTTTCCTATGTGATGCTAACTTTAACTAAAGTATGAACCCACTGTTTTGATCTAAATCCTATTATTTTTACCACAAATCTTACTTGAATTAGATTAAAAAAAGATATATTTTATTAAAAAAGAATAAAAAATATTACATCAAAATTTTCGTTTAACCAAATTGACAGTGTAATAGAGGGACTTGATTGTATTTTTTGAAAATTCATTTTCACAACAAGATTATGGACTTCTTGTGTACTTATCCTATGCATACAATAAAACACTGTAATTACTATTTCTACCAACTTATTGGACTTTAGGGACTTTTGCGGCGAAGTACTTGGAGCTCAAGGCCTCTCTCTCTCTCTCTCTCTCTCTCTCTCTCTCTCTCTCTCTCTCTCTCTCTCTCTCTCTCTCTTTCTCTCTCTCTCTCTCTCTTAACTACTCCTTCTACCATCTTGTTCAACTTCAGGATTTTAAAGGCTGAGTAGTTTAAGTAGCAACTGCTCCTTCTACCATCTTATTCGACTTCAGGACTTTTATAGTGGAGTACTCGAAGGACAAGGTGTCTTGCAATCCTTCATGACGCCAAAGTTTGGTCAGCTGCAAAGTGTAATCTATCTTTGACTCACCTGAAAAGGCATTTTAAAAATAGAAGTAAATGTCCAGCATGATGGGCTGTGTGGGCTTTATGCAGCACATCGAAGCTATCCAAGAAGTTGGGGTCCAATGCCTTCTTGGCTATTGGAAAACCATAAGCAAATGTCCAACGTTGGTTGATATGTCCATATCAGATTTTCGACACGTGGACACTAGGAGTGCTATAACTTGACACAAATGGACACTTAAGTACCAAAATCGGAGTAAAATGGATAAGTTAAGTACCAACGGCAAGAAAATCTGACCAAAACACTGACGTGGCAATTTTCTGGCGAGCTTAGTGTAAAACAACATCGTTTTGCACACTGATTTTGGTACTAACGTGGTAAATAATCAATATAAAAATTAATTAAATTAAATTTGAAACATAATAACAACAACAACAACAACAACAACAACAATAGTAATAATAATTTATAATTAAAAAAAAAAGGTGGAGGAGGAGGAGGAAGGCAGTTGGCGACTAAGGGCTCAGCCCTCGCCACCATTGCTGCCTCCTCGCCGTCATTGGAAGGTGGGGGAGGGTTGGTCGAAGTCGTCGAGCCTTAGCCATGGGTTGGCAACCCCAACCAACCAGCGGTGAGGGCCTGTGTGCCCTCGCTCAAATTTGGGGGGAGGGTTGTCGACTGGGGCGACCCCCAAGCAGCCCTTGGCTTGGCCGGGTGAGGGTCGGCGACCCTCGCCAGATCCGGAGGAGGGTCATGACCCTCGCCCCCGATCAGCTGAGGTCGTTGGCCCTTGGCTTGGGCTCGGCAGCCCCGACCAACCCTCCCCCACCTTCTAATGATGGCAAGGAGGCGGCGAGGGCGGCGAGGGCTGAGCCCTCAGCTGATGCTGGTTGCCTTCTCCTCCTCCTCCTCCACTTTTTTTTTTTTTAATTATTATTGTTATTATTATTTTTAGTTTTAAATTTAATTTAATTTAATTTTTTATATTAAATTCAAATTATACCAAAATGACGTTTTTTTGTGTGTTTTGTTGAGTCAGTCTTCCAATGAGCCACGTAAGCAAAAAAATTAATAAAAACATGCCACATAGGATTTTTGGCGGGGTTTACAAGATGTGGCACTCGAGTGTCCCATTTTCCATAAAAAGTGACACTTAAGTGTGACTTTTGTAAGTTTTGGTACTTAAGTGTCCATTTATAACAAGTTTTGGCACTTGAAGTGTTCTTTTGTCTTAGATTTTCTCGATAGAAAAATTGCCAACAGTACTTAAGCGGTTGATTTTTAAAATTTTTGACACGCAAGTGAGTATTTATACAAATTATGATACTATTGTTATCCCTTTTTCAAGTCATATGTTTACTTCTAAACTTATAACTTGAGGAAACTATGAGCATTTTTCATAAAAGTTAAGTTATTAATTAGCTAAGTTCGATATGTACATTCAAATAAGTGTTGTCTCAAACTTTTTTAACGAAGTTTATGATAGTAGGAAATTTTTGTGAAAAAGATTAAAGAAATTGTTGGAAATTGTGATGCATTTTCATGAACTATCCAGACTTCTCGGGCTGCTTTAGCAGATCGAAGAAGAGAAGTGAAAGAACTAGATTGGAAGTCTTGAAGAAAAAATTAAAAGTTGAAGAGTCCAAATTGAAGAAGAAGTTGGGAGCTGAAATCAAATTCTTAGCAGCTAAGTCTCTACTTAAGCAGGGAGGAAATCTTGAAAAACATACGCATGTGAACATCCATTGTTGAACGGAGTTTGCACACCCCTCTATTGATTCGCTTTTGCACACCCCTCTAACGCGTGCTCAACGCTAGTAATTAATTAAGGGAATTTTCTAATTTGCACGATCCTTTTACGGCATTAAGATATAATCAGTAGCCACGCACTTTGAATTTTGCAAGCTTCTTGTTCTCTCTATTCACTAGCTTCTCGCTCTTTACATAGATGAATTCCACTAATACGTTCACGGTCACCATTTTTCAAATCTAATATAAGTTGCTAAACAAATCGTGTCCATGTAATTTGGTCTATTGTTGATGGAGAACGATTCTTGGCTTCATTCCACAATTCTAGAATTTCAAGATGTACTTTATGTAGATTGATTTGGTTGTATAAGTTCTATGCAAGTCATGTGAATAGTCAAACATAACCTCGGAATTTGATATGCTTTGATTAAATTATGTCACTGGTTCAAAGTTTAAGTTGGACTTCACATCAAATCATGGAAAGTTGGTTTGGAGAAAAATGGAGCGATTACCTATCCCATCTTGGAGGCAACTTGAAAAGGTTTTTTCTTCTCTTTTCAAAGTTTAAAGTTAATAACCTCCGTCATGTCGTTTGATCTTTAGTTAAATCTTGTGCTTCTCTACTCCTGGAGTAGGTAGGTCAAATCTAGTAAGCTATTTATTTCCTTAGTTTACATATTTGTTGTGTTCGATCACTCGAGATACTCGATGATTGGTCCATGCAATTTTAGTTCCCGACTGAGCTAAGCATTGAGACGGGTAAAACGAAACAGTTCACCCAGCATAGGCACCTACAAATTCCCTCGAAATAAAAGATCATGTTCAATCAATTTTTGACAATGGGAGGTAAACCACGTGCAATATCTGTTCATAACCCTATCGTTGCTACAGGTTGCAAGCCCACAGCAATAGAGGTGGTGTAATACGATGGACGTCATGAATGCAATGTAAGAGTTTTCCTAATGTGGAATACATTAATTGATACTGTAATTTACTATTTTTATGGTTACCGTAAAACATGGTTGGTCTAAGGTGAGATAGAAGGTTTCTTAATTAGTCTAATATAAGGCTGGTTAGTGTGGGCCGAGTTGAGCCTGACCCGTAATGAGGGGGCATGGCTGGAAACTCTATAAATAGTGCTCAAATATTTCCTCTAACCCTAATTCTCACATGTATCCTCACCTAAGGGGCGTTTACCTAATGCTAAACGTGAGGGGGGTTGCTTCATTAAGTCAGTGATACGGAGGACAATAGAGGAAGATGACTTGATGCATAGATCCCCTTGATTAGTGGGCAATCTCTTTTCTAGTTCTACTTTATATTCGATGGATCCCAATATAGGTGCATTAATCTTTCTACTCAATTATACATGTTCCTGTTCTAGTTATGGAGATCTTGGGATTACGCAATTTGCGTCCAACATGTGGTATCAAAGTCTCTATAACCCTAGAACTCGAATGCATAGGATTTTGCCATAATTTGAGATTTTTGAAATTTTTTATTCAATAAAAATAAAATAAAATCAAAAATTCGGATTGGGCTCGTCGAGACGAGCAAGACGGTTGGCGGCGCGTTGCTGGGGGAGGCCACACGCACCCCCACGCGCAACCTCATGCCGCCTGGGCGTCGAACACGCGCCGCGCACTCAAGCAACGTGTGTGAAAGTGTGGAGCCTCCGTTCGGCGCGTGGGTGGTAGCGTTGGATTTGTATGGTTGTCCTCTATCTTGTGGTGAATTTATTTTACATGTTTGATAATTTTATGGATGTGAAAATACATACAAAATCCTAAATATGCATATTTTTAGTGTATTTTTGTGTATTTTTCTTGTATTTTCTGTGATTTTAGAAATACAGGTGATGGGTTACTAGTATGTTAATACATAGACATTATGAATGTGTGATTCATTAATAAAATCAAACTTTATTATAAATTGAAACTGGCTTAATAAGATACAATTAGTATGGGATAGTATTTGAGCTATGTATTGAGCTAATAAGAAATAGTAAATGTTATGAAACTTTTGTTGCTCAAGCATACACCTTAACACGCTAGTAATCTTTGAATGATAGACGTTTTAAGAACTAATCATCAAACTAATTGTACTAATTAACACATCTGATGAATGTGGGTAATGCATGTTAGTTAAGTTATTGCATATTGTATCTAAACTCATTTGGTCGCTGGTTAATGTCTATCAAGTTAAATATTTTTTATGGTTAAGAAGTATGACAGCATTTACACAGAGCAATTGTATCTACTATTATAGTTTAGATATTTGGTTCTGTGTTTTGACTCAATTTATAGGCCACTTGTTGATGCAATAATAATTTGTTACTTAAAATTGGCTAATAAATTAGTTATTGGCTTTAGAGTCATGTTTTCCCTTATAAAATTCGTGAGCAATAGTTGATCAGCTATCAAGCTTGTCAATCTTGAATATCCTATATTAATATTGATGTTAACTTGTGAGGGGTCCTTTGGATCGGCATTCTTTTATTGTTATTCTAGTAATCAGTAATCGGGGTGCATAAGAGATATTTGCTTCTATGTTAATAAAATTTTCTTATGTTACTATAATTGGTGATCTCATTGGAATTTATCTTTTAGGTTTGCTATATATATATATATATATATATATATATAATTAATTTTTATTAATAATTAATTTTTATTAATGGATAAAGTAATGTAATTAGCATAATATATGATTTTAGTGATAACCTGCCCCTATTACTAAAGTTAAAATTGCATGTATATGATATATGTGAGTAGTAAAGTTTATATCCTTAGTATGAGAGAATTTCAAGGATTCAATGAGTAGTGACTGCCAAAGTAGCACATTTGATTAAATTTGAGAAATTTCGATCTCATATGCTGATTGGAATGTCTCCTAGTCTAATGCATGGTCATACTTCTAAATGAGGTGATTGTGTATTAATTCATGGAGGGATACATGATGGTGTGGTAGAGGATTGACTGATCGTAGTGGTTCATCTGCCCAAAGGTGATGAATTCATGAAGATTAAAAATATTCTCATAACCTCTATCATGTGAGGAGTGTACAACTGCATGTCATGTATTCTGCTCAAAGGTGATTATATGATTATGTGTGTAACCCTTTAGATGTGTACTTGTATGTCAAGTTACACGGTGTTCACATGATGCTAATTATATATAGTTTTTTTTCAGTCACATTTTCTGTAATTAATAACTTCATTATTATTGAGGTTTTTACTGCTTCAAATTTTAAATAGTGGACATATGATTTACTACTTGAGAAAAGAGTAATAGAATTTGCTTACTGTCCATGAAGCGTTCCATTCAGAAACACTTGAAAAGTGGCTTGTCTATTGACTGTATTGTTAAAAGATGATGAAAGCTTTAATGGCTTAAAGTTATGTTTTATCTGATACTGAAATTATGACACATAGGCAAAGATTATGTATAAGTTCTAATGGCATATACACATCTCGTATGGTTGAAGAGGTTATTTCCAAAACTTTTTTTTATTTAAGGAATAATCCCATACATGCCTAAAGGAAGAGTAGAAAAGTTGATAATGTTGATATTATGTCTACTTTTAATGGTTATCTAAAAACTTCTATAGATTATTGTGGAAGTAAAATTACCGAGATAAAGAATAAAACAATTACAATTAGTCTTAAAATGTTGTCATGCTTAATAGTGGCCATGAGTATATTAGTGAATATGATAATGCAAAACAGCTTGAAGGGTCATTTGTCAAATACTTTGTGATTCTAGGGTGGTAACTTAATTACTATGCCTGAAAATCCTGACAAAAAGATTTGGTCGAAATGCATAAATGCACCATATTGAACATGGTAATGAGTATGATTAGTAAGACTAATTTATTCGATTTTTTGTGGGCTAATATTTTGAAAGCAACATTTTCACATACAAAAGGTGTTTCTTATCAAAATTATTTCATAAACTTCTTTTGAGTTATAGACTGGACATAAATTACTTGAATCATATTAAATTTAGAGGTGTCATGTAGAAGTGAGGTTATCTAATTTAATATTAAGTGTGTTGGAATATAGATCCACTTGGAATTATTTTGTATCTTACTTAGATTGTTCAAAAGGATATCAATTTTATGACCCTAAAGAAGGTACAGGTATTATGGAATTACATACTGTAAAGTTTTTAGAGTTCAACGTAATTGTAGAGAATAGCTGCTCTCAGACTATTAAGAATAATAGTATGATGGAAAATCGCTGTGTTTTTGGCTTTGCCTATATAGATAATTGTGGTACAGACAATTATTGAATCTCATATATCATAAACTAAACTTGTTGAGATTTAATATACTATTCTTGATATAATTTATGATAAAAAAATTTCAAATCTCTCAAGTATAGAATGAAATTGGGGTAACTTTACTTGGGAGATTTATTAGGGAAAGACGATAAGTTATTCCATTAAATTATATATTCTATTTGTGAGAGCATGACTGCAATATCCACTATATGGTTGATGTAATGGTATATTTAAAATGTCATTTTTTGTTTTCAATCAAGTATGTGATTAGATGCCATAAAAGCGATATGCATTATGTGAAACATCATAGTGTTTGGAAACTAACTTACTTACTTAAAGATCATAAGTTCATTAATTGCAAATTAGCATACAAAATTAAAAGGATTTCAAAGGAAAATTGTGAAGTTTAAAACTAAACTTGTAGCTAAAGTTTTCATTTTGAAAGAGAGGTGGATAGTTTATAGTGAAGAAATAATTTTTTCTTTCTACTATTTTTAAAGATTCTTTCAAAGTGAACGTGTTATTAATAATTTATTTTGATATAAATAATTTACATCAAATAGATACAAAATCTATATAGTGCAACCGAATGATTTTGCAACAGATTCAAGTAAACTTATGTGTAGATTGAAAAGTTCTAATTCATAGTCTTAAGCAAGTTTCCAAACAATATTATTAAAGTTTCATAGTATTGTTATCTTATTCAATTGGAAACAAAGTAATTCAATATACTGCAAAGTCAGTGGGAGGAAATTTGTTTTTTCTCATATTCTATGTACATGATATTTTGCTTATAAGTTATGATCTTAAGACATCTTATATCCTTTGTAGTGAGGTCTGTAAGGATTGTTTTTTTTTTTTTTTGCCATATTATATTAGATTTTCTAGGAGGACATTTGCAGATTGTATATTGGAAATATTCAATATACATCATTGCAAGCTAGGAATTTCTCCCGTTGTTAAAGGTGATGGACTAAATTTATCATATTATCCTTATTTAGACATTGAGAAAATCTAATTAAATGGTGTATTTTGTGTCAGTGCACTTAAAAGTATAATATATGCTTGAATTTGCACTATACTAAATATTGTCTTTGTGACGGAACTTCTAGGTCGATATCGGTCAAATTCAGGACATGATCACTTGGTTGCTGTCAAGAAGGTTTTAAGGTACTTAAATAGGACATGAGATTATATGTTAATTTACAAACATGTTCAATTATTGCAGTTAGTAGGGTATTTAGATGTAAACTTTGTTAGTTGTTTTGATGACATGCAATCAATAATGGAATACATATTTATGTTAGTAGGAAATGCAGTAAATAAAGTTCTATGTCATCTTCTATTTATGTTAGCAGTGTTAGTAATATTCTTTTAGATTGTTACTTGGGCTTTTAGGCTCCAGAACCTCATGAAGGAGTTAATTGTTTTAACTTTATGGATAGACCCGTATAGTTGTATTGAGACAATAAGTTTATAGTATTATTTATTTACTATAAAGGTCTAAAGAGGTCTAAATAGATGATGGTAAAAAAGTTTTACCACAAAGAGATGATACAAAAAGATGACGTAAAAATATAACATATTTTCACAGATGATATGGTCATAGATCCACTAATTAACGGCCTACGCCTATGTGTATTTGAGCGACATGTCATTAGCATGGGTCTAGGAGCATCATGAGATGCTGTTGTTTAGTATGAGCTATTTTGGCTTTACCCTGATAAATGTTTTATCTGTGATTTGTTACACTTTGTAATGGTTTGATATGTATCAACTTTTGCATTCAATAAAATATATTTGAATGTGTTATTATGTTGAATACATATTGATAAAGTCTTAAGGTATTGTATAAACCTTAAGTGAAGGCTAGGGGCATCCGGTTATTAACCTTATACATATGTCTTATTATACATAAATAAAGGTTAACCGTAAGGACAAGAAATATGTGGATTCATTGGAACCATAAAGTATTTTCTAGTGATACAAGTTTTTGTGACACCTAAGATAAGAGAATGGTGATTGACAAATAGGATCTTTCTATGAGAGATGTTATGCATTTGACATACTATCATATTGAATCAATATCAATAAAGTTGAAAGCACTCGTGACCATGGAAGGCTCTGTGTGTATACATGCAATTACCGCCATAATTCGGTGTTTAAGACTTTATAAGATATGATTAACTATTAAGAATTATCTCTGGACTAATGTGCGCATATACGATATTAAGAATTATCTCTGGACCAATGTAAGAGTTTTCCTAATGTGGACTACATTAATTGATATTGTAATTTATTGTTTTTACAGTCACCGTAAAATAGGGTTGGTCTAAGGTGAGATAGAATGTTTCTTAATTAGTCTAATATGGGACTAACTAGTGTGGGCTGAGTTGAGCCTAGTCTGTAATGAGGGGGTCTAGTTGGAAACTCTATAAATAGTGCTCAAATCTCTCCTCTAACCCTAATTCTCACATGTATCTCACCTAAGAGGCATTTACTTAACACTAAACGTGAGGGGGGCCGCCTCATTGAGCCAATGATACAGAGGGTAATAGAGGAGAAGGACTTGATGTGTGGATCCCCTTGATGAGTGGGTAATCCATTTTCTGCTTTTGCTTTATGTTCGATGGATCCCAAAACAGGTGCGTTAATCTTTCTACTCAATTATGCATATTCCTGTTCTAGTTATGGAGATTTTGGGATTATGCAATTTGTGTCCAACATGCAACGCATGCTTCGCCTAGGATTCAATTTGACAATGACCTGAGAATCGACGTCCATTCGGCCATGTTCCTTTTTCTTAGTCTCAGCAAAATTCGAGTTTGCCAGACACTTTGGTTGACTCGTGTGGAGAGGAGGAGTGTCAATGTGTCGCATAACGAGGAGAGAGAGGGTTGCAAGGGGGGCTTGAAGTGATTGGTTTCTTGCTAACTTGGCCAGTCTTACTTGCGCAATATTTTCTCGTCAACAAATATGGACCTTTCTCTTTATTAACCGTTCTCTATCTCTATCATTCATATAAATTTGTCACTAACACCCCATCATCAATTGATCCTTCCTTCATCACATCACACTCCCATTCGCTCATCTTTTGCCTAACAAGGATATGAAGAAGCCCAAGAAGGTCACGTTCATTTTGCCATCGGAAAAAACGGTCGAGCCGCCTGCTCCTATGCCGGCTTTAGCACTACCCTAGAAAGCCCCTAAACCTGCTCCACCAAAGCCTCTGCAGCAGGCACTCGCACCACCACCCCAAAAGGCACCAAAGTAGGTGATGTGCTACCCGTAGGGTATTAATAGTGCTAGCGAATCCAACAGTGGGGGTGTGTTGTTGTCCACCATGTTATGGAGGCTATGGTGGGGGACCATGCTATTGTGTGTGGAGGCCAGTGATGTGCTATGATGGATGTGGAAGGGTGGGAATAGAGGATCCTATCTTGAGCAAGGGAGACCAACGATGCGTGAATGGATGTGGTAGACCAGCTTGTGTGTGTCGTGGTGGGAATAGAGGTTACTATCGTGAGCCAATGTGATAATTTTAGTGGAGATAAGGCCACTGCATACACCTTTATTTGATCAAGTTCAAAGTTTCTCATGTCAATTGCTATTGTAGGAACTTGGTGAAAGATATATAAGTCAAATGTTTTGGGCTATCTTGGGGTCTTTATCTTTGTTGGTATAGAAAGATCGATAAGGTTGGTGTCAAGTACTGTGGTATATGTGGTCAAATATGTTCAACAAAACTTGTTGCTTGTTGATTTCTTCATTTCAATAAAGTTGAGTCCTCTTCATGTCTACTCTCATCCTCTCATTCAGCACATATTCATGTCTTTGGCTTGCCTCTATGGTGATGCATTCTATGAAAGAGCAATTTGATTGCACTATTGAATGAACTTTACGAAAAGAAATGAAACAAATCTGATTGTGTCTTTGCCATTTGGCTTGATGATATTGGTATTAGGACTCAATTTGATTAAATTAAAAGGTTTATAATTGAATTGGTGTTTCTATAATAAGTTCAAGACTTTTTTTGGTAATTATCCTTATCAATGATAAAGAGAGCAATCTCTAGGTCAATGCTACCCAGTCCAATTTGGATGCCAACGATGCCACACTCTCCCTTGCCTGTTGCCTACACCCCTCTACCTTCATCCCTATCTCTATTTATGGTGAGATGTTCATGGCTTGGGACAACAAGGGCACATGAGCTTAGCCTAAGCACATGGCCCACAATCACTAAGGCAAGGCTGATGAAAAAGAAGAATGGGGGCTGGGCCGAAAATTGGGTAAGAAAAATAGAAAAAAAAAAAAAACTTAGTAGATGCAAATAATACCCATACCTAGGTAAAGTGAAAATCATTTTTGTTAGGGTTAAATTGATCCCTAATTTTCTGTATAATCTAATCTTAAATACTTAGCCAAAATTTAGGTATCAACACCAATAAGCTATAGGTTGTCTTTAGATGCCCAATTAATATTCATTTTAATTGGTACGTGGAGTATCCCATTTGACCAAAATTAGAGAAGCACATGATCCATGTAACGTTGAGCTATTAATAGACGAAGCTTTAATGATTCCTTTGTGTATGACTGAATTACTTGTTTTGAGTTTGAAAGGAAAACTAAGTTATTTTGAAAAAAGTGACTTGTTCCTCCATTACCAAAAAAGATATACACCTGCTTTAAAAATTATGGACCAATCGTTATGAAAATTCGATCACCCCTTAGTAACAAGATTGAATTTAATCATTGTGACAAATTCATTGAGAAGAATTCTCCCAAATATTGTTGTGGGAAAAATTCAAGTCATATCGTATGAATGATTGGACAACAATTAAGAAGAAAGATCATGATTCTAGTTGCCATCTATAGAAGTTTGCATGGCACCAAATGTATTGATCAATTTCGTCCGCCAATTTCAGGAAATTGGAAGAGAAATAAACAAGTGTTCATGGCACGGCAAATTGCCATAAATATTGATCAATTATGTCCACCAATAAATTTTCCCTATAATGCTGTTTGATATCTCAAAGCAAATTGCCATGTTAGTCAATATAAGGAAATTGGCAGAGGCATATATCTGGAAAAATGTTACATTATCTTAATAATAACATTTATGATGCTAGAAAAATGTGATGCACCAAGTTTATGTATTCAGCAGAAGCACTTCCGTTTATATCTGTTGAAAAAAAAAAAAAACCTACAAGTCCAAAGAATATTATATGTCATAATTTTCAAGTATAGAACCGAAAATAACAAAAGAAGTGAGAAAATTTTCAGTTGATGTTAAACCCATCTGGAACATTTTCATAATCATAAGGATTTCAAATTTTTTTTAATTCACTCATTTTGTTTACGAATTTTGCTCGATTCGGCCAGATATAATACAAATAAATTGAAGAATGTCTTCTTTTTCGGCCTTATAGAAAGATTTGCACCTGAGAATACTACATGGTATCAAGAACATGATAAATTACTTTTGCGAGCTTATTATGGCCAAAAACAATTAATTCCACAATTCAATTGTAATTGATCACAAGTTAGTCTCATATTGCAATAAAAATAATTAAATTTCATAAAAGCAATAAGTTAACAAAAAATTATCTGAAAAGAAAAAAAATCAGTACTTTTCATTATCTAAAGCGGTTTGACACTTGGCGACATTTAGTGAAATCTTTTAGTGTTGAATGAAAAAACAAAAGTTGCCCCTATTTCATCCTTGACTTTGGACTCGCTATTCTCGAGAGAATCAACTTCGACACTAAAGCGGCCAAGCAAGAAAACCACTTATTAGGTTTGGGAATTGAAATCCAACATCATTACAAGAGCCATGAACGAAAGAAAGAGAAAGTCTATTTTGAGTTCATTTCTTTTGAATAATTTTTTTTAAATAATTACAAAAAAAAAAAGATCATAAACCTATTGTATTGTATGCCAATGTTGTCTAAAATCTTTCAATTTGACTAATTTAGTTCTAAACCTCTTGACAATACTCATTCGGTCAATTTTGACTAAAAATTGCTAATTTGGATACTTACTATCCTATGTAACATGATCAGTGCTAATGAAAATAATCTTTGAAGTTAAAAATTTTCAATTATTTATAATTTTTGTTTTGTTTCCTTTTTTCCCTTCTTCCTTTGTTGATTGCTCCGTATGAGGGTGAGCCCAGCAAGGTCAGCCCTCTCTAAATCCAGCGAGGGTGAGCCTCTCCGGCCTTTGCCTGTGGTTGATTGCCTGAGTGGTTGAGGGAGAAGGAAAAAGAAAGAAAAATAACAAAACACAATGAAATAAACTAAAGGAAAACAAAAAGTTGGAAAATTTTCAAAAAAATCAAAAATTATAAAAATTGTCTACACCAATGCTTGTTGTGCCACGTTAAATGTCCGAATCAATGATTTCTATTTGAATTGACAAAAGTATAATAGGCTTGAGAATTTTTGGGTAATTTTTACCTTTTTTTCGGGTACACATTCTGACATGGGCACTTCGTGCCCTGTTCCTCTAGAGAAGCTCGAGAACTCGCGTTGGGGGTGGCTTGCCCACAAGAGTCATGAACCTAAGGGGCTTCTGTCCTCGCATCATACTGCTCTTCGTCGGTGGCGGGCTGCCATGAAGTGCACACTGGAGCAGAAGGTCATGAAGTCTTCTGTGGCTACCTGTTGAGTGACGAGCGCCAGGACCTCTTGTCGGAGTTGCGTCCAATTCGCCGTTTGTCCGCCTCCGAGTTATCAGGTTCTCGTGAGTGAAAGAGACTTGCACTGATAATGTATCTGATGATGATGCGTATGGGAATTGGGGAAAAACACAAGCTTTAGGGTCTTCTGGTCAGTCATATAACAATCTTTGAGGATTCAGTTTTTTTAGATTTAACCCAAGCTCCTTGAACAGATTGTTTACAAATCCTAGAACATGTACAGTTTGCGGTTAATTGATAACATGTCGATATTCTCAAGTTCTCAACTTTAGTCCCACCTAAATTACAAGCCACATTTAACCTAATTAGTGATAATATGCGGTCCGTACACATCATAAATGGAGTCCATGTGACCTCGTACTGCGGATGGCGACTCTCTAACCACGTGATAATGGCTTGATAAGGGAAGCTTCTTTGTTCTGTCTAATCAATTGCTTGTGCTCTTTACACTGATGGAATCCACTATTATATTCGCCGTCCCAAATCTTATCGCTGTCTATTTATTTTATTTTTTTGGTCGGTAGAGCTGTCTATTTAATCGTGGAAAAATCAGCGTGATAGTAAAACGCTGCGAATTGTGTACGTGCAGTTTGGTCTATCGTCGATTGGAGAATTGTTCTTTTCTTTTTTTTTGGCGGTTCCACTATCCTTTCATTTCCTGATATACTTTGGTTTCATATTATTATTTTTGCTTGAAAAGCTACTTTCCCCAAAAATAACCGGACCAATAGTATCGGATAAACGGACTAGCCATGATTTTTTTTTCTTTTTTTAAATTCTGAAGCAAACTGTAGTTAGTAATTCTTTTTCTTTTAATAGTAGGAAGTCCTTTTAGGAAATAGAAGAAACCAAACAAAAAAGAAGAAGATAAAATCACCGGTTTTGGGATTGGGGGCCAATTGGTTTGGTCTAGTCTTGTTCCAAGACTGGGTGGACAGATTCCTAATTTCAAACTGGGAACCAACAATACTTGATCTGATTTTAGGGAAGGAATTTACTCAATTTAGAACCAATCACTCCTAACACACTTCAAATAAGTAGTCTGATTTTGGGTAGAGTTTTTAGATTTCATACCTTCTTCTTCCCGAGGGTTGTGGGGGGTTTGGTAGGAAGATGAGGCCTGATTTGCATTGTTAAATTTGTCATACGTTCTATGCATTGTCCCTAAATAATATTTTCTACACTGATCCTTTTAGTAAGATGCATGCATAAATTTGTTAGAAAGTCCTATATCGGAAAAATGGTATGGTGTCGAGTAATTAAGATAACTTAGTTGGCGTATAATTCATTGATTTAAAACTTTTGAGTGAAGGTGGATCCAATTACATATAAATATTCTCTAAGGAGGTGGTATTTGTTCAATGCCGTTGATGATCATAATGGGATCTCCTGCTTTGTGGCTTCAGATGGAATTCATGGAGAATTTTCAGGAGTTCAAGTGCTGATCGTGAAGTGCATCCATGAAAGAATGACGTTGTGTTTGAAGTTAATAAATCCTATGATGAGATTTGTGAAAACCTTTGTGAAAAAAGATGTAAATTAAACACCGTGCGAATTATTGGGTGTGGTTGAAGGCTCAAAAACACTGAGCCTATTTGAGTGACTCAAGTATGAGTTTAGTGTCCGTTGTATCGTTTAATCTGTAATTGAAACCCGCATTTCTCTTCCAATTAGGTAAGTCACACTAATTGAACCAGTGAATCCAATATATGAGTTACCTTCTTGTTTTGTTTTGTTCTTTTTTTTTTTTTAGGTAAAGGTAATTGTATTAAGCTTTAACCAATATATACATGCAAACAACACCAAAACTCACACTCAAAATGAAACAGGGGTATAATGAGTGTAAGGGTGCTGAACAAAAACAGAAAAGCCAGCAAGGAAGAACAAGAGAAACGGCAAAGGTAGCACAAGGAAGGCTCCAACATAAGAAGAACCAAACAAGAGAAGGCCTTGATAGTTTGTCCCTCTCGCAGATACTGTTCACGGTGTTCTCTCTACCTTCTTGTTTTGTTTATTACTGTCCGAGCGAATATTTTGCAACGTACTCGATAGGCAATCCATACCACTTCCGTTGCATGTACTGAGCGAACAACCGAAACGTGTAAACAATAGGGTTCAACCAACACACTCACCCATGAAATTCTACAGTCGCCTCTGTTGCAGTGCGGACTGGGATTGAGTGTAATTCTTTTGATGATGGAAGGTAAAACGAGCGAAAGCACAATAATGCAGGTGACCTTGTGATGTAACACTGTGTACGTCATGAGTTCAATGCATGCTCTTCCTAACATTCAACGCGAAAATGACACCATAACCAACGTAGGAACCTTCACGTTTCGCTATTTAAAGCAGGCGAACTTGTTCAGGAGGCAGTTCATCTCATTCGCTCAAGAAACATGGCAGAGCAGGTGCAAAATCCGCATTCATTTCAGCTTGCCTCTCTATCTCATCGATCTTTTTGATTTCTTCTATTCGATTCTCTTCCTGTTCTTCTCATCTAAATTTTCGAACTTAGCTTCCTGACCATACTTTCCCAACGTTGTAGCTAGTTTTGTTATGCTTACTTTAAATGTTATAGGTCACGGAGATGGTGATCAAAGTGGATCTTCAGTGTTGTCGCTGTTACAAGAAGATCAAGAAAATCCTGTGTGAGATCCCTCGTGAGTCCTTCGCCTTTACCTCATTTAATTAATCTACATACTTCTCTTATCGTGTCAGTGAATAATAGAGGTATGCATCAATTCTTTTTCTTCCCTTTCCTCTTTCCATAGTACTTGCGTCGGTTCTATTGTGTACTATAGGGATGTGCAAAATGGACCGTCTCGAACAAGGAACAGCTCAAATTGGGAACCGAACTAGCCAGTTTGATTTGGTTCCTAGGAGTGTTGGTTTAGTTTCCGGTTCCTAAAAGTGGAACCGGTTCATTGGACCAACTAAATTACTTTTTTTATTATTTTTATTTTTTTCAAAAAAATTAGTGGGTTCAATTTATTGCTTTTGAGGACTTAAGAGCTTATAATTGAACAATAAGATATTTGGATTGAAGCATAAGACTTGTTTTGAGCTCTTAATTTGTCTTTCGTCATGCTTTGGATAATAAGATGTTATGATAGAACCACGAAAAAAAAATAATAATGACTGGTTCCATTAGATTGAATTGGGAATCTCACCCCTTATTGTATAGCGCATCTTTACCTGCTACAATTTATGATGAATAGCACCTGAGTGTTCTAATATTTGGAGCTAATAAAACTTTGTGAACACAGATGTAAAAGATCCAACCTTCGACGAGAAACAGAACACAGTGAAGATCAAAGTGGTGGGTTGCGATCCTGAGAAGGTCAAGCAAAAGATACTTTGCAAGGGAGGAAAGATCATTCTCTGCATCAACATTATACCCCCCAAACCGAAACCCGAACCCAAACCCGAACCAAAACCAGAACCCAAACCAGAACACAAACCTCCACCGGTGCCAGGTCACCCGCTTGTGTATTGGATGGGGAAGGTGTATGTTTGTCCCACCTGTCATAATCGGGGTTGTGGTTGGTCCTGTCAATGCAACTGTCACGGTGGAGGGCCACCAATGTGCGCTGATGGATGCGGGAAGCCAGCCCACGAGTGCAGATGCAAGAGGCCACCGATGTGCCCTGATGGATGCGGGAGACAGGCCGACGAGTGCAGATGCAAGAGGCCACCGATATACTGTCACTGTGGAGGGCCACCAATGTGCGCTGATGGATGCAGGAGGCCAGCCCACGAGTGCAGATGCAAGAGGCCACCGATGTGCCCTGATGGATGCGGGAGACAGGCCGACGAGTGCAGATGCAAGAGGCCACCGATATGCAAGAGGCCACCGATGTGCCCTGATGGATGTGGGAGGCCGGCCGACGAGTGCAGATGCAAGAGGCCGCCGATTTGCCCTGATGGATGCGGAAGGCTGACCCACGAGTGCAGATGCTGGAGGCCACCGATGTGCCGTGATGGTTGTGGGAGGCCGGCCCACGAATGCAGATGCCGGAGACCAATTTACCAATGGTGTTGCGATCGCTGCAGCTATGGAAACGCCTCTTCATCATGCCTGCATGGTTGTGACTACGGAAGGCCGCCGGTATGCACCAATGCTGGCTACGACTGTGAAACTTCCTGCGCGCTTATGTGAGGAGAGTTTTAAAGTATTTGTGGAAATGAGGTTTTCATTTTCACGACTTAGTGTTTTTATGAGATTTGTCAGATCACGACATGGACCTTCTACGTCGCACTATACTCCCTTTATTGCCTCAATAAACACCAATTATTGACTTACGAAAATGAGATTTTAGCAACAGTTAAGATTTATTGAGGCATTGAGGGGAGCACGATATATACTATATTCCATTAGATATATGTTGTTGTTGCATCTTGATTATGTGTGGGCAAGAGGGTTGATATGCTGTATTATGCTTACTATAGGTTCGAACCTATTACCCTTTGTATTACCTATCACCTACGGTGGTCTTTGATGTATTTGTTGATTTGATACTTGCAATATATGATTACGGGTGTATCATGGCTGATATAGTTTATTTAGATGATATTTCATACTCTCGGAGTTTTCTTTTCCATTTCTTTTCATACTTTGGGATCCATAGGAACCATTCATTAGACATAAATAAGACACAGAGAGAGAGACAGATTACAAAATATCAACAATTAGAATGAGCTCTAAAATATAAAAGAAGAAGTATACTAAATATAATTTTTTTGGAATAATTATCCAATCAAATTTTAAATCTATTGTGTAGATGACAATTTAATCCTAAAGTTTTCGATTTTGCAAAGTTAGTTATAAATTTTTGCTGGAAATTTTAATATAGTCATTTTAGCTAATTTTTGCTTAAAATTGCTAATGTTATGGTACAATCATTGCTAGTCATCCTACGTAACGCATCGCCACGTTAAGCATTCCCGGTGAAATTTGGTCGAAAGGACTATATTGAAATTTTTTACAAATATTTAGAGTAAAATTGGTAAAATTAAAAAAAATGGGTTGGATTAGCATTTGATTAAATAAGCTTAGGACTAATTAGATAGGTTCTTCGAAAAATTCTCCATGGTGTTTTCAAGAATTTTAGTATGGATTTGATTTTGTGAAAAGCTAGTCTGCTCATGTACAAAGCAAAATTGTTTGGTGTCATTCAAATTTCAGTTTCCACATTTGCATTTTCACTATATTTATGAAAACATGGCCAGATAAAAATGTTTTATGGTAGTAGAGGTCCCTCGTCCTCCCATGTCCTTCCATTAGGAAACAATAATGATAGAGTTGGTAAGGCCTCATGGTGCATGTCATATTACTTGACTACGTTGTCCCATCACTCTAATTGGTTTCTTTCTATTCTCAACTTGCAACGTTATTCACCAGAGCTTGAATTCTCCACGACTCTAGTTTCTCCTAAAGTCTTGTCTTTCTGCTGAACAAGACAAGGCCATCCACGTGCCACTTTATGAATCATACCGAGTCGAAAAGAAAGACAGTGGGGACCTAGGAGAACTGCTAGTCCTTGGCTTGTTTATCGGGGGGAAGGCCACATTTCCCTTTCTTTTGAAATGATTGATAATAAATAAGAATAGACTAACAAATGTGACAATTCGAATCCTATGGAATTAGAAATAATGATACGATAATTATTTTCTCTAGTTGAAAGACGCGACCTCATATTTAAACCAACCTATCAGAGTATCTAAAATCCAACAAAATGTATGTAGTCATATTCAACACATATCAAAAATTCAATTACCGAAAGTTTCTTGCTATCATTGCTCTTGTCCTACTTAACATTAATTGAGGAGCCTCAAAAACATGATAAGAAGAATGGTGTGTGCAACTACCACTTAGTTTGTATTAAATATTACAATCACCCACTTTGCAAGTTTACTATGTAATATCATAAACTCATAATCCCAAATCCAATATATAATATCCGTTGAACACAAAAAATTAGTTATATCTTATCAACTTAACTTTTTACATATCAGAAATACTCTTTTAAACTAATAGCATTACCAACCAAAAAAAAAAAAAGTTGCTAGCATTGAATCATACATTAATGGTCTATTCCATCAATAAAAGTCATTAATCTATTTTTAGATTTGTATATGGTTATTTTGGCTTTTATGAATTTTTCCAGGTTGAATGTCCTATTTCTATGACTTTCTAAGTTGAAAATCAAGAAAGTGGACCATGTGGTGGGCCTAGGCTCTTAGCTAGGCTGACAAGTTTGGTCTTTGGCATGACAATGCAACTGCATCGGCCCACCTAGGTTTCATAATTAGTTCTATCCATCTGAAATACTTCTTACAATGTGAGACCGACCTCTTTTTCAACTTATTTACAAACAACAATTCTATACACTTGATTAATTAACAAGATTCCGATCGAAGTACACATGATTGTTCATTCAATGATTTTGCAAAGCCTAGTATGCCATGTCAGTTTGTCATTATAGGGGTCAAAAACACTCCTAATTGTGCAACATTTCAATTAATTACTAAGTTACATGATTTGTTAAACCTTGCCTGGAAATATAGGTATAGGGTGATGGGGAGAGCCGGGTTGGGCCTAATCTCTTGTTTCATCACTGAGGCTCGGACCATTAAAATGAAAGAAGAGACAAGTCAAGAACATGATGGCAAATTCAGGCCTAGACACAGGTACGGGCCTGAAATTGTTGAAGCTGGTAAGGACCGATTCCTTTGGGGAAATAGGAGCATCAAAGAAGAAGTCCAAAGCAAAGCAATCCACCTAAGTCAAAAAAAGGCATAGCTAGCAATCTGGGTTGATTGAATCAAGAGTCTACCATCCCCACTCGTGTGTAAATTAGACGCTTTTTTTAGACTAAAATGTGAAAATATACAATAGGAAAGATAATTAAGGGAATAGAAAGATTTGAATTAGGGATCTCCCATTCTCATACCACGTAAAATTTCGTGGGACCACTGAAAATTGGTCCTAAAGTTTAAGATGTCTGATGGTGTGGTTTGATAGTTAAATAATCTAACTGAGTTGCACTTGCAATTGGATTAAGAACATCATTCCATAATTTGCATGTTTGTAAGGAGTCATTTCAAAGTTTTTTTGATCTTTTCATGATATGCATCAAAATATTTACCCCTGATTCTTTTAATCAGAGTGGCTTAAACCCCTAGAGGTGAGATAATGAGGACTCCTTTTGTGAATCCTAATATGAATGGGCCAAATCTCTTAAAAAATGGATCCTCCTCCCAGCTCTAGAGGGTGAAGAGGCAATTTCGAAAAATTTGGATGTTTCGTCGAGTTTAACTATAGTATAAAGAATGCTCGTGATACTTTCACAATAAATAATGATGATGAGAACACAACAAAATGATCTTCCTAACCATAAATAAAAAAATGCCTTAATTTCAGCTTTCGTGATTGAGGATGGGTTTTACTTTGCAAGATGCATTAATGAGTTTCCGAAGCAAATGGGATTTTATTTTTGGTAACAAGCTATGCAAACATGTTGGACGACAAGATGGGGCAGAATGTAAAGGTTCTCACCAATGAAAACAACACACGCATATATGTAAGTACATAAGAAGTGCTAAAACTTATGAGCTAGATGCGGTTGAGTCCAAAAACTTTCAGAAAATGCAATCAAGTCCCCAAATTTATCGAATTGGTGCAATCGAGTTATTCATTTGATTCCTTCAATTTAGTTAATAAAATATGCAATCGAGTTTTTTTTTTTTTTTTTTTTTTTTTGTTTTTATCTTTCCTATGTGGTGCTAATTTTAACTAAAGTACCACTGTTTTGATCTACCTATTGTTTTTACCTCGAATCTTACTTGAATTAGATTTAAAAATTATTTTTTTTTCAAAATAGAAATTAAAAAAAAAAGAATACGAAAATATCACGTCAGAATTTTTGTTAACCAAATGATGAATTGTAACAGAAGGACTTGATTGTATTTTTTGAAAATTTTAAAACTTAATCGCACTCTCACAAAAAGATTATGGATTTCTTGTGTACTTATCCTATACATACAATAAAACGTTGTAATTACTATTTCAACCATCTCATTGGACTTTAGCAACTTTTTTAGTGGAGTACTTCGAGCTCAAGGCCTCTCTCTCTCTCTCTCTCTCTCTCGTCATAACTGCTCCTTCTACCATCTTATTCGACTTCAGGGCTTTTACGGTGGAGTACTTGAAGGACAAGGCGTCTTGCAGTTCTTCATGATGCCAAACTTTGATCAGCTCAAAGTGTAATCTATCTCTAGCTCACCTAAAAAGGCATTTTAAGTATAGAAGCAAATGTTCAACGGCAATGGGCCATGTGTGCTCTATGCAGCACAATCAAAGCCATCCAAGAAGAAGTTGGGGTCCAATACCTTCCAGGCTATGGAAAGGCATAAGCAAATGTCCAATTTTTGTTGATATATGTTGTAATGAGTGGCGCAACGGAAGTGGATTGTAACTTTTGCAATTATGTCGAGAGTTATAGAAATCGATAGAAAAATAAAACAAGGAACAATAAAGGAATACCAGAAATTTATGTTGTTCGATTCGAATGTTGGAACCTATGTCCATGGAGAGAGCTAGCAAATAATCTACTATAAATCAAAAATTACATGATTACAATTGTTCATGCACTTGAGTGTTTCCCAGCCCTAGTATATACCCAATACCTACAGAGTTTAACAACTCAACTTGATGGACTCAACTCTACGCACAATTCTCTTCAAGCACATGCCTCTGTTTCTCCTTTGAGCTCTCACTTCTTGCATGTTTCCCTAGGGCCTCCGATGTCCTCCTTTTATAGGAGAATGGGAAGAGAACAAGACAAATGTAGACTCCTACGGATTTCAAACGGCGGCACCTACTCTATGTCATGCCCCTCCATGCAGTTGAAGATGATATATGCGCATCACCATCATGCACCATCCTAGAGCATAGCTACTGCCGTCCTCCTCTCTGCATTTACCAACAAAAGACAAAAAGAAGCACACAAATGATGGCCGAGAGAGGAGAGGGGATTCGATGGGGATTCGGTGCTTACAAGATAGACTTCTGAAGCAGCAAAGGGCGCCCACCAATTTCTATGGGCATACATGCACGTGGGCATGTGCATGCATTTAATGAGGTCGAAAAAATTGGACGTTCAACTCCTCAGAACAATTTCGACCCAAAAAAAAAAAAATCCTCAGAACAATTACATTCTTAAGAGTGATAAAGGTGCATAAAAGTCAACACATGGATGGTGGCCTTCATTTCCAACGGGCAGCCCACATCTAAGGCTGGATTCTTTCGGCTCCAATCATGCGCCATTTCTCATTAAATGCTCGGTGGACGTGCTTTCTCATTTCGGCATGCAAATGCTAGGTGCAGGTTGAGTATCATATACAGACACAAAATCGAGATATAATTTAACAACTCTCCACCTTACCTCAACATTTGCAGCCAAGTTATGGTACTCATTTTCCATGTTTGGCTCTTCTAACGCTCCAATGGGTGCTTACTCTCTATAGACACCAATCAAGCTCCAACAGAGCTCGAGCTTTGTTGATGGAACAGGCCTCATCATCACGTCTATCGAGTTCTCTGTTGTTTCTATTTTCTTCACAACAATCTTACCCTTCGCTATGACATCGCGGATGAAATGGTACCTAATATTGATATGCTTCATTCGTTCATGATACATCGGATTATAAGCCAAAAATATCACACCTTGATTTGTCACAGTGTGTGGTGACACTTTTCTGCTCCAGTCCAAGGTTTGAGAGCAAACTTCTTAGCCATATTGACTTCTTGGCTACAAAAGTCAGTGCCATATAATCTGCCTTAGTCAAAGACAAGACAACACCATCTTCCAAAGATGCCTTCCAATTTATTGCACTACTTGCTAGCATAAACACGTACCCCACTAACGATCTACGATCATCCAAGTTACTAGTGTGATGCAAATCCATGTTGTCACGCCCTGATCCTCGGGCACGCACACATCCTTCTACCTTGGTCGATTTTAATATGCGATATCCCAGGACAATGTATCGCCGACCCTTTCAATTATTAAGCACACGCGGAGGCAGTTAAAATCCCCAGACAATAAAACGATGGGATAGAAAAGCAGGGCCATATTTTTCATATTGAAATTTATAACCAAACTTTTATACAAACCACAAATCACTTCAAAACTATTCACATCAAAAGGAGATCTCAAAAGAAGATAGGATCTCAATCCATCCAGACCGTACTCACGGCTCCTCTCGGGACTATCTTCTTCTTCCAAAAATCCTTCTCTTCAAATCTCACCTCCGAGTTCTCCTCCTCGGATTTCTCCTCCTCAGCTCTTCAGCGGGGTCCGAAATGGTTTTTCCCAAACTAGGATGAGACTACGTCTCGGCGAGTTCTACCCCACTAAGCCCGATTAGTAAACTATTATACTAAAGGCTGCCTAAACACGCACAGGGCAAAAGACTTACCTTGGCCTCAGATCCCACCTGCAAGTCAGTATAATTCACAATAGACATCCATTCACTTCAAACAAATCGAACCAGTCGATTACATGTCATATGAATCAATCCCCACTGTGGCATATTTAAAAGCTAGGCCACGTGCATTCTCCAGGATGACCTTCCAAGTCTCCGAGTTCACGTGTCTCGAACCTTGGGCCCACGTGCATTCTCTCAGGCGACCTTTTCGCCAAAGTGATGCATCAAGTCACCGAGACCACGTGCCCTTTTAGATGCCCGGACCCACGTGCATTCTCTCAGGTGCATTTCACCAAAGCGATGCATCAAGTCGCCGAGACCACGTGCCCTTTTAGATGCCTGGGCCCACGTGCATTCTCTCAGGTGCATTTCACCAAAGCGATGCATCAAGTCGCCGAGACCACGTGCCCTTTTAGATGCCTGGGCCCACGTGCATTCTCTCAGGTGCATTTCACCAAAGCGATGCATCAAGTCGCCGAGACCACGTGCCCTTTTAGATGCCAGCCTCTGTCACCGAGCCACGTGCATTCTCCAGGAGTACATACCGAGTCTCCGAGCCAAGTGCATTCTCTCAGGCGACCTTTTCGCCAAGGTGACATATTCAACCTAATTTGAACTCACGTGCATTCTCAAGGTGACACTCCAATTCACCAAGCCCACGTGCCCTCTTTCAAGAGATTACCAATCTACTTTTAATACCGATAACCAATGCCCAACGATTTCTCAATCAAATAATTAAATCAACTCAATAAAGCATTATAAATGCTGAACAACATACTTGGCCATTTACCGATCAACAATTCAATTTCTCAATCAAATAATTAAATCAACTCAACAAAGCATTAAAATGCTGAATAACATACTTGGCCATTTACCGATCAACCATTCAATCACAATCAATTCCAATCAATTTAGGGTAAATCCCTAAAATATCACAATTTAATTAATTCCATACAACGTAGAGCTCAAATAAATAAACGAACTGCGCCTGACGATCAGCACGAGATTTCGGTCGTCAGCCATCAAAATCTTAATTTCCGAAAAATAAATAAATAATTATTAATTTGAAAATTTAATTAATTAATATTAAAAATTCAATTTAGCTCAAAATAAAGCCCGATTAAATAAACGGACTTCACCACACTCATTAGCATAATTTTCCGGTTCCAGGCCATCTCAGTTGATTTTTCGAAAAATAAATAATTATTTAATTTAATTCCGAAAATTAATATTTAAATGCTAAAAAATCCACTTAGACCCGAAAAGCCTAATTGGAGCCCACTAAGGGTCGGGAAAAATCCCGAGGCACTTCCAATAATTAGTAAACAATGTCTACTTACTAATTACACATTCAATTTATCTAATTCACATCACAATTGGCTAATAATTGCTAATTTATTCTAATCTAACAACATAAATATAATTAATTAAATCTAAACCAGCTTAAAGCATAATTAGCCACTAATCCTGGATTAGTGAGATTACTCACAAAATCGCGCGCAAGTCGGATCAATCCGACGGGGGCGACGCGAGGAACGATTGTTCCCAAAGCGACTCGCGGATCCGGGGCCGGGAAACGGCCCAAAAGCGGGCCCGAAGTAGCTGAAACCCACTTCGTGGGTCTTGCTGGTCGCGGCTGAACGGAGCAACTCCGGCGGCTAGGGCGGCGGGGAAGGCCGGCGGAGGGCGAGGGGGTCGCGGGGGTGGTCCGGCGGGGCTAGGCGGTGGCCGGAGGTGGCCGAACGGTGGCTGGTCGGTGCGGAACAGAGAAGAAACAGGGCTGGTTCGCGCGGCCTGAGCGTGCACGGACGGCGGAACGGTGGCGGGCGCACGGGCGCGGCGCGGCGGTGCGGCGGTGCGGCGGCGGGACGAGCGGCGAGCGGTTCTCGGCGAGCTGCGATCTCCGAGCTCCTGGTTTCGCACGCGAAGAAAAAAAAGAAGAAGAAGAAGAGCTGGTTCTGTCGTGAGGGGGAAGAAAGAAGAGAGAGAGAAAAGAGAGAGATAAGGGTGTGGGGTTTTGACTAGTCAAAGAAGAGAGAAAGAAAGTGGGCGGTGGGGGGCAATTCGCACGAGGGGGAGGGAAAGAGGGGAGAGGAGAGAGAAAGAAAAGAAAGAAAAGAAAAGAGAGGGGGAGAGAGGAAAAAGAAGATAGAGGAAGAGAAAGGGAAAATAAAATACACATTCAATTATTTCAATTTTCCTTTTCTCTTTTTTTTTTACTTTCTATTTTCCTTTTGGTCTTCGATTTTTTTCTCCGATAATTTCTTTCTTGAGATTTCGGAGTTGGCAATAGCTTGATGGACGATGAGACGGTCCTAAAAATGAATTGTGACACGCCCAAATATTCGATTCCCAAAACCGAATTAAATTTCATGATTAAAATCGACCGGATGTGATTTTAGTCCAATTCAACAAATTAGGTAGCTTTTAGGGATTTTACCGCGGTTATATTTCTTAACGGCTTCACCCAATAGGTTAGCTAACTCGTGAGTGATCAGCTCAGAGAAAAAGGACCATAGGCACGTCGACGAAATGCACATTTCATTTTATCGAAACGAGGTCGAATTTCAGGATGTCACACATGTATCCTATGGTCTCTTTACCATTCCTATTCCTTTGATATACAGTGCCAACATTTGTTGTCCCCTTTAAATACCTAATGATCCATTTCATAGCTTCCCAATGCATCTTACTTGGGCTTTTCATGTAACGGCTGACAACGCTTACAGCTTGTGAGATGTTAGACCTAGTGCATACCATGGCGTACATAATACTACCTATTGCACTAGAATAAGGAACACAAGACATATACCCCTCCTCTTCCTCAGTCTATAGTGACAACTTCTAAGAAAGTTCAAAATGTCCAACTAAAGGAGTAGTTACAAATTTTGCCGATTGTATGTTAAAACATGTCACAATCTTTTCAATATATTTCTTTTAAGACATACACAACGTTCTTGCAACCCTATCAAGCAAAATCTTTATATCCAATATTTTCTTGGCAGTACCTAAATCTTTCATTTCAAACTCAGCACTCAATTGTGACTTTAGCACATCAATATCAGACATATGTTTCGCAACATGCAGGTTGAGTATCGTATATGGGCTCAAACTCAATACATAATTTAATAATATATTCTTAAATAATGCCACATCAGGTTTTCTCAAGAGAAAAATCACCAATGATACTAAGTGGTCGGTTTTTAAAATTTTTGACACTCAAGTGAGCGTATGTACAAATTATGGCACTCCGAGTATTTCTATTCCTCTTGCAAGTCATATGTTTACTTCTAAATTTATAATGTGAGAAGATTATAAGCATTTTTCATAAGAGTTAAGCTATTAACTAGCTAAGTTTGATATGTACATTTTTAATTAAAAAATGAGTGATTTCTCAAACTTTTTTAATGACATCTCTTATAGTAGAAGAAAAAAGATTAAACGAACGGTTGAAAATTGTGATCCATTTTCATGAACTATCCAGACTTCTCGGGCTGCTTCAGAAGATCGAAGAAGAAAAGTCAGAAATGGATTGGAAAGTCTTGAAGAACAAGTTAAAAGTTGAAGAGTCCAAGTTGAAGAAGAAGTTGGGAGCTGAAGTCAAATCCTTTACAGCTTAGTCTTTGCTTAATTAGGAAGAAAATTGTGAAGAATATATGCACGTGAACATCCATCGTTGAACGGTTTAGTTACCATTTCTAAGTCGGCAAAAGGATCAGAAATTATGACAGAGAAAGGACAAAAAGACCCAGCCGGTGCTTTGCAATCTTCCTGGGCCGATAGATACTGTGGAAAGTGAAGACAATTTTTGCATGTCTAAAGGCAGCGGTGTCCCTCAATACATAAGTTACGAATTATTTATGGAAGGTTGTGTGCAGAGGATTTTCTGAATTGCATATCCCGTGGCTCCCTTACCACTCCAGCTACATCATATGTGTTCCTCCATATAAAAAGTATAAAACTATATTTCCATATTCCATAACCTACTATCCCTTGAATACTCATCTGTATACCTTGCGCCTTGTTCATGTTCATATTAGCTATACCATACCCATATAAACTTGTACATCGCCATACAAAATCATGCTTCTGTGCAATCAAATTTTTGATACAAACATACTATACTCAATATGTACACATTTGTCTCACTAATAGCAAGAAGTACGCTTTAGCAATAATATGGATGATTTTTACTTAACGATTTATAAAAATTTTGACAGGAATTTTGGGTTTTTTTTTTTTGCAAATTTAATTTCGTTTTTATTCTATTGTATTTGGATTTCTTTATCCTTACATGTTCTTCAATTGTCATTTTGTTTCAATCTTTCAAATGACCAAATTAAAACTTGTGATCATTATTCCTACTTCATTATTTAAATTTGTTTGAAATGTAAGATTAAAAAAAAATAGTGGAATGATAAACTAATCAATCAAATCTTATCAACTGTTCTTTTTTTTTTTTTTTTTTTTGGTAACAACTTCAAATTAAGTGGACTTTAGATAAAATTGTATCGTAATCTACCTGTATCTTGACAACTTATATGGTATTGCCGGCTAATCATTTTTTTTTTTACTTTATCTAAGCAAAAAAAAAAAAATCGAGCATCTCTGTTTATAGAAAGTAGAATAACAATTTGAAAGCCCTCAAATGGGCACACTTAGGATGCGTTTGTTTATGTTTATGTTCAAAAATTGTTCCAGGGAACAGAAATAGAAAAAACTATTTATGTTCCGGGGAATAATTTTTTACCATAAAAACCCATTTGGTAAACTTGTTTCGGAATAAAAAATGAATAGAAGCACGTTTAGTAAATTTGTATTCTTTTTTTTTTTTTAAAGTATTTTTTATTTTATTTTTCCTTTTTTTTCTTTCTTTTTTTTTTTTTTTTTTTTTGGCCGGTCGGCGGCCTTGGCCATGGCCGGCGACTAGCTGACAAGGGCTGGCGGTCTCGCTGGGGGCCGATGAGCCTCGCCGTGGTTAGGCAAGGCTTGGCCTCACCTTGGCTGGGTGAGGCTCGGCCTCACCTAGATCCGGTGAGGCCGAGCTCGCTGAGCCTCGCCCGACACCGGCGAGGCTCGGCCTCCCGGTGGCTGGGTGAGCTGGGCCTCGCCGGATCTAGGCGAGCTCAAGCTCGCCTAGCCAAGGCGAGGCCGAGCCTCGCCAGGGGCCAGCGATGCTCGGTCTCACCAGGGGCCAACAACCCTCCGACGAGGTCGCACGGCCCTCAATGGCTAGTCGCTGGCCATGGCTAAGGCTAGCGACCGGCCAAAGAAAAAAGAAGAAATAAAGAAGAAGAAAAAAAAGAGAAGAAAAGAAACGAGAGAGAGAGAGAGAATTTGTTCTTCAAAAGTGTTTCTGGAACCAAAAAATAACTTTTTTTTGTTTCTTATTTTTGTTCTAATCTTGTTCCCGGAACAAAGAAATAGATTTTGAACAAAAACGCAAACAAACACATTTCTATTCTTTTTTTGTTCCCGGGAACAAAAAAACAAAAAGTCTGTTCATGAACTAAATTTAAAAACGCAACCATGCACGCCCTTAATGATTTATAGATAACACGCTGATATGTCTAATATTGCTGTCACACAATGTACTATTCGTGCTTTCATGAGCCTACCAATTTTGGCAACGAAGGCAGATTACGTAGGCAAATGAAGAATAAAATTCTATATATTGTAAAACAAACGACCATCTCATCTTACTTTTTATCAATTCCAATATTTACCTTTACAAAAGCTTAATATCAACTTTCATCCACCAACCATTCCGGCAAATTTAAAAATAGCTATTCTTTTTTCCTTTTTTCCTTTTTTTGGAGGTAATTCTCAATTTTTATATTTCTTCCTTACATATTGATTCGCATTAGCAACGCATGCTCAACACTAGTAATTAATTAAGGGAATTTTCCAATGTGCACGATCCTTTTACGGCATTAAGATAAATTAACAGCCACGCACTTTGAATTTTGTAAGCTTCTTGTTCTCTCTATTCACTAGCTTCTCGCACTTTACACATATGAATTCCACTACTACGTTTATGGTCATCTTTTTTCAAATCTAATGTAAGTTGCCAAACAAATTGTGCCCATGTAATTTGGTCTACTGTCGATGGAGAATGATTCTTGGCTTCTTTTCACGATTCTATAATTTCATGATGTACTTTGTACAGATTGATTTCGCTGCATAAGTTCTATGCAAGTTGTGTGGTCCAACATAACCTTGGAATTTGATATACTTTGATTAAATTATGTCACAGGTTCAAATTCTAACTTGGACTTCATATCAAATTATGGAAAGTCGGTTTGGAGAAAAATGGGGAGATAACCTGCCCCATGTTGGAGATAGCTGGATAAGGTGTTTTCTTTTCTTTTCAAAGTTTAAAGCTGGATAACCTACCCTCCGTCATGTCAATTGATTTTTAGTTAAATCTTGTGCTTCTCTACTCCTAGAGTAGATAGGTCAAATCTGGCGAGCCATCTCTTTCCTTGATTTATATACTGTTGTGTTCAATCACTCAACATACTCGATGATCAGTCCATGCAATTTTAGTTCCCGGTACTAAGCTAAGCATTGATCCGTATAAAACGAAACGGTTCACCCCAGCACATGCACCTACGAATTCCCTCGAAATGAAAGAACATGTTTAATCAATTTTCGACAATGGGAGGTAAACCACGTGCAGTATCTGTTCATAATCCTATCGTTGCTGCAGGCTGCAAGCCCACCAGCGATAGAGGTGGCGTAATACGATGGGCGTCATGAGTGCAACGCATGCTTCGCCTAAGATTCAATGTGACAGTGACCTGAGAATCAACATCCATTCGGCCATGTTCCTTTTTCATAGTCTCAGCAAAATTCGAGTCGCGTAACGAGGAGAGAGAGGGTTTTTTTTGGGGGGGGGGGGGGGGCGCCTTGAAGTGATTGTTTTCTTGCTGAGCAAGCAATTACTTTTGAGGTTTTCTCTTATCTTGAAATTAAAACTTACCTATATTACACGCACTTTAACTACATGACTTAGTTCTGTTGATAAGCAATTTCTAATTGAATGAACCTAATGCACATGATTTTTTGGTATTTTCATTAAAATTCGAAATAAATAATGAATGAAAATTGACTACCAAACCTGACAAGTTATTTAAACTAGGAAATAATTTAGACTAAATTCTATTTTAATTCGGAAACTTATCTTAATTAAGTAGATCCTACCTTAACATACAAATCTAATCTAAAAATCTAACTATATAAATTCTAAACATGCAATCTTAGCATTTTTAGGAAACTACCTTGTCTATCATGCGATGCGATTTTTTTTTTTTTTCCAAAATAGGCAGTTATCACATGTAAGCATCATATTCGATCCAACTCAAGGTATTAATCAAGATTTTGCACAAAGGATTAAATAATTAAAAAATAATCCATCGTCTCACGGATTAAATTAATAATTATTTTAACCCTAGACATCACCATACGCAAAGATGATCCAAAGTATTACAAATCAAATTAGTAATTATAGTGATTTTAAATCTGAATGAGAAAAAAATTAAAATAATTAAAAAAGTGATCTGAAGTTTTACGGATCAAATAAGTAATTATAATGATTTTTTTGCCAATAATATCCTCTCTGGTAACGCCTAAAATTTCAACAAAATCATAGCTAGATAACAATCATTTAAAATAGCAGTGAAATTTGAAGGTCATGATCATTACCTAATCCGTGGACGTTGTTTCTAAATTCAAGCTAACAAGAGGATCACGAGGGCGGCTGACGGTGGTGGTCTCGGCAATGTGGCAGGCTAACGAGCTGTATGGCAATGGTATCTGGCAAACTCGCGAGACTACTCGCGATGATGTAGACCGACGGTGCTCGGATGGATCACTGTGGAGTCACCTGGAGCGGCAAGGCTAGCTTGGCATGGTAGTCTCGGAGTGGTTCGTCCGGCTAAACAGAGGAACAACTCCGCAAATTGGTGAAAGATCAGCAACGGTAACGGCAGATCGTCGCGCGGCGTAGGCTGGGAGCAGCAAGTTCTCGGTGGTGAAGCTCGGTGGTGACGGTTTCTCGACAAAGAACCATTGGCTATTTTTCTTTTTACGAAATTTGTACGTCACTACAGATCAAACTCTTCACGTTATCCTTGCCCAAAAAAATATTCCTTTGCTCGGATGAAATAAACTCACGAAAAGCCACGCGCCAGTCTCACTAATGGACAACACCCAGAAGAAGACAAATCTACCTCTTGGACTTATCTAACCAAAAACGTGGTACTTGTTTTGACCGTGGACTTCGGGGGCAGTGAGAGATGCAGCTCGGACTTCAGGCTCGCGAGCGGTGGCCACAAAAATCTGGCGTGATTTTCACGTATGTGGGGAGACGATGGCCTTGCTGGATGTCGGCGAATCCTGCAAAAGAGAATTAAGAGCAAAATCACGAGGGGTAGTTGGATGATCGCCGGTGTTGTTGGAACAATCAGAAAAACACTTCAAGACACCGTCGGGCTAGATGGAACTCCACAAGAGTCTCGCTAGCTCTAAAACATGACGGTGATGGTGCACATAATTCATTAGCTTAAACTTTTGAGTGAAAGTGAATCTGATTGCATATGTTAACAAATAGAGATTTGGGTTTCCTCTTTATCATCTCCCATATAAAGGTATTGAATTTCTATTGCATTGTCACTGACACTTTCATATACACATAACTCGTCTTTTTAATATTCCAACATGGTCTAACTTATAACTTAATATTTTGTCGTTTGATATACTTTATTAGAATCATGTCACGGTTTCAAAAACCAACTTGGACTTTGGATCAAACAATGTAAAGTTGGTGTGGAAAGAACGGCAACTTCCGAGTCAAATGTTGGAGACAGCTCAAGAAAGTTTCCGCTTAAAAGTTTAAGATAAATATTCTCCAGGGAGGTGGTATTTATTCGATACCGTTGGTGATCAGAATGTGATCTCCTGCTTGGTGGCTTCCAATGGAATTCGTGGAGAATTTTCAGGAGTTCAAGTGCTGATCGTCAAGTGCATCCACGAAAGAACGAGTTTGTGTTTGGAGTTAATAAATCTTGTGATAAGATTTGTGAACTTCTTTGTCAAAAGATATGGGAATTGAACACTATGCGACTTATTAGGTGTGGTTGAAGGCTAAAAAACACTGAGCTTATTTGAGTGACTCAAGTATGATTCTAATATCCTTTATATCATTTACTCTATAATTGAATCCCATTTTTCTCTCCCTATGAAGTAAGTCATACTGATCGAACTAGTGAATCCAACATCTGAGTTACCTTCTTGTTTTGTTTATTACCGTTTGAGCAAATGTTTTGCAACATACTCGATGGGCAATCCATACGGTTTCCGTTCCATGGATTGAGCGAACCATCAAAACGTGCAAACGATATGGTTCAACCCAACACATTCACCCATGAAATTTTAGCAATCGCCTCTGTGTTTTTCCTGTTTCTATTTAGTACGGACTGTGATCGAGTGTAATTCTCTTGATGATGGAAGGTAAAACAAGCGAAAGCCCAATAATGCAGGTGACCTGGTGATGTAATACTGTAGCGTCATGAGTTTAACGCATGCTCTTCTTAATATTCAACGTGAAAGTGACACCAGAACCAACGTAGAACCTTCACGTTTCGCTATTTAAAGCAGTCAAACTTGTTAAGGAGGCAGTTCATCTTGTCAGCTCAAGAAACATGGCAGAGCAGGTGCAAAATTCGCATTCACTTCAGCTTGCCTCTTTATCTCATCGATGTTCTCAATTTCTTCTATTCGATTCTCTTCCTGTTCTTCTCATCTGGGTGTCTCATCTAAATTTTCGAATTTAGCTTCTTGACCATTCTTTCCCAATGTTGTAGCTAATTTGTTATGCTTGCTTTCAATGTTCAAGGTCACGGAGATGGCAATCAAAGTGGATCTTCAATGTTGTCGCTGTTACAAGAAGATCAAGAAAATCCTGTGTGAGATCCCTCGTGAGTCCCTCGCCTTTACGTTGATTAATTAATCTGCAGACTTCTCTTATCTTGTTGATGAATAACAAAGGTATGCATCAATTCTTTTTCTTCCCTTTCCTCTTTCTCCATTGTACGTGCATTAGTTCTATTGTGTACTGTAGGAGTGTGCACAGTGGATTGCCCGAACCAGGATTCACCCGAATCAAACTGAACCGGCTAATTTGGTCCAATTACTGGGAGTGTCTTCCGGTTCACCATTCCAAGGGGGAATCAGACCCGATTAGAATGACTAAATATACTTTTTTTTTTTTTACTTCTTTCAAAAATTGGTGGGTTTAGTTTATTGTTTCCGAGGAAATAAGAACCTATAATTGAATAATAAGATATCTAGATGGAAGCATAAGATTTTTTTTGGGCTCTTAATTTGTTTTTGGTCATGCTTTGGATGATATGATATCTAGATGAAAACATGAAAGAAAAAAAGTGACCAGTTCCATTGGACTAGACTGCGAACCGATGACTCCTATTATGTGTCGCATCTTTACCTGCTACTATTTATGATGAATAGCACCGAGTGGTCTTGATAAATGGAGCTAATAAAACTTTGTGCATGCAGAAGTAAAAGATCGAACCTTTGACGAGAAACAAAACGCAGTGAAGATCAAAGTGGTGGGTTGTGATCCTGAGAAGGTCCGACAAAAGATATGTTGCAAGGGAGGAGATATCATTCTACGCATCGACATTATACTCCCTCCGCCACCTCCGCCACCTCCTCCACCTCCCCCACCGCCACCTCCCCCTCCTCCACCTCCCCCTCCTCCTCAACCGGTGTATGTGATGGGGAAGGTGTATGTCTGTTTCTCATGTCATAATCAGGGTTGTGGTCGGTTCTGTCCATGCAATTGTCATTGCGAGGGGCCACCAATGTGCGCTGATGGATGTGGGAGACCGGCCCACAAGTGCACATGCCGGAGACCTATTTACCCACAATGTTGCGATCACTGTAGCTATGGAAACGCCTCTTCGGCATGCCTGCATGGTTGTGACTACGGAAGGCTATCGGTATGCACCAATGCCGGCTACGACTGCGAAACTTCCTGCATGCTCATGTGAGGAGAGTATTGAAGTATTTGCCGAAATGAGGTTTTCATTCCCGTGACTTGGTGTTTTTATGAGATCTATCAAATCACGAGATGAATCTTCTACCTCGCACGATGCTTCCTTTACTGCCTCAATAAATACCAACCATTAAGTTATGAAAATGAGATTTCAGCAATAGTTAAGATTTATTGATGCATTGAGAGAAGCATGGTATATAGTATATTCCATTAGATATACGCTGTTGTCGCATCTTGATTACGCGTACACAAGCGGGTTGATATGTTATATTATGCTTACATAGGTTTTAATTTATTACCCTTTGTATTACCTATCACCTATGGTGGTCTTTAATGTATTTGCTGATTTGATACTTGTAACATACAGTTATGGGTGTATCATGGTCGATATAGTTTATTTAGATGAGATTCCATATTCTCAAAGTTTTCTTTTCCATTACTTTTCGTACTTCGGGATCCATTGGAACCATTCATTAGACATGAATAGGACAGAGAGACAAAGACAGATTGTGAAATATCAACAATTAGAATGATCTAGAATACAAATGAAGAAGTATGCTAAATAGAATTTTTTGAAATAATTACCCAATCAATCCTAAATCTATTGTACGAAAGACAATTCAATCATAAATTTTTCGATTTTGCCAAGTCAGTTCTAAAATTTTGCGGAAAATTCTAATGTAGTCCTTTTAGCTAATTTTCCCCTAAAATTGCTAATGTTGTGGTCCAATTATTGCCAGTCATCCTCTGTAACACACTACCACATTAAGCATTTCTGACGAAAATTGGCCAGAATGACTACATTGAAATTTCGTACAAAGGTTTAGAACCAAATTGGTAAAACTAACAAAAAAAAAAATGGATTGGATTAGCATTCAATTAAATAAGTTTAGGATTGATTAGACAATTTCCCTAAAAATTTCTCCGTGATGTTTTCAAGAAAGTTTAGTGTGGATTTGATTTTGTGAAAAGCCAGTCTGCTTGTGTACAAAGCAAAATTGTTTAGAGTCATTCAAATTTTAGTTTCGACCGTTGCCTTTTCACGATATTTATGAAACATCGCCAGATAAAGATGTTTTATGGGAGGGGTGGTCCTTCCTCTTCCCATCGTCCTTCCGTCAGGAAACAATAATGATAGAGTTGGTAAGGCCTTACGTTGCATGTCATATTCCTTGACTACGTTGGCCCCATCAATCTCTAATCGGTTTCTCTCTGTTCTCAACTTACAACGTTTTTCACAAGAGCTTGAATTCTCCACGACTCTAGTTTCTCCTATAGTCTTGTCCTTCTGGTGAACAAGACGAGGCAAATCCACGTGCCACTTTATGAATCATGCCGAGTTGAAAAAGATAGACGGTGTGGGTCTAGGAGAACTGCTAGTCCTTGGCTTTTATATAAGGGGGAGACAATGTTTCCCTCTCTCTTTGAAACGATGGACAATAAGTAAAAATAGACTAGCAAATATCGCATCTCGAATCCGACATAAATAGGGGTAATGATACGACCATCATTTTCTCTACCTGAAAGACACGGCCTCACATTTAAATCAATCTATCAGAGTATCTATAATCCAATGAAATGTGTGTAGTCATCTTCAATGCATACCAAAAACTCAATCACTGAAAGTTTGTTAATATCATTGCTATTGTCCTACTTAACTCTAATTGAGGGACCTCAAAAACATGATAAGAATGGTGTGTGCAACTACCACTTAGTGTATAGTAAATATTTCAATCATCCGCTACACATATTTACCACATAATATCATAAATTCATAATCCCAAATCTACTATATAATATACATTGAACACAAAAAATGAGTCATATCTTATCAACTTAACTTTATACATATTGGAAATATTCATTAAATCGATAGTATTGAATCATATATTAATGGTCTATTCTGTTAGTAAAAGTCATTAATCTATCTTTAGATTTGTACATGTTTATTTTGGCTTTTATGGTACGATGGACGCCATGAGTGCAACGCATGCTCCGCCTAGTATTCAACGTGACAGTGACGTGCGAACCAACATACGTTCGGCCAAGTTCCTTTTCCTTAGTCTCACCAAAATTCCACTTTGCCGCACACTTTGGTTGACTGGCGGAGAGAGGGAGTGTCCGTGTGTCGGTGACGTAACGGGGATAGGGAGAGGGAGAGGGTGAGGCTTGAGTGGAATTTTTTCTTGCTAACTTGGCGAATCTCACCTGCGCAATATTTTATCGTCAATGAATATGGACCTTTCTCTTTCTTAACCAATCTGTTCTTTTTCTCCAGCGTTCATATTCATCTGTCACTGACGCCACCTCATCACTCGATCCTTCCTTCACCACTTCACACTCCCATTCACTCATCTTTGGAGCTCTCCAGATCTTGTCTCTCCCGCAGCTATGGCAGAGGTGAATCCTCCTCCTCCTCCTCCTCTTTCCTCGAACTCATCTCTCTTGACACCCGCCAACTCCATTTTTCTTCATTCTTCTTTTTGTGAAGATGAACAAGATGAATGAAGACTGAAGAATGATTATGAAACTTTCCTCTCCCTCTGTATTTACACAGTATATGCTATACATCACAGAGCATGTTTCAATGGTGTGCTTTGTTTCTCACTCTCTCTTATGAACTCAGCGAAGCTACTAAGAAGACTTCTCTAAGAAGAAGAAAAAGGAAAAAACTGAACTTCAAAACAGAAAAGAAGAAAACCTTTTTTTTTTTAAAAATATGTTTCATCCTAAACTGAATGACAGCACACGTGTAAATTGAGGTCTTCATCACCGACTCACTTCATGACGTGGCTCTCCCCTGACTTGTGTGCTTCACTTTGTGCTATACTTCCTCTGATCTTTACAATAGCTGCAGCCCTTTCACTTTCATTTTCTTCCTTTGTTGAAGTTGTGATAGCAGAGTAGTCACTCTGCATTGGCTGAGTTGTTCTTATTTCCTTAACATCCCCCCTCAAATTGGGAAGGGTTAAGAATCCCATACCCAATTTGGTTCTAATAGTGGAGTGAGCAAAACGTGATAAGGACTTAGTAAAGATGTCAGCAAGCTGAAGATGACTTGGAATATATCGAACATTTATAGAACCTAAGGATACTTTTTCACAAACAAAGTGAAAATCAACTTCAATATGCTTAGTGCAAGCATGTGGGATGGGATTAGCTATAAGAGAAATAGCAGATTTGTTATCACAGAACAAGAGTGTGTGGGTGATATGAGAGATATACCAATATCTGGTAGGACAAAGCTAATCATAGTAAGATCAGCAGTAGTTGATGTAAGTGCTCGATATTCAGCTTCTGTGGAAGAGCGTGATACGGTAGGTTGTTTCTTGGCTGACCAAGAGAGAAGATTAGAGCCAAGACAAGTGCAAAAACTAGTAGTAGAACGTTTGGTGTCAGCACATCCAGCCCAATCAGCATCTGAGTATCCGTAGAGGGTTGTAGAACTATTAGAATGGAGGAAGATCCCTAGACGTGTTGTTCCTTTAACATACCGAAGGACTCTTTTCAATTTATGAAAGTCTACAATTGTTGGATGCTGCATTTTCTGGCATAGCAGATTCGTTGCATAGGCAAGATCAGGTCGGGTGATCGTCAAATATTGAAGACCGCCTACTATACTTCTATACTCAAGTGGATCAGCAAGCAAAGTATCATCATTTGTCATAGCAATTGATCTAAGTGGCAAAGGAGTTGAGACAGGTTTGCATTCTATCATGTGAGCTCTATTAAGTAGATCAATGGCATACTTGGTCTGACAAAAAAATAGATCTTGAGAAGTACATTTGGCTTCAATTCCTAAAAAATAATGAAGATACCCGAGATCTTTCATGTGGAATTGAAGGCTCAGTTTCTTGATCAATGTAGCTAGAAGCTGAGTTGAACTGTTAGTCAAAATTATGTCGTCTACATAGAATAATAACAATACCATATCTGAACCAGTATGAAGAACAAAGAGAGATGGATCAGCTGTACTGCAGAAGAAGCCACTTTTCAAGAAGAAAATTACTAAATTTATCAAACCAGGCACGTGGTGCTTGACAAAGACCATATAAAGACCTCTTGAGAAGACAAACACACTGAGATTTTTGAGGATGTATAAACCCAGGTGGCTGCTCCATATATACTATCTCATTTAAGACTCCATGTAGGAAAGCGTTTTTAACATCAAGTTGATGTATTGGCCAATTTTTCATCATAGCCACAGAAAGTACTATATGAATGGTAACATGTTAACAACAGGACTGAATGTTTCAGTAAAGTCAACTCCCTCTTCTTGATGAAACCTTTGGCAACTAACTGAGCTTTTAATATGTCAAGACTACCATCAGGTGCTAATTTGGTTTTAAACACCCATTTACAACCTATAACATTCATTTGGTTAGTTTTGGGAACTAGTATCCAGGTCTGATTTTCATACAAAGCATTCATTTCTTCTTGCATTGCTCTGTACCACCCTTCATCAACTAAGGCTGATTTAACTGACCGTGGTTCCAGAGGCACTTTATATTCAACCAAACATGCATACTAAGGATTTGGTTTTATAATACCAGATTTCAGTCGAGTCTGCATATGATGAACAGTAGCAGTACCTTGAGGATTAGATATAAAATTGTATGGGCCTTGATCAATGACAATGTCAGTTGGTGTGACACTTGTGGAAGTAAGACCCAGTTGTTCTTTAGCAACTGAATTAGATTGCATCTGTGTGAAAGATGAAATTTGTGGCATACCTACAATGTATGATGTATCAGTGTGATCATCTTCCAAAGTAGGACTATACTGGAAATTTGTTGTATGGTCAATGAAGCCATTGTTTACTGGTGCTGCACTTGGAAAATCGAGAAGTTTAACTTCTTCTGCCCATTGTTTGTACAGAGTAATATACTGTTCATAGTCAGTTGTCTATTTCTTTGTGAATGGAAAGAAATTCTCATCAAACACAACATGTCTACTGATATATATACGACCATCAGTAGGTACAAGGCAGCAATACCCTTTATGGCGTTCACTGTATCCCAAGAAGACACAGGTAAGAGATTTGGGATCGAATTTATGTTGTGTATATGGTCTAAGACAAGGATAACATGCACATCCAAAGACCCTTAGATGTTCGTAGCTTGGCTGATGATGATGAATTTTGATGTAAGGTGAGTCCAATTGTAACTTTGGTGTAGGAAGAATATTCACAATATAGTTAGCTGTCATAAAGGCATCTACCCAAAATTTTAATGGAACTCTATAGTGATACAACATAGCTAAACCCAGTTCAACTATATGACGATATTTCCTTTCTAAGATTGCATTTTGTTATGGTGTATGTGGGCAAGACATGAACTGTTTTATGCCACAATTCCTTAAATGATTATGGAATCAGTTGCTTATGAACTCTCCTCCTCCATCACAATGAAAATTTTTGATTCTATGATTGAATTGCCTCTCGACTAGTTTTTGAAACTCAACAAAGATATCATAGAATTCTGACTTCAGCTTCATTGGATACAGCCAGCTATAGTAGGAAAAATTGTCTACAAAGATGACATGGTACTTAAATTTCTGAAAAGAACTAATTGGTGAGGGACCCCAAATGTCACAGTGTATCTTTTCTAAAGGAACATGGGATGTAGTGTCTGATAAAGGAAAAGGTAAAGCTGTACTCTTTGCTATTTGACAGCTTTTACATACAGTCTGTGTTGTTGCATTACAGTAAATCAACTTCTGATTTTGTAGATGCTTTACTATTTTTGAGTTTGTATGAGCCAATCTCTGGTGCCACACATCTTCTGCTACAGCTTTGTGTCTTTGAGTGAAGAATGCTTCTATAGTTTGTGAGTCCACTCGGTAAAGTCCTCTAATTTTTCTTCCGAGCTTCATTGTTGTATTGGTGTGATTGTCCTTTACATAGACACCAGTTTTATCAAAGACGAATGAACAAGGATAGTCATCTGTTAGTTTAGAAACTAAGAGAAGATTCTTCTTTATTTCTAGAACAATCAGTACATCATTAAGAGGTAATGAGTTGTCCTCAGTATTTAATAGAGTATCACCAATGTAAGTAATAGGCAGACATGACCCATTTCCTATCATGACAGTATCAGTTCCACTATACTTAGAGAGTGTATGAAGAATACCAGGATTTGCACTGATGTGAGCTATAGCACTAGTATCTAGATACCACTCATTTCCTTTTGGATCCTCGAGATGCATTGCTGCCAATGCTGTTGGAATATCTTCAGCTTGATATGAGTTATCAAATCGATACCAATAGTGAAATGCATCATGTCCTAGACATTTACAAATTTGGCACTCCAGTCGAGCACTTCCTATTATTTTCTCATCTTGCAGATGTTTATTGAAGGTTAGAGTCAAAGATGGATAAGTTTTGATGTCCTAATACCTCTATGAGTAACTTGCATATGGTCGAAACCCCTAACTAGATCCAGGGAAGTCATTTTTTCTATCTAAACTGCTGATCCCCTTGATCCTAAATCAAGGTGTTTGTTCTATAGTTCTGACTTCTTTCAGATTATCCATAACCACAACCTCTACCATTAGTAGCACGTCCTCGACCATAGTTACATCCCCCTCTGTAATTGCTTCTTTGAACTGCAAAACCAGTGTTTTGAGGGATATATTCTCTGTCAATGTTTCCTTTCTACTGTATTTCATATTGTCTTTGTCCAAAATAAGCTAGATTGGGGTTATATTGGTTCCTGGAATAGTTCTGCAATCTTGTTTCAAATATTTCTAATTGTGCTATTACCTCATTATATTCGGGTTGAGGTTTCAAGTAGTATTTAGTAGTTCGAAAATTTTCATACTCAGAACCCAGTCCTTCCAAAACACCAAACATTTTGGTTATCTCATCTATAGGCTTTCCTATAACATTTAGCTAATCACAGATGGATTTGTATTCTCTGAGATAAACAGAAAGAACTCGATCTCGTTTCTAGCAGGCTTGTAGTTTTCCTCTCAGTTCAAACTCTCTAGCAATTGACTTCTATGTAAAACGATTAAGAAGTGTCATCCATACCTCATAGGATGTTTCTAAGCCAATGATCAAGCTCATAATGTTTTCAAGTACAGCTCCACTAATCCATGATGATACAAGATGATCAGTTTTTGTCCAATTTGTGTAATTTGGATTTACAGCTTCAATTTCACACCCTTCAACTTCAATCTGTAACATTCGAGGAGGTGATGGAATTTCACCATTAATGAAGCCAAAAAGTTCTTGGCTTAGAAGAAATCTGTGAAACTGTGCTTGCCATAACATAAAATTATCTTTAACAAGTTTGATTGTGAGAAAATTGGATATATTGACACGTATTGGGAAAGGGTACTTCTGTGTTCTTGTTGTCATCTTCGTGTTCTCACAGCTTTGAAGAAGATGATGATAATGGTGATGTTAAAACACTTTGAAATCTCCAAATCAACAAACGAGAATGATCAATAGCTACTTTGATCTGCTGCGATCAGTGAAGTTCAGACTTATCACAGAGACTCAAACGTCACTCTATTTCATACATAAGTAATCGAGCACTCGGTCTCTACCTTCAGCAAAAACAAAGCATGTGAATTAGGGATGAACATAGCGCTTACTATGACTACGAAGTTGGTGGTGCTGGGAAAGTGGCTTCGGTTGAATCTGCAACTTCAGTGGATGAATAGGGGAGTCCGAATCGAATTTCGTCCCTCAACAAGGAATCATCGGAGAAATGGAAGCCGCCACCGTTGCTAGAACCACTGCTGATCGGCCTCAGATCTCTACCCTCAAAGCCGAGTCGAGACCTTCAAACTCGACACAAATCTAAGTTTCGCGCTTCGAGCTCCCGATCAAGTGACACTGATCCTCGAGAGCGATCAAGAAGAAGAGAGCAAATCCGGCGGAGAGCCGAATCAAGCCATAGAGTGGGAATCGCTGTCACCGTCGTGGCCGATATCACCAATTGGAGAGTTGAATCGAGCCATAGAGCGGGAATCGCTGTCACCGCCGCGGCTGATATCACCGATGTCACCAATCTTCACCCCAAACTGAGAGAGATCCACTGAGAAACCCTTAGAACCACCGGTGGAGAGCCGAATCGAGCCACAAAGCGGGAATCGTTGTCACTGCCATGGTCGATATCACCGATGTCGCCGATCTTCACCCCAAATCGAGAGAGATCCGCTAAGAAACCCTCAAAACCACTGGAACCAAGAGCGATTGAGAGCCCCCTCGCGATCCCTGATCATCAGTCTTCGATTTCCAAGGGTGATCTGCCAAACCAGATTCGCCACTGTTGTCACCACGGTTGGTGTTGGCTTCGGATCGAGTTAGATCCGGCAATTAAAGGACCAGATCTGGTGAGCAGAGAACCACTTCTGTAGCTACATCACCTTCGATTTGATTTCACAAGCGATCAAATGCTCATGCAAACTATCCAATAAGGATGATCGACCATGCTCTGATACCATGTGAAGATGAACAAGATGAATGAAGGCTGAAGAATGATTATGAAACTTTCTTCTCTCACTATATTTACACAGCATCATAAAGCAGCGTTTCAATGGCGTGCTCTGTTTCTCACTCTCCCTTATGAACTCAGCAAAGCTACTAAGAAGACTTCTCTAAGAAGAAGAAAAAGGAAAAAACTGAACTTCAAAACAGAAAAGAAGAAAACTTTTTTTTTTTTTTTTAAATATGTTTCATCCTAAATTGAATAACAGCATACATGTAAATTGAGGTCTTCATCACCGACTCACTTCATGACGTGGCTTTCCCAGTCAAATAGTCTCCCCTGACTTGTGTGCTTCGCTTTGTGCTATACTTCCTCTGATCTTTACAATAGCTGCAGCCCTTTCACTTTCATTATCTTCCTTTGTTGAAGTTGTGACAACAGAGTAGTCACTCTGCGTTGGCTGAGTTGTTCTTATTTCCTTAACACTTTTCTGGGTTGTTTTTTATTTTTATTCTTTTTTTTTTTATTTCATGATTGTGATTCTTCAGAGGAACCATCTCTCCATTTGGGTTATTATTTTGTTGGGTCCATCTTGTTCATTTCTCTGTTTTTCATCTTCCCCCGTATACTTTCTCTGCAAACGATTAGGAGAAGGAAAACCTCGAATTGTTCTTCCCATTCATTTGATACACGTGGCTTTATTGATTTTGGTATTGTTCTTGTTTGTTGCAGTGGACCAGAATGTTGATAGAGGTGAATCTGCAGTGCTCACGCTGCTGCAAGAAGATACACGAAGTTCTCTGTAAAATTACCCGTGAGTCTCTCTCTCTCTCTCTCTCTCTCTCTCTCTCTCTCTCTCTCTCTCTCTCTCTCTCTCTCTCTTTCTCTCTCTGTGTTTTCTTTTCTTCTTTTTTAACTTCCCCTCCTTTTAGTTTCAAATTGTTATCATTTCCTGATTTGTAATTACTATTGCATTGGCGATAACTTAACTCGACTGAGTTTGCTATGAATTAATTTGTGAACAACAGATATCGGAGACCGGATGTACAATGAAAAGCAGAACACGGTGTTAATCTCCGTGTGCTGCAGCCGGGAGAAAATCAAGCGGAAGATCATCTGCAAGGGCGGCAAAGCATCGAGATCCTGCCCAAGAAGCCCAAAAAAGTCGAGTTCAATTTGCCACCTGCAGAAACCGCCAAGCAGCCTGCTCCTGCGCCGGTGCCAGCACTGCGCCAGAAAGCCCCCAAAGCTCATCCACGGAAGACTCCGTAGCAGGTGCCCCCGCCACCGCCTCCAGATGCTCCAAAGCTGGTGATGGGCTACCCGCCAGGGCATCCAATGATGCCGGGGTATCCAACGATGGGGGCGTGTTGTTGTGCCCATGTTATGGAGGGTATGGTGGGGCACCATGCTATTGCGTGCAGAGGAGGTCGGTGATGTGCTATGATGGTTGTGGAAGACCAGCTTGTGAGTATCCGCGTTCCTATCCTGGGCAGGGGAGGCCGGTGATGAGCGAATGGATGTGGTAGACCAGCTTGTTAGTGTCATGGTGTGATTACTTTAGTGAAGATATGGCCAATACATGCACCTTTACGTGATCAAGTTCGAAGTTTCTCATGTCACTTACTATTGTAGGAACTTGTGAAAGATTCACAAGCCAAATGTTTAGGGCTATCTAGGCATCTTTATCATTGTGGATGTAGAAAGATTGATCGGGTTGATGGCCTAGTGTGGTCTATATGTGGTCAAATATGTTCAGACCATGACTTGTTGCTTGTTGATTTCTTCATTCAATAAAATCAAGTCCTTTTCATGTCTCCTCTCACCCTCTCATCCCACACATATTCATGTCTCTAACTTGCATCTTTGGTGATTCATTCTGTGAAATAGCAGGTCGGTGCACTATTTAGGTTGCGTTTGTTTAAATGTGTTTCTGTTACCAGGAACACAAATATTTGTTTTTGTGTTCTTGGGAACAAAAAATGAACAGAAACGCATTTGTTTGCGTTTTTATTCCAAAATTATTTTTTTGTTCCTAAAAACACATTTGGAATAGAAAAAAGAAACAAAAAAAGTTGTTTCTTGTTTCTGGAACAAAATTTAGGAACACTTTTTCTCTCTCTCTTCCATTTTCTTATCTCTTTTTTCTTTGTTTTTTCTTTGGCCGGTCGCCGGCCTCAACCATGGCCAGCGACCAGCCGTCGAGGGCCAGCAATCTCGCTAGAGCGTCGCTGGGGTCGCTAACTCTCGGCAAGGTCGAGCGTCACTAGCCCCTAGCAAGGCGAGGCCAAGCTCGCCTAGCCAAGGCGAGGCTGACCTCGCCGGACTGGGCGAGCTCGATCTCGCTCAGATCGGGCGAGGCCGAGCTCGCCTAGTGGCCAACGAGGCTCGGCGTCGCCTGGCGGTGGCCTAGCGACGCCAAGCCTCACCGTCGCTGGGCGAGTTCGGCCTTGTCGGGAGCCGGCGAGCCTCGCCATGGCTAGGCGAGGCCGTCGGCCCTTATCGGCCGGTCGCCGGTCGTGGCCAAGGTTGGTGACCGATCCAAAAGAAGAAAAAAAAAAAAAAGGGAAAAATAAATAAGAAAAATAAGAAAAAAATAGAAAAATAAAATTAAAAAATTAAAAAATTAAAAGAAATATAAAAATTATACAAATTTACCAAATGTGTTTCTATTCTTTTTATATTTCTGGAACAGATTTACCAAACGCGTTTTTTTTGTTTAAAAATTGTTTCTTAAAGCATAAATATTTTTTTTTTTTTTGTTCTCAGAAATAATTTTTAAACAGAAATGTTACCAAACGCACATTTAATGACTATGTTTCGATTCTCATTGCCGGTCTTGATCTTTATGATTTGACAAGTCATTGGAGAACTCTAGGACAATAGGATTATGAAGTGACAGCACAACTCATCCTTGCCGTAATGGATTCACGTGTGATGGAAAAAGAAAGTCAGGCCAGATAAGAGCTCTTCTTAAATTGCCTTGCAAGACAAACGCAGAGGGTGACTTCCGGTGCAGTTTCAATGAATGATGGGGAATAATTTTGTTGCACAATTTGGTTTGTTCGGTCCAACTCTAAATCAAGTTGCCCTAAAACTGCATTTAACATCATTCTTGGAGTGCACAAGATGTGCTCATTTGGCTTGAGGAGTTGCTCTGAAAAGTGGCCCCTCAATGTTATTCTTCTAATGACGACGAAGATCGCGTTAGGTCCTTTTAGTAGGTCAATCCTAAGCTTAGGAAATACCTTGTTAATATCATGGACCAAGTGAGTCATGCGCCCAAGCCCTGGTAGGTAGACCGACCATATGAAATTATTTTTTTCGGATGAAGAGCTCTCTTCCTTTCGCTTGTTGTAGACTTCATGATATTCCCAAGTTGGGATTTGCTAATATAAACGAGATCAAGCCATCAAATTAACACAATGACAGATACGAGGGACTTCTGGTTGTCCCCCCCCCCCTTCCCTTCTCCTTCCCTCCAACTACTTTTAAAGACATTGTGATGCCTTATGTATTGAACAATGTAGTCCACCAACTTATGGAGAAAGTGCCAAAAAAAAAATTTTAAAAATCCTAAAACTATTATATTGATACCAATTTATATATTCACTATAAACAATTGCGTTTATATTTTGACAAATCATTGTGACAAATTCATCGAGAAGCATTCTCCCAAATAGTATTGAGGGACAAATTCAAGCCATATTCTATGGACAATTGGATAATAATAAAAAGGAACATTCATAATTGCGTTGCCATCTAAAGAAGTTTGCATGGCACCGAATGTATTGATCAATTACGTCTACCAATTTCAGGAAATTGGAATAGAAATAAACAAAAGTTCATGGCATGCCGAATTGCCAAATATATTGATCAATTGCGTCTGCCAATATATTTCCCTATAATGCTGGTTGATATCTCAAAGCAAATTGCCATGTTAGTCAATGTAAGGAAATTGGCAGAGATATATATCTGGAAAAATGCTACATTCTCATACTAATAACATTTAGGATGGTTGAAAAATATAATTTTATGTATTCACTAGAAGCAATTCCGTTTATATCTTTCAAAAAAAAAAAAAAAACCTACAAGTCCAAAGGCTATTATTATGTCATAATTTTCAAGTATGGAACCTAAAAGAACAAAAGAAGAGGGAAAATTTTCCGTTGATGTTAAACCCATCTGAAACATTTTCATAATCATGAAGATTTCAAATTTGTTTAGTTCACTCATTTTATTCACAGATTTCACTCGATCAAGCTAGACATGACACAAACACATTAAAGAACGTCTTCTTTTTCCGACCTTAGAGAAAGATTTGCTCCTCAGAACACTGACTTGATATAGAGAACATGATAAATTAATTTTACGAGCTTATGGTAAAAAAAAACAATTAATACTTTTTCTTTTCTAGCGGTGGTTTGATACATGGCGGCACTTAGTGAAATCTTTTGGTGTCTAATATATTAAAAAAAAAAAAAAACAAGAGTTGCCCCTACTTCATTATTGACTTTTGGAATCGCTATTTTCGAGAGAACCAACTTCAACACTGAAACTGCTAAGCAAGAAAACCACATATTAGGAATGGGAATTGAAATCTAAAATCATTACAAGAGCCATGATGAAAGAAAGAGAAAGAGGAGAAAGTACAAAACAAAGGAGGAAACAAAAAGTTAAGCGGTAACTGGTGGGCAGCTATCAGTAGATAGGACTACATGCTCTCTCTCTCTCTCTCTCTCTCTCTCTCTCTCTCTCTCTCTCTCTCTCAACCCGTCCCCATCCAAAAAACAACCATCTTCATGCCATTAGGGCCCCCAAGAACATGAAACAATCCCTCTCTCTCTCTCTCTCTCTAAAATTGATGGGTGTGGCTAATTTCCCATGTTATCTGTTTGAGTTCATTTCTTTTAAATAACTTTTTTTTGAAATAATTATAAAAAAAATTCACAAATCTATGATAATTTTATTCAAAACATTTCAATTTGGCTATTTAGTATTTCCCAATATGATTCATTTAGCCAATTTTAACTGAAAATCTTGCATTTGTATGCTAATTTTATTCAAAACCTTTCAATTGGCTATTTAGTATTTCCCAGTATGATTCATTTAGCTAATTTTGACTGGAAATTGCTAATGTAGACACCCCCACTGTCCTATGTAATGCAGTTGGCTTTAACAAGAACAATTTTTTAAGTTTAAAATTTTCAATTTTTATAATTTTTTTGTTTTATTTTCTTTTGTTTCTTTTTTTTTCCCTTCTTCCTTCACTAATTGCCGGTCCATGTGAGGGCAAGCACAACAAGGTCAACCCTCTCCAAATCCAGCGAGGGCGAGCCTCGCTAGCCCCTATCTACATTCGATTGCCCGAGCACTGAGGAAGAAGGAAAAAGAAAAAAACAAAACAAAACACAACACAACATAAAAAGAAAAGGAAAACAAAAAAGCTATAAAAATTTCAGAAAAACCCTAGAAATTTTAAAAATTATCTACATCAAAACTTGTCGCACCATGTTAGACAACCAAGTTAGTGATTTCCAGTTGAATTGTTACAAGTATAATAGGTTTAGGACTTTTTAGGCAACTTTTACCTTTTCTTTGGTATGTATAATGCCATTATTCAACACACTCTAGCATGGGTATTTTGTGCTCTGTTCCTCTAGAGAAGCTCGAGAACTCACGTTGGGGGTGGCTTGCCCACAAGAATCATGAGCCAAAGGGGCTTCCGTCCTCGCATCGTACTGCTCTTCGGCGGCGGCGGGCCGCCATGAAGTACACTTGAGCAGAAGATCATGAAGTCTTCTGTGGCTATCTGTTGAGCGACGAGCCTGGGACCTCTTGCTGGAGTCGCGACCAAAAGAGACCTGCACTTATAATGTATCTGATAACGGTGCGAACAGGAATAAGGGGAAAACACAAGTTTTAGGGTTTTCTGGTTAGTCATATAACAATATTTGAGGATTCAGTTTTTGAGATTTACCCCCGAGCTCCTTGAACAGATTGTTTACAAATCCTAGAATATGTACAGTCAGCGATTTATTGATAACATGTCAAGCTTATCAAGTTCTCGACTTTAGTCCCTCCTAAATTACAAGCCGAACTTAACCTACTTAGTGATCATCCGTGATTCGTAGACATCATAAATGGAGTCCACGTCACCTTGTGCTGCGGATGGCGACTTCGTAACTACGTAATAGTGGCTTGATAAGGGAAGTTTCTTTGCTCTTTCTAATCGATGGCTCAAGCTCTTTACATTGATGGATTCCACTTTTACATTCGCGGTCCCCAATCTTTGAGCTGTCTATTTAATCGTGGGAAAATCAATGTAATAGGAAAAGGCTGCGAATGGCATGGAGAAAAACAAAATAGAATTATTCCAGAGGCCAATGTGATCCTTATCCCCACTGCCGACCAAATTGTTTACGTGCAATTTAGTCTGTCGTCGACAGGAGAGTTATTCAATTTTGTTTTTTTGTTTTTTGTTGTTTGTTTTTTTCAGTTCGACTATCCTTTGATTTCCTGATATAGTTTGGTTTCATATATTTTTTTTGTTTGTTTGAAAAGCTGCTTTTCACATATAGAATCGGACCGATCATATTGGATTGATGGACTAGTCATGATTTCTTTTTCTTTTTTTATTCCGAAGCAAGCTATAATTAGTAAAATATTTTTTCACGGGTTTAAATACCAACTTGGGCTTTAAATCGAACCATTTAAGGTTGGTGCGGAAAGAACGGCAATTTCCTAGTCAAATGTTGGAGACAGCTCGAGAAAGTTTCCATTTAAGAGTTTAAAATAAATATTCTCCAAGGAAGTGGTAATTGTCCAATGCCACTGATGAGCAGAATGTGATCTCCTGCTTGGTGGCTTCCAATGGAATTTATGGAGAATTTTCAGGAGTTCAAGTGCTGATCGTGAAGTGCATCCATGAAAGTACGAGTTCGTATTTGAAGTTAATAAATCCCGTGATGAGATTTGTGCACTCCTTTGTGAGAAGAGATGGGAATTAAACATTTTGTGAGTTATTGGGTGTGTTTGAAGGCTAAAAAACACTAAGCCTATTTGAGTGACTCAAGTAAGATTCTAATCACCTTTATATCATTTAATTTATAGTTGAACCCCATGTTTCTCTCCCTGTGAAGTAAGTCACATTGATTGAATTAGTGCATCCAATATCTAAGTTACCTTCTTGTTTTGTTTATTACCGTTCGAGCATGTTTTGCAACATACTTGATTGGCAATCCATACAATTTTGATTGCATATACTGGCCAACCTTCGAAACGTGTAAACGATATGTTTCAACCCAACACGTTCACCTATGAAATTCTAGCAGTCGCCTCTGTGCTTTTCTCTGTTTCTGTTGTAGTACCGACTTTGATCGAGTGTAGTTCTGTTGATGATGGAAGGTAAACCAAGTGAAAGCCCAATAATGCAGGTGACCCGGTGATGTAATTTTGCGACGTCATGAGTTCAATACCTTCACGTTTCGCTATTTAAAGCAGGCTAACTTGTTCAGGAGGCAGTTCATATTATTAGCTCAAGAAACATGGCAGAGCAGGTGCAAAATCTTGCTTTCTTCTATTCGATTCTCTTCCTGTTCTTCTCATCTTGATGTCTCATCTAAATCTTCGAACTTAGCTTCTTGACCATACTTTCCCAATGTTGTAGCAAGTTTTGTTATGCTTGCTTTCAATGTTATAGGTCACGGAGATGGTGATCAAAGTGGATCTTCAGTGTTGTCGTTGTTACAAGAAGATCAGGAAAATCCTATCCGATATCCCCCGTGAGTCCCTTGCCTTTACCTCAACTAATTAATCTGCATACTGCTCTTATCGTGTCGATGAAGAATAGGGGTATGCATCGATTCTTTTGCTTCCCTTTCCTCTTTCTCAGTACGTGCGTTAGTTCTATTATGTATTATAGGGGTGTGTAAAACAGACATCTTGGATTGGGAATCACTCGAACTAGACTAAATCAGCCAGTTTGGTTTAGTTCCAGGGAGTGTTGATCAATTTCTGGTTCCTAAAAAGTGGAACCGGTGTCCAGGGGGTCTGGTTCTCCATTCTAAGGGGAAAACAAACTAGATTGGACAGACTAAATATACTTTTTTATTATTTTTATTTCATAAAAAATTAGTGGGTTTAATTTATTATTTTCGAGGTAATAAGAGCTTATAATTAGACAATAAGATATTTGGATGGTAGCATAAGATTTGCATTGAGTTCTTAATTTGTTTTTGATCATGCTTTGTATTATAATAAGATATTTAGATGGAAAATGAAAAAAAAAAAAAAGAGTAACCGGTTCCATTGGACCGGATTGGGGGCCAATCACTCCTATTGTGTAACACATCTTTACCTACTACTATTTATGATGAATAGCACCGAGTGTTCTTTTTTCTTTTTTTTCTTTTTTTTTGGTAAGATAGCACCGAGTGTTTGTAATACATGGAGCTAATAAAACTTTGTGATCGCAGAAGTAAAAGATTCAACCTTCGACGAGAAACAAAACATAGTGAAGATCAAGGTGGTGGGTTGCGATCCCAAGAAGGTCCGACAAAAGATATGTTGCAAGGGAAGAGATTTCATTTTAGGCATCGACGTCTTGCCCCTAGAGCGACCAAAAGAAAAAGGAAAAGGAAATGAAAAAGATAAAGATAAAGGAAAAGAAAAAGAAAAAAAGAAAAAGATAAAGATAAAGATAAAGATAAAGAAAAAGAAAAAGGAAAGGAAAAAGAAAAAGAAAAAGAAATTGGAAAGAAAAAAGAAAAGGAAAACTCTACAAAGGTTCATTCAACGGAAGAACCCTCCAAAAAACCTCCACCGGTGATAGGTTACCCACCGGTGTATATGATCGGGAAGCTGTATGTTTGTCCCTCATGTCATAATCAGGGTTGTGGTTGGTTCTGTCTCTGCAACTGTCACTGCAGTAGGCCACCAATATGTGCTGATGGATGCGGGAGGCCAGCCCACGAGTGCAGATGCAAGAGGCCACTGATGTGCCATGACGGGTGTGGTTGGCCAGCCCATGAGTGCAGATTCCGGAGACCTATTTACCCACGGTGTTGCGATCACTGCAGTTATGGAAACGTCTCTTCATCATGGACCCTGCATGGTTGTGGCTACGGAAGGCCGGTATGCACCAATGCTGGCGATGAGTGCGAAACTCCCTGCTCACTTATGTGAGGAGAGTTGTGAGGCCTTTGTTGAAATGAGGTTTCCCACGACTTGGTGTTTTTTCGAGATCTATGATATCACCGCATGGATCTTTTGCCTTGCATGATACTCTCTTCACCGCCTTAATAAATACCAACTATTGAGTTACGAAAATGAGACTTTAGCACGGTATACAGTATATTCAATTAAATATGTGTTGGCGTTGCATCTTGATTATGTGTGCGCAAGAGGGTTGATATGTTGTATCATAGGCTTTAACTTATTACCCTCTATCACCTTCAGTGGTCTCTAATGTATTTGCTGATTTATTACTTGTAATATACGGTTACGTGAGTATCATGGCCAATATAGTTTATTTAGATGATGAGTTTTCTTTTTCCATCTTCTTTTGTACTTCGGGATCTGTAGGAATCATTTCATTGGACGTGAATAGGACAGAGATACAAAAATAGATTATAAAATATCAACAATGAGAATGAGCTTCGGAAGACAAAAAAAGAATTATACTAAATAGAATTTTTTGAAATAATTACCCAATCAGTTCTAAACATATTATACGGAGGACAATTCAATATTAAATTTTTTTGATTTTGCTAAGTTACTTTTAAACTTTGGCAGCAAATTCTAATTTATCATTCCGGCTAATTTTCTTCGGAAATTGCTAACATTGTAGTTTAATCATCGCCTATCATGCTATGTAACACCACCATGTCAGCGATTTCTAATGAAAATTGGCAAGATTGGAATTTCGTATAAAGATTAAGGACCAAATTGATAAAACTAAAAAAATTTAAGATTAGATTAGCATTCGTATAGCAAGTTTATGACTGATTAACAGTTTATCTGAAAATTTCTCTATGGTGTTTTCAACGAAGTTTAGTATGGATTTGATTTTATGAAAAGCCAGTCTGCTCATATACAAAGCAAAATTGATTAGGGTCATTCAAATTTCAGTTTCAACATTTGCATTTTCGCGATATTTATGAAAACATCGCCAGATAAAGATGTTTTATGCTAGTGGTGCTCCTTCCTCTTCCCGTCGTCCTTCCATTAGGAAACAATAATAATAGAGTTGATAAGGCCTGACGGTGCACGTCATATCATTTCCCAATCAATCTCTAATTGGTTTCTCTCTATTATCAACGTACAAAACTTTTCGCGAGAGCTTCAATTCTCCTCGACTTTAGTTTCTCCTATAATTGTCCTTCTGCCGAACAAGACGAGGACATCCACGTGCCACTTTATGAATCATGCCCGAGTTGAAAAGATAGAAGGTGGGGATCAAGGAGAAGTGCGAGTCCTTGGCTTATATCTAGGGGCGAGGTCATGTTTCCCTCTTTCTTTTGAAACGATTGACAACAAGTAAGAATAGACTAACAAACGTCGCATCTCAGATCTTACGAAAATAGGGATAGTGACACAGTAATCATTCTGTCCATTTGAAGAATGCAGCTTCACATTCAAACCAACATATCAAAGTATCTATAATTCAATAAAACGTATGATACATCTTCAACGCATGCTGAAAACTCAATTACCGAAAGTTTCTTGTTATCGTTGCTCTTGTCCTACTTAACACTAATTGAAGGACTTCAAAAACATGATAAGAAGAATGGTGTGTACAACTACCACTTGGTGATAGTAAATATTTCAATCACCCACTATGTATATTTGTCACATAATATCATAAATTCATGATCCCAAATCCAATATATAATATTTGTTGAACACAAAAAATGAGTTATAGCTTATCAGCATAACTTTAAACGTATCAGAAGTACTTATTTTAAATCCATATCATCGAATCATATGTTAAGGGTCCATTCCATTGGTAAAAGTCTTTAATCTATCTTTAGATTCATATGTGGTTATCTTGCCTTTTATAAATTTTTCCAGGTTGATTGTCCTATTTCTATGACTTTCTAAGTTGAAAATCAAGAAAGTGGATCATGTCATGGGCCTAGGTTAGGCTAACAAGTTTGGGTTTGGCACGACAATGCAACTGCATTGCCTAGCCTAGGCCCATCGTGGGGGTGATGATGACTTCATAATTAGTCCTATCCATCTAAAATTCTTCTTACAATGTGAAACCATCTTTTTTAACTTATGTACAAAAAACAATTTCAATAAACTTGATTAATTAACAAGATTTCAATCAAAATGTACACGATTGTTTGTTCAATGAGTTTGCAAAACCTAGTGCCCCACATCAGTTCATTGTTCTAGGGATTGAGAAGATCCTAATTAAGTGCAACATCTCAGTTAGTTCCTTCATCAAGCTACATGATTTGTTGAACCTTGCCTAGAAAATATAGGTATAGGGTGATGGAGATAGCCGGGTTGGGCCTAAGCTCTTGCCTTATCATTGAGGCTCGTGGCCATGTTAATGACTTAAGTATGTTTAGTTTAATTTGATTGTGATTAGGTGGATAGATTGGCTTAATTAGACATGGATTATATTAAGGTGATTAATTTTCTTTAGTTTAATGGTTAAATATGTTTATTTTTAAAAAACGAAAGAAGAGACAATTGTAGAATTTTTGTTGTCGAATTGAATGTGAGATTTATGAGGATTCAAGAACGTGAGGGCAAATTCAAGCCTAGACAAGCAAGTTTGGGCTTCACATTGTTGACGATGGTAAGCAGCAATTCCTTTGGGGAAAAAGGAGCGTAAGAGAAGAAGCACAAAGCAAAGCAATCCACCTAAGTCAAAAAAAGGCTTAGCTAGCGATCTATGTTGCTCCACCTTATGCATAAATTAGGCCTTTTTATAAGACTAAAACATGAAAATACACAATAGTAAAGATAATTAGGGGTTTGGAAAGATGTGAATTAGAAATCTCCCTCTTTTATATCATGTAAAATTTTGTGAAACCACTGACAATTTTTCTAAGAGTTTAAGACGTCTAATGGTGTGATTTGATATTTAAATAATCTAATTAAATTGCACCTCCAATTGGATTAAGAATGGGGTTCCATAATTTACATGTTTCTAAGGAGTTATTCAAAGTTTATTTTATCTTTCTTGATAAGCATCAACATATTTTCAACTGATTCTTTTGATCAAAGAGGCTTAGAGCCCTAGAGGTGAGAGAATGAGGACTCCATTTGTGAATCCTAATATAAATAGGGTCAGATCTCTCAAAAAAAGGGATCCTCCTCCCACCTCTTGATGGTGCAGAGGCAATTTCAAAAAATGTGGGTGTTTCGTTGAGTTTAACTATAGTATAAAGAACACTCATGAAATTGTGCAATAAATAATGATGACAGCAATAAATAATGATGACAGGACCACAATAACATGATGCTTAAGTTGTACAGTTTTCATTATTGAGGATGGGTTTCACTTTGCAAGATAGATTAATGAGTTGCCGAAGCAAATGGGATTTTATTTGCCGCATCAAACAATAGAAACATGTTGGACAACAAGAGTAGGCAGAATGTAAAAGTTTTGACCAATGAAAACAGCACATACAAAGTGCTGAAACTTTTCTCCTGAGTGTGGTTCAGTCAAAAAACTTTCAAAAAGTACAGTTAAGTCCCAAAATTTATTAAATTTATGCAATCAAGTCCTTCATTTAATTCCTTCAATTTAACTAAAGAAAAATACTAACGTGGATTTTTTCTCTCTTTCCCACGTGGTGCTAACTTTAACTAAAGTATGAACCCACTATTTTGCTCTGAGTCCTATTTTTTTTTTTTTTTAAACCTCAAATCTTACTTGAATTGTATTAAAAAAATAAAAAAAATGATTCACATTAGAATTTTCTGTTAGCCAAATTGACAAAGTGTAATAGTAGGACTTGATTGTACTTTTTGAAAATTTTAAAATTCAATCGCACTTTCACAACAAGATTGTGGATTTCTTGTGTATTTATCCCATACATACAATAAAACGTTGCAATTACTATTTTTACCATTTTATTGGACTTTAGGGGCTTTTGCAGCGGAGTACTTGGAGCTGAAGGCCTCTCTCTCTCTCTCTCTCTCTCTCTCTCTTGCCGTAATTGCACTTTATACCATACTTCAAGACTTTTAGGGTGGAGTACTTGAAGGACAAGGCATACTACAGTCCTTCGTGACGCCAAAGTTTTGATCAACTCAAAAGTGAAATCTAACTCTATCTCACTTGAAAAGGCATTTCAAGGATAGAAGCAAATGTCCAATGGGGATGGGCTGTGTGTGGTCTATGCAGCACATCGAAGCTATCCGAGAAGTTGGGGTCCAATACCTTCCTGGCTATGGGAAAACCATAAGCATTTGTCCAATGCGGGTTTATATATTCTTAAATAATGTCGCATTGGATTTTCTTAGGAGATAAATGGCCGATGGTACTCAAGTGATCTTATTAAATTGTTGGCATTCGAGTGAGCATCTGCACAAATTATGGTGCTCCTAGTATTCTTATCTCTCTTTCAAGTCATATGCTTACTTCTAAACCTATAACATGAGAAATTGTAAGCATTTTTCATAAAAGTTAAGTTATTAACTAGCTATATTTGATATGTACATAATCGATTCATATAAGTGATGTCTCAAACCTTTCTACTGATGTCTCTTATAGAAGAAAATTTTGTTAAAAAGATTAAAGAAATCGTTGGAAATTGTGATCCATTTATGAACTATCCAGCCTTCTTGGGCTGCTTTAGAAGATTGAAGAAGAGAAGTCAAAGAATTAGATTGGAAAGTCTTGAAGAACAAGTTAAAAAGTTGAAGAGTCCAAGTTGAAGAAGTTGGAAGTTGTAGTCAAATCCTTAGCAGATAAGGCTACTTAATTAGGAAGAAAATCTTGAAGAATAATTGTATGTGAACATCCATCGTCGAACGGTATAGCTACCATTTCTAAGTCGGCAAAAGGATAAAAAATTATGACGGAGAAAGGACATATAGACCCAGCTGAGCCTGTGCGTTGCAATCTTCCTGTGGCAATAGATATTGTAGAAAGTCGAGGATTTTGCATGTCTAAAGGCGGCGGAGTCCCTCAATAAATAAGCTAGGAATTATTTATGGAAGAGTGTGTGTGGAGGATGCTCCGAAATGTATATCCCCTAGCTCCCTCACCATTCCAACTACATCATGTGTGTTCATATAAAAACTATGAAACTATGTGTTCATATTCCATTGCCTACTATCCCTTGAGTACTCATCTGTATGCCTTGCGCCTCGTTCATTCTCACATTAGCTCTACCAAACATATACTCTTGTACATTGCAATACAAAATCATGCTTCTATGCAATAAAATTTTGATAGAAACATACCATACTCAATATGTATACACTCGTCTCACTAATAGCAAGAAGAATGTTTTAAAGGTAATATGGATGACTTTCACTTAACAATTTATAAAAATTTTGACATAAATTTTGGTTATCTTTCCACAATTTTAATTTTTTTTATTCTAATGCATTTGGATTTCTTTTATATTTAAATGTTCTTCAATAGTCATTTTGTTTCAATCTTTCGAATGACCAAATTAAAACTTGAGATCATTATTCCTACTTCATTATTTAAATTAGTTTCAATTGTTAGATTATATATATATATATATATATATATATATATCTCTATTGATACCTAAATTTTGGCTAAGTATTTATAATAAAAATTGCATAAAAAATCAGAGATCAATTAGACTCTAACAAAAATGATTTTCGCATCATGTAGGTACTTTATTATTGCATTTTGGGTAAATATAAATATAAAATATTATTATTATTATTATTATTATTATTATTATTTTAAAAAAAAAGGGGCTCTTTTCTCTCTATTACCTGGACCGACACAAAGCAGACTCTCTCTTCTATCTAGTCCACATACATATAATATATATAAAAAAAAAAAAGAGAGAGAGAGAGAGAGAGAGAGAGACAGAGACAGAGAGACAGAGAGAGAGGGCGAGTCGTCTTCTTCGGCTCCTCCCCCTTTTCTCTCTTTCCTTTCTCCTCCCTTCCTCTTCGCTGCGAGCCAGGCACGCCGGATGCCCTACCAGAGGAGACTAGGATAGCCGACGATAGGCGTCAGCAATGTCGCCGAGCTAAGGAGCAGAGCAGGGCTAAGCCCGCCGCAGAGTGGACGGCCGGGGGCACGCTGGTTCGGCCGCACCAAGGCCGGTCGGCGCGCCAAGGAAAAACACACGGAAGTAGCGAGCTCAAAGGACTTCCCCTGAGGGTCATCAAGGGAGGCTCGAGAGCGAGCGAGATCTGAAACAGAGAGAGAAATCCGAGATGTGGGGAAGAGAGGCTGAGATTTGAGAGAGATCGTGAGCGAGCTCCGGCCCCGACCGATCTTCATGAGGTTGCTCCGACCGTCGCCCGTCGCTCAGCTCCCCTCCCGGTGTTGTTGCGAACGTCGGTTGGTTCGCGTCCTCCAGGTGTTTGATGAAATTCCCGAAGAGTTTGGTGGCCGCGAACGAAATTACAGTGACCGGCGACGATGGATGGTGGCGGTGTCTGGTCGGAAGGAGGCTGAACTCAGCCTGGGTGTGCGAGGCGGCGCCGCGGCCGGGCAACGCCGTACACCTCAGCCCTCTCAGCCGCGGCCGCGTGAGGGCGCATATGGAGTCGGGTCGCGTGAGTCGGGCCGGCCGGGTCGGCGTGAGACCCGGTTGGCTTTTTTGGTTCTGGGCTAGGGCTTTTCGCTTTAATGGGCTGGACTTGGTTTAATGTGAATCGTGGGCTGGGCATTTCTTTTAATTGAAAGTGGGCTCAATTTTGTTTTAAAATTTTGGGATTGGACTGGACCTGTGATTTAGGCCCAGATTGGTCGCGGCTGGGCGGCCCGGATCGGGACCGACCCGGAGATTCGACACGGGTCGGTTCCTATCCGGTTTTCCTTCATAATAATAATATTATATTATATTATTTTTAATAATAACAAATCAAAAATAAGAAAAAAATCCAAAAACATTTTACATTTTCCAAAAATCAGAAGAATCCAAAAATATTTTATATTTTCCAAAAATCAGAAAAAGACCAAGGAAAAATATAATTTTTGATTAGTTTTCTCCATAAATGCATAGAAAATCATGGAAAATTCTTGAAAACAAAAAATCATGTTTAACTTCTTATTGGCTTATTTCCCTTATTCCAATTGTGCCTTTGTGATGGATGGACTTCTTTTTCCTCAATAGAAAGTTGAATCATAAAACTCGTGATTGGTATAAAATGATGTATAAATATTTTACTTAATGTTTAAACAAGATTAGGTATCGGAAAGATATTAGTAATTAATTAATGTAATCAAGTTCCCGATCATAATTTCTCTAGTTGCGCAAGAGTGAAGTATTTATCTCGATTTTTTACTTGGATTTTTAATCGATCCATCTCAAATTAATTAGTGGCAACTTCTAAATGAAATTAACTTGCAGGTTAACAACGCAAATCATAAGTCGTGAATTGATAGGCTTGGGAGAGCTTAGGCTAAGTTTAATACTTAGTGAGCCACTAGCCTCTGCAGGCGCCTATGCAAGTAAGTGGGTGCTCAAAAAAGGAGATTGCGACATTGTCTAACGATAAACTAATAAGTTAAATCTTATAAACTACTCTCTTGTTTTCTTTTTTTAATCAATTTTAAATAAAGTGGACCTTAAATATAATTGTATTGTTTACCTACTTATATTGATAATTATATGTTATCGATGGCTAATCAATTTTTTTTTTTACCATTTATCTAAGCAAAAAATCAAGCATATCTGTTTATAGAAAGTAGAATAACAATATATAAGCCCTAAAGCATGCATGCTTAATGATTGATAGATAACATACCAATATATCTAACATTACTGTCACATAATATACTGTTCGTCCTTGCATGTGCCAACCAATTTTGGCTACTAAGGCCTATTACGTATATACATTTTAAAACAAAACACCATGTCATCTTACTTTTTGTTAATTCCAAAATTAACCTTTACAAAAGATCAATATCAGCTTGCATCCACCAACCATTTCAGCAACTTTAAAAATAACTACTTTTTTTTTTTCTTTTTTGTAGGTGATTCTCAATTTTTATATTTATTTCTTACAAATTGATCTGTTTTTTTACCATCGACCGTGGTGGCTCCGCTAAATAAAAGCTCAATTGATCATTGCCCAAAGGTGAGGGTTAAAACCTAGTAGATGCACTTTATGTCTTAAGTGTGATGTCGGGGTGCAGGTTTGCTTAGCCGGCTGTCGGGGTTCTTGAGTCATCAAAAAAAAAAAAAAATTGATATGCTTTTGCAACCCCTCTAGCGGGTGCTCAACACTAGTATTTAAGTAAGGGAACTTAAATACTTTTACATCACAATCCTTTTGCACACTAGTATTGATCTGCTTTTGCACACCCATGTGCATGATCATTTTAGGGCATTAAGATATAACTAGCAGCCACGCACTTTAAATTTTGTAAGTTTCTCGTTCTCTCTAATCACTAACTTCTAGCTCTTTACACATATGAATTCCACTACTACGTTCGGGTCATCATTATCCAAATCTAATATAAGTTGCCAAACAAATCTTGTCCGTGTAATTTGGTCTATTGTCGATGGAGAATGACTCTTGGCTTCTTTCCACGGATTCTATAATTTCATGATGTACTTTGTGCAGATTGATTTGGTTGTATAAGTTCTTATGCAAGTCGTGTGAACAATCAAAGACAGCCTTTTGGAATTTGATATGCTTTGATTAAATTATGTCACATATTCAAAGTCCAACTTGGACTTCATATCAAACCATGGAAAGTCGGTTTGGAGAAAAATGGGGTGATTACCAACCCCATGCTGGAGACAGCTCGATAAGGTTCTTTTTTTCTTTTCAAAGTTTAAAGTTTAAACCCTTTGTCACGTTATCTGATTTTTAGTTAAATCTTGTGCTTCTCTCCTAGAGAGTAGGTAGGTCAAATCTAGTGAGCCATTTATTTCCTTATTTTATTTAGTGTTGTGATCGATCACTTGACATCCTTGATCATCGATCCATGCAATTTTAGTTCCATGTACTGAGCTGAGCATTGAGGCGGATGAAACTATACAGTTCACCCCAGCACAGGCACCTACGAATTCCCACGAAAGACAAGATCATGTTCAATCAATTTCCGATAATGGACGGTAAAGCACGTGCAGTATCCGTTCATGACCCTATCGTTGCCGTAGACAGCAAGCCCACCAGCAATGGAGGTGACGTGGCATATTGACGTCATGGGTGCAACGCATGCTTCGCCTTGTATACAGTGACGTGCGAACCAACATACGTTCGGCCAAGTTCCTTTTCCTTAGTCTCATCAAAATTCCAGTTTGCCGCACACTTTGGTTGACTGGCGGGGGGAGAGAGAGAAAGAGAGAGAGAGAGAGGCTTGAGTGGAATGTTTTCTTGCTGACTTGGCGGGTCCCACCTGCGCAATATTTTCTCGTCAATGAATATGGACCTCTGTTCTCTTTCTCTAGCGTTTATATTAATCTGTCACAGACGCCCCCTCATCACTCGATCCTTCCTTCACCACCTCACACTCCCATTCACTCATCTTCGGAGCTCTCCAGATCTTGTCTCTCCCGCTGCTATGGCAGAGAAGGTGAATCCTCCTCCTTCTCCTCCTCTTTCCTCGAGCTCATCTCTGTTGATACCCGCCAAGTCCTTTTTTTTTTTCTAGGTCCTTTTTTTTCTTTTTAATGATTCCATGATTGTGATTCTTCAGAGCAACTATCTCTCCATTTGGGTTATTATTTTGTTGCGTCCATCTTGTTCATTTCTCTGTTTTGCATCTTCCCCCGGATACTTTCTCTGCGAACGATTAGGAGAAGGAAATCCTCGAATTATTCCTCGCATTCATTTGATACACGTGGCTTTATTGATTTTGGTATTGTTCTTGTCTGTTGCAGGTGACCAGAATGCTCATAAAGGTGGATTTGCAGTGCTCGCGCTGCCGCAAGAAGATACAGAAAGTTCTCTGTGGAATTCCCCGTGAGTCTCTCTCTCTGTGTCTCTCTCTGTCTCTGTCTCTCCCTCTGTCTCTCTATCTCTCTGTTTTCTTTTTTTGCTTCCCCTCCTTTTAGTTTCAAATTGTTATCATTTCTTGATTTGTAATTACTATTGCATTGGTGATAATTTAATTCGACTGAGTTTGCTATGAATTAATTTGTGAGCAACAGAAGTCCGAGACCGGACATACGATGAAAAGCAGAACACGGTGTCAATCACCGTCGTGTGCTGCAGCCCAGAGAAAATCCAGCAGAAGATCATCTGCAAGGGTGGCGAGACGGTGCTGAGCGTCGAGATCCTACCCGACAAGGATACCAAGAAGCCCAAGAAGGTCAGGTTCGATTTGCCACCGGAAGAAACCGCCAAGCAGCCTGCTCCTGTGCCGATGCCAGCACTGCCCCAGAAAGCCCCCAAACCTGCTCCACAGAAGGCTCTGCAGCAGGTGCCCGTGCCGACACCTCCAAAGGCACCAACGCTGGTGATGGGCTACCCGCCAGGTTATCCAACGGTGGGGGTGTGTTGTTGTCCCCCATGTTATGGAGGGTATGGTGGGGGACCATGCTATTGTGTGCAGCGGAGGCCGGTGATGTGCTATGATGGATGTGGAAGACCGGCTTGTGAGTGTCCAGGTGGGAATAGAGGTTTCTATCCTGGGCAGGGGAGGCCAGTGATGGGCGAATGGATGTGGTAGACCAGCTTGTGAGTGTCATGGTGTGATTAGTTAAGATATGGCCACTACATGCACCTTTATGTGATCGAATTCAAAGTTTTTCATGTCAATTACTATTGTAGGAACTTGGTGAAATATACGTAAACCAAATGTTTAGGGCTATCTAGGCGTCTTTTATCATTGTGGATATAGAAAGATTGATAACGTTGGTGGCCTAGTATGGTGGTATGTGTGGTCAAGTATGTTCAAAACATGACTTGTTGCTTGCTGATTTCTTCATTCAATAAAATCTAGTCCTTTTAATGTCTCCTCTCATCCTCTCATTCAGCACATATTCATGTCTCTAGCATGCCTCTATGGTGATTCATTCTGTGAAAGAGCTGGTCGAGTGCACTATTGAATGACCATGTTTCGTGTCTCACTGCTGGTCTTGATCTTTATGATTTGATGAGAGTCATCGGAGAACTCTATGACACTAGGAACATGAAGTCACAGCACAACTCATCCTCGCCGTAATGGATTCATGTGTGATAGAAAATGAAATTGAAGCAAGATAATAGGTCTTCTTTTAAATTGCCTTGCAAGACAAACACAGAGGGTGACATCCGGTGCAGTTTTAGTGAATGATGGGGACTAATCTGGTTGCACAATTCGGTTTGTCAGGTCCAACTCTAAACCAAGTTGCCCTAATACTGCATTTAACATCATTCTTGAAGTGCACACGATGTGCTCATTTGGCTTGAGTAGTTGTTCCGAAAAGTGGCCCTTTAATGTTTTTCTTCTAATGACGACGAAAATCGCATCAGGTTCTTTTGATATGTCAATCCTAAGCTTAGGAAATATCTCGTTCATATCATGGACTTGGTGAGTCATGAGCCGAAGCCCTGGTAGGTGGTCCTACGATATGAAATTATTTTTTTTGTGTGAAGAGCTCTCTTCCTTTCGCTTGTTGTAGACCTCATGATATTGCCAAGTTGGAATTTGCTAACATAAACAAGATCAAGCAATCAAATTAACACAATGATAGATATGAGGGATTTCTGGTTGTTCCTCTCTTGCCAAGTTGGGATTTGCTAACATAAACAAGATCAAGCAATCAAATTAACACAATGACCGATATGAGGGGCTTCTCTCTCTCTCTCTCTCTCTCTCTCTCTCTCTCTCTCTCTCTCTCTCTCTCTCTCTCTCTCTCTCTCTCTCTCTCTCTCTCTCCATCCAACTACCGTTAAAGACATGGTGATGCCTTAAGTATTGATCTATGTAGTCCACCAACTTATGTGAAAAGTACCAAAAAAATCCTAAAACTATCTTATTGATATCAATTTAGTTATAAACCTTTCAATTGGTTCAATTTAATTATAAACTTATTCACATTTGTACCAATTGAGTTCGTCCGACTAATTTATGCTAAAAATTACTAACATGGACATTGACCGTTCTATGTGATATGCCTGGCGCTAACATGAAAGTTTTTATTTAATATTTCATTGTTTTTTGAATTTTTTTGAATGTTTTCTTTTTTCTTTTTCTTTTTTATTTTTATTTTTTTCTTTCTTTTTGATTTACTATTTTGGCCAAAATGAGGTCTAAAATGATCTTATTTCAACTTGAGTCCTCTTAGGCTTAAATAATACATGTCTCAAGCTTCAAAACAACAGGTCATATGCCTCAATAAAATGTCGTTTGACCTTCAAAAGACATCTTTGAAAATGAGTGATTTTGCAGTAGTTTAGGAGGATTTTCGATTCTATTCTAGTTTTGAAATGAGATTTTACTATTTTTGTGTAGGCTCTTGTGATGATTTCTGGACAATCTTTCCCCATGAGTTTTGTTCTAAGTCATTTTGTACAGGTTTTTTTAATTTTTTCGTGATTTTTGGATATGTTTAACTAGGTCAAATCTACTTAGATCCAAGTCTAGGTTAGTCTGTTCTATATTGATCTCTGATTTTGTCATTTTCGCATTGATCTATATGTTGATTTTTGGAAGAACTTTTCTTCATGAAAGTTGCCCGTTAGTGTTTTTCATGTCTTGTATTTTTTTTTTCCGAAATTTTTAGACATGTTTAACTAGGTCAAAATCGCTTAGATCCGAACATAGGACAATTTGCCCTACATTGATCCAGATTTTGTTTTGTGAAAAATTGATTCTACAAATGTGCTTGTTTGATCTCAAATCCTTCATGAGAGTTGAAATACATTATACATATATATATTCAATTGATGCATACTTTGCAAAGTCTTGATGTTGGCAAGTGAGTCAATTGCATGAATTAAGGTTAAAATGTGCTGCATTAGTACATAGTCCAAGTGTGCATCCCTATTTTGTCATTTTTATTGCAATTCATGCAATCACATTTAGATTTCAAATTCTTAACGAGAAACATTCATCATTGCATGTTCCATATATAGGATTTTTCGTAGGATTTTTGCATGTCTTGAGATGGCTAAAATCAAGCATGTTCTGTGAAGTTAAATGCTGGTAATATGTTTCTAGATAAATTGTAGCTAACATCTATAACTTTAATTTGATATAAGTTTCATAAAATCTAAAGAGCACTAAGGCACTAAAATCAAGTTCATAATCATCAATTTTATTGAGTCAGATCATCAATAGTGTGAGATGATCATGCAAGTGTACAATCCATCAATTTAACACTTAGTAAAATAATAAATGAATTGCATGACTTACCCCATAGTAACAAAAGCATATACAATGTTGCTTAGAATTCACATTAATAGCCTTAGATATAATTTTGAATTAGCACCCAGCCATTCGATCTTTTAAGATTTTCTCTTATTTCATGAATCCCAATCTCCGTGCAATATAATGCAATGACGTACAAAAATGTGTTTATACTAACATGACACAATGTGCAACCTAACATGCAAATTATATGTCACGCAATATCAATTATATGATTAAAAATATCCTAACATATCACAAATTTAAATGATGCTAAAATTGTAATGACTAAATGACATGCAAGGGATGACCTAATTCTACATGACATGTGCATGATAATTTTTATGTTTTCTTTTATTTTTAATTAAATTTCGAAATTAAAATTACCAAATAATTGAACATGCAATTTAAATTAATGAAAAGCAAAAATAACATTCTAAAGTAATGTTTTTAGGATTTTTATTTCAAAAATTCGAAATAAATAAATTTCTTATTCTAAACATGCAAACTATCCTAAAATGGCAATGTTTGGGCATGAATCAAATCCAACTCATATATATTTTTTGGGTTTTCTTTTATGGAAGCAAAATTAATTCAAACAAAACCATAAAAAAAAAAAAAAACACAGCAGTAAATTAGGCAAAATATGATCAATACCCAACTAAGTTTTGAAATAAATTAACGAATCATATTTCATGCATGATATCGAATTGACCAACTTTTAACTAAATCACGAATAATATCTCGAGCATGAGATCGAATTGGCGATTTTCCTATTCAATCGGGAGTCATATTTCGGGCATGAAATCGGACTACCAATTGTATGCATGCTGTGAAATTAAGGATTAATCCCCAATTTAAAAGGCTAATAAGAAAACATGGGACAAGATAATCTCATCAAGGAATTTAATCAAGAATGCAATGCCTCAAACGAGCAAATGAAATATTCAAGAATTAATTTAGATAGGAACTTTACCTACCTTGATTATTGTTCCTAGCTTGGATGGGTATCAGAATGCAGGAATCATGATCAACTTTGCTTCGCAATGTTATATATATAATGTGATCCCACATTTTCGAACCTACACTTTCTCTTTAAAGTAGCGGTTATTCTGTATATAGTTTATCTACACTTCGTACCTCTTCATGACAATGGCCCATTTAGTAACCACCTTGATTGGAAACTGTATATAAAGGGACAATCATTCATTTCAAAAGGGTAATTGCAAGGTCTAATGCAAACTATCTCATTTGGACAATACCATCAATACACGAGGGGATTGGGTTAGTAAAGTGTGCCCATAATCTTGCCGAATCTTTGTGAATTTTCGACAAACAATTGCTAGAGGTTTGTTTACATTTGATCTTGTTTATTCGCAAATGATTTTTATGCCTAACATTTGGTATCAAAGCGTGTTCAGTACCACTACTTTGTTTTCGTCGAATTTTTGGTGCATTTTTCAAGGCTCTTTTTGTGAATAGTAATTCGGCCATTTTGGGGTCAAGAGGAAAATCACCGATTCTAGCCAAATTCCAGGGACCAACCACTTGACTTCGGACCGATATGGTCGCATCGCCATGAGGAAGAATGGCCGTCAGTTATTTTGGCATGTTGGTGTTCACCAGAGGCTAATTGAGCAATAGAAGTCGTGATGGTTAAGGGTTCACGTTTTGGGAAATTTTCATTTGAATTGGGGCCAATTTCTTGGCCATTTTCGCCGAAAGTTGGACCTATGTGGTCCACCAGTGTGGTCTCCAAATCCATCATTTATTTTGGTCTGAGATGCGCTATCAGAGAAGTGACGGACAACGAAATTGTGGTAGAATGGCAAAAAAAGGCAAAAGAAATGGGTCTACGTGCGGGGAGGAAGAAGGTGTGTGGCCCTGTAAGTGCAAAACGATTGGTGTGTGGGCGTCATGTGCTCATAACTCCTAGCTACACCCACAACCATAGGTGCATGTGACCCACATGCTAGGGCAGTTGAGGGCGCGTGCAGGCTAGGTGCCCGCTCGTTGAAGAGGGTGCATGCCGGGGGTTGGCACGCGCTTGTCAGCCCTTTTGCCGTTTATTTACTGTTATGCCCCTCTTTTTGCCATTAATACGATTTTTCCCTTGACATTTGATTTGTCATTTTGTCCTTGGCTGAATTTATTTTATTATTCTGCCCCTTTGTGCATTTATTTACTATTTTGCCATTTCATCCCTTTTTATGAATATTTTATGCATGAAATTAAATGTCCAATGATCTATATGTTTAATTAATTAGAGAGTAACCACATCATCTTTAATTAATTAAATTATATATTAAGAGCCTTTGGATCATATTTAGAAATAGACATTGATTGTAATTAATTATATTAATATGATGAATTTTCATTATACTAATATGATTAATTATGATGAAATATCATATTATTTTTCTTAGTTTACCCACAGAGATTAAGAAAATGCATATAATATGGTAGTTCTTCAAGATGTAATTATGAATCTATTTAAATTAAAAACTTAGTCCGCATGTAGTTTTTATGTTATGTGATTCATATTTGTGATATTTTTATATTACTAAAATATGATTTATGTATATTTTGCCTCATATTTTATGACATAAGCATGATTGTTTGATATACAATGTTGCAACCTATAAATTTCTTTGAATCTAAGTGTGATGGTCCTATACAAAATGGTGAAAATTGGGGTTGATGAACATTGATTATGCTATAAGGAAAGATGAACCACATGCTCCTACTGATTCGAGCACTGTAGCTAAGATAGCCCTTTTATGATCAATTGAAGTAGTCCAACCGCCTTAGTGCAATGTTTATAAAAGCTAAAATATCTCTTAGTATCTGTGATTTAGTTGCTCAGCATAGTAATGCTAAGACTTTGTTGAGGTCATTGGTGCATTATTTGAGACTTCTGAAAAGGTACATGCCATGATCCTAATTATGAAGTTTTCATCATTAGAACTCACCAATATTAAAAGTGTGCATGAGCACATCATGAAGATAGAGGATATTGCAACTCAGCTTAAGAACCTTGATATTGAGATATCAATACAACATGCATGCTTAATAATTAGAACACATAACTTTCATGCCTTAAGCATCCACATGGGTCTCGATTATAAGGTAAAACTTGTTTTGGCTTTTCTCATATTGTGCCACACAATTTTACCCCATAATTAGGTGCAATACATCACAATCATTCACACGTGTTTCGCTTATTAAGAACCATCGGGTCATGGCTAGCACACGAGTTGGTAGTCTTTCGACATGAATGCTCATCATTTTGCCCCATCGGGCACGACATCATCTAGATTTCCCACCTAGACAGCAATCCATAAGGAGCATCGGTTCGGCCTCAATCGTGACTTGACATCCAGACCCTTGTCGAGCATATGATAAATATTAGGCATTGTCCCTAAACTCCCATTGGGTGATAGGTTCAATTAAGTGACCACACAAGCATAACAACACTCAAGCCAATTTTTCATCAATTAGCTTAGTGTAAAAGAGTTCGTGCTTAAATAACAAATCCCAGAAAATCTTCACATTTAAAATTCCGGTAAAATAATCATACGTGGTCACGTACTTAAAATCAACTTGCCAAACTTTGCACGCTTTCATTTTAAAACCCCATTGCCCCATTTAGCATGTAAAACTCGACGCCCAAACAAAACACATCAAAGTTTGCCATTTTCTTTTCAAGTTAACCGTGTTTGAAAATAGTATTTAAGCTCATGATTTGGGCAATCAACGACATGGCATTACAAGCTCAGGTAGTCATAATTATGCATAATTTTATCCAATATATCAAGCATAAAAGTCTACTTAATGACTAAGCTGTCATTAATTTCCATTAATTGAGATTAATTACACTAACCACAGTTAATTAAACTAATTGCAATTAATTAAACTAACCACGCTTAATTAATCTAAACACGATTAATTAAACTAACCTTCCTTATTTAAGATTAATCTCTATTACCCTTAATCTAATCCATCATTAACCTTAGTTAGGGCTAAACTATCATTAAAGACCACTAACTATCATTAGCCCTAAACTAAATTACCCCTAAATGCAATTAACTTCCTAATCAAGGATTAGGAGTTAATTTAGTGGTTTTGCGATGACGACAAGCTCGCGGTGATGGTGGCATGAGGCATCAAGGACATGGCGCTCCTGACTTGAATGGGAACTCAAATGGCGGTGACAAAGCCTCTCGAGGCTCATGGCCACAAAGAGAAGGGGAGTTGTTCGACTTGGTGGTGGTGAACTAGCAGAGCAACAATGACAGTGTACAGCGTGAGGAACGGTGGATGAGAAGTGGGGACGGTGGCGGATGGCGATGATGGAGGTGATGTGGGTGGCAGCGGCGGTCACCCAAAGAAGAAGAAAGAAGAGGAAGAAGATGAAGAAGATGAAGACAATGGAGGAAATGGATATGAAGAAGAAGAAGAAGAAGAAGAGAAGCAAAAGAGAGAGAGAGAGAGAGAGAGAGAGAGAGAGGAGGATTTGGCATCCTAGGGGGTGAAAATAGGAGAGAGATTTCCTAAGATTTTTCCAAAATCGTCATCATTGCAAATCCAACGCAATTCCCTAAAATCCTCTCCTCTTTTTCTTTATTCCTTTTGTCTTGAAGCCCATAAATGTAAGGGCATTTTAGAATTTTTCACACACTTTTTGTGTGACATCCTGAAAAATTAACTCTGTTTTCAATTAAATGAATCGAGCATTTCATCAATACGCCTATAGTGTTATTCTCTGAGCTGATCACTCATGAGATAACTAGACTATTTAGGGAAGTTATTAAGAGATTTTAACGCAATAAACTTAAGAATTCGATCAGGAATCGACTGCTCGATTGTGCTAATCTACAAAGGTTATTACAACACTATGGAAAAGCTATCAATGACCGGAGATAGGTCGATTTGATTGAGATAAGTGATAGAGTGTGGGTGATTCCACTCGATTGCAAAATTCTCGTCGATCGGTACTAGACCGATTTTTCTATTGGTTTGGTACCCTGTGCCCATATTTGAAATCTCGAGATTTTCACAACAACTGAGAGTCGCCAATGGGTCGAAGATGTACATTGTGACTTAAGATAAATCGATCGCGGGTCAATTGCACGCAAAATTCCTGAAATCTATCCAGTAGGTTAGGTCACGCTAAAATCGCGTTAGACTAAAATTAACTGCGAATTTGAACCCGATTTCAGAAATTGAAAGTTCTATCATGTCACAATTTATTTTAGGAATGTTTACTCATCCTTTGAAGAATTTTTGGCGATTCCGAGATTTTTACGAAAAATCAATACAGACGATTCGGAAAACGAACGAAAATTCGAATTGGCCGAATTGAGGAGAGTTTTGACTTCCAAGTTGAGCTATTTTGTGAAGGGAACTTACAGAAATTATGTGGACTTCTTCCTTAGTAAAATTGGACATCAAATTGGGAAAATTTGGTGAAGAATTGAAGCTCAATTTGTGAAATTCGTATGCTAGGATGGGGCTGCAACTTTGGACTTCAAAGTGGTTTAATTGTGAGGATTTATTCAAGAAAGTAATAAGAGGGACCAAGCATTCAATTAAGTAGATAATATTGTTGACTTTTCCCCCTTTTTCTTGGCTTCTCTCACACAATTTTGCCCACTCCTTTGGTCCCTCTCAGACGTGCATTCTTCTCCTTCAAGCGTCTACTTCGCCAATCCCCCTTCCCGTTTTGTTTTCTTTCAATTCATTCCTTCGAAGCCAACGCTAGCTCCCCTTTCTCCTCCATTCTTCCCTCTGCCATCGCCGTCTGCAGCCATGCACGTCCACCATTGTCTGTCCCTCGCAAGTTAACCTTCATCCATCGAAATCTCTTCTTGTTGACTCCACCAATCCACTTTTCCCTTTTCCTTCATACAGCTCCACCGAATTTGCTTCCCTCTGCCAACACGTCCACAAAAAATTTCCCAGCCTATTGCTAAGCCCGCTTCATCTCGTTGCAAGCTGCCGCACGCTAGTCCCAACGTTCAGCTCACTTGAAGCCATGAGGTTAGCCCACACGTCTGTAGCGCCTCCACCAAAGTCGAGCCCATCAGCCGCAAATTTCCAGCTAGCTTTGTGGTCAATTTCGGCCTGATCCAAGCCTCCGTTGGTGTCGTCGCTTCGGAGTTTATCGCTCACCGTCATGCCGTTGTCACCATGGACTCACCAGCTCTCAAATCCGATGAGTTTACCGACCAAACTCTGCTTAGGGAGTTAATTATGCTTATGGGGTAATTAGTTTAAATAAATTAAGGTTTAAGTGGTTAGTTAGATTAGATTAGTAATTTAATTATCCAATTTTGCATGTTAGGTTGTTAAATTAGATTAATTTGAGCTTAGACATGTAGTATTAATTATCTAAATTGGTTCAGAAATTTTCTAGGCCCATTTCGGTATTTAATTTAGCATTTCCGGCCTAGGTTTGTATTTTGGCATTTATTGGTATTTATTTAATTAATTTCAATAATTATTTAATTAATTATCATTTTTTGAAAATTAGACCGGGGTAGTTGGTGACCGGAATTTTGTGCTGATTGCAATGGTGTGGTTGGTTTATTTAATTGAGTGATATATTGTGCAATTTGAATTAAAGTTGTAATTTTGGGTAATTATCCCAAAATTGAATAATTTCAGTAATTAATTAGAAATTACTGGGGCATTGGTTTACAATGCCAAAAATGCTTTCAAATGCTGTATAAATAGTGAGATTTTTTAAAATAAAAATATTATATTTTGACTTAGGCCGACCGTGTACCCACACAAGATTATTTTATCGAGTACATTTTAACACGATGAAATTATGCCAAGTTGGGTATTTAATTGAGGAATTGAGGTGAAAATCAAAAGATCCTTGGCCAAGAGTAATTTATCGTGGTTCAGCTTAGGTGAGCATTGATCGGCTTAGGTGAGCAATATAGATCTATAGCGGCTTCGATGAGCAATAAAACTCTAGCCGCTTCAGTGAGCGCTGTAGATGTCAGCTTTGGTGAGTAAAGATTATGTAGCAGCTTCAATGAGCAATAATTGATATAGCAACTTCGGTGAGCAATATAGACATCAGCTTTAGTGAGCAATGATATATGGATACATCTATCAGCTTTAGTGAGCTAGACCATCTATTTCAACTTAGGTAAGCAGTGTTCAAATCGATAGAGTTTATAGATGGCATTGATGGTATGGAGTCAATTGGATCGATTGATCAATGACTCAATTTGATTTGATTGAATTGAATTGAATTGTTTGGGTTTATGAATTGTACTGACTTGCAATAAGGATTTGAGGTAAAGGTAAGTCATCTGACTTATGCTTTGCGCTTAGGTAGCCCTTGGGATGTATTTTCTTCATAGTCGGAGTTTAAGGGGTGAACTTGTTGAGACATTGTTGCACCCTATCGTGGGCTCAACTTTTTCAAGTCCTTAGATGGTGGTTGTCGAGGACCTGAAGCCCGGAGTCTAGGGAGATGGAGACCGGAGGATCAGCGAACGTGTCTAACTAGTTGGTCATAGGACAGTTCCCTTTTTGTTGAGTCAATCTTCTATAGACAGCCCAATATTGTATATAAACCTTGTGTGTTTATAAAAAGCTTGTTTTTGATGTGAATGGTTTCCTTCTTTCCTATCCCAAGCTTTTGGTTGTCAGGAGATTTGTTTCGCTTCCGCATATGTATTAACATGAATGGGTCCACGACGCGTTTTAAGACGTCGCATATTTATCGACCATTGAGGGATGGGCACACGCTCGAGGGCTAGGATGTATTTTGTCCCCAAAATATCTTATTTATTCCATTTTCCTTTAAAACTAAATTCTTGGCCCATAAATTATCATTTTGTCACTGGATTTGAATTTTCCTTTTCCGGTCTCCAATTTTAGTTTGATAATTCCTTTTTTGAAAATTCTGAACTTGCCAATAATTCAATGGATGATGAGGTGACATCCAACAAATTAGTTTTGAAACCCTCGAAAGTTCGATACTCGAAATTGAATCAAATTTTATGGTTAAAAATCAATTGAATGTGACTTTGGTACGGCCTAAATTATCAAGTGGCTTTTAGGGATTTTCGTGCGATTGACTCGTGATCAATAATTTTTTATTTATGTTTGTGCCTCTTCAAATGATGGATGGCCTTTAATTGTCATGTAATCATGAGGGTTCAATTACATACACGGAATATAAGATCGATAGAAAATCGGTTTATCGTCACTTGATGCGGGTATCATAATCTTGCGGAACCACCCGTGAACCGACTACGTACTTTTGTTGAATCGATTTATATTCATTTGCTAATTAAATTATAACAACATAATATTAATCTTTGTTGATTCTTATGGTCGAGTGGTCGATCTCTTACTGAATTCTTTGGTCTTTCGCGTTTTAACCCTTTTATGGCCTCACCCAATAAATTAGTTAATTCATGAGTGATCAATTCAGAGAAAAGTAACCATAAACACATCGATGAAATAATCGTATCACATATTTCAAAATAGAGGCCAAATTTCAAGATATCACAACACATAAGAATAAATGGTCAATTGATGAACTCTTGACCATGTGTATTCAAGAGGAAGAAAGACTGATTATGGAATTGAGAGAAAATGTTCATTTGATATTATAAGGAAAGAATAAGAATCACGGCAAGTAGAAGGGAAAGGGTAAGATACTTCCTCAAGTTGACATTAAGAATGAATCCAGATATTTCTTTTGTAAAAAGAAGGAAGTTTTAGGAAGGATTGTGTCGGATTTAATGCTTGGCTTGGCAAAAAAGGTTATTCAATATCTTGTATTTGTTATAAATCCAATATGGCTTATATTAGTCTTAATACCTGATGGATTGATTTTGGATTTACAATCCATATTTCGAATTCTTTATAGTTTTTCAAAACCATAGGAAGCTAGTGGGAAATGAACAAAACTTATATGTAGGAAACAAGATGCGCTTGCATGTGGCGTAATTCTCGATAGTGGCTATGTTTTGAATTTGGAAAGTACTTTTTATATTTCTAGTTTTTCTATAAACTTAATTCCAGTTTCAAAACTCGTACCTTTGGGTCACTCTTTTAACCTTTCAGATTCAAAGTTCTGTTTTTCATTTTAATCTAAAATCCATGCTTGAGTTTTTTCAATTTATGGATGATCCTCAGTTGTTATGCAACCATGAGGGGTCAATTGCTTGCTCTAAAGTACATGATCATTTGGAATTAGTTTAGGGTCATTCATAGTTAATATAATAATCGGGTGGAATCACTCGTAATCCAATTATATACTATTATTGAATCGATCTATAACCATTCTTGGATTGGTCTGAAATGGCTTAAGATTGTCTCCCATCAATCCTTATGGTCGAATCGTCAATCCATGGTTGAGTTCTCTGGTCATGTGCATCGAAATCCCAAATTGTATTTCCCAATAGGTTTAACACTCTTGAATGGTTCATGAACAAACTTAAAGTCTAATTCTACTAATTGCACATTGATAGAAGTAAACCTCTTATCATATTTTGAATAGGGTTGAATTTTAAGGATGTCACAATTAACACGCCGAAGTAGTAATTGAAATAGCAGATTTACGATTGATGTCACCATCATGCAATGTTAATTTGGGGGTAAGTATACTATCAATGTCAAAATTTGTGTACAGCACTCACTTTGGTGCCAAAAGTTTATTTTGGATCACTTAAGTGCCAACAAATTTGAAAAACGATCATTTTATTGCCAAAGCTGATCAAATTGGCCGAAAATCCGATGTGACACTTTTTTATTAATTTTTGAAGTTGACGTGGCTTGTTGGAAAGTATAGTGAACATTCAAATAACAAAATGACGCCGTTTTGCTTCTTTCCTCCAACTTAGAACTCTAAATTCCCAAATTGAGAGAGAGAGAGAGAGAGAGAGAGAGAGAGAGAGAGAGAGAGAGAGAGAATGCATGTCGTCTTCTTCCCTAAAGAACAACACCAGCAGCGGCACCAGCAACGACACCAGCAACAGCACACCAGCAACGGCACCTTTGACCCCTCTTCTTCCTCCTTTTCCTCCGCCCTCGCCTCCTATTCTTCCTACCACTTCTTGCTTAAGCAACAATCTTAGTCTCTCCTCGCTCACTTGGTTGAGCAAATACGATAGTGGCTGAACAACAGTGGCTAAGCTGCAAATGACAAAAAACCCCTAATTTCAATCCCCATATGAGCTATACGGCGTCATTTTTGTGAGGATGTTCACGTATGATAACAAAACGACGTCGTTTCTTGAGGAGGATGGAAAACGACGTCGTTTAAAAGCTACTGCAACTTTTTTTTTTTAAAATATAAAAGCCATGTAATTAATCTGGTAGGAATCTCTCGCCAGTGATACCAAAGTGATCATTTTTTCTTCAATTTGGCACTTAAGTGATCCGATAGAAACTTTTGACACCAAAATAAGTGCCGTACACAACTTTTGGCATTGATAGTATACTTACCCCATTAATTTGGTGACAAGTTCTTAGACTTATAAGTCGAAATTTTTTTTAATAAAATTGGCCAAAAAGGCTGAAAAGGCGAGGCTTTTTATGATAGTTAATTCACTTGTGATACTCATTATCCCACCTATGCCATCGATGTGCCTTGGCCATGACTTGGTCATGCAGCCTCCACCACAACTAAGATTGTGAATGAGCAACCTTAGTCAACTAAAATGAGGTTTGCTTAGTTGCAACCTTTGTTAGAATTCCAAAGACATATGCCATGAGGCTAAAGTCTCGACCAAGCTGCATCGACTTTGTCATGGAAGTGGTGGTCGACCACTTCACCATCCTCTTGACTAGCTACTTTTTTCCTTAAATTTCACATTCCTGTTAAAGATTAACCTTTCATAAAATCATGGACCCTAGCAAGTCTTTAAACTACTACGTTTGAACTATGTGATGTAAAATTTGAGAGTATTCACTAGGTGAGGGGAAGAAAAATGTTCTCCCAAATTGGTAGCTGAGGTATGCAGGCACTGACACATTAAAATTCGGAATGCAGTCCCATTAGCTCGCTAGGATTACCTAGTAGGCAGGGCAGCCCTCAGTAGAGCTCTCAGGCTATTATATTATGGTGAGGTGCAACCTTAACCATCGTTGATGATTCATAACACACATTAAGATTAAAGTTAAAATCTTACTTTCAAAAAAGATTCAGTTACTATATCAAGAAAACCAAATTATTTGATTTATGAGATCCTCTATCATTTGTACAAGAGAATGCATATACAAACGCACTTTTAAGTAAATGGTGCCATCCTTGCTATTTTTCTCTTTGGATTTTTTTTTTAAAGTACCTTATATTTTGAGATACTTTTAAGAATCTATGTTTGATGACTTTGACGATGGATCTAATAGTAATCCAAACAATGCCATTTATATGTGCATATTAGAAAGTCCAACTCAAAAATTAAAATAAGATGGAGTGAGATCACATGTATATAAAGAGCATGGGTACCCAGTTGTCAAGCGATAAAGGACATTTTCAACAATGTGAATCAAGTAACTAGTTGTAAATCATCAATTGTACCAGCATTTAAGAGGGGATGTCAAAGTTTAATTTGGTAGCATGTAGCATGTAATGGTGGAGAGTTTGATCATTTTCTCCTGAATTTGGTAGCTACGCAAGCTATGTTCCACTTTTTCTTTGAACTGGCCATTTTCAAAACCGTTGACCCGGCATAGTCATTTTGAGAATAGTCTAATTATTCAAATCAAAACCTTATTGCTTTTTCTTCGATATATTTAATGCAAAATAACGGGTCTGCCAAGGAAAAAGACCTGACACCTACAACCATAGTTATTAGATTTATTTGGTGAGAATGGAATTGTCGCTAAGACACACATCCTAAATTGAAAAAAGAAAGGGGAAATTCTTATTTTATTTGGAAGGACCAAACCACTGCTTGTCGACAACAAAAGACAATGGTGTCTCTCCATCAAATTACCCAAAACACTCCGACCATAAGTAGTTCATCTGTTGACGTAGTGAAGCCATAATCAAACTGAGAAGAAGCTATCGACCATTGCGATCGTCACATCTTCTTGTGAAGCTCAATCAACCACAGGTTGTACACGCGCAGAACGTATTTTGGGGCATGGAACCCCGAGGCGCGTGCAAGGTCCGCAAATTCCCTTTGCGTCCGGGCCTTCCCGCCGGGGGTTGTCCTCAGCAAGTTCAAGTCCATCAAGAGCGTGGTCTGGGAGACATCGTCGGTCCCAGGATACTCCGGGGTCACCTCTTCCACGATCACCACTTTCCCCGACGGCGGCAATGCCTCCCAGCAATTCTTGAGCACCTTCACGCAGAACTCATCATCCCCGCGATGGAGAACCGACTGTTAAATAAGTAGACTACTTAAAACATCGTACTTAATTGGTTTTCACAATACTAGAACCTCTCGTGTCTCTCTTATAATTTTCGTTAAACGAATCAATTAGCAGTCAAGCTGATTTCGAATAATTAGAAGATTCGATGGTACGGGAAAAAAATTAATTGACCTTCAGGAAATGGACATCTGCTTTAGGGACGGACTTTAGAATGTCTCCTCCAACATGCGTAATACCTGCAAATGAATAAATAATTGTGTAATCGCACTAAGGCGAAGACCGTTAACCCAGAAAAGGAAAAATTAAGGTTGCGTGAAACATGAAGTTGAGCGAGCTGTCATTACGGTTCGTATGCACACAAAACCTTCGATATCATTGGGATCGATTATACCAGGAATGGGAGGAGCAGTTGCGATCACATGAGGCAAGTCGTAGTTGATGGCGCGGATGTGGGGATTCTTGGAGAGTATGGTGTTCAGGGTCTCGCCGATGCCACCGCCCACATTGACGACCGTCTTCGCCTTTGAAAACCCACGATAATGCTGAGCGATCTTGGGCATGTAAATCGCCGACGCGGTCCTCATCGACTTGGTGTACAGGTCGTTGAATTTCGGGTCCTGGCCCATGTAATCGAACACGTTCATGCCGTGCCTGCGGGTGAATGGATCTGCCCCTCCTTCCTTAACTGCATCTTTAAGGCAGTGCCTGCACAGCACGCAACACAAATTTAGCATCAGCGTGCTCTCTGGAGCAATCACGTCCATAGAATAACATCGTAATCGCTCCTCGAGGATCCAGAAAATTTTACATGTACCCGTTCCTTTTTACGGTTGATCTATTGAAATCGGGTTTTTCGACTCTATTTAACGATCAAGAGAGCAACTAACGGGTGGCTAAAAATTCGTGGATTATATACACACAAACCAGCTTTCCAGGAGAGTCTTTTCTTGGAGTAGCATATGAGTTGGTAAAGTAGAAGCTCCATTCTGGTCCAAAAGGAACTTGCTACGAGGCCCGAGGCCGTAGAGCCTCTGGGGCGGCCTTCTTTATCCTCCACGAGAGTGCACGATAAGATGGAGTAACTCGCAAGGAGCCGCAGCATCCGGTCGATCGTGTCCGGTGCGGCCGGGTTGTCGATGGAGAGGCGGGCCACGATGTCCAACGGAGAGAGCTGGTCACCCTTGGCCAGCAATTCAAGAATCCCCAGCTCATGGACGCCTTTCAAGACCATGGGATAAAAAGCCATTGAGGGGACCTCAAAGGCATTCAAAATTTCTTCATCTTCATGGGAAGTTGTAATGACTGGGGCTTCCTTCGAACTCATGTCTTTTTTATTTTTTCTTCCGACTGTCTTTTCTTTTGGCTTTCTGCCAATCGAAGATGCTGGTACGATGTGGTAGTGCAGTTTTGCCTTTTCATTTATAGAGCACGCTTGGAGAACTTGGAGGACACTATTATAACACTTTTTTGTTTTTCTATAAATTCGGTTGAAGTTGGTCCTTTTTTTCCAAAAGCGTCTAGCCTAGACATATATGCCAAATGCGGGAAGAGTGTTAAAAAAGTCATAAGCCTTTTCATTTGATACCAATTTAGTCATTTCCAATTAATTTTGGCCAAATTTTACTGACTGGGCATATCAGCTTGATCAGCACTAACGTAACAACTTTTAATAATATTTGAATTTTTTTGAATTTTTTTTTTTTTTTCCTTCTCCTCTCTCCAGTTGGTCCTTGGACCTTGGCAGCCAACCAGAGGTGACAACCAGGAAGGTTGACCTTGCCGACCTCTGGTGAGGCTTGAACCCTCCCCAGTGACCGCGAGGATGACCTCGCGCTAGGCAACATGGCTCGCCCTCGTTGAATCTAGCGAGGTTGAGCCTCGCCCAACCTCTGTCATGGCTATCTCAAGGCTGCCGTCGGCAGCCTTGCGTCGAGCTAGCAAGGAGGTTTGACCCTCGCTAGATCTGGCAAGATTGAGCATCGCCCAGCCTCTTGCAAGGCTAGCTCGAGGCCACCATGAGGGCAGCTTCACATTGGGCAACAAGGCTCACCCTCGCTAGATTCAACGAGGTCAAGTCTTGCCATGGTCGACTCGCTAGAGGTTAGTAAGGTCGACTTGGACCTTGTCGGCCGTCACCTCTGGCCAATTGCCGAGGTTAGGCAATCGATTGGAGGAAGGAGTAGGAGAAGGAAAAAAGAAAAAGAAAAGAAAATAAAGGATAAAAAGAAAATAAAAATAGTTATAAAATATTAAAACATTATTAAAAATTGTCTACATTAGCCCCGATTGTGCCATGTTAGCCGATCGGCGTCTAGTTAGCAAAATCCAACCAAAATTAGTAGAAAATGACTGAATTTTCACCAAGTAAAAAAATTTTGGACTAAATCAACACCAAGAAAATGTTTAGAACTAAATTGGCATAAATACAAAAGAATTATAACTTTTTTAACACTTATACCACCCAAATGCACTTGTTAATGTAAGCTATGCAAGGCTAGAGTTACTTTGGAGGCGTGAAGCAGCCACCCTAGATGTATAGGAAAAGATGCACTTGCTAACTTTTTGATGCAATTTTATACCAACAATTCTTCTCGTGTCATATTTATCTTGTTGCGTTGAATTAAGAGTATAATATGAATATGACTAACTCGAACATAATAATTTATCGTGTCACATGGCATGCTTAATATAGGAAATCATACTTCACAACATGACTAAACAATTATCAAACGTATCACCATATCAAATATTGATAATACATAATACATTAACCTATCTACAAGTCTATGTTGTATAAGCAAAAATGAAATACAAGTTCAACACAATAGCTTATGTTTACACGCTCTTAGATGATATAACTACTGTTATGTAACATCAATCAAAAGTGTATTATTGAGTTACTACTTATGTAAAACGACTTTCATGTGAAAGTTAGTTTTTCATCATTATTTATTCTATTTGACGTGGGTGTTTTCTTTATAAACTCTATAAACTAAAAAAAATAAATAAACTTCAAATACGAATATTAAATGTCTTCAATTGAGTCGCGTTGAAAAAAATTAATATCCTAAACAGTTAACTTAAGCGCGCCTATACATTTCTAAATGACTTAATTGGGTCAATCCATGTAAAACGTGATTTTAATTGTTTTTGTTGTTATGAGGACATTATCACATGTTTCGTTCCGTGACCACCCTCACGTATAGAACCTTGTAGCCGTCATTTAACAACCAAGATAACCTACTTGTCCCCAACCTGAATTGCCTATGGCGCCGCCCGAATCTTCTCATCAAATATATAATTATATAAATATCCCCATATGTCGAATGAAGTCTCACATTTATTGTGTCAGACTAGGGCCCCCTAGATTAGGTTAGGTGGAAAAACATAGTTGATTTTGAACAAGGATCGTTCACAGCCAAAGAAATCGCTCCGACATGTGACAAGTGAACTTTCTTTTACATTTTTGTTTTTCTTTCACTAACCCTAATCTCATGGTACATGCACTTTGACTATTATTTAACTCGCGACGTTTATGACATAAGTTCGGTTATAATCTTTTTATATTTTTCAAATTTAGATGTTGATGAGAATTAAAGAAAAAATACTTTTGCTTTAAGTGGAAACAAACTGGCTCACAAGGTAGGATTATGTAGATTATCAAGCTTGCAGGTAGATTCAATCTAAAATTAGATTAAAGGGCAAAAAGGGGAAAATCAAAGAGGTATATATAAATATTTTGACTAGATTGATTTTCTTAACACTCAAACAATTTAATCCACATATAACAAACAAAGATTCTGCCATATCACGTGGGTTTTGGCCATCTCAAAGTTACATTGAATGGTTAGATTGTGATTTTGAATAACAGATGTGTCGCATCCATATCAATTACTCATGTGTACAACTTGACTTTCGATAATTAAGTGGATTCCTAGGACTAAAAATTAGGGTTGCTATGAGAAATCGTTTCTTTCTCGATTGCTCAAGAAGGTGCAATACACTTGCTCAGTGGTTACAAGAACGGCCGAGAAGTGAACAGTACCAGATAAATTATTCATTTGACATCCTGCTGGAGAACATATTTCACAATCATCGGCTTTTATTTCATAATATTTCAAGTGTATTATTTGTGGCTTAGCAACTTGCAAGTAGCTAGAATAATCTTAATGCAGAGAACTTTTAATTAATTATAGAAATTAAGGTTTTTTTTTTCGCATTTGCTAGTACTTGTCTATTCCAAGTATTTCTAGTTTTCTTTCTACTATTACACGGTACTTATCTTGTCATTTCTGTAGAGACGTTCTAAGATTAAACATGGTTTAAAAGAAGAAAGAATCTAAAAAATTTACAAAAGAGGGGATAAAAAAAATGAGAAAGCTGGCATCACGCCGCCATCAATTCATAACCGCCAACCTCACCTGTTATAGCTGCTTGGCAATTATATAACTAATCGACGTAAGTTATATCATTAGGAAGTCATACTTTCCAAATTTTGCGAAATTAAACAAATTATTTTCTATAATATGGGCTTATTTGAATGCAACCAAAATATTTCCATGGGTTTGAATGATGTGCATTTACTTTCATTTTTTGTAATAACAACTCAGAGTTCAATTGCAATTAGCCAGCTACTTTGAGAGAATTAGCACAGCAACTCACTGTCTTGGGCCCTCCACTTAAATCCAAGTTCCATACGGTAGGAATTGAATTCACAACCCTTGACTCCTAAGGTAAAAGCGTAAGAACGGCATTGCCACTAGGTCAATTCTGTGGTGGGCTATCTATTTTCATCTTTCAAACTTGAATGTAAATTTTCGCCACACATAAATAATGATAATCATATTGTCTTGCCGGCGTTGGAACCATACAGCAATTTTCGGCATTTGATCATTTCGATCTCTCTTAATATCTTATGGTCGTCCTTTATGTTTTTCCGGCTCTTCCAATTGCAGAGTCGGTGAGCGTAAGCGTTCTTGTATTTTTATTACAACAGAAACAATTGGATAATGAAGACCATTCGCATCAATGCGTACTAGGAAACAATTCTAAGAAAGTTGAAAGCATGACAAGAACAGTTTTATTCAATTAGAAATCCAAAGTTGGACACAATACGACATAGCGTAAGGTAAGATCGATGCGGGAGAGGATTTTCAAGCAAGTGAATTAGGCGATTTTATATAGCTCAAGCGCCCACATGTTGAGGACCTGGCAGCCCACTTTCGGGGAGCTGAACCCGGCCGCGTGGGCCACGACCTCGACTTCCCTCATCGTCCGATCTTTCCCTCCTGGAGGCAACGCCAGCATGACCATATCGGAAGTGAATGTGGCCCGGGTCACTAGGTCCGTCCCTGGGTATTCCGGGCTGACTGGGTCTATGACCACCACCTTGCCCGATGCCGGCAATGCCTTCCAGCATCTCTTCAGGAGCGGTATGACGAAATCATCCGAGAAACTATGGATTTGCCACTGCAAAAAAAGCAAACAATCAAAATCAATTAAGACTCCCGATCGCCAATCTGTCCTAAACAAAATGCTCGTACATTGGAACTGTCTTAAGCTATGTCCGTTAATGCAATATCAGTTAAAATCAATTAGAGAAATCATGTTCAAATAAATTATAAGCTACGTAATTTTACACGTTTCTTTTCATTTCATTTCTGGGAGCTTGAGTACTAAACAATTAATCCAAAGTAACCTTCGCTAAGAGGATGTCTCCTTTTGGGATGGGATCATCCACAAAGCTCCCTCCTACATGCTCCAAACCTGCCATAAAAAACTAGTTGTCTCATTTCGTCGTTATTGCTTCATAAGACATCCTTAGAAGGGCCAACTGTATATAGGCGACATAATTATAGGAAGAAGGCAATCAACAGGTATGGAGCAAACGAGTTGTTTTTAACATGAATTGAAATGAATTAGAAAGGTTCGATCCGTTGAAAGAATTAATCTATGCAGCATAATTTTCATTGAACTTTGTTTGTTTATGGAGGAAGTAGGAAATTTGAGTTCGAAAATCAATTACCAGGATAAGAAAGCCCATTTTTGACAACATGGGGTAGGTCGAAGTTTATGCACCGGAGGTGGGGGTGCCTAGAGAGTATAAGCTTAAGGCATTCGCCAACACCGCCGCCAACATCGACAACTGTTTTGGCATTCTCGAATCCACGGTAAGTGTCCATGAATTTGCCCATGAAAATGGTAGACAAACACTTCATGGCACTGTTGAAGTACTTGTTGTACCTCGGGTCTGTCCCGGTGTAGTCAAAGAGGGTCGCACCGTTCGCCAGCTTGAAAGGGTCGCCTTCTCCCTCAATCACTGCATCTTTTAAGTAAAACCTGCAGAGCAAGCATTCATGTACAAACCCCAATTAATAACGTTTCCGCCTTGTGATAAAAAAAGATCTTCACTCTCTAATATCGTCAATAATGCACAGATAGCTATCCAATCAAAATATTCATTTAAAGTGATCACATCTTATATATATAGATGAAGATGACTCCTGTTGATGTGCTTGATGCATTTAATAGTCATCACATTACTTCTTCGAAATTTTTTCTGGCATTCTCATATATTCAACAACACTGAAATTTAACTTCTAGCATCAAGCTAATCAATTTTGCACGAGATGGGAATGGGATATTATTTAATGAACTTAACCAGCGAACATGGTGAGTCCCACATAATGTGACGGTCCGAATTCATTTATTTACGTACCACGATCTCAAGGAAACCTCGTCAAAGAGCATAAGCAACCAGGGCGCCATGCTAGCCCCTTCCTCATTCACGTAGTACTTGCTCAAGGGGCCCAGGCCATACATCCTCTCAGGCCGCCCGGCTTTGTCCTGCGTGAGGGTGCACGAGAAGAAAGAGAAGCTGGCGAGCATACGCAGGATGCGGTCGATGGCAACACCGGCATCAGGGTTCTTGATGGAGAGGCGGGACGCGATCTGAGTGGGCGAGAGCTGAGCAGAGCTCTCGGACAAGAGCTTGAGGATGCCGAGCTCGATGGTGGCCTTGAAGATCAGGGGAACGCTCGAGATCATGTTTTGTTTGATAGCGGACAAGTACTCTTCGTCTTCTTGGGCGGTAGTGACCGCTAGGGTTTCGTCCAAACTCATGTTTCCTGAATTTTTTTTTTTCTTTCTGAGGTTCTTTTCAATCCGCACAGTAGGAGAGATTGCACTTTGGAGTGGGAAGTGGAGAGGACTAAGACGTTGTTTGAAAAGAGCGCGACGATGGAGCCCCTTTTATAAGGTAACTGATTAGCTGTGTGTCATGTTAGGTTTCACAGGTTCTTTATTTTTTCTATAGAAAAAATAGCCCTTGTTGCCCTACCATATTCCGAGATTTTACGCACGGAAGAGTCAGAGTACGAGATTCGGATGGATATGTACCGTTGTTACCCTTGAAAAATCATGAAAAGAACTCGCTTTCTGCTAATGAGAGAACGGGTGGCATAGCTCTACATAAGTTTTAGTGAAATGCCAATACCTTACCAAAGAAAATAGGCTGCCTATTATACCCACCAGATCTTGTACAATGTTGTAGTTATCGTTATCATGCTATAGCCAAATACCGCTGATCTACGACGGAAAGATAGAAAGTACAGCAGCCACTGGATCAAATGCAAACTTCTTTTCTTCCACCAACTACTCTAATGACACGCTCCTATGGGTTGGTACAATAATAGATTATATTGTCCTGCTTCAAGAGTATACCCTAAAAGTTTAGTGAGAAAGAAAATTATGTGCCCAAATTCTAGAAAATTGTTTGAACTATAACTGATAAGTAGTAGTTATTTAATTGCGTAGATTCTTGTTCTACATATATTTTGCTATCTTTAACAAACTATTGTTTTTTACCTCGTATTAGAATAAAGTTTGGTAAGCATATCTCCACGATTTCTCAGCATAGCGTTTAGCTTTTTATGATTTTCTATTGACCCATAAATACATAGACACGCATATGTTTCAAACTAGATACGATTTAAATGATACTAAGCCAACTCTGTGGGCGGTTGAATCTTATTCTTCACTTTCAGCATTTTCAATCTCTAGATGGTAACATTTGTTCAATCTCATTCCCTTACAATGCACGTCCCAGGTGAATTGATCAATCACTATGGGGAAAATTATCTAAAAAATCCTAAACCTATTGTGCAACCAACATCCTTTGTGATACGGTTAGATGAAAAAGGAAAGAACTAAAAGAAAAAGAAAAAATCGAAAATATCATTAAAATATTTTGAAAATTTTAAGAAAATATATAATTGTCCATTCTAGTGTTGACCTTGCCATATAAGATGGCCGACATTGACTAGACAATCAAGTCAGCAATTTCCAACCAAAATTGGCTGGAAAGATTTTGACAAATCGTTAAAATGACTAGATTAGTAAATCATAAAAAAACTAAATTAACAAATTATTGGTGAGTTGCCTTCATATTTGGCACTAGATTGGTAAAATTGAAAAGTTTAAAATTGAATTAACCATCGTACAATAGGTTTATGATTTTTGAATAATTTTCCAATTCACTTGAGAACCCTAAACAGGTTAAGAACCTTGAATAGCCTACAGATCTATATAAGGATATTCTCACATCACCTATAGAACCTTGTAGCCGTCATTCAACAACCAAGATAACCTACTTGTCCCCAACCTGAATAGCCTATGGCGCCGCCCCTAATCTTCTCATCAAATATATAATTATATAAATATTCACATATGTCGAATGAAGTCTCACATTTATGGTGTCAGACTGGGGCCCCCTAGATTAGATTAAGTGGGAAAACATAGATGATTTTCAACAAGGATCCTTCACATCCAAAGAAATCGCTCCTACATGTGACAAGTCAACCTTCTTTTACATTCTTATTTTTCTTTCACTGATTCTAATCTCATGGCATACGCACTCTGACTATTATTTAACTCGCGACGTTTATGACATAAGTTCAGTTATATATATATATATATTTTAGATTTCAACTTTGACGAGAATTAAAGAAAAAATACTTTTGCTTTAAGTGGAAACAAACTAGCTCAAAAGGTAAGATTATGTAGATTGGCAAACTTGCAGGCAGATTCAATATGAAATTAGATTAAAGGGCAAAAAGGGGAAAATCAATGAGGTATATATAAATATTTTGACTAAACTGATTTTCTTAAAAACACTAAAACAATTTATTCTGCATATAACAAACAAGGATTTTGCTATATCACGCAGGTTTTGACCATCTCAAAGTTACATTGAATGGTTAGATCGTGATTTTGAATAACGGATGTGTCACATCCATATCAATTACTCATGTCACGACTTGACTTTCAATAATTAAGTCAACTCCTGGGATTAAACATTAGGGTTGCTATGAGAAATCATTTCTTTCTCGATTGCTCAAGAAGGTGCAATGCATCTGTTCGGCGGTTACAAGAACGGCCGAGAAGTGAACAGTTCCAGATAATTATTCATTCGACATATTGATAGCTCAAGCGCCCACGTGTCGAAGACTTGGCAGCCTCACTTTCGGGGAGCTGAACCAGGCCGCGTGGGCCACGACCTCGACTTCCCTCAGCATCCGATCTTTCCCTCCTGGAGGCAATGCCAGCATGGCCATATCGGAAGTGAACGTGGCCCGGGTCACTAGGTCCGTCCCTGGGTATTCCGGGCTGACTGGGTCTATGATCACCACCTTGCCCGATGCCGGCAATGCCTTCCGGCATTTCTTCATGTTGTGCGCGTGCAGAATATGGACCAAGCAAATCGGATAAAATAGTTGGAATGAAAAAAAGGAAATCGAGCACCGGATTTACATGGTTCGATTCGAATATTGGAACCTACATCCACGAGGAGAGCAACACGGAATTCCACTATAGAAACAAGCGATACACCGGAGATTACAATCACTCGAATACTCAAACACACTTTCAGTGTTTCCCAACCCCAAATTACATCCAAATAACTCACACAGTATTTAGCCCCTCATAATTCCTAGTGAAATCTCACTCAAGGAATTAAACGAATTCTACTCACAAGAATTTAATTGGCTAAAATACTCGGATATAATTACAACGAGAAAATTCCTCTCTGCCGAGAGCTTCTGCCTTTTCTCCGGGAAGCCTCACGACTTCACTCTTCAGCTCTTTGCTCTACCTTGCTTCTCTTCTTCGATCCTCCTCTTATAGGAGAAACAAGACAGAAAATGTGGACTCATTCGGCGGCCACTTTGCATGGGACGCATTTAATGAAGCAGAAAACATGCGCCCATAATCTAAGCATAAAAAAAAGGATGGCCGCCGTCTTCCAAGTTTATCTCCACGACGTTCAACTCCTTCAATTAATATTTTATCCTTTCTTTCCTTCCGTTGGCTTCAACTGAATAAACAAATAGCAAAGGAAAGAAACAAGGAGTCAATGGATGAAGACAAAACAAGCCCACAATTGGCTTTAGTCTTCCACGTCCATTCACCATGCATGCACGTCCATGTGCATGTAATTAAAGAGGTAGAAAAAATAATGGACTTGGGAGACGTGCACATCTTTGACAAATCTACATGTGCAGAAGGCCTTCATGCTTTGCTTCTTCATTGTCCATTTGCGCGTATCAATTTGCGCCGAACTTTGATCAACAAATACTCCTTGTGTGCATCAAATCTCGTATTTGGCTCAAACTCGAGACATAATTTTAACACTTCAGGAGCTGTATGCCAAACTCGTCCGTGAAACTATGGAATTGCCACTGCAAAAAACAGCAAACAATCAAAATCAATTAAGACTCCTGATCGCCAATCTGTCCTAAACAAAATGCTCGTACATTGGAACTATCTTAAGCTATGTCCGTTAATGCAAAATCAATTAAAATCAATTAGGGAAATCATGTTCAAATAAATTATAAGCCACGTAATTTTACACGTTTCTTTTCATCTCATTTCCGGGAGCTTGAGTGCTAAACAATTAATCCAAAGTAACTTCGTTAAGAGGATGTCTCCTTTTGGGATGGGATCATCCACAAAGCTCCTTCCTACATGCTCCAAACCTGACATAAAAAACTAGTTGTCTCATTTCGTCATCATTGCTTCATAAGACATCCTTAGAAGGGCCAACTGTATATAGGTGACATAATTTTAGGAAGAAGGCAATCAACAGGTATGGAGCAAACGAGATGTTTTCAACATGAATTGAAATGAATTAGAAAGGTCCGATCCGTTGAGAGAATTAATCTATGCAGCATAATTTTTATTGAACTTTGTATGTTTATAGAGGAAGTAAGAAATTTTAGTTCGAAAATCAATTACCGGGATAAGAAAGCCCATTTTTGACAACATGAGGTAGATCAAAGTTTATGCCCTGGAGGTGGTGTTGCTTGGAGACTATAACCTTAAGGCATTTGCCGTCACCACCACCGATGTCAACAACCATTTTGGCATTCTCGAATTCGCAATAAGTGACCATGAATTTGCCCATGAAATGATAGACATACATTTCATGGCATTGTTGAAGTGGTTGTTGTACCACGGCTCTGTCCCAGTGTAGTCGAAGAGGATCGCGCCGTTCGCCAGCTTGAAAGGGTTGTCTTTTCCCTAAATCATTGCATCTTTTAAGTAAAACCAATAGAGCAAGCGCTTATGTATAAAATTGTCAACAATGCATAGACAGCCATACAATCACAATATTCATTTAAAGTTATCGCATCTTGTCACTATTAAGGTAATTAAAATATATATATAGATGCAGATGACTCTCGTTGATGTGCTTGATGCATTTAATAGCCATCACATTACTTCTTCGAAATTTTTTATGGCATTTTCATATATTCAATAACATTGAAATTTAACTTCATGTATCAAGCTAATCAATTTTGCATGAGATGCGACGGAGATATTATTGCATAAACTTAACTATTGAACATGGTGAGTCCCACAGAATGTGACGGTTCGAATTCATTTATCTGCGTACCACGTTCTCAAGGAAACCTCGTCAAAGAGTAAAAGCAACCATGGCGCCATGCTAGCCCCTTGCTCACTCACACAGTACTTGCTCAAGGGGCCCAGGCGGTACATCCTCTTAGGCCGCCTGGCTTTGTCCTGCATGAGGGTGCACGAGAGGAAAGAGAAGCTGGCGACCAAACGCAAGATGCGGTTGATGGAGAGGCGGGACACAATGTGGATGGGCGAGAGCTGAGCAGAGCTCTCGGACAAGAGCTTGAGGATGCCGAGCTCGATGGTGGCCTTCAAGACCAGGGGAACGCACGAGATCATGTTTTGTTTGAAAGCGAACAAGAACTCTTCGTCTTCTTGGGCAGTGGTGACCGCTAGGGTTTCGTCCGAATTCATGTTTCCTGAATCTTATCATTACTTTTTCCTTTCTTAGGTTCTTTTCAATCCTCATAGTAGGAGAGACTACGCTTTGGAGTGGGAAATGGAGAGGACTAAGAAGTTGTTTGAAAAAAGTGTGTGATGATGGAGTTGCTTTTATAAGGTAACTGATGAGCTGTGCGCCACGCTAGGTTTCTTAGGTTGTTTATTTATTCTATAGAAAAAATAGCGGCAGAAGTCCAGTACAAGTGTCATAACTTGGCACAGGGGGACAATTAAGTGCCATAACTTCTAAACGGTACACTTAAGTGCCACTTTTTTTTTTCTAGTGGGACACTTAAGTGCCACCTCTGACGACCCTTGCTGGAAATCCTACGTGGCAATATTTTATTATTTTTTTTGCCTACATGGCTCACCGGAGAGCTGAGTCGGCTCTAACTCACCAGAAACGATGTCGTCTGCATAATAAAAGCCCCAAATCTTCCAAAAATGACGTCGTATCCCAAAATGCCCCAATTCTAAAACCCTAAATCGGCCAAAATCCCTATTGAAGTGCTCGAATTGAAGTCTCGAACCCTAATTTTCATTTGCCCAAAATTCCTTCGTCGAATCTTGGAAATGGAGAGCAGGACTCGCAGCAGTGCCTCAATTTCCTCTCACCGAAGCGAAGGAGAAGGCCGGCATTTCTGTTTTTGTGGGTTACCGAGTCCAAGAAGAACATCGTGGACTCAAATCAATCCTGGAAGAAGATTTTATGAATGCGCCCGATATAAAGAAGCGTCGAAGTGCAAATACTTCAAATGGATCGATGAGAAGTTCTCTGACTGAGCCACAGATGTGATATTGGATCTACTTCATAAAAGATAGCAATCTCCATCTGTGTTCGTGGACGACTTGGACGATGTTGACTCAATGCAAGCTCAAGTGTCTTCAGTTAAACTTTTCAAGAATGAAGTTTCAATAATGAAAATTGAACGAAAGTGTTACCAAGCGTGTATTATGGTGTTGTTTTGTTGTCTATTGTACTTTATGATGAAATGTAAAGTACTTGAAAATGAGAAAAATTTTCTCCGACTGCCATAGTTAAAAATGGCGTTGTTCTGGATTAAACGTATGGTTTTTTCTTTTTGAAAGATGCAAAAAAGTTTGTGTTGTTCCACAAGATCATTGTGGCTTTGTTGTTGTTTGTGCTGTCGTATAGACTTGCTATAAGTTTACCATCATCTTCTTTGTTTTGCTGCAGAATCATCTTCTCTGTTTTGATGCAGACCAACATATACACAAGACAAACATGAGTGATTACCCGAGTGTCATAAGTTGTATTTAGTAATCACGTAAGTGCTAGTCGTGATGAAAAAATGATCACTTAAGTGTCAAGTGATTGTTAAAGTGATCGGTTAAGTGTCACTTGTAGTTAAAAGTGAATGGTTAAGTGCCAAGTTTTTTTTAGAATAGGATCAGTTAAGTGCCAATTTTTTTGTGGGTTTTTTGTAAAAATTGCGCCAGTCACTAGCACCGGCGGCACCACCAACCATCACCACTAGCCACACTACACACTAGGCGCTCCAGCCACCACCATGCCGGTGGTGTTGCTGCATAAGATACTAGTGCAAGCTGAGCTTTGCACTAGTTTGTACTAGTACACATGGTGTAAGATGTGCAAACTGCACACTTGTACCAGGTGTAGGTACAGCTGCTTAAGCCTATAACTCCCACCACAAACCGATAATCACCAGGCATCACCACCAACCACACCAGCACCCCAACCGCCACATTAGCACTCTAACAACAAATTGACTACCACCAAACATCACCATCCACCATCACCAGATACACCAGCACTCCAGCTATCACCACAGAACACCAACAGCAGCAGCAACAAGTAAAAGCAGAATCCATGATAAACAACAACATAAATTGACAAGCAGCACAAGATTATTTCATTGATATTTCATCAAGTCTGAGTCTGACAACATCAATGAATGACAAACTAAAGAAAAAAACAAAAGATAACCATCCATAGACTTTCTATATGCACGACAACATCAACGTTTACATAACTGTTTTGACTCATAAGCTCCACAAATCCTATCACATCTCATCTCATCAATCAATATGCACGACACCCTCTATTCGTGCTCCTTTCGATGGGCCTTTCACTTGATTCATAATTCTGGCACTCTTTCTAACTAAACGTGCAACTTCTTTTTCAACCTTCTCAGTATCCACTGACTCAGATGGAGCTGCAAATGTCCTAGGCCGAATTGAATCAAAAGGAGTTGGAGCTGGAGCTAGAGCTGGAGCTGGAGCTGGAGCTGGAGTTGGAGCTGGGTTCTTTCTCTTATTTTTTGTTAGCACAGTTGATGTTGATGTTTTCTTTTTTGTTGGTACATCCATCGATTCTTGAGTTGGGCCTGAGATAAGAACTTTTGAACTTCTCCCAGGCTACAAAAAAACAATAAATTGTTAGTAAAAATCTACAGCATAAATTAAATTAAATGCAGCAAATAAAAATTACATTGAGAATGACTATTCCAGTACGCTCATCTGTATAAAGGCCATAGCCATATTATCTTAACCTCTTCCTAAGTGTCCCTCTTTTTTGAATAGGGGAGTCACTTTCAGGAACTTGTGATTTGTTGCCCATTTTTCCTGCTTTCTTGGGCCCTTTAACTACAGCCGAGGCTTCTTCGACCAATTGTGCTAGGCATCTTCTAGATGGCCTTTGTGTACCTGCCCCTTCACCTGGCCTTGTTCTAGTTGTCCTTTTGTGTAGCCCTTCAACTTCAGTGACACCTCCTTCTGTTGGGCCTTCTGGTGGTACTGGTGGTGATACTTGTGGTGCCTCTTGCAGTGATTCTTCTGGTAGCTCCTGTGATGATTCTTGAGGTGGCTCCTATGATGGCCCTTCAGTTGGCAGTTGAGTTCCAACTTGCTTTCTTCGAACCTGAGAAATAGGCCAAAAGATACCATAAATATAATATCGAAACATATAATAATAAAAATTGAATACAAATTGGTTGAATTCACCACTGGGTATTTCTTTCGCTGCTGAAGAACAGTCGACTGCACTGGCCGTGATGCTGCTTGGGCTAATCCTTCAGCTGGCTGTGATGCTGCTTGGGTCAATCCTTCAGCTGGCCGTGATGCTGCTTGGGCCATCCTTCACCTGGCTATGTTCTACCTTGCCTTCTTCGAACAGGCTGTTCAGTTTCATGACTTACTGAGGTTCTTCTTGTGACATAACAAACACATTACATACAAGGCCAAATAGAATATTATGTACATTTTTATGATAAACGACAAGAAAGCAACATAAACATAAAATAAATTTCATGACTTACCGGGGTTCTACTTATTGACTGAAGAACAGTCGACTCATTTGGCTTGCTGTGTGCATTTCTCCAACTGTCTCTTTACTAGGCCATTCACCTTGCCTCAACGGTTGTTGTTGCTTCCTCAATTTACAACATTTAATATTGTGGCCTGTTAGGCGGACTATAGGAGCACGTGATCTTTGCACCATGCCTGCTCATTCTTTGCTGACCCGAGACCTCTCCCTCTGCCATTCTTCGTCTTCATTTTGTCCTTCCAATTTTCTTCTTCAGTGGCAAAGATTGAGGTGCTTCATGATCCGTGGGCTCCCAAAACTTGCTACTTCTAATTGGCTGCATCATGAACTGATAGGAAGCAAGATATTTTGATTTATGGTACCAATCATCGATGTAATCATCTGTATTGTCACCCTTCAACTGGATGGCACATATGGCATGTGCACATGGAATTCCACTTACTTGCCATGCTCTACATGAACACTTCCTACTTCCTAGATTGACAACATACTTATATGCACCCTTCATTATCTCATATCCGTCATCTCCATTCCAAATGGGATGACAATACGTACTTGCAGCCAAGTTCTAATCCAATTTCTTCACATTCTTAGGACCATATTGTCTTGTCCACTTTGCAGCCTCATCTCTTTGTTTCTGCAGCCGAGTCATAACCGCAACTCGTATATCTTCAAGCATTGAGATGACTAGTTTGCATCTGGCATCTATTATCTTCGAATTAAATACTTCACAATGTTGTTGTCGAAGTTATCGCACTTGAACTCCTCACTGAAGAATGCCCTGCACCAATGCTTCGGTTCTAGTTGAAATGGGGTAGCACAACCCTCATTTGTCAACTGAAGCAGCCCTTTTTTGGCTATTCTAAAGTCAGCCGTGTTTGTACTCTTTGCTAATTGCCAAAATTGCAATTGCAGCTTATCCCCTTTATAGTTCTTTGCTCAATTTCCGTATATGTGCCGCGCACACATTCGATGTTCAGCATGGGGCAATAACTCGGCTACTGCCAGAACCAATCCCTACAATAATTCAAAGTAAGAAATACTAGAGCAAATTACATGTTCATATTACAAAGCAAAGCAAACTATTGACTAAATTTTTCAAAAAGCAAGCATTACCTTTTATTGGTCGCTCATAAATGCCCACCCTTCCCCGTTTGTTATTCTCCAAGTCAGCCATAAGATTTTTCAAGAACCAGGACCAATTGTCCTTGTTCTCAATCTTTACAATAGCCCAAGCTAGTGGGAACATTTGGTTATTCGCATCTCTTCCAATCGCTACCGACAATTCTCCCTTGCACAAGCCCTTTAAGAAACAGTCGTCCAATCCTATAATCCGTCTACAACCAGCTAAAAATCCTCGTCTACATGCATCAAAGCACACATAGAACTTATCAAACTTGGTCCCATGATCAGGAAGTGGTCTCTTAATCACCTCTACATACATTCCAAGCATATTCCCACACCTGCCCATATTCCTTAGCATACTGACCAATAAGTATCTTCATCACATTTTGCTTTGCTCTTTTGCACTGATTCCTAGATACATTGATGCCTACACGCTCCTTTACCAGCATCCTAAAGTTAGCAAGTTTCAAGTTGGGCATCACCTTGATCAGATCGAAGAAGTGCTTGGACAACCATCCACTTGTTACCCTTTTGTTTTGAAAATTAATGGAACAAGTGTGTTCCTCTTGGTGGGCTCTAATCTGAAAAGACCCACTCTTCTTAACAAACGCACCATAAATATTCCATGGACAGTTTTGCTGCGAACACCTAGCTCTTACAAATTTCTTGGTATTTCTAATGAAATCAATATTTCTTTGTGCAGCAATGGAGTTCTTCAGTATAGCTTCCCTAAATTGTATTGCATCATAGAATTTCATACCTACTGACAAAGTAGGAGACGCAACAGATGGATCATAGGAAGGAAACTTAATTTTCCTTCTACGCACAGCTCGTTGATCTTCTTCAACTTCGTCCTGGGAAGTTGCGGTGTCGATGCTTTCTTCATAATCTGTCTCCAGGACCTAGCCAGCAACACCAACATCTGCAGGGCCTTCATCTCTGTTTGGATGAACAACTACATGCCAAGCTGCAAATCTATCTAACAAAAAGTCCCTTTGTTTTTTCTTGACCGTGTAAGCTCCTCATCGTCGGCGTCACTTAAGATTAACAAATTTTCAGCTTCAGCAGCCAACCCTTTATCGTCATCGTCATCATCACCGTCATTGGATTCAGCTACTTCCCAATCTAATTCAGTGATGGTGACATCACCCATGTCACAATCGCTTTAGTGAACAGCATCTGCGCCCCTCTCCTCCCCATCCTGTCCATCATGACCTACTTCATCCCTAATCTCAGTACTAGCTTAAATACCATCCCCTCCTTCTCCTACTTGGGTGTTATCTCTGTCATCATCTTCGTCCTCACTATCGCTATTGTTTTCAACAAACACTTTCACCTTTTCACCATGAAGATAATGATATAAGACATCCCTAAAACCATTATCATCTTCCAAAACTATCAAACCATCTCTCAAGCCTTTCCCAGGAACACCGTACAGTAACTTTTGTACTCTACAAGGCAAAAATGTCACTATATCCCTAACAAATCCAATATAAGATACCTTATTTATATCTACAAAGATAGTACCATCATTCCTCCCCTCATACTCCCACTCATCCTCCCCAATCATAAAATCTCTACCGTAGTAAACGATGATAGCAACATAGTCTTTATGCGCCATTTCTGCAACAAAAGAAGACAAATATACAATTAACTTTTGGGACCACATTCACAAAGAACAGACAATTGCAAGTGGAGGTCCCTACACTCTTTATTAAAGAAAAGAAAAGAAGAAGAGAGAGGGAAGATGCGGTCAAACGACAACTGTAGCTTGAAAACAAGAGACCTCAGGATAAGGACAAATAAAAATAAAGATGGGACCTGACGACTGCTTTGATTATGCCGTTGCATTCCTTTAAAATATGGAGAGGATCTCCTCAACATGGGTCCTCAATAATGCAATTTATTAAAAAAATATCCAGAAGTCCCCATCCCCACAACCTTCAATTCGAACATGTCCAAAGTCCAATACTCTGAACCCTAACAATCACCAATCATCGTACATTTCACATCTGACCACTACAAATTACTTTCGCACATCACAATTCAACATCCTGAATGAATCACACATCACAATGGATGAGGCGACGTCGAGCCCTACACCGAGCCCTACACTGAGCCTATATTTCAATGCCGCTCCTAAACTATCAATTTGAACCCCCCAATAGGATTGTAGCACCACATCTGAGCCATAAATCTCACATCAAGCCTGACATTTCCCAGCCGACCTCCAAATTTGAAGTCCGAGCCCTAATAAACGAGTCGGAGCCCTAATTTCACCACAGGGGAGGGAAGAAGAGAAAAAACCTGAGCAAATCGACGACGGCAAGCGACGACGGCGAGCGATGAAGGCAAGTGATGACGGCGAGCGATCACCTGCGAACGGCGAGCTATGAATGGCGATGGATGGAGAGGACGTTAGACTTAGTGTGAATTGACGAAAGGTTAAAATCCAAATAAACCAAATGACGTCGTTTAACACTAAGGAAAAACGACGTCGTTTAGTTTGGCCAAATGCACAGTGGATGGGGCGACGTCGTTTTCCTCCTCCACATGTGCTTTTTAAAAAAAAAAAATTACCACATCAGTTAAGCATGTCGCCAGAAAATGCCATGTCTGCATTTTGGCTGGTTTTTGGCCAGATTGGCACTTAAGTGTTCCATTTTACTTCGATGATGGCACTTAAGTGTACCATGTTAAAGTTATGGCACTTAAGTGTCCCTCCCTCCATGCCAAGTTATGGCACTCCAGGTGTCCTCACCTCAAAAAATAGCCTTTATTGCCCTACCGTATTTCAAAATTTTACGCAAAGAAGAATCACATAGTATGAGATTCGGATGGATATGTACTATTGTCACACTCGAAAAAGCATGAAAAGAACTCGCTTTTGTAAATGTTAGTATGAACACCTGGAAGGGGGTGAATAGATGTGAAGATGATTTTTTGCTAGAAATATTAGAAATATTTCGCTTTTTAAAACTAAGTTTGAAAGACAACAAACTTAAAGTAAGTTCAAACTTTAGTAGTTAAATAGAATTACAAATAAAATAAAGGAGTTCAGGTAAGAGAGTAAAAACACAAAAATTATAGTGGTTCGGTTTATATCAAGCCTACATTCACTCTCCATGCTGACAACCTACTGGCTGGATTCTACTAAGAATCAAAAGAGATTTTACAGTTTTGTGATCTCGACTTTACAGTGAAGAGTCTTTATTGTTTTCCCATGAAGTCTCACTAAGTGTTTCTCTCTTTTGTATACAACTTTGAACTCAGTATTTGGAGTAACAAGGAAATGGAAAGCATCAGACTTTGAAATGTCTCTTTCACGCACTCTATCGAACAACTGGAAAGTCCACCTTAAATAATCATTCATGCCTTCTCAACCGTTTGACACTTTCTAAAGGAATTCTTCCAATCTACTCATTAGACAGAATCAATCAAGGAGATCTCGAGTCATTTGAAGATTGTGATGAAAGCTGTTAATTATGTTCGCCCATACAATCAAGATCTTGGTTTCCATAAGTAAATTTTTTCCAAATTTACTTGTAATCCGAAAAGATTTGATTTATCTAAATTGATTCCAATAAAGATAATCAATCCCGTAGATGATATATCCAACCAAAAAACCTTCCATAATCCATACGAATCGAACTCCTGAAGAAATAAACAAAATCTTGCATCTGGATAAATTTTCATTCTTCAGCGGCATTCAATTTGGAATTTGTTAGTGTGAGCAAACTTGGACATAAAATGCGGGAGACTTCGGACTTTGACACAAAATCTGGTCATCTTTAAACTTTGATATAGAAGTCTGAAAATCTTCAAAATAGACTCTGGATAAGTTTTATCAACTTCAAAATATCCAAGGAGTTTTCTCCAACAATCTCCCCATTTTTTATGGTGACAAAACTTCCCGCAAATTTAAGAGCTTGTAACTTGCAAAACAATACTTTAGCAGTACATGATATCTTATAAAAATTAGTTTATTAGGATCTAGATAGCATAGATTCTGTAACCACAAAAAACATGTTAATCTTGAAGAATAATCAAACACAAAGATTAAAACATCCATATCCATGATCATGACCACAAAAGTTCACAAAAGTTCTACAGAATAGTCAACAGTCAAGCAAAAACAAATCTACAAAAGTTCAAATCAAAGTTTAAATTTGCACATTCTCCCCCTTTTTGTCAGTAGCAAAAAGTGGAGAAAACCAAAATTGAAAAGAGATAGGATGAAATCAAGTTTGTCTTGGAATCCAAACAAGTTGGAAATCCCCCATTGACTGAACTGCCTCCTCCAGCTTTTGCACTGTTTGCTTTAGCTTCTTAACATCTTCGATCTTGGCAGTCTGTGAAACTTGATGTTGTAAAGTTTGAACTTGAAGGTTTAAAGACCATATCTTCTCATTGAGAGAGTCTAAAGTAGATTGCAAAACAGAGTGAAGCTTCAAGATCTCACACTCCATACCATATTGCTGTGCTTTTATCTCCACAGGGAGCTCAAGCAACCTTTGAAAGTCTGCATTAGGTTGTGTTTGTGCACTAGCCTAAGCACATTGAGTTCATGGAGTGTTGAGTGATGAGGGAACATCAACTGATCTACCTCCAAGACTTGGAGTTGATTCTCTACCGCGACCTTCCCGTTGTTGAATTACTTAAAGAAGGTTAATGTATTACTAAGTCTTAAGACTTGGCGCGGACCCTCCCAAGTCCTACCAATCGCGACTTGATACTAATGAATTAACCCATTAAAAGCTCAGTTATATGGAATGGAGTGTGAATTTTGATAGTGCTAGTACGAGCACTTAGAGTGGGGTGAATAGGTGCACGAACAACTTTTGCAAAATATAGTATAAAACTTTACTTTTAACCTGAATCTAGTTGATAATAAACTTTGTAGAGAAAAATAGACTCTAACAATTAAATAGAGTTGCGAGAAAAATAAAAAGAGTTTAGTGAAGAGAATAAGAACACAAAGTTTATAATAGTTCGGCTTAATCCAAACCTACGTCCACTTTCCTATACTGACAGCTCACCGGCTGAATTTCACTATGAATCAAAAAAGTCGTTACAGTATCACATCCTTGATTCCACGGTGTAAAGACTCTGCTACACTTCCTCAAGGCTTCACAAATGTCTAAACTCTCTTTTGAGTACAAATTTTCGCTCAACAAATGAATAAACAAAGAACAAGGAACTTCAAACTTTGGAATTTATCTATTGCACACGCACTCAAATAACTAAAGCGTCTTCCTTATCTACTCCTCCATGCATTGATATATGTTGGCACCTTTCAAAGGAGTTCTTCCAATCTACGAATTGGACAGAATCAATTAGGGAGATCTTGAGTTACTTAAGGAATGTGAAGATAGCCCACCAATCCTACTCGTCTATACAATCAGGATCTAGGTTTCTATAAGTAGAACCTTCCAAGTATACTTCACCAATCAACAGATCCAATTTACTCGTATTGATTTCAAAACGAATAATAGATCTTGAAATGCTATCTCCAGCCGTGAGATAATCTTCAACCAAACGGATCAAATCTTTAAAAATAAACTTGCATCTGAATAAGATTTCTTCGTCAGTCTAGAAACTGTCAATGGGGGCAGACTTTAAATCTTGAGTCTGGTGGTCTTCAGACTTTGATAAAAGAAAATGTTTTGTCAACTTCAAAATAGATAAGGAAGTTTTTTCCAACAATCTCCTCCTTTTTTTATGGTGACAAAACTTTCCCGAAGATTTGGACACTTTGACCTGCAAGATAACACTTAAGCAAACCAAGATTTCTTATAGATGAAAATTAGATATTACGATAGAGATAGTAACAATTCTGCAACCACAGAAAACGTGTTAGTTTTGTAAACACAACTATCTTTAACGTAATCATTAATAGCTTAAGTTGCAAGCATCATTAGTCCAAACCAGTCTAAATCAAAACCACACCAAACAAAAGTTAAAGTCCAAAACAGAAAGTCAAAAAGATAGAGTTAATCAAATATGCATAAAAACCACTCCCCATTTTTGTCAACAGTAAAAAGTGGAGAATAGACTAAAGAGATGGATAGAAAATGGAGTTAAAATCAAAGCTATTTGGGCAGGCGAACAAACGTGAATTCTCCCATAGAATGCACTGTCTTCTCAAGCCTGTCAAAACTCTACTTCAGTAATGGAAAATCTTCACCCTGCAAAGACTGAACTTGAAGCTTCAAGGCGTTCAACTGATCATGCAACGATACTGAAGTGGCCTTAAAAGCATTCTTGAGATCCTACATCTCAAATCCCATGACATATTGCTGCTTTATGACTTCCAAAAGAACTTCTAGCAATCTTGAATAGTTTGTTGTCTGAGTAAATGCATCACTAGGACTAGCTAAGTCAAGGATGGGGATTTTGAGAATCGATGGATCTTTAGCAGATTGACCATCATGACTGTCTTCTGGATTGTGCAAGGCATACACATCCTCAAGATCTGCGGCAGAACAACTCACATCACTAGCAGGCATAGATGAAGAAATACCTTTTGGATCAACAACTCCTCCTATTTTGATACTCTCAGGAGGAGTAGGTGAAGTTTCCTCATCTGCAAACGCACTAAACAAAGAGATAGCCAAGGTTGGCTCGAAAGAGTCCTCTTGACCCTGATCTTGTTCTCCTTCTCCGTCTTCTTCTTCCTCTTCCTCTTTTGCTTCTCTTCTTCCTTCCTCTTCTTCTTCCAATTCTCCTCTTCCTTCCTTTTCTTCTTCCTCTTCCTCTTCTCTTCTTCCTTCCTCTGTCCTTCTCTGTTCTTCTTCCTTTTCTGTGACTTCTCTCTCTCTCTTTCCTCTTCTCCTGGCTCTTCTCTTGTCTCACGAAAGCTTACAAAACTCTTTAAGTTTCTTAAAGCCGCTATGATTAGTTCATCCTCATCTTCTTTATCTTGCAAGGTGAGAGTTCTTTTCTTCTTCACAGGAGCAACCATGGGCTCCTTGCCTTTTCTCTTCGCAGCAGCAGAGTTTTGTTTTGCTTTTGTGGGAGACTTTTCCTTCACATGCTCCAATACTTTGTTCAACTCTTTCAATCTCATCTTTGTCACCATTTTGAACCCAATCACCATAGGAAAAATGGTTGACAGGCATAATGGTGCAAAGATGTGAATTTTAAAGTGCCGAAAGAGTCTTGAGATAAGAGCAGAATAAGGGAGTTGTCCCTTATCTTTTTCAACAGTGCGGTACATATGAAACAATATGGTGGGAGGCAAAGAGAATTTATATCCAGAGTTAATGGCACACATCAACTTAGTTTCCGATCAAGAAACATCTGTCTTGGATGTTGATTTAGGACGAATGTAATTTATCACAATCTTGTGCTACAAAATGTTAGAGGCACTCATCCTTGAGTAAGAAATCTTGCCATCAACATTCCTATCTCTCACCAATGACAAAATAGCATGTGCAATAGACATATTAATTGGTTGAAAACTTGATCTTTCCACCCCAATTATGTCAGCCAATGTGTCTGTATCCATTAAAAACTCTTTGTCCTTCATAGTGAAAATAAAACTGTTTGCATCCACGAAAGGTAAGTTCGAATAAAAGTATGCGGTGAGTTCTGGAAAAGTAGTAGTGGATTCAGAATAGAACCGTTCCAGTTGTAGTAAAGCAAACTTCTCACAGAGATTGACCTTTATCGAATCAAGAAAGTCAAAATCAACAATTCTAGGGTTCATAACCCCTCTCTTTAGAAGTTTCGAATAAACTTTCTTGTGCCCCTTTGATCTAAAAAGATTAGAGCCATAAGTAACGTTTGCAGCCACCCCCGATCTAGGTTGAAAATGAACAAACAACCGTTCATCGTCGTCCTGAGGTTGATGTGCAGAGCCATAGAATGGGTCACTCGGTATGTTCTTAAACGTACTGTCAGCCGTTCCTTTCTCTACAACTCCCAATTTTTCCAAATCTCTCAAAAACAAGGTTTCATTCTTGAATCCTCTATCTTTTAAGAATTCATTGATTAAGAATATCAACGTACCTCCTTTCTTCATATTAGAGTAGAGCTTATAAGCAACCTTGGGAGTCAGAGTTTTTACAGGTTCAGCATCCTCTATGACTTCTTCTTCAAGTTAAGTTGGTGGAGAAGGTTGATGCTATTGAGGAGGTTGTTGCTAACTTGGACGCAATGGTGGAGAAGAATCTGCTTCCTCAATTAAGTCAAAATGGGTAGGACCCTTAGGCATAGATCGTGGTCCCCTGCTTGCAATTCTTGAAAACTTTCTCGAAGACATTGTCGCTTTAACTTGCTCGAAAAAAAAGGAGATAACTTTTTGACAAATTGAGAGTGAAAGCGAAAGCAAATAAGAATTTTGTATTCTAGGATTTCAGTGTAAAAACGAAGAAAACGAGTCTCGGCAATATATAAAGTAAGTGAAGTGAGGTAAATGAAACGTCGTAAAAGGAAAATAAAAATACCTTTTTGAAAAGGATAACTTCTTTTTTTGAAAATAACTGCCTTTTCATAATTGATAACCGCCTTTTTGAAAAAGTAATGAAAACTTGGAAAGATCACTTCAATCAATTAGGAATTAATAAACAGCAGTACCTTTTAAAATTTAGAAATAACATACCGTTGTAACTCTTGGTTTTTTGAGTCTGAACACATTCGGACTTTACCTTTTGAGTCTTGTGCACATTCAGACTCTACTGGGTAAGAGATATAATGTTCAGTCTGGTGCAAATAGACTCAAATATACTTTTCTTTAGTAGCTTTGTAAATATATCCACCAGTTGATTCTTTGAGTCAATAAATTGGATCATAACTTCTCCATTTTGAACATGGTCTCTAATAAAATGATATCGAATCTCTATATGCTTTGCTCTTGAATGAATAATTGGATTTTTCGTGAGATTAATTGCGCTAGTGTTATCGCATCTGATCTCAATGCACAAATCTTTGATTCCAAAATCTCTTAGTTGTTATTTTATCCACAAGATTTGAGAACAACAACTTCCAAGAGCCACATATTCTGCTTCTGCTATTGAAAGAGCTACTGTACTTTGCTTCCTTGAGAACTAATATAAAGAGCTACTGAATCCTATTTCCAAGCAATTGACAAGTATTGAAAGTACTTTCTCCACCCCAACCGAGAAATTTATTGGTTGGAAACCACTCATTTCCACCCCAATAATGTCAGCCAAAGTATGAACATCCACCAGATATTCTTTGTCACTCACAGTGAATTTGAAGCAATTTTGGTTAAGAAATGTTTGAATAGAAAAAAGCAATCAACTCCGGATAAGCAACAATTGTCTCAGAGCAAAAGTCTTCAAGTTGAAGGAAAGCCATTTTTTCCCTCAAATTCATGTTGATCGAATCTAAAAAGTCAAAGTCGACTAATTGAGGGTTCATCACCCCTCTTTTTCGCATTTAGAAATAAACCTTTTTGTGATCCTTGGAACGAAAAAGCTTTGTTCCTGCATGAGGCATTTTAGCAACAATGCCCATCCTCAGCTGAAAATTCAAAAACATCCTATCATCATCATCTTTGCTTTCAAGCTGATTTAAAGTGCTTAAACAAGAATCGATAGGAAAGTTACGGAAAGTCTCATATGCTGCTCCTTTCTTTGCTATTCATAATCTTACCATCGCTCGTAAGAACAAAGTCTCGTTCTTATAACCTCTTTCTCTTAAAAATTCATCGATAAAAGTCATAGGAGTACCACCCTGCTTCAAATGAGAGTAAAGCTTATAAAGAACCCGAGGTTTCAAAATTCTAAGAGGTTTTACGTCTTCCTCAACTTCCTCTTCTACTGACTGGTGCGGAGAATTCTGTGTAGCATGCTGTGGAGAGTGTTGTGGAGACTCTTCTTCTTCGGTTAGATCAAAATGAGTCGAGCCCTCAGGCATATTCCGTGGTCCTCTGCTTGCGATTCGAGACGACTTTCTTTGAAAAGACATTTTCACAGTCGTGGAGGATTTCCCGAACAAGTTCGAGTGAAAAAGATGAAAACTTGCAGAATAAACTTGAGAATAAAAATGAGAGAGTAGATAGTATGTATTCTAGGGTTTTGAAAAGAAGTGTTCAAATACAAAAGGGTATATAAAGAAGATGAAAGGTCGCGAAGAAAATGGATAATCGAAACATAATAAAAGAAAAAGAAAACTACCTTTTTGGAATAAACTAAAAAAAAATGCCAGAAATTCAAAAATTCATAAAAATAACTTCCAAAAATAAAATAGGCAAGCAACAATTTGATTAAACATACCTTTTCATTCTAAAAATAAAATACCTGGATTTGAGACATTCTTTTGCGAAGTAGCGTCGGAAATTTTGAGTTTGGCCGGTTCTACACTTTAACCGGTAGGAGATAAAATATTTAGTATGGTGCAAATATACTCAAATAGATTTTTCTCCGGAGGCTTTGTGAAGATGTATGCTAGCTGATTATTTGAATCAATGAACTGAATCATAATCTTCTCATTCTAGAAATGATCTCTTATAAAGTGATGTCGAATTTCTATGTGCTTCGCCTTTGAATGAAAAATTGGATTCTTGGTGAGGTTTATTGCACCGGGTGTTGTCACATCTCGATTTCAATACATGATTCTTCTATTCTAAAGTCTCTTAACTGTTGTCTTATCTACAAAATTTGAGAGTAAAAACTCCTAAGAATCACATATTCTACTTCTGTTGTTGATAGAGCTACGGTATTATGCTTTCTTAAGAACCAAGATACCAGCATATTTCCTACCAGTTGACAGGTTCCAAAAGTACTCTTTCTATCCACTTTACATCCAGCTAAATCAGCGTCTAAATTTCTAGGAAGAGTAAAGTCTCGTTCTTTTGGATACCATAGACCCAGCTTTGGAGAAGTTGCCACATATTTAATTATGTGTTTTGCAGCACTTAAATGAGATTCTCTAGGATTAGACTGAAATTTAGCACATATGCAAACACTAAACAAAATCTCAGGTCTAGATGCAATAAGGTAAAGAAGAGAACCGATCATACTTCTGTAAAGCTTCTGTACTACTTTCTTCCATTTTTCATCCTTGTCCAGCTTCAAGGAACTTGACATAGGTGTCTCTATCTTTTGCAATTCTCTAATCCAAATTTCTTGATCAAATCTTTGGCATATTTCTCCTAGTGAATGAATATACCTATCTTTGACTATTTAACTTGCAATCCCAGAAAGAAGGTTAACTCACCCATTATGCTCATCTCGAATTCATCTACATAGAGTTTGAAAATTTCTTGCATAGATTTTCATTAGGAGAACCAAAGATAATATCATCTACATAAATCTGTACCAGTAAAAAAAATTTCCTTCTCTCTTAATGAACAAAGTAGCATCTACTTTTCATTTTTCAAAATCATTATGTATTAAGAACTTACTCAACCTTTCATACCACGCTTGAGGTGCTTGCTTCAGTCCATACAAGGCCTTTTTCTATCTATAGACTGAGTCTGGCTTTCTTCGATCTTCAAATCCTGGTGGTTGTTCCACATAAACTTCTTCTTAAATGAATACATTAAGGAAAGCATTTTTGACATCCATCTAGAATAACCTGAAATTTTTATAGTAAACAAACGTAAGTAATTATCTAATTGCTTCTAATCTCGCTACTGGTGCATATGTCTCGTCATAGTCTATCTATTATTCTTGCGTGTATCATCTGGCCATAAGTTTTGCTTTGTTCCTAACAAATTTTCCTTTCTCATTCATCTTGTTCTTGAAGACCCATTTCGTCTCGATTATAGATTTACCTTTAGGTTTTGGAATCAGCTCCCAAACATCGTTGATACTGAATTGTCTAAGCTCTTTTTGCATGGCTTCAATTCAGCTTTCATCAGACAAGGCTTTATCTACACTTTTTGGTTATATCTTAGAAACAAGTGCTAGAGCACTCGACTTTTCTTACCTTTTGGATTTGGTTCGAATTCATTCATCAATGTTGCCAATGATGAGTTTTTTGGGATGACTTGACTTGTGCTTCCAATTGCTACTTGATTTGAAAGTTTGAAAATCCTCTGCTTCGGTTGAAACTTCTTGATCTGTTTGTTGTTGTTCTCTAGAAATCTGAACCTCTTTGGGAGAAGTAGACTTTGTAAAGTCTGAAACAGGTTCAGACTCTTCAAGTTGAGTCTGGTCTAATTGAGTCTGCACATAATCTTGAAACTTGACATTCATAGATTCTTCTACAGATTGAGTCCTTTTGTTCAAGACCTTGTAGGCCTTGCTTGAAGTGGAATAACCAAAAAAGATTCATTCATCTGATTTTTCTTCAAACTTTCTAGTTCGATCATTTGCATTCTTCAGAACAAAACATTTACAACCAAAGATATGGAAGTATGAGACATTTGGTTTGTTTCCTTTATATATTTCATATGGAGTTTTCTCAAATATAGGTCTTAAGAATACTCTACTGATGATGTAGTAAGCTATGGAAACTGCTTCTACCCAAAATTGAGATGATATATTGCTCTCAATTAAAAGGGTTCTGGCCATCTCCTATAAAAATCCGTTCTTTCTTTCCATAACCCTATTTTGTTCTGGAGTATATGAATAAGAGAAAACATGTTGAAAACTAGATTCATCACAAAATTTTACAAAATTATGATTTTCAAACTCACCTCTATGGTCAGTTTGTATGCTTGAAATAGCATAACATTTTTCATTTTGAACCTTCTTTGCAAACTTTGAGAAATAAGAAAATGTTTCAGACTTACTTGCTAGAAAGTAAACCTAAGTGAAGCGAGGGTAATCATCCACGATTATTAGGCAATATTTTTTTCCACCAATACTCTAAGTTCTAGTTGGTCCAAAAAGGTCCATATGCAGAAGCTGTAAAGCTTGATTGGTAGAAACTTGATTTACAGGTTTAAAGGTACTTCTAACATGTTTTCCCATAACACATGGAGTACATAATTCTTAATTTTGATAAGCTAGGTTGGGAAGACCACGAACAAGTTTCTTAGAAAAAATCTTGGTAATTTGCTTCATGTTAACATGACCAAGCTTTTGATGCTAGAGACTTGCTTCATCTTGAATAGATATAAGGCACTAAGAACTTTTGGGATTTACATCCAAAAAATAAATGTTTCCATGCATTCACCCAATGAAGGATTGGGAGAAGTCTTGACTTGTTCCGGAACAAATACTTTCTTGGAAGTTGATTTTGAATCCAGTGTTACAAAGCTAGCTTATGCTAGTAGATTGTAGTTCAAACCTTCCACCAAAGAAACATTGTTGATAGTCAGACTTCCAATCTTCACAATTTCATAACCTACAATTTTTCCCTTGCTGTTTTACCCAAAATAAACTTTTCCTCCATTTAGTCTAATAAGCTTTATAAAGCAACTTGAATCCCCTGTCATATGTCTCGAACAGTCACTTTTCAAATACCATTTGATCTTCTTTTCTTTTTATAGTGACCTATGATTATAAGAAGAACTCAAGTTTTCTTTGGTACCCAAATTTTCTTGGGTCTAGGAGAGTTAGCAATAAAAATGGTATTTGCCTAGTTCTTCTTAATAGGTCTCTAAAATTTGGGACATTCTTTCTAAAAATGTTCTGAGCTGTTACACTTTGAACATTTGAGTGTACTTCGGCCAATAGGTCTTACAAAAACACTTTAAAAATGATTTTTGTAAAATGTCTTTACAGGTCTTTGTTTGAATCTCTCTTTTACTTTGGGAAAATCAATCAATTGAATGGTTTCTGAAGTTATACCTAAACTAGATTTGTTAAAATAAGGCCTTTTGTCTTGAAAGAATTCTCTCCAACTTTTCGGATCCTTTTGGAAATCCTTTTGAAAAATCTTCTTTTAGAATAGCATTTTTCTTATCAAGAGAATCAGAATTTTCTTTTAAATTAACAAAAAATTTTATCTAGACTTTCAAATTTTTCTTTCCAAGAAATTTCCTTTTGCTTTTGTTTATAATTTTCCCTTTTTAGTTCGGAAATTCTTTTAAGAGAGGTTTTGAGGCGAAACAAAGTTCTTCTATGTACTTCGAGACTTTAACGAGAATTTTTAAATCACTAACCTCAAGTTCTTTGTTTGGGTCTAAATAAGAGTCTATTTCTAATTCGAGTCCGAGTCAGAATGAGCCATCAAACAAATGTTGGCATATTTTTCTTCACTTTCCTCACACTCAGTGTCACTCCAGGTTTCAGCTTTGAGAGTCTTCTTGTACTTCTCAATTCTTCCTTTTTCCATTTTCTTCAACAAATGATAGTTAGGTCTAATATGCCTCTTTTTCTTGCATTTGAAGCATGTTACATCTTTGCTAGTTTCGTTGTCCTCAATCAGTCTCTTTTGGAAATTTTGCGTGCTTTGTTTCTTCCAATTGAATCTTCTTCCCTTTCTATTTAACTTTATGAACTTTTTTTTATCATAAGTGCTAGCTCCTCATCATCCATATCGTCATCTGAATCTATATCACCAAAATCATCGTTAGATTTTAAAGTAATTGACTTCTTACCTCTTGGATCTTCTTCCTTATTATTCTACTCCATTTTATATGATTGAAGTGTGCCTACTAGTTCGTCTACTGAAAAAAGCATGATTATCTAGGTTTCTCTAATTGATGTCTTCATGTGATTCCAGTCTTTGAAGAGTCCATACAGCAATTTATTGACCTTCATTGGTCTTTGATGTGGACATCGAGCCATATCGAGGAGGAGGTGCTAAGGACCCATTATCTATTCCTACTGGTTCGATCACTCGAGCGCGGGCCAAACAATTTAAGCAAGCTGTTGGTGTCATGGTTCATGATCTTTGGCGTAGAGATGACCTTGGATCAAATCTTGAAGAATCTTGGAAATCTTGGCTCAATTTAATTATCTGGTCACCAAATATTTGACCAATTCAAATAGGAATATTCTTCTTGTTTAGGAATATTCTAGAATATGACGCATTAGTTTTTTTTTTTTTTTTAGAGTTGGTTTTAGGGTTTGTGTGGCGGTTAGAAGGCCTATATATATATAAGACTGACTTAATTTCTTTGGGGGACGAGAGATATATTTTATTTTTAAGAACAAGAATTGAGAGGTTTTCTTTTACTACTCTTTTGAGGACTTGACCTTATCAAGATTCTCTTTGACGGTCGATTTGACTTATCGAGTGAGATAGCAAATTCTTTTGCTCGTGGCGTCTATAACGTTGGTTGGTTGACACGAGTTCGTCAACAGGTCACGTTCATACCAAGGTTGCCAATCACAGGTTAGATTGGAGGTCAAGGTTTGCAATTCGCACTATCTGGGCCTTCGTAGAACGATCCTTCCGCAACGATTCACATCAGTTTGGTATCAGAGCTTGCTTCTACAAGGTCTATTTATCTTTAATTTTCTGTTGATATTAAAAAATTTGAGATTTATTGAGCTAGGGTTTCGGTTCTAGCTAATTTAGAGATTCGATTGATTTTGTGCTTCCATACGTAGTTGTTTGCTATTAGTTTTAAATTTTCTTTTCTAGCATCTTAAATTGTATTTGAGTTTGTCAAAAAAAAAGAAGAGAAAGAAAACGCACACACAAAAAAAAAGTGCGCCGAGAGAAAAAAAACAGCTTCAGCAAAAAAAAAAATTAGCCGAACAAAAAAAAATCAAGAAGGCGACCCATTTGTTATTAGACCGAATTGAAACAAAATCAGTAGTGATTTGCATTTCAATTGGAATTTCGAAGGTTATACTTGTTGGTTTGAAATTGTTACTTGCTGAATCAAAATTAATAGGGATTTAATCTTGTTTGATTAGTTCGATTGATTGTCGTGAGAGGGTTGCGAGACAGGTTTTGAGTTCGATAAAGAGCTTGTGAAAAGAGAATACGAGAGGAAAAAGGCAAGAGTGTGTAAGCTTAATTAAGGGTGAAAAAAAGCCTAAATTTGAGTTAAACATGAGGGGAGTGACAAACACTTTGAGAGAAACACGTGAGGGAGTGATTGGTGAGGATTTTTGTGACTAACGTTTACTTGCAGGTCTAAAATATGTCTCACGAAGAAAGTGTGAATCAAAAGGAGGTTGGCTCCATACGAAGGTATGAAGCGCTCGTGGAAAGCATTCAGCAATTGAAGGCCGTAGTGGAGGAGTTTAGTGGCCGAATGATGGGGAATGACATAAGGGTTGATGGTGATCAAGAGCTACCCCGGGGAAGGCTGCAACATCAGCAAGACAACTCTAGAACACGACATAGAAGGCAACGGCATTATGATGATGATGAGGCCGACATGGAGGATGATCGAGATGCTCGATTTGGAAGATGGAATGGAGCTCGAGGGTTTAGACACCGAGAAGATAATGAACTTGGCAATATCAAGATGAAGATTCCTTCTTTCCAAGGGAAGAATGATCCCGATGCGTATCTAGAAAATGTGAGAAATCCGAGGGCTTGCGTGGTGTGTTTGAGACGTAAGGAAAAGGAGAGGCCGAGAGAAAGATTGTGGTAAAAACTGAGGGAAAAGAAGAGAGGAAAGAAAAGAGGCAAAATAATTTTTATGCAAAATCAAGTGAAGTGAGGAGAGCTTTAGTTCTAGATCGACCAATGATTGTACTTGTGTACAATGAGATTTTGTTTTCTACTAACAATCTTGACCTAAGTTTGCCTAGTCCTATTGTGTCTTTATTGCAGGAATTTGAAGATGTCTTTCCTAATGAACTTCCTGGAGGGATGCCACCGATTCGAGGCATAGAACATCAAATTGACTTGATTCTTGGTGCGTCATTACCTAATCGACCCGCATATCGAAGCAATCCCAAGGAGACAAAGGAACTTCAGCGGCAAGTTAATGAGATAAAGGAACTTCAGCGGCAAGTTAATGAACTATTGGAACGGGGGCATGTGAGAGAGAGTCTTAGCCCGTGCGCCATCCATGTTTTGTTGGTGCCAAAAAAGGATGGAACTTGGCGAATGTGTGTCGATTGCTGAGCAATCAATAATATTACGGTAAAGTATCGACATCCTATTCCTAGGTTAGATGACATGTTGGATGAGTTGCATGGTTCTTGCATTTTCACTAAGACCGATTTAAAAAGTGGCTATCATCAAATTATGATGAAAGAAGGTGATGAATGGAAAACTGCATTTAAGACCAATTATGGATTATATGAGTGGTTAGTAATGCCATTTGGATTAACTAATGCACCGAGCACGTTTATGCGACTTATGAATCATGTTTTGTGTGCTTTTATTGGTCGATTTATGGTTGTCTATTTTGATGACATCTTGATTTATAGCCGAAGTCCTGATGACCATATTGAGCATGTGTGAGTTGTCTTGCAAGTTTTAAGAGTCGAGCAATTATACGCTAATCTAAAAAAGTGCTCTTTTGTTACCAACAAATTAGTATTTCTAGGATTTGTTGTTAGTGCTGATGGTATACAGGTTGATGAAGAAAAGGTCAAAGCAATCCGTGAATGGCCAATGCCTAAAACCATAGGAGAGGTGCGTAGCTTTCATGGATTGGCGAGTTTTTATCGACGATTTGTGAGAAATTTCAGCACCATTGCCGCACCTTTAACTGAGGTTATCAAGAAGCACATGGGTTTCACGTGCGGAGAAGAGCAAGATAAAGCATTTAATCTTTTAAAAGATAAGTTGACTAATGCTCCTTTGTTATATTTGCCAAATTTCGTGCTACTTTTGAGATAGAGTGTGATGTTTCTAGTACAGTATTTGGAGCTGTGTTGATGCAAGGAGGGCCTCTCATAGCTTATTTCAGCGAAAAATTGAGTGGAGCAACATTGAATTATCCTACCTATGATAAGGAAATGTATGCTTTAGTGCGAGCTTTGGAGACTTGGCAACATTATTTATGGCCAAAGGAGTTTGTGATCCACACCGACCATGAGACATTGAAGTACTTGAAAAGGCAGAAAAAGTTGAATAAAAGACATGCCAAATGGAGGGAGTTCATCGAGACTTCTCCATATGTGATCAAGTACAAGAAAGGTAAGGAGAATGTGGTAGCCGATGCACTTTCTCGAAGGTATGCAATTTTAACTATTTTAGAAGCAAAGTGTCTAGGTTTTGAGCATATTAAGGGCTTATATACTGATGATGATGACTTTGGGAGAGTGTATGAAGCATGTGAACATGCTACATTTGATAAATTTTATAGGCATGAAGGTTATCTTTTTCGTGAAAAACAAACTATGTTTGCCTAAGTATTCTTTGTGTGAATTGTTGGTGCGGGAAGCGCATAGTGGTGGTTTAATGGGGCATTTTGACATTAATAAGACTTATGAAGTGCTGCATGAACATTTTTATTGGCCACATATGAAGAGAGATGTCATGCGTGTCTGTGAGAGATGCATTGCTTGTAAGCAATCTAAGTCTACAACTAAATCGCATGGCCTGTATACACCATTATCTATTCCAACGCATCCTTGGACTGATATTTCTATGGATTTTGTATTCGGATTGCCTAGGTCTAAGAATGGTAGAGATTCCATTTATGTGGTTGTTGATCGGTTTTCAAAGATGGCTCAGTTTATACCTTGTCATAAAACTGATGATGCATCTCATGTTGCTGATTTGTTCTTTAGGGAATTTGTTCATTTGCATGGCATGCCTAGATCGATTGTTTCAGATCGAGATTCTAAATTTCTTAGCTACTTTTGGAAAACATTGTGGAAAAAATTAGGAACACGGTTGTTATTTTCTACAACTTGTCACCCACAGACGGATGGTCAAACCGAGGTAGTTAATAGGACTTTAGGGGTATTGTTGCGTGCTATTATTAAAAGAACATAAAATCTTGGAAAGATTGTCTGCCACATGTTGAATTTGCATATAATAGGAGCATGCATTCTGCTACTAAATTTACACCATTTAAGGTTGTCTATGGCTTTAATCCGTTAACTGCATTAGATTTAACCCCTTTACCTGTTGATGAGCGTGTGGATTTAGATGGAGCGACGAAAGCTGAATTTGTCAAGGCGTTACACGAGAAGACGTGTGCAAATATTGAGTGCAAGACTGAGCAATATGCAAGGCAAGCCAACAAAGGACGCAAGGAAGTGGTGTTTGAACCCGGAGATTGGGTTTAGGTTCATATGCGCAAAGAGAGATTTCCTGAGCAATGACATTCTAAGTTATTACCGCGAGGGGATGGACCATTCATGGTTTTGGAAAGAGTTAACAATAATGCCTCCAAGCTCGATCTTCCAGGTAAGTATGACGTAGTGCCACATTTAATGTTTCTGACTTGACTCTTTTTTATGCCAGTGATGATTTGAGGGCAAATCCTTTGCACGGGGGAGGGAATGATGTGGACATCGAGCCATATCGAGGAGGAGGTGCTAAGAACCCATTATCTATTCCTACTGGTTCAATCACTCAAGCGCGGGCCAAACAATTTAGGCAAGCTGTTGGTGTCATGGTTCATGATCTTTGGCGTGGAGATGACCTTGGATCAAATCTTGAAGAATCTTGGAAATCTTGGCGCAATTTAATTATCTGGTCACCAAATATTTAACCAATTCAAATAGGAATATTCTTCTTGTTTAGGAATATTCTAGAATAGGAATATTCTAGAATATGACGCATTAGTTTTTTTTTAGGGTTGGTTTTAGGGTTTGTGTGGCGGCTAGAAGGCCTATATATATAAGACTGACTGAATTTCTTTGGGGCACAAAGATATATTTTATTTTAAGAACAAGAATTGAGAGGTTTTCTTCTACTGCTCTTTTGAGGACTTGACCTTATCAAGATTCTCTTTGGCGGTCGATTTGACTTATCGAGCGAGATAGCGAATTCTTTCACTTATGGCGTCTATAAAGTTGGTTGGTTGACACGTGTTCGTCAACAGGTCATGTTCATACCGAGGTTGCCAATCACAGGTTTGATTGGAGGTCGAGGTTTGCAATTCGCACCATCTAGGCCTTCGTAGAACAATCCTTCCGTAACGATTCACATCAATCTTGAGATTGGCTGTCCTTGATATGCCAATTCATTAACGATTTCAGTGAAACGACTGAACATATCAGTGAAAGATTCTCTAAGCTTCATCTTGAAGACTTCATACTGTCCGAATAGAATATTGATTTTCGTTTCCTTTACTCGATCAGTTCCTTCATAGGTAACATGCAATATGTCCCAAACTTCTTTCATTGCTTCACAAAAAGAAGATGGGTTATACTCAGTGGGAGATAAAGCAAAATATAAAGAATATATAGCTTTAGCATCAAGAGTTTGTCTCTTGGTTAATTCTGTTTGTGTAATTTCGATAGCATCTACAACTTCTTTTCATCTTTCTAAGGTTAATGTAGCTTTATGATTGATCAATTTTTCTACCACATACCACTCTAGGGGATCTTTCAATCTCAGAAATGCTTTCATCTTATTTTTCCACACATTGTATTCATTCCCATCAAAGTAAGGAGGTCTGGTGTTGCTTTAGCCTTCAACTAAACCTGGAGCCAAAATACTAGCCATAGATCTTTAGCTTTAGAAGTACAAATACTTCAATAAAATAAGCACACATGCTCTGATACCAATTATAAGTGCTAATATGAACACCTAGAGGGGGTGAATAAGTGTGAAGATGATTTTTCGCTAGAAACAGTAGAAATAGTTCGCTTTTAAATCTGAGTCTAAAAGACAATAGACTTAAAGCAAGTTCAAACTTTAGCAATTAAAGAGAATTATGAATAAAATAAATGAGTTCATGGAAGAGAGTAAGAACACAGAAATTATAGTAGTTCGGCTTAGATCAAGTCTACGTCCACTCTCCACACTAACAGTCTAGTGGCTGGATTCCACTAAGAATCAAAAGAGATTTTACAGCTTTGCAATCTCAACTTTACAGTGAAGAGTATATACTAATTTCTCATGAAGTCTCACTAAGTGTTTCTCTCTTTTGTATACAACTTTGAGCTTAATATTTGGAGTAATAAGGAAATGGAAAGCATCAGACTTTGAAATTTCTCTTTCACGCACTCTATCGAACAATTGGAGAGTCCACCTTAAATAATCATCCATGCATTCTCGACGGTTTGGCACTTTCCAAATGAATTCTTCCAATCTATCCATTGAATAGAATCAATCAAGGAGATCTCGAGTCGTTTGAAGATTGTGATGAAAACTCGTCAATCCTGTTCGCCCATACAATCAGAATATTAGTTTTCATATGTAGATTCTTTCCAAATTTACTTATAATCTGAAAAGATTTGATTTATCTAAATTGATTCCAATGAATATAATTAATCCCGTAGATAATATATGCAACCAGAAAGCCTTCCATATTCCATACAAATCGAACTCCTGAAAAAATAAACAAAATCTTGTGTCTGGATAAGTCTTCATTCTTCAACAATGTTCAGTCTGGAATTTGTCAGTATGAATAGACTTTGACACAAAATCTGGTCATCTTCAGACTTTGACATAGAAGTCTGAAAATCTTAAAAATAAATTTGGATAAGTTTTATCAACTTTAAAACATCTAAGAAGTTTTCTCCAATAGCTTTTTGCTAAGGAGAGAACGGGTGGCATAGCTTTACATAAGTTTTAGCGAAATGCCAACACACTACCAAAGAAAATAGGTTGCCTATTATACCCACCAAATCTCGTGCAATATTGTAGTTATCATTATAATGCTACAACCAAATACTGCTAGTCTAGGACGAAAAGATAGAAAGTATTGTAGCCACTGGATCAAATGCCATCTTCTCCTTTTCTTTCACCAACTACTCTAATGACTTGCTCCCATGGGTTGGTACAATAATAGATTCTATTGTCCTACTTTAAGTAAGGAAGAAAGATTAAGTGCCCAAATTCTAGAAACATAGATCTTTCTTATAGAATATGTATCCGAATTGAATCCTACACCCTATAATAGGATCATATAGCTCGCCAACGCCCAACCTTTACTAGTCACACCAATCCCACATCTCGCATGACGGCCATCCATTGACTTGGGTTCTCCAAGCCCATACCTCATGCGACGTCAAGCATTTATGTTTTTAATCAATTAAGTCTAGGCGAATTTTGACTAAGGAATCATCACTAGTCCATTTGGAGTCGATTAAAAATCCAATAAGATATGGAAGAATATCTTATTATTTACATAACTAAAGATTCTAAACTCAGTGATTTGATCACGTTAGCCTTAAAGCTAACATCCTTTCGATACCTAACCTAATCACATGCTAGTTAACACCATAGTAGCCTATCCAAGTGTTCTAAGTAGCATCCTAACCATCTTAAAGCGGGAAAGTGACATCCAAAATTGAAAAGCACAATCGATTATAATTATAATATAAAGCTTGCAAATATTCTAAGATTGTCCCTGAAATAGAAAAAGGCAATAAAAAAAAAAAAGGAGAAGCCTATTTTCCAATTTTAGGATTTAATTTCTAATTTTTTTGGAATTTTTTTATGATTTTTCTAATTTTTCAGTTATTTTATGGATTTTCTATTTTTTAAGTGATTTTCTGAATTTTCTAAAATTCTTTAATGATTCTCCAAATTTTCTATATTTCTATAATTTTCTGAATTTTTAATTTTCATTATTATTTTTTTATTATTGATATTTTTTAAATATTAATACAAAAGAAATTCGGACCGGATTAAGAGACCGACCCAACTAGACCAACCCGAATCCTATCGGATCAGGCTGGGCTAAAAAAGCTAAGGCCCACTTTGAATTAATCCCAAACAGCCCACTCAAATTCTATCCCGCGTCCGTTTTCTCTTCTTAACCCGAACTTCCTCTTCGGCCCATGGTACACCAGCTCACCGACCAGCCCAAAATTAAATTAAAAACATAGCCCATTTCCTCATTCTTTATTTTTCCCCTTTTTTTCACTGTTGCCTCTCGTTTTTCGTTTTCTTTTATTTCTTTTCTCTTTTGTGTCCTTTTTCCCTATTTCGTCTTTTTCTCCTGCATCTTCTCCCTCTAGCCATCTCCATCCCGAAGCCCCCTTTTCACCTGCAGTCTGCCGTAGCTGAACCAAGAACCATCAAACGCCACAGTCTTCTTTCAGGCATTTTAACAAACAGAGATCCCAGTTATAAACTAAACTTTGTTTCGTTGCTTTCGTCAGTTTAAACATGGTAAAAGGTGTTCAAATAAACATTATTCGCTACAAAAAAAAGCTTCAATTTGATATGACTAAACGACGAATCTATCGACCAGACTCGGCTTTATTGATTCTTAAGGAACAAAGGAAAAATGAGTATACTAGAGATAGATCATTACCTGGTTCGTGATGAACGACAGCCTAACCAGAATCAGCACGAATAGAAATGAATGATGCCGGCAATGAACAGCGTCCGTTGAGATCTTCTTCCATTCGTGAAGAAAGGCTCGAAGGTTCTCACTGCGAGATCCTTTGAAGAGAACTTCACCGATTTTCTTCCTCTCGAACTTCGCTTCGCGCTTTGATTGAATCAGCTCCTTGTCCCGTTCGGCAATCCGCATACTCCTCCTTTTGGCACTATTGCTTTGCCCCGCTTGTAGTTCAATCTCCTCTTCCCAGCCTTCTTTTTCAGCGTGGATTCGAGCTTCCGCTTTTTAGCCGATGCTCACTCTTCATTTCAATTCCTCTCACACAATTTCTCATTTATCTTTTTATCATTTTGTTCATTTTCATCTTTTTATATGTATATTTTTCTTTTTACCTTTTTACAATTTTTTTATAATTTTTGCAAAATAAATGAATATTTAAAACATCAACAAAAATTCAGGTGTTGACAATAACTAACTTATATATAAATATCTATTATTTAAGGCAAATTGAAATTAGTAAACATTCATTTTTACTTTATTTACTTGAATTATAACTCCTAGTACTTAATGGAATCGCATTTTGAAAAACCATGGACACAGAGTATCTTCTGAACCTTCCCAGCGTTATACAATTAGTGACCTAATTGAAATTTTCATAAATGTTATCCAAAATCTAGGTAAATTAATATATATATTTTTTTTTTAGACGGGAGGAACCAGAACTGCGGTAGATGGCGCTTATAAACCCTCTGGTGATGCTAGCGCAGGACCCATCACCACGACGTTACGCTTAATACCACTAGCGACCACGCTGGGATTTGAACTCATCCCTTTCGTGAGAGGGATGGAAGTCCAAGCCAACGTGGCCACCACATGGGGTGGTGTAAATTAATAGTTGTTGTGATTCACTAAATAAATAAATTAATGTAGAATTAAGTCGGAAAACATTTGTAACCTTTGGCTTCATTTATGTCTAAATATTTTTGTACAACGAAAACATTTTTTATTTATTATTTTTTGCAAATGATACACATTATTGTTTTTAGGAAATGTTTTCTAAATCATTTATTTTTCATGTAATAAACGATACCTTGAAGTGAGGATTTGTCATAACCAAACCAAGCACTTGTCCTTGTGATAACCCTACTTTTAGATTGATTGTTAACCTTTCACTTTTTGATAAATCTAAATCTTATAGACCTCACGCATTGACTTTTATTTAAGCAAAACAATTGAAACGTAGACTCACAGATTTTTTTCATAATTTTTTTAAAAATTTCCTCAATATTTATTTTTTTTATGAGAAAAAAAAAAAGGCACATGTTGCTTATCTTTAAGCAGAAACAAACTCGCCTAAAAGTGTCATTTTTCGTGGATTAGCATGCTTGTAGGTAGATTTAACACCTTACCCGACACCGGCAATGCGCGCCAACAGTTTTTCAGAAGCTATAAGCTGAACTCATCTTGGAACCAATTAAATTGCCACCGTAAAAAAATAAAAAAATAAAAAAATAAAAAATAAAAAACTCGACTGAAATCATGAACTATCATGATTCAGGAAATAATTGTGACTCCCGATCGCCAATTTATCCCAAACAAAATGCTCATACATTGGAAACATCGTCAACTAGGTTTGTTAATGCAAAATAGATTAAAATCAACATACGCAAATGAATGTGAGCATACGTAGTTTATACGTTTCGTTTCATTAGATTTTCAAGAGCTAATTGATAGACAAGAATTTGCCATGCTAAAGTATTTTATCTAAAGTAACCTTCACTGATAAAGCTCTCCTTGGGGAATGGGGTCATCTACAAAGCTTCCCGCGACACGGCCCAAACCTGCCATCAACAACCGATCGTCTCCTTTCGTCATCATTGCAATACAAGACGTCATTAGAAAGGCCAGTTATAAAGAGGTGGCCAATTTACAGGAAGAAGAATATCAACAGGCGCGGAGAAAAAAAGGATATACTTTCAACATATATTGAAATGAGTTAGAAAGGTCCGATTTAATGACAGAATTAATCTACGCAGCATAATTTGCTTTAAACTTTGTTTGTTCGTAGATGAAGGAAGAATTACTTCTCTACAAGGGGAAAAAGGAACCCGTGACACAGCAAGAAAATTGATTATTGGGATAAGAAAGCCCTGCTTTGACGACGTAGGGTAGATCGAAGTTTTTGCCTCCGAGGTGGTATGCTTGGACAGTATGAGCCTAAGGCATTCGCCGATGCCGCCACCGACGTCGACGACAGTACCGGGACCCTCGAAGCCCGGTAAAACTCCAAGATTTTACCCATGTATAGAGTGGACGCACACTTCATGGCATTGTTGAAGGAGTGGGTGAACTCTGGGTCTATCCCGGAGTAGTCAAAGATGCTTGCGTCATTTGGGAGCTTGAAAGGGTCACCCTCTCCCGTATTCACCGCGTCCTTTAAGTGAAACTTGTAGAGTAAGAATTTACGTACAAAACCTAGTTAGCAATGTTTCATCCTCACAATCAAAAATGTCATTTCTAACTACTATTATCGGCCATGTGCCACAGCCAGCCAATCACAATATTCAATAAAGTGATGCGAAGCCGTAGCAATTAAAGTGATTTCAAGTAATTACCTTAATCATTTTTCAGGCGGTGGTGGTAGCACCCACCACACTGGTGAGCCGTTGCCCCTTCTTCTTTTTCCAGTTTGTTTGTTTATTTGCTTTTTAAATTATTTTAGCATTTTTTTAGTTTAAATATTATTTGAATAAAATTTAAAGAAAAAATTAATAAAAATTCCACATAGGAGAGAGAAATGAATTTAAAAATGCCACGTTAAAGTTTTTATTAGACAAATTGATGGTATTAATAGAAAGGCTCGATTGTACCAATTTAATAAATTTTAGAACTTGATTGAACTTTTTGAAAGTTTTAAGACTCAATTGCACTTTCGTAACTAGTTTTAGTACTTACAGTGCACATATTCCAAAAAAAAAAAAATCAAGTGACGATGTGATGGAATTCAATAAAATTGAAGTCAAATTAGCTAGAGATTTTGGTTTTATTATTAGATCGAACATCAATTGCATGTTTAGGTAATTTAGCACCTAATTACTTGCTCGATGGAATGTCCAAAGTAGAATCAATATTGATTTGGAGTGATTATACATTAATTGAACTTGATTTCATGTGTTCAAGTAATAGTCCTATCTTCATGTGGCCGAAACACTTAGGTTAGGAATTAGATAGTGATTTAAGAGTTTTTTTTTTTCTTGTCGATCATATTCTAACTCTTAACTTACTCTAAAACTTTTGATTTGCCTCCTTATAAAGTATGGAAATTGAATTCCACACCTGAAACTAAACATCTCCACTCCCAATCTCTTAAGAAGGTAGGGATCGAACTCCCTACATCCCCCTTCCCAAGTGGCAAGCATGGCTACTAAAGCGATTTGAGAGTTAATTAGCCTAAGATTGAGATGTGTTGCATGTGGATGATTTAGAAACAAGTTTTTGGTTGTTTTCCATGATGATTCCTTAGGATTTATGGTTGAATTAAATTAAAGATGATGATTGATGATGCTTGAATGTTTGAAGACGTGTGTGAATGTTCAAATTATTGAGTTGAAGATGTTCTAGGCTTAGATAAATGACTAGGTTCATGTGTTGAATGAGTTCAACACTCGAATTGTTTCTGGAAAATTCAAGGCCTGATCTGAACTTGCTATACTCTAAGATTTTTTATGAAAATAAGTCTAGAATTGAGATAAAATGTTTCTAGATAAAGTGTAGTTAACATCTATAAATTTAATTTGATATAAGTTTCATAATATTTGAAGAACATTAAGGCAGTGAAACCAAGTTCATAATCATCAATTTCATTGAGAGTTGGATCTAGAAATTGAGCTGCATGTTGACTTGACTTGTTTGGCAAATTAACAATAGTTTGAGGACTGATTAGCAAGTGCACAAAATATATAATTTGTATGGGAGATCCTAACCCAAAATTTTTATTAAAATCCGACTAAGACAAGTTGGTCAATTTGATTGAATAAGGTCAAAGTGGAAACTCGCCTTCAAAACCGTTACAAAGTATACCCTTGGAATAGATCGTGTGGTTTCACATAGTTGGAGGGCTAGTTTGAAAAAAAAATTCAGAGAATAAAAGTTGTTAAGCATGTGATGAGCTAAATACATGTCAAATTTAGTGCCATTTAGTAGTCATTTCATATTTTTACCGAAGTTTGGAAGAATCGAGTTGAAACAGGGTAATAATAGGAGTAGTATGGCTTTATTGAATATTCTGTATTGATTGGGCCATAATTACAAAAAGTGACCTAATAAAAATTGTACAGGACATCCTAAATTTTAATTGAGAATTGGAATCGTTCAACTTCACAATTTAGTAAAGCCTTAAATTGGATTTAACTCTACAGTCGCGTTTGATAATCGGAATTTGAGTTCAGATAGGACAATTTTAATTCTATTTAGTGTTTTAGAACACTCTTTGGACCAAATAAACCAGGATACATCCGAATAAAATGACATATAAGAACTCTGTAGTAGTGAGTGGGATAGATCGGATCGGATAAGAAAAAATTAAAATATATCTAAGAAAAATGACAGCAACAAACTGTTGCTTTCTCTTGTGATGATCAGCTCCACCATTGACAGCCATGGTGGCGCAACCCGATTCTCTATAAAGTCAGTTGTGCCAGTGAAAGAGCTCGTCGGAATACCTCTGGCTCAATGGACTACATTACTGTAGGTAGGAAAACACTTGCAGTCGGCTAGTGACGATGAACTCGAATTTGAATCGCTTGACAGGATCAATATTCGTGCCGATTTGGCAATCACACTGATTTTGTCGCGCTGAACCACCGTGACAACAACCGTGCAATTGGTGGTCGCCTGAGATTACCTTGCCCCGTTCTCTATCGGAGTCTCAAATCTATGGTGAGTCACAATCCCCAAGCGATGCCTCAATCTCCCCAGTCCACCGCCACCACGACGATTCCTCAATCTATTGTGTTTTGGCTGCAATTCACGCGCTTTCTTGTGAAAGGTTTGTTTGGAATTCCTAAAGTCGTCATTTTTCCATGAGTCAATTGTGTGAGCACTCTTGATAACAGGAAGTGGCAGCAAGATCAGAGCATGTGGATTGGTGGGTTCTTTTTATTTTATTTTTTTTTTTGCCCCATAGATTGATGGGTTCTTCAATGTTCATGATCTAAAAGAGCTTGGCAACAAGATTATAGGTGGAGATGGAAACTTCGCACAAAACCATTGGTGATGGGAAGACTTCATGATGGGCCACTATGAGATCACCATAGGAGATAAAGCCTCACTAGTAGCTACGATTAGACTCATCAATCAGATAAGTGGGGTTGAAAAATGGTTCCCCCAAATTAACACTTTTAATTCATTTTTTACTAATTTTTCATGCAATAAAAATCTAATGACTCGTATCTAACCTATATTGCTAAAATGATTCCATATTCAATCTAGTCTTTAGACTTAAGTTTACAATTGTTTTTTTTTTTTTTATACTCAGGGAATTCCGTACACCCAGTAGCCGGAGGGTAAACCCTGGGGCGACGCTAGCGGAAGACCCACCATCCCGACGTCGCCCTTAAGATCCCGTGCGTCCTACGGGATTTGAACCCCTCCGTCCTGGGTAGATTTCATGGGATCTCTTATCCAGTTAGGCCACCGTAGGCGGTGGTTACAATTGTTCATGTCCTGAGACATAAAACAAGGTGGCATAATATTGTTTACCCAACTTAGTATTGGTTCAACCTCATCGGGATCATGTCCACAGCCTAAAAAACAAAGACATATAATATTCTTTGTCCAATGAGTATCAGACTTCATTTCACAGGGTTTAATTCCCACGCCTTTAATACATTAGTTATTCTTTTCCTTTTTAGAATGGATAGGACAAGCCTTGGAACCATAATAAAACCCTAAAAACCATTGCATGAACACTTAATGACTTGAACGACATCTAGGACTCATAATTAGTCAACAAGATTGTTTGATCGCTTAGGTGAATAACCAATCAAGTTAGAGGTACCAAAAGGGCACTAATATGAACTATTAGTGTAATTAGGTCCACAAACCTACAAAACTCTAGTTGTGTAGGAAGTGAGATAGTCTCATATGCTTCACTTTGATTTCTAACCGATCCCAATAAGTTAGTGATGACTCCCAATTTACATAGAATCTTTTAGGATTGATTGAAATTTAACCGAACCCAATACCTATTATTTTTAATTATTTTTCCTCTTTTTTTTTTTATTTCTTTCTTTTGAAATTAATTCTTCGAGAACATTGCTATTAGTGAGGCCGCCAGATACAAAGAATACAAATAACGACTTATACATCGTACTATTGAAATGCATTATTAGATAACATAGAGATTATTGGTATTAGTTGTACAACCTAACAGTGCTATAATGGTATTCTAATTCCTCATCATACAAATAGCCTTAAAGAAAATGAAACGAATAATTGAAATTTGGATTAAATTGTATTCAAAGGATTCTCCTACTATAACAAGACAAAATGAAGAACATATACTCATAAAGGTACATACTGGATATATTTGAAAAATATTTATAAAAAAACTAAAGTACATTTTTAGGCTTAAAAGAGAAGTTATAAATCCAAATCTGTTTGATCTTTAATTAATTTAAATTAATAAATATCTTAAAAGAATCCAAAACTTGCGTTGTTTTACCATAATAATTCATCAAAAAAATGAAAATTGTAATTTTCCCATTAGATGTGTCTTCAACGTCTCTAACCATCAAAAACACCATTAACATGTCGAAGCAGTAGATTGAAATAGCAAATTTACAGTTGATGTCACCATCATGCAATGTTAATTTGGAGACAAGTTTTGTTAGCTCTCAGGCTATTGTATTATGGAGAGGTACAACCTTAACCATCGTCAATGATTCACAACACGCCTCTTATTAAGATTAATGTTAAAATCTTACTTTTAATGAAGATTCAGTTACTATATCAAGAAAACCGAATTATTTAATTTATGAGATCCTCCTTGGTTTGTACAAGAGTGTTGCGACCTAATCTCAAGTGTACCACCTAAGGTTTAGCTAATTAATTACCAAGCCTAAACTTTGCTTGGGCTCTCCCAAACTCATACCAATTTGACTTTAGGTTCAAGTTTTTTTAGCATATATGAATTTTATCTAGGAGTCGCTACTAATCAATTTATGGTAGGTCAATTAGATAAATAAATTAATGAGAGAATTATTTTACTCTTGTGAATAAGAGAATTTGGGTACGAAGACTTGGTCATACTAGATTTTTATAATGCCCTTTCGGTATTTTTTTTTTTCAAAAATATATTTTCAAGCTGGTTCTAGTCTAAATCACTATCATGCAATGGGTTGATCATACCAATGCTTAACCATTATTAAACACTCAGTGAAACAAATAAATTGCACCAAAAGAATTAAACACATCAAAGCAAGAAATTATTTTTTGGGGTTCTCTCTTGTCTTGTAATTAAAATCTATATGACATGCATAAGCTATTTTTAGTATTTTATGCTAAAATTTGAAATGAATAAAAACCCTAATTAAACTATCTAAGATGAATAGTTATCTAATCTATTTTAGCAATTAATTTGACTAAACCTTATCCTATCTCAGAAAATTATTTTTAAAATGTAACATATCTAAACATGCAACCATTATTTATGACCCTATCTATGAAAGAAAATGCTATCTAGAATCTATTCTAATCTATTCTAGAATTATCTAAACATGCAATCCTATTCAAACTAGGCAATGTTATCTAGAAATTCTATGCAATCTAATCAAAACCATACAATCCTAACTTGGAAACTCTCCTATCTAATATACAATTTGATTTTTTTTTTTTGGTGTTTTTGAAAACAAGCAATTATCAAATATAAGCATTATATCCACTCAAGATATTCATCGACAATTCAAATAAAGGGTTAAATAATTGAAAAAGATAATCCATTGTCTCACGAATTAAATTAACAATTATTCTAACCCTATACATTACAACATACAAGAAAAATCAATATAATTAAAAAAAAAAATTGACCCAAAGCCTCAGGGATCAAATTAATAATTATGACAATTTTGAAACTAAAACATCATCAATGTACAAAAAATCAACTGATCTGAAATCTTACAAATCAAATTAGTAAATTATAATGATTCTTTTGCCAATAATATCCTATTGGATAATGCCTAAAGCTCCAATGAAATCATTACTAGCATCAAATATTCCAATTTAGGCACTAATGTTGAGAAGAAATTTGGTTCAAGAAAATTACCTTGTTTGGATTATTTGCTTCCAAAATGGGACCGGTGGCAAGGGACTCATGAACAATGGCAGTTACATGGCCACGAGGTTCAGGGTCCTGCGGTGTAGTTGCTTGCCGGGGGCTCCACGGGTGGCTCGCGATAGGCCGCGGTGCTTGGCTCGGCTTGGAAACCTGCAAAAATAGAGCTTGATGGATGCTTCAGCTTGACTCGTCGAAGGGGACTTCAGTGAGTTTGTGAATTCTCCTCCTGCTGATGATTTTTATTCCCTTGTGCAGGCCCACTAATTCAAAGCCTTACCAATCCGTGAGTTTTCTATCCTCTGATGGCCTCTTATCTAGCAGTAGTTCACGGTTTGAGTCGTTGCATGAAACAAAGACTGTCGGGGTCAAGGGAGGAAAGCAACAGAGCAGCAACTTCGTCGGTCCAGAACAGCGCGGTGGAGCAGCAATCTCGGTCATCTTCAGCTCGGGCGGTGGATCACAAGCAGTGGCAATTTGAGCCTACAGTGACTGCGGAGAGCAGGGGTGCGGCGGCACTCAGGCTGGTCACGACATCTGGATAGGTTCCGGCGAGCGGTGGCGTTCGGGGTAAAACAGCGACGTCAAGAGTGGTTCGCCGAGGTTGTAGGAAGTAGTGGCATCAAGGGTGGTGCTACTCGGTCAAAGATGACCGAAGAGAAGACTTCTCCCCCCTGCATTCTTTTCTATTTTTCCCTACCTCTCTATGTTGTGGCCGTATATTTAATGTGTGGCCTCCGCTTTTTGTCTATTGTGAGCCTGCTTTTATAGCGTCCGACTCTACACTTCAAAACAGGAAATATGAATATGCCAAAGAAAGCGACCTACCGATTTCCCTCTTTTTTGAGGTTCCGTCCTCTTTTTCTTTCCTTTGTATGCATTGCGGATCCATGTGTCCTCATTGAAGAATATTTTTTTTTAAACATTCCTTCCCATCAGCTAATCCTTTCTTGCCTTTTTCTGATGTCTTTGTCCACACGTTTACATTCACAGGATCAACAAGAAATTCTTTTTCCCATTGGATCGTCCATTGATTTTATTATTTTTAAAAACTCATCAAAGATTGATCGAACGTAGCCAAAAGTCCTTGATCGTAATAAAATTTTTCTAGATTCCTAATCTCACAAAAATGAGCTCACTCCTTCCCACGCTTGCCCTTAATGAGGATATATGAATAGGTTGCATAAGTATACAAAAAATCCATCGTCATATTATTGAAAGTATCAAATCACCGGTCCTCATAATTTTTTTTTTTTGTCATCAGAGAATAATAGGCTTGTGCCAATCCCTCTCTATGTGGGCTTAGTCCAACTCATCAAATTAAAGGTCAAACCATCAATTCGAACACATATGTCACCAATCCAATCCAAATGCAATAATAATCAATGCTCCTAAAACTATATGATGCGCAATTTAATTCTATTTTTTTGTTTTAGGGGTTACAAATTAACCCCTAATTTTTCTATGCAATAAATAGATGATTAGGTTGCCAAAATTTAGATGTCAACAAAAAGAATGCATATACAAAAATGCTTTTAAGTAAATGGTGCCATCCATGCTATCTTTGTCTTTGGATTTTTTTTTTTTTAGGTACCTTATATTTTGAGATACTTTTAAGAATCTATGTATTTGATGACTCTATCAATGGATTTACTAGCAATCCAAACAATGCCATTTATATGTACATATTAGAAAGTTCAACTCAAAAAATAAAAATAGATGGAATTAGATCACATGTATATAAAGAGCATATGTACCCCGTTATCAAGCAATAACGGACATTTTCAACAATGTGAAACCAGTAGCTAGCTGTAAATCATCAATTGTACTAGCTTTTAAGAGGGGATGTGGAAGTTTAATTTGGTAGTAGGGTGGAGAGTTTGATCATTTTCTCCTGAATTTGGTAGCTACGTAAACTATGTTACACTTAAAAAAAAAAAAAAACTCGCCATTTTCAAAACCGTTGACTCGGGATAGTCATTTTGACAATAGTCTAATTATTCAAATCAAAACCTTGTTGCTTTTACTTCGATATATATACTGCAAAAATAACCGATCTGCCAAGGAAAAATGACCCGAACCTACAACCATAGTTATTAGATTTACTGGGTGAGAATGGAATTGTCACTCGGACACACATTCTAAGTCGAAAAAAGAAAGGGGAAATTCTTATTTTATTTGGAAGGACCAAACCACTGCTTGTCGACAACATGAGACAATGGTGTCTCTCCATCAAATTACGCAAAACTTCTTTTCTTTTCTTTTTTTCCTATTTTCCCTTGCTAGCCTTTGCGATGGTCGGCAGAGGTCATTAGTTACCGGCGAGAGCGAGGGCCAACAAGGCTCGTGGAGCATGTCCATTCAACCCACTATGTCCTCCACATGCCACTTTGTGGATCATGTCAAGTTGAAAAGACAAACGGTGCGGATCTAGGAGAACTGCTAGTCCTTGGCTTGTATTCGGGAGGAAAGATCATTACTCTCTCTTTCCTTTGAAATAATTGACAATAAGTAAAAATAGACCAACAGATGTCCCTCACATGGCTATCATTCTCTCAACCCGAAGAACAAAGCCTCAAATTCAAATCAATGTATTAGAGTATCTATAACCCAACAAAATGCATTAAAAATATCCAACACATAAAACTCAATTACCAAAAATTTTCCACTATCAATGCTCTTGTCCTACTTAACACCAACTGAGGGCAAAACATGATAAAAAGAGTTGTATGAGCAACTATCACTCAATGAATAGTAAATATCTATCTATACAGATTGATCACCCACACATGCATGTTTTTCTACATAATATTGGAAACTCATACCCAAGTCCAATATATAGTGTACGTTAAACACCCAAAAAGAGTTATGTCTTATCAACATAACTTTATACGTATTAGAAATACTCATTTTAAATAGACAACATCGAATCATATATTAATGGTCCATTCCATCGATGAAGTCATTACTCTATCTTTAGATTTGTACATGGTTATTTTGGCTTTTATAATTTTTCCAGGTTAATTGTCCTACTTCTATGACTTTCTAAGTTGAAAATCAAGAAAGCAGACCATGTGGTGGGTCTAGGCTCTTAACTAGGTCAGTAAGTTTGGGCTTCAGCAAGACAATGCAACTGCATGGGCCTGCCTAGACCCATCATGCGGGTGATGATGACTTCATAATTAATCCTATCCATCTGAAATTCTTCATATCACGTGAAACCCATATCTCTTTTAACTTATGTACAAACAACAATTTAATAAACTTAATTAATAAGCAAGATTTCAATTGAAATGCACATGATTATTTGTTCAATGAGTCTACAGAGCCTAGTGCGCCACATCAGTTCGTCATTATAGGGATCCAAAAGACTCCAAGCCATTTAAAGGTTGCAAGTAATTTTCAAGTGGCAGATGATCAATCCCCTAATTATGTGCAACATTTCAAACAATTCTTTCGCTAAGTTACATGATTTGTTAAACCTTGCTTAGAAATATGGACATAGCCGGGTTGGGCCTAGTCTCTTGCCTCATCACTAAGGCTCGAGCCATGAAAATGGAAGGACAAGTCAATAACATGGTGGAAAATTCAGTCCTAGACACGCAAGATTAGGCCTCACATTATTGAAGCCGGTAGGTAGCAATGCCTTTAGGGAAAAAGGACCAGCCAAGAAGACTCGCGAAGGAAAAGCAATCCACCAAAGTCAAAGAAGGCTTAGCTAGTGATCTGGGTTGATTGAACCAAGAGTATACTAATGTCCCTTGTGCATAAATTGGACTTTTTCCTAAGACTAAAATGTGAAAATATATAATAAGAAATATATATAGGGGTTTGGAAAGATTTAAATTCGAAATTCCATGCTCTTATTCCATGTAAAATTTTGTGGGACCATTAACAATTGTTCTAAAAAATTAAAACATCTAAAGGTATGGTTTGGTATTTAAATAATCTAATTGAATCACACTTTCAATTGAATCAAGAAAGATGTTCCAAAATTTTACAGTATGAAAGGAGTTGTTCTGAAGTTTATATTATCTTTCATGAAAAACATCAACATATTTACCCCGATACTAAAAATTAGAGAGGCTTAATCCTTTAGAGGTGAGATAATGAGGACTCCATTTGTGATGCTTAACATAAATGGGGTCATATCTCTCATAAAAGGGATCCTCCTCCCACCTCTTGAGGCTAAAGAGGCAATTTCGAAAAATTTGTGGGGAAAATTACCAAAAAATTCCTCAACATAATGTATTATTGTCAATTCAGTCTTAATTTTTTTAATTTGATCAATATAATCATAAGCTTTTGGAAAATTTGCAATTCAATTAATCCAGCCAATTTTTATCCAAAATTAATATTGTGGATGCCAGGCATCTTATGTGGCATTGCCGATGTTGATGTGAATTTTGTTAAATTATTTATTTTCTATTTTTTCATCGTTAAGGGCTGGCAAGGGGCCATTGGTCATCGGCTAAGCCTCAATGACCCCTTCTAGCCACTAGGCAAGGACTTGTGAGCCCTCACTGATCGCTATAGATGATCGCGGCCCTTGCCCGAGTTTCACTGTGGATGTCAATAGGGGTGAGCAGCGGTCTAGGGTTGACCCTGGACCGACCTTGGACTGGCCCAACCCTACTGGTCTTGGTCCGATTCTCAAGGGGATTGGGTCGGTCCTTGATCCTGAAATTCCAAGACCAACACTGTACGGGTTGGTCATCGGTCCTAAGAGTTTTGGATCGGTCCAACCCTGGGCCAACCTTGTATATTATATTATATTATATTATATTATATTATTTATAATTATTTTATATATTCAAACCTAAGTAAAATATCTGTTATATTATATTATATTGAGATTTTCTGTCAATAGTACTAATAGTAATTTCAATTTAAAACTTTTGTTGAGTATTAATTATGTGTCGTTTATTTTGTTTTTAGGTGTTTAGAAGTTCAAGTGAATTAACGAGATGTGAGTTATATATTCATGGTTTATATTAAGTATTTTGAACTTTTTATGATTTAATTGTATTTTACTAATGAATTTTAGCTGCACTTTGCTTTTCAATTTGTATCAAATGGTAGAAGTTTTTGAAGAGTAGAGTAGTACGCAATCGCTATGGTGATTTGCTAGTCAAGTGATGTGAAGCTCATTTTTTGGTTGAGTGGACTCTACATGATCAAATGTAGGAAAACACTTTTGCATATAGTGTTATGAATATTAAAGATAGATGATTTACAAGAACTTTCCATCTTATCTCATATCTCAACAAGCGGTTAGCAGGTACAAAATTTCTATTATTGTGTCATCTTAAATTTGCTAAATATGTATTGGTATTTATAGTTTAGTTGCACAATGCCGCATTGTCAATAAATGTGTAATTTGAATTTGTAGATTTGCTTTTTTAGGGAATATAAAATATAAGACGAAAAAAATTATCGATCGGTCCCGGGTTAACCCTAGAACCGGACCGAACCCATTGGGTCGGTTCGGTCCTTGGTCCCAGGCTCAATAGGGTTGGTCCTCGGTCCTAAAAATCGAGAACCGACACTATACAGGTTGGTTCTAGGGTTAGGGGGTGGCTCTAATCAACCCGAACCATGTTCACCCCTAGATGTCAAGGACTATAAGTCCTTACTAGTCACAAGCCCTCCCTAAACACTAAGTGTGTGACCGGCAAGAGCCAGGAGCCCTCACCAACCATTGGGCAAGCTGGAATTCCTCAATAGTCATAGTGAGGCTTGCGGCCCTTGCTGGTCACGCACCTAGTGGCTAGGGAGGACTTGTGACTAGCAAGGACTCGCAATTCTTGCCCAATGCCCAACAATGGCTTATGGAAGAATTTACACAAGTGTAATAAATTTAAGACTTTTTTTTGGCTAAAATTTGGGTGTTTAGTCGAGTTTGACTAAAGGATAAAGATTGCCCGTGAAACTTTCACGATGGATTATGACAATGAGACCGCAATAACAAGCTTGCTAACCACATATGAAAGATGCTTAAGTTGTGAACTTTTCATGATTGAGGATGTGTTTCACTTTGCAAGATACATTAATGAGTTTCCAAGGCAAATGACACTTTAATTCTCACATCAAACTATGCAAACATGTAGATGACAAATTGGGGCAGTTTATTGTTTTTAACACCTTATTTGACTCCGGGGACTTACGAGGGAATACTCGGAGGAACAAGGAGTCTTGCGACCTTTTACAATCCTTCATGACGCCAGAGTTTGATCAACTCCAAAGTGTAATCAAACTCTGGCTCACCTGGAAAGGCATTCTTATTGGCCCAGGATAGAAGCAGATGTCCAAGGGTGATGGGTTGTGTGTGCTCTATGCAGCACGTCGAAGCCGTCCAAGAGGAAGTTGGGGCTTTATCAGCCCAATACCTTCCTGGCTATGGGAAAAGCATAACCATAGATTTCGTAGGACGATTACTCTATTTCTTTAAGGGAAGGAATACCTGCATTTTTGTTGTTGTCGACTTTTCAAATTTAGTAAGATGGCAACTTTGTACTAGGTCGTCGATGCGCTGGCAAGTTCTGCTAAAAAATGTAGTATTCTACTGATGTCTAAGAAGAATATGCTGGAATCTTCAATCATCCTTCATCAGGCGCTTTGCTTTCTCTCATTTGCCTTCTATAAATACCCTTGTGACCTTTTAACGGGAGCAAATGGAGAGGAGCACAGCTGACCCGCACCCTGTGTTTTTCAAAAGGCTAATCAAAGTAAAAGCTTGTATTGCGCATGTCTTTATATGTTAGAGAAGCAATTTTTTTTAGCCCACCAATTTGGCCATACATGCAAAATAAGTCGCAAATGAAGATGGGATAATTGGTATAGGTAGTCAGAACGAACTTTCATTCCTTCTTCCAATAAACCAAACCCACGCATAGGTGGTATAGGCGGTCCGAACTAACTTGTATTCCTTCTTCAAGTAAACTAAACCAATAATTGGGGTAGTGGTCGCAACTACCTCTTATTCCAATGAACCAAGCCAAGAATGACGGGGAATCTGCACTTCTTATGTATATTCCTAATAGGATGACTTAATATATCAACAGTCACTATAGTATATGTATCCATGGAGGCCACTATTATCATGGTATGAGCTTTTAAAATTAAAATAATAATAATAATTCAGTATATGTCTTATGCTATTTGATAACTTTGTCAAATATGATGTCGACGATGATTGCACTCGCTTAAATTCAATTCAATCGAATCATGTGTCTGGATTAGCCTGCTATTCTACTACGTCTCTATCAAATATATGATTGCCAACATTGTGAAAGAGAATTTTATTGCAAGACTAATGAATGTCCCGTTGAATATGTTGAGAAGACCTCTATCATCAACAAGGTCTACTTAATATGATGTCTATTTCACTTCAAGAAGAGTGAATGTGTGATGGTTGTGACACATATCAATGAATTCCATATCATCGTTAGTCAATTGAGTTTAGTTGAAATTGACTTTAGTGATGAGGTATGTGTTTTGACTCTATCCTCCTTATTATCAGATAGTTGGAATACTATTGTTATTGCTTTTAGTAATCCCTCCGGGGTCTAAAAGCATGACGTCTGATGAATTCTATGATTTGATTCTAAATGAGGACATTCAAAAAGAGAATTTCTCCAAGCTATGTTTACTAGTTTAATAGTTGAAAGTAGAGGAAGAATTAGTACTTGTGTTAGCAGGAGTAGCGTGAATGTGAATAGACGCATCTAGACTATGGTAGGTGTCATTGTTTCATGTAATAATATCACAGGGTGTATCTTAAAAGGGATTGCCTTAAACTAAAGAACAATAAAGGTAAAGGAATTGAAGTTGAGTCTACTGACCATATTGCTTCAATAAATAATAATTACTCAAACGGTGCTAATTATGTCTCATTTGGCATTGAGGATTTGTCATTTGTAGAGAAATAATGGATTTTGATTGCTCATTTTATAGTACACCAAATAGAACCTAGTTTATTACCTCGTAGTGCATGAATAGTAAAGTGTAGTTGGGGCACAATGTGAGTGAGATGTTGTGCATTTTGGCAACACAGAATTAAAATGCATGATGGTATCATGAGAGCATTGACTTGAGTGGGGCATGTTCTAGAGTTGAGGAATAACTCAATTTCTTTAAGTGCCCTAGGTTCAGCTGGATGTTGGTATTCCATAAAGTAGAGTTTTGAAAATTGTTTAAAGTGCCTTGATAATAATGTGAGGAATCTAGCATAGTGACCTATATTAGTTTCAACTTGGGAGAGATTGGCGGATTTCATCGAGGAAACGTCAGATGCATCTATTCAAGAGTTTGAACTATGGCAAATGTGTTCAAGGTACGAAAGAGAGAGAAGCTTAAAGATTCTAAGTGAAAGGAATCTGTTGTGATGTTAAGTGGCTAGGATTGAATATATGTAGGTGTTGTAACTTGAGCAAACATCAAAAAGTGTAGTTTGGTGCCACTGTTGGAGAAACCACAAAAATTGCAGAGGTGGTTCCTTGGATGTTCACAAGTTGTCACAATTTCCATTGAGGAGAATTGCTAGGTTTATGGTAATAGTTGCGGATGACTACTTAAGGAGGATTTGTGTGTTCATGTTGATTTACAAGTTTAATGTTGCCATCCAAATCAAGTTGTTAAGATCTTTGATTGAAACTGAAACTAATAAGATGATCAATGATATGTGGAATGCTAGTAGCCTAAAATTCTACTTAGAACTATTAAATGAATTCTGCAAGGAGGAGGGCATGGTGAGATACTACACTAGTCCTAGTGAATCACAAAAAATTGCCGAGTTAATGAGTAGATTTGTGTTAAGAATCGGCCTATAAAATGCTCTCTAGCACTAATATGGTTAAGAAACTTCTAGTGGATGTGCTTAGTGTAATGAACTGTATGGTGAATAGATTATCATTAAGTGCGATTGGATGTTCTACTCTTGAGAAAGTCGTCAATAAACATTGTTGATTATTCTATTTTTAGAGTATTTGGTTGCTGAATTTATGTTCAAGTTAATGGAAAGCTTGATGAAATGGTAAGAAAATGCATATTCCTGGCTATGCACAAGGTGAGTCCTATTGGTTGCAATGTCCCGACTTAAATTCAACTGCTTTCAGTAGAAAAGTTATATTTGACGAGTCTCCGGTACTTGTAGGTAAGAGTGGTTATGAAAGTATTTATACAAATCTAGACATTGTTAAGCTCAAGGTAGAGTTTTATAGTAGCAACTGAAATTCTTGAGGTAACAAGTGCTAGCGCTATAGTGGACATGGACTTTTCTTGTAGTGAGATGGAGCTTGTAAAATCAATGGTTGTTGTAACTATTGAGTTTGATAAGGTGGGAGTTCAACCTCGGGACGAGTATGGATTCAGCACTGATTTTGCTTTATTAGTGATGGAACCGAGTGAAGTGTCAAAAACTGCAACCGGGTTGGCGTTCCCATGAGATCTATGGTCGTGGTGAAATTCAAGACAAAGTTAGTAGAAGTATGTGGCAGTTGAGCCTATAAGGGTCAGTGGGAGAGTAGTGGCGATGAATTAAAATTCCAGTAAAGCAATTGTAACTTATGCTGTGGAGGTGGAGATTTGTTAGAACTACATCTCAAGTTGGAGCCCATGAGCGAAATTCAGTCCGAACGGAAGTGGATTACAGTCAGTGAGAAAAGAAAAGTCCAACTTGGAGTTTATAGTAAGCCATGTAAAGTCGATTCGGAAAACACACCAATTTCCTAATCCATGCAGAGATGGCTCAAGAAAGTTTTTTTTTTTTTTAAGTTTTAAATTAATTCTTTCTAAGACGTGGTATTTTCATGTCATTGATGCAGAATGTGGTCTCCTGCTTGGTGGCTTCCATTGGATCTCATGGCGAATTTGCATCAGTTTTAAGGGTGGATAGTGAATTGCATCCATGGAAGAACGAGCGTGTCTTTGAAGCCAATAAATACTATGATAAGATTTATAATTTTTTATTTTTTTTGCGAAATTAAAGATTCTTTCCCAGGAAATTTTGAGGGCCAAACATTGAGTTATTCGGTGTAATTAAAGGATGAAAAACATTAAGAGTGTTAAAGTGATTTGATTGTGATTGTAATCCACATTCCATGCGTTTCTCTTTGCAGAGTAGGTCACACCGTCCAAACTACGTAAGTCTTATATCTGATTTACTTTCATGTTTTATATATTATTGTGTTCGACCACTTAGTTTGGCAAATACTCAATGATCGGTTCATCCAATATGAGTTCCATATAGTGCGCGAAGCATTAAAGCTTATAAACGACAGAGTCACCCATGTTTACCCCTCAAATCCAAGTACATGGGCAACTAATTGTCGAAACCAAATTAGATGCAAAAACAATAATCAAAGGACCGGAATCGCATGGGGAAAATGATAGTTTTAAGGAGCAAAACCTCTTTTCTTTTGTAGTACGGGAATGTGTTTTGTTGTAGTTCTTTTAGTAATGAAAGGTTAAAAAGGTGCAACTTTTTTCCATAAAGCACCATGGCCACCATGTGCAGACCTCTAACGTTGGAGATGATATGCTGTAGACGTCATGAGTTCGACGCATGTTTTTTCTAACGTTAAACATCAAGTGACTTGAAATAATACTATGAACCTTTATAGTTCTGTCTTTATCCTCTATTGAACTTACGTAGGAACCTTTACATTTCACTATTTAGAGGAGGTGCACTGGCTCAGAAGGCAATTCACCTCGTTAGCTCAAGAAAGATGGCAGAGCAGGTGCGTTATCCGCCTTCACTTTAGCTTGCCTCTCTCTTATTACTAGCCTATGACTATGACTTGCTACGAATATAGCTAACTTTGTTGTGCTTGCTGGCAATACGGAAGGTCACGATGATGGCGATCAAGGTGGATCTTCAGTGCAGTCAATGTTACAAGAAGATCCAGAAAATTCTGTGTGAGATCCCCCGTGAGTTCCCCCGCCTTCGCCTTATAACCCTTATAGTATCGAAACTCGTGCTGATAATTCAGAAAATTCGAATAACGTTCCCTCGGCTTTGCCTCCCCTTTCCTCTCTCTCGAAAGTGCGTGCATCAGTTCTTTTGTGCAGTACATCTTTCCTTACTATGTATGATGAAAAACAAGATGTGCTCGTGGGACATGGAGTTATCAAAACTTTGTGAATGCAGAAGTAAGAGACCGAATCTTCAACGAGAAACAAAACAAAGTGATGATCACAGCGGTGTGTTGCGACCCCGAGAAGATCCGACAGAAGATATGTCGCAAGGGAGGAGAGATCATTCTAGGCATCGACATAATACCCCCCAAGCCAGACAAAGAGGTCCCAAAACAGAAGCCACGTAAGAAGGAGCCATCCACTCAAATGGATCAATCCCCTCCACCGACACCACGAAAACAAAATCCTCCTCCCGTTCCTCCTCCACCGGTGATAGGTTACCCGGTGCCTGTGATGGCCGGGGCGTATGTTTGTCTCCCGTGTCATAATCAGGGGTGTGGTTGGTTCTGTCCATGTTACTGTCACTGCGGGAGGCCATCATGGCAGATGTGCCATGATGGGTGTGGGAAACCGGCCCACGAGTGCAGATGCAGGAGGCCACCACCGATGTGCCATGATGGGTGCGGGAAACTAGCCCACGAGTGCAGATGCAGGAGGCCGCCACCGATGTGCCATCATGGGTGCGGGAAACAGGCCCACGAGTGCAGATGCAGGAGGCCGCCACCGATGTGCCTTGATGGGTGCGGGAAACCGGCCCATGAGTGCAGATGCAGGAGGCCACCGATGTGCCCTGATGGGTGTGGTAGGCCGTCCCACGAGTGTGGATGCTGGAGACCTAGTTACCCGAGGTGCTGCGACCGATGCTATGATGGAAGCGCCTCTTCATCATGGATGCCGCATCGTTGCGATCATTGAAGGCACTGGCGTGCGGCAATGCCGGGTACGAGTGCGGAAGTTCCTAGTCATTTGTGGAAGCCAAGTTTCGTGGTACTTGTTGAAACATGGTTTTCATTTCCATAGATTGAAAATTTCTGTTAAATAATTATGTGAACCTTCCGCTCACATGATACTCCGTTTAATATTCCAATAAATATCAACCATCGGTTCATGAGAACGATGTTTTATTGCTAGTAAAGATTTGTGGAGTCACCGAGAGGAGCATGGTTCGGATGGAGTATCTTCACAATAGATATATGCAACTCTGTGACATCTTGTTTATCTTGTACATACGTGTATTACCTATTATCATGTGTGCTTGTCTTTAATGTTTTTCTCCAGATAATTACATAAATGGTCTATAAACTTTGGCTTACTGTACAACGTCATCTCTTGACTTTTAATTTGTTCTAAGTAATCTTTAACTATTGGAAAATATTTAATCTAATTCTTAAACTATATGAAAATATTCAACATTTTCCGTTCATTAATTTAAATTAAAGAAACCTATTGATGTGGTTTCCAATCCAATAAGTTTGAATGGTGGGGAAAAAAGTTACACATAGATTACAATGTAAGAATTTCATTTCAAATTAGGATATAATAATCCACATGATCAAGTAAAGATAAACTTGTTCACACCCCAATTTTATTTTTCCTGTTTTAAAGTAAATGGATAAAAAGATAGACAGCTCATCATTTTTAAACATCCAATTAACCATGTAATAATTTAAGTCACCAAATAATATCTAATTAATCATTAAAGCAAAATAAATAATTACATTGAACATATACCAATAGTTTAGGGATTACATTAAACAAATTAAAACTTTAGAAATGACATTGCACATTAAGCTAAAGTTCAAAAATCATTTTTGCCATTTTTCTGCTTATTTGATACTCCTAATATTCGGTTATGGGGCATTTTTGCCGAAATGGCCAATCTAGATGATATTAGATACTCCTGGAATATTCTTTTTTTGTCCTTTTATACTTCGGAATCCATAAGAACCATCCATTACACATGAATAGGACGGGAGGATCTGGACAAATGTCTAGCAAATAACAATATCAACAATTGGAAAACATTTTCCGTTTGAAATATTTGATAAATGAAAGGCATTATCATTATCCATAACATTTTTATGTCTAAATATTTTGTGAACAATGAAAATATTTTTCATTCATTTATTTTTTTTAAAGATACAAGTAATCATTTAATATATATATATGTATATATATATATATATATATATTTTAATCATTCAGTTTTTGTGAAACAAACACACTAGTTTCACTTTCAATCACATCCTTCCGTTGGCTTTCCCACCAAGAAAAAAGTTGCACAAATGAAAATACATAGGCTAAAAATGACATTACATGTACAAGATAAGGCCATCTGGTGATCAATATCATTTAGTTCATGGGCCCTTGAGTAGATGCCCACATTGAACACTAGAGATCGATTCCTACCGCTTTGCTTAATATTAATGCATGAATAGATTTGAATCGCCAAAGAAAACCCGACTTATGCAAAATGTCCTCATTGTTGGCAACCAATTATGTACAAACATGTTTATGAAGGATGAAAGTATTTTTCATGAATTCATTTTTATAAGTAATACAACCAATCATTTTTTGAGAAAATGTTATTTTAAATTATCCATTTTCTACGAAATAAACAAACAGTTTATTATCTTATTTTTGTGACAAGAAAGTGAACCGTGTGTTGGGTGCAGGCTCTTAACTAAGCCAGTAAGTTTGGGCTTGGGCACGACAACGCAACTGTTTGGGCCCAAGTGCACCTGCTCAAGCCCGCCTGGGCCCGTCGTGGGGTGTGTTGAAATCTTCATGGCATGTGAAGCCGACACCTTTTTTTTCTAATTAATCTATGAACTACAATTGAATGCACTCGATCATTAAGCAAGATTTCAATCGAAACACACATTATTATCCCGTGATGAGTTCGCGGGGTGTAGTACGCCATGTCAGTTCATCACTCTAGGGATCCAAAAGACTTCGTACCATTAAAGGTGGGAAGTATCTTTCGTGTCAGAGATACTGAATTTCCTACTTATCTGCAACATTATGAATGATTCTTTCATCAAATGTGTTAAGACGTGCCTCTAACATGCAGGTATAGGATGGTGGAGATAGTCGGGTCAGGCCTAATCTCTTGCCGCATCGCTTGGGCTCGAGCCATGAAGATGAGAAGAGACAAGTCCAAGACATAATTGGCAAGTTTGGGCCTCGTGTTCTTGAAAGGCTGTAGCAGAAGAAGACTTGCAAAGCGAAGCAATCTAACTAAGTCAAAGAAAGGTAGCCAGTGAACAGGAGTTGATTGAACCGAGTGTTTACCACTTCCCTTCATGTATAAGTTGGACTTTAACTCAATATATTATAGGACGGGTAAGTAAGAATATCGAATTATCCAAATGTAAGATCTCTTACACTGATATTACATAAAATTTTGTACAACCTCTATCAACTGTTCTAAAAATTTAATTGTAAAAAAAAGACGAGGTTTAATATTTAAGTTTTCTAATAGAATCACGTAAAGTATAAAGGTAGTTGTTTCTAAAAATTTGTTTTTACCTTTCTCAAAATTAGAGAGGCTTAATCCCCCAGGTGAGAGAATGAGGACTCCATTTGTGATTCCATTTATATATGTGTGTGTGTATATATTTGTTCTTTCGATTGGTCAGAATTTTTACGCTCTGCCCCCATTTTGTCATCCAACCTGTTTGCATAGTTTGATGTGAGAAACCAAATCTCATTTTCCTTGGAAACTCATTAAGGTATCTTGCAAAGTGAAACCCATCCTCAATCATGAGAAGTTTACAACTTAAGCGCCTTTCATTAATGGCTAGGAAGATCATGTTATTTTGGTCCTTTGGAAATAATTTTGTTTTTCAAAGTTTCATGGGCATTCTTTATACTTTTGTGAAGTGAATAAAGTTGTTTGCAAAGAAAAGAAAGGCCGACCACGGCTGTAGATGTTCTACCCATATCCTTTTTTCTTTTTTTTTTTAAAGTATTCCAACCGTCTTATTGGACTCCGGAGACTTTTCGCCAAAGTAATCGAAGAGACAAGGTGTCTTGCCGTCCTTCATGAAATTAGATTTGATCAACTCCAAAGTTTGATCGATATCTGGCTCACTTGGAAAGCCATTCTTATTGGCTCGGGATAGAAGCAGATGTCCACGATGATGGGGGTGGTGTGTGCTCTGCGCAGCACGTAAAAGCCGCCCAAGGGGAAGTTGGGGCAGCATCAGCCCAATGTCAGAATTGGGAATAATTGCGTTTTTGTCGTAGTCGACTTTTCGGATTAAGTAAGAAGGCTATTTTGTACTAGCTCGATGCACCGGCCAATTCCGCAAATCAAATGTAGGGTTTCCCGGCTGTCTTTGTAAAAAAAAAAAATATGCTGCAATCTTCAATCATCGTTCATCGAGCGCTTTCGCTTTCTCTCATCTGCCTTCTATGTATGCCTTTGTGGTCGTTAACGGGAGCAAATGAAGAGGAGCACAGCACCCCGCACCCTCCATTCTTAAAGGCTAATCAACGTAAGAGCTTGTCAGGGTGTGTAATATTTGTGCACCAGAGGAGCAATTTTTGTTTAAGAGTTGAACCCACCGAATTGGCCACACATGTAAAAATAACTTGCAAATGAAGATGAGACAATCGGTAAAGGTGGTTGGAACTAACTTTGATTCCTTCTATGAATAACCAAGCAAAGAATATGGGGAATAGGTGATCGGATCCAACTTTTATTCCTTCTTCAAATAAACTAAGTAAAAATCAGAGGGAAGGCCGAGTATTCATGGATATTCTAATGAGATGACTTAATCTTTCAGAAGCATTGTAATCCTTTGGGGCTGACCTACCTCTCGGATTAGTGCCATTTGTTTAGAACACTCTAGATTGATATAAATCCATGGAGGCCACTTGTATTACGGAAGGAGTTCTTCTGAAATAAAATTAATGATCATAGGTTGGTGGTGATTATTCCTTTTAATTACTTTATTAAAGATGAAATCCACTATGAATTTGCTCTCTAAGTTCAATTCAATTTATAATCATGTATCTTGATTACCGTATTAGTTTAATATCATGAAAACCCTATATTGATACCAATGTGATAAATTTACTATAAATTAATTTTTTTTACCATAAAAAAATCTCAGACTAGTATTTCTATGACAAATTTACCCTCCGTTAGCTTTTATTAAATTTTGCAGTCAAGTTGCTAAGTTAAATGACACGTGACAATTGACAAGAGAACAATTTGAAGTTTTACCATCTATTTGTCACAAGTGTAGTTTATGACTTTTCATGGTATTAATCAAATTTAACGGAAACTATTAAAGGGTAAAATTATCATAAATATACTAGTTTGGAGTTTTTGGTGATCAAGAAATTGATTTGTGATAAATTTGTGACAGCTGTACCAATTTGGATTTTTCATAACATTAACCATGTTTTATTACATCTAAAATAAAGAATATGATTGAAAGCATCGTTAAAACAGAAGACCATTATGGGATTGATGAATGCTTTGTCAAACATGTTTGAGTAGCCCTCTACCATCAATAAGGATTATATGATACACGTGCTTTCATATAAAGATGGGGGAAGGTGTGTTAATTGTTGAGCATATCAGTAGATTCAATATTGTCATTAGTCACTTGAGTTCAATTAAAATTGAATTTGATGATGATGATGGATGCTTTAATTAGGCTCTTATTGTCTAATGTTTGCAATACTATTGTCATTACTATTAGTAATTCCTCTGGGTTAAGAAGTCTAATGTTTAATGAGGTCACATGTTTTGATTATAGTGAGGACATTCATAGAAGAGAATATGGTGAACTCATGTCTATTGGTTTTGTAGGTGAAAGTAGTGATAAAACTATTGCTCTTGTTAGCAAGAGCAGTGTGAATCTAAAAAGACGTAATTAGTCTAGGACAAAAGTGTTGTCTACTGAAATAGCAGCAAGACAGGGCTTTTTAATAGGGATTGTCTTAACTTGAAAACAAAAAAGGTAAGGAACTTAGATTTGAGTCTACTAATGTTATTATTGCAATAGTTTATAGTAATTCAAATAGCTTATTTGTCATTAAGGATTCCCAATTTGACAAATAGGTTGTGAATTTTGGTTGTTCATGTCACACCTTCCCAAACAAGAACAGTTGGGAAACAATTAAGAGTTTGATGTTGTGGTTGTTGGAGATGTCGAAATCAGAATGCATGACAATATCATGAGGAGAATTATTTGAATGAGGTATGTCCCAAGATCAAGCAGAACCTTTTATGTAAATGCCCATAATTCAACTAGGTTTGGTATACTTCAAAAGGTGGAGTTCTGAAGGTCGACTAAGGTGCCTCAATAATAATGAGAGGAATCAACCATCGTAGTCTATATGAGCTTCAAGAGGAGACAATGGAAAATTTCATGATGAAGACTTGGATGCAATTATTTGAGAGTTTGAAATGTGGAACACATGTTTAGGGTGCAATAGTGAGAGAAACCTAAAGGTTCTAATTGAAAGGATTTTGTTGTGCGGTTGTGTCTAAGAAATCGAATTTATGCCAGTGTTGTCAAACAGGGGAAAGTGAAGTTTAGTGCATTGTTAGAGAAATCATGAAGATTGCAAAGTTGGTTCATTCGAATGTTTGTAGGCTATTGTGGTTTCCTTTATAAAAGAGTGTCCAATTGATGCTAACACTTGTGGACGTTTACTTGAAGAGCACCTGGGTGTTTGTGTTGAGTTACAAGTTTGATGTTATTAGAATTAGACAGTTGAGTGCTTTGATTAAAATGGAAACTAGTAATGAGATCTAAAATGTGCTGACTGACAACAACACAAACTTCAGCTCAATATTTTTGGATAAGAATGGTTATGGCAACATTTATACGAATCTTGATAGTATTCAGCACAATATGGAGTTGCAACCAAAAACTCCTAATGTTCTGAGTGCTAGTGCAATAATCAACACAAATATTCCTTGTAACAAGGTGGAGCTTGTAAAACCAATGAGTTCTGTTATTGCTAAGTTCGACAATATTTGTGATAGAGTAGGTTGTGAAAAATTATCCAATTAGTCCTTGATCTATGTTAATTTAATCATAAATTTTTAAATTTTTTCCATTTAGTCCTAAATTATTGTGTGAAATTTAATGTAATTCTTCCAATTAATTTTCGCTAGAACTCGCTGACATGACAATCTAGTCATCATTGGTCATCCCACATGGCACACCACCATATAAGTGATTTCTAGCAAAAATTGACTAGAAGAACTAGATTGGAGTTTCACATAAAGGTTAATGACTATGTTAGCACAAAATTAAAAATTTTAGGATTGAATTGTCATCCATACAATAAGTTTAGAACTATTTGGACAATTTTTCCAAGGAGGCTGCATTTGAGAATACTTGTGAAATGGCTAAAGATGCAAGCAGACTTGGCATTTTGATGGGGTCCATGATTATGGTAAAATTCAAGCGTGGCTAAGATTAGGAAGATATCTTGCCGGTCGGGCCCAAAAGGGGCTGTGCAAGAGTAGAAGCGATGATTTCAGGTCTGAGAGAAGCGATTGTTATTTGGCTCAAAAGATGGTAGATTTGTCAAATTTACATCTCAAGTTTGAGCTCATGACGAAATCCAACATAAAAGGAAGCGTGTTTAAGTCACGGACGACAAAGGAAAGTCCAATTTGGACTTATTTTAAATCATGTAAGTCATTTTGAAAACACAGCAATTTCACGATGGAGATGGCTCATCAGAATTTCTTTTTGGAAGTATAATATAAATATTCTCCAAGAGGTAGTCTTTGTTTTTATGTCGTTGATAAGCAGAGTGTGATCTCCTGATTGGTGGCATCCATTGCAATTCTTGGTGAATTTCCTTGAGTTTAAGGGCTGAACGTGAATTCCATTAATGAAAGAACGAGCGTGTGCTTAAAGGCAACAAATCTTACGGTAAAAGTTATGAATTCTTTTTTTTTTTTCTGAGATTGATAGATTATTTCTCTAAAAGTTGTGAGGATTAAACATTTTGTAAGTTACTTGCTATAATTAAAGATTGGAAAACAATGAGTGTGAATGACTTGAGTGTGATTGTTACCTTTACTATATCACTTGATTTATAATGAAATCATGTATCTTTTGATAGGATAAAAATACCACAAATGTCATACCTTAATATTTTTTTATCATTTGGGTGTTATCACTTTTAAGAAACGTTCACCCAAGTTTTAAACATCCAACATGGCATGACACTTGTGACGAACATTTGAAAAAATTATGACATTTAAGTGATTAATTAAAAAGTTTATATGATATTCAAGTGAATGGGAAAAAAGTTATAATACTCAAGTGAGTACCATGTATGGAAATTATAGCACTCAAGTAATCGAAAAAACTTATAATTCTTAAGTGAGTGTCGTATGAATATGGCACTTGTGTGTTTTTCCCACCCTTTTTATTATGGAAGTTGTTTATAACGCATCTTTGCCACCAACAGGAAGACCAATAATGTAGTGATTATATGCTGTGGACGTCATTTTCTAATAATCGAAAATGAGACAATTCTACGTACCTTCAAGTTCTTTGTTTTTATCCTCTATTTAACAACCATACCTACCTTCACGTTTCACTATTTAGAGGAGGTGAACTTTGTTCAGACAGCAACCATCTTGTTAGCTCAAGAAATATGGCAGGGAAGGTGCAAAATCCGCCTTCACTTTAGCTTGCCTCTCCACTTCATTGATCTTCTCCCTATCTTCTACTCAATTCTCTATGTTTCTGCTTGGAAGAACATATTATGCATTTCTCTTCATCGATCATTCCTTTAAATATCGAGAGGGCGAGAGCGAGATCTTCATGATCTTCTATTGTAGCTAATGCAATTATATGAAATCTCCCCGACTCCGTGCCTTGCTCTTATTACTAGCTTATGGTCATGAGTTGTTATGAGTTTATTTGGTGTTGTTGTTAAAGTACTGCACATTGCTTTTCTACAGCGTTTAGATGAGCTTTGTATATGATCTCTTTCACTTATAGGCTTAAGCTTTTAGGGTTAACTTTGTAACATAATATCATAACCAAGTTCAATCCTAGTTTATTTCGCATGTACAACTCCTTGTTCATTAAATTCCATGTGCCCCTCCTAATTTGAGCTGTACGTGAGAAGGGGTGTTAATATATTGCATATCGTCCATTCACAGACTTATATGATTTTTATATGCATGTGGTCTCCTTTTAGCTATATGCTTAAGGTTTTTAGATAGGACACTCTAACTTTTTATGCTTGCAATACTACAGCCAACGAAGATGGCAATCAAAGTGGATCTTCAGTGTCATCGCTGTTACAAGAAGATCAAGAAAATTCTGTGTGGGATCCCTCGTGAGTTCGTTGCCTTGGCCTCGGTCAATTATTCAAAATGCGTACCTATCATTTGCTCTAATCGTGTTGACGAAACTTCAATTGATGATCTTTATTACTTTCAGTGATTCTGAGAAGACGAAAGAAATTATTCCGTCCTAGTATTCCTCAAATTTTTGAATAAATTTGAAAAATGTTATTGAATATGTCATGTTCAAAATAATTTCTAGGTCTGATGTGCTCATAATTTCTTGGTACTTTTCCTTTCCTTTCCTCTCTATCAAAAGCATATGCTCATAATTTCTTGGTTCCTTACTATTTCTGATAAGAAACATGAAGTATTTACCATATGGAGTTATGAAAACTTTCTGAACACAGAAGTCCAAGACCAAAACTACGACCACATTGGCGGGTGGCAGTCCCGAGTGCGTCCGACAAAAGATCTTGTGCAAGGGAAGATGTTTCGTTCAAGGCGTCGATATTTTACCTGGAGAGAAAGAGCAAGGGGAAGGCGATAAGGCGGAAAAGGCGGAAAAGGCGGTGAAGGCGGATAAAGGCGGAAAAGGCGGTGAAGGTGGCAAAGGCGGTGAAGGTGGTAAAGGCGGAAAAGGCGGTGAAGGCGGTAAACAGGGTGAAGGTGGTCAAGGGGAAACTGGAAAAGAAGGTACTCGACCAGTGCCAGGTTACCCGCCGGTGTATGTGATGGCCGATGTGAATATTTGTCTTTCCTGTCGTAGTGGGGGTTGTGGTCAGTTCTGTCCCTGCAAGTGTCACTATGGGAGGCTACCGATGTGCCATGATGGGTGCGGGAGGCCAGCCCACGAGTGCGGATGCCGGAGACCCAGTTACCCAGGGTGTTGCGACCGATGCAATGCGGGAAGCGCCTGTTCATCAAGGACGCCACATGGTTATGGTCATGGATGGCCACCGGTTTGCAGCGATCCCTGCTACTCCCAGCGCGATAAATCCTGCCTTCAAATGTAAAGAGAGTTTGGTGATCTTAGTCGAAACAAGGTTTTCATTTCCATGGGTTGTGATTTTCATGATATCTATTGGATTGTGATGTGGATCTTCTATTTCGCATGATACTTCCTTTGATGCCCTAATAAAAATCAACCGTTCACTTATGTAATTGAGGTTTTCATCAATTGTTAAAGCATTGTGAAAAGCCAGTCCAGTCATGTATGCTCCGAAAATCTACAAGTGTGTATCCATCGAAGTACTTAGTAAAATTGTTTAATGTCATTCACATGTTATGATTCACTCCATAAGTCAAGTCACGTTAAAATGCTTGTTTATGAGGTCTATATCTATTGATGGGTACGATTTTTGTTATTAGTAACACCAAGCCACGTGCAATCCAAACTTTAATGTTTTAGCATAAGTACATGGAGGTCCTGATGCAACTGCGACATCAACACCGAAATGATAAAGCAAAAACCACATACTAGGTTTTGAATTCGACATCTAATATTAAAAAAATCGATAGGAAGAAACTTCAAAGACCAGGATGCAATCATCAGTACGGGGCATCACATTTGATTACAATTTGAGATAACTTCTTGGGTCAGGCTTAGAAGAAGTAGCTCATTGAAGACCCAAATAACTATAAAGAGAATCGGACATGCTTTTGTACGGTCTAAGGAGGCGGATTAAGAGTTCAACCTAACCGACCTATATTGGTGTTGGTACAAGCAGTTCGAGTTATTGATGCAACTGCAACAATCGATGCTGAGATGATGAAGCAAGAACCACATAATAGGTTTTAAAATCAAAATCTAACATTGAAATTGATACGAAGAAACACCTAAACCCAAGTTGTAATCATTCGGGTCACACTCAAACAATTGAGATTGTATGTCATTTGGAAGTACATCTCAATTTTTCCATCATCCATGTTATAAGCATTAATCCTGGAGCACATGAAGTAGATGCTTGCTATTTAAAACTAGGAATTCGGTAAGACTCGGTGGTGGAAGAATTGTCAAAAAAAGTCTTAAACTTATTGTATGACCAGTAAATCAATCATCAATTTTTCAATTTCATTAATTTAGGCCGAAACCTGCATTCCAATATAATACCTTTGAGTTTTTTTTTTTTTTTTGCCATAAATCGTTGAAATGGCAATTTAGTAAGGAGCCATCTCACATGGTACAGCTAGCATTGATATAAAAAAAAAATGAATTTTTTTAAAAATCATCTACATTAGCATTGCATTGTTACTTAGGATGGTCCACACTGACTAAATTATTCAGCAGTTTTCAATTATTAGCTGGAAGGACTAAAGGTTTAAGATTAAATTAGCCCAATTAAAGATTTTAGGATTGAATTATATACAATAGTTTAGAACTTTTCAACAATTTTCCACGGAAAATGAAGAACAGTTCAAGAAGACGAATGCGTTCCCCAGGCTTCACGTCTGAGTCCGTTCTTCCAGCTGTTCGCCGTCTGAGTGTCCCTCTCCAGATCCACCTCGAAGACCTCGGATTCTTTTGAGGAATTGACCCAATTTACCACCGATAATTGTCCAAACCACCAGCAACGAGCCACAACATCCCACGAGATATGAGCAGCCGTTGAACTCCTCCGTGAGGAACCCGTTCTCGAGTTCCAGCCACGCTTCTGCAGGATATATTCCCCTCGGCATCACGAGTTACTATCAGCTTGAATGCCTCTATGGCCACGAATCGCCCTTTGTAATGCATCAGTTCTAGACGTTGGACTTACAACCAGGGTCACAGGCCGCTTCCCTCCACACATGTCCTCCGGATAGGTGGAATGTGAGTATCGGCTGATGACGATAGAAGGGCATAGAGATCGTGACGGTGTCCTTCGAGGATGAGGATGGGCTCGAGGATGCTGCGAGGCTTCGGTTCGGGACCTGCATAGAACTGCTTGAACTCAGGGAGGTCGATGCTGACGCGGGAATTGGGATTGACCCTAATTTGCCGGTGATATGCGCTCAACAAAAGCAATATCCATCTGAGCAAATGTTATGTGAAGTTAAATTCCTGAGTCAAGGGGCTTGTCTCGTCGTGCCGTACTCCTCTTTGGCAGGGCGGACCACCATGAAGCGTACTCATCTATGGCAAACCATGGAGCGACCGGCAGTAGGGCGGCCTAATCCGCGGTTCCTCTACCTCTCCGACTCATCAGGGTCTCTTAGGAGCAAGGGAAGAAAACTCTTCGTAGGGTTTCCTTGGCCAGTGATCCCTTTCTTCCTTTCCGGTGTAGATCCACACCCTTTCAACAGATCGTTCACAAAGCTTATCCCATCTTAATCCGAAGGGAATCTTGAGGTCGAACCTTTCTAATAAAAACAATGAAACTCGATGTTTGTCATCCTTACTCTATTAGAATTAAGATCAACTGGTCCACACACATTGCTTATGTACAAAAAATCAACAATCGCAAGATGGATTTTGTTCACGGCACTTCTTAAGTAATCATCCAAGGAAAGACTGTAATTTTCAAGTTTCAATGCATTGCCTCCCTTGTATTATACTTAAATTGATACATTGAAAATCAACAAATTCATTATTAAGTATATTTAAGAAGTGCATTGGGGCACACGTTAAAAAGACCTTCAAAAGGTTTGTCATGTGTCAAAATCACCTTATCACGAAAGGCTTGAGTCAAATAAATTATTGACATGAATTATACACATATTTGTAAAGGTAACATAAACATTTCAAGATTTGAATTTCTTTTGATGAAGTTCTTTATACATAGAAAAATGCAAATTTTAAAATTGAAATGCATGAGAGATAAAATAAAATTATTAATTTACCTACTTTTGATAGAATATTTATAAAATATCTAATTGAGAATGATTTAGGAGGGTAATATTGTGCTATTTTTAAAAGTAGGAGATCTCTTTACTTTATATATTAGTATAGATAAATATTAAAGTAAGTTTCACGCGGTGAGATATTATTGGTACTTGGTGCCACTAACAACTTATATGGACACATGACATGCCAATGAAAAAAGTAGGTTGTATGCTGTTGGTGACCATAATTGTTCGTAAGGATAAGCATCACATCTGGTTCAATCTGCAAATTGGACCAAACTAGCATGAATCAACCAGTTTTAGGAGGAATTGGTCTAGTTCCCAGTTTCACAAGCTAGAGCTAACCCATGACCAGTTGATTGCCAATTCCAAGTTCAAAACCTAATTCTACCCAGGAATCAGCTCAACCAATCCTATTCCTAGCTAAACCAATTCTAAACAAGTTTGGAAGTATCTTTTAAAGAAAACAAAATTATTTTTGCATCCACGAATTGAATCGATAATTACTCGATCCAAATATGTTCTTATATTGATACAGCGGCATTGCCTAGGCAATAACATGGCAGTGATAGTGGCTACATGTAATAGATTGGTGTTGATAGGCTGGCTTCCATGGTAGTGATTGGAGTTATGTCTATAACATAGCTACAAGGGGAGGAGAAAGGGGACAAAAAAAAAAAAAAAAAAAAGCAATGCTATTTCCACTTCTTATATGACTAATTTCACCTAATTGTTATCAAAGAAATAAAATTACCCTCAATCATTTAATTGCAATTTCAAGTGGAGGTCTCAAATTTATTTACTTTCTTTTTTATTTATTTTATTTTTATATAGAATTTAGTTGCCAAAAAGATAAAATTCTTATATGTTTTTTTAATTGTTAGATCTTACTTCCATAAAAATTATTTTTGTCAAAAAGACAAAATTTCAAGATACCTAGCATCTTTTTTTCTTTTTTTTTTTTTTTTATTCATGGATATATAATGAATAATGAGGAAGTATTCAGATCCGTTAATGTCATTATAAACAACTTTTCACTTAAAATTTTCAATGTAATACTTTTAACTATTTTTTTGCTAGAAATCATTGAAATGGCAGTTCCGTCAGCTGCATCTTATGTGGCATAGTCATCATTGAAGAAGATGATTTTTTAATTTTCTTTTTAAAATCATCCACCTTAGATTGACCGTGCCACTTAGGATAGCTAACATTGATTAAACTGTTTAACAATTTTTGGTTATTAGCCGAAAGGACTAAAAGTTTAGGATTAAATTAATTAAAAAAGTGTAAGATTGAATTACATACAATAGTTTAGAACTATTGAACAATTTTCCATGGAAAATGAAGAACAGTTCAAAAAGATGAATGCGTTCCCCAAGCTTCACCTTGTCTGAGTGCCCCTCTCCAGATCCACCTCCCAGACTTGGATTCCTTTGAGGAATTGACCCAATTTGCCACCAAGGGTTGTCCAAACCACCAACAACGAGCCACAACTTCCCGCGAGATATGAGCAGCCGTCGGACTCCTCCGCAAGGAACCCGTGCTCGAGTTCCAGCCGTGCTTCCACGGGATACGTTCCCCTCGGCATCCTGAGTCATTATCCACTTGAATGCCTCTCTGGCCAAGAACCGCCCTTTGCAATGCATCAGTTCTAGATGTTGGGCTTACAACCAGGATCACACGCCACTTCCATCCGTACATGTCCTCCCGACAGGGCGAATGTGAGTATCGGCCGATGACGATAGAAGGACATAAAGATCGTGATAGTGTACTCCAAGGACGAGGACGGGCTTGAGGTGGGCTTCGGTTTAGGACCTACGTAGAATTGCTTCAACTTGGGCAGTTTGATGCTAACACACAAATTGGGATTGAACATGATGTGCTGGAGACTCAGGCTCGACAAAAGCAATATCCGTCCGAGCAAAGGTTATGTGTGTTGAGAAAACTCCCCGCACATTTTGTTGTTAACAAAGCTGTCCATGAGATTTTAGTAAGTCTGATAATTATCTTGACTTACGTTGATCCAGAATATCAATCAAGCACATATTATAAAGTCTACGTCAGAGAAAATGAGCTTACGTTTAAATCCATATCTTATATTGAAGATAAAAATTGAGAGAATTACTCTCATTCCCATCTGATGAAGTTCAAAACATAGCCAGTTCAGAACATAAAAAGTTCATAACAAAACAATTTGACAAAATGTGACATAAGTCCAAAATGTAAAACAGCTAATTATCTGCTTTGGATTTCACACCAAGAAAGATTTGATTCATTCAATCTTATTTGATTGTCAAATCAATCTTGAGACAAATACTTTCCAAAGAAAAAGGTCTACTTAAGGAAATCAAGATTTTGATTGTATGGGTAATCAAAGTCAAGTGGAGATTCTATGTTTGTCGCTCAACGACCATCAAATCTTCTTAATATAGATCTGTCCAACAAATAAATTGAAAGATAATCCTCTAGAGACTGTCCGATGGTTAGTTTGAAAGTGAAAGAGTATTTAAGGAGAACAAGAAGCTAAGGAGCAAGTAAGACATGAGGCCAAGAATCTATTATTCTAAAGTCCAAATGTATTTTGATCATACATTTTTCTTTCATGAGCTTAAAAGTTTGTGATTATAAGAGAAATACAAAAAGAGTGATGGAGTGAGATAATATGATTTACTACTGAGTGTTATGTACTCAAAGTTGTAATATCTTATTAATCATATAGTGGATATCAACCAGTAAGCTGTCAACATAAAAGAATGGATGTAAGTTTAATTTAAGTCGAACCATTATAAACCTTATGTGTAATGTCTCTTTATGCTTAACTCTTATTTTTTATTGTTATCGTCCATTGAACACTCTTTAGATGCTTCAAAAGTCCGATACTTTGATTAACATATTTTGAACACTATTTCAAAATCCATCCCTTATTGAGACTTTAATCTTGATTCATTCTATTCCACTTTAAATTGTCAAGATTTTGCTTATTTACTTATTCACCCCATTCTAAGTGATACTTTGCAGGTTATCCTCAATGTGAAGCTAGGTTGCTGAGTTGAGGAGCTAGCGTCCTCGCTTTGTGCTCCTCTTTGGCAATGGCAAACCGCCATGAAGCACACATTCATCTATAGCAAGTCATGGAGTGGGCAGCCAAAAGAGCTTTTGCAGTAGTGCGGTCCAATTCACGATTCATCCACCTCTCTTTCTCATCAACGTCTCACAAGCAAGGGAAGAAAAACTCCTTGGAGGGTTTCCTTGGCCAGTGATATCTTCTTCCTCTGCGGTGTAGATCTTCCCTTCTATCAATAGATCGTTCATAAAAGCTTATCCTATCTTAATCTGAAAAAGTTGAACTTTTTAAGTACTTATTCAAGGGAAGTAATTTTCAACATGCCACCTCCCTTGTGATGTATGTAATCAATGCATTGAAAATCAACAACTTCCTTATTAAGTACACTTAGGAAGTGCATCAGGGAACTCGTTTATAAGTCATTTAAAAGATTTATCATCTTTCAATATCACCTTATCACAAAATACTTGAGTCAAATAAATTATTTACACAATACAAATAAAACACATATTTGAAAAGATTAAAAAAAGAAAAAACATTTCAAGATTTGAACTTCTTTTAATGAGGTTCTTTACACATAGAAAAATTTCAAATTTTAAAATTGAAATACATGAGAGATAAAATAAAATTATTAATTTACTTACTTGTCTTTTGATAGAATTCATATTTTACCTAAGAATAATTTAGGACAATAATATTGTGCTCTTTCTAAAGTAGGAGATCTCTTTATGTTATATAATAGTGGATATAACTATTGAAGTAAGTTTCACGCGGCAAGATATTATTGGTACGTGGTGCCATTGAGAATTTATACGGACACATGCCATGCCAGGGAAAAAAGTAGGGTGTAGTGTATATCGTTGGTCACCCTGATTATTAGTAAGGATAAGCATTAAATCCGGTTTAATCTAGGAACTGGACCAAAGTAGCCTGAATCAACCAGTTTTGAGAAGAATTGATTTGGCTCCCAATTTCACAAGCTAGAATTGACCCATGACTAGTTGATTCCCAATTCCAAGTTCGAAACCTAGTTCTATCCAGGTATCATTTTGAACCAATTCTATTCCCAACTAAACCAGTTCTAGAAAAGTTTGAAGTATCTTCTAAGAAAACAAAATTACTTTTGCAGTTATCACAAATTGAATCAATAATTACTTTATCCAAATATGTTCTTATATTGATACAATTGCAATGCCTAGGGATAAACACGGCAATGATGGTGGCTAGGCTATCTTCCATAAAGGGTAAGCATGGTTTCAAGGTAGAACCTAGTGTTGATATTATCTAGAATTCCATGAAGTTTATTTCCTATTTTTAGACCTATTTACATGGGATTTCATGGGAGATAGTCCTAATTCAATATAAATGGGATATGTCATAATATTCCTAATATTTGGAGGATAATCATTAAAGATATATCATTTAGTTTCCTAAATTGATAAGATCATTAGGATGGAATTCATTTCCTATTAGGATTAGGAAAGTGGGGATTTGAGGATCTATTTATTTAGTATTGTATCTTGTATCTAAATACTCTCTAATAAGAAATCCTCTCTCTCTCTCTCTCTCTCTCTCTCTCTCTCTCTCTCTCTCTCTCTCTCTCTCTCTCTCTCTCTCTCTCTCTCTCTCTCTCTCGACGTAGGCAGATTTTTTCATAAATCTCTTTGTCCTTGATTATTCTTGTTTTTATTTTCATCTCATCTAGTTAGGGTGTTCTTTTGCACAACAATTGGTATTAGAGCAATCTAGGTTTTTCGTTCATGTACTGTGACTTCTAACTAGATGGCTAGAAAAGGTTCGATCGTTCCATTCAAAGTCAAATGATTCATCAAGAATAATAATTTTACAATATGGCGGAAAAGGGTGAAAGATATGTTGATTCAACAGGATTTATCAAAGGTTTTTTTGGGAAGATTGAACAAGCCAGCCACCATCACTAATGATGACTAGGCCAACATGATGGAGAGGGCATGTAGGGTGATCCGATTGAATCTATCAAACGAAGCCCTTCAATATGTGGTGGAAATTGAATCCGCTCCGAAGGTATGGCTCAAACTCGAAAGCATCTACATGACGAAATCCCTTACAAACAAGTTGTTCTTGAAAAAGGGATTGTATTCACTTCAAATGAATAAAGGAGGAGATCTATTGGAACACATTAACTTGTTCAATAAGATGACTAGTGAACTTACAAGCTTGGAGGTGAAGTTCAAGGATGGAGATATAGTGCTTCTACTATTGGTGTTGTTGTCGGATCCATTTGACCACTTGGTGACTATGCTCATTTATGTCAAGGAAACCCTGGAGATTGGAGAGATAACTATTGCCCTAATTTTAAACGACACCTGAAAAAGGGCAAGTAGTTCAAAATCTTTAGGAGAATGACTCTTTAAAAAGGAGAAAACCAATCAAGGAAGAAGAAGATCAATAGATCAAGGATCGAGCTGTAGGGGTCGATCAAAATCCAAGGGAAAGTTCAAAGGAAGATGCTACGGATGTAATGAGGAAGGGCAATACCAAGAAATTCCATTCAAATAAGAACAAGAAAAAGAAGAGGAGCTTGGATGAAACAAGTGTAATCGATAGCACTTAGACCTATGATGGGGACGTCTTGTCCATATCATTGGGGAATGACACCTTCGAAGATTCGTGGCTCTTGGACTTTGGATGCAACTATCATATGTGCCCTCATCGAGAAGCCTTCCTTGAGTACAAGGTATATGATGGTGGTTCAATTCTCATGGGGAATGACACTTCGTGCAAGATTATGGGAGTTGGAACTGTGAAAATCAGGATGTTTGATAGCATGATTAGAACCTTTGCAAATGTGCTCACGTATCGGGTCTAAGGAAGAATTTGATTTCATTAAAGCACTTGAATCCAATGGATGCAAGTGCTCGGCTCAAAGTAAAGTCTTGAAGGTGATTAACAGAGCTCTAGTTGTTCTAAAGGGACAAAGGCACGGTAACCTATATCGACTTATAGGAACCACAATACAAGGTGGAGCATTTGTGTCCACGAATGCTAGCACAGAGATAGATAAAACCTATCTATAATATATGCATCTCAGCCATATGGGGGAAAGAGGATTGATGGAGCTTCACAAGAGGAGTGCACTCCAAGGTATGAAAACATGCAAATTAGATTTCTGCAAATTTTTTTGTCTTTCAAAACCAATATAGAGTATGATTCAATGTTGCAACTCATACGAACAAGGGCATGCTCAAATATAAAACCAAATGTATGGGGTCCTTCACCATTTAAGTCAAAAGGCAAGAAGGAATACTTCGTAACATTCATTGACGATTTTTCTTGGGAAGTTTGGGTCTACTTCATGCAACACAAAAGTGAGGTCTTTGACAAGTTCAAAGAATGGAAAGCCAAAGTTGAGACTTCGACAAGGAAGAAGCTTAAGTGCTTGAGATCAAACAATGGAGGAGAGTACAAATCAACACCATTCATGGAGTTTTGCAAGAATGAAGGGATTAGACATCACTTCATAGTTATAAATATGCCCCAACAGAATGGTGTATCAGAAAGGATGAATTGAACCTTATTAGAGAGAGCTTGAAACATAAGGCTACATGCGGGACTGAGCAAAGAGTTTTGGGTGGAAGATGTCTACATGACATGTTATCTTGTGAATCTATCTCTATCAACTGCAATTAAATGCAAAATTCCAGAGGAGGTATGAACTGGTAAAACTGTCGATTATTCTAATTTAAGAATATTTGGTTGTCCTACTTTTGTACATGTGCAGAGTTTAAAGCGCTCGAAGTTGAATCCAAAGTCAAAACAGTGCATATTTCTCTATCAGAGAAAGGAGTGAAAAGCTACAAATTATGAGATCCAAGTGAGAAGAAAATTCTGACAAGCAAGGATGTTGTGTTCTATGAATCTGCAACGTTAAAATAAGTCATGTGCCACACACAATTCTTGAAGACAAATGATAAATCTATCATTAAGGTGGAGCTTGAAACTAGAGAATCTACATAGAATGGTGAGTCATTCGATGAAACTCCAAAAGTTCAAGAAATGGTAAAAGTTCCTCATACCATTGCAGTGGGTCGAGGAATGTGCACTCTCTTAGCACTAAAGAGGTACAATTTTGAGGACATGGTTGCTTATGCTCTTACTGTAGGCTTCGGCACCCAAGCTCCTATCATGAAGCTTTGAAAAGTGATCACAAAGAAAAGTGGGTGACCACGATGATAATGGAGATGGAGTCCTTACAAAAGAATGAGACATGGGAACTTGTGAAGAAACCCAAGAATCCCAAAGTCATTGGTTGCAAATGGGTTCTTCAAAGAAAGGAAGCAACAATAGAGAAAGAGCAAGATAAATACAAGACTCGACTTGTTGCTAAGGGCTATGCACAAAAGGAGGAGAACAATTACAACAAGATATTTTCCCTAGTTGTAAAACATAGTCAATTTGTGTTTTACTAGCTTTGGTGGCCATGTATGACTTGGAGCTCAAGCAGTTGGATGTGAAGATAACATTCCTTCATGGTGACTTGGAGGAGAAAATTTACATAAAGCAGCTCGGAGGCTTCAAGCTTGAAGGGAAAGAGAATCACATTTATTTGCTCAAGAGATCACTTCACAGTTTGAAGCAATCTCCGAGGCAATGGAATAAAAGGTTTGATTCTTTTATGCTTCATATTGGCTACATGAGGAGTGTGCATGATTCTTTACTATAGAGTTTTGGATGATAAGTTGCTCATTTTGTTGATGCTCTATGTTGATGATATGTTGATTGCTACAAGAAGAACGAGTGACGTTGTTTCCCTAAAGTTTCAATTAAGCAACAAGTTTGAAATGAAGGATCTTGGTGCTGTAAAAAGGATCCTTGGCATGGAAATCTTTCAAGATAGATGTGCAAGTAGGCCTTGGGTAAATCAGAAGAAGTATGTTGAGAAGGTCTTGGAGCGGTTTAACATGGGAAGGCTAAGCCGGTCTATAGAACCTTAGCAAATCACTTTAGATTATTCGGGAAATAATGCCCAAGTTCACATGAGGAGGTTGTAAAGATGTCTCAAGTACCCTATGGCAGTGCAATAGGGAGCCTCATGTATGAGGAGGTCTGCAACAGACTGAATTTGACTCATGTGGTAAGTCTCATTAGTCGATGCATGAGCAATCCAGTTAAGGAACATTGGGAAGCTATTAAGTGGATCATTTGTTATTTGGCTGGAACTACCTAAATAAGGGAGAATCGATCCATTTAGCAAGCTATGTCAGTTCAAACTTCTCTGATGATTTGGACAAGCAAAGGTTCATCATGGAATACGTCTTATTCTTAGAGGTGGAACTATTTCGTGAAGAGCAATACTTCAGTCTCCTATAGCATTGTCTATAACCAAAGATGAGTATATGACAGTAATTGAGCCTGCGAAGGAGGGAATATGACTATCTAGTTTGGTCATGGAATTAGGTTTAAAGCAAGAAGGTGCTACACTATATTACAATAGTCAAAGCGCAATATGTCTCACGAATAATCAAGAAAAAAAATGCATTGAAGTTCGGTACCACAAGATTCAAGAATTTATGGAGAATGGTAGCATTGCTTTGAAGGAAATCTATACTAAAGATAATCCTACGAATATGCTCACAAAGATAGTTACTATGGAGAAGTTCAAGTCCTATAGGGACTTGCTTTCTTTCACTTATCATTGAAGTTGATGGAAGCTGCACCAGTCTAGATGTGGGCATACTTTGCGAAGGTACAGTGGAGGGAGAGGTATATTCATTTTCTTGGTTTGAGTGGAGGCTTGCGATTTAGTCAAGCCAAAGGTGGAGATTTGTTGATATTGTCTTGAACTCTATGAAGTTTATTTCCTATCTTTGAACTTATCTACATGGGATTTCGTGGAAAATAGTCCTAATTCAATGTAATTGGGATATGTCATGATATTCATAATATTTGGAGGATAATCATTAAAGATATTTAAGTTAGTTTCCCAAACTGATAAGATCTTTAGGTGGAATTTCTTTCCTATTAGAGTTAGAGAAGTGGGGATTTAAGGATTTATTTATTCATCATTATACCTTGTATCTAATACTCTCTAATAAGAAATCATCTCGTGGATTTTTTTGCTGAACCATATAAATCTCTATGTCCTTAATTATTCTTGCTTTTCTTTTCATCTCATTTGATTAGGGTGCTCTTTTGCACAACCCTAGAACCTAAAAGCCAACTAGTGGGAACCTATTCGATTATAGGTTTTAAGGTATGCATGATAGGTTCTAAATTTTAAAAATTAAGGAACCTATTTTGACAAATAGGTTCCAAGTCTTAAGTAGGTAAAACTCGGATCTTGAAATAAGTTGTTGTGTTTTTCTTGGTCTATATATTTGCGCTATCTTACGGTATTCCATAACATTTGATAATAATATATAATCTTGAATCACTAGTCTCAACTTACTTTTACTTTATTAGTGATTCATATTCTCCATGTGTCTAAAAATAAGTTATGGTTAATAAATTGTAAAAGTAAATAGTAGTCATTAAATGTGATGATTCACGTTTATTTAGTACTATATGTAGAATTAGGATAAATCTTGAAATCGACCTTAAAACCTATGATAGGGTAGATTCTAAATTCTAAGGTCTATACGATAGACTCTAGATTCTCAAAAATAATAAATCTCTTTTAATGACAGGTTCCAAGTTTCAAGTAGAACATGTATGGAATCTGAAACAGCTTATCCCTAACTTTCATGCAAGCGATTGGAGTCATATCTCTACCAAAGCTACAAGGGAAGAAGAAGAAGAAATGGGTAAAAAAAAAAAAAAGGTGATGCTATTTCCACCTTTTAAATGACTATATTCACCTACTTTTTACCAAAAAGATAAAATTACTCTCAATCATTCAATCACTATTTAAAGTGATGGTCTCAAATTTATTTAATTTCTTTTTTTTTTTTTTTGGTTTCCAATTTTTATATAGAATTTATTTACCAAAAAGACAAAATTCTCATATGTTTTTTACGTTTTACTTCCATAAAAATTATTTATGTCGAGAAGGGAAAATTCCAAGACACCTCTAGCATTTTTAAGCTGCCGATGAAATCCATGGATAAATAATGAATAATGAGGAAATATTCGGATCTATTAATATCATCATCTACAATTTTCTTACTTAAAAAGTGCTTTTATCCTCGCCAACAAAGTTATATTTCAAGAAATAGGGGCTAATTTCGAAAAGATATTTTCTATTTTGAATTGACATATTTACCCCCAGTTCAAGATTGCACAGAAACATCTCCACTCGATAAGGCTCTCCCCTTGCTTCCCTGCGCAGAAACCCGCGGTGGACGGAGATGGCGTTCCACCTCTGCTCCTCGCCGTCCTCCTTCCTCCAGGACCGCCACTATCCCCGCAGCTCCCTCCCCTGTCCTCCCAGCAGCAAGCTCAGAAGCTTCATCTTCCCGCGCGGACCAGACTTCCTTTCCCTCCGCTCGAAACCCTTTTGCCGCGCCACCACCCAGGTGTCCGTGGAGGGCGCGGTCGCTCAAGAAACTCGGGACCCAGTTCCGGAATCGCCGGATTCCCCGAACCCAGATGGCAAAACCGGTTCTTCATCGAGAAGCTACATCTGGGTCAATCCCAATAGCCCCCGAGCTTCGAAGCTTCGGCAGCAGTCGTACGACGCGAGGTATGGTCTTCTTGTGAACGTGGCTGAGTCGTTGAACTCCTGCGGCTCGAGTGAGGAAGATGTTTTCGGGGTCTTGAGGGGCTTGGGGGATAAGATACTGGAACAGGACGCGGTGGTGGTTCTCAATAAAATGGCGAATGCGGAGAACGCGGTGCTTGCGCTGAAGTACTTCCAGCAGAGGATAAGACCGAGGCGGGAGGTGATCATGTATAATGTGACGTTGAAGGTGTTTAGGAAGTGCAGGGATTTGGAGAGAGCAGAGAAGCTGTTCGCCAAAATGCTCGAGAGAGGGGTGAAGCCTGATAATGTGACTTTTTCCACTATAATTGGCTGCGCTAGGATGTGTTCCCTGCCCGCTGAGGCAATTGAGTGGTTCAAGAAGATGCCTCAATTTGGATGCAATCCTGATGATGTCACGTATTCAGCTATGATCGACGCATATGGTCGGGCTGGTAATGTCGATATGGCTTTGAGCCTTTATGACAGGGCTAGGACTGAAAAGTGGCGTGTCGATGTTGGCACATTCTCAACTTTGATTAAGATATATGGGCAGACGAAGAATTTTGACGGGTGCTTGAACGTGTATGAAGAGATGAAGGCTCTCGGGGTGAAGCCCAACTTGGTTATCTATAACACTTTGTTGGATGCTATGGGCAGAGCCAAGAGGCCGTGGCAGGCCAAGATCTTGTACAAAGAGTTGATTAGCAATGGGTTTACCCCAAGTTTTGCCACTTATGCAGCTCTTATACGGGCCTATGGCAAAGCTCGGTATAGTGAAGATGCTCTAGCTATTTATAGAGAGATGAAGGACAAGGGAATGCAGTTGAATGTAATTCTTTACAATACTCTCCTGGCAATGTGCGCTGATGTTGGTTACATGGATGAGGCAGTTGAGATTTTTGAGGAAATGAAGAGCTCTGGGACTTGCCAGCCCGACAGTTGGACATTTTCATCACTGATTACTATTTATTCATGTAGTGGAAAGGTCTCGGAGGCAGAGGCGATGTTAGATCAAATGTTGGAGGCCGGTTTTGAACCTAACTTATTTGTTTTGACGTCACTTATACAATGCTACGGAAAAACCCAGCGCACAGATGATGTTGTGAGTACATTCAATCGACTACTGGAGTTGGCCATAACTCCAGATGACCGGTTCTGTGGGTGTCTCCTGAATGTGATGACGCAGACCCCAAGTGAGGATCTTGATAAGCTCGTTTACTGCATTGAGAAGGCTAATCCTAAGCTTGGAAATGTGGTTAAACTTCTTATTAAAGAGCATGACAGTGAGTTGAATTTTAAGGAGGAAGCACTGGAACTCTTTAAGTCCATTAATGCCGATGTAAAGAAGGCCTATTGCAATTGCTTAATCGACCTCTGTGTCAATGCCAATTTACTGGAGAAGGCCTGTGAGCTACTAGACCTAGGGCTTACCCTTGAGATTTACACAGACATGCAGTCCAGGTCTGCAACTCAGTGGTCTCTACATTTGAAAAGTTTGTCCCTCGGGGCGGCTCTGACTGCATTACACGTTTGGATTAACGATCTGTCCAAGGCACTGCAATCCGGGGAGGAGCTTCCTCCGCTGCTAGGAATCAACACTGGACATGGGAAACACAAGTACTCGGATAAAGGACTAGCGAGTGTTTTCGAGTCGCATTTGAAGGAGCTAAATGCCCCATTCCATGAGGCACCAGATAAGGTCGGCTGGTTCTTGACAACAAAGATTGCTGCACAGTCGTGGTTGGAATCCAGAAGCTCCCTTGAATTAGAAGCTTCATAATCTTGCTTGCATAAGGGCCTGAAAGGAACATTAGAACCACTATATTGTCAGTCCTCCTTAGCTCAGTCCTCCTTAGCTCAAAAGGTACTCTTTCCTGTAACTTCCCTCGCATTTGTCTCTGAGGGGGGTAATTTTTTTGTACAATCTGAGACTGTTATTGATGTAAAAACTTGATGCAGAGAGTCGATGGAATCGATGTTCTGTTGAGGCAGCTAATTCTCCTGTGTTTTGGGCGTTTCTGATATACTCTCTGCTTGCTCTGGAACAAATTTTGTATGAGTTGTGGTATGTAATACACATGGATTAGCAGAGTCTCTCTTTTATGATTAAATCCAATGCTGCAGTATGATTGCTTTACAGGTTCTGGAGCTAATGCCTTTGCAGTATCTACATCGGCACTGCTGAGAAAACATAAGTGATATCAGTCAGCTTGTATGATTTGACTCAACATGGCTTTAGTCATTTAGCCGTCTGGGATAATATCAGATCTGTTGATATTTTCTGAAGTTAGATGGTGTCTGAGTTGAGGTTGAGATGATAAACAGCCTTTTCCCCTAAAATGAGAGAAGATAAAAATCAACCAACTTTTGAAGTGAACCACAACATTCCAGTATGCTTTAATTTTTAATCATGCTTTCAGCTTGTTATATGCATCCACATCTACCGTATCACTCAATTTTCATCAACTTTAAGAAACAGGATATTGTAGTAATATATCTCATATTTTATGCCGACAATGGTTGATCTGTGGAGATATGCTGTTTAGGTTCTTCGGGGGGATCTTCAGTTGACAATCGCGTGTCCTAATGATTTTTTAAATGCCTATTAATTTAGTATTTACCATCAACTCATTCCTTCCCCAGTAGGTACTATATCTTTCTGATTGTCTGCAATAGACTTCCCAGAAAGTATAATGGTAAACTATTCGATTGTCATTATTTTTAGAGATCAATAAAATTTTGTCCTACTATATAGAAAGCAGGAATTGATAAAATAATACAGTTATGGCTTGCACGTTTATCTACTTAAAACGTGAATCGCTTAAAGCATGCCTGTATATATACTCAAGAATCCCGATTCCTGAGAACAATGAATCATGGGAAATTGCATTTTTCTCTTTCGTCGACCCCACGACAATCTCCATGCTTTCTTTGATGGAGGAGAGGAGGAATTTGATGCTTCAACTCCTGTAAAGAAGATAACATCCAGTCTCGGCAATGGCGAAAGATGGCCTTGTTCATCATTTCTATCAAGCAGCATGCTAGAACCTGAAGAAGTATACTACATAGCGCCAGATGCGACGCACCCGCAAAGCCCTTCATTGCATCCCAAACCATCTGATCAGAAGAAATGCAAATGCAACTTCGTAAAGGTCATCGTGACCAAGCGAGAGCTTATGTCAATCTTGCAAAATGGGGACGAGATGGTGCCTGAAGAAATCGCTGTTCAATTACTGAACAGACTCTGCTTCAACAAACAGAACCAGAAATGGCGACCATCTTTAGCCACTATAACAGAAGTCCAGAAGTTTTGAAGTTACGGATCGCCTTGAGGACGACTCAGTGTAGTTGGCAATCCCTAGATATAAAACCTTTTGTGTTAAGTGTGTAGATTATGCGAAAGAGAGACCTTGGTAATATATCTCTGTTTCATTGTAGTTAAAGCCGAATTGCTTATCTATACTTTGTAAATATTCGAAGATGATCGAGTTCAATCTCTCATAAGGTAGGCTCGCTGAGCAAACTTTTCAATACACAGTTCAGCAAACACGGATTTCTTATGAAGTATGAGCAAGAAATACCATTGTTGTCAATCTCAAGCACTAAAAAAGCACACCCCATTTCAATCCTAGAATTTACAGTTCTAATTTTACAAACCAATGTAATCAGAACTGAAATTGCGCTAGTTAATCAATGGTAAAGCTCTTTCTCTTCCTTCAATATTTACAGAAAAATAAATCAACAGATGTTGCCGGCATAGCAGAGTCTTCGATTGCCATGTACTCCTTCAGTTTTTCAAATCATGCCTTGATCGCCCTGACAAAATGTTCGAGAAAAGAGACATTGAAATATAGCGGACAAAAGTGGAAGCTTGACATCGAAGGATTTGAAATAACATGATCTTAGTTCCTCCTACTTAGCTGCAAGAAATGAGGACAGAAGAAAAATGATGGGGTAAATCAAGAAACTACGAGCACGAAAGCCTTGTGAAAGAGGATTTCTACTTCTACCTGTTGGTCGATTTCAGGTTCTTGATGTTCTTAAGCTCATCCACTCTCATTTGTGCTGCCTCTTTTTCTCTGCTTGCTGTTTCTCTCTTCACTTTCTTAGACTCCACTTCAATGGCTTTTGTCAATGTGTCCACCTTCTTCATTAGCATCTGAAAGAATTCACAACGTCGGTTGTCCGCATCTGTGGATGTGTGCAGGCATATTTGTGTGTGTCGTTTTTTTTTTTTTTTTGGGGGGGGGGGGGGGGGAGGGGGGTTTGGTGAGAGAGAGATTGCCCATACTTTACCTGAATTTCCTGTTCCTTAGCATTCAAGATGCTATCTTTAGCCTCGGAAAACCTCCTTAACCCGATGACTTCCTTCTGAAGTTTGTCATATAGAAAGCCCGAGACCACGTCTTCGTCATCCAACTTGGCACTTCCTTTACTTGTCAATTCAGCATCGCCATTGCTGTCTGTTATACTTTCCCCAGATGCTGTTTTCTTTTCATCGACAGACTTGTCAATGCTTTCATCTGAATATGTCTTCTTTTCCGCATTTTCCTTGCCTGTGCTATCAATGACCTTATTTCTAGACACCCACATACCTTTTTTCAGCAAATATTCCTCGGAAGCAAATTTCTTCCTTAGACTATTCATGCTGTTGAATTCTCTGGCAACATTCTCCGCTTCATCCTGCATATTTGGCTGCCGAAGCGGAGAGCTTCTATTGGTAGTAGCCCTTGGCTGCGATGATGATCGCTTTTTGAGTCCACCATTGCTCGTTAGGAAGCTAAATATTTTACTCGATTTTTCTGTCTTTGGTGATGCACAAAGAAAGCTTCCATTCACCGAGACATTTGTCCCACGCCTAAGCCCTTCTTCCAGTGTCTTTAGCCTCAGCTTAAATTTTTCCTGAGAGCAACATTGCAGAGCATTATAATCAGTTTCCAAGGAAAACGAAAGGAGAAAGAAATTACATTCAAAGTGGCTATAGCTTATACTTCACCTTCATTTGTGCTTCTGCCTTGGCTGCTCTTTCTGATACAGCAAGCTTGTCTCTTAATCTTTGCATCTCTGCCTGCACGACCAAATATGTTATTTCCATCAAAGACAATGCAAAAAGCCTCATGTCCCAGCATTTCTCTTCACTTGGTAAACAGCATAAAGGTTGTCATCATTAATCCTCTTTTGTAATGAAGATTTCAAATTTTGCTCAAATAGCTGTGAATCTCTGATCTCTCAAATAGAAGTCAATTTTCCCTCAGTTCACAAAGAAGTTCCATATTGACGAAGAAGCAACAAATAGGAACTTTTTCTTAACAAACAAAAAGAAGTACCAAAAGACAAAAAAATGGCACAATTACTGAATCTCTAGTTCTGTCACTGAGAAACTTAATTACCTGCAGTATCCTTCTCTCTTCAAGCCATTGTTTGATGGGCATTACTCTGTCATTGTCATCTTTCCACTCGTTGGCCACCACAGTTGCAACTCGGTTCGCGGAAACTTTGGCTCTTGCTAGCTCCCTCTCAAGAGTCCTCTTCTCTTCCTGAGGGAAGAAAACGTAGGACATAGGTTCAACAGCTAGACTTCAACTAACTTAATGAGAATGTGGATATCTAGAATACAAAGATCTCATTTGTACCTTTATTTCAGAAATCTGCCGTTGATAATCACGAACAGAATTCGCTGCTGCACCACCAGCTAGAATAGCCTCCTCGAGTTCTTGAATTGTTTGGCTCAACTTTTCGACCTCTAAAACCTTTTGGCGGTTGGTCTTCTCGAGTATCTTGTTCTCTTCCTGCACATTTAATAGCAAAACTACGTAAGAATCACCACATACTCAAATTGCTGCGAATTGTTCCCATTGAGATCCTTTAGGTTGTGTCTGTTAGGACGATAAGATCGTGCCTGGCAGATCTCAATCTGTCTCTTTAGCTCGTAGTTCTGGTTCTGAACTTGCTCCACGATCAAAGCTCTTTCTAAAGCGCTTCGCAAAATCTTCTCTGCCTCAAGCAGAGCAAATTCTTTTGACTTAGTGAGGCGTTCTAAAGCCTTCTTGTCCTCCTGCAGCGCTGCAATCTGATTACCAAACATGGGAATTTTGTCAACAGTAGGGCTTCAAGATTAGCAATCCACAGAATTTCGCATTGTTATCTTGATTTCAGTAAGGATATGATACCTCATTCTTATGTATTTTGATCTCAGCCTCTAGTGGAGCAATGACAGACTCAACAGGAGGCAAATCATTGTCCTTTTGGTTCGCATGAACCCTTCTAAGAGTCGCCTCTGCAGCATATTGTGCAGCCAACGCATCTTTCTTTTCGCTCGCGAGTTTCTTGATTTCCAGGTTCTGCATTAATAGTGAAGTTGGAAAAGTTATGCCCATTTTGTGACTTGAGGCAGTTAATGTATCATCCGAAGAAACAATTCACCTTGTGCTGCAGAAAATTTTCAGTGATTGCAAGTTTTCCCTCCAGTTTCTGAACAATATTTTTCAGCTGCCACGCCAAAATCAAGATGAAAGCACATATAAGCTCGTGTACAGAGCATTTTCATGAACTGATGAATAATTGAAGGCCTAGTCTGGTAAAGATTGAACTAACACATATCAGGTTATTGTAGTGACGTGATTAATGCCATTATTTTCCCATACCTCCTCTATAGCCTTATCCTTCAGAATTTCACTAGCTTTTAAAGACTTGATTTCACTCTGAGCATTCGCCAATTCTCGATCCCTTTCTGCATTGAGCATCTATAAGTAAGAATGCTGGATATTGTGAAACAATGCAACAATAAACATCTGATTAAAAGAAAAAGAAGCCTTCCTCAATCAGCAATGTAAATTACTCTTAAGAATGCTCGACATTACAAATGCCCCAGAGACTAAATGAATTATACAGAAAACCAGGAGCATTTCTCATTTAACAAGGTCAGCTGTCTGCATTTTTTTTTTTTTTTTTTTCAAGTCAATTGTGCTAACATCATTTATGGACAGGAGCGTTCTCTATGACTCCTTCAAAACAACTAATCTTTTCCGGATGGGGAAATTACAGGGAGTCACGCAAGGGTGGTCCTGCCGAAGACATAACCTCATGCCGAACTATTGGATTAAGAACCAAAGAAAGCACTACTCCCAAGCTATCAAAACAAAGAAAGCAGACCCTGCCGGAACCAACATAAGTATTGCACCATTTCATGCTACAAGAAAGCCAAAATTTTGTCTAGAAGCAAGAATTCCACATCATGTCGAACATTACATTTTAAACCCATGATGGGCCTCCATTAAGCAAAACCAGTGCTCCATGCTAAACCATCAGGATTCAAAAGTACAGTGCATTGACTTTCTTGATAAAACCAGATAGAGAGAGAGAGAGAGAGAGAGAGAGAGAGAGAGAAACCTTTGAGGAGGTTTTGCAAGCGGTTGAGCTCTAAAACAACAGGGTCAGAGTGAGAAAGAGAGAGCTCTTGCCCTCCAAATTGTTCTTCAGAGCCCATCTCTCTTCTTTATGACTGAATCTTCTCCGCAGTGCTGAATCAGTATCACAAAGTACAGGCACCCCCAGCAAGTAATCAAGAACGAGAGAACCTAACGAAGACTTTTTATAAGAGCGTTTGAGGATTGAAGATACAGAGTGGCATGTACTCAAGGAATTGACCAAAGAGGAGAGGCGATGTCATTGCCCCTGTTTTGAAGCAAAATCCGAAAATCACTTCTCAGAGAGCCGGCTTGGCCGGCTTGTTTTCCTCCACCCCTGATGCTAACCGTTACTCAATTTTCTTTCCTTTTCAAGATTACTATTCAAAAATTTTCCATCTCTAAGTCCAAACTTATCTATAAAGAAACCTCCTTGCCCAAATGTGGTTGGATTTTCCAAGGTTTAGTGAGTCAATGATTGATTCGGAGATTTCATTTTGTGCTGGGTTTTTTGTCTTTTTTCTTCCTCATTTCATTTTGGACCACTCAGCCATTGACATGAGCATGGGGGTGTGAGTAAGTATTCCTGAAGAAGGCCTGTGGGAGTGGTGGTTGTTCCCGGTGCTGCCATTTGTTGAGACAGGAGAGGAACCTTTGAATTGTATCAAAAACCTAAGCAAAAGCAGGGTTTGAGAATCGGTTAAAATCACCCTGCACTTCTACACCATCTCATAGGGTAGAAATCTTTTTCAGTAGTAGTGATGGTTGTGACATAGGGTTGGTATCTCTCCAACTCTTCACTGTGTTTACAAATAGACAAATACATAGAGTTAGATTGAACCATGGATTTATATATTGAGTGTCTATTATTGGTAAAATTATTCAGTCCGTCCTAAATTTATTATGCGAAATGCCAATTTAATATTAGACTTTTCAATTTTGTCGATTTAATTATAAACCTTTACATGAAATTTCAAAATAATCATTATGGTCAATTTTTACCAGAAATTACTAATGTGGCAATCTAGTCTTTATTAACTATCCTAGATGGCAGACCACTATGTCTACAGACTCGAGCAAAAATTGGCCGAAAATGTTATATTGAAATTTTTTGTAAAGGTTTAGGATTAAATTGACTAAATTGGAAAGTTTAGAATTGAATTGGCATATAATAGATTGAAGATTGATTGTATAAATTCTTCATCTATTTTTTTGGATGTAAATGTTTAATGGGGACTTATTATGTGTATTATCAGAGAAATGAGTTTTCTTGTGCTAGTGATCTTGTAAAGGGAGTGTAAATTCGTTGACGGAATAAATGTAAATGCTAATAACGAAATTGCATTTAGGTTCTAATTTTAATTATGTTTGTGAATTCTTTTGTTTATCTAAGTGCCTCATTATTTTCACTTTTTTTTTTTTTTTTTGGTTTAACTGCGTATTTCTAAATTCCAACATGTTACTTTAGTTCCCACTAGGTAAAAAGGCTCTCTCTTTTTTCTTTTTTACTTGTTATCATAATCATCATACACACAATATTTCTAATTTACCATGCGTAGTCTTCAAATAGAAAGAATATTTATCTGTTAATGAAATGAATATAATTACTGAAATGGCAAGCTATGTAATTGTCAATATTTTATTTCGCTTGCAGCCTAAACTTTTTCACTCTAAGTGTACCAGATAAAAATACAAAAACTAGATGTTTTAAAATCCATAACGTGTTATTTTCAATTCATAACACTTTTGAGTTCCTATTATATCTTTTTATGATGGAATTCATCTATTCACCATTGCACCTATCACGTTACATGCATACGTGTATTGCGAATTCATTGTTTTTTTTTTTTTTTTGGTAAAAGGTAAGAAATTATATTAGAGCTTTGGAACAAGATACAAAATTGGCACCAAAAACTTCCACTCTAACTGCAACAGCAGAAAGAGTGAAAGGGAGCCAAGTAACACGAATTCATTGTTTCGTTAGTCCACACGTGAGAATTTAGTAATTCAATGTAAAATACATATTGCATCACTTTTCATTAACTAGACTTTCGGATCAATTGAATACGTCTGTTTTCAGTATGGTTTGAATGCTTGATGAGGCTCAGGCTCATCTCCTTTAATCATACCTGTAAAACTCATAATTTCTTTTCAAAGTCTTCATATGTTGTCATTGCTGGCATCTAACTTAGTATTGCCTGTGATTAAACTCCTGTCCCTTTAGACAGAACTCAATCTTTTCTGGATTGCTTAAGCGCTAAATCTTCCATGATCCGCTACTGCCACTTTTAATCATTGGAAGTAACTGAGGAAACAAGGGTTTGCACTAAGTAAATGAGGTATTGATGATTCATAACTGATGTGGACCATCTGAAGTGGCTTGAAAGGTCAAAAACAAATACTGTTGAATCTATGGAGGGCCTTTCGTCTTTGCTTGGAAGTATATGATTGGATTAAGAGAAAGCCAGATTGATGTGCAGCTACTATTTTTTGGTACCCTTTTAATTTAAATTTTTCAGATGCTTATCTATGTGTTTTGGCCATTTGGCAATACTAAAATCTACACGGGGTACTTTGGGAAGACGACGAAGGGAAGACTCCACCCCCCCCCTCCTCCCCTTCACCAAACCCCTGTCAACGGCTCTCGAAGAAAAGGACATGGATTGACCAATCCTTAAAGGGCGCCAACAACAGTCAAAAGGAGTTTGATCAAGTTTAGGGTTTCCGATCCTAATCATTTGTACGATTGAACGATGAATCATTGATGACTTGCCCCCGATGTGAACTGGGATTTTGGTGCTCGGGGGCGGTGAGAGTTGGTTTTTGAGTAGGTGGGCAAGGGATAATAGTATTATAAAGTGTGCAAAAAAATAATAATAATATTTATGATTGACCTAACTATGCTATGTTAGTGCCATACATCTGGCATTTCCAGTGCTCTTTAATGGGTCCCAACTCCATTGGAACCGTTGAGATATACATGATTGAGGGTGGGTAGACGGAAAGAAAGGATTTACATCAAGAAATAGAATATTAAGCCCCAAAAAAAGAGGGGAAATAAATGGGAAAACTAGATAGTTGGCTTACTCGTTCTTGATGAAGTTTCCGAGTAGCAATGGTCAGAGGGTTCAAAGAAACAAAAAATGTTGGGCGATGCGAGTATATACAGAATATTTACACCTACATTGACCTCGTTATGGAGAGATGGGCATCATCGTCCCTCCTCACATAAAAATTGGCAAACTAAATATGTTATGACAAACTAAAAATTTTAGGTGATGCGCATGTTTTTTATAGCGCAGGATGCGGCCGTATTTAGTCGGCTATGTGGAGGGAACTAGTATACCAACCCGCTACCATACCTCCGTTTTTAAATATGAGTTTATTATGGTAAATATCGAACTCACAAACATCGATTCCTCAGCAGAAAGTATAGAACGTCATTATCATTAGTTTCATCCTAGGTAGGTGATAAAGTAAAAGAAGCTTTAATAATGTGATATTTCATGGGTGAAACCTCGCAAAATCTATATCATAGAATAAAGCAAAAAAGATGTTTAAATTGAACTGTGACACCACTTCAAGCATTTTATATGTTAGTAATTTCAATTTTCACATGGCAAGAAAGTCCACATTAGTCTTATACTTGGACAACATGGCACCAAAAGCAATCAACGAACCTTGAATAAACGAATATGGGGAGAGGGGCCCTTTATATATGGGACCTTGGATCATCAATCTGAACCCTAAAACCATGATCCAACATTAACTCAATGGGCATTAGAGGTGCTGTTCTAATGCTTCTTTTCCACTACTACAATGGTGAGAAGAGATCGAGAATCTCATTCAGAAGCAGCTCAACATGGATGTCTGAGAGCAAAGTCACGCCGGTTGGACCATTCATGGATGGTTGTCTCATATGCACATGTTCACAAGAACATCAGACAAAGGGATGTTTTCTTTCTTCCTATTATTATTATTATTATTATTATTATTATTATTATTATTATTATTATTATTATTATCATTATTGGCATCTCAAGGAAGTGGATTGATTACGGGGGTGTTGGATTTGGTTGACGTTGCAGTTGCTTGAGTTGAAGTCTCAGATGGAGCCCAAGCAAGATCTATGGATTTGTGGCCTGGCCAGTACAACCCACTTGGGCTGAAGCCTATTAGGAGTATATCCAGATTTCAAGGTATTGATTTTATAACTCCAGGCCCCTTCTTCTCTATGCTTTTCTTCACCTGAGAAATTTTCTGATCCAAATTTTGTTAGGAAATCTGGAAATCTGGAAATCGAGCAATATTGTTATTTTCAGTCATGATCAGTTTAAATCAACAACATATTGAGGTTAAATTATAAGTTTTCTTTATTTGAAATTCCATGTTCTATTTTTCATAGATGAAAATCATGTATCTTGCAAGGTACTCCTTTTAACATCTTGACAAATCTTAACCATTGATGATCCCTTCAATTACATAAAGAAACAATAGAGATTTGTTGAACCACCGGAGGAGTACTAGACGAGACAGATGATCTACATCCATTTCTATTTCTTTTCAAAATTGAACTTACGAAGTTGGACTTGGGACAACGTAACAATTAGATAGTAGGGAATGTTAAGAACCTTTACCATTAACTAGCGCATCAATTTAAGTTAAGGAGTTGTCTTCTATCGTTTCTGATGCAAAGGTGAAGTATAGAAACTCGCTTCTGTCTTCGTGGTAATCTTTAGGTTCATCGTGGAAAACATTGAAGAGAATTACCATGTTATTCGTTCACCACCCGGTTTTGACTCAATCCAGCAAAGGGGTAGAAACCGGACTAGAGGTATGACCAGTTCTCGGTTGAATTGGCCAATCTTGGTTCGGATTTAAAACATTAATTGGCACCTATTGTACTCGTTGCTGGAATATTAGGTTTAACTTTTTTTTTTTTTTTTTTACTTGTTGATTAATTATGCATTCATTTTTAAGTCTCTTTGTTTACCTTTCTTTTCGAACATTTTAAACTTATGGATAATGCTAGCCTTTTGTGCCTAGTAACAAAAGCTAAATTATCTGTTGGTCATCATGAATACAATTCAGGTGGCTTAGATTCTTGATTTCTATGATAGAAATTATTGTCTCTTGTCTATGTCACAAAGCAAAGTTTCAAGAGAGAGAGCGAGAGAGTTCCATAAAATCAATTCTCTATAATCACAAAGAGATAATAGTAGGTAAGAGGAAGACAAGAACATCAGGAAAACATTGACAACTTTCGCAAATTTGTCTGAGGAATCTATGAGTTGATGTTGAATCAAGGAAACTGATAAAAGAAATTGCTGCCGAAAGTGTAAGTGGAATAATGCAAATCTTGAGCGATAGGACTTGGTGGCCTATAAGGATATTAACAAGCCTTTTGTATATAATAATCGCCCTTTTCAAGATTGACACCTTTGATTGGACATCTTGTGGAATCTAGAGACCCTCCCATCAAGTCATTCCTTGCATGATTTGGAATCAAGACAAAAAGGGAGAGACCCATTTTCTTGATGACCTAATCTTTTCATGAAGTCAATTAGTAGGAAGGAGAAAAGGGGAAGTTATGCCAATTCCTCTCCACTAATCTTCGTTTGGATTGAAAAAGTGGGCTCTTCGGAAAATAGTCAAAGCATCTTAACCTATACATTCCAAACCTCGATTCTTGAGCTAAGAAAGTATAATTTCTTCTGGGTTGGTAGCATTTAACATAACTTCTAGTTCGAAAGTTTCCACATTTAGTGAAATATACACATTCAAATTCTTTTCAAATCATGGCCAAAAAAAGTACTTCTAAAATAATCCAAAGTTTTAGACCAAGTAAATTGGAATTCAGATGAAACAAATGGTGTGAATATTATGTTCGATGTGGAGGTCTATGTTCTTTTCTTCTTCTTTTTTTCCAAATTCTTATGAGTAGATTTCTGACAAAGAACTATCTATTCATATTTGAAAGTGATGAATGTTCAAGGCGTTAAAAGAAGATTACATGGCATGTGCACTCTATATTAAGCTAAATAGTTTGAGTGTTCTTGGCAAAATTCTCTCTGAATTTCTCACTCCTCGTTGTCACAAGTTTCTCCTTGTACTTAGTTTTTCAAATGCAAGAGGGTATCTCTGCAATTAAAGCAATTGGGTGGGGGATTTTATAGTCAGATTAGATAATGGACGAAAAGCAAGAACCTTTAGCGAATCACATATATAAGGACTTTCAGTGAAAACATAATAGTACTCTTCAACACCCGAAAGAAAGCCTCTCTCTCTCTCTCTCTCTCTCTCTCTCTCTCTCTCTCTCTCTCTCTCTCTCTCTCTCAATAGCCATGGACATCCCTGCTCAGATTTTGCAATACAAGAATCAAATAGGCATGGCAGTCGTTGGTGTCCTAGCAATTTCTCTCATGGTATACACAGCACCTAGACTCGTGTCCATCTTGGCCTACTTCTGGCCTCTCTTTGCCTCCACGGCCGTGTTCTTAGTCACGGTATTTGCCTTTGGCGGGATTTCCAAGCTCTCGACGGAAGGTCATGGCCAGAAAGCTGGCGAGGGAATCGTCGACTACGTCGCAGGGCAATCAGGATATATCAACTAAGCCTCAGAAGCATTAGTAAATATGTAAATGTTCATGGAAGTCAATCTGAAAGTTCATCACACAGCGAGAGTTTGTCTCCATTGTTCGGTCTCTATGTCATCTGATCTCTCACAATGCCTTATAAAGATATATTTCCTTTTATTTGTCCCTTTTAAATGCGGAAACCAGCTTAATTGGCAGTAGTAAATACAAATCCAAGGGCTAAGCTGATGCACATAATCACGGTGTAGACAATCATTTGAATCATATCTCGGGAGATCGTACATATCGTTCTTTCTAATGCACAAACGTTGATGGGAGAGATCAATCACTATGGTGCATCGAGAGTTTATACAAAGATGCTCCAAAAATAAGGATTGAAAGTAGCACAATTAGCTGTAGAATAGAACTCTGATAGTGGAGAATCGAAGGCTACGCTCGCTCGAACATTCGACTCAAAACCAACCCTCTTGCTTGCTACCGGCAGCTACCAGTTTAAAGACCAGTTTGAAGACCAGCATCCGCGAAAACCTCTGGTCTTGATATCCAGTTTTCTCCCAAATTAATTAGGGAAACCCTAGCTAGCAATACTGGAGATCTTTGTCCATGCCTCGCTGAAATGCGAAGATTCAATAGCAGATTCATCAGATCCACATTGCATAGAGGTCGACCTCAAAGCAAGCATTATTCCTTTCCTGTATGAATGCAAAGTGTCAAGATAGCCGGGCTTAAACACAACATAGGTGCAATGGTAAATTGAATGAGAGGACATATTATCATATAGCTTTTCTCTATTTGTGACCCCTACATGTTCTGGGAGTCGTGCTGTCCCTTGCTCTATTTTTAATCCTTCGTGCTGGGAAAGTTTTGATACCGCTCTTGGAGTAGTAAAGTCACGTCATTAATTTTATTGAGTATGGATTGAATTTTAAATCTTAGTTTTTAATGAACAATCATAATTGATGAGGCTTTTGATGGTCGCTTTAGAAGAATTCGTAAGGCCATCCTACTAATGGGCCTACAATTGCAACTATATCACATTAAGCAAGCGACTATTATCAACGGAATTGGGCTTGATCTGGTCAGGTGAACTGGCCCAAGCGATAATTATCCTTGAATTAAGCTCGTCCATACACACGGTTCAACAAAAGGCCCACCATACATGCGGGCCAAAACAAAAAAGAAACTACTACATCAGATGGATATATGGTGCGATATCATTAATGAATAAAAAGATGGTCAAAATTTTGAGGGTTTATTTTGTTTCATGAAACTTTTTTGTCTTTGCTTTCCAATGAAAATAAAAATGAAAATTAAATTACTGCATAAAACTAGAAATTTCTTTTAGATTGAATCATAAAAACGCCTTAGGTCGTGATATTTTCATAGGATACACATTTCACTTACATTTGGTATGACAAACTTGCTTATAACCAACTTCATATGACATTTAGTTATATAATTTCTTTGTATATAAAAGAAATCTTATTCTATATGCCTTTATATGCGATTTTTATGCAAAGAGATTTCATGTTTTCTCAAAAGCAAACAATAAAAATCCACTTACACAAGGTATTGCTATACCTGGTTCTTGCTAATGTGAAAAACCTCATGATTACACGATTATAGTCTAGCGGCGAAAAGTCGGCGTCGCTATTCACACATGATGACTAAAGTGACTTCATGTCATATATAGCATGTGCCAACTACAAGTACACCAGGCCATTATCTTTCTTGAGTGCTTTTCGCTATTCTAATTTATAAATATATAATATGCACATTAAATATATCATTTCATTTTTAAATATTCATATACACAAAGTAAAAAAGATTAACGGTGAAAATTAACATATATTTACGTGGGAATTGTTGAAATTCAAGTACATACAATGTGATGGTATGATTTTTCAAAAATTGGTAATCCTAAAACCATTGTTTAGTGAAAATATTATTTTATGATAATTATAGAAGAAGGAAAAAAAAATCATTCAATTATTACCGGTTTATGTGCTATTGTCGATTACATTCTTTTTATTAAAAATATTAACTTATTAACCTTTTTTGGATAAGGTTAACCAATTAACATAAATACAAATCTCAGCCAACCAATGTAAACCGAAAGCAAAATCAAAAGAAATTCAAGAGTTAGAACTCGATAAATTAAAGCTCATTATAGATGCATATCCTATATAGGATTGCCAAATCATATATATATTGTCAATACTTTTGTGCTTGATCAAATAAAAATTGTAAAAAAAATCTTAGTAACCAAAATGAAAAAAATCACGGCTTAGAACTTGGGCAACTAAAAGAGAGAAAAGAATACAATCGAAATTTAAAACATTTAACATGCTTTATTATTTTTAAATATATATATTTTACAATATTAAATATTGAGAGAAATAATAAAATCTTCCAAGGAAATACTTAGTAGAAAGAGTTATGGCAAATGGTAGAAATTTTCATAGTTGTTATTTTGCAACATTAAAACTCATTATCTATTTTTGTTAAACAAAACTCATGATATCGAATACTTTGCATAAGACAAACATAAGATCCTAGTTGGAAGCAAAAATAGTGGAGAATGCAAGAAAAATGTTCCGTGTAAGTAGAATGATCAACCTCTTGCCATCTAGAATTCTATATGCCAACCTTAGTGACAACCTTCGAGAATAGTTTTTTTTTTTTTGATGACTCAGGAAACTCGTAAGCCGACAGTAGGCGAGCAAACCCTGAGACTCACGGAGGAACCCACCACCCCCGTGAAGCGGGTAAGTCCACCTGCGACGTGCTGGGGATTCGAATTTCTCCCCTTCGTGAGGGGGAGAAAGCCCAAAGCCAGCAGCACCACTCAGTGCGGTGGTACCTTCGAGAATACTTTGTAATGATAGATTTATATAAATATTCAAGTACATGCGTGTAGCTTAGCTAGTTTACATAAATGTTAAGCATTCCACCTGGAAGGCAACAAATGTTTTAAAAATATTTGAACCAGCAAATCCGGCAGGACATAAGGACGTAAATTGAGGAATCTTATATGATTATTGATCTCGCTTTGACTGCCTCGACAACTTTGATATTCATCACTAGTTTATTCTGCTTGTATGATGTGTTGGCATTTGCGCTTGCTTGTGTTACAAGCTCTTCCAGCAACAAGGCACAAAACTTGCAGTTCCCTTCTACGTGTTTTCGTCCTTCCATAATCACTTCAAATTAGTGCCAGATTATTGATATTCACGAGCGTAAATATGTCGTGTTGAATTCTTTAAAAAAAAATCTAAAAAGCCATAAATCTATTATATAGTGGTTTATTCAGTTCTAAAATCTTTAATTTGATAAATTTAGTCATAAACCATTTGATGATTTGTCAATATAGTCCTACCAATCAAAACTGGTCATAAATTACTGATATGCACATTTTTTTGTACGGTTTTTTAAAATTTCTATTTTTTTTCTTTTTTATCATTTTATTTTTCTTTGGCAAGGGTTTCGCGCCCTTGCTAGCCACAATGAGGCTCACCAAGTGGCTGACAAGGGTGTCCTGGCCTTCGCTTGTGGTCAACAATCAGCAAAGGCAAATAGGAAAAAAAAATGAAAGAAAATGAAAGGAAAAATGCAAAAAAAAAAATAATATATATAGTTTACGTTAGCAAAATTGGCTGAAAAAATTACATTTGCAAATTATCAAAAGATTTAAAATTAAATTGGCAAAAATTAAATATTTAGAATTGAATCGGTTACTGTACAATAGATTTTACACTTTTTGACAATTCTCCCCTTAATTCCTTATCCTTATTTTGCATAAATGAGTGTTGGATTAAAAACATGTATTTAGTGATTAAAGTATATGTTTATTGATCATTAAAGAGATGCATGTGCAGCCATCAAAACTTTATCAAGCAATATCTATATTACAGCGGGTATTACAAAGTGCATATACATCCACATTAAGGACAATTAACCAAAGTAGTAGAACTAAAATAGGTCTGGATGGATTATAGAGACCGACAGCCATCCCTGGACAGGTTATTTATGATATTTTATAAGGAGTAAGCTGATATCAAAGATAGATATAGAAGTCCTTAATACTGATCAGGCCACAAAAATGCACCCATTGCATAAGCCCTCTTTTCATCAAGGTTGCCATCAAAGCTGAGTCCATATTCTCTGAGAAGCATGTCCAATCTCCACTCCTCCATGTTCTCGTAATCGACCTTCTTGTACCTCGGATAATGAAGGGGCATCTGGAATCCCGGCGAACCGCACATCGCCTCCTTCGCATCCGATGTCTTCTTCAGGCTCTTGACTGCGTCCTGGCGTGTTGGGCTCACGCCGGACAAGAGGCTCGGTTGATGATTCATGCCGCTGCCTTCGTGGTCAGGATAGCGTAGAACGTGGCAGGCCGAGTGGAGAAGCCAACTCAGGGCCATCTCTCTAGGACTCTAATCTCTCTCTCTCTCTCTCTTTCGAAAGAGGAGATTTTGGGCTGAGAGGGGGGTCTCTTAAAACAAGCTTTCGGGTTTGAGCAAGCGAGGCATTTATATAGGAAGGGTTTTAATACGTGTAGGACAAAAACAAGCGGATTACATGCACGACGCAATTAAGGGAGTCAAATTAATGATAAACTAACCAATGCTGTCTTGAGAACTTTGAATTATACAGCTATCTGGGATGGTGATTTGTAGCTCACGCGTTGGCAATTCAATGTTTCTTGCGGTGGACGAGGGAGGGAAGAAGACTCAAGTTTCGTGCGTGAGATGACAAAGCAATCATGCGTTGGTTGCGTGTCAATGGATGCGAACTTGCCTTGACGTGACCCCCAATAATGTTCAGAGACTTCTTGAATTGAGGGGAAGAGCGTCTTCGTGATTGGCTCTTCTAGATTTCATTGCACACAAAAGATATAAAGTTTTCTAATTTTTCTCTTTTTCATTAGTTGATTTAACCTACCATATGCCGGCTAGGACATATCTCTATTTGCACGATCTCTTTCACATTGAGGTGGGTAAAATGACACATAGTCTCCCTTCCATGAATCTATGATTGTGCAAGAAAGCAATTTAAAAACGACCACTATATCTAAAGCATCCAGTACGTGTGGGACAAAATTAAAGATAAAAGAGAAGGATTTCATGATAAAAAGAGAACCGATGAAGTGACATTTTGTAATTGCCGATGAGAGTTCCAGCCCATTCTCGGTCGCAAATTTTGGAACTTTTTTGTCCAATTTTGACTCAATCCTACAGACCTTGCTCAATTAACATAAAATAATGTCCAGCTCCAGCTACACCTTCTCTTTATTTGCTCGATTTTGGTGCCATAATAAGACCCACTCTATCTTGTCTTGTCTTTATCTTTAGACAAGGTATAAAAATATGAAAAATAGAATGTCAAGATAGATCGTTATCTATCACATCCTTTTATTTCCCATTTAATCTAATTCTTACTGTCTAAGTATTGTCTCTATGAAACAATGGGAGGATTACCTATTCCATTTTTTACTAGGGTTTGTTGAAAAAAAGAACATTTTTTCTTGGTAGTGAGCTCTTCAAATTTTCTATTATTATTATTATTATTATTATTATTATTATTATTATTATTATTATTATTATTATTATTATTATTATTATTATTATTATTATTATTATTATTATTTCTTTAAAAATCTATCTACAAACTTGACATGTAGAGATTGGTGTAAACAATATATGCTTGATAAAAATGAACTCATTGAACTAAGAACCTTTACGACCAGCTCAAAAAATTTGAAAAGAAGGAAAAATATAAATTTATAAGGGACTAGCTGATCTGAGATATTCTTTGAGCAAATAAATGCGGCTTAGATCTAGTGCTAAACCCAAAACTAATAAGAGTCGATAATTTGGTAAGAAGGCAAATCAAAGATGGTTTAAGCTAAGATAAATTGTTAATTTTCATATTGTAAAAAGAGTCGATAGTTCATAAAAGTGTGAGTAAGGTCCAATTTAATAACCATCCCCAAAATAGTTATTTTTGCTTTTTTGTTCCTTGGAATGAAAAAAAAAAAATCCGTTTGATAAAATTTTTGTTCCCAAGAATAAATTTGGAATAGAATCAATAAGTAAAAAAACAAAGTTATTTCTAGGAACAATTTTAAGAATCAAACCTAACTTTATTTTTTTCCTTCTTTTCTTTTTTTTCTTTCTCTTTCTCTCTTCTTCTTCTTCTTCTTCCTTCTAGCCCTAGTTGGTCACCGGTGCCCACCACCTCGGTGGATGGCAAACCGACTAGGCTTGCAAGCCCGTTGAAGGCTCACTTGGCCACGGCGAGGCCCGACGTCACCTAGGTGGCATGAGCTCGGCCTCACCTTGGCTTAGCGAGGTCAATCTCCCATTGGCTAGCGAGGTTGAGCTGCGTTGATGGTTGGGCAAGGCTTGGCTGCCGAATCTAGTGAGGAGAGCCTTGCCTAGCCACTAGCGAGGTCGATCTCATGCCACCTAGGACAAGGTCAAGTCTCACCTGGCCACCAGTGAGGCCCGGCCTCACCCATATCTAGTGAGGCAAAGGCTCGTCATGGCCAAGCAAGCCTCCAAAAAGCTCATTGGACCTCACTTGGCCGGTTGCCGGCCATGGCGGCCAATGACCGACCACAAATGAGGAAGAAGAGGAAAAAGGGAAAAGAAAAAAAAAATATAATAAAAATATAATAAAAGTATTAAAAAATTAAAAGAAATAAAAAAAATAAAAATCCTATCAAATACATTTTTATCCTGAGAATAGAAATTTTTTGCCATTACCAAATGTGTTATTTTGTCAAGAAATTATTTTCGGAATAAAATGGTTACCAAACACGTCCTAAGTTACCAATATAATTTATCAAGAAATGAGGTGGCCAGTAACTATTTTTTTATGATTTTTTTTATTTTATTACTTACCAATCCTTTTCAGAAATTTACTAGCACGGTAAAAATATCCTTATCAGTGGTCCTTTAAAGATACATGATTAATTAAGAGCACACATGCCACAGCCTTAAGTAAGAGCACACATGACATGAAAGATGGATATATTGTGAAATCCTATGTTAGTAATGTCGAATCTATGTTTATGTACAATCAGTAATGATCCTAATTTTGACATGTTTAGTACTTGTAACGGCTAAGCGTTGAAGGTCAGCTCGAGCAGACAGGGTTAATTCATATATAAAATCCAGTCACACTCTGCATGACTTTCAAACATCCCTAAGTACTTAACAATGCAAGTACATGCACGACAAGTAGGTAAGATCTCTGGACAGTAGCTTCGGGACATCGGCAGTTACTATATTAAATTTGCACGAGTTGTGCACGAGATGCAAATCCTAGGACTGAATTGATTACTCGCATTCAGCGGACGAGACGGACAACGGGTACTGGAAGCTGTTGGAGTACTGGAACGAGAGGCTCTCTCCTGGGCCGAGGGAATTGCCGTCGTTGACGAGGCAGTCGTCGTAGTACACCCGGCGGAAGACCCTGGGGTTGACAAGGCGGACGGAGCTGAACCAGCCGCAACGGACGTGGATGTTGGAGATGGTGCAGTCGGAGACGCACGCGTTCAGGATCTGGACGGTGAACATTGGGATGCCCTGGGGCATCGGAGAAGTCGGTCCCTGGTAGACTACGATGTCGTCCTTCGAGCATGACGAGCCAATCCTGTTCATGTCTCCTCCATCTTCATTTACATCAATAGAAAATGCTTGCATGTCATTATAATCAATTAAATGAGAGAGATTGAGAGAGAGAGAGAGAGAGAGAGAGAGAGAGAGAGAGAGAGAGAGAGAGGATTCATTTTACCATCGTCTGACTGAAGCAGCTTTCTGAAGGAGCTAGGGTTTTGACTGTTGGGATGGTCAGGTCCTTCATTAATGGCTGCTTCACCAGCAACTCTCTCTTCTTCATGAATTAAAGCCAATACTGCAACAAATCAGTGCCCAAATGCTTTTTGAGATCCAAAATGCTCAAATTAATGCTCCTAAGTTAAAGCCTAAAACATATCATCCGCTAGTGATGAAGACACCCCAAACGAGCTGTTTTCCCCATTTTGTCATTATGAAAGTGTCAAATGATTTGGATATCCATCGAGTTTAAAGATTTGATATCCATGTCATAAGCACGAGTTTCAACGCAAAATCCAAATTTACGAAATTGCATGTCTTTATAATTTGAGCGGTAGCCCTAATTTGAATGATACTTGTAGTTGAAGAATCTATTGGCCCAGAATGGAAAATACTGAATGGGATCTGAGGAACCGAAACATTACTGTGTTATGATATTCTTAACAACTTAGGTAGTTGTTAGGTGAAGGAGGAAATCATTTGTCTATGGCTACGAATGTCATGTTGACGTATATAAAGTTCCAAGTAATGTCATGAACTGTGGAACTACATGCACTTGATTGTCCTTTTTGTTCATATTCCGAACTATTGTGTATATATAAGACGAAGTAAATTAGCCCATAACGTACACAATCCAACTCAGAGCCACCCACAAAACAAGAAAATATATTGCTTGCGAGCATGCATCCATGGTCATACATTCTCTTCGGGAATGGCCTCAAGAAAACAGTAGCTGGGTTTATGTCATTGCTCCTGCTCATGCGAGAGAGAGAGAGAGAGAGAGAGAGAGAGAGAGAGGGTACCAAGGAGTGTAGAGACAATCACGAATCTGAGACAAGAAGCAGCTGAAGAGACCAAGCCGAGTCTAGCTTCTTTCTCCGCTCTGTGGTGACCCATAACGTTCGAGTCTTTTCTGACGCACATATATACAGCTTCGAAAGAAAAACCCAGAAAGAGATAGAAAACCTTGAAGCTTTAAAACAGCTGAGAGATGAAAAAGAATGATGGATACGGTATATGCAAAATGAATGTCGAACGTGCTTTTTCTCGCACCAACTGTATCGTACCTATATAAGTACTCACAAGACTGCCGATTTGCTCTCTGTGCGAATGGACATTATTCTACTTCAACTTCGGAGCGCCGTGGGCGGGACGTTTGGGGAAGAAGAAGGCGAAGGAGCAGTAGGAGTTAGGGCGTAAATGCAATGTTCATTTATAGCTCTCAAGGGTAGTGTCTGGCCATCACTGGCGCAGAAGCGAGCAAGCCATCCCAGGTGTGCCCCATCTTTACTCTGTTCCGTCTCTCTTCCTTTTACACGTGGATGAACTCGATAAAATGGTATCTTTTTTGCGTTGTTTAAAGAAAATTATGCATTGGTTATGCCGCTGACTAACGTGCTGTGTCGGGCCAATCGCATTGTTCGCAAGATGGAAATCCTAACTGCACTGTTTGCATTTGAAATTTGAAGACTCTGCATCATTGACTTAGCTTGTCCTTCATGTGGCATCGTTGCATAACTCATCCGCCTGTTCTTTATTATTTCTCATTCGAACATTTTCGGATCCTCCCCGTCCTTTTCCCTTTTCTTCTGAGCGAAAAGTTTGGATATATTGAAGTTACTCCTAGCATGAGCATGACTTACATGATAACCTACTGGATTGGATTGGATCGGACTCAAGTTTGATTGAGGTCAAGAACAATGAAGCTTCTATCTGTTAAATATTTAAATGGATAATGGCCGTGTTGCATCTGTGATCGTAATCATGTTCAGTCAATTTCAAAAGAACCTTCTCAAGGAAAATTTGCATGAAATCATGCAGGATGCGGGTCAGATACATAATGATCATTCCCTCCCCAGTCCCCACCACCCCTTTTTCTGGGCATTTCTTCAAAGAAGACAACAAAGACTGTTTTCCATTGACCTACATGTGCATGCCAGCGTTAGGTTTGCATGTAGTTATGTATGTTTGACTGTGCTCTATACATAACTGGATAAGGGTACGTTCATACATTCATTTGTTCTGAGAGAGAGAGAGAGAGAGAGCATTACATGTTTGTTTTCTTTTTCCATTCAGAGCCAGACAGAAGCTGATTTAGTCAAAGAAATATCTCCACCTGCATGCTTGGGTTGTTGTATGAATTGGTGAGCAAAGTTAAAGAGAGCCGCCAAAGGAAGGGACGTGCCGGCGCCACTCATGACTCATGATCGGCGTCTGTCTTGTGTTATTCAATTTGCTGTACCACCCGCTCCTTAGCCTCCTTTTCTGCAGCATTTTCTATTCATTTTTATTGTACGACGATATCTCCAAATTAAGTTTCGGAAGACTAACTCAGATCATTCATGTGGTATACTTTGATAGATCTTTTGTTTTAATTGATTGGTGGAGAGGGGCAACCCTCTTGCGCCTTTAAGCTCGACAAGAATTGAACCTCGTCGATTAGGGTAGACCATGATATGGCTTGCAATCCCACCGCCCGATTCTCGATGCCTGGTGGCCTCTCTCCGATCTTCTCTCTAAGATGAACTCAGCAGTCGCCTTCATCTGAGAACGATGAGGATCATCCAGGCTTAGGCTAAGCCCGGCCGCTCTCACCGGTAGGTTTAGTTTGATCCGGCCACCCCCATTCTTTCTTTTTCTCTGTTTTCATCTCACAGAATTTTTTATAATTTTTATAACAAGTTAGCACGACTCTGGAAAACCAAAGTTTAGGAAATGAAGTTTCCAATAAGAAAATTCAATAACCTGATTCAGCTTTCAAGAAAGGTTTAAGGATATACTCCACATCTACAAGGATGAAAGTTACAAAAGATGATAAAATTTGCCATATCTATTTCCATAAAGTCAGTCATTACAGTTTAAGAATGATAGAGTCAACGGTTTGACCATCCTCGCATGAAATCTATCTCGCGTCGTTATGTCTCTATAGGTATATGTGTACCCTCTTACTCTTTGCATGTGCGTCTTTGTATTTATACCTATATATTTGTGTATATACTATTAATTAAACAATCTAATATGACCACTTTAATCTCAAAAAAAAAAAAAAAAAAGAACCATGAAAAGCCAATACACGTATTTAGAATACCATATGACCGCACATAACCAAAAATGGGTAAAATCATAATTATCGTGATCAGGATTATTGACAAGTAATTAATGAATTGCCTTCTGAATTTGAATTCCAAATCATTGTTAGAGATTCCACAAGTCTCTCATATTTCTTTTTACAGTAATTTAAATTATATTCATGGAAATGAACAATTAAGTAGCTGAGCTCTTATAGCTAAATTTATTTAAATGTTGATCTTAATGGAACACTCCAAGTATATATTGAAACACAAGGTAGACTTCATTGCATATCAGTTACGTGTTTTTATGTGTATATTCACATATTAAAGGAAACGGGCGTCCTTATCATGATAGGATTTGCATTTACCTTATGCTTGACATCTCACTTCATTAACCAAAGTTTCACACATCAATTCATCGTGCATCAACCATGTTTGTTAAAGTGTCTGTACTCAAAAGGGTGTTGAAACATCATATGTTGCTTGTTTGCAAAGCTTATACGAGTACGGATGTGGTTTTAAGGGAAATTGTTCAATCAATCCTAAGCATATTGTGTGGTTGTTAATTCAATCCTAATTTTTTTAATTTTGCCAATTTAATTCTATACCTTCATGTGAAACTCAATATAATATTTTTAGCCAATTTTAGTAGATATTATTCACATGACTATGTACCCAATAGGACAGTCAACAAACCACCACATCAATGATTTAAAACCCATGAACAATGTGATTAAAGGTTGTGCTTGGCTTAGGTTTTATAGACAATCTCTCTTACATACTTTGAATGTTTAGAATGAGAAAGTTGATCTTGTCATTTGCAAGTGAGGGGAGCAAGAGAGAAGTGTGAGCATGAGGAGAGTTTTTTCTATAAATAAAGAGTAACAATAAGAGTTTTGGTGATCTCTTGGTATATTGAAATTTTGTACAAAATTTTATAACTAAATTGACAAAATTGAAAAATTTGGGACTAAATTAATATCGGCACAATAAGTTTAGGACTTATTAATTTTTTTTCCAAAATTTTTACGTTGAAATTTTTAACAATACATATTAATGAATTTCACGTTGAACTTTTTAACAATACATTTTAATGGATTACGTTTTTTTTAATTTAATATAGGCATCGCCCTTAACCTAGTAATCTAGAAATCTTTACCTATGTTAATATAAAAATAATGCTGTTATTACTTGCGGTGCTGAATATTCCTATATACCCTTCCCACCAGTCCTATCGGTACTAGTTGAGGATTTAGAAAATGGTATAAAATGAGACTAGTGTATCAAATCTCCAAGAGCCACTCTTCATAGGCAACTTACTTATAAGGTTAGTGCAGTCCATGATCTATTAAAGTTCAAGAGAATCCATGTATTTGAGCCTTCTATAGTAATATCATAATCGAATTTAGAAAACGCAACCATCGAATAGTATCGGTAGAGTTAAAATCTTTGGTGGGATAAGTGAATGCAAATGTGTGGACAAATTACCGGATTTTATTATCTAAATCTACACAAGTTATTTCGACAATCAAAATCTGAAATTTAATGTTATGCATTTTGTAAATTGAGTCATGGCCCCATCAACGCCTATAAATTGGTGCAACTTCAGTGATCAAATCCACACATTTCGATTTCCCCTTCTCAAATGTCCCTCTCTCTTTTCTTTAGGTACAAGTCCATTCTAATTCTTCTGAGTTTAGTGTATTTTATTGAAGCTCAAGGCAAGCTTCAAGTCAAACCCTAGCTTCATCATCTTTTGGCTTACCACAACAAATTCAATCATCAAAACTACAGTTCAAAGGTATGCAAATCTCAAAAAACTTCTCTACTATAGCTTCCTTAATTTTTTTTTTCTTTTAGGGTTCATCATGTGTCCATGGCTTAATTACTCCTTACCAAGCCAATTATTTATTTCAAAATATCTTTTTATTATCTTTTTCCCTTTACAATCGGTGTTAATATATTTTTTTTTCCAGATTAATGGCTAAGGAGGAACGTGTCAACCCAAAAAGGTTTTTTGAATTCCCACCCAAAAATGAACAAATATATATTTACACACGCACGCATGCACATGTATTAGTGAATTTATGGGGACTTGAAATATTGTTTTTGATATGCTTTTAAAGATTCGAGGTCCACAGTTTTACATAAAAATCATGTAAGAATTTGAAATCGATTATTTATTTAATACTGTGCGCCTCAAATCTTAAGAAATTATGAAAAGCAACGCTTTGGGAAACTCCAAATACCTTGATATTGCTTGAAATTCGAAAATGATTTTTCCGGAAAAATTTAAAATTGACTTTGGGTTTGGTTTATTCTGTCCATCTAAGGTTCTTCCTTTAAGAGGTGAGTTTGCTCTATGTAAAATGGTCGAACAGTATTTCCAGATTAGTTCAAGCTACTTTATTAACATAACATAGCGAATATTTGAGTGAGTTATATTGGTTTGATTTTCATTTGAAACCTTACAATATGTATTCCTCAATCTTGAAATATCAGAAACTTAAAGACAGCAATGAATTTCGGGTATAGAAGAGATAAACACCTTAGATAATGAAACAAGTGATATTTTACTACCATACTCCCTAGATTTTTGCATAAGCATTTTATTAGATTTGATGGGAAATTGTTGCAACTTGCTAATAAATTACTGTTTTTTTGCCCTAAATTCGTTAATAACTACGGGAAAATGGAAAAACAAAATCGATGCCAAAAATCTGATAGTTTAGTATATTAAAATATTGCTCTTTCGGTTCTATTTAAAATTTTCTTTATTAACAAACAAATGTATGACTTTTGTAATGCAAAGCAATTTTTTCATTTCCATACAAAAAAATGATTTGATCCTAATTTTCTTATATTGGTTTTCATTTTCTATTGTTCTCAAAAGAAATAGATTTGTGATCGAATTTTACGCAAAAGAAAGTTATACAGGCTGCATATCCATTATTTATTTCTTTTTTAGCCAATCTAATTTTTTTTATTGCTAATAATTGATCCATTAATCTTGTAGCACTTAATTTCATAAAGGGGTCATTTATTTTCTTCTTCAATCATTTGTTCTTTTTTATTTTTGGTCAAATTCCTTTTGATCTTTCAAAAAATTAGACTTTGCAATTTCCTTTTGGGCCACCAATTGAAGTCAGCCCTAATCTCTCAAGCCCACCTCAGGCAAGTCGTCCTGAGAACCCAAATCCCATTTCCATACAAAGCAAACCCAAATCCAATCTCACCTGCAAGTTCTTGCTGACATTTCGTGTGTGAATTCATGCACAAATCAGTGCTGTACTAACCAAAAAAAATCCAATTTTTGCGGAAATCCCAGTCTCAATCCATGAAAAAGGAGAGAGGGAAGAATCCAATTTGCCCAAGAAATTGCAGTAATTCCCAGTATCTGGAATCGAAATTCCTGCCCAGTTCTTGATTGTCTTGGTGCCACTAGGGTTTTGGGTCCCGCTGTCAGCGTTCCGGGTTCTTGCTGGTTTCTTGAAATCGCGCGCTCTGCACGGAAGGGAAGGCGGGGAAGGCGAATTCCTTTGCTGGGCAGGCGGTTTCGGGAGCTCATTCAGCTTCGGACTGACATGGGTCGCTCTCGTGGCAACTTCCACTCGAATGACGAGGACCCGACTCAGAGGTTTGAGCTCGTTGTCTTAAATTTCGTTGCTTGAGTTCTTTTCTTGCTTGCGGTGGTTTCTTGAGGATTAATCTTAGCTACATTGAAGGTTTTGGGAGTGTTTCGAGGCTGGGATTGCTGTTGCTCGTGCTTTCGGAGCGTTTAATGTTGGCTTAGGCTGGTGAATGGCCTGAAAAATTCTCATGTTAAGACCAGAAAGTTATCGTACTTAGTTATTCTCTTCTCAAGACGCTATGAGTTAGTAAGTTAGCGCTGCTAATCCTTCTGTCTAGTTGGGAACTTACGAGAGGATCAAGTTATGGTCACGGGACCATGGAGCATTGTCTCGTTCTCTGGGGATTGGGGTGGGGTGGCTCTATCACTTCTCCAAGCAAAATGTGCACTTGCTTGCTTTGCAACTTTATGAGCTTTTCTTTACTTTCGTTTGATAGTAAGAGATTAGCCAGAATTGTAGGGTTGAAACGTGGTGGAACTCATGGGAGTTTTTAATTTCTTCTCTCTACTTTCGGTGAATTCGAATCAAAAGTAAAAACTAGCTAGCCCTCTGCATTTTCATGAGTTTGTTGATTGTAGTTAGTTTGGTAGTCTTGCTTCTGTAACTGGTTCAACTGAAAATTGATATTTCATGTTAGATGTGATTCATTAAGGATACTTGTCATCAGCTTGTAGGTTCAACTTTCTTTGAGCTATTGAGTCATCTAACTTCATACTTTCTTTGAACTTTCTCAAATAATTGATTCGGCACAATTCAGTGTCCTCATTTCTTGTGACAATCAATACTTTTGGAAAAACATTACTTTTTTTTTAATGATCTTGGTATGTCTCAGCAAAAAAGGGTCTTTCATAATTGCCTGTTTTTGGCCTTGCAGATCGAGGAGAAAGAAGAATGCTTCAACTGGAGAGAACTTGGATTCTTCTTCTGCAGGTACTATAAGTAATAATTTAATTCAGTCTTTTTAAGGTGCTAACTGTTTAAACTTCTCCATTGTATCTTATATTTTATCTTTTCATCCTTATTTCATTGCCTTCTGGCCTAAATTTGTCTGCATTGTCAACTGATAATTCAGGTCAAGGATCAAGTGATGGGAAAAAGGCTGCGTATCACTGTAATTATTGCAACAAAGACATTACAGGGAGAATCCGTATCAAGTGTGCTATGTGCCCTGATTTTGACCTGTGTATTGAATGCTTCTCGGTTGGGGCTGAGGTGGTGCCTCATAAAAGTGGCCACCCATACAGAGTCATGGTTAGTAATAGCATCATTAAATTTGATCTTCTTTGGACCATCTGCTAACATCAAACTTTACATTTTTTAGTATCTATAGACATTAGCGGGAAGAGAGACAGGACGATCCTAATTCTCATGAGTGCTCACATGTCAATTATTGTTTCCAAACAGTAGGCATGTTTTTCTAGCATCAATCTCAGGAAATCTACTGCAATGTAATTTCTCATCTGTCACCTTTCTGGACTTCTGGACGTAGTGTGAAACTGATCAAGTCGTTATCTAGAAACTAGGATCATCCTTCTTTGAACTACAGTACTTTCTAATAATGCTTCCAGAATGTCTGAAATCTGCTGTTATGCAATGGTGACAATGCAAAAGGTTTGATTTTTTTATTCATGCAATGTAATTTTGTTATGGTCTTCTCATTTCAACAGGACAACTTGTCATTTCCTCTGATCTGTCCTGACTGGAATGCAGATGATGAGATATTGCTTCTTGAGGTTGTCTCTGCCTATTTCGAATCCTTGATTTATTTTGTTTTTGTCTTTTTCCTTGTTTTGGTATGTATATTTTGGTATGGCAATCCGATGGTTATTGTGGAATGCATTTCAGGGAATTGAAATGTATGGGTTAGGGAACTGGGCTGAAGTTGCTGAGCATGTTGGGACAAAGAGCAAAGAACTGTGCATTGATCATTACTATGAAGTGTATATGAACTCTCCAGTCTTTCCTCTTCCTGTAAGAGATCCTCATTGAAATGAATTCTGTTTCTGTTTTTTGCATTAACGTGGCATGAGATTTTAACATTATATCTTGGATAGGATATGTCTCATGTTGAAGGGAAAAATCGCAAGGAACTTCTTGCAATGGCTAAAGGACATGGTGAGGACAAGAAAGGTGCTTGATGATGTTTTGTTCTTTCCCTGTGAATTTTTGTAAAAGCTTATGTGACAATATTGGAAACAACAATCTATCATGAACCCTAATTAATGACCTCAAAGATGGAAAGATGTCACTATTGACTGATGTGCCTGTACTAGTTACTATTGTGCCTGTACTAGTTACTATTGTATATACCAAAAAAATAAAACCAAACATTTTAGTGAGAAGCTCATGCATTAATGATTTTGTCTGGATAGAACTCTTCATTGGTCTGTCTTATGTATTGGTATTCTTATCATTTGAATTGAGCAAAATTTATATTTAAAGTGACAAATACTCTTTTTGCGATTCTGTTTGAATAAATCTCTTTCTTCTGGTTCATTTCAAGTATTGATCTTCACATTCAGTTGATAAGCAACTGTTTCGTTATGGTCCTCAAATTTGAAGTTCTTGGTTCATGCTTATTGGGTGGGTTTATTTTCACATAAGGTATGTTTGTGATTACCGCAGGACCATCTGTTGGTGATCTATCATTGAAGGAAGAATCTCCTTTTTCTCCTCCAAGAGTCAAGTATGCGCTTGTCTCCTTTATGCCTTCATTCTTAACTGTTATACCTTCTCAGTTGGTGACGTGCAATATTTACTCTCAGACTTGAAGATCCACACAAAGGTGGTTCTTCTGGCCGTTTGCTCTCTGGTGCAAATGCTGGTGGGTTAGTCAGACACTTAATTTTTTGTGAATCATTATGCTTATAGATCCTAACCCTTTGGGGGTGGTTGTTATGTTCCCTTGGTCTTGTCAATTTAGATATGGATGCTGGGTCTTGCTCTAGTAGCAACAATGCAGCATCAGGAGCTGGTATCAAGGGATCCAATGTGGCCCAGGCTAAGAACGGAGTTAGCAACATCAAAGCTGAAGGTACGATGAACATTCTTTTGTGGATAGCATTGTACAAATGTGTCCATTGTAAGTTTTGTTAACATCCCTTGATATGTTCCTGCAGATGCCCAGTTTAATGGCAATTTTAATGGGATGACTCCAAGTACTTTGGGGGATGACGGCCCCTCTCTAATTGAGTCAAGCGGTTACAATCCCAAAAGACAGGAGTTTGATACAGAATATGATAATGATGCTGAGCAGCTACTAGCTGAGATGGAATTCAAGGAGACGGACACAGAAGAAGAGCATGAGCTGAAGTTGCGGGTGCTTCGTATCTATTCAAAAAGGTGATGGTCAAGAATGAGCTTATATCTATTTGTGGTTCCTAGAAATCACTAGATAACATTTCTGAAAACTTTGGATTAAGCGTCTTCATCTAGTTGGGGTTATTCTAGTCTCGATGAGTTCTGGCACGTAACTCATCATAATTTTTGCTGGCAGGCTGGACGAGAGGAAACGGCGAAAGGATTTCATACTAGAGAGGAATTTACTGTTCCAAAGTCCGTTTCGAGAAGAGCTTGACGCCTGAAGAGAGGGTGCTGTGTCGGCGTTACGATGTCTTCATGCGGTTTCATTCGAAGGAGGAGCATGAAGATTTGCTCCAGACCATTGTTGCTGAGCACAGAACTTTGAAAAGGATAAAAGAATTGCAGGTATTTTGTGGCGTTATTCATGTGAAGATGTCCTAAGTTTTGCAACAGAGGATGACGCTTTTGTGCAACATTAACATCAATGTCTCTCTCACACCTTCGAGGACATTAATTTTGCAGGAAGCCCGTGCAGCTGGTTGCCGTACATCAGCTGAGGCAGATAGATACTTTGAAAACAAGAGGAGAAGAGAAGCTGAAGAAAGCACTCGCCGAGGTAAAGATAGTTCTCAACTTGGTGCTACTGGCCAGGGGCCCCCCTCCATACATGCTTCCTCAGGCTTGGCCAGTGATCTGGACGTGATGGGATTTAACGGCTCAGATTTACTTTCTGATAATGTAAGTCCTCCACCTGACGTTCTATCTTGTTTGGGCGAGTTATAGGAGACTCTTACAATTACTAGACATCTGTTTTGCAATGGGCAAGAAGATTTTTTTTTTTTTTTCAAACTTTGCTGCTAATTATGGCTTGCAGGAGAAACGGCTTTGCTCGGAGCTGAGGTTACCTGCACCAGTTTATCTCAAAATGCAGCAGGTCATGTCGATGGAGATCTTCAGTGGCAATGTCACCAAGAAGTCCGATGCCCATCACCTGTTCCAGATGGAACCGAGCAAAGTCGATAGAGTCTATGACATGCTCGTGAGGAAGGGACTCGCCCCGCCTTGATTCCGTCTCTCTTCTCGAATTTCCAGTTTTGATATTTAAGTCGCTAACCCAGTTGTACACAATTCGATGTGGAGAAATTGATCAGTGTTGTATAGTCCTATTTATCTCTCGAATGAAATATCATTTTCTTTTGATGTCGTAAGGCAAATCCAACACCCTAGAAACTCACAGGAGAGACAAATTCTCTTCCTTGCGTTGTGCTTCCGGCGGATATTTGAGGGGCTTAGACTCATGGGGCAAGCCAATTCAGAAATTATCTTCAAGGATCATTGATTCGCAATAAGCAGGAACGGGGCATGATCGATTTCTGCGCGTATTTGCTCCTCTATGATGATGTGAATCCACTCATTTACTTAATATTTGATGTATATACAGGTAAAAAAACAGGTCAAAATCAACAAAAGATGGCGCACCCGAATAGTAGGTCGAAAAAAGTTTTTACTGAAGAGAATTGTAGAACAGAATCAGTACAACAGAGATGCCAATTATGACGGGAAATGCCGTAACTAAGTAAAGCGCTCCATAGCCCTGCAAGAGAGAGCATTCTTGGTCACCAATCACCCCTAAGAATAAGCTAGAGCAACGAACGAAACTTCTGGCAATTTTGACAACCAAACTGAACCATGTAACATCTGACTGCCAACACAATCATCGTTAAGGTTCGAAACGCTACCCATTCAGAGTAAATCCATTCACACAGAAGTTGAACAATAATATGAAACCTCATAACGTCAAGTATGTGATCAATAATGAAGTTTATTGCTATCACTGTGATAAATCAATTCTCATGCTTTGGGGGCAACAACAAAACTTCGCATTAAAAGACTAGTTTCATGACCTATGACCACCTAAGACCATCAACATCATAAACTCCACCCAAAAGGATGGAGAGGTGTTCTTACTCAGCTTTTGTGGTTGGGCTTTCTTTCTGCCTATTTTGACAATGAGCAATACGACAGTAAGATGTGATTACCATATATTATAGGTACAATGTCATCTCTTTACAGAGGCTACGCTAGGTCATGAGGTTAGGATGACATAGCTATAATAGAAAGTACTGAAAAGAATTTCCAAGAACAAAGAATTCCAAACATACCACCATTTAAAGGTATCAAGAATGCCAACTTGTGTCAGCAATTACATTCTTGGTTTTTAAGTTGTGTTTTAGGTCAGAAAACATTGATGTGATTACTTATTAAGAGAGCAGTAATTTCTCAGCATGAGAATAACAGTGAACAGAATGTACGAGCTTTGAGAAAGATGCTCTTTACCACAAGTATCATTAGACATTCATTCAGTTCACAAACATACCAAGACATCACACCTATATTCTCCGGAAACTCGCTACATCATCATAATCATGGAGACAGAGCAGTAAAAGATACCATAAGACTGGAGCCAGCATAATTATCTGTTGTGTCCTCCAAATTGTTCTAACTGCATCACCCCAGAAATCAACATTCTCTTTACCCCTTCATTACTTGTTTTAATAATCCATGAAATCTGACGTTTCATTTGCATTTGAGGGAAGAACAAGCCACTGAAGGATTCTTGTGCAACTTATTAGTTTATCTTCCCTTATTAATTTGATGATCAAGAGAGAGTTTGGAGAGAGAAAGATCTGGAGACATACCACAGCTGGAGGCACATCTGTCTCATCACTGTTATCGTCCTCTTCAATTTCAGCAGCTGAATCCCAGTCAATATTTAGTCTCTTAGCAGCCACTTCAGGATTGATACCAGTGTCTGTGGCTTTTGCATATAGTGATTTCCCTGGCTTCTTTTTGGGGACCGCCTCCTATTACACAGGGCACAACATGCACAGATAAGATTGGTGAGGAAAAGGACTTGTCACGTATTAAAGCAAGTGAATCAGCATTGACATAGATATACATCACCATTAGCAAAATGGAAAAGGAAAGCTACCTTCACTTAGACAGATAAACAAGCACAAATACATGGATAACCATCTCAAGAGATGGCTCATGACAATGATCCACATTGATTAAATATCTCATGATAAGACCTAACATGATTGTGAGGTCAGGTAGACAGGGATTTCAAACTATACCTCCAAGTTAGGCCACTGAATCATCTCCTCTGCAAGCATTTTAAGAGCAAGACGATTTTCTGGGACCTTTCCTTCATTGACCTACCATTAGAAGAGCACTATAATAATCCAGTAATAATAGTAGAATACATAACATCAAGGAATTTCTTACCACAATGTAGCAGCATAGGACACAAGGCCATCATAAAGAAATAACAAAGAGATAAGAGAGAAGCAGCTTATTCATAGAGACATTTGATGGACTAGCAAAACAGATTCAGAGCATTAGACAATCACACTAAATGGGGTGTAGCAAAAGGATTTTCTAATTCCCCTGGTTAGTCTGTTCTTAAGTTCTTTCAGTGTTTTATTCAGGCAAGCAGTGTTCATGTTCTTGAGCCATCACAGTGTTGATTTGGAATTCTCACAAACAGGCCTGTACCCCTTTGGTACTTCTTTGCGTAATACTTGTGAGAAAAAAACAAAACAAACAAAAAAAAAAAACGATTTATCAAGCTGTACTCCTACCCTGAACATGCTCTGGTTCGGGGCAAAGTACAAAATAATCAAAAAGAAAGATCCAGAAGAACAGCATAAGTTTTTCATATTTAGGAATTTGGTCTTAGCTTTTCTTCTTTTTTTAGTAATCTTTTTCTTATTATGGTTGGATCTTCCATGTGAAAATCATAATTAAGTCAATCAATTTGAGAGAGAGTGAATGCAATTCTTCAGATCAAGGTTGAAACCTCCCATCATCTTTCCGCAGAAGATTCATGATGGCTTTCAAAAGCAATAACTAAACTCGAGTCTATGAAGGCAAACTACTTGAGAAAGACCTCCAAGCAATATGCACTATATGTCTTGCGAAAGGGCAAATTATTCTCCCAACATCATCAATAATTTAAAAATTACAAAGCTAATTGCCTCAATTGGCCCTCTTCAGATTTCAGTCACTGTCATTGCGAAAAGCTAATAACCAAAGTTAAAAAGAGCAAGGTTTAGGTTCTCCTCATATGTCCACATATTAATCCTAGATATTGTTAACCATTAAGTGAGTAGACGACAGGGTACTTATAGTCCTCATAAACTAGAACATCCCCTCTTTTATCTCATTCCACTCAACCAGTGCTTAGGACATTGAACTTTCTGTTGGGTTCTCATAATGTCTGGCCAAATTATGACAAGTATTCTGAAAATCAGTGATTTGAAGTTACAAATCTCGAATCTGTGGTGACCTTTATCTGATGATGGTAATATTTCAAATATGTTAGTATATACCATTATTTTCTTGGCAACTTTCCAAACACTTTACCTACAAATTTGTAGAATTGCCCCACAGAAACACCATTACTGCCTGAAGCATTGCTCTAGAATATTATAACTTTAGAGCTAATGGCTCCCTTGGTCAAGGTTACTCATAAATCACCAGAAAAACCAGCAAAACACTAAATTTGAAAGGCCCAAAAGCAAATGCATGCAGCATATTCTTAAAATTCGCGGAGCTGACCTCAAACGCATGACCCCACAAAACAAAATTCAGGGACAGGAAGACAAACTTGCTCTAGAGCTTCGGCTAAATCTTCTCTAGTAGGGGCATCGAGGTCTTCGATCCCAAGGAGTCTCCTTCGCTCGACTTCCCTCGGATCCTCGATCATAATCGTCAGCTTGACCTACAAATAACCATAAAGTTACAAAATTTAAACGATAGAGCTCAGGCCAGGTAACACAATTCTACTCCATTCGGAACCAAAGTGAAGCAGGCGCAAGAGCAGCAGGAAGAAGGCAATCACCTCACTGAAGATCATGTCTCTATTCTTCTTCAGAAGCTCCAACACCTACAAGCAGAGAGGCCAGACAAGGCAACCCCGATCAGCGCGGACATCGAAAATCGGCAGCGATAACCGAAAACACAGATGAAAATCACGAGAGCAAAGAGCTTACTCTCCGAATCTGCCCCACGTACTCGAGGTCCTGAGGATCCACATCCTCGTCCTCGCCCCGCCTCTGCTCCTCCTCTTCCACGACGGAGGAGGAAGCGGCGCGCAGCTCGGCCTCCTCCTTCCCTACGCTCCTCACTCTCGCGGCCTTCCTCCGCAAGCCGCGGCTCCCGCACCCGACGCGCCGGCTCGCAACCGGCCACGGGGGCGGAGGAAGGGACCGCGCGCCTCCGCCACCTCCGCCGCCGCCGCCGCCGGCGTAGCCGGAGAGAGCGACGGGGAGAGAGAGTCGGCACCGAGGCGGCTGCAGGCTCAGCATTGGCGATGCCTCGTTTACGCCTCCTCAGCTGCTGAGGATGAGCTGGTCGGAGCTTAACAGCTGCGGCAGCCGATGCGCATAGCTCGTCGAGCTACTTCGAGGAGAGGCGATGAAGATCGGCGGCGACGGCGGCGGCGGCGGAAGGCGGCGGAGGATGGCTGGAAGGGAGTGGGGGTTTATCTTCTGCTGGGATGGAGGGAGGAGAAAGGAGATGATCAGTTTGGCTTCTTCGGTTACTGGTAACCGTTGAGTTTACATCGTTTACCGTCGCCGTCTATTTTTCTAGATTTCTCGTTATCTTTCTTTTTTTGTGAATTTGTGGTGTGGTGTTTTATTTATATAATTTTTGGGAAAGTGGATACGAATGATATTTGAATTTTGTTGCAAGCCAGTTTCTACAGTACCAAAAAAAAAAAAATATATATATATATTTGAATTTTAGCGTAATATGTATGGTAATCCTTAAATTTTCAATTTTTCTTTTCGGTGTGGTCTCCAAATTTTAGTTCGATATTCAATGTGATCTCTAAACTTTTGATTTGTACAATATGATCTATAATTTTTTTATACTTAATTTAGTCCTTAAACTATATAAAGATGTTTAATATCGTCCCAGATCTTGAATTAATATAAAGATAATATTGAATATTTTTATATAATTCAAGTACTAAATATATACAAAAAATCCAATGACCATATTGAACAAATAAAAAGTTCTTGGATCACATTACACATCGAACTTAAGTTTAAGATCACATGAATAAATTAAAAGTTTATGGATCAAATTATATATTTAGCCAAAATTTAATCACCATTTATGTCATTATCTTTTTTTTGAAAAAAAAATGATGAGGAAAGAAAATAAATAGAAAGGAGTTTATCTTACCTCCTCCCCCCCCCCCAAAAAAAAAAAAAAAAAAAGATAGCAAGAAGTTTAATTTCAAAAATACTTTTGTTTCCACTTTCAAAATTATTTTCTGTTCGACTTTCCAATTTTCATTTGAAATCTTTAAATGGAGAAAAGCCACTCAAAATTTGTAAAATAAATAAATATATATGTGTGTGTGATTATACGAGAATAAAATTTTAAAATGGAGCTGATTTTTTTCAAAAGAATTATGAATCTTATTTTAAATAGGGATAAAACTGAAAGTCCCAAAACTTTTTATGAAAGTGTCTTGAGTTCTAAAACTTTTCAAAAAAAAAAAAAATGTAAGTAAGTCATAAAAACTCATCAAATTAATGCAATCAAAGTTTTTTCATTAATTTTGTCCAATTTGACCATGTTAGTGCCATGTAAGATAAAGAAAATGATATTAAAAAAAAACCATATTAGCATTTTTCGTTTTGGACAAAATTAACTAAATAACTTGATTGCATTAATTTGACAAATTTAATGACTTCATCACATTTTTTTAAAAAACTTTAAAACTCAATTACATTTTTATGATAAGTTTTACGACTTTTAGTGTACTTATCCTACTATTTTCAATATTAAGTAGATTGCCTCCACTTGATAGGATTGTTGGGCGGTCTGCTGTTGCGAACTCCCCACATTCGTTGTGCACTATGCGTCCTGAATTGAAGGCGCATTTGTTCTCCGAGCGCCGTTTTTCTTCTCAAATCTGGTCTGAGATGCTAAAGCTTGACATTGTGAGAAGGTCTTACTGGAAATTGGCAGGTTGAATTGGACTGGCTGATGACAGTTCGGTTAAATGAAAGATCTTCAGATACTTCCATTCTCACTAAAGTCTCTGTGCAGTACTCATGGAGAACCAGAGATGAGAACTTGCATTCTCAGAGGTAGATCCATTTAACAGTACCATTTCCGCCATTCAAATCGTAGCAAAGAACAGATTCGAAGGTCTCGAATGAACTAGGAACAAAGTGACAACTCGCAGCTGTGTATAAATGTCACTCATGCAGCATGAACATTATAATATCCTGTAAAAGATCAGATGTTTCTTCATGAACAAACTACTTCAGGGCTACTTTGCTTTTTTTGTAGTTGAGGTTCTTTAACGAGAAAGCAGCCCAGCAGTGGTAGTTCACCTGCTGAAGAAGCAAAGAGCATGAAGCACACAGCTTCCCTTTTAAATCCCATCTCCACATCCAACTCGCAGACAAAAAAGGGAGCCGAAAGGCGAGCACCAAAGAGAATGGCTGTCTATCATTTGGTCGTCCTTGTGTGTCTCTTTATGGTCCCTAGATCGGAGTCGGCCGCCTATGCTTTCAACCGCACCGATTTGCGAGTGGCGGTCAATGACATGAGATCGAGATCCTTCTTCGGTTTTGCCATCCTGCTTCAGATGCTGAACGGCACATCAGAGCCGAACAGGGACTTGACTTTCCTGATACCCACGGATCCTGAATTATCGGGTTCGTCGATCTCAGTCAACCGTCTCGAAGAGTTTATTCTCAGGCATTCCATCAGAATGCCTCTGTCCTTCGGCGAGCTGTTGCATTTTCCTACCGGAACGCTCGTCCCGTCGGGGTATAGGGACCGGCTGGTCAGGATCCACAACCACGGGAGATTGAGCTTCTTTGTCAACAACGCTCGGGTCATTGCGCCAAACGTGTGCTCCAACTCTGTGATCAAGTGCCACGGGATTGACGCAGTGATCGAGTTCGATCGTGATGTTCCGAGAAACGGAAAGGTTAAGGAAAGTCCATCGAATTCGACTGCACCTCCGCCGATGGAAGCCCCGAGTCCTATTTGAACAGTTTGGCCTTTGGTTTCTGTTCCTGACTAACAGATCTGCTTCATACACGGATGACCTTGTTTGTGTGGAAGTGTGATTCTGTAAGCTCTCAAAAAAAATTAGGTGGCCAGCTTCTTGATTTCCACATCTATGTATCCAAATCAAAGTTGCAAAATAACAGCCTATTGAAGCATGAATTGATTACTTATCCATGAATTCCATTGGTTTATATAACATCCCTTGTCGTGAGCAAATCACAAGGAAGACAAATCGATGAATTTTGTTATATACGGACTGCGATGACTTCAAGAGTGAGATCAACGAATGGCGCGCATGTCACTTCCTAAGATCACGTGCAGAAATGATCTATGATATTAAACAGTCTTACAATATGATAACAAAAGATGAAGATATACCAACTAGAGGGTACATACATAAGAGCCTGATTACAGGTGAAGAGAAGTGTCCACATCGTCACTATCATTAGCTTGAGTACATTTATCATAGACATCGCGATTCGAGTTTGGTCCGGAAGACATTAAGTTCACCAGGAGAGGGATCTCGGCGCGCTGATGATTGGAGTAATAATCAGTCGTGCTTGGACAAAGGGAGAAAGGAGCTTGTGGAGGCGAACGCGGAGGCATCCTTGGTTCGCCACGGACAAGTGGCGGATTCGAATATTGCTGACACTCCGGGGTCCGGTCAGGTGCGTCGCCCGGCTGTTTGGCCATTCTCGAGAACTCTCTCTCCTCTCTCATCTCCTTCATTCTCTGCAACTGCTTGAATCTCTCTTGCAACAAGGCAATGGAGGAATGATTCACCACATGGTCATTGCTCTCTCTCCCCATTTGCTTCATGGCAGGCCCGCTTGTAAGGATGATCTGTCCCCAACCTTAGGCAGCCTCAACCAAAGGCTTTAGATGTATTTATAGGATGATGGTTTGGCTCCTAGCTGTTGTCCTTTTTATCAAGTGAAGCATATGTAGGCTGCTAGCCTCCCTAAGTGATTATGATTTATCTTAAATTGAAAAGAAAAAAGAGGAGACAGTGACTAGTGAGAATCAGCTGGAAAGAGAGCAAAGGTCCAAGGGGAAAATGTCTGAGTGGTCAATCTAGGGAGTTACTTTCATAGGGGGTACATGAAAGTAGAGGCAAGAGCATTGCAAAAGAAAGAAAAGGGTCCCTAGAGAGGTCCAAAGAGGGTTTGAAATTAGCTCATGGAAGTGTGTGGTTGTGGGAATATGGCTGGGCATAACTCGTCCCTAGGAAAGAGTCCACTTTCTAAAGCTCTGGAGATGATGGAGAAGATGGAGATGATGAGGATGGAGCCTTGCATTTTGTTTTCGAAGTTCTGTTTGGCCTTTGTTTCTGCTAACGGGTGGTCAAATATTCCACTCAGTTAGTCTCCATGAACACGCACATATCGCTCCTTCCATGTGCATCAAAGTCATAAGTCTCCATCCGTCGACAGTGTGGATGGCATGCCCTTCAAGGTTACTCTAATTCAAAGACGGTTCCTCAGGAGTCATTCGGTCAATTCTCGACTGTCATAATAGTATGATAGAGCCCTTCATTTTTTTTTTTTTACCCTAAAATTTTGTTTGGTCTCTGCTTCTTTTTATGGGTTTTTAGACACTCAACTCGATCAATCTCCACGAATGTACAAAAGTCGCTCCTTGTGTATGAGGCCATAAGGCTCTTCCATTGGAAACTATGGATCAAGGCACTTCAAGGTTGCTCTGATTGAGAGACGGCGACTCAGGCACTAGACGTATCGCATCCGAATCGGAGCGCCCTGTAACAATGATTAATAATTGCCTTACTCGTAGTCTACGGCAAAATGATGTCCTAGGAGAAATGGAGGAGAAATAATGGTTGGGATGGGGGAGCGGTCTTGAGGGGAAAAGGACAAAGAGTTAGAAGTGAGAATTGACATTGATTCTGTGGATTTCGATCATGCGCCGATTGAAAAAGGAAGAACTTATGCAACGTGACAATGGAGAACGTACATATCAACATTCACAGTCACTCATATTCTCTTTTGTCTCGAAGCTGTTGGACTGGAATAGGCGTGCCCCAGCTGAAAAAGCCATGCGGGTAGAGGCTTGTGATTGCTGTGCCTTGGATGCTTTGCTTCTTCAAAACCATTTCCTCTTGTAAATGGCTTAAACAGCTCCATCTTGGGTGATTTCACTTCAATCGATTAGCTTGTTGAAGTTATATTCTAGAGTCACTAGCCATATGTTTTTCTTAGATTATTTTGAAAACTCGATCTTATGTTCTTCAACGAAAGATCTTTCATAGATTTCAAGATCTTTTTGGGGGCTCTCAACCATCTCTCCTTTTTTGATACTTGTTTGTCCTTTCCATAATTCTTTTAGGAATAATTTTGAATACGGGTCTGACATAGGGTCGTTTTCTCAAAAGAATGCTCATAATAGAGCTTGTCTCAAATAGAGATCTAGAATTGCTAACTCAATATCGAATAAGGACCTAAAATGGCCAACTTAATCTCAGATAAAGACCTAAAATGACCAACTCAGTGTCAAATAAGAACCTAAAGTGGCTTATATCTCAAAAGAGAGTTTAAAGTGAACCTTGTCTCAAATAACACTTGAAGTGATCAACTTAGTTTCAAATTAGGATATGAATTAGATATTTTCTCAAATATAGGCCCAAAGTGAACCTTGTGGCAAATGAAGCATGAAGTGACTAACTTAATCTCAAATAAGGGCTAGAACCAACCGTGCAACCAATTTTTCACTAGCCGCTTGCACATGTCACTCGCGTGCTTATTTCAATTGCAACATTAGGGTTAATTTTGTTCAAAAGTTTCTGTTAGGGTTAACGATATAACCTAGAGGGGAGTGAATATGTTGTTTTGAAAATTTTGATAATCTTTTGCAAAAATTAGCAAATGCTAAATATAGATCAGGTCAAGTTAATGTTTTAAAGGTTGAGAGCAAATTGTGTGCTTATGCAATTGAATGAGAGAGAATTAGTAACACACAATAATTTATAGTGATTCGGCTTTATTCCCAAGCCTACATCAATTCTTATCACTAACAGCCACAAGTTAGGTTGAGTTGCACTAGTAATTTACTGAACAACTTACATTCAGCACACACCAATCATTTCAGATGATAGATCAAACCATCATGAATTAAATGTTGTTATTAATTGGTATGGTTAATCTTTTTACATGATTACAAAGGCAACAAGAATGTACCACGGAAGATAACAAATGAATAAGAGTTTTTCGCTAAGAACACAGCTTCTTGCATATTTCAAAGTTTTGTATTACACATGTCTAACATTTTGGCTTCAAGGATTTGCTCTTATATAGCCATCTTCAATTTTCCAGTTGGAGATATCTTGGAAAAGCAAAGAGCTGTTAGATATTCATTGGTGCTACTGTCCAAGAATAGAACTGCCTACAGAGTTTTTTTCCAAAACATTTGCAGACTATCCTAAAATAACCTTTGTTGTTGTCCCATTACAGTGACTCTAACATGTCTGTCAGACAACCTGATCTCCAATTCTCTATTTGACTTCCAGTTCTTTTGTTATACCAATTCAATTGACAACGGTTATATTTGTGAGCCAACAAACATTATCAAATGTTTGGGATAATGTTTGTTGTTGCAACATCAACTGTGACATGATATCTTTAGCACCAGCACAGATATTGTCTTCATCTGATTTTCAGATTTGTTGGTGTTGTTTATAAACAGAACAGACTTGTGATTTTTTTCCTTTGTGGACATCATGTCTGTCCTTTTACACTTTACCTTACTACATATTATACTAATGATAATTTTGGGATCATCAAAATTTCTTTGAGATGTTTCTTCAACATTTTCTACCCAAATTGAAGTTACGATTCTTTTAAGAGCAATATTTTCCTACTATCACTAACCTAGCTTCTGCAATCAGATCATGTCTATCATCCCTGGCTCCTTGATGTTGCCACTGGAATAAGCACGTGAGTCACATGTGTAAGCTGGTTAGTCGATGAGTAAGTTTGAGCCATTTTACAAGACTAACCATTTTAAGCCTTTATTAGAGAGTAAGTCCACTCTAGGCCCTTTTTGAAAAGATAATCTTGATGTGTGCTCTTATCTAAGATTAATTTAACCACTTCAGGACCTTATTTAAGATAACCTTCTCATGGTATTTTTTTTTAGAAAATGGTCTCACGTTAGGTGCTTATTTAAAACTAAGTTGGTCATTTCGAACATTTATTTAAAACAATATCTACTCTGGAACCTTTTTGGAAAGAATGGCTCTACTTCAAGTTCTTATTAGAAATTTTTTATCTTTAGGATCATGAGTACAACAACTTTTGCGAATCTCAATTAGGATTTTTAATATGTTGGCAAGTGGGACCAAGCCATGCCTTTAGTAGTTACAAATTATGAATGAGTGAAAGAGGGTAGTAGTCCCAATTCAACTTACACATTTAGCTTTTAAGATTTTAGAGCAGTTGATAATAATCTCACAAAATTTCACACATTTCCATTACATAAGAATAAATAAGTGACCGGTCGAATCAATTCTAGGGTGGGCCGATTCTCATATTGAAACCGGGAACCAAACTAAAAGGCTTGATTCCCAGTTTGTGGATTTAGGAACCAGTTCACTTGGTCTTGGACCCACCAAGGAACTAGGGTTGATCTAGTTCTTGGATGGGTCCAGAAACCAGCCATATCTCTTTTCTTTTTCTTTTTCTTTTTTTTTTTCTATTCCTTGCAAGACTATGCATGTTGTTACATAATCTAAACTATTGCACGAATAATGTTAATAGAACAAGCTTGTGATAAGCTAAACATGATTATCATCTCCACAAACAAAGTTATAATGAGCGTGAGCGAGAGGCGTCAACCCGCAAGGGAGATGTGAGCTTGGCATGATTGAGACTGAGAAAAGTGAGAGTGAGAGGTGTGAGCAATAAGAATATTCGAAGTGAGAAAAGAATTGGAATTAGGGTTTTAAAAATTTGAAATAATAAGAATTAAAAAAAAAAATGGTCTAGCCTACACTTAGAATTGGGAACTAAATTGATATTCACCGATGCCAAATTTTATGACCGGATCGTTTCTCACGACAATCACCCAGAATCGACCGATTTGATCCAATTTTTTTGCTCACCCCGAATTTCTACATAAGAAGACCAAGCGAATCTGGATTGAGCATCAGCTCTACATGGTTGACTCAAATTGTAATCATGAGAATTCACGAAGATGTACCCTATCGCGATGTAGCACTGATATGGACACGCGACACGTGACACACGACACGACACGACACGCCAACACGTTATTTCTTAAAAATAGAGAATTTCGACACGTCCCGACACGTTATATATTAAATATATATTTATATATAAATACATAAATAATAATAATAATAATAATAATAATAATAATAATAATAATAATAATAATAATAATAATAATAATAATAATAATAGCCTACAATTAATTTACACGAAAAATATTAAATAATATCATTCATTATTTTAATTTGTTACAATAATACATAAAACTTAGAGGAAAAAAACATTGTTTAAAGAAAAATGCTGAAATGATATTTTTAAATTTATTTATTTATCATATACAGCATTTTTTATGGGAAAACTCCAAATAATGACCTAAAGTGAATCTATTTTCTCAAATAAGGACCAAAAATGAATTTTGTGTTAAATAAGGACTCGAAGTGAATCCATTGTTTCAAATAAGGACCCAAGCAAAGAAGCATTTGGTTTTCTTCTTGTTTTTGAATTCGTGCATCAGCTGGCGGAGAATTTGGGTCTTCGACTTTGCAAAAGATGGGTACAAAGAATGGGGAGAACTTCGGTTTTTGACTTTGCAAATGATGGGTACAAGGAACGGGGAGACCGTAGAAAACCTAAGGTTTTTTTTTTTTTTTTTTTTAGGATTTGTTCATTTTCCCTTTTTTTTTGGACAAAATTGCCCAAATTCCAATCATTAGAAATGTCACATACTTGATAGCTGGCGAATATTTGGCTGACTAGCAAGCTCAAGTTCTTATTTGGAATTGATTCAACTACTTTAGGTCCTTATTTGAGACAATGGGTCCACTTTAGGTCTTTATCTAACACAAAGTTTATTATGGATCCTTATTTGAGAAAATTAGTCAATTTCGGGTCCTTATTTGGAATTCTCCCTTTTTTTATTACTTCTTTCATAGTAAAAGACTTTTTAAAAAACTAAAACAATTCTAAGAAAACAAAACTGAAAAAAAAAATGACCCCGTGTGTGTATATTTATAGCATTTTTATTACTTCTTTTATTACTTCTTTTGTGTATATTTATATTTTAACCCCATAAGTATTAGAAATTTTTAAAATTGACCACGTGCGTGTCGGAATTCTGGACTCACGTGTCGAAGCGTGTCGGAGAGAGTTGACCACGTGTCGGATTTTTTGACACTTGTTGACCGCGTGTCGGAGCTTGTCAGGATGTGTCGGAGTGTTGGACATGACACGAAAACTTTCGGAGAGTGTCCGTGCTACAAAGCCCTATCAAACGACAACCACTGTTACATATAATCTCAAACCTCCAACGAGGTCTATCGAATTTTTCCTTTCTTCAACAATGACTAGAAAGCTAGTCATATATACATACATACATACATACATACATTACGCGAACAAAAATAAATCAAGCCACGTGTCCAGAAGAATCACGAATTACTGGGTCCGCATGAAATTAATGTTTAAGGGTTTCAGAAAAAAAGGCACGAACTTTCTACCTCGGACCGACGAAAGCCAACTTTGTGCTCGGTCTTTTAAGGTTCTGCATGGAATTTGACGGGGGCAATAACTGCTAACGTGATTGGCCCTCCATTGCACGACGCTGCACTCCTCATGTGGCCGTTCAATCGAAAACTAACGAAACATCGACCGTCGGATTTGGGATTTTCAAACTAATGAATGAAATAAGGTTCGGTTTCCAGTTGTTACGCGGCGAAATCGCTAATCGTCCAGTCACCGAGACGACAGGTGTATGTCAGATGATGGTCGAGCTCGCCCGAAATGGAGAGACCGTCCGACCACGTGCTTATGCCGATTGCAACACCAAGGGCAATTTTGTTCAAAATTTTTTACCCAAATTGAAGTTAGGGTTCTTTTAAGGGCAATATTCCTGTTAATATCACTAACGTACCTTATTCGTCTAGATCATGTTTGTTGTTCTTGGCTCCTTGATGTTGTCACCGGAATAAGCACATGAATCACACGTATAAGTTGGCTAGCTGGTGAGTAAGTCCGAGACCTTATACGAGACTTACCACTTCAAGCCTTTGATAGGGACCACATCCATTCTAGGCCATTTTTTTTGGGAATTAGTCTCACTTTAAGCTCTTATCTAAGACTAAATTAGCTACTTCAAGCCTTTTTTTGAGGTAACCTCCTCTCATGGTCCTTTTTTTAGAAAACAGTCTTAATTCAGGTCCTTCTTTAAAACTAAGTTGGCCATTTTGGACCTTTATTTGAAACAACTACTCCATTTCAGGCCTTTATTTGAAATTTTCTATCTTCTGGATCATGATTCCAACAACTTTTGCCAATCGAGATTAGGATTTTTAACATATTGGCAAGTGGGAGCAAGCTATGCCTTTAGTAGTTACAAAATATGAATGAGTGAATGGCTTGAACAGCTTCATTGTAAGTTTGGATGATTTTACTTCAAGCGATTAGCTTGTTGAAGTTATTTGAGAGCCGCTACCAATCCATTTTTCTTTGATTATTTTGTAAAATCCGATCTTATGTTATTCGATGAGGGATATCTTCTAGATTTCATGATCTTTTTAGGGGCTCTTGGCCATCTCTCTTATTTTGATGCTCGTTTGTCCTTTATATAACTCTTTTGGGGGAAAATTTCGAATAGAGATCTAGCATAGGGTCGTTTTTCAAAAGAAGGCTCAGAGTAGAACTTAATTCAAATAATGACTTAAAATAGCCAACTTAGCTTCAAAAAAGGACTTGAAGTGGGCTGTTTCTCAAAAGAGAGTTTAGAGTGAACCTTTTCTCAATTAAGGAATGAAGTGATCAACTTATTTTCCAATGAGGACTCAAACTAGACCTTTTCTCAAATATAAGCCTGGAGTGGGCCCAGTCGCGAATGAAGATATGAAGTGACTAACGTGATTGCCCCTCCATCACCCGACACTACACTCCTCATGTGGCCGTTCGATCAATGATTAATGAAATAGCGACCGTCGGATTTGGGATTATACAACTGATGAATGAAACAAGGTTCGGTTTCCAGTTGTTACGCGGCGAGATCGCTCGTCGTCCAATCACCAAGACGACAGGTGTGTGTCCGATAATGGCCGAGCTCGCCAGAAATGGAGAGACCGTTGACTTTGAACCGCTTCATGGACCGACTGGTGCTTCTTCAGCTGAGATCGCTTTTAGGTGCTCGTTTCAAATTCATGTCTGCACTTCTGTTTTCTCGAGATGTCTGCAATTTAGTGATAAGCTCGGTTACTGATTGAGTTCGGAGCAAGATAAGCTCGAACCAAAGGACATTTTGATTGCCTCCCGTCGAAGTTCGTTTGCTGCAGGTTTGCCAAACTGTTCCTTCTACTGGGTTTCGTTCGAGATCTGCATTTGATTTGCACATGCGAGTCTGAAGGTGAATGCTTATTTGAAATGAAGAAGATTGATTATGTGAATCAAAGATAGGAAGGAGAAGGAGAAGGAAGGGGAATGTGAGTACAGAACTGAAGTGAACTGAATGTCAGTGGTGAATCGTCTTGTTCTCTACGCATCATTACTCGTAACAGTCGATTGGATTGAATTAGTAGTGTTCTTTAACTAAGAGTTTTTCGAGTCCTCATTGAGCATCATCACTTTGGGTTAATTCGCGATTTTCCTTGATGATTTGTTGGTAATGAGGTGATGAGGCAAGCTGCAAATTTGTTCGAGCCTTGTATAAAACAGCATTGTCGATGAATGTTCCCAATGGAAAATGCATCGAGCCATTGACACCGAAGATGTGGGGAAAGGAGATGTCAAGAACTTACAGGACAGAGAACCGTATAGCACAGGAGTTTCGAACCAATAGCTGTCCCACTCTCAGCTAAGCTCAGTTTGCAGGTGCTCCTCTTATATTAATGACTTCCTCTGCCTGTAAGCATCAATTCAGGCTCCAAACTCATGTCTCATTAGTCTCTCCCACCAGTTTCTGTTAGATAACCAGCAAGTGATGGAAGATGGCTGAATAAAAATCTGTGATCATCTTCTGTTAAAATTTCTTTGCTCTCTATAAATTGATATGATCTCTGGTTCTTAAAATTGCAGCTATTTTACTTGCTTATTTGCGAATGAAACTGCACATTTCTGATGATCTCTTATGTAGGTTTCTCGATAATTAGTAAGACTTTTCCAGAAACGAACTGTTACGACCCCGAAAGAAGTGCTAACAAGAAAAAGGAAGAAAAAGGAATTGATAATGGAAAAAAAAAAAAAAAAAGAGAGAGAGAGAAGAATTGGAAGAAAAAGGAATTGATTATGAGACAGATGGCGTACATTATGGTGTCTAATTTGACGTAGAAGGCAATCTGAATGGGCAATTCTAGACAACTAGTCAGTGAAAGTTGCAAAACCAAGTTAATGAACTGACTCTTCTGTGTGACTCGCTTCCATCATGCATCCTCCTAGTCCACCTTATTTACAATTTATTTACAATGCCACGTACCATCAATCAGTTTTTCCATCTCTTTGTGAAGATAGTTTTAACTCGGACATATAGGGCCTTCAACTTCTGCATGAGCGGAAGAAGCTCGAGAATGCAAGTGGGTTCTAGGACAGCTGAGGTTAGGTTTTTAGTGCCAGCGATTTCTAGTCAAAATTAGATAGAATTACTATATTGACAAATCATTAAAAGGTTTATGATTAAATTGGCAAAACTTAATATTGATTTGGTTATCATACAATAAATTTAGGATTTTTGGACAATTATCTCCAATTTTAAGAGCAATTGATAATGGTCTTAAAAATTCATGGCAAGTTGTGAACCCAATACTATAAGTAATGAGCTTGAGAGGGAATGACGATATTTGGATTATTGCACCTCGCAAAGAGACATGTTTGTTGATTATGTCAATGGAGATTTTGGGCAAGTGGCTGTGGGAAACAGCTTCTTGTGTGCCATTGTTTGAGAAGGAGCTGTTATTGTAAACATCTTAGGTAGAGGACCACTAGCTTTACATGAAACCATGTATAATTTATAGTTGAAGAAAAATCTGATTTTAACTAATAAACTTGACCAAGAAGGGTTTTAAAGGACAAGAGTAGTAACAAAAGGGAAGCGGGGTACACTTTACATACTCTAGGGGAACAAAATCAGTGATATATTTACAACTATGGTGGTTACAAGTAGTTTGTCTGCTATTTGGCATTATCGGTAAGGACATCTTGGTGAAAATGGTGTAAAGTAATTACACTCAAGAAATTTACTTCTAGGTTTGTAGAAAGTTGAGTTGGATTTCTATGATAGTTACATTTTGGGGGAAAAAAAAAAGGCAATTAGTTTTCAATTTAATAGGTAACAAAATAAAGCCTAGAATTAGAGTTAGTTCACACTGATGTTTGGGGATCGCTCAGAAACTCTCTTATGGTGATAAGTGATATTTTCTTACTTTGATTGATGATGCGACAATGAAGACTTGAGTCTATGCTCTCAAAGAAAAATCATAAGTATTCAAGATGTTCGAAATGAGAGAACTATGGTAGAAAAAGATATAGGTTATCAGATTAACACTCTGAAACTTGATAATTGTGGTGAATACACAAGCAAGGAATTCATAGGAAACTTGAGCGAAAAGCATAAACAAATTGAAGATTGTTCCTAAAACTCCTTAAGAGAACAAAATAGCCGAGAAAAAGAACGAGACCATGTTGGAGCGCAAGAGATGCATGAGGCCACATGCATGTCTCCTACTACACTTATAGGCTACTACTATTGATGCAGATTAAGAGTCCATCTAGTGCATTAGATAGAGAAATACCGCAGGAGCAATGATCAGGTAAAAATGTTAATTATTCATATTCAAAAACCTTTTGTTGTATTGCATATGCTTTTGATAGATAGGGAGGATAGGAAGAAACTTGATACTAAGTTCAAGAAGTACAACTTTATTGGATATGATGGCCATGAGTATGGTTATAACTTTTGGGATTATGAGAATAACATGTGGAATATCATGAAGAGAAGATGTACAAGGATCATCAAATAGAGCATGAGAAAGTAGTGAAACCATACTATGTTGAGCTGAACACAATGCTCATGAAGATGGTTCAAGTGGATGAAAGTGCACCTGAAGGAAAGGTTCGAGATGATCTCATTATCAATGAGCAAGCAATTCAAGAGGAACGTAGTGATTTAGAATAGACTAACGATCCTAAAATACATGTCTAGATGAGATCTACCTAAGTGAGAAAGCCAAAGGTAATTTTTTTTATCTATCACTAAATATTGTTTCGTGCCATGTTTTATACACAGATTTAGGAGAGTCAAAAGACTTATGATATGACAAAAAAAAAAAAAAAAACACATCTCATATGCAATGAGTGCGTGCTATGAAAGACAAGATGGGCTCATTATTTTATAACAAAATTGGGAGTTAATCGACAAAAAGTCATGAGGATGCGCTACATCAAACCACAATTAGAATCATTACTAAACATGTTTGTAAAATGGTTTATCAAATCCTTCCTTTCGCCAACAACAAGTGGTAAGTAGAGCTAATGCAACTCACAGAAATGGTTACTCATTTAGCAATAGAGTAGGCAAAATGGGCTACCAAAAAAATAAGACCTAGTAAAATGGGTCCTGATGGGTTGCTTAGTGCCTGTTTGGTAATACTTTCGGAAACAACTGATTATGTTCTTTTGTTCCCAGAAAAAGAAAAAAGAACAAAAATCCTTTTGATAAATTTTTTATTCTCAGGAACAAAAATCCCATTTTGTTTATTCTCGGAAATAGATTTATAATGGGATCAAGAAGTAGAAAAAGTTACTTCTTATTCCCAAAAATAATTCTTAAAATCAAATCTAACTTTTTTCTTTTCTCTTCTCTCTTCTTCTCTTTCATTTTCTTATTCTTCCTTTCGGCCAATCGCCAGCGACCTTGCCGAAGCATCGCCAAGGGCGGCTTGTCAGCCCGAGTCTTGCCGTGGGTGGCCAAGTCTCGGCCTCACCTTGGTTGGGCAAGGTCAACTTTGCCCAGTCACGGTGAGGCTCGGCCTCTCCAACCGACGCGAGGTCGGCCTCCCCCGGTTGATTGTCAATTACAACAATGGCCGGCAACTGGCAACAAAAGAGGAGGAAGAAGAAGAGAAAAAGAAAACTAAAAAAGAGAAAAATAAGAAATATATAATAAAAGTATTAAAAAATAAAAAAAAAATTAAGAATTTTATCAAACGTATTTCAATCTCGAGAATAGAAATTTTGTGTAATTATTAAATGCGTTCTTTTGCTTAGAAATTATTCCCCGAAATAGAATTAGAAAAAAAATCATTTACGATAAAAAATTATTCCCGAGAAATAGAATTATTACCAAATACACCCTTGAATGACCCAAATTCGAACTCATTTGGCCTTTTGAGACTAAAACATTTGGAGATATAACTCAAAAGAAAATTGAGAAAGAAAAACTACAAAGTGAGCAGAGATGGTGGAAAAAACTTTTTAGATCTTTTCTTAATTCAAACCTTTATTTCATATTTAATTTTTTTTTAATTTACAAAAGTTTCCAACAATTTTGATGTGACTATGCTGATGGTGGCGATAACGATGACTAAGCAATGGCATTAATTACTTTGTTAATGCATTCTAAATTCGGGTTTATTAGGTAGACCTGGACCGTGGAGACACCACAGCCTTAGTAGTAGGCCAAGTCAGATATAGGCTCGATGGCAACGTCTTGGGGCTTGGACGGAAGCCCCACGAGCTAAAGTGTGTTAAATGGGTGGATATGAATTTTCGTAGATTTGGTATAATAAGATGTGTTTTACTAATACGAGTCTGGTTGCATATTGATTGGGTCTAGGTATGAGTTGCTAAATTTATATTGCATTAAAATAGGTTTATTAATTGGACAAAAAATTTCACCAATCCGACTTGCTTATTTGACGATCCGTTGGTAAGCTGGACATACAGATTATGCGAACAAAAAGAAATCAAGCCTTACGTGGATAGCTTGGGACGCAATATGAGTTAAAGATTCGAACTTTTTATCTCTGACCCATGGAATAGAAGCTACATTTGAATTTGTCGTTTGAGATTTTGCACGGCGATTATGGTAGGAGTTATCACTTCTCAATTTGATTCGATTCCAAGGTAAAATTGAGATCAAGGATCAGACCAATTGGTCCTAGGATCGGGAATTGGATTGAACCACCAATCCAGTCCAGTCCTAATCTGTTTTAAAGGAACCGATCACAATTTTTTTATAATATTTTCATTTGGATATCTTATTGTTCAAAGTATGACCAAGAACAAATTAAGTTCTCGAGACAAATCTTATACTTTCATCCGCACATCTTATTGTCCAATTATAGGTTCCTATTGTTTCAGAAATAATAAATTAAAACCGCTAATTTTTTTAGAATAAATGAAATAATATATATATATATATATATATATTAAAACCGCTAATTTTTTTTTAGAATAAATGAAAAATATATATATATATATATATATATATATATATATATATATATATATAGAGTCAGTTTGGAACCATGAACCAAACTACTCAAACACCTATTTCACTTTTAGAAATTGGGAATCAAATCGACACTCCTGGAAACTAGATCCAATCGGTCGATTTAGTTCAGCTCAAGTGATTTTTTTTTGCACACCCCTAATGGACAACAACCGTCAACATGATTGCCGCTTCATGGCACAAATTTACCATTGAGCATGTGGCCGTTCATCAATGAAATACTGACCGTCGGATTTGGGATTATTAAACTAAAATATGAAATGACGTTCGGTTTTTAATTTCTACGTAGCGAGATCACTCGTCATCCAACCAATCACTGAAACGACAAATGAGCCACGGATAATGAACAGACTCACCAGAAATGGGGAGACCGTTGACTTTGAACAGCTTCATGGCCCGACTGGTGCTTCAACTGAGCTTACTTCCAGGTGCTAGTTTCAAATTCATGTCTGCACTTTATGTTTCTCTCGAGAAATCTGCTGTATAACGATATGCTCGGCTAGTGAGTGAGTTCAATCGATGCTAAGCTCGAAACCAACGACTTCGGTCGCCTTCCGTCCAAGTTCGTTTGCTGCGGGTTTGCCAAACCGTTCCTTCAACTGGGTTTTGTTCAAGATCTGCTTTTGATTTCGCAAGCGCGCTTGAGAGTTAGTGCTTGAGGGAATCAAAGATAGGAAGGAGGAGGAGAAGGAAGGAGAATTAGTGAGAATTAGGGAGAGTCAATGGTTAGTCGTCTTGTTCTGTCGACACCATTATTCATGACTGTTGATTAGACGAATTAGTGATGTTCATCCACTTAAGAGTTTCGAGGGTCCTTGTCGAGCATCATATACTGAGTAATAGATACTTTTTTGGGGTTAATTCGCTATTTCCTTGATGCTGTTGTTGGTAATTAGGTGACGAGGCAAGCTGTGAATTTGTTCAATTCCTGCATAAAGCAGTATTCCTTAACGAAGGTTGCCGATGGAAAATGTGTTGAGCCATTGAGACCAAACACGGGTGTTAAGGAGCCGTCAACTGCTCGCAGGACATAGAATCGAATAAAAATGGAGTTCCAAACCAGTTGCCGTCTCGCTCTCAGCTAAGCTCAGTTGCAGATGCTCCTCTTTTCTTAATGACGTCACCTACTTGTAAGCATCTATTCACGCTCCAAACTCGTCTCAGTAATCTCTTCAGCTAGTTTCTATTAGATACACAGCTTGTTATGGAAGCTGCCTGGATAAAAACTTACGATGATTCTCAGTTATTATTTGCTTTCTCTCTTTATATTGAATAATCTCGGATTCTTACAATTGCAGTTAATTTACTTGCTCATATGCGTATGAAAATGTAGATTCTGAAGATCTCTCACGTAGCTTTTCGGATACTCTGTCAGACTTCTCTAGAAATTTACTGTTACCACCCTGAAAGAACTGCTAATAAGAGGCAATTTGCAGAAAATATAACCAATTTCAAAATGAAAGAGGGGCGATTACATGGTTTAATGTGAGAAAAATGAAGAAGAGAGAAGAATGGGAGGAATAAGGATTAACTGGGAGATGTAGATGGCTATCATTATCGTTCTTTAAATATTATTTACATGGCTCCTTGAATGAGCAACTCTTGACAACTAATCAGTCAAGTTAAAAATCTAAGTCAATGAACTGAATCATTCTGTCTCACTTCTATCGTGCATCCTCCTAACCCACCTTATTTACAACGCCACATACCCTTATTCAGTTCTTCCATCTCTTGCAGACAAGGATTAACTCTGATATGTTGGGCCATCAACTTCCTGCATGAGTGGAAGCTCGAGATCACCAGCAGGTTCTGAGTCAGCCGAGGTTAGGTTTCCGTTATCTCTGACAACTGAACCTGGTGGCTTTGTCTCACAACTTCTAATCATCAGGCGTATGCACTTTCCAGCTAAGTCAATGCACCATGAGATTATCCCAGGAAGCAGACACATTCCCCATTCTGCATATGTCAATCTTAAATCCCCTGCAATGATATGTGCTATCTCAAAAAATGTGAACTGCAACAGCAAGGCGGTAACTGTACCCATCCAAAACCATTTACTGTGATGGACCCCTCTGAAGATGTTCTTGTTTTCAGGCTCTCGTGCGTTGAACTTGTTGAATAACTGGCATAGAAAAAAGCTGTTGAATATCAGAGTCCCAATTAACTTCTCATTAAGCCTGAGCATTGAAGGCCCTTTAGACTGTATGGTTGCCAAAAGAGATGCCTGGTAAGCTGTTTGTATGAAAATATTCACCCACATGACCTTGGTAATGAGTTGTCCATCTTGTCCCGGCGTGAATTTCTTCATGAGCATCTCACGGGGCGGCTCCATCAAAAGAGCCAAACCACCTAGAGGAGTCAAAACTGAGATTGCCCAGTGGAACTGAATCGTCGTTATAGGGGAACTTCCATGAGAGGCATTTGTGATTAAGGGTATCAACAATCCAGCTAAAGTCATAGTTAGCTGAAATTGAATGTACTTTCGCATATTGCAATATATGCATCTTCCACACTTAATTATGGCCAAGATGGATGTAAAATTGGCTTCCTTGATGATGATGTCACTGCTCTTTCTGGCGATGTCAGTGCTCCAAGTAGCAAACGTGAGTCCCACATCTGCAGCTTTTAGTGTGGAAATGTCATTTGTTTTGTTTCCGACCACTGCAACCGTGTGTCCTTGATCTTTCAAGCAACTCACCAGAAGGAGTCTATCGGATGGGAGGGAGTTCCCCATCACAGAAATTCTAGCTGCCATATCCATCCTCTGTTGATCAGAGCTATTCCTAAATTTTTCACCCGTGATAGCCAGTTCATCTGAATCCGGCAGTATGACTCCAATGTCAGTAGCAATGCTCTGAAGCATCGAAACCTCCTCCCCCGATACTAATAGTACTTTAATTCCGGCTTCTCTGCATTGTTTTATCACCTCCCAGCCAGGCTTCTTCAGCCCCAACAGTCCCACCATTGTCAGATTGCATTCACCAAACCCAGAGTCATCAACTTTCTTACAGGCAAACGCAATGGATTCAAAACCTTCTGACCTCATTTGCTTAATGTGGCCTTCAAAATTCATCTTTTTACTTATATCCATGGGCCTTTTTATGCCTTCAATGTCATAAAATTGTGAACACATGTCTAATATTGTTGTTGCAGGTCCCCTGAAGTTCAAGTACCTGGGCCCGTTACCTCCCTCCTTTCCAATCAATGCTGCAACTATGTTCTCATTGTGGGTTGGCTGTTCGGACTTAATGATACTGTGACGTTGCTTCCAGATATCCATTTCGAATCCCCATTGTTCTGCAGCCCAAGAAAGGATTGAGTTATCCACAGGGGTTTGACTGTTCTCTGGTGATAAAGATGATATGCCAATTCCATCGCAAAATGCTTCCCGAACAAGATGGGATATCTCGGAATCTTTACTGATAATATCTTCACCAATGCAGCACCTTTCAACGTCTTGTGGGGTCAATGTTAGTCCCCCTGTTTCATCAGTGCAGATAATGTTGACTGATGCCATGGTGACAGTAAGGGATGGTTCTTGAGCAAAGGTCTTGTCACCTAGCACTCTCTTGTTCCAGCAAATGATGGCAATAGCAATTGCTAATGGCAGTCCTTCAGCTATCCCCACAAGTAGCAAAGTAAATGAAGTTAACATATTCAACATTCCTCCTGGTTTCAGGGCAACTTTTTTTATAGCTTCAATTAATTCCTTCAGAGGATGTGGCTTCCCTGAGAAGTCCGGCATGCCCAAGTTTTCATGTTCCTTCTCCAGCTTGAACCGCAAAAACAACACCACAGCAATGATTATTGAGTTGACAATACTGATTATTTTTATCAAAGTGCTGAGCTTGTTGAGTTGCTCCTCTACTTTTGTCCCTTTGTATAGTGGAGCTGTGCTCAACATATTACCCAACTTTGTCTTGGCACCGACTGAGGTCACCAGCATTTTGCCAGTTCCATGAGTTACTATGGAACCATAGAACAAGAATGGATTCTGATCATTGATGATGGGATTAGCTTTGTCATCCACTTCCAAGGATTCAGTGGGTATGAGCAAACCATCGGCAGGAACTTGGTCTCCCTTCTCTAATAGCACAATGTCCCCCAAGAGGAGATCCGTGATGCAAAGAGTTTGACTGCATCCCCCTCTTAAAACAGGGACTTTCAGTTCCCCATTTTGCCAAAGCTGGGTTCTTGACAGCTGACATGAATTTTCATTCCGAAATTCACAAACTGATTGAACTATCACGATTAGAATGGCGGCACCTAGTATCAGAGCCCCTTCATACCAACCCGTTCTCAGTCCTTTCTCCTTGATGCCAAAGGCAAATGACAAAATGGCCAGTATTAGGAGGAGGGCAATGGTGCTACTGTTGAAAGATTTCCTGAGGAAGTGGATGAAGTTTCTGCTATGAGCCTCCGACTTGGGTTTAAGGAGTGCAGTGAGTCGGTAATGGAGGTCCTCCTCATGACCTGAAATTCCTTTAGCCATATCACTGCCGAGAGCCTCTGCTACCCCTTGGACACCTCCAAATTCTTGTAAGGTAGTCAAATCCCTTTCCATTGTCATCCTAGCAATATTTTCAGGTTGGAGCACTAAAGCAGTAGCTTCATGATTGCTGTACCCACAATCAATGAGCAATTCATGTGTCTGCTCTGGTTCCCCGGTATCAAGTAATTCTGTGCTCTGTGATAAAAGAATATGTTACTTCAGGGTTAGATATTTCTTCCCATTGTTTTCCTGTAAGCTATACTATTTCACAGCTTAAAGAGAATCACAACATAGCAATTCTACCTTAACAAAAAAAAAAAAAAAAAGCAATTCTAGATTTTTATCTGAAATCATTTCAGTACAATTCGAGCTATACTTCTAATGCTCAACATTATATGTGCTCATCTGATTAGTACGAAGAATAATTGGTAATGTGTGAAGCCCATCAATGCATGAAGTAGACAAATTCTGTCAGCAACATATACATATATATGTACTAAATGATGCATATGGCAAGTCTTAGTTCTATTGTAGCATAATAAGAAAAGGAGAATATATTCGATCGTTGAAATTGGATGCTTTGTGTGTGTGTGCGTGTGTGTGAGAGAGAGAGAGAGAGAGGAGAGAGAGAGAGAGAGAGAGAGAGAGAGAGAGAGAGAGAGAGAGAGTTGTTTAAGGTGCCCTAAAAGTCATCTCAGATTTTGGAAGTTCATTCTATTCTGCAAGTCAAAGCAGGTAAAGATGGATGGTGTGAGGATTGCCAATAATTACCCTAGAATTTATGTGATGGTAGTGGTCACCTGTGGTTATTTCACTTCTGCAGACTTACAGCACTGTAGCTTGGATAGCAAGATGTGAAATCAGCTGCAGAATATCTAAAGATTATATTTTTGGTACTAATGAGTAAGAACACGAAAGTAGCTTTCAAGTTCTCAGTCAACTGATTCATTGACTGAGAGACTCATCTTTTAGTGCCTTTTTAAACCCCAGTAGCCATGAAATGCAACCGAGACCAGCTCATCTTCTGAATAGAAAGGGCTTCCACCATGTTGCCACTGAGAAGCCTGAGGGACAATTCTACCAATTTCATTTAGTTACCTACCCACGAATGCATCGTGTTCATTGGCACATAATTGCTCCAGATGGTGAAGATGGAATTCATGTGAACAAATATGGGTTATTTATGCAGGAACTTTCATGACAATAGGACACGGATGAAGAACCAGTCTGGGTTCGAAATGGTAATGTCACCATCACATGAAAGATCGTTCAGAGATTGGCGAACTTCAAATCAAAACAAAGACATGAAAGATCACTTATAAAATGTTTTGGTGGCGAGTTGTCATGAAAGTGTTTTGTGGTCTTGTGAGGGAAAAGCACTTATTTGAGACTACTCACTTCAAGTTGTATCTCCGTCACAGGGTTATTTGCTGCCGAAATGAAGCCCTGGATAGCCGTTGTGACCAAGTAGAGCAAATGCATCTGCCTCCTTACGGTTTCACCAGTATTGAGTCGAGCCAGTTGCTGCCTTTCAACATCTTGATCATCAACCGCACATGCCTTAATCGCAGTCTTTTTTGTTGTTGAAATGCTCCTTCGGGCTCCGCCGCCATCAACAAGGAGGTTCTCTTGCTGAGACTCAATGTCCGGGTCACCTACAAAGCTCTTGTGTGACATCTCTGGACGGAGTTTCACGGTGATCAACTGGCCAAAAGAAAACTAGTCACCCTTCTGGGTAATTTGTTAAGAATTCATGACGGTAGAATCATCTCCCCCCCCCCCCCCCCCCCACCTTCTCCCCACAACAAAAAACTGAATCGGATGTTGAGCAATGATAGGGAGGAAAACTTTACCTGCTCAATGAATTTTAAAGAAGCAGTTAGTGTTTGAATAACACTAGGCAAAGGAAGAAAAGCAGGAAGTGGCAGATGGGATTCTGAGTAAAGACTAGTATATAGCAACGGGGATGAATGTGAGCTTCTTCTTATGGAGATGATGGGTCATGGGTCATCGGCGAAGCTCTTCTGAGACGGCTCTGAATGGAGTTTTCACGTAGATCAACTGGCAAAAAGAGAAATAGCCACACTTCCTGCTCTCTCTCTCTCTCTCTCTCTCTCTCTCTCTCTCTCTCTCTATAAGTAGCAAAGGAGAAAATGAGTGAAGACTAGGATACAGCAATGGAGCACGCGGTTATGCCCTTTTTATAGAGAAGGGCGGTTGAAACTGAGAAGCCCGTTTCGGGGAAGTGCTCGACTAAATTTCGTCTGAATCTTCCAACTACCTAGGCAACGTCCAACGTCCCATCGTCGTCAGTCCACGTCAAGATTTGCATCTTGTCTTTTCTGCCATCTGCTCCCTTTCCCATCACTGCCGCTTCTTCACGACCTCGAGTTTTGCATTGACAACACCCTCTGAGAAAGAGAGAGAGAGAGAGAGAGAGGGTAGAAATTTGCGATTTCAGTATACGCGTTCGGGGGAAGTCTAACAGTGATTTTCCAAGAAACTACATGGGGGCATTAGCCCGTCTGCTCAACTTCCACGAAGGATCATACACTCCCACGTTTCGGAACACGCGTTGCGCTCTACGGTTTTGTCTTGGATTCAGCCCAAAACACACTCGATCGTCTCGTCGCATGGCTACAAAAATCGTTTCTGCATGACTTGCATGAGAAAACGATAAGGAGGCGTGTCTGCTGAGCGAGTGGACAGGAGGAGAAACGACAGGAGTCCTCCAAGGGTCATCATCCGCTTGACAGAATTGGCATAATGCAGCCTTAATGGCCTTGAATTATCGTGGGTTGTATCTGTTCTTTTTTTTTTTTTTTTTGGCTATTTCCCTTCCCTTTTAGTTGAGATTTTAATTATTTTTGCTATAAATACATTCCTGAATTAACTCATTGAGGTATTGTCTGTGTGGAACTTAGTGGGATCACTGCTGCCCTAAAGGGCAAAAATATGCGATTAGGGAGGCATACAAGAGCCTAGAAGATTCGAAATCATGATCTCCTAACTCTAATACCATATGAGAATTTGTAAAATCACTGTCAACTGTTCTAAAAATTTAAACTGTTAGATTAAAGTATAATTTATTATTCAAATATTCTAATAGTCCACCATGGCCAATCAGGTATCTAGTCTCATTGTTTTGTCCTTTCACATGGAGGTGAGCACCTTCCCAAGAGGTTACCCATCATGGAAGTGCTTGCACTTGGGCAAGGTTAAAGTTAAACATTGCCGTTACGTCAAAAGGCGTATCTATAAGTTAATTCTAGTTATCACACACACACACACACACACACACACACACACACACACATATATTCCAAAATCGCTTTCATGCTCCTTTGCCATCCTAGAATTATGCCAAGAGTCATCCTTGTCACGCCTCAAACCCCGGGCATGCACACAATTCTCGGCGGTCGATTAAATTGTGACGTTCCCAAGACGTGTCGCCGATCCATTCGTTTTATGCACATGTGGAAGCGAACTACTAATTACCCAACCAACAAACACATGGGATAGAAGAAGCTGGACAACCAATTAACACAAACCTTACTTTAAAAACAAACTAGGTTAGCCTTACAGAGTTATATACAAAAGGTCTATCTCAAAAAGGAACTACTGAGCCACCTACCCTCCAGACCCTTCCACCTTGGGTTCCCGATCCACCACGACACCATATGGGATGTCGATGTCTAGAGGATCAGCTACCACTACTCCGGGCCCTTCAACCTCGAGCCCTAGGTTCGCCGCGATATCGTTCAAAATATCGATATCAAACACGGGGTCGAGTACCTCCTCATACTCAATTTCAATGGCAGGCCTATCAAAACCATCCAAAGGACCATCCCGGACCTCGTTAGGCCTATTACGGAACCACGCTTTGAAGCGATAAGGTACCAAGTGAGGTAGGCCCTCATCGACCCAAAGAGTGGTCACTACGAGTTCACGGGTCCAAGTGGTCCCGTAGATGGGGAGAAGGGTAGTCTCAATCTCTGCCTCCCGTGGCCACCCAAAACGAACATGTCTTATCTCCATCTAAGGACCTGAAAATATTTAAATCACGATGGAGTGAGACAAAGGCTGAGCAAGTCAACACCTTAAGCCCTAATCAGGATGAGAATTCACTTAGAGGCAGCCTAAACATACACCATATAGGACTTACCTTGCCTCAGCACCTCCCTACACATTAGTACATCTCATATCTCATATACATACAGTAAATGTATTCAATAACTAGAACACCTTAATTCGTTTCTCAAACAATCACAGGGGTCATGATTATAAGGTCAAATCGTTATAACACGTTGCACTCTGTGCCACACAATTTCGTCCTATAATCAGGCATGGCTATCTCAAACACTCACACGTGTCCCAGTTATTTACGACCCAACGGCCACAACCAACTTATCAGTCGGCGGTCATCCGGCATAACCGAGCATCGTCTCGCCCTATCGAGCACGGCATCATCCCGCGTAAACGCATCAGGACGGGTTCACTACCCCACGTAAACACATCAGGGTACTTAAGTAATCACACTCACATCCATGCTCGGCCAAGAGTATCGTGCTTTGCACTCATATATTTACATTTCAAATAATGGACTTGGCCAATTTTCTTCGTATTAAAAATACTTGATAAAATAATTGTGCATGGTCACACAATCAAATCGAACCATAAAACGCGATACTCTCCCATTTCAAAATTTCATGATTTTATATAGTACCTAAAATATTTTTGGAGTCAAAACCCGACACCCGGTATTTTTCTAATTAAATACCATAAAATCATATTTTTGCAATAATAATAAAAAATCATTACCAAGCACTCAATTGCATAATTTAGCAACCAATTTCACAAATCAACACATCCATGACGATCGGCGTAAAATTCTAATAACCGACTATCCCGACATGATTTATGCTAATTATAATTATTTAAATAAATTGTAATTAATTAAATAAATTGTAAATTATTTAAACCAATGCACTTAATTAATTTAATTAAGCTAACCGGACTAACCTAATTGAGCTAACTAAATTAATCCAACCTAACTAATTAAGCTAACTAAATAACCTAACTAACCACCTAACTAACTAGTTACACTAACCAAACTAAGCTAACTAGGCTAGTTCATCTAACTATTAATTAACACTAATCATCATTAAGCCTAAACTAACCCCCTAAGTGCAATTAACTCCATAATCCAAGATTAGGGCGTTAATTCACTGGATTAGCGAGGTGACGGGTTCACAGCAACGGCGCCGCAAATGTGGTGAGATCCCACAACTATGGCGTCACCAACGGAGAACCGAAGAGGCTGAAAACAGCCAACCAAGTCTCAGCCAAAGTTGAGCTTCGATTCTGCTTGAGGGGGCTGGTTGTGGGGCTTGGCTCGGCCAGACACTACTAGCGGGTGCGAGGGCGAGTAGTGAGGTGCGACGGTCGGCCAGGGGTGGCTGGAGGCAGCAACGGCGGAGCTGGTCGACGGCAATGGCGAGCTAGCGGGCTAGTGGTCGAGTGACTACAAGCAGTCGTTGGACCGAACGGCGTGAGATTGACGGCATAGCTTGGACGAAGGGGACTGGCGGTGGCTGGTTCGATGCTAGCCTTGGGCTAGTGTTTGCGGCAACAAGGGGAAAATGAAAAATGAAGGAGATGAAGTGAGGAAGAAGAAGAAGGCTGAGGCTATTCTACAGGGTTGGTGGCTCACGCGTGGGAGGGGAACAAAGGATAAGAAGAGAGGGAACAAGGGGGAACAAGGGTCCATGAAAGTCCACCAAGCAGCCAATGGAATTTCAAGCAAAATATCCAGCCACTTGAGTGCCCAAACACAAAAGTCTTCTACCCACAAAGTCTAAGCATCAACCAATGGCCAATTTTCCCTCAATTCCTTCACAAGCAAAGCTAATATGGTGGCCAATAAATCCCCTTCAGCTACCCCTACGAATTTCCCTCCAAATCCTCACAAATTAATTCAATTTGGTGGCCAAAAATGCCAAAGAGGCTGCCAATACAAATTTCCTTGCATATCCTTCACCAATTAATCCATTTTGATGACCAAAAAGTCCTTTAGATCTGCCCATCCGAATTTCTTCCATTTAAATTTGCTGAATTTTATTTTCCACAAAAATTCTGGGCTCAACGGACATTTTCCAAAAGATAAGACGGGGTCCTAAAAATAAATCGTGACACGCTTGAACGTTCGATTCCCAAAATCGAAGTCAATTTCATGGTTAAAATCGACCAGACGCGATTTTAGTACAATCTAACCTACCGGGTAGCTTTTGGGGATTTTATTGCGATTATATCCCTTAACGGATTCACCTAATAGGTTAGTTAGCTCGTGAATGATCATCTTAGAGAAAAAGAACCACAAGCGCGTCAACGAAAAGCCAATTTCATTTTATCGAAACGGGATCGAAATTCATAATGTCACACTCCTTATCCAGACCCTCTACCCTCATCGAATCGGATCATTACAACAAAGCAACTTGATTCTTCAACTCAACCTCATTGCGACACCGTCTAACCATATCTAGGAGCAAACATCACTGGTGAGGTCATAGATCACATTAATCTAATTTCCAATGTATTAATCTTTGAACGTTAATGTGGGGAATGTTATTAGTATATTTTGTTTAAGGAAGGTGCATGGAAACATGACTTAAAGTGCGAATCAAATCTGAGGTTGCACGATAAGGCTTATGATGGCAAGTAGTGGTAACGGAACTACATCGGTGACGATGGTGAAGGGATGGCCATTAATGTTGGTTGAGATGGAGAATGAAGAAATAAGAAGAAGAAAAGACGGGAAAAATGAGTATTTTTAGCTGAGCTAGCTTTACACAACATTTTTTTGGACCCCTTTTTTTTCTATTTTTTTTTTGTTCCCAAAATATAAAAAGAACATAAATTTGTTTAGTAACGTCAACTAATTTTTTTAATTCCTTGGAGCAAATCAATGGCCAAGGGATAAATTTGGAACAGAAACAAAAAGTTAAAAAGATCTACTTCTTTACTCTCAACACCAATTTTTGAAACAATATCATTTTTTTTTTTTTTACTTCCTTCTTCCTCCTCTAGCTAGTTGCCGAGCCTTGGCGATGGCTGGCGACCAACTAGAGACGAGGGACCAAAAAGGTGGATCTCGTTAGGCCCCCGGCAACGCTCGACCTTGCCTAGCCACCATAAGGTCAATGAAGCGTTGAGCCTCGCCATGGTTGGGTCAAGTCGAGGAGCAAGGCTAGACCTCACCGAGCCATCGCGAGGTCAGCTTTGCCCAACCATGGCAAGCCAGGAGGTGGAAGAAGAATGAAGGAAAAAAAATAGAAAAAAAAAAAGAAAAATCTCAGAAAATTATTTAAAAAGCTAACATAACTTTGAGTCACAAAAAAATTTAGAGTCGTACCAAACGCTATTTTGTTCTTTTTCTACTTTGGGAATAGAAATTTTAGGGTCATATCAAAGGCGTTTTTCTACTCAAACTCATTCTTGGAATAGAAAATGGAAAAATCTATTTCTAACTAAGAATAGAAATATTACCAAACACGTTGTAACTTAGCAATCTGTATCTATAAAGTACACATCAAATGGCATTGCACTTTATGGAAGGATCATATTGAGTGCAATCCTAAAAGTTCGAGAATTAAATTGAACAAAAAAAATTCATGCGTTACATAAAAAATAGAACAAAAATTTTGGAATTATCCATTGCATTATCCTTGTTTTTCTATTTTATGAATTCTAGGGAGTAAAATGAGGCAAAGTCAAAATCATTCTTCTAGTCGTCACCATGAGGTTTCCCAGTCGCTTCTTCTCTTTTGACTATCATCATCATCATCATTGGGCTAAAGGAGAAAACTCAAAATGGCAAAACTATCATCACGAAAATGATTGATTTTGATTTGTTCACTAATAATGATATATTTTTGCAATGCGGTCATAGGTGATATTTTCCAACAAACCGCGTGCAATAAAAGCCGGATGCTTTTAATCGATCGATCGGTAGGGAGGACAAGCGGACATCATGGTGGTGCGCGTGGAGGGGAACGGAGTAACGCTGCCCTTCAATTTTTCTTTAATCCTTGGTATGACTCAACGGAATAATCAATGACTCCCGTCCAACTTACACTACGAGGCCTTCGAGAAGGTGATGGATTTTAGGGTGTTTCGTGAGTCTCTAGGTAACCTTTGCGTTTGCGCGTATACCTCTTTAAGCTATGAAAGGAGATGCAATGACTGCATACCAGTTCTGCTTTTTAGTTTTTCCTTTTACCCTTTTCCTATGTGCATAGGACCTGCTGGACCCGTTGGACGGATGAGTCAAGATCGGGTCGAAAATGATCTTACTCATATTGACGCATTTTAATATGTTTTGATTCATTTTGATAGGGAGAATTACCAAAAAAGTCTTAAACCTATTGCAATTGTACCAATTTAGTCCTAAACCCTTTTTTTTGCTAATTTAGTCCTAAACCTTTTATAATTGTGTCAATTCAGTCCTTCCGGCCAAAATTGGCCGGCCAGCGTTGACGTGGACGCCGATCGGAGACAACTGGCGGGCAAATAATTTTTTAATAATTTTTTTCGATTTTTTTTTCAATTTTTTTTTTTACCTTCTTCTTCCTCTGGCCGACCGACGCTGGCTAGAGGCAAGGGCCGACGAGGCTCGCCCCCACCTGCCACTGGCGAAGGCAAGCCCCACCCAGCGACGGCAAGGTCGCCGTTGCCAGATTTGGCGAGGCCTGACCTCGCCATGGTTGGGCAAGGCCGACCGGAGGAAAAAGAAAGTAAAAATCAAAAAATCAAAAAAAAATAGAAAAAAATTAGAAAATTCAAAAAAAATTAAAAATTATTAAAAAATTGTTCACCGGCCAGCTGTCTCCGTCTCCGCAAGGCGTCCACGTCAGCGTCGGCTGGCCAATTTTGACCGGAAAGATTGAATTGGCACAATTACAAAAGGTTTAAGACTAAATTGACTCAAAAAAAAAGTTTAGGACTGAATTGGCACAATTACAATAGGTTTATGACTTTTTTGGTAATTCTCCCCATTTTGATACTATGTGAATCTAGTGATCCACACCAACTCATGTGAAGAACAGCGTAGTGATGTTGATGCTCAAATGAACTTTCCACGACAGTTAAACTTCTATTCACTCGTTCCAATTCGAAAATGTGAAAACGTTGTTTTGTTTTGCTTTATCATTCAAGAAGAATTATCTTTAATTGTTCAAAAAGAAATCGGTCTCCAAACTGCGATTTGAAATGCATCCTAGACTACCTTTTCTTAATTACAATTCACCTTTTTAGCTAATTAATCCCAGAAGTTTAAGCTTTTAAATGCAGCTGAACATGCCCTAATAGAAAGAGGAAATCCCAACATGCTCTTTACCTTAATTTTCCCAGCAATGTGATCTTTCGTATATCGTCGCCTCTTGTGGAGTACATTCTGTTGTTTCACTCAAACAGACGTGCGAGCGGTCTAAACTCTAAACTCTAAAGACTGGCCCTCTAGTTCTTTCTCGTCTGAGTACTCAAGATCTCCTCGCATTCATCTGAAAATCCGGATTCTCATTGCCACGGTAGTAGTTCTCTTTTTATGAAATGGTGCGAGAGTTCATCAAAATCATGGAAAATATCTCAATGGAACTTTCCGGTGAAATCGGATGGTTTCGTTGGCAAAAATGATGGTAGGCCAAAGATCAAGGTCAAGACTGGCAATAGTTCGATGTTGTTGCGTGCATGAGCAGTGCATTGGAGGTGCAACTTTACAGTACAACAGTATACAAAAAATTGTGGACTTGTTTGTGGATGAATCTGGCTTCTCTTCTTCATTTCATTTTGTAAAGGTTTACCAGCTTATATTGACCGAGATTCAAATTGAATGTCATATATCCTTGTGTATTGTAGCGCTAGACATGTATCAAGTATATGTAGATACAATTCCTTTCAAGGGGTGTTTGTTTTGCGAAAAATTTCATTGATAAAGGAAAAATTTCTTCGTGGAAATTATTTCAAAGAAAATGATCAATTTAATTAAATATAAAATCATATATTCATTTAACAGCTTAAGTTTTTAGAACATTTGGCAATAGTCCCATAAAATCTTACATGGTATCAGAGCTAAAGGTGTTGACTTAAAATCTTTCCATGCCCCATTTACCTCTCTAATTAAATATATCCATGCTTAGTACTATGTAAGAAGACCTAACTAAATTGGGGGGTGTTAGAGAATAGAATTTAAATATAAAACAACGCATTCATCTAATAGATTAATCTTTTATAATAGTTAATAGTGCCCCACAAAATCTTACATATTTTTCATTTGTTTAATGATATTTCTAAATGTGTGACTAAAAACGTCTCTGGGTACTTGAATCTCATTTGGAATAATAAGTATCGAAGAAGGTGAAAAAGTGAGCGTTTGTTAAGAAATTTGTTTTGACAAGAAATTCAAAGACAAACTACGAGCAGCGAAGAGCATTTTGGGTTTTCCTCTTTCTGCTTCTTGGATGTAGAGCCCCATCTTCCTCCTCGATTCTCAATTCCTATAGTACTGCTTCAACGTATTATAACAGGAAGGTCTATTTTAAATTTCCAAGCTTCCGTCTTAGGTCAAAGCCTGGCCTATGCATAAGGGGAACTTTTACGATCTTTTCTTCTTCTTTTTTCTAATTACCACCAATCTGATATGTCCTATTCCGAAGAAGAAACCCTTTCGTGATTGTTCATTGTCAATAAAATTAATACTACTTAAATTTTTAAATCTCATTATTATCTAACAGCTTTAAACTTCAAAGAAATTCTTATCCAAAAAGTCATAAACCTATTTAACGGCAGCTAATACAATCCTAAACTTTTTAATTTGGCCAATTTAATGCTAAACATTGATGACTTTTCAATTTTGGTAAAAAAAAACCGTTGAAGTGAATACCGGCTGTCCTACATGACACGTTTGACATTGACTTAAATAATTTTTGCAATTTTTTTTTAAAACCTTGCTGATCCATAGTGAAAAGAAAAGAGAAGAAAATTTCAAAAAAATTCAAAAAGAAAAACCAAAATTGTCAATGTCGGCGCCATTCAGAACATGTAGGATAACCGGCATCTAGTGCCAGCGATTTCTAGTCAAAATTGGATAGAATAACTATATTGACAAATCCTTAAAAGGTTTACGATTAAATTGGCAAAACTTAATATTGATTTGATTATCATATAATAAATTTAGGATTTTTTGGACAATTATCTCTAATTTTAAGAGCAATTGATAATGGTCTAAAAAATTCATTACAAGTTGTGAACCCAATACTACAAGTAATGAGCTTGAGAGGGAATGACGATATTTGGATTATTGCATCTCACAAAGAGATGTTTGTTGATTATGCCAACGGAGATTTTGGCAACTGGTTATGGGAAACAGCTTCACGTGTGCCATTGTTTGAAAAGGAGCTGTTATTGTAAACATCTTAGGTAGAGGACAACTAGATTTACATGAAACCAAGTATAATTTATAAATGAAGAAAAATCTGATTTCAACTAATAAACTTGACCAAGCAGGTTTTAAAGGACAAGAGTAGTAACAAAATGGAAGCAGGGTACACTTTACATACTCTAAGTAGGGGTGTTAACAGTTCGGTTCAATTCAGTTTTTTTGAAAAACCGAACCGTTAGAAAAAACTTCCGAACTCGGTTCAGTTTGGTTCTATTCGGTTTTTCGGTTTTTGATTTTTAGCTTTTGGTCTTCGATTTCTACATTTGCAAAAATTCAAGACAAGCTTAGCAATCGCACAGGCAAAAAATTCGCATCTCTCTCTCTCTCAGAGTGCAAGATTAGCATCGGCTTCCGATCGCTTGTTCAGATTGGCCGTGAACCGGAACATCCGTTTCCGGTTCTTCACCAACCAGCAGGCGTTTCGCTACCGTTGGAGTGCCTCCTCCAACGAGTTCTTCGCCTTCACATCCCCAAAATTCTCCTTCTAGTAGCTATCCATGTCTCCTACTCGAGCTAAAAAGGTTCCAAACTCTGAATCGGTATGTATTTACAAAAGCCCTAAAACTCGACCTAATCTCTAGCGAGGCAACAACCTCGGGAGGATCAACAACTAGTTAGTATAGATCCTGATTTTTCTGCAGTTTGTGCCAAATCGTGCGTATTTACAGAAGACTCCGATCCAATCAGTGAATCAAGCGGGAGACCAAAGCTGACCGTGTGCTCACCAAATCGTGTGCTCACCACTAGAAACGGGCTCCATGCCGTCGCCGTCCCTGTCGCCGTCCCTGTCACCGTCACCATCACAGTTGCTGTCCCCATTGCACCTCCAAGCCGACCAAGACGAGAGGACTCAAAGGAGACGGGAGAGAATAAAAAATAGGGTTTGGTTAGTGGTTTGATGTTATCGACCAAACCAATAAAAAAAAATTTGTGGTTTTTAATGAGAACCAAACCAAATACGAACCAAACCGAAAAAACTAAATCTTTCAGTTCGGTTCGGTTCCTGACACCCCTACTCTAAGGAAACAAAATCAGTGATACAGTTACAACTATAGTGGTTACAAGTAGTTTGTCTACTATTTGGCATTATCGGTAGGGACATCTTGGTAAAAATGATGTAAAGTAATTACACTCAAGAAATTTACTTCTAGGTTTGTAGAAAGTTGAGTTGGATTTCTATGATAGTTACATTTATGGAAAACAAAAGGCGGTTAGTTTTCAATTGAATAGGTAATAGAATAAAGCCGACAGCTAAAGTTAGTTCACACTAATGTATGAGGACCGCTCAAAAACTCTCTTATGGTGGTAAGCGATATTTTCTCACTTTGATTGATGATGTGATTGAAGACTTGAGTCTATGCTCTCAAAGAAAAATCATAAGTATTCAAGATGTTCGAAATGAGAAAACTATAGTAGAAAAAGAGATAGGTTATCAGATTAAAACTCTGAAATCTGATAATTGTTGTGAATATACAAGCAAGGAATTCATAGGAAACTTGAGCGAAAAGCATAAACAAATTGAATATTGTTCCTAAAACTCCTTAAGAGAACAATGTAGCTGAGAAAAAGAACAAGACCATGTTAGAGCGCAGGAGATGCATGAGGTCACATGTATGTCTTTTACTACACTTATAGGCTACTACTATTGATGCAGCTTAAGTGTTCATCCAATGCATTAGATGGAGAAATACCACAAGAGCAATGATCATGTAAAAAGGTTAATTATTGGGATAAGTGCATTATAAATCCTAAAACTTATCATGAAAATGCAATTGAGTTTTAAAACTTTCAAAAAGTGTAATTAAGTTATAAAATTTATCACGAAAATTCAATCAAGTCCTAAAACTTTCAAAAGGTTTAATAAAGTCCTAAAATTTGTTTCAAAAGTGCAACCAAGTTCTAAAATTTTCAAAAGTGCAATCAATAAAATGACTTCAATCGAACCACTTTGATAAGTTTTAGGACTTGATTGCACTTTTTGAAAGTTTTAGGACTTAATTGCATTTTGTGACAAGTTTTAAGACTTAATTGCACTTTTTGAAAGTTTTAGGATTTAATTGCATTTTCATGACAAATTTTAGGACTTCCAATGCACTTATTCCTTAATTATTCATATTCAAAAATCTTTTGTTATACTGCATATGCTTTGATCGATAGGGAGGATATGAAGAAACTCAATACTTAGTTCCAGAAGTGCATCTTTATTGGATATGATGGTCATGAGTATAGCTATAACTTTTGAGATTATGAGAATAACACGTGGAATATCATAAGAGAAGATGTACAAGGATCATCAAATAGAGCATGAGAAAGTAGTGAAATCATACTATGTTGAGCTAAACACAATGCTTATGAAGATGGTTCAAGTGGATCAAAGTGCACCTGGAGGAAAGGTTCGAGATGAACTCATTATCGATAAGCAAGCAATTCGAGAGGAACATAGTGATTCATAATAAACTAATGACCCTAAAATACCTATCTAGATTAGGTCTACCCACGTGTGAAAGCCAAAGGTAATATTTTATCTATCACTAAATATTGTTCCGAGCCATGTTTTATATACAGATTCAGGAGAGTCAAAGACTTATGATATGACAAAGAAAAATACATCTCACATGCAGTGAATGCGTGTTATGAAAGACAAGATGGGCTCATTATTTTATAACAAAATTGGGAGTTGACCAACAAAAAGTCATGAAGATGCGCTATATCAAACCGCAATTAGAGTCATTGCTAAACATGTTTGTAAAATGGTCTATCAAATTCTTCCTTTCACCAACAAGTAGTACGTAGAGCTAATGCAACTAACAGAGTTAATAGAGTAGGCAAAATGGGCTACCAAAAAAATAAGACCTAGTAAAATGGGTCCTAATGAGTTGTTTAGAGCTTGTTTAGCAATACTCCGGGAAACAACTGATTCTGTTTTTTCGTTTCTGGGAAAAGAAAAAAGAACAAAAATCCATTTGATAAACTTTTTATTTCCAAAAATAATATCCATTTGTTTTGTTCCCGGAAATAGATTTGAAACAAAATCAAAAAATAGAAAAAAGTCACTTCTTATTCCCAAAAATAACTCCAAGAATCAAGTCTAATTTTTTTTCTTTTCTCTTCTCTCTTCTTCTCTTTCCTTTTCTTCTTCTTCCTTTTGGCTAGTCGCTAGAGAACTTGTCGAAGCATTGCTGAGGGTAGCTTGTCGACCCGAGTCTCGCCGTGGGTGGGTAATTTAATAATCCAACCAAATGCATTTTTATCCCGAGAATAAAAATTTTGTACAATTATCAGTTCTTTTGCTGAGAAATTATTTCCGGAAACTGAATTAGAAAAAACCATTTATGATAAAAAAAAATTATTCTTGAGAACAAAATTATTATTAAATTCACCCTTAAATGACCCAAAATCGAACTCATTTGGCCTTTTGAGACTAAAACATTTGGAGATATAACTCAAAAGAAAATTGAGAAAGAAAAAACTACAAAGTGAGCAGCGATTGTGGAAAAACTTTATAGATCTTTTCTTAATTCAAACCTTTATTTCAAATTTAATTTTCTTTAATTTACAAAAGTTCCCAACAATTTTGCTGTGACTATGCTGATGGTGGCGATAACGATAACTAAGCAATGGCATTAATTACTTTGTTATTGCATTCCAAATTCGGGTTTATTAGGTAGACCTGGACCGTGGAGACACCGTGGCCTTAGTAATAGGCCAAGTCAGACCTAGGCTCGACGGCAACGTCATGGGACGGAAGCGAGGCTATGTTGGCTAAGTTGGGCGGGGGAAGCGAGAGCAAGTAACAACTTTTCATTCGTTAATTTACTTTTTTTAAAAATTTTATATTATACTTTATTCAAATAATAAATTTACGTAAAGAGCTAAAGTGGGTTAAATTGTTGGATATGAATTTTCGTAGATTTGGTATAATAAGATGCGTTTTAATAATAGGAGTTTGATTGCATACTGATTGGGTCCAGATATGAGTTGCTAATTTATATTACATTAAAATGGTTCAATTAATTGGATAATAAATTTTACCCAATCCGACTTGCTTATTTGACGGCCTGTTGGTAAGCGGGACATACCAATTATGCAAACAAAAAGAAATCAAGCCTTACGTGGATAGCTTGGGACGCAATATGAGAAAAAGATTCGAACTTTTTACGTCTGACCCATGGAATAGAAGCTACATTTGAATATGTCGTTTGAGATTTTGCACGGCGATTATAGGAGTTATCACTTCCCAATTTGATTCGATTCCAAGGTGGAATTGAGATCGAGGATCAGACCAATTTGTCCTAAGATCGGGAACTGAATTGAACCACACAGTCCAGTCCTAGTCTGTTTTAATGGAACAGGTCACTATTTTTTTTAATATTTTCATTTGGATATCTTATTGTTCAAAGTATGACCAAGAAAAATTCAGTTCTCAAGACAAATCTTATACTTTCATCTGAATATCTTATTGTCCAATTATAGGCTACTATTGTTTCAGAAATAATAAATTAAAACCGTTAATTTTTTTAAAGAAATAAAATAATAAATATATATGTAGTCAATTTGGTTCCACCTTGGAACTAGGAACCAAACCGCTCAAATACCTATTTCATTTTTAGAAATTAGGAATCAAATCGACACTCCTGGGAACTAAATCCAATCGGCCGATTTAGTCCAGCTCGAGTGATTTGTTTTGCACACCCCTAATGGACAACAACTGTTGACATGATTGCCGCTTCATGGCACAAATTTACCATTACGCATGTGGCCGTTCATCAATGAAATACTGATCGTCGGATTTGGGATTATTAAACTAAAATATGAAATGACGTTCGGCTTTTAATCTCTACGTAGCGAGATCACTCGTCATCCAATCACTGAAACGACAAATGAGCCACGGATAATGAACAGACTCACCAGAAATGGAGAGACCATTGACTTTGAACAGCTTCAAGGCCCGACTGGTGCTTCATTTGCTGCGGGTTTGCCAAACCGTTCCTTCAACTGGGTTTTGTTCAAGATCTGCTTTTGATTTCGCACGCGCGCTTGAGAGTTAGTGCTTGAGTGAATCAAAGATCGGAAGAAGAAGGAGACCGAAGGAGAATAAGGGAGAATTAGGAGAGTCAATGGCTAGCCATCTTGTTCTGTCCCACACCCTTATTCATAACTGTTGATTAGACGAATTACTGATGTTCATCAACTTAAGAGTTTCGAGGGTCCTTGTCGAGCATCATATACTGAATACTATATACTTTTTTGGGGTTAATTCGCTATTTTCCTTGATGCTGTTGTTGTTAATTAGGTAACGAGGCAAGCTGTGAATTTGTTCAATTCCTGCATAAAGCAGCATTCCTTAACGAAGGTTGCCAATGGAAAATGTGTTGAGCCATTGAGACCAAACACGGGTGTTAAGGAGCCGTCAACTGCTTGCAGGAAATAGAATCGAATAAAAATGGAGCTCCAAACCAGTTGCCGTCTCACTCTCAGCTAAGCTCAGTTGCAGGTGCTCCTCTTTTCTTAGTGACTTCACCTACTTGTAAGCATCTATTCACGCTCCAAACACATCTAAGTAATCTCTTCAGCTAGTTTCTATTAGATACACAGCTTGGTATGGAAGATGCCTGGATAAAAACTTACAATGATCCTCAGTTATTATTTGCTCTCTCTCTTTATATTGAATAATCTCTGATTCTTACAGTTGCAGCTAATTTACTTGCTCATATGTGTATTAGTATGTACATTCTGAAGATCTCTCACGTAGCTTTTCAGATACTCTGTAAGAGTTTTCCAGAAATTAACTGTTACCGCCCTGAAAGAAGTACTAATAAGAGGCAATTTGCAGAAAATATAACCAATTTCAATATGAAAGGGCGATTACATGGTTTACTGTGAGAAAAAATGAAGAAGAGAGAAGAATGGGAAGGAATAAGGATTAAATGGGAGATACAGATGGCTAGCATTATGGTTCTTTACATATTTATTTACATGGCCCCTTGAATGAACAGACAACAAATCAGTGAAGTTACAAAACTAAGTCAATGAACTGAATCATTCTGTCTAACTCCCTTCTATCGTGCATCCTCCTAACCAACTTATTTACAACACCACGTAACTTCTTCAGTTGTTCCATCTCTTGCAGACAAAATTTAATGCTGATATGTTGGGCCTTCAACTTCCTGAATGAGTGGAAGCTCAAGATCGCCAGCAGGTTCTGGGTCAGCTGAGGTTAGGTTTCCATTACCTCTGACAACTGAACCTGGTGGCTTTGTCACACGACTTTTAATCATCAGGCATATGCACTTTCCAGCGAAGTCAATGCACCATGAGATTATCCCAGGAAGCAGACACATTCCCCATTCTGCATATGTCAATCTCGAATCCCCTGCAATGATATGCGCTATCTCAAAAAATGTGAACTGCAACAGCAAGGCAGTAACTGTACCCATCCAAAACCATTTACTGCGATGGACCTTTCTGAAGATGTTCTTGTTTTCAGGCTCTCTTGCATTGAACATGTTGAATAACTGGCATAGAAAAAAGCTGTTGAATATCAGAGTCCCAATTGGCTTCTCATTAAGCCTGAGCATTGTAGGCCCTTTAGACTGTATGGTTGCAAAAAGAGATGCCTGGTAAGCCGTTTGTATGAAAACATTCACCCACATGGCCTTGGTAATGAGTTGTCCATCTCGTCCCAGTGTGAATTTCTTCATGAGCATCTCACGCGGCGGCTCCATCAAAAGAGCCAAACCACCTAGAGGAGTCAAAACTGAGATTGCCCAGTGGAACTGAATCGTCGTTATAGGCGAACTTCCATGAGAGGCATTTGTGATTAAGGGTATCAACGACCCAGCTAAGGTCATAGTTAGCTGAAATTGAATGTACTTTCGAATGTTACTGTATATGCATCTTCCACACTTAATTATTGCCAAGATGGATGTGAAATTGCCTTCCCTGATGACGATGTCAGAGCTCTCTCTTGCAATTTCAGTGCTCCTAGTAGCAAACGTGAGTCCCACATCAGCAGCTTTTAGTGTGGGAACGTCATTTGTTGTGTCTCCAACCACTGCAACTGTGTGTCCTTGATCTTTCAAGCAACTCACCAGACGGTCTATATCAGATGGGCAGGAGTTCCCCATCACTGAAATTCCAGTTATCATATCCATCCTCCCTTCATCAGAGCCCTTCTGAAATTCTTTGCCTGTTATGACCAGTGCATCCAAATCAGGCTGTATCACTCCAATTGCTGTAGCAATGTCCTCAAGCATCGAAACCCCCTTGCTCGATGCTAATAATACTTTAATTCCAGCTTCTCTAAATTTTTTTATCACCTCTCTGTTATCTTCCCGACCAGTGTTCTTCAGCCCCAACAGTCCCACCATCGTCAGATTGCCTTCATCAATCCCAGAGTCATCAACTTGCTTACAAGCAAACGCGATGGATTCAAGACCTTCTGACTGCATTTGGTTAATGCGGTTTTCAAAATACCTCTTTTCACTTATATTAAGGGTCCTTGTTTTCCCTTCAGTGTCATAAAATTGTGAACACAGGTCTAATATTGGTGTTGCAGGTCCCTTGCAGTGCAAGAACCTTGGCCCATTACCTCCCTCCTTTACAGGCAATGCTGCATCCTGAACATCAACAGTTACCTTGGGATTTTCCCTGATAAGTTCCTCCTTACCAATCCAGCACTCTGCAACTTCTTGTGGGATCAATGTTAGCACCGCTGTTTCGTCAGTGCAGATAGTGGTCACTGATGCCATGGTGACAATACAGCATGGTACTTGAGCAAAAGTCTTGTCACCTAGCATCCTCTTGTTCCAGCGAGTGATGGCAATAGCGATTGCTAATGGCATTCCTTCAGCTATCCCCACAAGTAGCAAAGTAAATGAAGTTAACATATTCAACATTCCTCTTGGTTTCAGGGCAACTCTTTCTATAGCTTCAATTAATTCCTTCAGAGGTTGTGGCTTCCCTGAGAAGTCCGGCAGGCCCGACTTTTCATGTTTCTTCTCCAGCTTGAACCGCAAAAACAACACCACAGCGATGATTACTGAGTTGACAATACTGATTACTTGTATCAAAGTGCTGAGCTTGTTGAGTTGCTTCTCTACTGTCGTCCCTTGTGATAGTGGAGCTCCGCTCAACCTAACGCCCCACTTTGTCTTGGCACCAACCGAGGTCACCAGCATTTTGCCAGTTCCATGAGTTACTATGGAACCATAGAACAAGAAAGGATTCTGATCATTGATGATGGGATCAGCTTTGTCATCCACTTCCAAGGATTCAGTGGGTATGAGCAAACCATCAGCAGGAACTCGGTCTTCCTTCTCTAATAGCACAATGTCTCCCAAGAGGACATCGGAGATGCAAATAGTTTGACGGCATCCCCCTCTTAAAACTTGGACTTCCATTTCCCCATTTTGCCAAAGCTGGTTTCTTGACAGATGACGTGAACTTTCATTCCGAAATTCACAAATTGATCGGACTATCACAATTAGAATGAGAGCAGCTAGTGTAAGGGCCCCTTCATACCAACCTGTTCTCAGTCCTTTTTCCTTGATCCCAAAGGCAAATGACAGGATGGCAAAAATCAGGAGGAGGAAAATGGTGCTACTATTGAAAGATTTCCTGAGGAAGTGGATGAAGTTTCCATTAAGGACCTCTGGCTTGGGTCTAAGGAGTGCAGGGCTTCGGGCATGGCGGTCCTTCTCATGACCTGGAATTCCTTTCGCCATATCACTGCCGAGAGCCTCCGCTACCCCTGGGACACCTCCAAATTCTTGCAAGGTACTCAAATTTTTTTCCTTTGTCATTCTAGCGATAATTTCAGTCACCACATCAGCAGCTTCATGATTGTTGTACCCGCAATCAATGCGCCACTCACTGATTGGCTCTGGTTCCAGTAATTCTGCACTCTGTAACAAATGAATATGCTACCTCAGTTTTAAAAACTTCTTCCCAATGTTTTCCTATCAGCTATACTATTTCACAGCTTAAAAAGTTTTCGCAAAAGAACAATACTAGATTTTCATCGGAAATCAGTTGATGGAAATCAGTTGCAGCAGACCATGAAAGTAGCTTTCGAGTCCTTAATCAACCGATTCATTAACCGAAAGATGCATAGTGATTTTTTAAACCCAGTAGCTAAATGAGATGTATGATCATCTGGAGACTGACGAACTTATAAGCAAGACAAAGGAGATGAAAGATCACTTATGACTTAAAAAAAAAAATTGATGGTGAGTTCTCGCAAAAGGGTTTTGTGGTATTGTTATGGAAGAGCGACTATTTAGACTACTCACATCAAGTTGTGTCTCCATCACAGGGTTATTTGCTGTCGAAACGAAGCCCCGGAGAGCCTTTACGACCAAGTAGACCAAATGCCACCGTCTCCTCAGCGTTTTGCCAGTATTGAGTCGAGTCGGTTGCTGCGACTCGACATCTTGATCGTCAACCGCACATGCCCTAATCAGAGTCTTTTTTGTTATCGAAATGAGAATTGAATTTGCCCTCAGGACCGAGGAGACCAGTTGCCACCGTCTCCTTGGGGCTCTGCCGGCATCAACGAGGAGGTTCTCTCGCTGAGACTCGATGTCCGGGTCATCTACAAAGCTCTTCTGTGACATCTCTGGATGGAGTTTCACGTTGATCAACTGGCAAAAAGAAAACTAGTCACGCTTCCAGGTAATTTGTTAAGAATCATCACTGTAGAATTATCTCTCTCTCTCTCTCTCTCTCTCTCTCTCTCTCTCCCTCCCTCCCTCTCTCTCTCCCCCCTCCCCCCACTGAACCGAACGTTGAGCAATGATAGGGATAAAAACTTCACCTGTTCAATTAATCCAAAAGAAGTGGATGTGATTGAAGCACAATAACGAAGGAAGAAAAGCAGGAAGTAGCAGATGGGATTCTGAGTAAAGACTAGTATATAGCAATGGAGCTCGATGTGAGCTCCTTCTCATTGAGATGATGGGTCATGGGTCATCGGCAAAGCTCTTCTGTGACAGCTCTGAAGGGAGTTTTCACGGAGATCAACTGGCAAATCTCTCTCTCACTCTCTCTCTCTCTCTCTCTCTCTCTAAGTAGCAACGGAGAAAATGGTGAAGACTAGGATACAGCAATGGCGTATCGCTTTGGCCTTTACTTACAGGGGAAGATGAGAAGCGCCTTTTTCAGGAAAATTGTCCAAAAAGTTTTAAACCTATTACAATTTTGTCAATTCAGTCCTAAATCTTTTAACTTTGACAATTGAGTTCTAAACATTTTCACTTCTTGCCGATTCAGTCCATCCGGCTAATTTTGGTCGGAAATGCTGACGTGGATGCCGACGGTGCCACGTAAGACTCGCCAAGATGATGTGGACAATTTTTTTAATAATATTTTAGTATTTAAAAAAATTAAATATTTGTTATTTTTTGTTTTTTCCTTCTTCTTTTTTTGGCTTTTTCTGATGGCCGACCACCGGCCACAGGCAATGGCCAGCCACTGGCCATAGCCGGCCGGCTGGCCTCGCCCACCATAGGCGAGGCCTGGCCGAGCGTCGGCGACCCCTGGCGAGGGTGCCCTAGCCCTAGCGAGGGCCAACCTCGCCAGGGGTCGCCTTCGCCCAGGCGAGCATCAATCTCGCGGTGGCCAGCCGACACCCGGCCGGCCAGGGGCGATGCTCAGCTGGATGAGGGCGAGCCTCGGCAAGGGCCGGCCTCGCCAGATCTGGCGAGGGGAGCCCTCGCCAAGGCTCACCCTCGCCCAGCCGAGCATCGGCCTCGCCTAGACCAGATCTGGCAAGGCCGGCCCTTGCCCCTGGCCGACAGGCATTGGCCTATGGCCGGTGGCCAACCGTCGCCTGCCCGGCCAAGGGCGAGGCCAACACTCGCCTGGGTGAGGGCGACCCCCGACGAGGGCTCCCCTCGCCAGATCTGGCAAGGTCGGCCCTCGCCGGGGTCGCCATCGCCCAGCTGGGCCTCGCCTGTGGCGGGTGAGGCCAGCCGGCCACCGGAAAAAGCCAAAAAGAAAAAAAAATAAAACAGAAAATAAAACAGAAAATAAAAAATTCAAAAATTTTAAAAATTATTAAAAATTGTCCACATCAACGCCGGCAATTCTACGTGGCACCGCCGACGTCCATGTCAACATTTTCTGGCCAAAATTGGCTGGATGGACTGAATCGGCAAGAAGTGAAAAGGTTTAAGACTCAATTGACAAAGTTAAAAGGTTTATGACTGAATTGGCAAAAATGCAATAGGTTTAAAACTTTTTGGACAATTTTCCCCGCATTTTTTTTTCTTGTCTGAATATTCCAACTGCCTCGACAACGTCCCTGGTTCGTCAAGATTTGCATCTGCCATCCTCTTACTTTCGCATCAGTGCCGATGTTTTCACATCGAATTTTTAGGTTTCTCTTTTTGGATTTGTGATTGAAATATGGAGCACAAGTTGTGACATCATGAATTTTCGACCTATCTCAATAAAATGAAATTGGCTTTCATCGATGTGCCTATGGTCCTTTTTCTCTGAACTAATCACTCACGAGTTAACTGATCTATTGGTTGAAGCCATTAAGAGATATAATCGCGATAAAATCTCTAAAATCTACCCGGTAGGTTAGATTGTACTAAAATCACATCTGGTTGATTTTAACCATAAAATTGAATTCGATTTCGGGAATCAAACGTTCGAGCGTGTCACGATTTGTTTTTAGGACCTCGTCTCATTTTTGAAGAAATTCCATCGAGCCGAGAATTTTTGCATAAAATCAAATTCGACAAAATTAAAATTGTGGAAATTCTGATAGGCAAAATTTAGGGACTTTTTGGCCTTCAAAATGGAGTAATTGGTGAAGAGAATGCAAGGAAATTCGTATGGGCAGCCTCCTTGGCATTTTTTGCCACCAAATTGAATTAAATTGTGAGGAATTGGAGGGAAATTCATAGGGGCAGCTCAAGGGACTTATTTGGCCTCCAAATTAGCTTTGTTTGTGAGAGATTTGAGGGAAAATTGGCCATTGGTTGCTTCCAAGACTTCAAGGGCAGAAGACTTTGTGGTACAAGCACTCAAGTGCTAGATATTTCAAGTGGAAGCTAAGTGGCTACATGCAAGACTTTCATGGACCCTTGCCCCCTTGTTCCCCTCCATGCATGAGCCACCACCCTGCAGAACAGCTTCTACTTCTTCTTCTTCTTCTTCTTCTTCTTCTTCCTCTTCCTCAGCTCTTCTTCATCTCCTTTTCCTTGCTGCAACATAGAGCCAACCAACCCAGCCAGCCAAGCCACCATCCCTCAATTGCCTGACCGCCTAATCCCCCGCGAGTCCAACCCGCGGCTCCTACCCGTCCAAGCTCGATCGCCTCTCGCCGTCCCCGAGCCACCAGCTCACGTCTAGGTCACCGTTGTCTAGCTCCAGTCGCGGCCTCTGCCCATCCCAGCTCCAACAACCCACTCGCCCCCATCGTCTCCCCGCCGTGTCCAACTTAGCCAAGCCCTGCAACCAGCCCCCTCCTCAGAAGCAGAACCGGTTTTTCCAACTCAAGCCGTGAGGCTTGTTGGCTGTTTTCAACCCCTTCTAGCTCTCCGTTGGAGTCGCCGTAGACATGGGATCTCACCGCCGTCGCACTGCTATCGTCGTAAACCCATTTCATCGCTAATCCGATAAGTTAACTCCCTAATCCTTGATTATGTTGTTAATTACGCATATAGGGTTAGATTAGTGTTAATTAACTTGATTAGATTAATGTTAAGTTAGATTAGACTTAAGTTTTGGTTATATAGCCTTAAAATAGATTAGTGTTAATCTAATTGGTTAGATTAGCACTAATAAGGGTGGTTTAGTCTAATTTAGTGGATTTCTCTTGGATCTGGTTATTAGACCCTCATTATTTGCCATTTTTGTGAAAAAAAAAAATGTACTACAATTTTGGGGTTACTTCCTTCTTGAGAAATATTCTAGACATCTTCAAATATGACATATATTTTACTCAATATTTTAGGGATTTAAAAGAATGAGATTTCAGCTTCTTCATTTGTAAAACAGAATCTCGGATTGTTCTAGAAATAGTGATCTTTTGGTGTTTAATAGATTTTTATCAACTTTTAGGGTTCGATTTTCGAAAAAATTTCTTCGCAAAAGTTGTTCATCACATCTTGTAATTTAACATAGTCAAATTTCAAATCAAACAGACAAGTTTTGAATCTCGAACCAAACTGATTTTTGAAAAACATATTTTCTAGAAAGAGACACAGTTTTTGTAACGGTTTGAGCGATTTACTGCTCTTAATCCAGAAGGATATGGGTCAATGTGTCTAATGAAAAATGTTTTTTTGGGTATCTTTTAGAACATATTCAAATTTGAGAATTTTCTGAATATGTTTGATTATGTTTTTGGAATTAAAATTGGAGACACGCGAGTGGCCCGGTTTCTGCCGGTCAAGGCCAGTTATGGTTTTGTGGTTGACTTGTGGCATGCTTAGAACTTATGCGTGATGATATGTGATTATGTGATTATGTGATAACTATTAAAAGATAATGTGTTGTGTTGAAGAAATCAAATGTGTTATGAACAGGTAAAGGACTAAGTGTTACACGACAACGAAATTTCCTGTGAGTCACCTCTAGGGCTTTGTAGTCAAGGGTTAAGTGCTACATGACAACCTAAGTCACATGGAAACCACCTCTAAGGCCTTACACTACTGACATGCGTAGTAAAGGGCTAAGTGATACACGATAATGTAATATCGTGGGAGCCACCTCTAGGGCCTTATACTATTGATGTATGTGGTCAAGGACTAAATGCTACATGATAATATAATTTCGTGGGAGCCACCTCTAGGGCCTTGAGTTTGCATATTGAGCGTGGATGGAACCATCGATATGAGATATCTAGGCCTTATTTTGGGGCAAAATTATGTGGCATGAAATGGAACGTATTATAACGATTTCACTTTATAATCGGGACCCTTGTGATTGTCTAAAAGATGAATTAATGTGTTCCAGTTATAAAATATGTTTGCTGCATGCATATGTATATGAGATGTATTAAGGTGCAGGGAGGTGCTAAGGCAAAGTAAGTCATATATGGCGCATGTTTAGGACGCATCTGAGTGATTTCTCGTCCTAACCAAAGTTTAGGATGTTGACTCGCTAAGATTTATTCTCACCCCATCGTGGTTTAAATTTTTCAGGTCTTTAGATGGAGAGCTCGAAGTGCAAGGCTGGAGGGTTTGGTGTGTAGGTGACCTAGGGATTTCTTTTAGACAAAGACTTGTATAACCCTTAGGTTAGCTTGGCGTGTATATGAAGTACAGTCGTGAAATAAAAGCGTTGGCATGTTTTTAGACTATCCCTATGTTTGAGTGTTGATTGGATGATTGTTTAATTTGCTTCCAAATGTGCATAAAAAGAATGGGTCAGCGACGTGTCCTAAAAACGTCACAACTTGATCGACCGCCGAGAGATGTGCGCATGCCCGAGGTTCAGGGCGTGATACTCAGATTTTCCAAGGAGCTACACGGGACATTAACCGCTCGCAACTTCCACGAAGGATCATACCATCCCATATTTTAGCTTGCACATTTTTGTACGGTTTTGATTCGGATTTAGCCCAAATCACACTCAGTTGACTCGTTGCTTGGCTCCAAAGATGGTTTCTGCATGACTTGCATGAGAAAATGATAGGAAGGGGTGTCTGCTGAGAGTGGACAGGAGGCGAAACGACAGGAATCATCCAAGGGTTATCTTCCGCTTGACAGAATTAGCATAATGCGGCCTTAATGGCCTTGAATTGTTGTGTGGTGTACCTGTCTTTTTGTTTTCGGCTATTTCCCTTCCTATAGTGGAGATTTTGATGATTTTTGCTATAAACATGATGTCCCTAAATTAGCTCACTAAGGTATTACCCATCGTGGCCAATTCCATACCAAGTGTCACAATTTTGTCCTTTCGTGAATAGGTCAACACCTTCCCAAGAGATCATCTATCCTGAGAGTGCTCTCACCTAAGCATGATTGAAGTTAAGCATTGTCATTACATTAGAAGCACATCTATGATTTAATTTCAGCTTTCACATATAAATTTCAAAATCGATCTTTCCATGTTCGATGCACAATTCAGTATATTCATGATCCTTTCGCCATCCTAGAATCCAAGCAAGAGTCGCTCTTTGTCTACACCCCTCGCCCACGGTGACATCTCCCCATCCTCAACGAATTGTATCATTACAATAAAGGAGCTAGATTCTTCAACTCAACCTCATTGCGACACCGTCTAACCCTATCTGGGGGAGCAAACATCACTAGTGAGGTTACAGATAAAATTAGTCCAGGTTCCAATCTATTACTCTTTCAACGTTAATGTAGGGAATGTAATTAGTATGTTTTGTTATGGGATAGGTGCATGGAAACATGACTTAAGTGCAAATCAAATCTGAGGTTGTGCAATGAGGCTTGTGATGGCAAGTAGTGATAGCGGAACGACATCCGCGATGATGGTGGAGGGATGGCCAGTAATATTGGTTGAGATAGAGGAAGAAGAAAATAGAAGAAGAAAAGATGAGAAAAATGAGTATTTTGATATAAATAAAATTATTTCAGTTGAGCTAGCTTTACGCATCATTTTCTTGGATCCGCACGCTAGCTTGGCGATTCACATCAGCAAAATACACATCGCATGGCATTGCACTTTATGTGAGGATCATATTGAGTACAATCCTAAAAGTTTAAGAATTAAATTGAATAAAAAACCTCGTGAGTTATTAAAAAATTGAACCAAAATTCTGGGATTATCCATCACATTATCCCTATTTTTTTTATTTTATGATATCTACGGAGTAAAATGAGGCAAAGTCAAAATCATTCTTCTTCTAGTCGTTAACCTAAGTTTCCAAGTTGCTTCTTCTCTTTTTATTATTATTGTTATTATTATTATTGGGATAAAATAAAATAAAATAAAAAACTCAAAATGGCAAAACTACCATCACGGAATGACTGATATTGATTTGTTCACTAATAATGATATCTGGAGATAAGAACCATTAGCATGTTAACAACATTAAAAACGGATTACCAAAGCATAGGAAGATGTCACCTAAACAAGCTCATCAAATCAAAGCACAGTTCAGTGAACAACACTAATCAAAGATTAACAAATGGGAACATCATCTTGTTTTCTTTCAGTAATTTTTTTTTTTTTTTTTGGTCAGTGTTTTCTTTCAGTACTTAAAAAGAACTTTCTTCAATGAAAGGATGGATGCTGTTCCAACAAAGCCGTTTCTAACGTTATCCCTTTCCAAAACCGTGCTTCTCCCACGGATCTGTCCCAAATTCTCATTCCAAATCCCCAAAAGGGACAATTTGGGTGGGACAGGCATCGGTTTTTGTTACAATATCACACTCATTGTCTCATTGCATAAATTAGAAGCTTTCGCATGACTTCCCTATTAAAATGATGAGGGATTTGTCTCACCTGATAGAGTTGATAAGAGGAGAATGACAGAAGATCATCGAGTGTCACTATCCGCTTCACAGAAAATCTATGTTCTCGGTTAGCTTGGTCATGTTCCTTGATTACTCATCACTAGCGCAAAATGGATGACACAAAATCAATTGTCAATGCCTGAAACTTGGAATTAGCTTCTTTGGAAGATTTTGTTGTGGGATGTATCTGATTGTTGTTGTATCTGATTGTTGTCGTATCAAGTCTTTCCAACCTTATGGCGATCTTGATGGTTTTGGCTATGAAAGCAGCTTGATTCTTCGACTCAACCTCATTGTGACACCGTACAACCATATTAGGGAGCAAAAGTCACTAATGAGGTTATTAATTATGTTAGTCAAGGTTCCAATGTATTACTTTTTGAATGTCAATGTAGGGAATTTTGTCACCATGTTTTCTTGTGAGATACGTGCACGGAAACATGACTTAAGTGCGAATCAAATTTAAGGCTGCGCCATGGAGATTGTGGTGGGAAGCAGGGAAGCAAAACTACATCGGAGACCGTGAAGGCTGGATGGCCGACATGATGGTTCAGAGGAAAGGAAAAAAAAGAGAGAGAGAAGAAACAAGTATTTTTGTAAAAAAGAAATTTATTTAAGTTGAGCTAGCCACGTCATCTTTTTAGATCTACACTGATGACTTGACGATCCACACCGGCAAAATACATATATGATATACCATTCAACTTTACAAAGAATCATATTTAGTGTAATTTTAAAAGTTTGGAACTAGATTGAATTAGGAAAATTTCATAAATTATACTAAATATCGGACATAGGGATCATCCATCTACATATCCCCCCATACCTAATGAAATCTAGGGAGTAAATTGAGGCAAAGTCCAATCTTTCTTCTTCTGGTCGTCATCGTGAAGTTTCCAAGTTGCTTCTCCCCCTTTTCTCTATGGGCTAAAAGACAAAACTCAAATGGCAAGATTGTCAAACGATTTCGAAGGTCCCTTTAAGGAAACTACTTAACTTAAATGCCATATGACCTATGCGGTCATAGGTGATATTTTCCAACAAACCGCGTGCAATAAAAGCCGGATGCTTTTAATCGATCGATCGGTAGGGAGGACAAGCGGACATCATGGTGGTGCGCGTGGAGGGGAACGAAGTAACGCTGCCCTTCAATTTTTCTTTAATCCTTGGTAGGACTCAACGTAATAATCAATGACTCCCGTCCAACTTACGCTACGAGGCCTTCGAGAAGCTGATGGATTTTAGGGTGTTTCGTGAGTCTCTAGGTAGCCTTTGCGTTTGCGCGTATAAACTCTTTAAGCTATAAAAGGAGATGCAATGATTGCACATCAGTTCTGCTGTTTTATTTTTTCCTTTTACCCTTTTTCCTACGTGCATAGGACCTGCAGGACCCGATGGACCGTTAAGTCGGGATCGGATCGAAAATAGTCCTACTCATTGATGCATTTTAATATGTTTTGATCCATTTTGATACTATGTGAATCTAGTGATCCACACCGACTCACGTGAATCTTTGAGAGAAAAAATGAGAAAAAAATCAAACGAGAATTTTTACGTGAAAAACCCTTTCTAAAATTAGAAAGCGAAAAACCACATTGTCGCACTAGGCAGTCTCTCCACTATCGCTATTAGTATCAGCGTTACAAGGTCGAACATTACAAGCTTTAACATTGCAATTATAAAAGATATTGCCTCAATATATTAGCTACAATAAAAACTCTATTATTTGCTTTAACATGAAAATTACACGTATGCTATTAGCAAGATGGTGTTATTTATTTTTTAGTGATCCCATATTTATACCCGAATTTTCTCCTAAAGGTTACGACTATTCAACATGAAATTTTCCATGCTTCGTGCCTTTTCGTTGACAACCATTCGTCTTGATGGGAGACGATGTATAAATAGGGACGTACGTTCATTTCTGACGGGTGATCAAGGTCTAACACAAAATTCTCACATTTAGAATACACCATCAGTACGTGAGGAGATTTGGTTAGTAGAGTGCGCCTATTGCTTTCTTGTTTTTCAGGAGATTCGACGAACGTGAATGCAAACAATGGCTGGAGGTTTGTCTACAAACGATCTTGGCTTCCGCATATGAATTTTTTTTTTTTTTATGTCTTTCATTTGGTATCAGAGCATGTTTATAGCCTCTGCCTTGTTTTGTTAAATTTTGGTGTATTTTCAGGGTGTTTTCGTTGAATTTTCGGCCATTTATGTACATGAACAGTAACTCGGATTTTGAGGCCGAGAGAGAAACTCAACGATTCCGGCAAATCCGCGAGACCCACCCTCTCGAATTCGGACCCATACGTTTACACCGCCATGGGGAACATTAGCCATGAGTTATTTCGGCATATCAGTGTTCGCCGGAGGCTAATCGGGCGGCGGAAGTCGCGGTGGTTGAGGATTTGAGTTTTTGGGAAATTTTCGTCTGATTTTGGGGTTAATTTTTGCTCATTTTCGCCGAAACTTGGACCCATGTGGTCGTGCCGGCATGTTCTTCAAAACCCATTATTTATTTTTGTTTGAAATGGGCTGCCAGAGAAGAAACGGCCGGCGAAACCGCGGCGGAACGGCGAAAAACGGCGAAGAAAGGCTTCTGTTCGCGCGAGGAAGAAGGCGCGTGGAGCCCACGCGGGCGCTGCGGTTGCGGCGCGTGGATTCCACGCGATTCTCACGCGCGGCACGCGCGTGGGATTCACGCGCGGCAGTTGCGTGCAACGCACGCGCCTGCGCGCTGAACGGCGCGGGTGCGGGGCACGCGCCCGCGCTCAACGGGCGCGTGCGGGGCACGCGCCGCGCAGCTTCGGCGCGTGCCGAGCACGCGCCTGTGCGCTGGACACGCACGTGCTTGGCATGCGCCCGTCGTCTTCACCCGCGACTCCTTTTTACCTTTTTGCCCAAAAATAATAATAATAATAATAATAATAATAATTAATAATAAAATAATAATAATAATAATAATATTTTTGCAATCTTGCCCTTGACCAATTTATTTATTTACAGTTCTGCCCTTGATGTATTTATTTATGATATCATTTCATGCATTGTTATGAATATTTTATGCATGAAATTAAATGTCCAATGGTCCATATATTTAATTAATTAGGGAGTGGCCACAGCATCTTTAATTAATTAAATTATATATTAAAAGCCTCCGGATCATATTTAGAAATGGACATTGATTGTAATTAATTATATTAATATGATGAATTTTATCCCACAGGAATTTTCATTATATTAATATGATTAATTGGGATGAAATATCATATTATTTTTCTTAATTTACCCACGGGGATTAAGAAAATGCATATAATATGGTAGTTTCTTCATTATGTAATTATGAATCTATTTAAATTAAAAACTTAGCCCACGGGTAGTTTTTATGTTATGTGATTCATATTGTGACATGTTTACATTGGTAAAACATGATTTATTTATATTTGCCTCAAATTTTGTGACATAAGCATGATTATTTGATATGCGGTTTCGCAACTGTGAATTTCTCTAAATTTAAGTTTGATGTTCCCGTACTGAATGGTGAGAACTATAAAATTTGGAAGGAGTCAGTTCTTCTTCAATTGGGGTGGATGGACATTGACTATGCTATAAGGAAAGACGAACCACCTGCTCCCTCGATTCGAGCACTCCGGTGAGATAGCTCTTTATAACCAATGGGAGCGGTCCAACCGCGTTTGTGCCATGTTTATAAGAGCTAAGATATCTCCAAGTATTCGTGGTTCGGTTGCTCAGCATAACAATGCTAAGGCTTTATTGGAGGCTATAGATGCGCAGTTTGAAAGTTCGAGAAGGCGCATGCCATGACCCCGATTATGAAGTTTTCATCATTGAAGCTCACTAGTGTTAGAGTTGTGCGTGAGCACATCATGCAAATGAGGAACATTGCAGCTCAGCTTAAGAACCTTGAGGTTGAGATATCTGAATCATTCCTTGTGTATTATATTCTGAGCACTCTCCCACATCAGTATGCTCCTTTCAAGATCTCTTATAACACACATAAGAATAAATGGTCTATTAATGAACTCATGACCATGTGTGTTCAAGAGCAAGAAAGACTGGTTATGGAATTGGGAGAAAGTGCTCATTTGGCAACACAAGGAAAGAATAAGGGCTGTGGCAAGAATAAGGGAAAAGGTAAAATACCTCCCCAAGCTGACATTAAGAAAGAATCCAAGTGTTTCTTTTGTAGACAGAAGGGGCATATAAGGAAGGATTGTGTCAAATTTAAGGCCTGGCTCGAGAAGAAAGGTAATCCAATCTCTTGTGTTTGTTATGAATCTAATATGACTGATGTAAGTCACAACACTTGGTGGATTGATTCTGGATCTACAATCCATATTTCGAATTCCTTGCAGGGTTTTCAAAACCACCGGCAGCCAGTGGGAAGTGAACAAAGCATCTATTCTGGAAACAAGATGCGTTCGCATGTGGAAGCTATTGGGACATATAGACTAGTTCTCAATAGTGGTTTTGTTTTAGATTTGGAAAAAACCTTTTATGTTCCTAGTTTTTCTAGAAACTTAATTTCAGTTTCAAGACTTGTACCTTTGGGATACTCTTTTAACTTTTCAGATTCAAACTTTTGTTTATCATTTAAATCTGAAATTGTTGGGAGTGGTATTTTGTCCGATGGTCTTTTTCGAATTAATTTACAAGACAATGCCTATTATGATGCGATGCATGTTCATGATAAAGCTGGTATGAAACGATGTGTTGTGAAAGAACATTCTTTTATATTGTGGCACCGGAGATTAGGACATATCTCCATAGAAAGAATTAAGCGATTAGTAAATGATGGAGTACTTAGTACATTAGATTTTACTGATTGTGATACTTGTGTGGACTGCATAAAGGGAAAGCAGACTAACAAGTCAAAGAAAGGTGCCAAGAGGAGTACAGAAATATTAGAAATCATACATACGAGATATTTGTAGTCCGGATATGGACTCATGTAGTCGAAATACTTCATCTCCTTTATAGATGATTATTCAAGTTATATGTATCTCTACTTGATTCATAATAAATATGAAGCATTAAAGGCCTTTAAAGTATTTAAGGCGGAAGTAGAGAAACAATGCAATAAGCAAATTAAGATCGTGAGATCAGATAGAGGTGGAGAATTCTATGGTAGATACACTGAAGATGGACAAGCACCTGGTCCATTTGCAAGATTTCTTCAAGAGCATGGGATAGTTGCCCAATATACTATGCCTGGTTCTCCGGACCAAAATGGCGTAGCGGAAAGAAGAAATCGGACCTTATTAGACATGGTGCGTAGTATGCTTAGTAGCTCCAAACTTCCTAAATTCTTATGGACTGAAGCACTTAAGATGGCAGTGTACATATTAAACCGAGTTCCAACTAAGGCTGTCCCAAAGACACCTTTTGAGTTATTTAAAGGTTGGAAACCGAGTTTACATCATGTGCGCGTTTGGGGATGCCCGTCTGAAGTAAGAATTTATAATCCACAAGAAAAGAAGTTGGATCCAAGAACCATAAGTGGGTATTTCATTGGATATGCTGAAAGGTCCAAGGGATACAGGTTTTATTGTCCATCTCATACCACTAGGATTGTGGAATCAAGAAATGCTAAATTTCTTGAAAATGACTTGATCAGTGGGAGCGATCGACCAAGGGATCATGTTCCTAAGGAAGATCATTCAGACACTCAACTTTCCACCTCAAGTTTAAGATTGGTTGTTGCTCATAATGCCCCTTCGATTCAGCCGGCTATTGAACAACCAATTGTTGAAGTTCCACAATCTGCGATATTGATCCGGTAGATCCGGTTGTTCAGCAATTACCGTAAACCGTTGAACAACCGGTTGAGCAACATGCTCCTCAAGAGAATGTTGATCCAACATTGAGAAGATCTACTAGAACAAGGAAATCGGCTATTTCTAGTGATTATATTGTGTATTTACAAGAGTCGACTACAATATTGGAGCGAGAATGATCTGAAACGTTTTCACAAGCCATGGATAATGATAAATCCAATTTGTGGTACAATGCCATGAAGGAAGAGATGAGTTCTATGGCATCTAACAAAGTCTGGATTTGGTTGAGTTACCGATAGTGCGAAGGCTATTGGTTGTAAATGGGTCTTCAAAACTAAGAAAGATTCATTGGGTAACATTGAAAGATATAAAGCTAGACTTGTTGCCAAAGGATTCACTCAAAAGGAAGGAATCGATTATCCGAGACTTTTTCTCCCGTATCTAAGAAAGATTCTCTTCGTATTGTTTTGGCATTGGTTGCCCATTTTGATATGGATTTTCATCAGATGGATGTGAAAACGGCGTTCCTCAATGGAGAACTAGAAGATGAGGTTTATATGAAACAACCTGAAGGATTCTCCTCTAGTAAAGGTGAGCATTTGGTGTGCAAGCTTAAGAAATCTATATATGGCTTGAAACAAGCATCCCGCCAATGGTACTTAAGGTTTCATGATGTTATCTCTTCATTTGGTTTTATAGAGAATGTCATGGATCAATGTATATACCAGAAGGTTAGTGGGAGCAAAATTTGTTTCCTTGTGCTGTATGTGGATGATATACTACTTGCAACCAATGATAAGGGGTTGCTACATGAGGTGAAACAATTCCTCTCTAGGAGTTTTGACATAAAGGATATGGGTGAGGCATCTTATGTCATTGGCATTAAGATCCATAGAAATAGATCTCAAGGAATTTTAGGACTATCTCAAGAAACCTATATCAATAAGGTCCTAGAGAGATTTCGGATGAAAGATTGTTCACCAAGTATAGCACCCATTGTGAAGGGTGACAGTTCAATTTGAACCAATGCCCGAAGAACGATCTAGAAAGGGAACAAATGTGCAACATTCCATATGCTTCGCTGTTGGAAGCTTGATGTATGCTCGGGTTTGCACTCGACGACATTGCTTTTGCTTTGTTGGAATCTGGGAAGATATCGAGTAATCCAAGTTTAGACCACTTTCGGAGAGCTGCAAAGAAAGTGTTGAGATACCTTCAAGGTACCAAAGACTATATGCTTATGTATAGACGGACTGACAACCTGGAAGTGATCGGTTATTCGGATGCGGACTTCGCGGGTTGCATTGATTCACGAAAATCAACATCTGGATACATTTTCATGTTAGCTGGCGGAGCCGTGTCATGGAGAAGTGCCAAGTAGACTTTGACTGCTACTTCCACTATGGAGGCTGAGTTCGTATCTTGTTTTGAGGCTATCTCGCATGATGTATGGTTGAAGAGTTTCATTGATGGGCTTAGAATTGTCGATTCTATTTCTAGGCCATTAAGAATATATTGTGACAATTCAGCTGCAGTTTTTATGGCTAAAATTGCCAAAAGTGGCAGTCGAAGTAAGCATATCGACATTAAGTATTTAGCCATAAGGGAGCGTGTTAAGGAGAATAAAGTGGTCATTGAACACGTTAGTACCTGAATTGATGATAGCTGATCCTTTAACTAAAGGCATGCCACCGATGAAGTATAAGGATCATGTAACTAGTATGGGAATAGGTCCCATTATGTGATTTGTCGACATATGAACAATTTTTGTTGTGTGGAACTCTTATTCAGTTGTAATGTTGATTCTCAATTTTTGTGTACACATTTTGTTGTTTATGAGAATAACATTTATCCTTGATTCTGGAATAAACATGAGGTTTATTCATTAAGATATGTTGTCACATATAGGCTAATATTAAAGAAATAATATGCATTGTGATACATGGAAGGTATTACTCACTCTTAGAGGACATGTCGCCATGATCCATGTGTTTTGTTTCTTTTCTTTAAGCATAAAGTTTTCGTGGAATTAGTTGAATGATTCGTATGATGAAAATGATGGGATCAAGTGGGAGAATGTTATTTATTTTTTAGTGATCCCATATTTATACCCGAATTTTCTCCTAAAGGTTACGACTATTCAACATGAAATTTTCCACGCTTCGTGCCTTTTCGTTGACAATCATTCGTCTTGATGGGAGACGATGTATAAATAGGGACGTACGTTCATTTCTGACGGGTGATCAAGGTCTAACACAAAATTCTCACATTTAGAATACACTATCAGTACGTGAGGAGATTTGGTTAGTAGAGTGCGCCTATTGCTTTCTTGTTTTTCAGGAGATTCGACGAACGTGAATGCAAACAATGGCTGGAGGTTTGTCTACAAACAATCTTGGCTTCCGCATATGAATTTTTTTTTTTTTTTTTTATGTCTTTCAGATGGGTGATCTATTGGGAATTGTATGTTTACATCATACTATTTCTACACTTAATTATTAGTTTTCTCTATCGGACTTCACAACTCCATCATATTGTACCACCAGATACGCTTCAAATATATGTAGATAGAATTCTTTTTTAGGATGTGTTTGTTTTGCGTAAAATTATATTGATTAAGGAAAATATTTTTCATGAAATTTATTTCTAAGAAAATGATTGCTTTTCATTTTTTTTTATGACCCTGGAACCCCGTACAGCCAGTGAGGTAAATCAGGGGCAACGCTAGCCCAGGACTCACTATCAGGGTGCCATACTTAAGAATCCATAACGAGGGTGAGAGCGCGAAGCCAACGCTGCCGCTGCAAGGTTATTCGACTAAAGAAAAAAAAAAGTGCATGATGAGTTTTCCTCAAGTAAGAAAATAGTGTCAATTTGATAATACTCTGCAAAGTCGTTTATCGAAAAGAAACAGCAAATGGAACAGGTTTTTCTATAGATGCGTTGTTCATTCGCACAACCAATTGTTCGGAGTGCCCAATAAAAATAAAAAATAAAAAATAAAAAATAAAAAAAGCTCATGCTAAGCACGGCTCGGCTTGGACCATACGTTGAATGAACGAGATGTTGGCGGTGAAGGCAAATCTTTTCTCTTTGTTTTGCTTTGAGGTTAAAAGTTACATTACATATATTGGCTATTGAGAGGCAACAGCCAAACATAAAGGAGCTGAAAAAAAAAAATGGAGAGAAAAGAAGAGGAGAGAAGAAAAAGTGAGTTTTCTCTTTGTAAATTTTCTCAATTTCTTTATGCTTGGATCTTAAGAGAAGATTATAAATGTATTTCTATTGTTTTCGAAATTTATTATTATATTTTTGCCTGTGTGAATCATTTATTTGCGCATTTTTTTTGGAATCGATGTGCAACTCCTAACAATTAGTATCAGAATCTCAGTTGACAAATCAAAAACATCAAAGATTTTTAAGTGATGTTCAATTGAAAGCAAATAGTATTGCGGAAGATAAAATCAAAAGAAGAATCCAAGGGCAAACCCAAACAAGGGACACAATCCAAGCAATGGCAACTTGAGCACAATTTAAAAAAAGCAATCAAATGCTACTCCAAAATAGAGGACAAAAGCGGCAACTCAAAAAAAAAAAAAAAAAAAACACCAACAAAGGCCCCAATAATGGGTCTATCTTGACCAAATTAAATGTAGCTCCAAAGAGAAGGACACAAGGTCTAGCTTCAAAAGAACCACCAACAAAGACCTCAAAGCTAGTTCCATCTCAATCAACTAATCTTAGCAGCAACAACCACACCAGGACCACTGTCACTGAACCAATATCAATTACAAATGGTTCCTCTCAACCGACCACCCACTTTCATCGATCTCCACAAAAGAAATAGCCCATGCAAAGAAAAAGATATCTATTTTTATTATAAAAAGAAAAGGATTAACATTATGATCACTAAAAAATTTTAAGTATTTGTGGTAGACCTCGGTGGTTACATGTAAAGGAGTCAATTCCTTGCTCACTTTGTGAATATTGCGATTTTATATTACAAAATTTAACACGGCCCTTCTCAAAAAACATACGCAATTTTCTTTTTACAAAGAAAAAAATCACAATTAAAAGAGAAAATAACACAAATGGTCCCAAACTTTTTCTCAATGTGCAATGTCAACCTCGAACTTTTAATTTGTTCAATGCAATCCCTAAATCTTAGCACAATATGCAATATCGTTCATGAACTATTATTTCATTGAATATGATTCCTAAACTTTTGATAATTATTCAATTTAGTCCATGAATTATATGAAAACATTCAATTTTTTTATTTAAATGAATGCAATGATAACATTATATGTTTTCATATAGTTTAAGGACTAACCCATAGTGAGGGTTGAGTCTTGCCCATCCCTAACGAGGCTCAACCTTGCCAAATCTAGCAAGGGTCGAGTCTCACCAAGCCCTTGACGATGCTCAACCATGTCGAATTTGGCAAGGTTCAGCTTCACCAACCCAGTGCAAAGCCACCCCAACGCAAGGACACTCAATTGGGTCGGGTATTGATCGGGTCTAGATATGGGTCACTAAACTTATATTGCATTGGCATGGGCCAATTTGGACTAGACAATTTTTCTATGGTCCTAGCAATAAGCCAGGCGTACCAATCACGCGAGAAAAAAAAAATCAAGCCATGTGTAAGAACTATGAATTGTTGCATGTGGATAATGGGCCCATTTGGTTCGGCTTTTAGGGAATGCATTTGCCAAAATGTAAATACCTTTGGGTGAATGGGGTTTTCCAAAATGCAAATATCGTTTGATAAACAATACGTGGAGTAACTCCCGATATAGCAGTAAAAGCAAGGCGTGTAAAGGACTTTTATTAAATTAAAAAAACAAAAACAAATATATATATATATATATTTTTTTTTTTTAAGTCCGACCACCGGATTGCCGGACCGCCGAATCTAGCGGTCGGATGGCCGAGCGTGACCCCGGCGACATTCACCTGGTTGCCTGAGGTCGCGCAACCTAGGTGAACCGGGCAACCGTCGCCTGAGGTTGCATGAATTAGTGACCCAAGCAACCATTACCTGAGGTCGCACACCTCAGGCGACGCCTGGGTCACGCGACCCAAACGTCGCCTGAGGTTCGGCGACGGTCGCCAGAGTCAGGTGACCCTCAGGCAGCAGTCGCCGGCACCTCGCTGGCGCGCACGACCCCTTGGCCAGTGGTCATTGGCCTCCGATCAGCTTCTTCCCGGTGGTGTGCGGTGATTTTTGGAGAAGATGAATAGTACCGAACTTGCATTCCGGAGATGTAACTTCCCAAAGTACCTCCGAAGTTGCATTAGGCTAAAGGCCCTTAGAGCCACTTGGAGATATAATTGCATCTTACTAAAGTCGCCCAAAAAACCAAACCAAACACGTTTACATTTGACCAAGGGAATTTAGAGCCCAAATGAGCTTTCCAAATACCCAACCAAACAGGGCCAATATTGGACTCAATATGAGAAAAGGAAATCAAGCCACAGGTCCGAAAGAATCACAAATTGTTGTGTGGATAATTTTCGACGCTATATGAGAAGAAGGTTCGAACTTTTGCATGGCGATTAAAGTGGACAACAACTGTTAACATGATTGCCATGCTAAACTTCGCATTACTCATGTGGCCGTTAATCAATGAAATACTGACCGTCGGATTTGGGATTATTAAACTAATACATGAAATAAGGTTTGGTTTTTCTTTTCTACATAGCAAGAAGACTCGTCATTCGCTCACTGAAACGACAAATGAGCGACCGATAATGGCCAAACTCCCCAGAAATGGGGAGACCGTTGACTTTGAACAGCTTCATGGGCCGACTGGTGTGCTTCTACGGAGCTCGCTTGCAGGTGCTAGTTTCGAATTCATGTCTGCACTTTCTCTTCTCTCGAGATTTCTGCTATGTAATGATATGCTCAGTTAGTGAGTGAGTTCAATCGAAGCTAAGCTCAAAACCAACGCCTTTGGTCTCCTTCCGTTGAAGTTCGTTTGCTGCGGGTTTGCCAAACCGTTTCTTTTTCTGGGTTTTGTTCAAGATCTGCATTTGATTTTGCACGAGTATATGAGAGTTAATGCTCACTTGAAATGAAGAAGAATGGTTGCATAAATAAAAGATAGGAAGAAGGAGGAAGGGGGATGTGAGTACAGAACTGAAGTGGACTGAATGTCAATGGGGAATCGTGTTGTTCTGTACACGTCATTATTCGTGACGGTTAGATGAATTAGTAGTGTTCATTAATTAAAAGCTTTTCGGGTCCTTGTTCAGCACCATTACTTTGGGTTAATTCGGGAGTTTCCTTGATGATTGTTGGCAATTAGGTGACGAGGCAAGCTGTGAATTTGTTCAAGCCTCGTGCGGAACAGCATTGTTGATGAATTTTTCTAATGGAAAATGCATCGAGCCATTGGCACCGAAGATTTGCATTAAGGAGCCGTCAAGAGTTCACGGACAGAATTGAATAGCAAGGGAGTTCCAAACGAATTAGTGACTCACTTTCTCAGCTAAGCTCAGTTTGCAGGTGCTCCGCTTATCTTAATGACTTCACCTACTTGTAAGCATCAATTCAGGCTCCAAACTCAAATGTCTCATTAGTCTCTTCCACTAGTTTCTGTTAGATACAGAGCTTGTGATCGAAGATGCCTTAATAAAAATTTATGATCATCTTCTGTTATTATTTATTTGCTCTCTATATATCGATATGATCTCTGGTTCTTAAAATTGCAGCTATTATACTTGCTTATTTGTGAATGAAACTGCACATTTCTGATGATCTCTTACGTAGGTTTCTCAATAATTAGTAGGACTTTACCAGAAACGAGCTGTTACAATCCAAAAGAAGTGCTGATGCAATTTGCAGAAAATATAAATGGTATCAAATGAAAGGGGCAGCTCCGTGGATCAACGTGAAAAAAAAAAAATGAAGAAAAGAGAAGAATTGGAAGATGGCGTTCATTATGGCGTCTAATATTATGTAGAAGGCAATCTGAATAGGCAATTCTAGACACTAGTCAGTGAAAGCTGCAAAACTAAGTTAATGAACTGACTCATTCTGTCTGACTTGCTTCTATCATGCATCTGCCTAATCCACCTTATTTACGATGCCACGTACCATTATTCAGTTTCTCCATCTCTTGTGAAGATAGTTTTAACTCGGATGTATAGGGCCTTCAACTTCTGCATGAGCGGAAGAAGCTCGAAATTGCAAGCAGGTTCTGGGACAGCTGAGGTTAGGTTTCTGTTGTCTCTGACAACTGAACCTGGTGGCTTTGTCACCCACTTTTTAATCATGAGGAGTATGCACTTTCCAGCTAAGTCAATGCACCATGAGATAACCCCAAGAAACAGACACATTCCCCATTCTGCGTATTTCAATCTTGAATCATGTGCAATGATATGTGCTATCTCGAGAAATGCCAACTGCAACATGAAGGCGGTAACTGTACCCACCCAAAACCATTTACTGCGATAGACCCCTCTGAAGATATTCATCTTTTCGGGCTCTCGTGCATTGAATTTGTTGAATACCTGGCATACAAAAAAGCTGTTGAATATCAGAGTCTCAATTACCTTCTCCTTAAGTCCGAGAATGGTAGGCCCTTTAGACTGCATGGTTGCCAACAGAGACACCTGGTAAGCTGTTTGCATGAAAATATTCACCCACATGGCCTTGGTAATGAGTTGTCCATCTCGTCCCGGTGTGAATTTCTTCATGAGCATCTCACAGGGCGGCTCCATCAAAAGAGCCAGACCACCTAGAAGAGTCAAAACTGAGATTGCCCATTGGAACTGAATCGTGGTTATAGGTGAACTTCCATAAGAGGCATTTGTGATTAAGGGTATCAACAGCCCGGCTAAGGTCATAGTTAGATGAAATTGAATGTACTTCTGCATATTGCTGAATATGCATCTTCCACACTTCATTATGGCCAAGATGGATTTGAAATTGCCTTCTTTGATGACGATGTCGGTGCTTTTTCTAGCAATGTCAGTGCTCCGAGTAGCAAATGTGAGTCCCACATTGGCAGCTTTTAGCATTGGAATGTCATTTGTTCTGTTTCCAACCACTGCAACTGTGTGTCCTTGACCTTTCAAGCAACTCACCAGAAGAAGCCGATCGGATGGGAGGCAGTTCCCCATCACAGAAATTCGAGCTGCTATGCCCATCCTCTCTTCATCAGAGATATTTCGAAATTCTTCGCCTGTTATGACTAGTGCATCTGAATCAGGTTGTGTGACTCCAAACCCTGTAGCAATGCTCTGTAGCTTCAAGACCTCCTCACTTGACACTATTAGTACTTTAGTTCCGGCTTCTCTACATTCTTCTATCACCTCTCTTGTCTCCTCCCAGCCAGTCTTCTTTAGCCCCAACAGTGCCACCATTGTTAGATTGCCTTCATCAGACCTGGATTCATCAACTCGCTTATAAGCAAATGTGATGGGTTCAAAACCTTCTAACAGCATTTGCTTAACAATGTCTCCAAAAATCGTCCTTTCACTTATATCCATGGGCCTTGTTATCCCTTCAATGTCATAAAATTGTGAGCACATGTCTAATATTGGCATTGCAGGTCCTTTGTAGTGCAAGAACCTTGGCCAGTTACCTCCATCCTTTCCAACCAATGCTGCAACTATGTTCTCATTGTGGGTTGACTGTTCGAACTTAATGAAACTGTGAAGTTGCTTCGAGATTTCCGTTTTCAATTCCCATTTTTCTGCAGCCCAAGCAAGGATTGAGTTATCCATTGGGGTTCGGCTGTTCTCTGGAAATAAAGATAGGATGCCAATTCCATCACAAAATGCTTCCAGAACATGATCGGGTACCTTGGAATCTTCACTGATAACTTCTTTACCGATCCAGCACCTTTCAACTTCTTGTGGGGCCAATGGCAGTGCCCCTGTTTTGTCAGTGCAGATAATGGTGACCGAAGCCATGGTGAGAGTAATGGATGGTTCTGGAGCAAAGGTCTTGTCACCTAGCATCCTCTTGTTCCAGCAAGTGATGGCAATAGTAATTGCTAATGGTAGTCCTTCAGTAATTCCAGCTAGTAGCAAAGTAAATGAAGTCAACGTGTTCAACATCCCTCTTGGTCTCTGGGCAACTCTCTTCATAGCTTCAATTAATTGCTTCAGAGGACGTGGCTTCCCTGAGAAGTCCGGCAGGCCCGAATTCTTGTGTTCCTTCTTGAGATTGAACCGCAAAAACAACACCACAGTGATGATTATTGTGATGGCAACACCAATTATTTGCTTCCACGTTCTCAGCTTGTTGAGTTGCTCCTCTACTGGTGTCTTTTTTGATAGTTGAGCTGTCCTCAACATATTGCCCAACTTTGTCTCGGCACCAACTGAGGTCACCAGCATTTTGCCAGCACCGTCAGTTACTTTGGAACCATAAAACAAGAACGGATTCTGATTATAGATGATGGGATCAGTTTTGTCATCCACTTCCAAGGATCCAGTGGGTATGAGCAAACCATCGGCAGGAACTCGGTCTCCCTTCTCTAAAAGCACAATATCTCCCAAGAGGACATCAGAGACGCAAATAGTTTGACGGCATCCCCCTCTTAAAACATGGACTTTCAGGTCCCCATTTTGCCCAAGCTGGTTTACAGACAGCTGACGTGAACTTTCATTCCGAAATTCACAAATTGATTGGACTATCACGATCAGAACGACAGCACCTAGTGTAAGAGCCCCTTCATACCAACCCGTTCTCAGTCCTTTCTCCTTGATCCCAAAGGCAAATGACAGAATGGTGAAAATCAGGAGAAGGAAAATGGTGCTACTGTTGCAAGATTTGCTCAGGGAGTGGATGAAGCTTCTGTTATGAATCTCTGACTCGGGTTTAAGGAGTGCAGTGCGTCGGCGATGGAGGTCCTCCGCATGACCTGGAATTCCATTCGCCACATCACTGTTGAGAGCCTCTGCTATCCCTGGGACACCTCCAAAGTCTTGTAAGGTAGTCAAATCCTTTTCCATCATCATTCTAGCGATATTTTCAGTTTGGAGCACCACATCAGCAGCTTCATGATTGTTGTCCCCGCAATTGAGGCGCAATTCACTGATCAGCTCTGGTTTCCCAGTATTCAGTAATGCTGTGCTCTGTAACAAATGAATATGCTACCTCAGTTTTTGAAACTTCTTCCCAGTGTTTTCCCGTCAGCTATACTGTTTCATAGCTTAAAAAGTTATCGCAAAAGAATAATACTAGATTTTCATCTCAAAACAGTTGATGGAAATCGGTTGCAGCAGAACATGAAAGCAGCTTTGGAGTCCTTAATCAACTGATTCATTAACCGAAAGATGCAGAGTGATTTTTTCACCCCAGTAGCTAAATGAGATGTAAGATCATTTGGAGACTGACGAACTTATAAGCAAGACAAAGGAGATGAAAGATCACTTATGACTTAAATAAAACTTTTGTTGGCGAGTTCTCGCAAAAGGGTTATGTGGTCTTGTTATGGAAGAGCGACTATTTAGACTACTCACATCAAGTTGTGTCTCCATCACAGGGTTATTTGCTGTCGAAACGAAGCCCCGGAGAGCCTTTACGACCAAGTAGACCAAATGCCACCGTCTCCTCAGCGTTTTGCCAGTATTGAGTCGAGTCGGTTGCTGCGACTCGACATCTTGATCGTCAACCGCACTTGCCCTAATCAGAGTCTTTTTTGTTATCGAAATGAGAATTGAATTTGCCCTCAGGACCGAGGAGACCAGTTGCCACCGTCTCCTTGGGGCTCTGCCGGCATCAACGAGGAGGTTCTCTCGCTGAGACTCGATGTCCAGGTCATCTGCAAAGCTCTTCTGTGACATCTCTGGATGGAGTTTCACGTTGATCAACTGGCAAAAAGAAAACTAGTCACACTTCCAGTTAATTTGTTAAGAATCATCACTGTAGAAGCTCTCTCTCTCTCTCTCTCTCTCTCTCTCCTCCTCCCCACCCCCCCCCCAACTGAACCGAACGTTGAGCAATGATAGGGAGGAAAACTTTACCTGTTCAATGAATCCAAAAAAGAAGTAAATGTGATGGAAGCACAGTAACGAAGGAAGAAAAGCAGGAAGTAGCAGATGGGATTCTGAGTAAAGACTAGTATATAGCAATGGAGCTCGACGTGAGCTCCTTCTTATGGAGATGATGGGTCATGGGTCATCGGCCAAGCTCTTCTGTGACAGCTCTGTAGGGAGTTTTTTTTCACGGAGATCAACTGGCAAATCTCTCTCTCTCTCTCTCTCTCTCTCTCTCTAAAAGTAGCAAAGGTGAAAATGAGTGGAGACTAGGATACAGCAATGGCGTATCGCTTTGGCCCCTACTTATAGGGGAAATGAGAAGCGCTTTTTTTTTTTTTTTTTTGTCTGAATCTTTTAACTGCCTCGCCAACGTCCCGGGGTTGGTCAAGATTCGCATCGTCTTTTCTGCCATCCGCTTACTTTCCCGTCACTCTAGATGTTTTCACATCGAATTTTTAGGTTTCTGTTTTTGGATTTCTGAATGAAGTATGGAGCACGCGTTTTGCGGCTGTCCGATTTTCCAAGGAGCTACACGGGACATTAGCCGCTCGCAACTTCCACGAAGGATCATACCATCCCACATTTTAGCTTGCTCGTTTTTCTACGGTTTTGATTTTTCAGCCCAAATCACACTCAGTTGACTCGTTGCTTGGCTCGAAAGATGGCTTCCGCTTGACAGAATTAGCATAATGCGGCCTTAATGGCCTTGAATTGTTGTGTGGTGTACCTGTTTCTTTGTCATCGGCTATTTCCCTTCCTATTATGGAGATTTTGATGATTTTTGCTATAAACGCGATGTCCCTAAATTAGCTCACTCAGGTATTATCCGTCGTGACCTGTTCCATACCGAGTGTCACAATTTTATCCTTTCGTGAATAGGTCAGCACTTTCCCAAGAGATCATCTATCCTAAGAGTGCTCCCACCCGAGCATGATTAAAGTTAAGCATTGCTGTTATGTCAAAAGCACATCTATGATTTAATTTCAGCCTTCACATATAAATTTCAGAATCGATCTTTTCATATTCAATGCACAATTCGGATTCATTCATGATTCTTTCGTCATCCTAGAATCCAGGCAAGAGTCGCTCTTTGTCTACACCCCTCGCCCTCAGCGACAACTCCCCATCCTCAACGAAATGTATCATTACAATAAAGGAGCTAGATTCTTCAACTCAATCTCATTGCGACACCGTCTAACCCATTCTGGGGGAGCAAACATCATTAGTGAGGTTACAGATAAAATTAGTCCAGGTTCCAATGTATTACTCTTTCAACGTTAATGTAGGGAATGTAATTAGTATGTTTTGTTATGGGATAGGTGCATGGAAACATGACTTAAGTGCAAATCAAATCTAAGGTTGTGCAATGAGGCTTTTGATGGAAAATAGTGATTTATGTAGCACGGACACTCTCCGGAAGCCTTCGTGTTGTGTTCGACACTTCAACACGTGTCCAACACACTTTGACACGTCCCGACACGCGGTCAACAAGTGTCGAAAAATCCGACACGTGGTCAACTCTCTCCAACATGCTCCGACACGCAAAGTCCAGAATTCGACACGCGATTCCGACATGCATGGAGTCAATTTTAAAAATTTCTAATACTTGAGAGGTCAAAATATAAATATACACAAAAGAAGTAATAAATTTGCTATAAATATACAAGCACGGGGTCATTTTTTTTTTCAGTTTTGTTTTTTATAATTGTTTTAGTTTTTTTAAAAGTCTTTTACTATTAAAGAAGTAATAAAAAAATCCTATATATGATAAATAAATAAATTTAAAAATATCATTTCAGCATTTTTCTTTAAACAATGTTTTTTCCTCTAAGTTTTATTTATTATTGTAACAAATTAAAATAATGAATGATATTATTTAATATTTTTCATGTAAATTAATTCTAGGTTATTTTTTATTATTATTATTTTATTTATTATTATTATTATTAAATTTATGTCCAATTTATATTAAAAATTTTTAATAAATGACGTGTTGGAATGGTCGAAATCTATTTTTAAGAAATGACGTGTCATATCGTGTCGTGTCGTGTCGCGTGTCGTGTGTCCGTGTCGATGCTACATAAGTAGTGATAGCAGAACGACATCCGCGATGATAGTGGAGGGATGGCCAGTAATATTGGTTGAGATAGAGGAAGAAGAAAATAGAAGAAGAAAAGATGAGAAAAATGAGTATTTTGATATAAACAAAATTATTTTAGCTGAACTAGCTTTACGCATCATTTTCTTGGATCCGCACGCTGGCTTGGCGATTCACATCAGCAAAAAACACATCGCATGGCATTGCACTTTATCTGAGGATCATATTGAGTACAAATCTAAAAATTTAAGAATTAAATTGAATAAAAAACCTCGTGAGTTACATAAAAAAAAATCGAACCAAAATTCTGGGATCATCCATCACATCATCCCTATTTTTTTTTATTTTATGATTTTACGGGAGTAAAATGAGGCAAAGTCAAAATCATTCTTCTTCTAGTCGTTAACTTAAGTTTCCAAGTTGCTTCTTCTTCTTCTTCTTATTATTATTATTATTATTATTATTATTATTATTATTATTATTATTATTATTGGGATAAAATAGAAAACTCAAAATGGCAAAATCCACCATCATGGAATGACTGATATTGATTTGTTCACTAATAATGATATCTGGAGATAAGAACCATTAGCATGTTAACAACATTAAAAACGGAGTACCAAAGCATAGGAAGATGTCACCTAAACAAGCTAATCAAATCAAAGCACAGTTCAGTAAACAACACTAATCAAAGATTAACAAATGGGAACATCATCTTGTTTTTTTTCGGTACTTAAAAAGAACTTTCTTCAATGAAAGGATGGATTCTGTTCCAACAAAGCCGTTTCTAACGTTATCCCTTTCAAAACCGTGCTTCTCCCACGGATCTGTCCCAAATTCTCAATCCAAATCCCCAAAATGGACATTTTGGATGGGACAGGCATCGCTTTTTGTTATAATATCACACTCATTGTCTCATTGCATAAATTAGAATTTTTTTATGCATGACTTCCCTATGAAAATGATAAGGGATTTGTCTCACCTGATAGAGTCGACAAGAGGAGAATGACAGAAGATCATCGAGTGTCACTATCCACTTCACATAAAATCTATGTTCTCGTTATCTTGGTCATGTTCCTTGATTACTCATCACTAGCACAAAATGGATGACACAAAAACGATTGTCAAAGCTTGAAACTTGGAATTAGCTTCTTTGGAAGATTTTGTTGTGGGATGTATCTGATTGTTGTCATATCGAGCCTTTCCCGCCTTATGGCGATCTTGATGGTTTTGGCTATGAAAGTAACTTGATTCTTCAACTCAACCTCATTGTGACACCGGACAACCATATTAGGGAGCAAAAGTCACTAATGAGGTTATTAATTATGTTAGTCAAGGTTCCAATGTATTACTTTTTGAATGTCAATGTAGGGAATTTTGTCACCATGTTTTCTTGTGAGATACGTGCACGGAAACATGACTTAAGTGTGAATCAAATCTAAGGCTGCGCCATGGAGATTGTGGTGGGAAGCAGGGAAGCAAAACTACATCGGAGACCGTGAAGGCCGGATGGCCGACATGATGGTTCAGAGGAAAGAAAAAAAAAAAGAGAGAAGAAACAAGTATTTTTGTAAAAAAATAAATTTATTTAAGTTGAGCTAGCCACGTCATCTTTTTAGATCCACACTGATGACTTGGCGATCCACACCAGCAAAATACATATGATATACCATTCAACTTTACAAAGAATCATATTTAGTGCAATTCTAAAAGTTTAGAAACTAGATTGAACAAAGAAAATTTCATAAATTATATTAAATATCGGACATAGGGATCATCCATCTAATATCCCCCATATCTAATGAAATCTAGGGAGTAAATTGAGGCAAAGTCCAATCTTTCTTCTTCTGGTCGTCATCGTGAAGTTTCCAAGTTGCTTCTCCCCCTTTTCTCTATTGGCTAAAAGACAAAACTCAAATGGCAAGATTGTCAAACGATTTCGAAGGTCCCTTTAAGGAAACTACTTACCTTAAATGCCATATGACCTATGCGATCATAGGTGATATTTTCCAACAAACCGCGTGCAATAAAAGCCGGATGCTTTTAATCGATCGATCGGTAGGGAGGACAAGTGGACATTATGGTGGTGCGCGTGGAGGGGGACGAAGTAACGCTGCCCTTCAATTTTTCTTTAATCCTTGGTAGGACTCAACGTAATAAACAATGACTCCCGTCCAACTTACACTACGGGGCCTTCCAGAAGCTGATGGATTTTAGGGTGTTTCGTGAGTCTCTAGGTAGCGTTTGCGTTTGCGCGTATAAACTCTTTAAGCTATAAAGGAGATGCAATGAGTGCATATCAGTTCTGCTTTTTTGTTTTTCCTTTTACCCTTTTTCTATGTGCATGGGACCTGCTGGACCCATTGGACAGATGAGTTGGGATTGGATCGGAAATGATCATACTCATATTGACGTATTTTAACCTGTTTTGATCTATTTTGATACTATGTGAATCTAGTGATCCATACCAACTCACGCAAATTCTCAAAGAGAAAAAAAGAGAATAAAATCGAACGAGAATTTTTACATGAAAAACCCTTCTCAAAATCAAAAAGGGAGAAAACACATTGTCACACTAGACAGTCTCTCCATTATCGCTATAGTATCAGCGTTACAAGCTCAAACATTACAAGCTTTAACATTGCAATTATAAAAGATATTGCCTCGATATATTAACTGCAATAAAAACTCTATTATTTGCTTTAACATGAAAATTACACGTATGCCATTAGCAAGATGGATGACCTATTGGGAAATGTCTGTTTACAACATATTATTTCTACACTTAATTATGAGTTTTCTCTATCAGACTTCACAACTCCATCATATTGTACCACTAGATACGCTTCAAATATATGTAGATAGAATTCTTTTTTAGAGTGTGTTTGTTTCGTGTAAAATTTTATTGATTAAGGAAAATATTTTTCATGAAAATTATTTCTAAGAAAATGATTGCTTTTCATTAGTTCGGTGGTATGCTGAAAATTTGTGATTGAAAATATTTTCGGGTGCTTAAATCTCATATGGAATAATGAGTATCGAAGAAGGAAAAAAAAAAAGTGAGCCTTTGGTAAGAGACATGTTTTGACAAGAAATTCAATGACTAGCTATGGACAGTGAAGAGCACGCAAGGGTTTTTCGACTAAAGGAAAAAAAAAAGTGCATGATGAGTTTTCCTCAAGTAAGAAAATAGTGTCAGTTTGATAATACTCTGCAAGGTCGTTCATTGGAAAGAAACAGCAAATGGAACAGATTTTTCTGTAGATGCATTGTCCCTTCGCACAACCAATTGTTCAGAGTGCCCAATAAATAAAAAAAAAAAAAAATACTCATGCTAAGCACGGCTCGGCTTGGACCTGTATTTTCAGAATCCGAATAGGCCTACGCTAGGCTATCATACCTACATTGAATGAACGAGATGTTGGCCGGTGAAGCCAAATATTTTTCAGAGCCCTTTTTTTGTCTTTTCTCTTTATTTTGCTTTGAGGTTAAAAGTTACATCACATATATTGGCTATTGAGAGGCAACAGCCAAACATAAAGGAGCTGAGAAAATAATGGAGAGAAAGCAACAGGAGAGAAGAAAAGGGGAGTTCTCTCTTTGTAAATATTCTCAATTTCTTTGTGCCGGAATCTTAAGAGAATATTATAATTGTATTTCTATTGTTTTCGAAATTTAGTGAATTTGCAGCATGCCACTATATAGAGATCTAGCTTAGGTTTAGGTGAATTTCGATAATAAATTTTCTTAGTATGTTCTTCCAATTATGTTATTTATTATTACATTTTGTTTGTGTGAATTTTTTATTAGCATATTTTTTCTGGAATTGGTGTGCGACTCCTAACAATTAGTATCAGAATCTCCGTTGACTAATCAAAAACATTGAAGGTTTTTAAGTGATGTTTAATTGAAAGCAAACAACACTGCAGAAAATAAAATCAAAAGAAGAACCCAAGGGCAAACCCAAACAAGGGACACAATCCAAGCAATGGCAACTCGAGCACAATTCAAAAAAAAAAAAAAAGCAATCAAATGCTACTCCAAAATAGAGGGCACAAGCGGCAACTCCAAAAAAAAAACACCAACAAAGGCCCCAATAATGGAACTATCTCGACCAAATCAAATGTAGCTCCAAACAGAAGGACACAAGGTCTAGCTTCAAAAGAACCACCAACAAAGACCTCAAAAGCTAGTTCCATCTCAATCAACTAATCTTAGCATCAACAAAGACACCAGGACCACTGTCACTGAACCAATATCAATTACAAACAGTTCCTCTCAACTGACCACCCACTTTCATCGATCTCCACGAAAGAAATAGCCCATGCAAAGAAAAGAATATCTATTCTCATTATAAAAAGAAAAGGATTAACAATATGATCACTAAATTTTTTTAAGTATTCGTTGTAGACCTTGGTGGTTACACGTAAAGGAGTCAATTCCTTGCGCACTTTGTGAATATTGCTATTTTATTTTACAAAATTTAACACGGCCCTTCTCAAAAAATCATATGCTATTTTCTTTTTACAAAGAAAAAAAATCACAATTAAATAAGAAAATGACACAAATGGTCCCGAACCATTTCTCAATGTGCAATGTCAATTTCCAACTTTTAATTTGTTCAATGCAATCTCTAAATCTTAGCACAATATACAATATCATTCATAAACTATTAATTCGTTGAATGTAACTTTTGATAAATATTCAATTTAGTCCATGAGTTATATGAAAAGATTCAATTTTTTTAATTTAAATTAACATAATAATAACATTACATGTTTTCATATAGTTTAAGGACTAGATTGAACATTTACAAAAAGTTACATTAAGCAAATTATATGATTCATCGATAATATTGTACATTAAGCCAAAGTTCTGGGATCAAATTAAACAAATTCAAAGTTCATAAGTGAAAATGCACATTGAACCAAAATTGAAGGACCATTTATAGCATTATCCCCACTAAATAAACAAAGGGAATGATCTTGCTCGAAGAATATTAAGAAGTGCGTGATTTTTGATAGCTCACAAATTTTATCATGTTTTAAGTTGGTTTGATGAATTACAAAAACATATTAATATAATTTAAAAAAGAAGGACAAGGTCATGAATTGGAAAGCACAACGACAAATGAACCAAGACAAAGATAAAGCGCGTGAAGAGAAAGTTTTCTAGATTCAAGGATTTTCTCTGTGCTTTCTGTTCTCTCTTGCTTAACTCCACGTGGAAAAGTACATGATTTAACGCGTGACTGGGAGTACTACTTAGATCCTTGGTATCTACTTAATTCCATGGGGAAAAGTACATAATTTAATGCGTAGATTTTTTTTTGTCGGAATTTAATGCGTAGATTTTTTTGTCGGAATTTAATGCGTAGATTGAAACCAGACAAATAGCGACTTTATTCTGTAGATTGAAACCAGACAATCTACTTAATTCCATAGCGACTTTATGAAATTAAGATTTTTTTTCCCTAATTTGTCGTTCATTTTTATTCTTTTTTGTTTTTCCTTTTACCCTTTTTCTATGTGCATGGGACCTGCTAGACCCATTGGACAGATGAGTTGGGATTGGATCGGAAGTGATCATACTCATATTGACGTATTTTAACCTGTTTTGATCTATTTTGATACTATGTGAATCTAGTGATCCATACCAACTCACGCAAATTCTCGAAGAGAAAAAAAGAGAATAAAATCGAACGAGAATTTTTACATGAAAAACCCTTCTCAAAATCAGAAAGGGAAAAACCACATTGTCACACTAGACAGTCTCTCCATTATCGCTATAGTATCAGCGTTACAAGCTCAAACATTACAAGCTTTAACATTGCAATTATAAAAGATATTGCTTCAATATATTAACTGCAATAAAAACTCTCTTATTTGCTTTAACATGTAAATTACACGTATGCTATTAGCAAGATGGGTGACCTATTGGGAAATGTCTATTTACAACATACTATTTCTACACTTAATTATTAGTTTTCTCTATCAGACTTCACGACTCCATCATATTGTACCACTAGATACGCTTCAAATATATGTAGATAGAATTCTTTTTCAGGGTGTGTTTGTTTCATGTAAAATTTTATTGATTAAGGAAAATATTTTCATGAAAATTATTTCTAAGAAAATGATTGCTTTTCATTAGTTCGGTGGTATGCTGAAAATGTGTGATTGAAAATATTTTCGGGTGCTTAAATCTCATATGGAATAATGAGTATCGAAGAGGGTAAAAAAAGTGAGCGTTTGGTAAAAGACTTGTTTTGACAATAAATTTAGGGCCTGTTTGGTAACCATCCAAACAGTGCATGATTCTGATTTTTTATTCCCGGAAGTAGTTTTGGAATAGGATTGCATTTGGTAAAATTTTTTTTTTGGGAACAAATTTCTATTTTTTTGTTCTCGGATTAGATTTGAAACAGAATCAAGAATAAATAAATAAAATGTTGATTTTTGTTCCGAAAAAAAAATCTAAAAATCAAAATCATATTTATCTATCACCGCCTACAGCGGCCCACTTGGCTTGGGCTCTCTCCTTCTCATAAAGGGGAGAAGTTCAAATCCCAAATGCGTCATTAGGGATTCTTACCTGGAGTACTGTGGTGGTGAGTTCTGCAATTGCTCCCCTAAGGTTTGCTCTCCGACTATCGACTTACGGGGTTCCCTAGGTTACCAAAAAAAAAAAAAATCATATTTCTCTTATTCTACCCTTTTCTCTTCTTCTTTTTCATCTACCACCATCCCACAGTTGCCGTCCGCCGCCAATCATCGGAAGCTCGCCAAGCCAGGGCGAGGTCCGGCGAACTCGCCGGAGGCAAGCCTAGCCTCAGTGAGGCCGACCTGGCCCCCAGCAAGGTTGGGTGAGCCTCACCGATGGCCAGGCGGGCCTCGCTCAACCCCACCAATGGCTAGGCGAGCCTCACCCAGTCCCGCCGATGGGCGGCCTGGCCATTGGCGAGCCCTGCCTAGCCGCCTTCTATTTATTAAGCTGCAAACCGGTGAGGCTCGGCGACGCCGGTGAGGTCGCTAACCAGTGGAAGAAGAAGAAGAACAAGAGAAAAAAAGGAAAAAGGAAAAAAAATATTTAAAAATTAAAAGAAATTGATTTGGAACATAATCAATGAGCATGGTACCAAACGCAATTCTATTCTGGAATTAGAAATTTTGAACGGTTACCAAACGGCTTAAAATGCTTAGAAATTATTCCTAGGAACAGAATAAAAAGAATCATTTTTTATCAGAATCTATTTTCTAGAACAGAATCGTTATCAAATACGCCCTTAATAACTAGCTATGGACAGTGAAGTGCATGCAAGGGTTTTTCGACTAAAAAAAAGTGCATGATGAGTTTTCCTCAAGTAAGAAAATAGTGTCAGTTTGATAATACTCTGCAAGGTCGTTCATTGGAAAGAAACAGCAAATGGAACAGGTTTTTCTGTAGATGCGTTGTCCATTCGCACAACCAATTGTTCAGAGTGCCCAATAAATAAATAAATAAAACTCATGCTAAGCACGGCTCCGCTCGGCTTGGACCAGGTTTTTCAGAGTCAAAATAGCCGTACACTAGGCTACCATACCTACATTGAATGAACGAGACGTTGGCGGGTGAAGCCAAATATTTTTAAGAGCCTTTTTTTGTCTTTTCTCTTTATTTTGCTTTGAGATTAAAAGTTACATCACATATATTGGCTATTGAGAGGCAACAGCCAAACATAAAGGAGCTAAGAAAAAAATGGAGAGAAAAGAACATGAGAGAAGAAAAAGTGAGCTTTCTCTTTGTAAATATTCTCAATTTCTTTGTGTATGGATCTTAAAGAAGATTATAATTGTATTTCTACTGTTTTTGAAATATAGTGAATTTGCAAGGCACCTCTATATGGAGATCTAGCCTAGATTTAGGTGACTATCAATAACAAATTTTCTTGGTATATTCTTCCAATTTTGTTATCTATTATTACATTTTGCTTGTGTGAATTGTTTATTTGCGTATTTTTTCTAGAATTTGTGTGCGACTCCTAACAATTAGTATTGGAATCTCAGTTGGCTAATCAAAAACATCGAAGGTTTTTAAGTGATGTTCAATTGAAAGCAAACAATATTGCGGAAGATAAAATCAAAAGAAGAACCCAAGGGCAAACCCAAACAAGGGGCACAATCCAAGCAATGGCAACTTGAGCACAATTTAAAAAAAAAAGCAATCAAATGTTACTCCAAAATAGAGGGCACAAGCGGCAACTCAAAAAAAAAAAACACCAACAAAGGCCCCAATAATGGGTCTATCTCGACCAAATCAAATGTAGCTCCAAACAGAAGGACACAAGGTCTAGCTTCAAAAGAACCACCAACAAAGACCTCAAAGCTAGTTCCATCTCAATCAACTAATCTTAGCAGCAACAACGACACCAGGACCACTGTTACTGAACCAATATCAATTACAAACGGTTCCTCTCAACCGACCACCTACTTTCATCGATCTCCACGAAAGAAATAGCCCATGCAAAGAAAAGAATATCTATTCTCATTATAAAAGAAAAGGATTAACAATATGATTACTAAATTTTTTTTAAGTATTTGTCGTAGACTTTGGTGGTTACACGTAAAGGAGTCAATTCCTTGCTCACTTTGTGAATATTGCTATTTTATTTTACAAAATTTAACACGGCCTTCCTCAAAAAATCATTTGCTATTTTCTTTTTACAAAGAAAAAAAATCACAATTAAATAAGAAAATGACACAAATGATCCCGAACTTTTTCTTAATGTGCAATGTCAGCCCCAAACTTTTAATTTATTCAATGCAATCCCTAAATCTTAGCACAATATACAATATTGTTCATGAACTATTAATTCGTTGAATTCCTAAACTTTTGATAAATATTCAATTTAGTCCATGAATTATATGAAAACATTCAATTTTTTTAATTTAAATTAATGCAATGATAACATTATATGTTTTCATATAGTTTAAGGACTAACCCATAGTGAGGGTTGAGTCTTGCCCACCCCTAACGAGGCTCAATCTTGCCAAATCTAGCAAGGGTCGAGTCTCACCAAGCCCTTGACGATGCTCAACCTTGTCGAATTTGGCAAGGTTCAGCTTCACCAGCCTAGTGCAAAGCCACCCCAACGCAAGGCCACTCAGTTGGGTCGGGTGTTGATTGGGTCTAGATATGGGTCGGTAAACTTATATTGCATTGGCATGGGCCAATTTGGACTGGACAATTTTTCTACGGTCCTAGCAGTAAGCCAGGCGTACCAATTGCGCAAGGAAAAAAAAAAAAGAAATCAAGCCATGTGTAAGAACTACGAATTGTTGCGTGTGGATAATTTTGGACTCAATCTGAGAAAAGGAAATCAAGCCACGGGTCCGAAAGAATCACAAATTGTTGTGTGGATAATTTTGGATTCTATATGAGAAGAAGGTTCGAACTTTTGCATGGCGATTAAAGGGGACAACAACTGTTAACATGATTGCCATGCTAAACTTCGCATTACTCATGTGGCCGTTAATCAATGAAATACTGACCGTCGGATTTGGGATTATTAAACTAATACATGAAATAAGGTTTGGTTTTTCTTTTCTACATAGCAAGAAGACTCGTCATTCGCTCACTGAAACGACAAATGAGCGACCGATAATGGCCGAACTCCCCAGAAATGAGGAGACCGTTGACTTTGAACAGCTTCATGGGCCGACTGGTGTGCTTCTACGGAGCTCGCTTGCAGGTGCTAGTTTCGAATTCATGTCTGCACTTTCTCTTCTCTCGAGATTTCTGCTATGTAATGATATGCTCAGTTAGTGAGTGAGTTCAATCGAAGCTAAGCTCAAAACCAACGCCTTTCGTCTCCTTCCGTTGAAATTCGTTTGCTGCGGGTTTGCCAAACCGTTCCTTCTTCTGGGTTTTGTTCAAGATCTGCATTTGATTTTGCACGAGTATATGAGAGTTAATGCTCACTTGAAATGAAGAAGAATGGTTGCATAAATCAAAGATAGGAAGAAGGAGGAAGGGGGATGTGAGTACAGAACTGAAGTGGACTGAATGTCGATGGGGAATCGTGTTGTTCTGTACGTCATTATTCGTAACGGTTAGATGAATTAGTAGTGTTCATTGACTAAAAGCTATTTGGGTCCTTGTTGAGCACCATCATTGAGGGTTAATTCGGGAGTTTCCTTGATGATTGTTGGCAATTAGGTGACGAGGCAAGCTGTGAATTTGTTTGAGCCTCGTGTGGAGCAGCATTGTTGAGGAATTTTTCTAATGGAAAATGCGTCGAGCCATTGGCACCGAAGATGTGCATTAAGAAGCCGCCAAGAGCTCACAGGACAGAATTGAATAGCAAGGGAGTTCCAAACGAATTAGTGACTCACTTTCTCAGCTAAGCTCAGTTTGCAGGTGCTTCTCTTATCTTAATGACTTCACCTACTTGTAAGCATCAATTCAGGCTCCAAACTCAAATGTCTCATTAGTCTCTTCCACTAGTTTCTGTTAGATACAGAGCTTGTGATCGAAGATGCCTTAATAAAAATTTATGATCATCTTCTGTTATTATTTATTTGCTCTCTATATATCGATATGATCTCTGGTTCTTCAAATTGCAGCTATTTTACTTGCTTATTTGTGAATGAAACTGCACATTTCTGATGATCTCTTACGTAGGTTTCTCAATAATTAGGATTTTACCAGAAACGAGCTGTTACACCCCGAAAGAAGTGCTGAGGCAATTTGCAGAAAATATAAATGGTATCAAAATGAAAGAGGGGAGGCTCCATGGATCAATGTGAAAAAAATAAAATAAAATAAAGAGAGGAATTGATTATGAGACAGAGATGGCGTTCATTATGGTGTCTAATATTATGTAGAAGGCAAACTGAATAGGCAATTCTAGACAACTACTCAGTGAAAGTTGCAAAACCAAGTTAATGACCTGACTCATTCTGTCTGACTCGCCTCTATCATGCATCCTCCTAATCCACCTCATTTACAATGCTGAAAAGAAGCGTGGAGGAGCAAGAAGCGTAGAGGCTTTTGGGAAAAAACTTTTGTATTTCTTCACTTGTAATCAATGTACAGCACTTAGTAATTATAATACAAGATGTACATGAAGAAAAGGCAATGAAATATTCTACAGATCAATTTAATATTTCTATCTAATCCCTAATTGACTTTATACATGATTATAATCAAATCAGATCAAATCAAATTCCTGGAATATCTTCCGGATCTTCAGGCATATCTTCCAACAAATGCCACATACCATCAATCAGTTTTTCCATCTCTCGTGAAGATAGTTTTAACTCGGACATATACGGCCTTCAACTTCTGCATGAGCAGATGAAGCTCGAGATTGCAAGCGGGTTCTGGGACAGCTGAGGTTAGGTTTCCGTTGTCTCGGACCAATGCACCTCGTGGATTTGTCACCCACTTTTTTATTACGAGGAGTACGCACTTTCCAGCTAAATCAATGCACCATGAGATAACCCCAAGAAACAGACACATTCCCCATTCTGCGTATTTCAATCTTGAATCACCTGCAACGATATGTTCTATCTCGAGAAATGCGAACTGCAACAACAAGGCAATAACGATACCCACCCAAAACCATTTACTGCGATGGACCCCTCTGAAGATATTCATCTCTTCGGGCTCTCGTGCATTGAACTTGTTGAATAACTGGCATAGAAAAAAGCTGTTGAATATCAGCGTCCCAATTAACTTCTCATTAAGCCTGAGCATTATAGGCCCTTGAGACTGTATGATTGCCAAAAGAGATGCCTGGTAAGCTGTTTGTATGAAAATATTCACCCACATGGCCTTGGTAATGAGTTGTCCATCTCGTCCCAGTGCGAATTTCTTCATGAGCATCTCACGGGGCGGCTCCATCAAAAGAGCCAAACCACCTAAAGTCGTCAAAAGTGAGATTGCCCAGTGGAACTGAATCGTCGTTATAGGGGAACTTCCATGAGAGGCATTTGTGATTAAGGGTATCAACAACCCAGCTAAGGTCATAGTCAGCTGAAATTGAATGTACTTTCGCATATTGCTATAGATGCATCTTCCACACTTAACTATGGCCAAGATGGATGTAAAATTGCCTTTCGTGATGATGATGTCACTGCCCTTTTTGGCAATGTCAGTGCTCCAAATAGCAAACGTGAGTCCCACATCAGCAGCTTTTAGTGTGGGAATGTCATTTGTTGTGTTTCCGACCACTGCAACTGTGTGTCCTTGATCTTTCAAGCGACTCACCAGACAGTGTATATCGGATGGGAGGGAATTCCCCATCACAGAAATTCCAGTTGCCATATCCATACTCCCTTCACCAGAGTCCTTCTGAGATTCTTCGCCTGTTATGACCTGTGCATCTGAATCAGGCTGTATCACTCCAATTGCCGTAGCGATGTCCTTAAGCATTGAAACCTCCTTGCTCGATGGTAATAATACTTCAATTCCAGCTTCTCTAAATTTTTCTCTCACCTCTCTGTAATCTTCCTGACCAGTCTTGTTCAGCCCCAACAGTGTTACCATCGTCAGATTGCTTAGATCAGACTCACAGTCATCAACTTGGTCACGAGCAAAAGCGATGGATTCAAGACCTCCTGACTGCATTTGGTCAATGCAGTTTTCAAAAAACATCTTTTCACTTATACCCATGGGCCTTGGTATGCCTTCAATGTCATAAAATTGTGAACACATATTTAATATTGCTGTTGCAGGTCCTCTGAAGTGCCGGTACCTAGGCCCGTTGCCTCCAGTCCTTGCAATCAATGTTGCGACTATGTTATCATTGGGGGTTAGCTGTTCGAACTCAATGATACTGTGACGTTGCTTCCACATTTCTGTTTTCAATTCCCATTTCTCTACAGCCCAAGAAAGGATTGACTTATCCATTGAGGTTAGGCTCTCCTCTGGTAATAGAGATAATATGCCAATTCCATCACGAAGTGCATCCTGAACATCAATGGTTACCTTGGAATCGTCCCTGATAAGTTCCACCTTACCAATCCAGCACTTCGCAACTTCTTGTGGGATCAATGCTAGCCACCCTGTTTCATCAATGCAGATAGTGGTCACTGATGCCATGGTGACAATACTGCATGGTCCTTGAGCAAAGGTCTTGTCACCTAGCATCCTCTTGTTCCAGCAAGTGATGGCAATAGCGATTGCTAACGGCAGTCCTTCAGCTATCCCCACAAGTAGCAAAGTAAATGAAGTTAACGTATTCAACATCCCTCCTGGTTTCAGGGCAACTCTTTCTATAGCTTTAATTAATTCCTTCAGAGGATGTGGCTTCCCTGAGAAGTCTGGCAGGCCCGAGTTTTCATGTTCCTTCTCCAGCTTGAACCGCAAAAACAACACCACAGCGATGATTATTGAGCTGACAATACTGATTATTTGTATCAAAGTGCTGAGCTTGTTGAGTTGCTCCTCTACTTTTGTCTCTTTTGATAGTGGAGCTCTGCTCAACATATTGCCCAACTTTGTCTCGGCACCAACTGAGGTCACCAGCATTTTGCCGGTTCCATGAGTTACTATGGAACCATAGAACAAGAAAGGATTCTGATCATTGATGATGGGATCAGCTTTGTCATCCACTTCCAAGGATTCAGTGGGTATGAGCAAACCATCAGCAGGAACTCGGTCTTCCTTCTCTAATAGCACAATGTCTCCCAAGAGGACATCGGAGATGCAAATAGTTTGACGGCATCCCCCTCTTAAAACTCGGACTTCCATTTCCCCATTTTGCCAAAGCTGGTTTCTTGACAGATGACGTGAACTTTCATTCCGAAATTCACAAATTGATCGGACTATCACAATTAGAATGAGAGCAGCTAGTGTAAGGGCCCCTTCATACCAACCCGTTCTCAGTCCTTTTTCCTTGATCCCAAAGGCAAATGACAGGATGGCAAAAATCAGGAGGAGGAAAATGGTGCTACTATTGAAAGATTTCCTGAGGAAGTGGATGAAGTTTCCGTTAAGGACCTCTGGCTTGGGTCTAAGGAGTGCAGGGCTTCGGGCATGGCGGTCCTTCTCATGACCTGGAATTCCTTTCGCCATATCACTGCTGAGAGCCTCCGCTACCCCTGGGACACCTCCAAATTCTTGCAAGGTACTCAAATTTTTTTCCTTTGTCATTCTAGCGATAATTTCAGTCACCACATCAGCAGCTTCATGATTGTTGTACCCGCAATCGATGCGCCACTCACTGATTGGCTCTGGTTCCAGTAATTCTGCACTCTGTAACAAATGAATATGCTAGCTCAGTTTTAAAAACTTCTTCCCAATGTTTTCCTATCAGCTATACTATTTCACAGCTTAAAAAGTTTTCGCAAAAGAACAATACTAGATTTTCATCGGAAATCAGTTGATGGAAATCAGTTGCAGCAGACCATGAAAGTAGCTTTGGAGTCCTTAATCAACTGATTCATTAACCGAAAGATGCATAGTGATTTTTTAAACCCAGTAGCTAAATGAGATGTATGATCATCTGGAGACTGACGAACTTATAAGCAAGACAAAGGAGATGAAAGATCACTTATGACTTAAAAAAAATTGATGGTGAGTTCTCGCAAAAGGGTTATGTGGTCTTGTTATGGAAGCGCGACTATTTAGACTACTCACATCAAGTTGTCTCCATCACAGGGTTATTTGTTGAAACGAAGCCCCGGAGAGCCTTTACGACCAAGTAGACCAAATGCCACCGTCTCCTCAGCGTTTTGCCAGTATTGAGTCGAGTCGGTTGCTGCGACTCGACATCTTGATCGTCAACCGCACATGCCGTAATCAGAGTCTTTTTTGTTATCGAAATGAGAATTGAATTTGCCCTCAGGACCGAGGAGACCAGTTGCCACCGTCTCCTTGGGGCTCTGCCGGCATCAACGAGGAGGTTCTCTCGCTGAGACTCGATGTCCGGGTCATCTACAAAGCTCTTCTGTGACATCTCTGGATGGAGTTTCATGTTGATCAACTGGCAAAAAGAAAACTAGTCACGCTTCCAGTTAATTTGTTAAGAATCATCACTGTAGAATTATCTCTCTCTCTCTCTCTCTCTCTCTCTCTCTCTCTCTCCCCTCCCCCACTGAACCGAACGTTGAGCAATGATAGGGATAAAAACTTCACCTGTTCATTTAATCCAAAAGAAGTGGATGTGATTGAAGCACAATAACGAAGGAAGAAAAGCAGGAAGTAGCAGATGGGATTCTGAGTAAAGACTAGTACATAGCAATGGAGCTCGATGTGAGCTCCTTCTTATTGAGATGATGGGTCATGGGTCATCGGCAAAGCTCTTCTGTGACAGCTCTGAAGGGAGTTTTCACGGAGATCAACTGGCAAATCTCTCTCTCTCTCTCTCTCTCTCTCTCTCTCTCTCTCTCTCTAAGTAGCAACGGAGAAAATGAGTGAAGACTAGGATACAGCAATGGCGTATCACTTTGGCCTTTACTTCCAGGGGAAGATGAGAAGCGCCTTTTTCGGGGAAAATTGTCCAAAAAGTCCTAAACCTATTACAGTTTTGTCAATTCAGTCATAAACCTTTTAACTTTGACAATTGAGTCCTAAACATTTTCACTTCTTGCCGATTCCGTCCATCCGGCTAATTTTGGTCGGAAAATGCTGACGTGGATCTTTGGCGGTGCCACGTAGGACTGTCGGCGCTGACGTGGATAATTTTTTAATAATATTTTAATATTTAAAAAAATTGAATATTTGTTATTTTCTGTTTTTCCTTCTTCTTTTTTTTGGCTTTTTCCGGTGGCCGGTCACTAACCACAGGCGGCGGCCAGCCACCAGCCACAGCCGGCAGGCTGGCCTCGCCCACCACAGGCGAGGCCTGGCCGGGTGCCGGCAACCCTCGACGAGGGTGCCTTGGCCCCAGCGAGGGCCAACCTCGCCAAGGGTCGCCCTCGCCCAGGCGAGCATCGGCCTCGCGATGGCCAACCGACGCCCTGCCGGCTAGGGGCGATGCTCGGCTAGATGAGGGCGAGCCTCGGCAAGGGCCAGCCTCCCCAGATCTGGTGAGGGGAGCCCTCGCCAAGGCTCACCCTCGCCCAGCCGAGCATCGACCTCGCCTAGACCAGATCTGGCGAGGTTGACCCTTGCCCCTGGCCGACCGGGCGTCGGCCTGTGGCCGGTGGCCAACCGTTGCCCTCCTGGCCAGGGGCGAGGCCGACGCTCACCTAGGTGAGGGCGACCCCCGACGAGGGCTCCCCTCGCCAGATCTGGCGAGGTCAGCCCTCGCCGGGGGTTGCCATCACCGGCCGGGCCTCGCTATGGCGGCGAGGCCGGCCGGCCGTTAACCGTGGCCGATGGCCGGCCACCGGAAAAAGCCAAAAGAAAAAATAAATATAAAATAAAATAAAACAAAAAATTCAAAATTCAAAAATTTTAAAAATTATTAAAAGATTATTAAAAATTGTCCACGTCGGCGCAGCAGATTCTACGTGGCACCACCGACGTCCAAGTCAACATTTTCCGGCCAAAATTAGCTGGATGGATTGAATCGGCAAGAAGTGAAAAGATTTATGACTCAATTAGCAAAGTTAAAAGGTTTAGGACTGAATTGGCAAAAATACAATAGGTTTAAGACTTTTTGGACAATTTTCCCCGCATTTTTTTTCTTGTCTAAATATTCCAACTGCCTCGACAACGTCCCCTGGTTCATCAATATTTGCATCTGCCATCCGCTTACTTTCGCATCAGTGCCGATGTTTTCACATCGAATTTCTAGGTTTCTCTTTTTGGATTTGTGAATGAAATATGGAGCACAAGTTGTGACATCATGAATTTTCGACCTATCTCAATAAAATGAAATTGGCTTTCATCGATGTGCCCATGGTCCTTTTTCTCGAACTAATCACTCACAAGTTAACGATCTATTGGATGAAGCCGTTAAGAGATATAATCACGATAAAATCTCTAAAAGCTACCCGGTTGGTTAGATTGTACTAAAATCACATCCGGTTGATTTTAACCACGAAATTGAATTCGATTTCGGGAATTAAACGTTCGAGCATGTCACGATTTGTTTTTAGGACCTCGTCTCATTTTTGAAGAAATTCCAACGAGCCGAGAATTTTTGCAGAAAATCAAATTCGACAAAATTAAAATTGTGGAAATTCGGATAGGCAAAATTTAGGGACTTTTTGGCCTTCAAAATGGAGTAATTGGTGAGAGAATGCAAGGAAATTCGTATGGGCAGCCTCCTTGGCATTTTTTGCCACCAAATTGAATTAAATTGTGAGGAATTGGAGAGAAATTCATAGGGGCAGCTCAAGGGACTTATTTGACATTCAAATTAGCTTTGTTTGTGAGAGATTTGAGGGAAAATTGGCCATTGGTTGCTTCCAAGACTTCAAGGGCAAAAGACTTTGTGGTACAAGCACTCAAGTGCTAGATATTTCAAGTGGAAGCTAAGTGGCTGCATGCAAGACTTTCATGGACCCTTGCCCCCTTGTTCCCCTCCATGCGTGAGCCACCACCCTACAGAACAGCTTCTACTTCTTCTTCTTCTTCTTCCTCTTCCTCAGCTCTTCTTCATCTCCTTTTCCATGCTGCAACATAGAGCCAACCAACCTAGCCAGCCAAGCCACCGTCCCTCAGTTGCCTGACCGCCTAATCCCCCGCGAGTCCAACCCGCGGCTCCTACCCATCCAAGCTCAACCGCCTCTCGCCGTCCCTGAGCCGCCAGCTCACGTCTAAGTCACCATCATCTAGCTCCAGTCGCGGCCTCCGCCCGTCCCAGCTCCGACCAACCGCTCGCCCCCATCGTCTCCCCGCCGTGTCCAACTTAGCCAAGCCCCATGACCAGCCCCTCCATAGAAGCAGAACCGGTTTTTCCAACTCAAGCCGTGAGGCTTGTTGGCTGTTTTCAGCCCCTTCTGGCTCTATGTTGGAGTTGTCATAGACATGGGATCTCACCGTCGTCACACCGCTGTCGCCGATAACCCGTTTTCTCGCTAATCCGATGAGTTAACTCCCTAATCCTTGATTATGTTGTTAATTACGCTTATGGGGCTAGATTAGTGTTAATTAACTTGATTAGATTAATGTTAAGTTAGATTAGCCTTAAGTTGGATTAGTGTTAATCTAGTTTGGTTATATAAGCCTTAAAATAGATTAGTATTAATCTAATTGGTTAGATTAGCACTAATAAGGGTGGTTTAGTCTAATTTAGTGGATTTCCCTTGGATCTGGTTATTAGACCCTCGTTGTTTGCCATTTTTGTGGAAAAAAATGTACTACAATTTTGGGTTTACTTCCTTCTTGAGAAATATTCTAGACATCTTCAACTATGACATATATTTTACTCAATATTTTAGGGATTTAAAAGAATGAGATTTGAGCTTCTTCATTTGTAAAACAAAATCTCGGATTGTTCTAGAAATAGTGATCTTTTGGTGTTTAATAGATTTTTATCAACTTTTAGGGTTTGATTTTGAAAAAATTTCTTCACAAAAGTTGTTCATTACATCTTGTAATTTAACATAGTCAAATTTCAAATCAAATAGACAAGTTTTGAATCTCGAACCAAACTAATTTTTGAAAAACATATTTTCTAGAAAGAGACACAGTTTTTGTAACGGTTTGAGCGATTTACTGCTCTTAATCCATAAGGATATGGTCAATGTGCCTTCATGAAAAATGTTTTTTTAGGTATCCTTTAGAACATATTCAAATTTGAGAATTTTCTGAGTATGTTTGATTATGTTTCTGGAATTAAAATTGGAGACACGCGAGTGGCCCGGTTTCTGCCAATTAGGGCCAGTTATGGTTTTGTGGTTGACTTGTGGCATGCTTAGAACTTACGCGTGATGATATGTGATTATGTGATTATGTGATAACTATTAAAAGATAATGTGTTGTGTTGAAGAAATCAAATGTGTTATGAACATGTAAAGGACTAAATGTTACATGACAACGAAATTTCCTGTGAGTTACCTCTAGGGCTTTGTAGTCAAGGGTTAAGTGCTACATGACAACCTAAGTCACATGGGAACCACCTCTAGGGCTTTGCACTACTGACATGTGTGGTAAAGGGCTAAATGATACACGATAACGTAATATCATGGGAGCCACCTTTAGGGCCTTATACTATTGTTGTATGTGGTCAAGGACTAAGTGCTACATGATAATATAATTTCATGGGAGCCACCTCTAGGGCCTTGAGTTTGCATATTAAGCGTGGATGGAACCATCGATATGAGATATCTACGCCTTATTTTGGGGCAAAATTGTGTGGCATAGAATGGAACATATTATAACAATTTCACTTTATAATCGGGAACCTTGTAATTGTCTGAAAGATAAATTGATGTGTTCCAGTTATAAAATATGTTTGCTGCGTGCATATGTATATGAGATGTATTAAGGTGCAGGGAGGTGCTAAGGCAAAGTAAGTCATATATGGCGCATGTTTAGGACGCATCTGAGTGATTTCTCATCCTAACCAGAGTTTAGGATTTTGACTCGCTAAGATTTATTCTCACCCCGTCATGGTTTAAATTTTTCAAGTCTTTAGATGGAGAGCTCGAAGTGCAAGGCTAGAGGGTTCGGTGTGTAGGTGACCTAGGGATTTCTTTTAGACAAAGACTTGTATAACCCTTAGGTTAGCTTGGCGTGTATATGAAGTATAGTCATGAAATAAAAGCGTTGGCATGTTTTTAGACTATCCCTGTGTTTGAGTGTTGATTGGATGATTGTTTAATTTGCTTCCGAATGTGCATAAAAAGAATGGATCAGCGACGCGTCCTAAGAACGTCGCAATTTGATCGACCGCCGAGAGATGTGCGCATGCTCGAGGTTCAGGGCGTGATAGTCAGATTTTCCAAGGAGCTACACAGGACATTAACCGCTCGCAACTTCCACGAAGGATCATACCATCCCACATTTTAGCTTGCACGTTTTTGTACGGTTTTGATTCGGATTTAGCCCAAATCACGCTCAGTTGACTCGTTGCTTGGCTCCAAAGATGGTTTCTGCATGACTTGCATGAGAAAATGATAGGAAGGGGTGTCTGCTGAGAGTGGACAGGAGGCGAAACGACAGGAATCATCCAAGGGTTATCTTCCGCTTGACAGAATTAGCATAATGCGGCCTTAATGGCCTTGAATTGTTGTGTGGTGTACCTGTCTTTTTGTTTTCGGCTATTTCCCTTCCTATAGTGGAGATTTTGACGATTTTTGCTATAAACGTGATGTCCCTAAATTAGCTCACTAAGGTATTACCCATCGTGGCCAATTCCATACCAAGTGTCACAATTTTGTCCTTTCGCGAATAGATCAGCACCTTCCCAAGAGATCATCTATCCTGAGAGTGCTCTCACCTAAGCATGATTGAAGTTAAGCATTGTCATTACGTTAGAAGCACATCTATGATTTAATTTCAGCTTTCACATATAAATTTCAAAATCGATCTTTCCATGTTCGATGCACAATTCAGTATATTCATGATCCTTTCGCCATCCTAGAATCCAGGCAAGAGTCGCTCTTTGTCTACACCCCTCGCCCACGGCGACATCTCCCCATCCTCAACGAATTGTATCATTACAATAAAGGAGCTAGATTCTTCAACTCAACCTCATTGCGACACCATCTAACCCTACCTGGGGGAGCAAACATCACTAATGAGGTTACAGATAAAATTAGTCCAGATTCCAATCTATTACTCTTTCAACGTTAATGTAGGGAATGTAATTAGTATGTTTTGTTATGGGATAGGTGCATGGAAACATGACTTAAGTGCACATCAAATCTGAGGTTGTGCAATGAGGCTTGTAATGGCAAGTAGTGATAGCGAAACGACATCCGTGATGATGGTGGAGGGATGGCCAGTAATATTGGTTGAGATAGAGGAAGAAGAAAATAGAAGAAGAAAAGATGAGAAAAATGAGTATTTTGATATAAATAAAATTATTTCAGCTGAGCTAGCTTTACGCATCATTTTCTTGGATCCGCACGCTAGCTTGGCGATTCACATCAGCAAAATACTCATCGCATGGCATTGCACTTTATGTGAGGATCATATTGAGTACAATCCTAAAAGTTTAAGAATTAAATTGAATAAAAAAACCTCGTGAGTTACTAAAAAATTGAACCAAAATTCTGGGATTATCCATCACATTATCCCTATTTTTTTTATTTTATGATATCTACGGAGTAAAATGAGGCAAAGTCAAAATCATTCTTCTTCTAGTCGTTAACCTAAGTTTCCAAGTTGCTTCTTCTCTTTTTATTATTATTGTTATTATTATTATTGGGATAAAATAAAAAATAAATAAAAAAAAAAAAAACTCAAAATGGCAAAACTACCATCACGGAATGACTGATATTGATTTGTTCACTAATAATGATATCTGGAGATAAGAACCATTAGCATGTTAACAACATTAAAAACGGATTACCAAAGCATAGGAAGATGTCACCTAAACAAGCTCATCAAATCAAAGCACAGTTCAGTGAACAACACTAATCAAAGATTAACAAATGGGAACATCATCTTGTTTTCTTTCAGTACTTTTTTTTTTTTTGGTCAGTGTTTTCTTTCAGTATTTAAAAAGAACTTTCTTCAATGAAAGGATGGATCCTGTTCCAACAAAGCCATTTATAACGTTATCCCTTTCCAAAACCGTGCTTCTCCCACGGATCTGTCCCAAATTCTCATTCCAAATCCCCAAAAGGGACAATTTGGGTGGGACAGGCATCGGTTTTTGTTACAATATCACACTCATTGTCTCATTGCATAAATTAGAAGCTTTCGCATGACTTTCCTATGAAAATGATAAGGGATTTGTCTCACCTGATAGAGTTGATAAGAGGAGAATGACAGAAGATCATTGAGTGTCACTATCCGCTTCACAGAAAATCTATGTTCTCGGTTAGCTTGGTCATGTTCCTTGATTACTCATCACTAGCGCAAAATGGATGACACAAAATCAATTGTCAATGCCTGAAACTTGGAATTAGCTTCTTTGGAAGATTTTGTTGTGGGATGTATCTGATTGTTGTCGTAACAAGTCTTTCCCGCCTTATGGCGATCTTGATGGTTTTGGCTATGAAAGCAGCTTGATTCTTCGACTCAACCTCATTGTGACACCGGACAACCATATTAGGGAGCAAAAGTCACTAATGAGGCTATTAATTATGTTAGTCAAGGTTCCAATGTACTACTTTTTGAACGTCAATGTAGGGAATGTTGTCACCATGTTTTCTTGTGAGATACGTGCACGGAAACATGACTTAAGTGCGAATCAAATCTAAGGCTGTGCGATGGAGCTTGTGGTGGGAAGCAGGGAAGCAAAACTACATCAGAGACCGTGATGGCCGGATGGCCGACGATGATGGTTTAGAGGAAAGAAAAAAGGAAAAGAAAAAAGAGAGAAGAAACGAGTATTTTTGTGAAAAAGAAATTTATTTGAGTTGAGCTAACCAGTCATTTTTAGATCCACATTGATGACTTGGCAATCCACATCGGCAAAATACATATGATATACCATTCAGCTTTACAAAAAATCATATTTACTACAATTCTAAAAAATTGGAAACTAGATTGAATAAGGAAAATTTCATAAATTATACTAAATGTCGGACATAAGGGATCATCCATCTGAATATCCCCCCATATCTAATGAAATCTCGGGAGTAAATTGAGGCAAAGTCCAATCTTTCTTCTTCTGGTCGTCATCGTGAAGTTTCCAAGTTGCTTCTCCCCCTTTTTCTCTATTGGCTAAAAGACAAAACTCAAATGGCAAGATTGTCTACCGATTTCGAAGGTCCCTTTTCGGAAACTATTTACGTAAATGCCATATGACCTATGCGGTCATTGGTGATATTTTCCAACAAACCGCGTGCATTGAAAGCCGGATGCCTCCGATCGATGGGTAGGGAGGACAAGTGGACATCAAGGTGGCGCGCGTGGAGGGGCACGAAGAAACGCTGCCGTTCAATTTTTCTTTAATCCTTGGTAAGACTCAACGTAATAAGCAATGACTCCCGTCCAACTTACACTACGAGGCCTTCGAGAAGCTGATGGATTTTAGGGTGTTTCGTGAGCCTCTAGGTAGCCTTTGCATTTGCGCGTATAAACCCTTTAAGCTATAAAAGGAGATGCAATGATTACATATCAGTTCTCCTTTCTTGTTTTTACTTTTACCCTTTTCCTATGTGCATAGGACCTGCTGGACCCGTTGGACGGATGAGTCAAGATCGGGTCGAAAATCATCTTACTCATGTCAAGGCATTTTAATATGTTTTGATCCATTTTGATACTATGCGAATCTAGTGATCCAATCTTTGAAGAGAAAAAAATCAAACAGAATTTTAACATGAAAAACCCTTCCCAAAATCAAAAAGGGAAAGACCACATTGCCGCACTAGGCAGTCTCTCCACCATCACTATTAGTATTAACATTACAAGCTCAAACATTACAAGCTTCAACATTGCAATTATAAAAGATATTGCCTCGATATATTAGCTGCAATAAAAACTCTATCATTTGCTTTAACATGAAAATTAACGTATGCTATTAGCAAGATGGGTGACCTTTGAAAAGTACCTGTTTATAACAAATTGTTTATGCACTTAAATATTAGTTTTCTCTATCAAACTCCACAACTCTATCATATTGTACTACTAGATACGCTTCAAATATATGTAGATAGAATTCTTTTTCAAGGTGTGTTTGTTTCGCGTAAAATTTTATTGATTAAGGAAAATATTTTTCCTGAAAATTATTTCTAAGAAAATGATTGCTTTTCATTAGTTCGGTCGTATGCTGAAAATGTGTGATTGAAAATATTTTTGGGTGCTTAAATCTCGTATGGAATAATGAGTATCAAAGAGGGCAAAAAAAGTGAGCGTTTGGTAAAAGACTTGTTTTGACAATAAATTTAGAGCCTGTTTGGTAACCATCCAAACATATCTGATTCTAATTTTTTGTTCCCGGAAACAGTTTGGGAATAGAATTGTGTTTGGTAAATTTTTTGTTTTCGGGAACAAATTTCTATTTTTTTTTTTTTTGTTCTTGGAATTAGATTTGAAACAAAATCAAGAATAAAAAAAAGTTAATTCTTGTTTAGGAAACAAATCTAAGAATCAAAATCATATTTCTCTACCACCACCCACAGCGGCACAATTGGCTTGGGCTCTCTCCTTCTCATGAAGGGGAGAAGTTCAAATCCTTGAGACGTCGTTAAAGATTCTTACCTAAAGTACTATGTTCGTGGAGCTTGCATCAGTCACTTCCCTAGGGTTTGCTCGCCGGCTATCGGTTTACGAGGTTCCCTGAGTTACCAAAAAAAAAAAAAAAAAATCATATTTCTCTTCTTCTACCCTTTTCTCTTCTTCTTCTTCATCTACCGCCATCCCACAGTTGCCATCCGCCACCAATCACCGGAAGCTCGCCAAGCCAATCACCGGAAGCTCGCCAAGCCAAGGCAAGGTCCGGCGAGCTCAGCGGAGGCAAGCCCAACCACCGACGAGGCTCGCCCAACCCCGTTGGTAGCCAGGCAAGCCTCACCTAGCCCTGTCGATGGCCGGCCTGACCACCGACAAGCCTTGCCCAGCTGCCAGCGAGGCTCAGCTGACGAGGGCTGACGATGCTCTGATGAGGTCACCGGCCACTGGAAGAAGAAGAACATGAGAAAAAAAAAAGGAAAAAAAGAAAAAAAATATTTAAAAATTAAAAGAAATTGATTTGGAACATAATCAATGAGCACGATACCAAACGCAATTCTATTTCAAAATCAAAAATTTTGGACGGTTACCAAATGGCTTAAAATCCTTAGAAATTGTTCCCGTAAATAAAATTAAAAAGAATCATTTATTATCAAAATCTATTTTCTGAAATAGAATTGTTACCAAATATGCTCTTAATAACTAGTTATGGATAGTGAAGTGCACGCAAGGTTTTTCGACTAAAAAAAAGTGCACGATGAGTTTTCCTCAAGTAAGAAAATAGTGGCAATTTGATAATACTGTGCAAGGTCGTTTATTGAAAAGAAACAGCAAATGGAACAGGTTTTTCTGTAGATGCGTTGTCCATTCGCACAACCAATTGTTCGGAGTGCCCAATAAATAAATAAATAAAACTCGTGCTAAGCACGGCTCCGCTCGGCTTGGACCAGTTTTTTCAGAGTCAGAATAGGCCCACGCTAGGCTATCATACCTACATTGAATGAACGAGACGTTGGCGGGTGAAGCCAAATATTTTAAGAGCCTTTTTTTGTCTTTTCTCTTTATTTTGCTTTGAGGTTAAAAGTTACATTTCATATATTGGCTATTGAGAGGCAACAGCCAAACATAAAGGAGCTGAGAAAAAAATGGAGAAAAGAACAGGAGAGAAGAAAAAGTGAGTTTTCTCTTTGTAAATTTTCTCAATTTTTTTGTGTCTGGATCTTAAGAAAATATTATAATTGCATTTCTACTGTTTTCAAAATCTAGTGAATTTATAAAGTACCTCTATATGGAGATCTAACCTAGGTTTAGGTGAATTTCGATAATAAATTTTCTTGGTATATTCTTCCAATTCTATTATCTATTATTACAGTTTGTTTGTGTGAATTGTTTATTTGAGTATTTTTTTTGGAATTGGTGTGCGACTCCTAACAATTAGTATCAAAATCTCAGTTGGCTAATCAAAAAAAATCAAAGGTTTTTAAGTGATGTTCAATTGAAAGCAAGCAATATTGTGAAAGATAAAATCAAAAGAAGAACCTAAGGGCAAACCCAAACAAGGGGCACAATCCAAGCAATGGCAACTTGAGCACAATTTATTAAAAAAAAAAAAAAATCAATCAAATGCTACTCCAAAATAGAGGGCACAAGCGGCAACTCCAAAAAAATACACCAACAAAGGCCCCAATAGTGGGTCTATCTCAACCAAATCAAATGTAGCTCCAAAGCGAAGGACACAAGGTCTAGCTTCAAAAGAACCACCTACAAAGACCTCAAAGCGAGTTCCATCTCAATCAACTAATCTTAGCATCAACAATGACACCAGGACTATTGTCACTGAACCAATATCAATTACAAACAGTTCCTCTCAACTGACTACCCACTTTCATCGATCTCCACGAAAGAAATAGCCCATGCAAAGAAAAAGATATCTATTTTCATTATAAAAAGAAAAGGATTAACATTATGATCACTAAAATTTTTTAAGTATTTGTCGTAGACCTTGGTGGTTACATGTAAAGGAGTCAATTCCTCGCTAACTTTGTGAATATTGCTATTTTATTTTACAAAATTTAACACGGCCCTTCTCAAAAATCATATGCTATTTTCTTTTTACAAAGAAAAAAATCACAATTAAATGAAAAATTGACACAAATGGTCTCAAACTATGTCAGCTCGAACTTTTAATTTGTTAAATACAATCCCTAAATTTTAACACAATATACAATATCATTTATTAACTTTTAATTCGTTGAATGTGATTCCTAAATTTTTTATAAATATTCAATTTAGTCCATGAATTATATGAAAACATTCAATTTTTTTAATTTAAATTAATGCAACGATAACATTACATGTTTTCATATAATTTAAGGACTAGATTGAACATTTACAAAAAGTTGAGAGATTACATTGAGCAAATTATATGATTTATCGATAATATTGCGCATTAGGCGAAAGTTCCGGGATCAAATTAAACAAATTCAAAGTTCATAGGTGAAAATGCACATTGAACCAAAATTGAAGGACAATTTATAGCATTATCCCCAACTAAATAAACAAAGGGAATGATCTTGCTCGAAGAATATTAAGAAGTGCGTGACTTTTGATAGCTCACAAATTTTATCATGTTTTAAGTTGGTTTGATGAATTACAAAAACATATTAATATAATTTTTAAAAAAGAAGGACAAGGTCATGAATTGGAAAGCACAACGACAAATGAACCAAGACAAAGATAAAGCGCGTGAAGAGAAAGTTTTCTAAATTCAAGGATCTTCTCTGTGCTTTCTGTTCTCTCTTGCTTAACTCCACGTGGAAAAGTATATGATTTAACGCGTAACTAAGAGTATAGCTTAGATTCTTGATAGCTACTTGACTCCACGTGGAAAGGTACATGATTTAACGCGTGACTGGGAGTACTACTTAGATCCTTGGTAATCTACTGAACTCCATGTGGAAAAGTACATGATTTAATGCGTAAAATTTTTTCTATTTGTCGGAATTTAATGCATAGATTAAAACCAAACAAATTGCCACTTTGTGAAACTAAGATTTTTTTTTTCCCTAATTTGTCGTTCGTTTTTATTCTACTTTGCCAATAGGCACATTATTCAACTAAATCTTTTAAAGTATGTTGTAGAAATTTATGCTTTTCAATAGATCATGCAATTGGCCAATGAATGACAATCCGAAACAATTTCATAGAAAAGTAGAAACAAAATAAAGAGCACACACCAAGATTTACATGGTGGTTTTGATCCGTTTCTTACATTCACAGGGGGAGCACCTACAAAAGTTTCGTTGTGAATCCATAGAATTATAAATACAATTGCACAAGCTCTCAAGGGTTTTCCAGCCACAGAACCAAGCAATCTCAGTAGCGTTTTCGTGCAACCTCTCATAGGGAACTAGTCTAAAAAATTGACAAAGAGAGAACATCAAAACTCCTCTTGAATGTTTTACTTTGTTAGTTACAAAATAGGTCAAATTATTAGCTTTAAATCCAAGTCTTAGAGGTTTCTATGTGTCACTCGGGCACCTGACTATAATGGGTCAGGAGCACGCTACATGGCCTATATGCACCAACATTTCTAGGAAGGGTTTGCTCAAGATTTGGCCAAACTTGGTCGGGCACTCGGCCCAATAGCAATCGGCTGGGCTTATCCGATTAGGGCACCCAGTCCCCTGCCTTCCCACACCACAAAGTAGGCGGCGGTAGTTTAAAACATTTCACATGATACCATAGCAAAATGTTTTGAATTAAAATCTGTCTTGATCTTTTATTTGCCTCTAATTAAATTTCTATGCGTCATTCTTAGGCTAGAGGCCGGCATACTTATAAGGGATACCATTACAACATTTAAGTATTAAATCACACCATCATTTAATAGTTTAAATTTTAAGAGTAATTGGTAATGGTTAAGAAAATTCATCACAAGCTGTGAACCCAGTATCTTGAGTAATGAGTTTTGAGAGGGAATGACAAGATTTGAACGGTCGACATGCGCTCTCATACAACATTAGACAAACCATTTTTCCTAAAAGTTGATGCCAATAGATGGAAAGTGACTACTGAATATAAGGCTCATTAAAAACCCATAGGCAAACGATGTGCAATGCTTTACCTGTTAGATAGCCTAATAAGTCAATGGCCAGCAAACCCACAAGGACCTGAATGGTGTCAATTTGATTACATTCTGCAATGTCCTCCATTGGAAAGAAACAGCAAATGGAACAGATCATCTAAAGACGGTGGGCTTTTTTTTTTTTTGGGATACGTTTGTCCAACTCACACCACCACCCCTTAGGAGTGCTCAAAAAAGAACCCCATGCCGAGCCCAGCTCTGCTTGTACCCGTTTTCCAGAGCCCCAGCAGGCCTGGGCCGGGCTGTCGTACCTACGTTAAATGAACGAGAAAGAATATGTGGGGTACTGGTAGGAGGCAAATTCGAAAAAATTGCCAAAAACATAGTCTTTTTTTTTGGTCGAGGCCAAAAACATAGTCTAAAAAGCAGCTTTTTCAAAAATGGCCTCGAACGCCTTCAACAACTTTGCAGTGTCGGACTTCGAACGAGCTTTTTCCTTATCATACACTAAGCTGTGTACAAATTTGCAGATAAACCATGCTACTCTCTGGTCCCGTTTGTATGTGTGGACATTTACAAAGTTCGCATTCCCAGAGAGCGAGGAACAAAGAAATGGGTAAAACAAGAAAAGAAAAGCGATCTTGCGTACTGGTGCACTATGAATTGCGAGCATTCAATCAAACTATATATAGACAACATTCCTTCTCATATAGGCGGGACCAACTACAGTGTTGACAGCAAAATTTACAAAGCCAGCAAGCTAGCACAGGATGTCAAGATTCACCTCCAAACCGATAAAGTCGACATGGCTCTATTAATCCAGCCAAGATATAGAGCCCCCTCCCTCTCCTCGATTCTGTAATTCCCGTGATACTGCTTCAGCATATCGAGCACAGCACGAGTAACCGATGCGTCCAGTGGCAGCTGATTGAAACCGGCCATTTGGAATCTGGACCGCCATTTGCCGAAAAGCTCGTGCCTTTCCATCCTCTCAGGCCCATCACAGGCTACCATGTTCACAATGTCCCGGGCCACACAGTTCTGCTCTGCACTGATCCGCTGCTTGTCGTCCCTTGGCCGAGCGACATCAATGGACTCGAACATGGCCTTGTAATAGTCGAAGGTCTCGATGAACCTCGGAAAGAATGAGGATGTGTTGGTGTTGGATTCTTGCTCCACCAGGGTCACCACTCTCGGCGACAAACTCTTGATCAGTCTCAACACCCGGTCTCGGTGATTCTGAGTGCTCACACTCTCATCGGGTATGTGATGCAATATGTAAGGACAGTTCACTGCCAAAGCTTCCCCAGGCCGAACCATAAGATTCTGTAGCTCAACCTCAGATAAAGAAACGGCTGCATCATGGAACTCGAACGGCACGTTACATGACTCTGCGATTTTCGAAAGCTTCTGCCCTACAATCTCCAGTCCCGCGCCACGAGCATGAACTGAATCAGAATCGTCGATGCCAGTGATGCGGAGGAGGGGGGGGCCACCAGGCCTCTGCGCGAGGGCCTGGATGAAAGGGACCCACTGGCTGCCCTGTGTAATCTGGAAATCGACAATGTGAATTCTCTGTTCGTTTTCCATGGCTTTGGTGATGATGACACTTGTGGACACATATGCAAACTTCCAGTAGGGGCAGATCTGATAGAGAACCTGCATGTTAGTCAGCAATTCTGAGCTCGTAGGTTCTTTGCACTTGAGCTTTCGGTAAATTATGCTCCCGGAAAATTTCAATTTCGCCCTAAGCCCTTCCAAGAGGTAAGCACCAAGACGCTGAATCGGGTCGCCCATAACCGACACCATTTGCTCCAGCATATCCATTAGAGCTGCTGCACTAGAAGTATCGGCATCAGAGATTGCCCTTGCACAGGCGATTACCACTTGTTTCAGGTCAGGTTTGGGCATCATATCTCTAACTCGGCTCAAATGCCACATCGATGTGGGAAAAATATTGTGGGAGCTGTTCTTAAAGCAACTGCTCTGGTAATCGCAGATATCTGATTCCGGTCCCAACAATGACATCTCCAACTCCCTCAATTTGTCTCGAAGCTCATCATTGCCATAGTCAGCAATGGAAGAAACACTTAGTGGCGATCCGGAGACATTTTCAACAGAAAGATGTTGATCTGAGTGAAAGGACTTCACAAAGGGAGTCCCATCAGGTGAGGTGCTGATATTGGAAGAAGAATCATAGGAAGCAAGGCCGGACGCTGATGTGGAAGAATCGAGGGTGAAAATTTGTTCGTCGTAGTTCTGAAAGGATGAGTTGAATCCTTGGCCAGCCAAACCCCTGTTCATGCCGCCGTCTATGAGCTCGTAGTTGGACGAATAATGCTGTTCGACCATCTGCGGAGGCTGCTGATAAAAACTGAGGACACTCGCCGAACTATGCTGCTTCTGAAAACTTGGCATCTGGAGATAATACTGATGGAAACTTGCCCGATCTAAGAGTTGTGTTCCGCCGACAGGGATGAATCACTGAATCGAAAATGACCCCAGTGATTCTACAAGAACAATACACCCACTAAGTTCTCCATGCGACACGATGATTAATGATTTAGCTGAGACCACAAGACCAATCACTTATAGATCCAACACTATCTGCACAAGAAAGAAAGTAAAAAGGAAAAGCGTCAGCGACCCAGTTTTTTCTGGAAAGAACTGAACAGGGAAAAGTCATGCTTACGAGAGGAAAAATTAATCATTAGAGCGACAAGAGAAACTAAACAGTTCGCAGTAAATTGTTAATTCTATGAACATTTGGCATCTCTTGCGGTAGATAGACACATGTAAAGTCAACACAGTTGAAGTTTCTTATGGCTTCTTTCCGACATCCATTTTGGCTTGAGCCCTTCTTTCTCTACCGACATCACTCATAGTCTGGTCAAATATTCGACAGCAAAAAAACCGCACCTTTCATCATACCCAAGGCCAAGCCCATTTGGAGAGTATGACATTAGAAGGAACAATCGAGAAGCTAAACAATTACACAGTATTGGGTTTCTAGGTCAAGACACAAAATTAGAAAGAAGGGACCGACAAAAAAGAAGGAAGCGAAAGAAGACAGGAAAAAGATCGAGCAAGAGACGCCGAAAGAACGGCCACTAGTGACAGGAAAGGGGAAAACAAGAAACCAGTTGACCACCTCACAAAAAGCCGACAACTCATGAACCATCCAAACAACAGGACAGGCGATACTTTGAAGCAAAGAACAGGTTTCTCAACGTTTGCCATCTCTCAGACAACAATTAGACTCGAATCAACGACCCTTTCTGCAAAGCTACATCCTTTACTCTGGTGGGTTCGCCACCGGACGTTCGAATCAAAGCTAGCTACCGACAACCCTCAACACCATCAATTCTAACTGGCAGAAAGATTACTATATTTAGAAATTGCACAAATTTTGACAAGCGCCCGCCTCTGCAAATCAAGAACCGAGGCAGGACTCAAATCAACACGCCAAGAACGCAATCCAAGCAAACTAGCAACCACCCACCAACGGAAATCACCAGAAATTTCGACCCAGAATCCACAACGACCCTCCAGACAAACCCCCAAAGAAATTCTAAAAGCTCACGCATTTCGCACGAATTGACAAAGAAAACAGCGGAAACGAACGAGCAGGAGCTTGCTCTTGAGCACTCACGCACCTTTAGCTGAAGAAGAACTCGCAGCAGTCGGCTGGAAAAACACCTGTTCGACGATGACCGGCCAGCCGTTGAGTTCCCTGATCTGTCAGAACGAGAAAGAAGGTGGCGAATTTATAGTTGGCGCGCGTTAATTTGTGCCCCTCGAGTTGCTAATATTTACGATGGCTGCCATCCGTCGGACAAAGAGTCAATTGGAGCGCGTAAAATATGCTCGGTTCTCGTACCACCAAATCAGCGTTTCCGACCGAAAGCGTTTGGACCAACGAAATACGGACAGCGCGTAGTCCGTGCGGGAGCATGGACAACTCTGTCGAAAAAAAAATAATAATAATAATAATAATATGTGACGACTTTCGGTAGGTCACAATTAACGCATTTATTAAAATCTTTTTACTTTTTTAAGTATGCAAAAGCGTATACAGTTAAATAACACTTGGGACATATCATTTTCATTTCTTACTTATATATTTTCTATGACAATCGAGGTACACTAGAAGATGAGTAAAAAGTATTACTACTCCATACTACACCCAAAAGCGTCAATAGCTACGTCATCCCAATATGGATACTACGTATATACTCTCATTTGTCTCTCACCCACAACACATCCAAGATCTTGGCCCAATCTTCCCAAAATGCTATTGATTTGAGAAATAATGATCAATCATGAGTGAGCACAAAACTCAACAAGTAAACTACTAACCAGTCTATACCACAATTGTTAATAATGGTACATGTGAGAAAGTTTAAATATAGAATATAGAAGACTATTTTGAAGTCAACTTGCCTGAGAACATTTCTCAAAATTAGGATAACAAATAGAAAATGTTTTCTCTGAAAATAGAAACCCCATAAAACTTGAATAAAATCTAAAAATGCATTTGATTATCTTTACTATGAATTGAATGCCAATATCTTCCGAGGAATCCCGTTAACCACGAGCATCTAGCACACCCATCTAGCATTGCAAGGACATAAGGGGAAACCATATTACAACCCCCAAGCATCCGGAAGAACCTAGTTACCCCTCTAAACATTCCTACTATCACTCGAGGCATCATCATCCTGAGGACCAACAGTATTCCCAATTACACACTCATCCTATGGTGCAGTAATTTCATAATTCAATTTAAACATGCTATGAACTAAGTAAAATGCATAGGAGTAATTCGACGTTGACCATCAATTATTCTTTGTAAGCCAAAGAAATAATACAAACATTTAGCTAATATTTACGATTGTTGCCATTGGTTAGACAAGAATAAATTGGATCGCATAAAAATGGTCGATTGTAGTACAGCAAAATAAGCGTTTTTCAATTGACAGCATTTTGACTAACAAAATACTGACAGCATGTGGACTGTGTGGGGAGCATCGACAACTCCGTCAACTAATAAAATATAATAATAATCATATTTATAAATAATATTGTAATATTGACATTCAAAGTACATAATAACAATCCAAAATATGGCACAAGGGTATTAAGTTGGAATTTTTTATTATACGAGAATTAATTACACATATGTATCAATTTAGGATTTTTTTTATAATATTTATCATATTCTTTTCAAAGAGTAATAAATATGATTAATACCACAAAAACAACTCAAACCGGTATATTTATAATAAATTTACTTCTAACTAATTTGTTAACTATAAAAAACCCCAAATTGGTATACTTTATAAAAAAAATTTATCCTAAACTATTTTTTTTATCACCAAAAGTTTCGACTTGGTATATTTGTGAAAATTTACTATTCGTTAATTTTTATTAAATTGGATTAATATAATAAAAAAACACAAACTAGTACACATGTGATAAACAAAAGGTAAAATTCCAAATTAGTACACCCATCGGTTATTGCATATCATTCAAATCAGTAATTTAATGATAAAATATAATAGAAATAAACAGAAAATAAATTTATCATAGTTATACTAATTTAGGATTTTTCATAAAGCAATTCATAAGGACATTCAAAGTACATAATAACAATCGAAAATATGGCACGGGAGTACCAAGTTGTAATTTTTCATAATATGAGAATGAGTTACACGTCTATATCAATTTGAATTTTTTGTGGTAATAACAATAATAAATATCGCTGACTGATTGATTTTCCGCCGCAAAATTTGAGGGGCGATTTACCATATTTTCCACCGTGTACGGATCCGGAGAACTGCTGGCTACTTTTGGTCCAACGCGCATATCGTGTAGCAGTTGGAAGCCACTAGTGACTTATCTTATATATATATTTAATTAGTTAAGGTGCGAAGAACACGTGCGAGTCAAATCAAAGTCATAGAGGATGTGCGGGTGGGGTGCGTCGAATGGCAGTCTCGTGATTTCCGCCCAACCGCGGGGGCATTTGTCGGGGACCGCGTTTACCCGGCACGCAAGGCACGGCCCTAGGAAGCTGCCCGCGTTGTTCGCGGATTGCTCTCCAATTTTTATTATTGACCAATGGTGTGATGACGTGGGATATATTAGCACCTTCCATGTCATTTCCGTCCGTCCCAAAAAAAATTGGGCCACTACTTTAGGTCGGACGATGCAGCAAGCCACCTCCAAGTGGACTATCCTCTTGGTTTATATGTTAGGCTAATGTTAGCAAAAGTAATCAGGTACTCTTGACGAAATATGAAAAAAAAAAAAAAGTTCAAAAAAAGTGCATAGTTTTTTATTTAGTGTATTTTTTTTTTGTGACCTGGAAACCATCATACAATCGGCAATTAGTGGTGTAAACTCAAGGCGACCCACAAGGACCCACCTCCCACGGGCCGCAGGTGAGCCGCGTAATGAGGGCGCGGAGTTTCAAACCCCTCCCCTCTCCGATGAGGGGGCAGGGCACGAACTAGCACATCCACCACAAGATGGGTTGATTTAGTGTGTTGTTTCATGAAAAACAAATGATTTGATGAACATTTTCCCAAAAATGATTATTCATATCACCTGCAAAAATTAGTGAATGAGAAATATATTCACCATTCATGAAAATATTTAGAAATAAATTATTATTGATAGCGAAAAAAAATTTCATTGACTAATTATTTTAAATAATATGAGCGATCATTTTTTAGTGTTTTTCAAAAAATCGCTTTTCACGAAAGAAATAGAGCCACTATAGAAAAAGTGTCGGCTCCTCGCTGTGAGTCACTGTGCAGCCAATATTCCTTAACTTGGCCTTGGAATCACAATTTTTCGCTTTTCCAAGTCACCTCGCTCTTGGTCTTGATCACACGCAACGTTAGTTGTAAAGTAGAAAGTGTTAAGCAAATGTTAGGCTTCTTTTTCTTCTTTTTGGTAATTCTTTATGCTATGAATAAGAAAAGGTTTTTCTTTCTAATAAAATCTTCACGGTCATCGATTGTCGTCGATGCTAGATGATATGTATTCAGGCAAATTGATAATTTGATCTATCAATTTAACAACATAATGATGAGTGAAGGACGGCCTAAATTAATCCATCTCACATTCATGAATCTCTTTTAAAAAGAATAGGAACAGAAAGAAAAAAAAAAAAAGGAAGAAAGATGTCTCAAGCAACATTAATTTAATCCTTTTGTACTTTTAGAAATCTCCGATACATGACAAGATTTGAAGACTTAAAAGCTTAACGCTAGACAATGTGAGTGTGACCTACCCAGTTGCATCTTTCATTTCACCACAAATCAAAGGATGTCTTAAAGTCAACTTGACTTGAGATGTTGCTCTAGAATTCAAAGGAAATGGCCCTCAATGGAAGACTTCTTCAAAACGTTTTGTCGTGGGCCATTTAACGTTTTTTCTTGTTCTTGCGAAATGACAAATGATAAAACCCTAGAACGCCTCCATAAATTTTTAAAAATTAATACCAACTAAGAATTTCGATTGGTACTTTGTGATACACTTGCCCTTTATCTACCCTTTGTTAACATTCCATCCAATGTGTCGTTAAAATGCACACATGTAAAACACCGTGATAGATGACTACATGATGAATCCAACATGGAGAATGACAAATCTAACGTAGAAAATTTACGTATATTGACAAGCATATATTGTAGCAAAGGGCATATATGGGTTAGCTACAAGTTTGGAATTTTTTTGTAAAAAAAAGTTAGGTTGAGGTAGATATACCATTAGGTACCGATTTGAAATTTTTTATAAGATGAATAATATATTAAGAGGAAAATTGTCTTAGGAGTACTAGTTTGGTATTTGTAATGGCATTGACGCAGTTTTTAATCATGACAAAGACAAATTAATTCTGCTTTGAAAAGCACATGGTAATTTTCATTTTCATAGTCTTAAAAAACTGCGCAATACTTTTCACGAAAAGTTTCCAATAAAATAGGATAAGGTGTCAAAGAAATTGACTTTCAAAACCCAAAAAAAGAATTTAGTAAAACGAAAATTATAGAAAGGAGTTGGAGAGGCGCAAATTTGAGTGATGCAATACTTGGTCTTTCATTTGGAATTCCATTATTTTGTGCTGCAAGTTGACTCACATCATGAAGCTATGACATGGAACCGGGAATAAAATCGCATATTCAAGGGCGCGTTTGTTCCAAATAAAATGAGCAGCGTGAAAAATATTTTCCTTAAAATGATGACTTATATCACTTACAAAAAATAAATAAAAGAAACTCGTTATCCACGAAAATATTTACATATAAATTATTGTCGGTGATTAAAAAAAGGTTTTGTTAGCTAATTATTTCAAGCAATGTAGTCAATCCATTTTTAACAAAATGTTTTATAAATCATTTGTTTCCTACGAAACGAACGAAGTCAACATAATTTGCAGGGTTTAGTTGCATTGAAGTACCTTATAAATTTTCTTTAAAGCCTTTGTAATCCAATACTTTATTTTTTGGTAGAAAATAAATAATTTGAAAAACATTTTTCTATAAAATTTATCACTTGCAAAAAAGAATGAAGGAAAAAAAAATTTCATCATTCGCAAATATGTTATAAATTATTGTTAATAATGTAAACATTTTTCATTAATAAATTTCTTCAAACGATACAAATAATTATTTTCTAAACAATAATTTTCAAATCATTTGTTTTTAGCAAAACAAATATATGTATGTTCTAAAGTTAAGTAGAGCACAAGAGGGACGTGATTAAGGTACTAAACTCTCACAAAAAGGATGATTGATCTCTCTAATGATTAGGGGTATACAACCAAATCGGTTCTATCTGAGAACTAGACCAAACCGCCCATAAAATAGGTTTGGGAGTTAGTTCCCATTTGAATCAATCCAAGAATAGATTTTAAATTTTTGGAATGGGTTGTAACTAGTCTAGAAATAGATTCTGAGTGGATACCCACCCAAGAAGCAGACTAGACTGCCCTAATTTGGATTTGGTTTTGAAATCGAATTTATATGCTAAAAAGCCAAAATCTTTATTTCTTTTTCCCCTAAATTCTAACCTCAGCACTCATTCATCATTTGTCCTTCCTCAAACTCCTCGCTAGTCTTTCCTCTTTCCCTAAATTTTTTATGGATAAATGGAAAATGGAGTTTTATAATATATGTTTTATATTACGTGTTTGAACCTTTTATCATTAATAATTATATGTAACTATGCATTCATCTTTTGAATTATTGTTTTTGGCGAATTAGGATTTTTTTGTTCATCTTTTACTTTTAAATCGTTTTGTTACTCATAGTTTTACCATAAAAAAATGAACTAAAAAACGAACAAAAAAATAAAATAGGTTCTTGAATAGACTCTGGAATTGGATCAGAAAAACTCGGTGGGTTCCAAAACCGATTCCAATATTCCAAGGTCCAAAAACCAAGAATTGATTATAATAGGGTAGGTTCAAGGTTTCAACTCCAGAACCTACCTTAGAACCGATTACCCTTACTAATGATAACCATGACCCCTTTTTTCCTTTGACTAGAAAAGGTCCGAATTGTATTTAATTAGTAATGGGCATGGTTTCCTCTTGTAAAATTGAGCTTAGTCAAAGGTTGATTCTTCTTTGTATGAGAGTTCTATCCAAGAAAGTCTTCGAGAAGTTTGCGCTCGCGGGCGAGCTAATTGCAATTCATGACAAGGCGACAAATTGAAGTTGTATATTTTATTGCAACTTGGCATAGATTTAAGTCCCTGGAGATGAGCTTTCATAAACTAGATTTTATGTCGTATCAATTAATGGACTCGAAAAGGACATCGGCGTAGAACAATCCTATCCTCATCAATCGAATAGAAAAAAAGGGTGCCCAGAACGTCACACATGAAACTTTGACTCTGAAGCGACAGTTACCTACCGAATGCAGCCGATTTTGTAGACATACTGAATGATCTAATCGCACAAGAACATCCACCAGGTAAAATTTTATGGACTGAAACTGGAGAAAACGAAGTGCTAGCTAGAACTCATCACTAGAAGATAGGTTGAAATTGGGCTGAAATGTTAAGAGGGAGAGAGGAAAAAGCAAGCCCTCTCATCAAGCTTTGAGCGAAAGACTCGGATAGATGGGCCTGCATTGTGCTAGACTGGACCGACAGAACAAGCATTTAGTTAAGACCAAGTAGAGTACTAAAGGTAATTATTGGGGGCCCAGATCAATTCCTTGGATCGGCCCTAACTTGTTGTCCAAAGCCACTCATCAATTTAAAAAACTTAAACTTTTAGGTTGGTCGGACCATGCTCGAGGTTAGCGAGAATGGGATTTATAACTAGACGCCCATGTTGATGCAAATTTGTCTTTGGGCCATAGGCAAGCCTAGCCAGGCTCATGGGCCTCTAGCCCATGATCGGCCTAACTATGAGCTCCCATGTCAAGCCATCTGATGGATACATCTCTTTGTGCTACAATTAAGCAAACAATTAAGCAAAGGTGTATTAAGTGTGACTCGGGGTGGTGGGTCTCTCGCTTAAGTGTCACTTGGGGGTTTCTGGCGCTTGGCATTTGGCATTATGGCTAGTTCTGGTTCTCCAATACAAAAAAAAAAAAGAAAAAAAAAGAAAAAAAAGAAGGATTTGTGGTTTGAATGAATCGATTTCTATATGTTATATGTAATCAATCAATTGGAAATTGATACTGGCATATACTTTGCAAGTGATCAATGGCACTCATAGTCATATATATCAAGACTTCATAAAATTGACAAAAACCCAAATTAATTCAATCTATCTAGTCCAATGTATGATATGTATGATGTACCAAAAAAAGGAAATCTTTCACATCATGATGAGACTATTCATGAGAGAAATATACCTAACTTGATTGGTCAGATTGAATATTGGGATTTGTACACGTCTCTAATTGGAATTGCTTATAACTAAGTTATGGGTTCAATCTAAAACCTTCCAAGGGTGGGGGAACCACAAGTTGTGCCGACGGCAGGTCAAGCTATTTGCCTTCATCACCATTAGAGTCGGGGTGAGAATGTTGGTATTCAAATATATTTTCATCTCATCCCAAGTTGCTTATGTCTAGACCAATACATAAATAAATTAGTCTCGTACAACCATAAAGTAGATTTGACGTACCTCAAAATCAATGCATCATGCCTTCGACAAGGTCTAGGGACATCATTTTGTGGAGGAGACCACTCAGCCCGGTCCAATCCTTTTCTCACGTTTCGGATCGAGAGTCACAAAAACCACTAATAAAAAAAGGATTAATCCATTTTTTTATAATAATAGTAATAAAATTCTTAACATTAAAACAAAGTAATTAAAAAAAAATCTCAAAGACTGAGCAAATACGTGTCGACGACCAATTCGTCAGTTGCCGCGAAACCCGAAACGCTCCTTTTCAAGTTTCGGCCCCTGTTCTTTAAAGGCGTGAACTTTCGCATGAAAAAGGAAAGAAAAAACCAGCCATCGCTCCTGCCATCCGCCATCATCATCATCACCATCACCTCCGCCGTCGCCATCGCCGTTCGCGTCTCTCCCGGTTCGAAATTCGAATTGGGTTTGCTCTTCCATGGTAATCGCGCACGACCCGGATGAATCTTGCGGCTCGATCCCCTCCCTCGCCCCGGAATCGCGGTAAAAATCCCTGTAAAAATTCGATCTTTTTGCCGATTCTTGTGGTCTTGGTTTGCTACGGCATTCCGTCGGTCGCGATCCCGGCGTTGGGCGTTCGGTCGGCGGCCGTTCCGACCTCTGGGGACGTCGATTTGGGTGTTCTGTCTGCTGGTCCGAGCTTTGTGGGGAGCGATTTCAGGCGAGAAATGGGAATGGTTTGGGTTGGCATTTGCCGGAATTTGTCGTTTTCCGTTGATTTCTCCTCCTGATTGTCGCTTTGCTTATGTGGGAGCATCAGTGACTTCGAAACAGCTGCGTCCAGTGACAAGCTGTCGTTTTTATTTTTAGTTCTCGCGAATCAGCTTTGTATGTGTGTGGGTTTGATTCTAATTTGCAAGCTGAATTGTGCTTATAGATGGATGGGAATTGGGTCTGTACTACTTTGGTGTTTTTGGTTTTCGGTCGAGGTTTAGATGCTGTGATGCGTGGGTCGTGAGTGTTTTTGTGTGTGTGTTGGGGTGGGGGGCATTACCATTTGATCAACTTGCTTATGGGTTGTGTTGTTGCTGATAATGACATGTGTCTTCTCTTTATACCGTGAGTAGATCTTAGCCAAATGTAGAGGAGTAATTACGGAGCGTGGGATGTGAGTCGTGTGAATGATAGGCATGGCTATGGAAGATGTAACAGAGAGATTAGCTACTTTGCATAGAACGCGAAGGGAACAAGAGAGAGAACGGCGCCGGATGCGTGATAGGCAAAGGAGACAGTCTATGACTCTTGAACAGAAGGAGAAGCATCTTGCTAGACGCCGCAGGAATTATCAGCTCCGGAGGGAGAGAAAAAATCAGGGATCAGATCATCAATCTGGCCAAACGGATACAGCTATTGAACATGGAAATACCGAAAGAAACGATAGACAGATGGATCATTCTGTTTCACAATTTACTGCGCAATATGATCGTGCTGTTCCTGCAGGATTTAATCAAGTTCTTCAAAACATCAGTGCTGAAAGCTTGAAGTCCAACGGTGGTGTGTACTTTTCTGTTCATCAATTGATTTCAACATGTATAGCTGCTGTGAATAGGTTATTAGTTGTGGTTAATCCTGCTAAAGTACTAGTATTTGTCCTGGATTGTTACAACTATTTCTTGATTCACTTTTGCAGGCACAGAGTCTCTTACTTATGATTTAGCTAAAATTCAGAAAAGGTTGCGTCTAATTCACGTTAAGCATTTTGCACGATCCTTAAAGCGTCCCTTGGGTGAGCTTACTAGCAGTAATATCCCTATTGTAGCAAATCTCATCCTGAAAGGAACTACAGAGGCTAATTGTAAGTTAATTATGTTAATTCTTTTTCTAGTCTGGCTGTTTTTCTGATAGGTATGCCAAGTAGAGTTTGTGACAAATTTTAGAGATGTCATATAAGTTGCTCTTTAGGATGCTGGAGCGGTGGTGCTAGTCTGTATAGTTCTAGAGATGACAATTATGAGTCTTGTGATAAATTCTAGGAATGGAAGTTGTAAGTTTTTGTTTGATATCTTGGCATTTGTTTCAGGTAAATCAACGACAGGAGTACGTCTAAATCGTCTCAAACGGCTCGCTCGGACAGCTAATTCTGCGTCAAATGAAGCTTCTGAGAAGAACCACCACGATGAAACACAAGGTGCATACACATACATGTACTCTTAGCTAATGCATAATCTACAATCCCATGTGGACGTTTATACTTTGGAAAGTGGGATATAAGAATAATCAGTATTTCGTGTGGTTTAACTTTTCCGTGCATGTGGTACAGGGCAACAGAAGCCAGAAGTTGGAGAGGTTCAACCAAATGGGGATAAAATGACAAAAATGCCAACTGACAATGTTGCAATTGAAGATAAAAACTGCTCAGATGGAAATCATGAATGACTCGACTTTGAGTCGTACCATGTTCTAGTGGTAATTATGTGCAGCCAATTCTCTTCCAACCTTCATTTGGAGTTGTTGACTACTGTTTTAGCTTGATCTGGTATGAATAAGTTCTTTCTGAATTTTTGTTGCAGGATTGATAATCGAGAGGAGTTTCTTGGCCAGAAAAGATGAATTAGTTGATTTTCTGTTCTGCTTGATTCTTCTATGGAAGTGGTGGAAGCTAGAGAGTAGTTATTGTAAGTTTCCTGTATTGCGACTATTCTTAGGATAGGACTTGAGTGTAGTGAATATAACCAAAACAAGATCCTGGGTTATTAAAAAATCGGCACTTGAAGTTAGTAAATTCTAACAATTGTTGAATTATCAACTCCTTATCCTGCCCTTTTGTTCCGAAGTATTTGATGTCTATTATAATCATTTGCACGAGGTTAGTCGGCATGTGATGTTGGTGTTCTGTGCACTTTGTTCCTAGAGATGATACGTTGAAATTTTTTAGTCACTCATCACTTCTGCAAAATTTGAAACTACATGTCCGACAATGACTTCTAGAAACTTTCACTGCTTGGCATCTTTTTTTTTTTTTTTTTTATTTTAATTGCTAACTTTGGTCTTAGAGGTTGCTGTCTGTCCAAGGTTCTGATATCAAGGCATCTATTGATGCTGTCAGTTTCATTTCTTGTTATCTGACTCAAAATGCATTCGCCGAGCCCAGGCTCGTCCTAATCTTTTGTTCCCTTTTCCAGGACTTTTTATGGCAGGAATAATGCAAAACTTTGGATGATAGAACAGCCTGATGCTTACAGTGTTGGCCAAGTCTCTCCTTGACAAATAGGAAATGCACAGTACTAGGAAAAACTGTTTAGGTAGCTTACTTCTATTCTTTCATTGGGTCAGGGCTACAGGTTATGGCTTTTCATATACTTTCTCTCTGAAATATCATTTTGATATGCAATTGGGTCAGTTGAGAATGTGGATCACTCTAGAGCTGTTCTTCTCATTTGAAAAGTTCAGAAGTTTTGCATTATTCCTGCTGACTTCGAAAACGGCTTTGTTTCGGTTCAGATCGCCTTGGTCGTGAATTGCAGTATGATATACCCGACTTGCATGATTACATTACATGCTCTCTCCTTAATTTTATACCGAATCCAAGCTGCTGATTTTAGCTGTATGATTTTACACACAAAAAAAATGTGGTGTTGAATCATTCTTAGTACTTTTCTGAGGGTCAATTACCTTAAAAAACAAACCAAAGGTTGGATCTCAATTTTGGCTCGAATGAAAAGATGCTAATTTACATAGGGTCTCAATTTTGATACCAAAAAAGCGCAAATTTTAGTTGAGTATTAATTTTGACCGAAACTTTTTCTATTTCATTAAAAAGCACAAACTTTGGGTAAGTGTCCACACCTTATCTTTGTCAAGTAGTTGTCCAATGATGCCGTTTGAGAGAAATGTACAAATGAAATGCGTCGGATTGGTAGGAACCTTGGCGGCGCCGGATTTTCGTATTGATTGAGTGCTAATTCTTTTATGAGATAAAAAATTGCGTTATGAGTGCTAATTCTTTTATGAGATAAAAAATTACGTGGGCCACAATCGGGGTCCTAACATAGAATTGGTACTTTTTATGAGACCAAACAAATTTGTGGCGGAATTGAAATCTAATATAAAGTCAGCGGTCATGTATGAAACAAAAGAAATTCCAATCAAAATTGACACTCGATGTGCTTTACTTGCAAAATATAGATCATCAAAGAAATTCTCAAAATGATTTTCAGCTTTCTCTAATTTCACTGGAAAATGGATTTGCTATTACCATTGGGTAATAAAAATCCTAATTTGTACTCAATTTGTTTTGCATATAGAAAATGGAAAATTCCAAATAATGACCCGAAGTGAATTAATTTTCTCAAATAAGGATTCGAAATGAACTTTGTATCAGATAAAAACCTAAAGTAGACTCATTGTCTCAAATAAGGACCCGAAGTGATTGAATCAATTTCAAATAATGACCTAAGCTTGTTGGTCAGCCAAATATTCACCGGCTATCAAGTATGCAACATTTCTGACGACCGGAGTTTGGGCAATTTTGTCCAACAAAAATCTAGAGAAAATTAACAAATCTTAAAATAAAAAAAAAAAGCCCTAGGTTTTCTACGGTCTCCCTATTCCTTGTACTCATCCTCCGCAAAGTTGAAGACCCAAATTCTCTATCGGTTGAGGCACGAATTCAAAAATAAGAAGAAAACCAAATGCTTATTTCTTTGTTTGTGGAGACCCAAATTCTCTGCCAGTTAAGCAAGGCGAGGAGCGACGAGAATCGAGTCACGACGATGACTAGGTAGCGATTTGGTTAAGGAGCATTGGAGGAGAAGAAAGAAGAAAACGCAAACATCTAAATGAATAACCTAAACTTAATTAATTTCAAATTTTCCTCTTTTTTCCAATCACAAATTTTTAACAAAATTGCCCCTATTTTAATCACTAGAAAATGTCTACCGGCGAGCTAAGGTCTTCAATAGAGATTAACTTGATCACTTTAGGTCCTTATTTAATGCAAAATTCACTTTGAATCCTTATTTAAAACAATGGGTCTACTTTGAGTCTTTATTTGACACAAAGTTCACTTTGAATTATTATTTGAGAAAATACATTCACTTCGGTCCTTATTTAGAATTTTTCCAACAAAAAATGGGACATTTTTAAAGATGTTTTCCAAAAAATCATTTTTTTAGAAAAATGACTATATTTTGATGCTTGGCAAAAATCTAAAAATGAACTAAAAATTAATTTTCTTGTTTGGTCATATTTTTCCAAGGAAAACTACTAAAAAAATTGATTTTTTAATTATTTTTTTTCCTTTTTTTTTTCTCTTTTTCCATCTTCCTCGATTGTGACCAACCATGGAAATGGCCAACGATTGACCACAGATAAGGGATGAGCTTGCCCACCTCAAGCAAGGCTCTACCTCACTAGATTTAGCGAGGTTGAGCTTCGAGCTTATTGCCATCTCCTCAAGCTTGCAGCAATTGACCAAGCCTTGAGCTCACCAATTTGGTGAGCACGAGCTTGAGTCTTGCCAATCATTGCATAAGGAAAAAAAGAAATAGAAAATAGAAAATTAATTTTTCAAAAAGATATTTTTATAAGAATAAATGTTTCATTAACTAAGGACCCAAGCCCGAGTCAAGAATTAGTGCACAACCCTTGTGAGCCCGGGCCCAAGTGTTGGGTATCAGAGCTCCATCATTAGAGACCTAAACATGGCATTTATGGACCTAGTCTTGGGTGCTAGGGCATTAGGCATTGGCAACAAGACTTCAAGCCCGACCTTGATGGACCTGCACTAAGGTCCGAGGCTCAACCTCAAGGGACACCAGAAACTTGATTTTGAATGTTGGAGACCCAAGAACTAGCATCAAGTTTTCTATGATTAAGCGTAGAGATTTGGGTTTAACTATATCTAGTAGTATTTGGGAAAATACATTTTGATTTTATAAAGAGAAGATCATTTCTAAGTCAACCAAAGTTACCAAACGCCCCGCAAAACAAACGGGGCTTAAAAAGGAGAAACAAATCAGCGTTGAGAGGAAAAAAACACACCAAAAGCAAAGTAATATATAAATTCACGGAGAAACCGCTCCTTTCTAGCCGCCCGTCTCTTCCCCATCCGACGGCTCAGATCCAAGCTCGTACCTCTATATATATCCACCATAAACCCTTCCCTTTCTCCAGATCCTCCTCAATTTCTAGGGTTTTGCAGAATCACCGCAACCTCCTCCTCCTCCTCCTCCTTTCCTCCTCGAGATCTGCAGGTTCTTGCGCCGCCCTTCTCTTTAGATTCAATCGCCGGTGATCTCATTCGATTCGCGTTGCGATCATCGACGGGGGACTTCTGCGAGGAAGTCCTCGGCTTTCCCACAAACCGGAGCAAACGGATCCCCGTGTTTGCAGATTCCGGAAGCCAACGTCGCAGATCGATACCCGCCTGGGCGTCGACGGTCCTCCCTCCGGGGAGCGCTCCTCCGCCGGGCGGCGCGTCTCATATTCCATTGCCTTCTGTAGCGGCGTCGCCGCCTTTACCTCTGTGGACTGGCCATGAGACGTACATCCATCCATCGATATAGTCAAAAAGTTTCGGTTTTTCATGTCATGATTTCTTCGATTGGTTCCGTGAATTCAGATGCGGTTTGCTAATTTCGAGGGTTCTGAATGCCTGAATGCGTTTTCCATATCAGATTGATGTCAAAAGTTTCGGTTTTTATCTGTCTAGAGTTTCTCTTTTGGTTGAAATTCTGACTGGGTTTGCTAAATTTCGAGCGTGCTGAATGCCCGGATGCGTTTTCCATATCGGATTGATCTTCGAAAGCGTAGTCGAGTATGAAAGTTTGGATTTTTTCTTCGAGGTTGCTAAGAAGTCGATTAGTTTTTGCATTTTTTTTCATTTGGGTTTTGAAGTTTTGTGAATTTACGTGACGGGGGATTCAACTCGAACGTCCCTTGCTGCTGCTTTTGGGGCAAGCTGTTTCTCGTGCTTGCATAGTCCATAAGCGAACGTCACAGACGAAAGCCTGCCGGCGTCGACGGAGCTCCCCCGCCCGTCCTCTCGGCGGGGAGGGGGAGCTTCTCCGCGGGCGGGTGGTCTCATATTCCATCGCCTTGTGGAGCAGCATCGCTGCCTTTACCTCTTGGGACTGGCCATGAGACATACATTCTTTCGCCATCTCGAATGGTGGCTCTCTTTCTTTGAAAAAGATTGTTCTTTTTTCGTTTGAATTGAGGTTTTGGATAGATGGTGGCTGGCCTGTGATGAAATCAGTTGAAAAAATACCATCTTTCGGGACTGAATGGCTTGTCAAAGCCTTGCTGTCATTCCGCAAATTCTGAGGCCTTTCTGATGATTGATATGAGATTGATTCTGAGTTCTTTTGATGACTCTAGCTTTGCCCCCCTTCGAAAGTTTGCTTGCATTGAAGTTTGCTTTTGAAGTCATTTGAGAGTGGAGAGTTTGCTCTATGCCATTTGATTTTATATTTGCATGAGCTTTTGTAATGAATGTTTTTCCTTCCCCACAAGTAACTGAAGGGGCGAGTGGTTTCAAATCTCGATCTGGAATTCTATTAATTCTATTAATTAAGCTATTGGAGTGAATTAGTATCTATTATAAGCTATATTTAGATACATAAAATATATAAAATATTAATAAGATAAAAGATATAAAATATTAATAAGATGAAAGTCTGGTTCATAAAATGAAAGCTCATTTCAGACTATACTGCAGAATCATGTGAATATATAAATCAAGGAGATGACAAGAACTTGTCCCCATAAATTTAAAAAATCACAAAAAATTGTTTTAGGTCTAAGATATGGGTTTCGATTTCTAAGTTACAAGTTTCATCAATCCTAAAATCGGAAACGTACTCATTGACATAAGTTTTTTAACTTTTGGAATCTAGAAGCTTCCGAATTCTCTCAGCTTCTAAATTCTAATTTCGACCGTGGAACGGTATACATCCTTACTAGTCACTGGTTGTCTTGATTTGGTTATAATAATAAGAGCAGACACCTCCAATTTGGCACGGCTGGGCTTTTGTCAAGCTCTGCTGGCCCATTAGGTTCTACGTTCTAATTTCTACCGTTGACCCGTCTTGCTTTGTTTATACTAGAAAAAATGGACACCTCCAACTTGGCACAGTTGGGCTTTTGTCAAGCTCTGCTGGCCCATTGGTGCCTAATCCATTGCTCTGTAAGGACAGGTAGCAACGTGAGAAAATGAATAATTAAAACGTGCCCACAAAGAACTTGGGAAGTAAGAGGAAAGAAGGAAAGTATAAGACAGATATGTAGCTATTTTCAGAGATTCGAACTTCTAGCTTGACCAAAAACACTGAAGACAAGGCGGATAAACAGGGCGAGAGCCGTAAGCTCCCAGTCAAGGTGTTATCTTTGGTGTACCACCACCTCCGAAGCAACTACGGCTTGGTTGCTTGGCTTCATTGAGAAGCATTCCGGGGTCTTGGAAAGACTTTCCGAATTGAGATCGAGTCCGGTGGTGACGATGAGACCGTGCCCAATTCGCAAGTCCACAAGTTGGACGGGCCACTTGAGAAGATGCCAAGCCAAGCATGACACGGAAATGGTCTGGGGAGCTCTTCAAGGAATTGACTCGCATCAGAAACCTGCCCAATTAGGGACGAGTCAAGAAAAGCAGAGCGAACTTACACCTTGTCATCTTGTTGCTAGACGACTCTGGTTTCGTGTAAAATCCCTAGATTGTCTAGTGTCGACGAACATAAGAGACTACAAGTTCGTGTACAAAAGTAACGTCGAGTCTCATTGACATACTTGATAACGGACGACTCAAAATACATAGAAAGAATTAGGGAAGACAACATTGACGCTTTGAAGTAGCGGAAGAATAGCGCTTCGCTCCACCATGGATTTTGGTAGATTGCTAGGTGAATCTTGAGTGCCGAAAAAAAAATCTCGGATGACTATTGCGGTCAAGATTGGATTTCGTGAGGATTGTCTCTAGCCGAACGTGTCCAACATCACGAATTATCCAACGATAGCACTTTACCATCCGAATCATGATGAGGGCGACGGCACCGAAGCCATTGAACTAACGCAATGTGGCTTTGGTACAATTTGTTTATAATTAAATCGGTGTACTCTTTTTTCATTTTAAGTAGCGCGTGAATTTTTATATACACCACATGCGCCTAAAGATGTACTTGTATTCCATTCGTCTTTCACCTAAAGAGATTTGTGTGGTGTATATTCTAAATTAGATTTGCAAAGTTCATTTGAAGATTTCTTCCTCATAAAAAAAGGAACGGACGTTGCATTGCCACCTGGTACAAAGCGGCCAACGCCCACTTTTCATCAAAAACAAAATTGAAAAATTCCACAACCATTTCCTACAAGTAGAGTACCTGAGGGAGACATGATTATCAGCTATCTTCTAAAACAATATTTAACAAGTTTGATTAGTTCTTACACAGCACTCAAACGATAGAACGACATATGCCTCAGTTGGGTAATCAATCGAGAGGAAGAGATGCTAACAAATAGAACTATAAAACTTTTAACCTATGATGTATGATTCAATGAATGGGATGAGATATTTACGGCTGCACAAAAAAGCATCACTGCCATCAAGTGGAGCATATATGATCTCTTCGTTAATTTACATTAAATTATATTAATATCGTTAAAAATCATAAACTACAACAAATGAAGGGTAAAATTTCCAATTGATATACCCATTTGTCATATATCATCCAACTCAATATGTGTATTAAAAATCAGAAACTTGTCATATGTGTATCAATTTATGATTTTTTTTAGTATTAATTATTTCATTTTAAATATTCTTCTCACAGTGAAAACATTCCTAGGCCAGACGTACCCTACTTTGGCCCAGGCACAAACCTTTAACCGCCCTATTTAGAACACTTTTTTTTAAGTCATCTATCAACTCCAAACCTAATCACAAAAAAAAAAAAAAAAAGTAGGTGATCCTATTGACTTTTTACATCCGTGAATGTGCCAGCTTGTGAAAAAAATTTCCGCCAAAAGGATAAAAAGTAGCTAGACTTGTTGGGAGAAGAATTTCCACAAGATCACTTTGTTTGATGCCTAATCAAAGGCAACCCCAATAGATTCCTCTCCTCTATAGAATCAAAAGGTACTAAGTCATGACCATGTCCAGCCCCTAACGTCGTGCATGTGGCTTGTGTCTCAGATCATGTAATCTTTGATGGGCATGGCACAAGCAATCCCCTCTGTCTTTCACACATCTCCCACTTTATTCTCCTATTTTTATATTCCAAAATTCACATGGAAGGAAAAAGAAAAATTAAAATAAAGAAGCCAAAGGGATTAAGGAGATGATTAGATTAATTTTTGATATTTTTCCATCTAATCGTGCTAATTCTAGACCTTGCAATCAAACTGCAAACATTCTGGATTACACCACTAATTCTGGATTGACTTGCTAATAAAGCAAGTCATAATGCAAACAAATGTTACGTCCTTTGCCTCTGAAGGAAGTAATCACCCATGATGCATTGTCAAACGCACTAGGAAGTTGCGGTACCATTCAACATTTATATATTTATGTATTTATAATTTATTTGAGAAATTAGATCACTTTAGTCTACTCGAAAATAAATAATTATGCTGAAATTTCCTGTTAAGTGGATCTCAAGGGAGGGAGGGGGAGAAGGAGCAAGGAGTGGAAGATGGGGGTGCATTATTTGTTTGGATGGTGCATTATTTGTTTGGATAATCATCCAATTTTTCTTTTAATTGGACATGACCTTGTGACTGTTGATATATTATATTAGATATAGGAGAAATAATTGCAAAGGAATCCCTTTTAGGTGGTGGCAAGCCGCATTTAAAATTAGTTTAACCTTTGAAGAATAATGAGTTGGCAACCACCTTTTCTTGTAGAGAAGTCAATTTTAACCAAGAATGGTTCTTTGGTGGGAATAAGTGTACATGATTTTGATTCCTCGAATTCACTTTGCATTTTGTTTCACCAACTTGTAATTACCTATTAATTATATTTCACCTTTCTCTCCCTAGTAACAAATTAATCATAAAACAACCAGTAATCTAAATGCCAAGATGGAAGAAAAAGAGTCGTGTCCAAACTTGTAAACAAAAAAAAGAAGAAAAAGAAGAAGATGAAAACCCATTAGAGATAATTGAAATAAATAACATTTGACCGAGCCGATTGTTTAACAACATTCTCCAAGTATATATTCATAATTCACGGCTCAAAAAAGATAAATACATTTCAACCCGATCATTACGGTGTAATGTTCGCGCATCAATTGATTTAATCCATTTATTCTTTTCATCTCTAAGAAAAATGTCCCATTTGGTCCGTCGTCAACTCACGGCACCACTCCAAGTTGATTGAAATTGCCCTGGCATAACCGAGGTGACTTTTATATTAATTTTGTACTCATCACAAAAGCGGCATCATTATTCCTTTTCCCCACTATATAAAAAAAAGATTCTAAAAAATTATGACGTCAGCGTCTCCCTCATTCTCACTTCTTGTAACTTTCTCACACAACACGACGGCAATGGCAACTCTACCCCTCTGCCTACCCCTCCCGGTCCCTTTCAACATTATATTTTTGGTATTATAATTAGATATTATTTTCCCCAAAAATTGGCAAAATCCATTGCTCTCTTATTTTCCCAAAAATTGACCCCCTTCTCTCTCTCTCTCTCTCTCTCCATTTGGATTCAAGAAGAGAAAAAGAATTAAACGACTCAAACATTATAGAGAAGAAAACATAATTTAATTAAAATAAATTTATTTCATTAATCTTGGGTTTATATAAATTGAATCCAAAAAGCCCCTGCTCCCCCAAACACAAAAAGAAGGAGAGTAAAAAAAAAAAAGAGGAAAAAAGAGAGAAAAAGAGGGCCTCTCGCCCTCTCTTTTCTTTATCATTCCTCCTCTTCTCAGATCTTCCCATTTCTCGTGATCCCTCCTCCGATTCAATTCGATCTCGATTCCATCTCGCGGAGGAGAGAAAACCCATCTCGCCCGTATCCGTTTTCGCCCCAACTTTAGCCGTTGATTAGCTGGGCGAGGACTGAGATTTTCTTGGTTTTTTTTTCTTCTTTTTTGCCGTTTCTTGAATGTTTGAGCTGATTCTGTGCTGAATTCCGATTCTTTCCGACGTGGGGATTCGAGAATTTCGGGTTGTTCCAGATCGGCAATCGATCGGCGAACGATCCGATGATCCGGGATTGAAAATTTTTCCATAGGACGTGAGGCCGTGTTCATCATCTGAAACCAGAAGCATTTCCGGGTCCTGTTGGTAGAAGCTCTGAGGGAAGGTGAGCCCTGTCCCTGTGTAGTCCGCATTACGATTTGTCGGGCCCGATTTGAATTGTCTGTTCGGGGTCGAATTCGGGGACTTGGGTCGGTCGGGAATCCGGGAAATTGGAGTCTTTTATTGATGCTCTGCCTTACTGTTTTATCGAGGGAAGGAATGGAGATTGCCTCGAGTGTTGTTCTCGCTTTCGATCGGTTAGATGGTTGAGATTAGTAAGTGGGTGGGTAGGTTTTAGATTGGATAGCGGATTGATCGATGCGGTTTGTGGTGAAATGGGATTTTTTGCAGGATGGAAATGGATCACGGGAAGCTGTTCGTCGGTGGGATTTCGTGGGACACGAATGAGGACCGCCTGAGGGATTATTTCCAGAACTTCGGTGAAGTAGTAGAAGCTGTGATTATGAGAGACCGAGCTACTGGGCGGGCCCGCGGTTTCGGTTTCGTCGTCTTTGCCGATCCTGCTGTGGCGGAAAGAGTTGTCATGGAAAAGCATGTGATTGACGGTAGAACTGTAAGTTTCGTTCTTTCTAACACACTTGGTTTTTTTTTTCTCTCCTTGCTGAAAATTGCATTTTCAGCAGAAGTGCATTTAGTTTATCCATACTATACCTGTGAACACTGAACAGGTGAAATGTATGAGATGTTTATCTTTTCACAAATGCAACGCTGCTTATGTCAGATGCATTATAATATGATATTTGCTAAAAGGGTTTCATATATGCATCTATGTGCCCACTGCCCAGTATAAATCTTTTTAAGATAACAGCACCAAAATTCTATTCCATCAGTGGGTGAGTTCTCATTGCTATATGTCGGATTTCAGCTAATTTCCATGTTCAGCGTGAACATTCCAAAGGGATGCACCTGAGATTGGTGTTAGCAAATAAAGAACTTACTAAAGCAGATTGTATTTTTAGCCATTTTCTACTAAGCACGCATCTTTTGTGGATTGGTGAAAATAAACAAGAGTGCAAATGTGATAGCAACTAGTGTGCATGTGCAGAGGAGAATGTATGGCAATTTGTTATGCATTAGAAGGATCTCCATTATTTCTGCATTGTGATCCGCAGCTGTTTCATGATTATTGCCTTTACATTGGTCCAGTCCTTTTTAAATTCATTTAACTTTATTGCTACAAACAAGTGAAAAGATATAGATGAGACAAATAGTTGACTATTTTTTCTTTTGATTCAGTGTGAGCAATCTAAATCTTAGTATAGCTCAAATATCTAGGGGCTCAAATGCCATTAACCATTGATGAATGGTGAAGGTGTATGACTAATATATTGTTGAAGATACTCAATTTAGAGTTTGGAGGTCATAATTTTATTTCAGAGGACAATTTAATAGTTGAGTGTTGAATCATATGAAAAGCATTGAATTCTTGTTGATTAGGTGCTTTAATGTGATCAGGTTGAGGCAAAAAAGGCTGTCCCAAGGGATGATCACAACATTCTCATCAGAAACAATAGAAGCATCAGCTCACCTGGTCCTACCCGGACAAAGAAAATTTTCGTTGGAGGTTTGCCGTCAACAATCACAGAGAGTGACTTTAAGAAATACTTTGATCAGTTCGGGATAATAACTGATGTTGTGGTGATGTATGACCACAACACCCAGAGGCCCAGAGGATTTGGATTTATTACTTATGATTCAGAAGATGCTGTGGATAGAGTCCTGTACAAGACATTCCATGAACTGAAAGGTAAAATGGTGGAGGTAAAGCGAGCAGTCCCGAAAGAATTATCTCCTGGGCCAAGTCGAAGTCCAATAGGGAACTATAACCATAGTATGAGTAGGGTCAGTGGCTTCAATGGTTATGCTCAGGGATACGGTCCAAACTCTATTGGAGATTTTGGAGCCAGAATGGATGGGAGACTTAGTCCAGTGACAACTGGTCTGGGTGGAGTTCCTCCTTTCACTCCTCCTTATCCAAAGGGATTGAATAATGAGCCAGGTTTTAACCCAAGCTTTGGGGCAAATGCAAACATACTTTCAAACCTCGGTTATGGGAAGATGTATAATTCTTTCTACAATGGGACAAGCAGGTACAACTCTGGGAACCATGGAGCAAGTGGTTCCATCTTGAGCCCTGCAGGGGGGAGTTTATGGGGCAACAGCAGTCTCAGTTATTCTTCAAGCAATGCAACTACTAACAATCTTATGGGATCTGGAAGTGAAAATGCAGGATTGGGCTCTTATAATAATGCAGGAGCAATTTGGAGTTCCAATTCCGCACAAGTTAGAAGAAATGGTTCTACCTTAAGTGGAGAAAACTATAGCCTTGGCAGTATGGATGGTAGTTATATTTCAGGAGCTGGAGGATATGGAAGAAACAGCGGAGTGGTTGGAGCTGGACAAGCCTTGTCATATCCTGCAACAAGTGTTGGCCGCACTGGCACTCCAGATCTTTATGGAAGTAGTTCACTTTATGGAGACCTCACTTGGCAATCACCACCTCCAGAACCAGAAACATCTGGACCATTTAGCTATGGACTTGGAAATGCAACATCAGATGTTATGACCAAAAGCTCTGCTGGTTATGTTGGTTATGGGGTTGCTAATAGACAATCGACTAGAGGTGCGATTTTCGACGATACATACTCTTAATTGTTGACAATTGCATAAGCTAGTTATACTTCTTCCCTTCTTCCTCAATTGTATCCTTTGTCAGGATCATTGGTAGTATAAGCAATGATATAGCGAGAACAAGGTTGATATAAGGAATATGTTGCAGCTTTTAGAAGACTGTAGGTTCTCTACTTTCGCTTTTTTTTTACCTGGGATAGGAAAAGTTGCCCCATAGCCAGTAAACTGGCATTCTGCATCGTGTCTGCAAAATAAATCCAAGTTGATGGATTCATTTCTAGCCATCGATATGTCTTGCATGAGAAAGGCCATCATAGCAGTCAAAGATTCGATGGCCATCATTCATGTTGTGAGTGTTTGATCTGGGATAGTCATCTTTGATTATGTTTCACAGATTAGCATTTCTGTTCAGAAATTGGTAAGCATTGATCTATTTGAGTACATTGATCATATATTGAGAAGCATATTCTTCCCATGACAAAATAACAGTCATTCCACTACCTCAAATAGAAAAGAAGAATAATTTCTCATGCCTAATACAGATTGTCGCAGAACATTGGCAGAAGGTTTCTTGTGGTTTTTAAGCCTTTGGTAAAACAAAATTTTCCGTTCAATACGTTGTTAGCATGTCTGGTGGTACAATGAATTGATCCTTATCTCCCCATTCCGTGCCTCGAAGAACATTGGCATTCCTGCTCATATTTTGGTGGCAGCTCAAGGATTGAAAGAATGGGATCACTGACTTCTTCCTCTTAAATTTGGCTCATCTGTATTCTCTTTGCAAAGTCAAAATTAGACTCACTGCAACAAGCGAGAGGATTTGATTTATCATCTAAAGCTTTTGTGCCCTTGAAATGTTCACAAAAAAACTAAGAGGTCTCCTTTTCTGATGTTTTACTGTCAGCTGCATTCATATTTAAGAGAAAAGTTGATATCAAAATATTTAAATATTGTTATTGACACTTCTTTCTTTGTTTTTACAGGAATTGCTACCTAGTACATTATATAGATGTCAGAAAGTTACGGTAGGCAAATTGTATCTTTCGAAGCACTTGGAGTATTTCGTGTTTGTGTAATTTCCACATCAAGTTGTTTCTGTGAGTTCAAAGTACGTCTACAGATGATTGGTTTGCCCATCTACGAAAGCCCGTAAATCGACCAGATACAGGGGGAATCTTGTGCAAGGTTCAGGCTTTCAAATTTTTCACATAGGTTTTGCTTCGTGGAGTTTGATTGCAGTGAAAAACCATTGGTAGGGTGTTTCCAGAAATTTGTATCATGCTTCTCTGGTGATCCGGCAATACATAAGAAGGCTGACACTTTTTCTGTTCACATTTTTTCCTCTTTTCTTCCAAGTGTTCTTTACATTTTTTCTTTCTTCACTGTATTATTCAGCAACCATACTGCTTCTTGTGGGTAATACCCTCCCTGAGGCTTTTGTTTCAGAAAAATGTACACTGAGAGTTATGCTCGAGTTATTAGTTTGATATGGAATACTCTTGTGAAATCCCAAGAGATGATTACTGAATTCTGATCACATTCTGCCATAAGACAACTAATATAAATAAATTTTTCTGATAGGCCCAGGTTGTCATCTCTTGTCATGGCATGTGACTCTTGAATACTCTGTTTTTAAGTCATGCTGCTACTTCGCTTGCATGACTGCTGAGCAGATTTGTTGGTTGATCTTATTGTTGGAGGGATCTTACTGGGGTAGGAACTGATTGATGAAACCTGATCCTACCTGTTGACTTTGTGCCTTGTTTTCTTCTTATTTACAGCTGGTTGGGCTACAAGACATTTGGTCGTTTCCTGCTCTTCTAGATTTCCCACTTATTCTAATAAAGAAAAAGTTCTTGAATTGGTTCTTTATAGGGTGGGTAATCGGGAACCGGACCGAACTAGCCAATTCTAAGTTGGTTCACATAGGGATCGACTTGCTTCCTGGATAAAAAAAAATTGGGACTGGTCCGACTCTTGTTTGTTAGCCTCGAACCAATCTACGCTGCCTGGAAATCGAATGATAACATGTGCACATTTATAAGAATTATTAGTTTTCATCTAAGGTTACTTCGTACTCAGTAGCATTGCTTAACTAAAGGTTTTTGGGAGTGTTAGGAGTGCGCAATAGAGCCCGATATCTTTGCATGGGAAGATCACTCTCAAAATTGATTTATTTTCACTCAAAAGTTTAAGTTAATAAATTATGGATAGATTATGATATATTAATTGCTCCACACGATATCGGTTCTTCGATATGGAATTTCTCTAAGCATATTTCAACACTCTCCATGTTTTCTTTCAATTAAAGTATCCTTCTACATTGATTTATTTCAATTTGAATCTCCAACGTCTATCTTCATCCCTGATCTTTTAAGGACTAAACCACAAAGACTACCATTGAGATCACGTTATTATGCCACAATGCTCACCTACCTAAAAACCAAGCTGGTCACTAGAATTTTTCTTTGAGAGTCCATTTATTTCGCAAAAAATGAATAGTTTAAAAAATATTTTCTTTGAACGAAAAATGTTTTTGTTATCCATAAAAATATCTAGACATAAATGGTTGTCGATTATGAAAATATTTCCTATTGACTTATTATACAAATAATATAAATGATTATTTTTATGAAAACATTTTCCAAGCCATTTATTTTTCGTGAAACCACTTAAAGTTGAGATATTCACCAAATATCGGAACAAATCGAGGGCCTATCATTGGGGGAAAAATAGAAGGTCGATTGGGAAAATTGCATTGGGAGTCAAAGTCCAAACTGTTAACTCAACTCTACTCAAAAGTTTATGCTATAAATTATGAGCAAATTAAAATATTTTAACTGCTTAATACTATACCAATTTCCAAATACAAGACTTCTCTCAACGGGGAAAATAATACAATCATAAACATTGTAAATAACTAATGCAAGGATGGTATATTAATAAATGACTTTACTTTTCTTTTCGACTGTTCAAAGATGTGATGGTAAAACTAAAAATTAGGCATTAAAGTTTACTTTCAAAATTATTTATCATTTGCCAAACCTCAAGTACTCAATCAACGTTGAAATCGAATACATTGATATGCTGTCGATTATGTGGAACCCACACAATTAGCTATCTCGATGGATGAGTCGGTTCATATAGAGCTCGAGTCCAAATACAAATTTGCTTTAGGTAGTCGAGTCTCCACGACGACGCTAGGTGACACGTTTTTCAGGGGATGTACCTGGAAAAATTTGCACGTGAAACATATACGGCTTTCCGCCATCAGACGTGGCGTACGCGGATCGGCTAGGATTTGACTCTTATCCATAGAATCACCTCCGGAAAAAGAGATATAGTTTCCTAAAATTACACGCGGGCGCACACGTGGGTGGGGGCCACGTGTCATTCCCGCTTGCCATTTATGGAAAACAATTGTCGTTGAGGTCGGGAGTTTGTCTGTCGCGCGTGTGGTCCCCACTCCGACAGAAGACAGGGCCACGGAAGCTCCACGTGGGACGGCGCCGTCCACCGATTTCCTTTTCCCACCACGCTTTCCAGGATTGTCGTGCTCGGATCATCCGGGCCGTTGGTTTAGATACAAGGGAAAGGGAGGAGAATCGTACGATTGGGCAAATTACGAATTTAACTGGAAATTCTATTATCCCGATTTCAAGGGAAGTTTCGATAAAAATAAAAAATGGGCAACGTTTGCTGAAAGATATACTAGTAACCGATTTATCTAAGAAAACGCTAAGCGATTTACAACATTTGCTGATGCTAAACATCAAAGGAATTATTGAAAATTAATATCTACATTCAAAAAGTTACCGATCTTGCTATAAATGTACTCATTATTATTGCTACGAATAGGGAAAGATAAGTATAAAGTTATTCTAGTATATTGCAATTTACCCTTTAAGTTGAAAAGTTATTAAGAACGTGGGAATCTTAAGTACTAATTGATGAACTTTTAAATTTACTTTCAGTTTCGAAAGTTGCCAAAAAAGAAGAAAATCTGTTAAATTTACTTATTACGATCCTTTGAAAAGATATTGACTAGTATACGATTGTGAGTTATTTTGTAGATTGGGGAAATTAAAAAAAAAATGTGGAAGATTCACTCATGACTTATAGAGAAGAATTTAAATTCATGATATGGACTTACTGATAGTGTGAAAACTTAGCTTCAAACTCCCTTTTGTTTACGGGGTTTGGGAATGAGTGTTTTCGAGGAACTTATTAGACATGGCTAATGAAGAAATACTCAATTTTTAAAGTATCGATTTTGCATATCATCATGCATTTGGTGTGTAAAAAAAATTTAATATGTTTTTGTTTAATTACTAAACAAGTTGATAAAATCATTCATTTACAAGCCTACAAACAGTCTTTTGAAGCTTCTAACTAAGCTTTATGGTAAATTACCGTAGATCTAGAAAAGTTACTAAGAGTTGATTAGAGAGGTCACTTCCGCAATACAGTAAATAAACCATGTAAAAAGATTTCTTCTTGTATCCTATTGAGATTTGCTTTGATCAATGAAAAATTACCACGTGGTCAGTACTTTTTCCAATTAAAAAAATTACAATATAATAAAGGAAGTGATTCCCCTCTAGGAATCTTTCATTTTGAATATGGTAAAATATGCAATCAAATCACATCAGCTTTTACTTAAAGTAATCTTAAAGGCTACATCAATCACTATCGCGTGTCTTTTTTTGATAAACACGAAATAAGTCATTACATGTATTATTTTAACTGTTAGTAGAGCAAAAAAAAAAAGTCCAATATCAATGGCATCGGAAAAAGAAACATAAGTAACTTTTCCCCATATGATAAGGCAGCTTGAAATCAGAAAAAAAATCAATTTCCAAAGATGGAAGTAACTTTTTTCAAATAGCAAAAACAAAAGTTTGACCCCATATTTGTTGCATTAAAAAAAGAAAGCTTTACCATTTTAGCAAATACTAAATTCTCCACATGACTTTTCATTTGTTGCCCAATCTAATAAAACAAATAGAAAAGAAAAAAAAGATTGGCCAGTCCAATCCATCAATGTAAAGAAAAAGAAAAAGGTATGGGCAACATGGGGCAAGCAAGTACAAAAGCTTTTTCTGATTGGGGCCCCATAAGGGACCACGTTGTCACTAATCGAATAGAAAAAGAAGAAAGGAAGGAAGGGGAAGTGCCAATTCCATGTAGCTTTCGGCCAGTCCCCATCCACAATGTCCTCCACATTCAGTCCCCATCAGAAAAGACATAATTGACAGCCGCTTTGGACCACAAGAACCCCAAAAATCAAATAAATAAATAATAATGATAATAATAGTATAATAATAATTATAAAAATAGTCTCTTTCTTTGGCTTCTGTCAGGGTGCTTCATCGGGAAGCAATCTATGCAACAGCATAGGCGTATTTAAAATTAGACTAATTTCTTTAAACTTAAATGATAGAATAGATCGGGAAAGGAAAAAAAAAGTGTAAAATTAGATACATGCTGCACCTGAAGGGGAAGAAACAAGGTGGAGAGGGAGTTTACATACATTAGTTTCTCCATCAAATTTGATAGATTCTTGGAAAGGATTCATGCCCTATACATTCTCCATTCCAGAGGCAATTTTCGAAAAAAAATGCAGAAGAAGAGGTCAGTAATTTAATGAACGTGTTTCTTTCAAGAATTTGATACCTGGAGGAGAAGGAAATACCAGGAGCTCGACTCGCAAATAAATCCCTGAGAACAGGCACCGCAAAGATAGGAACAACTGTTTCCGAACCTCCTATGTTAATTGTTATGGTTCATTCATGTCCTGCAACACCAAGTTTTCTGAGGGGCCGTGGCTTCTGTGCTCTTGCCCTTTCCTTCTAGGACGACGGTCTTCCCGTTCCCTAACCATGCCAGGTCTTGCTTATTGAGTTCTTGGGACTGCACCACTTTCCGTTTCAGTACCCCGTATATTTCTTTAACCACAGTTTGGAATGCAGCAGCCACGTTTGAGGAATCGAGGGCCGATGTCTCCATGAAAAACAAGCCCTGTGCCTCCGCCAATGTCTTGCCTTCGGCAGCGCTCACCTCCCTCGCATCCTTTAGATCCGACTTGTTGCCAACCAGAACTGTTATCACGTTCATATCGGAATAAGCTGTTCATAGAAATGCTAGACGTCAATGCTTAGCTCATTGTTTTGCTTAAAGATCCAGGAAAAATCGTTTTCATCTGCCTAAACATAAGATAACTTCAAAACCAGGCAAAGGTAGGAACTGCCGTCATTTATTAACGTCCATCAACTTGTTGTAGTTTATGTTCATTGTCACTAAATCGGTTCCATGCCTCCAAATTTAAAAAAAATGATTTGAAGGTAGTGAATGGTGACTAAAAGATCTGTTTGCCGACACCTTGGGGACAGGGTGATGCAGGAAACTTTCAGCAAGGACTAAAGACTATTACGTTCTTAAATCCAATGGTTTTGTGAGGATACAAGTAATTACTTCAAAATCAAGTCAGCACGCCAATGGGCAAGGAAGAGAAGCAAGAAGAGCAAGATGCCAAGGTAAAGGGAGAAAAAAGGAACTTACTGTGAAGTTCATTAAGCCATCTACCGACACTATCAAATGTCTGGCGCCTACTAATATCGTAGACAAGCAGCGCTCCAACTGCACCTCTGTAGTATGCAGAGGTGACAGCCCTGAACCGCTCCTGACCTGCTGTATCCCAGATTTGTGCCTTAATCTCCTTGCCATCGATATTTAATTTTTGTGTTTGGAATTCCACTCCGATTGTGGACTTGGAATTAGGGTAAAACTCATCTCTGGCAAATCTTGCAAGCAAATTTGACTTCCCAACTGCTGAATCGCCAATTAAAACTATCTTGAATAAATAATCTTCAGCTTGTCCGTCCTCAGAATTCAAAGCCATCTTCCGACTGCCACGGTCTTAGGTTCTAGAGTGCCATATTGATGGAGTATACACTTCCAAGGCTGCAAATCTCACTTGATACTAATGTCACCAGATAAAACACAATATTATCAGTCACAAGGTGAGTCGATAAAAGAGTCAGAGCCCAACTGATTAAAGGCAAGTGTAAAGTAAACTTAGTAGGCAGGGCAGGAACATAGAAGGACAAGATATGAAGCAAAGAATCTTTAATTACTTCATGCAGTGAAGAAGAACTTTGAAAAAATTCAAATATTTCCTTTCTCTGGCAAGTTCTTCTCCACCGTCAGCTTCCAAAGGGAAGGTCGGTAGAAGCAAGCATAAAGCTGTAAAGCTGCATCCTTTAATTAGAACCCTTTTGTTTGTTGTGCAAAAAAATAAAAAAAACAATAAGATAACTGCCCAGGATACACTACACCCACTTCGAACCATCAACAGTACAGAGAATGGCAGAAAGATGTTACCAGAGAACATCTGATCAGTAAACCGAGTTACGGTTCCACATTTTACCAGGCATGCTTTCATGCCAAGATGATGTTCCTTGTAGAACTACAAGTTGTATTTTGCCAAACCAGTTTCTTTGATAATCTGAATGCAACGAGAGTTATACTGGTCACTAGCCCTACCATGTGTTCTCCATGAAAGCAATTCATTTACCAGGTTCTGTCTTCATTTTTCCAAGTTTAAGCAGCAAGATGAATGATATAGCATAAAAAATGACTGGCAAGCTCACTTTACTACTGTATTGGTAAGTCACTGAATTGAAGCAAGGAAGTATTACATAAACTACAACAAAAATGGTCGAACCCTCTTCGCTCTTTCAAAGTGAGGCACCCCAATATTGTGACCACCATCCTCTATGTATCCGCAACCAACAGATAGCTAACTCTAGCCCTAACTGCCTTACCCTTATCCCGACTCAACAAGTTGAAAATTGTCGTTAATGCGAAATGGGTCCTCATCCGATGGTTTTGTTTCCTTCCAGACCTTTTCAACACGCACGTCAAAGGCCATAATCTATTCTATATACAATTCAATGCAATGCCATCATTGTCTATCAACCCTCCATTCCACCCTATCCCTTAGCTATTGATACCGCATTGCTATTGGCGCCTTCTTGCGGATGATCTCGGCATTAAAGAGCCTTTATTCTAACATCATACCCAACTCAAACCAACCTTGCGGAAAACCAAGGATGGGGAAGGTCAACTCTAACCCACAGTAACATTGACTTACAAACAGAAGCGAAATTCATCCTTTCTCCGTACCTCTTACCGACCCGAAATCGACACGCGGTTCGGAAACGCCAAAGGCTCGAACTCTCATCAAAGAAAATCCACGATTCGCGAGCTGAATACGCAACGATCCATCCGAAGAACCAAAACTAAGCGCCGACCCCGATGGATAAACTCTCACCATCGAAATAACGACGCAAAAATCACACATTGAAGCGCAAAACTCACGGATTTCAGCTTCCGGCACCCGACATTGCGTTCTGCCCAAGCATTTCATCAAATCGCCGGCGGAAATTGGATTCTTCCCGAAGATCGACGACGACCCGAATCGTAAATGCAGCAGGGGAATCTGCCGCAATCGAAAAGCCGGTCACTTGCAGAGAAATTTCGATGAATTTCTCTGCAATGTCACGGGTAGGACTCGGATTCGCGCAAGAGAGAGAGAGAGAGAGAGAGAGAGGAAGACGAAGAAGAAGCGGGAGACGACGGGAGGAAGAGAGAGAATGGGCTTGAAATGGGCTCTGGCCCATGGTGTGATTTAATGGGCCTTGTGGGGCCCAACCTTTAATGGGCTTTTTTCCGGTTTCTCTTTTTAAAGAGTGAAATCCTTTAACTCTCAAAGGTGTCTCCTACTCGGCAAGTCATCTAAATGTGTATCGATCCATTCAAATAAGAATAGCTATGGAAGATTGATTTACCAATGATATATCGAGAGACTGACGAAGGTACTAAATGGTGTGGAGAATTTCCATTGGCTACGTTTGATCGTCCGGATTTCTAATCGGGATATGATTGGATATGATAGGATATAAAATCTTAAGATTTTTTTTTTTTATATCATATCAATTATTTGGTGAATCATAATATTAAAGTTGGATATATTCACATCATATCATGTATATTTTTTTGATATAAATGGCATATCATTATAAATGAACTTAAATGTTCATAAACGAAAATGGTTAAAATCTCTCGTAACACAATTTCTTATTTTACTTTAATTTTAATTTTATTTTATTTTCTCTCTTTTTCATATTATTTTCTTTATTATTTCTTTTTTCCCCTTTCATCATTCTTTAATAAAATTCTATCAAATAGTAAACTGTACCAACATACCTAAATATATAATAAACATAAATATTTAATTTATAGATTGAATGTTTATTATAAGATAGAATTAAAATTGAATATATAAATTAAAATAAGATTAATAAAAATATATATTTTCTAAAATTTTAATTTCTTAAACTAGAATTCAAATATTATTTATACTGAAATATAATTTCAATTTTGTTAATTTAATAAGTTTTTTTATTCAAGAAAAATAACTTTCCTATTATTGATGTTAGAAATCATATCAACATTTATCCACCTTCCCCATGGCATAACTTTATCCTACTTATATCTCCTTATATATGATTTTATCCCATCTTAAGTGAGCACCAAACATAGGATATGATAATTATATCATATCCCGAATTTTATCTTGACTACCAAACGCAATCATTGTGCTTTTTAAGTAATGAGAAGCATACTACTATTCTACATTGAACGTGTTAGTACTCCAATCCTACAGGCACGATGTCATTGTCAATGGTTTGTAAAGTCTATGCTCCTTGAGGTGGTCTTTTTCGAGAGAATGTGCAAATGTAGGCATTCGAAATGAGATCTCGAGTTAGAAAGACACAAGCTTACCATATGAGCAAATTTTGAAAATATTTCTTTTTACCACTCGTGTTCGGTAATTCCAATCAAGGGAGTTTGTTTGGGGAAGGTCTTAAAAGACGTTTTCGAGTGCTTGGACAAGAAACGGCACTAATTTCTCATGTCAAGGCTTGGCGCTTTGCAGGTCTAACAAGCAAAACAAGCTCTTGATGATGACTTGTGAGTTTCTTCTCCCCCATGAATGAATGACTTAACAAATAAACGATGGCAAAAATAGGGTTTGCCCTTGATTTAAGTGTTTTATCGATCGGAATGCAGGCCAAACTCAAGCTTCTTTCGGCAGCTTTACTTGCCCGAAGTAATCAGGGGGAGAGGACAACTCATGATGTCCTAGTACTATAGATAAAATTAGTAAACAGCACTCACCAACGTTGTCAAGATGGCCGAGTTGGTCTAAGGCGCCAGTTTCAGGTACTGGTCCGAAAGGGCATGGGTTCGAATCCCATTCTTGACAAAACCATAGTTTCATATATGTATATTTTTTTTGGTTTTTTAATGAATTAATCACATTGATTCTTTCCATCCAATTGACGACAGAGCACGAGGGGTTTTTCTTTTTCTATTTTGAATTATTTGTGGAGTTCTGGCGGAGTCAAAATTGGTCGAGTCGGGCTTTGTCTAGAAGTTAATGATGACCTCTCTTATGATAATTACAGCTCCAGCAGCCTACCAGTCATCATCTGATGGCTTCTCAATCAAGTACTCATATCGATTCTTTCTATTAAATTGATGACAAAGCATGTGTTTTTTTTTTTTCTCTCTCTCTCTCTTTTGAATTATTTATGGACTTCTTGCGGATTCAAAATAAGTTGAGTCGATCTAATCTATAAGTCGATGATGACTTCTTTTTATAATAATGATAGCTCCAAAAGCCTACCATATACTTGATTTGATGCACCAATTCCAAACGAGTAGCTGATCAATTGAAGGGATACTACTCAAAGTGAAGGTATATTTGTGCGTAAAGATAAGTATAGTCTGGATGGGCACTTCCTACTTTAAAATCAAGAGTCGCCCATTAAGAATTGATTTCGAAAAATTAGAATTAGGAATCACCTAAAAATCGGACCATCAGTCTAGTTTAATTATTGGATGGGTTCATGGAGCCGTTCCCATCGAGTTTCACACACTCAATGCAACAATTTCCAACAAGCCAAAGTCGAGCAAAAAAATAAAGAACTTTCATATTCTTAAGTTTAAAATCAGTAACAAGATTAGATTCATTTTAAAAGTTAAGAGTCGAGATTGTGAATCGATGGATGTTGAGCTTGAGAGTGGAGGCCATGACTAGGAGATATAGAGATGGACTCAAATGAGATGAGAGTGAGACGAAACAAGTACTCGATTAATGGATATTGAGCTTCAAATTAGAGATTTTAGAGTTTTTATTTTTCTTAATTTTTTTGGTGGAAAATTGTTCTTAAAAGTTAAATATATATTTATATATTACCATCTTAAAAGTTAAAATAAGTTGAGTCGATCTAATCTATAAGTCGATGATGACTTCTTTTTATAATAATGATAGCTCCAAAAGCCTACCATATACTTGATTTGATGCACCAATTCCAAACGAGTAGCTGATCAATTGAAGGGATACTACTCAAAGTGAAGGTATATTTGTGCGTAAAGATAAGTATAGTCTAGATGGGCACTTTCTACTTTAAAATCAAGAGTCGCCCATTAAGAATTGATTCTGAAAAATTAGAATTAGGAACCACCTAAAAATCGGACCGTCAGTCTAGTTTAATTATTGGATGGGTTCATGGAGCCGTTCCCATCGAGTTTCACACACTCAATGCAACAATTTCCAACAAGCCAAAGTCGAGCAAAAAAATAAAGAACTTTCATATTCTTAAGTTTAAAATCAGTAACGAGATTAGATTCATTTTAAAAGTTAAGAGTCGAGATTGTGAATCGATGAACGTTGAGCTTGAGAGTGGAGACCATGACTATATCGACAAGGCTTAACTTTTCGAGGTAGATGCTTCCAAAATAAGTCAATTAACTGGGCTAAATCTAATCTTATCCTTTGAAGAAATCCTTAATCTTCGAATTAGACAGAGCATCTCAAGCATAACCGTCTCACAGTATCACGGTTGAATACTGACCACAAAATCAGAAATAGGTCAAACAGTTATTTCTGTATTTATTTTGCCATTCATAACACTCGTGGCCAACTTTTTTTTTTTTTTTTTTTTTTTTTGTCGGTTGTGGCCATCTTTTAAACGTGATATAATTAAGACAGTTGTATGACGGGCTAAAATGAAGGGGAAGAGTAGGATAAAAAGGGGAAGGGAGGGAAGATAGGCGAGTGAACAGGGTTGGAATTCATCTGCTCACAACACTATCTCTCCCACCTTGACGATCCGACGGGGTTTTAGTTGCTTCCCTCAGTTGTCTGCAACTGACGGAAGTTCTTGGAATCTGTCGAAGACGAAAACCCTTCATTTTGGTAAGCAAAGCTTGTCCCCTCATCTTCAATTTGGTTTGATTCTGATTAGCCCGCTACATTTTCTTTTTCTGCTAATCTTACTTTGTTTTCAACGTTTCTTGCTTAAAATGGGAAAGAAGGGATGAAGCTAATCTGATGAATAATTTCTCCTATCTGATCAAAAAGTAGTAGAATATCGAAGTCGAGGTTAGTGTGCATTCTAGGACTACAATGGTGATCGCCTCGAGATGGTTGTCTTCCTCGGGCGGCCATTGTAGGGTGGCCAAATATTTTTAGTAAAGCGCAAAAGATTTCATGGTATTTCTCAATATGATGTTAACCAATAAGGACGCTTTAACACGAAAGACTTAAAATGAAAAATCATAAGGGATAACTTGACAGCTCTATTCTTTAGATATTCCTTCTATTTTCCATAGCTTAATAGGGGAAATAATTTGGAGAAAAAAGGGAGGATACTACCATAATTGTCAAATTGCTACTCATATCGTTCGAATAAGAGTAAATCTAATCCGGTCCAGTACAAAATTAATCTTGTGGATATTGGATTTACTTATGACACAATAAGAAAGAATTCAAATTGGAGGTTCTTTTTTTTTTTATTTGGGTTCATAATTTAAATTCGAGATGAGAAGGAAGTTGGGGGCGGTTGCGCGGGTGTCCAGGAATCAGAGAGAGAGAGAGAGAGAGAATCCAAGACTCGACATCGTCAGCCTAGTCAACCGTAAACGATCCGATGTCCTTGCACGCCCGACGGATTCGGTTGGCGGGCCCCGCTTTGGACACATTTCGGATTAGATTCACGGATAAAGCTTTCGAGTTTTCCAAAATTTTGAACTCTCTTTCCCTCGGATGTCATCTTTCGATTGATGGCCTCGCAATCTTTACGAACTTTCCTGCCTCTTTCAAGATTGTTGTCATCCACCCTTTACTTGGTAATCTCATTGTCACTCCCGCACGCGCTTCTGGCCAAGGATTGTTTTCCAAAAGTGTCGAGGTAGTGGTGATCTTTAGGATCATACCTACCCAACAGACGTTCAGGATCTTTTCTCGCCCTATATATGGACGTGTAGACTGCGTTGGCATTGCATTGAATCATCATTCATCAGCCATCTTGTTCATAATTTGCAGGAGTCGACAAGACCCAGAAAGCCAGAGAGAGAGAGAGGGAGAGATCAGGGGAGGAGAAAAGGAGAGGCCTTTCCTGGTTCTGCTTCTGGTTCTGGGTAATGCATTCAGACTGCCGGATATGTGATTCTCTGTTCTAGTGCCTCATGCAGAGTTCGGTTGATCAGATGCGGTGGGATCGATGGGTTGCATGATTTTGCTTTTTTTTTTTTTTTTTTTACGGTTTTTCTTGGTTTATCATTGTCGGGTTCTCGATAGATTAAAATAATTGAAATTGTCAGACGAAAAGGTGGAAGCTTTGGAGTGTAACATCGAAAGGCTTGTTTTTATCCTGCTAAAAGTGGTAAAATAATATGCGGCAGACCGTAAAATAGATGATGGGAACAGTCACTAGCGTGACTTTACTGGTTTGGATTGGTATAAAAATTATGCCTTTTTCGTGTTTGGAGGGGAAGGCTTTTGATCACTGGGCCGTTTTGTCCATTCCCAATACGCAGATTAGTGACTCTTTCTTTGGTTTTTCGCAGAATATCCCGGATTTAAGATATTATTGTGGTTCCTTCCGAAGTGTGTGTGCGAGGGAGGGACAAGATGGAGGGAGGTCACGCCAAACCCGATAAGATAGAGATCACCGAATGTTGGCGCACAACATGGAAGGCGCCGTATATTATGAGGCTCGCACTGTCGGCTGGAATTGGTGGATTGCTGTTTGGCTATGACACAGGTAGATCAAGCTCTTGCCTTGATTTTATTTCCATTTGCTATGATTTACAGCTAATTAAAGTGGATAAAGGAAAGTTTGAGCCTGATCGGGATGATTGGCAGTCCACCATGGTGCTTTTGTTCTATCAAATTCTTTTCCTAAGTCGAGTTTTGCCAAAAAAACTTGTAAATAAAATAGTTTGTCTTTGATTTAATTGTTTTCTTAGTAAGGTATGAAACAAGTTCTTTGCTCTCTCTTATTGTCAACCTCCGGTGAGAAGAGTGGGTAGTCTTCTTTCTTTTAAACTGTTTTAACCTTTTCTGTTCCCATTTTGCCTCTCTGTTTCCACTGGCCTTTTCATTTACTTTTTCCTCCATCCTAGTTCGCTTATCAACCTAGAATCGGACCCCATAACTTAAGACAAAATGTACATGATATTCTGTAACTTGGTTTTTAGTACTATTGATGTTAATCTTATCAATGCCTGTTGTACATGCTCCCAGTCCTGATGCTTGGCGCAGCAAGTAGTCAGTTCTTTTGCCTTTTTGAGTGTCTGCCTGTGTATTAATTGAGATTTGGCATACAATAGAAAAGTTTCACCTGTTAAGAGGAACGAACACTCCTCGAATAGGACATAAACATGAATACCTCATTTCCTCTGGTTGAAGGGGTTATTTCTGGGGCGTTGCTCTATATTCGGGAGGACTTCGAAGACGTCGACAAGAAAACGTGGCTACAGGTAGCTAATTCTTCCTCATTTCCTGTACACTGCTTATGTTTCTTGAGTACGTTAATTCTCAAAAGTTCTTGTCTGCTCGAAGGAAACTATTGTGAGTATGGCTGTTGCTGGAGCTATCATTGGGGCTGCTATTGGTGGGTGGGTCAACGATAGATTCGGAAGGAAGATATCGATACTTCTGGCCGATGCCCTGTTCTTTATTGGTGCAGTCGTGATGGCCGCCTCTGTGGCTCCATGGATGCTCATCATCGGAAGAATACTCGTAGGTTTAGGCGTTGGAATGGCTTCCATGACCGCGCCTCTCTACATTTCCGAAGCTTCTCCTGCTAGGATAAGGGGCGCGCTAGTCAGCACAAATGGTTTCCTCATTACCGGAGGGCAATTCTTGTCTTATCTCATCAATCTGGCCTTCACTCGTGTATGCGTAATCCAGCATAATATCCTTCTCCTATATCAGCGATTTAAGATAATTGAATAAGTTGGCCTGTTCGAATTTTAGGCACCTGGGACTTGGCGTTGGATGCTCGGGGTAGCTGGACTTCCTGCCCTTGTTCAATTCTTCCTCATGTTATTTCTGCCAGAGTCTCCAAGGTGGCTCTACAGAAAGGTAAGGGTCGAAGCTCTTAACTTATTTCACATTTTAGTATCTACTGGTCTTGTACCTGATTGTAATAGTTGCACGGATGTATACTGAGAGTTTGTCGATGGGAAATTCTAGTCTTTTACTTACAATCATAGCTTTTGGAGGCATAATCGATTTATTGATTATTTTTTAGTTTCTTTTAAAACTAGGAATCTGGTTTCATGTTGCTTAGTAGTTAAGTCACACATCATTTTTTTGTTTGAATAATGGTTTTGCTAGCTTTGGATTCAGACAAACTGTGGAGAATTAAATGCTTGGGGGTTACCATTTGAGATCGTGTAGAGGGATTAGTTTTCAGTTAATTCTATTCTTCCAGGTCTTGGGAAGTCCCTATTGTACATGACATGACCTGGTATAATTTTTTTTTTGACTTCCATTTTGTTTTCACTATCAGTTTTCAGTTTTATATACTTTGTTGAGTTTTGTAAAAATTATATAGACTTGATCTTGCGAATGTTTGTATGTTAGACACTTATTTCTCTACCTGGAGCATGAACCCAAAAATTATTTATTTTTTGTTGTTTGATCCATTGTTGATAATTATGTATCTCAGTGGTATGTTCATCCGGTTCAGTTGCTGATTCCTTTAAATAAGATGCATGTCGTGATTGAGTTAAGAGTTCGTCTTGGAACTTTTTTTGATGCGAGCCATGTTTATATTATGTAATAGAGTTTTGTCAAATTAGCTGGACTATGGGGAATGACTCAATCTATTTTCCTACTTCTGTATTCTAACATAGAGTCATGTGTCCACCACATGGGCTGGTACATTATATTGTCTGATATACATACGTCCTCTGTAAAACAGAACAAGATCGATGAAGCTAGGAGTATTTTGGACAAGATTTATCCTGCCAATGAGGTCGAGGACGAAATGAATGCCCTACAAGAATCTGTTGAAGCTGAAATAGCCGGTGAGAGCATCGTGGGAGAGAGTATGATTGCCAAAGTGAAGGGTGCTTGGAGTAACCCGGTAGTTCGAAGAGGATTATATGCTGGAATTACGGTTCAAGTGGCTCAGCAGTTTGTGGGAATTAACACAGTCTTGTATTACAGTCCGACGATAGTTCAGTTTGCTGGGTTTGCTTCGAACAAGACCGCTTTGGCTCTCTCCCTCATAACTGCCGGCCTCAATGTGGTTGGTACTGTTGTGAGCATGGTATTTGTCGATAGATATGGACGGAGAAGGTTTATGATAGTTTCCATGTTTGGCATTATCGCTTGCTTGGTTGTGTTGTCCGCCTTATTCTGGCAAGCATCTCTACACGCCCCTGCCGTTGGTGAGTTGGAATCTAGCCACTTTGGTGGAAACACTACATGTCCTGCTTATTTGTCGGCTCCAGATGCATCCTCATGGAACTGCATGTCTTGCTTACACGCTAAATGTGCATTTTGTGCCGATGGTACAAATAAGGTAAACTTTGCTTCAATTATTCTTTTCGAGCAATTTGTCCTGAGTATTTTCGTCCCTTTTTATAATGCATAAGCTAAGCTTGCGTATTGTGTTCGTTTGTTATTTAGTATCAACCTGGAGCATGTATGATTTCTGACAAAGGAATAAGGGGCATATGCCGAGGTGAGCAACGGACATGGTTCGAGAATGGCTGTCCAAGCAAGTTCGGAATATTCACCATCCTTGTCCTTGGGCTGTACATCATAACTTACGCACCTGGGATGGGAACGGTGCCATGGATCGTGAATTCAGAGATTTACCCTCTGAGGTATCGAGGCACCGGAGGAGGGATTGCAGCCGTCGCCAACTGGAGCTCGAATTTAGTTGTGAGCGAGACGTTCTTGACCTTGACAGAGGTTCTTGGCTCGGCCGGTACCTTCCTCCTTTTCGCCGGGTTTTCCTTTCTTGGGCTCATCGCCATTTACTTCCTGGTGCCGGAAACCAAGGGGTTACATATTGAGGAAGTTGAGAAGCTGTTGCAAGAGGGATACAAGCCTAAGGCTTTCAAAAGGAGGAAATCCAAATTTGAAGGGCCTTCTTGAATTGTTCTCTTCTTCTTCTGTATCAAAAGCAGTTTAGCTTGCCTGCATTGGTTTGGATTTCTTAGAATAAATCTCTTCATCTTATGAACAATAATTGGACATTGATCACATGGCAATTTAGCAAGGAAGGTGTAAAATTCTGTAGCTTCAGTTGAAATCATGGTACTTCAATTTTCTGGTAAATTAGCAAGAGGTGTAGAATCTTGTCTCCTTCAAGTACTTTCGTAGTTTTATTTGAAATAATTGGTCTGTCATAATGCAAATTTTTCGGAAACCATTTCCGATTATAAGGTCTTCCTTGTTAGTCATCGCAAGCATTTTGAGATAATGATTTTCTATGAATCCGTGCAACTTTCGACAATAGAAGTATTTTAGGCCCAATTCTCTTAAGAAGTTGTAACTATGGTCCAAAATATTTTTTTTTCTCATAAAAAACAACGATTTTAACTCAAGTGTCAATTCTAACCTAAATTTTTTATTTTGTCTAACTAAAAACGTCAATTTTCACTTTTTCTTTGTCTCATAAAAAATTATAAACTTTCGGTCCATACTTGAATATAACCCTATTTAGTTTCTTTTAAATGATGCCATCAAAGGTGCGATGTGTTGTCTCACATGTACTTGGGAACTTAGGGTTCTCATCACCAAAGCTACCGCCCCAATTTAAATAGTTTCGAGTCAAACTCATCACCACAGCATATTCTCCTCCTCTTCCACCATCATCTTTTCCTCCATCTCTCCTCTTGAGGACCACGAAGAAGCATAAGCCCGGTGGTCTAGCACCTCTCGACCCCCTCTCTCACTACCCAAGGCCGCCACCCTTGACCACGCCCTCTACCCCTAAGTCACTGCCGCCTCTCTTGCCGTTGTTGCTACCGCCTGCAAGACTCCCTCTACTCTATCAACCTCTCCAAGTGCCGCAAGCTTGTTGGGTTGCGGTGGCTTAAGTGACCTCCGCAGGTCGCCATGCCACATGACTACGGTGAGGGGGTCGTTGATCTAGGTGAAGTGGCCCTCGGTGAGTTGCGACGGCCTAGATTTGGGTCATCACGACTTAGAAGGCATCACTGTGGCCTCTCTTGCCGTTGTCGCTGCCGCCTGCAAGACTCCTTTTGCTCTATCAACCTCTCCAAGTGCCGCAAGCTTGTTGGGTTGCGGTGGCTTAGGTGACCTCCGTGGGTTGCCATGCCACATGACTACGGTGAGGGGGTCGTTGATCTAGGTGGAGTGGCCCCTGGTGAGTTGCGGCGGCCTAGATTTGGGTCGTTGCAACTTAGAAGGCAACCTCTGTCGGTTCACATGCCGTGCGACCATGGAGAGGGGGCCGTCGATTTGGGTCGGGCGACCCTTGAGTTGCGGTGACTCGCAAAGGTCGCTTGACCCTTTGAAGATGGTCACCTAAGTTGCCGCGACTTGTTGACGTCTCTCGAGCCATTGCCAGCCCCTTGCTGCTCGGGGAAGATAAACAGTGTCGCAAAACAAGGGTCAAAATAGAAAAACAAAAAGTTGGTGAGGACAGTTTTAGGAAAAAAAAATGTACAGTACCATAAGGCATGCTGAGAAAGTTGAAAGCCCAATGTAGCCTTCCACCTGCCTTGAGCTTTCAGCCTTCTAGGGCGCATTTGGTAATGATTTTGTTCCTAAGAGTAGATTCTGATCAGAACTGATTCTTTTTGATTATGTTCCCGGGAATTGATTCTAAGCATTTTAAGCCGTTTGGTAACTGTCCAAAATTTCGATTTCGGAATAAAATTGCATTTGGTACCATGTTCATTAATTTGTTCCAAATCAATTTCTTTTAATTTTTAAATAATTTTTTTACTTTTTTCATTTTTTTCTTTTCTTTTTCATTTTTTTTCCTTTTTTCTTTTCTTTTTCTCAGCAACCAGCCAAACGAGGGCTGGTGACCTCACCGGAGCGTTGCCGGCCCTCGGCGAGGCCGGCCCTCGTCGGTCGAGCCTCGCCGGCAGCTGGGCGAGGCTCGGCCTTTTGCCAGATCTGGTGAGGCCAAGCCCCGCCGGTGGCCAGGCCGGCCTCGTCGGGGTTGGGCGACGCCTACCAGGCCACCGGCGAGGCTGGGCGAGCCTCGCCTGGCCACCGGTGGGGCTAGGCGTCGTGAGGCTTGCCCAGCCCCTGCCCAGCCATGGCGAGGCTTGGCCTCGCCAGATCTAGGGAGGTCGAGCCTCATCGGTGGTTGGGCAAGCCTCCGACGAGCTCGTCGAACCTTGCCTTGGTCTGGCGAGCCTTCGGTGAGCTCGCCGGACTAGCGTCCGGTGACGGCGGACGGCGCGGTGGCGGACGGCGGCGGTCTCGCTGGACTGGCGGCAGGCGGCGACGGACGATGGTCGGCGGCAGCGGTGAACGGCGGCGGCGGACTGCAGACGGTGGGGAGCAGTGGTGGACGGCGGTCGCGATATGGCCGAAGGGAAGAAGAAAGTTTCTTGATTTTGATTCTCAAATTCGTTCCCGGAATAAGAATCAACTTTTTTTTTGTTCTTGATTCTATTCCCAATCTGTTCCCGGGAACAAAAATTTTACCAAATGCGATTCTAGGCCGAAACTGATTCTGGAAATAAATAATCAGAATTTGACCATGTTTGGATGGTTACCAAACATGGCCCTAAATGCCCACTTTTCCTCAAGGGGGTTTGCAAAATATTTGCCAAATATCCAATATTTGGCCCATAGGACTTTGGGTATCTAAAGTCCTTTGCAAATGCAACTCCCAAACACACCATTTGTGCATAGGGGTGAGTATAGTCTGGATGGACACTTCATACTTTAAAATTGAGAATCGCTCATTAATGATTGATTTCAAAAAATTAGAATCGGGACCACCTAGGAACATGATTGTTGGTTTGGTTCAATTCCTAGGTGGGTTCATGGAACAATTCCCATTGAGTTTCACACACTTAGTGCAATAATTTCCAACAAGCCTTGGTTCAATTCCCGGGTGGGTTCATGAAACAATTCCCATTGAGTTTCACACACTTAGTGCAATAATTTCCAACAAGCCTTGGTTCAATTCCTGGGTGGGTTCATGGAACAATTCCCATTGAGTTTCACACACTTAGTGCAATACTTTCAACAAGCCAAAGTAAATAAATTAAAAAAAAAAAACAAAAAACTTTCATATTCCTAATTGTAAAATCAGTAAAAAGATTGGATTTATTTTAAAAGTTGAGAGTCAAGATCGTATCGATGGATATTGAGCTTAAGAGTGGAGGCTGTGAGTGAGAGATAGAGAGATGGACTTAGAAGAGATGAGAGTGAGACGAATTAAGTATTCAGTCAATGGATATTGAGTTTCAAATTAGGGATTTTAGAACTTTCATTTTTCTTAAATTTCTTTTTGGTTGGAAATTTTTTCTTAAATATTAAATATATATTTATATATTACCGTTTTGGTTCAAATAGTGAAGGTATAGTTGTGCGTAGAGGTGAGTATAATTTGGGTGGGTAGTTCCTACTTTAAAATCGAGAACCTTCCAACAAGGATTGGTTTTGAAAAATTAGAACTGGGAACTACTTGGGAGTTGAACCACCAGTGCGGTTTGATTTCCAAGTGAGTTCATGGAACTGTTCCCACCGAGTTTCAATCACTCAATGCAACAATTTAAGACGAGCCAAAGTAAAGCAAAAAATAAAGAACTTTCATATTCTTAAGTGTAAAATCAATAAAAAGATTAGATTCATTTTAAAAGTAGGAGACGCGATTGTGAATCGATGGATGTTGAGCTTGAGAGTGGAGGTCATGATTGGGAGATAGATAGATAGACTCAAATGAGATGAGATTGAGACGAAACAAGTACTTAGTTAATGGATTTTGAGCTTCAAATTAGACATTTTAGAGTTTTTCCTTTTCTTAATTTTTTTTGGTGGGAAATTTTTCTTAAAAGTTAAAATATATATTTATATATTACCGTCTTGGTTCGAGTGGAAGTACGGTTTCATGCCTAGAATTTTGAGTTAGATCGGTACTCAATGGATCAAATTTATTGAAACCGAGAACCGAACCGACTCTTTTAGGAATCATTGGTTTTGGTCTGGTCCGATCCGAGTCTAATTGTGCCCATCGAGAGGCTTTACACAAAAATTACAACAAACAATCCCAAAGTTTGGTAATTTTCATATTTTACTCTCAAGCATTTAGAACTGAAACTCGCATGGTTGTCGGGTAACTACTTGGTGGGCATGTAATGAAGAAGTTTATAAAGATCAATGGGATGCTCAAAGAATCTCAAATGTGTCCTTGAGGGCAAAAGAAAATGTTGCTTGTAGATCCATTATAGACTTGAAAACATAGAGACCTTAGAGGCCCCCTCAAAATGCGACAATGTCGTGCATACCATTATTGCGATAAGGTGCAAATGGAGCGAGAAGAAAAATTTCAGGAGAGTATCACAATCTCACAAAGATGGAACGATGTATAACCCCATGTACGAAAAAATATAATTAATGGGATTTGACATTGTCGGTCTTTTTTCAATGACAAAAAAAAATTAGGAGTTCATCAATCTTACAATGTTTCTGCAATTATCTGACCTAGACTGCAAATTCTCCTGCATGTCCCCTTGAAAAAACTTGGAATTAGATAGAGCACCTCTAGCATAACCGTCTGACAGTATCATGGTTGAATGCTGACCACAAAATCAAAAAAAAGTCACACGATTATTTCTATATTTGTTTTGCCATTCATAACAATTGTGGCCAGCTTTTAAACGTGATATTATTACACCAGTTGTGTGACAGGCTAAAATGAAGGGGAAGAGTAGGATAAAAAGGGGAAGGAAGGGAAGAACAGGGTCGGAATTCATCTGCTCACAACCCTATCTCTCCCACCTTGACGATCCGACGGGGTTTTCGTTGCTTCCCTCAGTTGTCTGCAACTGACGGAAGTTCTTGGAATCTGTCGAAGACGAAAACCCTTCATTTTGATGAGCAAAGCTTGTCCCCTCATCTTCAATTTGGTTTGATTTTGATTAGCCCGCTGCATTTTCTTTTTCTGCTAATCTGACTTTGTTTTCAACGTTTCTGGCTAAAAATGGCAAAGAGGGGATGAAGCTAATCCGATGAATAATTTCTCCTATCCGATCAAAACGTAGTAGAATATTGAAGTCGAGGTTATTGTGGATTCTAGGACTACAATGGTGATCGCCTCGAGATGGTTGTCTTACTCGGGCAGCATTGTAGGGTGGCCGCTTGCCTTGGGCAAAGTGATGACGATTGGCTCGAGGAGGTGGTGCAATAAGTTCACACTTTTTTACTTAGTCCAATCCTATTGCACGCCATCTAGATATTTAATTGTTTAGTGTACGTCCATACTTTAATGTACATTTCTCATCTTTTATCGAGTAGCACATTAATCGAATGTATATTTTTCTTATTTAAATTCTTATCTTCAAAACCTTTGGATCATTGGATAACCATGTCTGAAAACCAAAATGGTAACAACGATTTGAAAATTCCATGGTTGAAGTGCTCCCGTGTAATAATTTAATAATTTCCATTATAAATGAAAGTATGATCTTTTAGTAAAGCGCAAAAGATTTCAAGGTATTTCTTAATATGGTGTTAACTGATAAGGACGCTTTAACATGAAAGACTTAAAAGGAAATATCATAAGGGATAATTTGACAGCTATATTCTTTAGATATTCCTTCTATTTTGCATGGCTTAATAAGGGAAATAATTTGGAGAAAAAGAGAGGATACTACCATAATTATCAAATTGCCATGGTATAATTTGAATAACAGTAACTTTGATCCAGTCTAGTACAGAATTAATCCTGTGGATATTGGATTTACTTATGATACAATATGAAAGAATTCAAATTGGAGGTTCTTTTTTTTTTTTTTTTTTGGGTTCATAATTTAAATTCGAGATGAGGAGGAGGAAGTTGGGGGCCGTTGTGCGGGCGTCCCAGGAATCAGAGAGAGAGAGAGACAGCGAATCCAAGACTCGACATCGTCAGCCTAGTCAACCGTAAATGATTAGATGTCCTTGCACGCTCGATGGATTCGGTCGGTGGGCCCCGCTTGGATAAAGCTTTCGAGTTTTCCAAAATTTTGAACTCTCTTTCCCTCGGATATCATCTTTCATTGATTGCCTTGCCTTCTTTTCGAACTTTCCTGCCTCTTTCTGGATTGCCATCCACCCTTTACTTGGTAATCTCATTGTCACTCCCGCAAGCGCTTCTGGCCAAAGATTTTTTTCCAAAAGTGTCGAGGTAGGTGTGATCTTTAGGATCATACCTAGCCGACAGACGCTCAGGATCTTTTCTTGCCCTATATATGGACGTGTAGACTGCGTTGGCATTTATTAGCCTTCTTATTCATAATTTGCAGGAGTCGAGAAGACCCAGAAAGCAGAGAGAGGGGGAGAGAACAGGGGAGGAGAAAAGGAGGAGGCTTTTCCTGGTTCTGGCTTTGGGTAATGCTCTGTTCTCGTACTTGGTAACTCACAATTGTCATCACAAATATGGTATTGTGACCTTATTTAGAGTGTGTATGTCAACGTTTTTATTTTAGAAAAATATTTCTTTTTAGAAATAGTTTTATTTATTTCTACTCTAGAAACAATTTTTGAATAAAATAAGGTATTTGGTAATTACACAAAATTTATATTCTTGAAATAGAAAAAGAATAAAAATGTGTTTGGTAAAAATTTATAAAATTTTGTATTTATTTGTTTTTTCTTCTTATTTATAGACTGTTGATCGTTGCTTGTCGCCACATGAGCACTACACGACCGTCGCACGATTACCACACGACTGCTCTGCCGCACGATTGCTGCATGACCGCACAATTACCGCACGATTGTCGCACGATTGCTACACGACCATTGCACGATTGCTGCACCACCATCGCACGATTGTTGCATGACCATTGCACAACCGTCAACTGCCACTGCAGGATTGCCACCCACAGCCCACCGGTCGTGGGAAGGAGTGGTGGCTAGTGAGTTGTGGGCGGTGATCCTGCAACGGCGGTTGGCAGCGACGGTTTGCGGTTGTGCAACGGCAAGCAACAGTTGGTTGGTGACGGTAGGCTACCGTTGGACGATGGCGGTCGTCGGCCAATGGGTTGTGGGCGTCGGCCGGTGGGCTATGGGCGATGGCAATTGTCACTTGGAGCATTGTTATGTCGAGTAGATATGCCGGCATTGATGGACTATGCATGTCTTAAGTACTTCATCTACATGTCTCATCTGCTCGAGGTATTTGCCTAGATATGCAATTCTGCTCATTGGCATTGTCTCACCATAACAGTTTTTGGTGACCATGCTAGCTTTTGTTCCAGCGCTCCATTCAACCGAGCTGTAGATGTCATACAATCACTTGATCAATCACGTTTGTTACTCAGAGAAAATCTCACTGTTATTTTAGTTTTCAAACTAAGTCTATCTAAAACCAACCCTTGGAGATAACAGTAGTGTAAAGTCACAATCATGCCTCCCCTTCTTATGCACCATGTGTATTACCACCAAAAGCAGCATAGAGAACACAACAAGACACAATATGGCTATGGCAATTTTACCAACAGTAGACAAGTTGCCATTTGCCCAAAATAGAGGATAGGCAAAGAAGGTACAGCACGTAGGATTGAAAGACAAAAGGCATAGCAAGAGATATGAAACAACAAAAAGAAGAAGCAATAAGAGTGTTCTCCAACCTGCCAAACATGCATTAATTCCATTCTTGCAATCTTTTGTTAGGTTATAGAAGTTCTGCATGATCATAAAAACATGATGAAATAAAATGCTCATGAAAATGCTTAAAGCTAAACTAGTGTCGATGTTTTCTCCGTTCTCAAAAAAGGGGGAAAAAAACAGAAGAGAATCTCGTGACAAAAATTTCATGAAAATTACCCCAAATGACCACTAATCAGTTTATAACATGCAAACTACAGCGATTAACCTTTGGATTCCATGATAGAAAGTATTGTTTTGCAAATACATATCATGAACAATTTATTGAACAGGTCATGTGCACCGTCAACACAGGTCTCGCATTCAAACCGAAGGCAATGTTTTAATCCAAACTATGAACAACAATCAAGCACCGTATTGCCTCTTCAACGTTTCCGGACACAAAATAGAGAAGAACGGGGATGGTTTTGTACCCACCCTAGACCCAATGGCTAACAACAACTGGCAAAGGCGAGCAACGTTCGACAGCAGCGACGAAAAAGGATCTGGAGCTGGAATGTTTGTTTTTTTCTGCTCAAGCAATTTTCTCTCTCTAGAATGCCCAAAATCAAGGGCAACTAATCGTCCCCACAGTAGGGGCAGCAAATTTTAAGCAGTAGGCAAGAGCAAAGGGCTTACTGATGGGTGATGCTCAAACTAATCATCTCAATGGATGGACGCAGCATCCGCATAAGAGAGACGGAATTGGTGTGCAGGTTACGACGTGCCAGTACGGAGGACGACGACGATGTCGACAGGGACGCCAACATCTGTGTCTGTTTTTCTCCACGACCCCTTCTTTAGAGGGAAAGCTCGTGCCATAGAGCCCTCCGACCCAACTCCACCAAGCCTCCCTCGTTTCCCACCAACTGAAAGAGAGTTCTCATTTTTTCTTCTTTTAATTTCCAGCTTACTCGACACGCGTCATCATTTTAATGGATCACACGTGCCACATGTGCCACACGTGCAGATGACGTGGTGGTTAGCAATCACTGAGGCTGCGTTTGGCAATCGGGATAAAATTCGGGATAGGATATGATTTATCCTATCCTAAATTTGGTGCTCACTTAGGATAGAATAAAGTTGGATATAAAGGGGATGTAGGCAGAATAAAATTATAGTGGGAGAAAGGTGGATAGGATTCTTAATGTTCATAATAGGAATTTTTTTTTCAAATAACAAACTAATTAAATTAACAAAATTGAAATTATATTTCTATATAGATAATATTTGAATTCTAATTTAAGAAATTAAAAAAATAGAAATTTATTTATAATTAATCTTATTTTAATTTATATGTATTCAACTTTGATTCTATCTTATAATAAACATTCAATCTATAAATTAAATATTTATATTTTAGGTATTTTTGTATTTTAGGTATGTTAGTATAGTTTATTATTTGATAAAATTTTATTAGATACGATGAAAGGGGAAAAAAGAAATAATAAAGAAAATAATATAAAAAAGAGAAAAAATAAAATAAAAATAAATTAAGGAATAGTATTACGAGAGATTTTCCTTATATTTGTTTATGAATATTTAGGTTTATTTATAATGATATGCCATTTATATCAAAAAAATATACATAATATGATAAATATATCCGACATTAATATTGCGATTTACTAAATAATTGACAGAATATAATTTTTTTTAGGATTTCATATCATATCCTATCCTATCCAAACCTATTCCGATTATAAATTGAGATGATCAAACGTAGCTTTAATATTTTCTCCGATCGTAGACTGAACACTGAATATAGTCAGCCTAGGCAACCGTGAACAATTAGATGTCCCTTCACGCTCGATGGATTGGGTTGGTGGCCCCCGTTTTGGATAATTTCCGATTAGACTAATGGATAAAGCTTTCGACTCTTCCGGCTTTTGAACTCTCTTTCCCTCGGATGTCTTCTTTCAATTGATTCCCTTGTGTGCTTTTCGAACTTTTCTTGTGTTTTTCTCGATTGTTGTCATCCACCCTTTACTTGGAAATCACACAGTCATTCCCTGCTCTCGCCTGTGGCCACAGCTTTTTTTCCAGAAGTGTCGAGGTAGGGGTGTTCTTCAGGATCACATCTACACGTTAGATACTCAGGAACTTTTCTGGCCCTGACCCCCGCTCCCCCGACCCGGTTCTATATATGGACGTGTAGACTGCGTTGGTATTCGATTGAATCATCATTCATCCGCCATCTTATTCATAGTTTGCAGGAGTCCAGAAGACCCAGAAAGCAGAGAGAGGGAGAGGGAGAGGGAGAGAAAGAGAGAGTGGGAGGAGAAAAGGAGGCTTTTCCTGGTTCTCCTTCTGGGATGCTCTGTTCTCGTTCTGCTTTTTCCAGTTTCTTTGTCGTGCGTTCGGGATTTCAGAGCCATATTTGGGTCCATATCGTTTCGGATTTGTGATTCTCTGTTCCAGTGCCTCATGGAGAGTTCGGTCGATCAGATTTGGCGGGATCGATGGGCTGCATTTTTAAAGTTTTTTACCTGGTGTGTCGTTTTGCTGAAACTCGATAAAATAGAATAAGTGAAGTTGTTAGACGAAATGGTGGAAGTTTTGGAGTGTAGCGTCGAAAGGCTGATTTATGTTTTTATCTTGCTGAAAGTTGTAATATAACATGTAGTAAAAGAGATGATAAGAGGCCACTAGCTTAACTTTAATGTTTTGGATTGGTATAAAAAATTGAGCCTTTTTCATTTTTGGAAGCGAATCGCGTATTGTCCATTTTGGGTAAGTAGATCAGTGACTCTTTCTTTGCTACCATTTCGGTTAAGTAGATCAGTGACTCTTTCTTTGATTTTTAGCAGAAAGTCCTAGATTTAAGGTTCTTTCTGAAGTGTGTGCTCGAGGAAGGGGTAAGATGGAGGGAGGTCCCACCAAACCCGATAAAATGGAGTTCACCAAATGTTGGCGCACGACATGGAAGACGCCATATATTATGAGGCTCGCACTGTCGGCTGGAATCAGTGGCTTGCTGTTTGGCTATGACACAGGTAGATCAAGCTCTTGCCGTGATTTTATTTCCATTTGCTACGATTTACAGCTAATTAAAATGGATAAAGGAAAGTTTGAGCCTGATCGGGATGATTGGCAGTTCGCCATGGCGCTATTGTTCTATCAAATTCTTTTCCTAGGTCGTGATAGCGGAATTGTTCCAATCACTGAGTTTTGCCAAAAAACTTGTGAATAAAATACTTTGTTTTTTGATTTAACTGTTTTCTTAGTAAGGTATGAAACAAGTTCTTTGCTCTTTCACTTATTGTGAACCTCCAGTGAGAAGAATGGGTGGTCTCCTAACTTTTAAATTCTGTTAACCTTTTCTTTTACTTTTTCCTCCATCCCAGTTCACTTATCAACCTAGAATCAGACCCCATGACCTAAGACAAAATGTACATGAGATTCTATAACTCAGTTTTTAGCAGTATTGATAATCTTATCAATGCCTGTTGTACATGCTCCCAGTCCTTATGCTTGTTGCAGTAGTCAGTTCTTTTGCCTTTCTGAGTGTCTGCCTCTGTATTAATTGGGATTTGGCATACAATAGAAAAGCATCACCTGTTAAGAGGAACGAACGCTCCTCGAATAGTACATAAACCTGAATACCTCATTTTTTCTGGTTGAAGGAGTCATTTCTGGGGCGTTGCTCTATATTCGGGAGGACTTCTAAGTCGTCAACAAGAAAACATGGCTACAGGTAACTAATTCTTCCTCATTTCCTGTAAATTGCTTATGTTTCTTGAGTACGTTAATTCTCAAAAGTTCTTGTCTGCTCGAAGGAAACTATCGTGAGTATGGCTGTTGCTGGAGCTATCGTGGGGCTGCTGTTGGGGGGTGGATCAACGATGGATTCGGGAGGAAGATATCGATACTTCTGGCCGACGCCCTTTTTTTTATTGGTGCGATTGTGATGGCCACCTCTGTGGCTCCATGGATGCTCATCATTGGAAGAACTCGTAGGTTTAGGCGTTGGAATGGCTGCCATGACCGCGCCTCTCTACATTTCCGAAGCTTCTCCTGCTAGGATACGGGGTGCGCTAGTTAGCACAAATGGTTTCCTCATTACCGGAGGGCAACTCTTGTCTTATCTCATCACTCTGGCCTTCACTCGTGTATGTGTAATATAACATAATATTCTTCCCCTATACTAGCGATTTAAGATAAGCGAATAAGTTGGCCTCTTTGAATTTTAGGTACCTGGGACTTGGCGTTGGATGCTCGGGGTCTGGACTTCCCGCCCTCGTTCAATTCATCCTCATGTTATTTCTGCCAGAGTCTCCAAGGTGGCTCTCCTGAAAGGTAGCGGTCGAGCTCTTAACTTATTTCACATTTTAGTATCTACTGGTCATCTATCTGATTGTAATAGTTGCAGGGATGTATACTGAGAATTTGTCGATGGAAAATTCTAGTCTTTTTCTTACAATCATAGCTTTTGGAGGCATAATCGATTTATTGATTAATTTTTAGTTTCTTTTAAAACTAGGAATCTGGTTTCATGTTGTTTAGTAGTTAAGTCCCACATCATTTTCTTGTTTGAATAATGGTTTTGCTAGCTATGCATTCAGACAAACTGTGGAGAATTAAATGCTTGGGGTTACCATTTGAGATCGTGTAGAGGGATTAGTTTTCAGTTAATTCATATTCTTGCAGGTCTTGGGAAGTCCCTATTGTACATGACAGGACCTGGTATAATTTTCTTGACTTCCATTTTGTTTTCACTATCAGTTTTCAGTTTTATATACTTTGTTGAGTTTTCCAAAAATTATATAGACTTGATCTTGCAAATGTTTGTATGTTAGACACTTATTTCTCTACCTGGAGCATGAACCCAAATATTATTCATTTTTTGTTGTTTGATCCATTGTTGATAATTGTGTATCTCAATGGTATGTTCATCAGGTTGGGTTGCTGATTCTTTTAAATAAGATGCATGTCGTGATTGAGTTGAGAGTTCGTCTTGGAACTTTTTTTGATGTGAGCCATGTTTATATTATGTAATAGAGTTTTGTCAAATTAGCTGGACTATGGGGAATGACTTAATCCATTTTCCTACTTCTGTATTCTAACAGTTTGCTGGGTTTGCTTCGAACAAGACCGCTTTGGTACTCTTGTGAGCGTGGTATTTGTCGATAGATATGGGCGGAGAAGGTTGATGATCGTTTCCATGTTTGGCATTATCGCTTGCTTGGTTGTCTTGTCCGCCTTATTCTGGCGAGCGTCTCCACACGCCCCTGCCGTTGGTGAGTTGGAATCTAGCCACTTTGGTGGAAACACTACATGTCCCGCTTATTTGTCGGCTCCAGATGCAGCCTCATGGAACTGCATGTCTTGCTTACACGCTAAATGTGCATTTTGTGTCCTTGGGCTGTACATCATAACTTACGCACCTGGGATGGGAACGGTGCCATGGATCGTGAATTCGGAGATTTACCCACTGAGGTATCGAGGCACCGGAGGAGGGATTGCAGCGGTCGCCAACTAGAGCTCGAATTTAATTGTGAGTGAGACGTTCTTGACCTTGACAGAGGTTCTTGGCTTGGCCGGCACCTTCCTCCTTTTCGCCGGGTTTTCCTTTCTTGGGCTCATCGTCATTTACTTCTTGGCGCCGGAAACCAAGGGATTACATATCGAGGAAGTTGAGAAGCTGTTGCAAGAGGGATACAAGCCTAAGGCTTTCAAAAAGAGGAAATCCAAATTTGAAGGGTCTTCTTGAATTGTTCTCTTCTTCTTCTGTATCAAAAGTAGTTTAGCTTGCCTGCATTGGTTTGGATTTCTTAGAATAAATCTCTTCATCTTATGAACAATAATTGGACATTGATCACATGGCAATTTAGCAAGGAAGGTGTAAAATTCTGTAGCTTCAGTTGAAATCATGGTACTTCAATTTTATGGGAAATTAGCAAGAGGTGTAGAATCTTGTCTCCTTCAAGTACTTTCGTAGTTTTATTCGAAATAATGCAAATTTTTCAGAAACCATTTCTGATTATAGGGTCCTCCTCGTTAGTCATCGCAAGCATTTTGAGATAATGATTTTCTATGAATCCGTGCAACTTTCGACAATGGAAGTATTTCAGGCCCAATTCTCTTAAGAAGTTGTAACTATGGTCTAAACTATTTTTTTTCTCATAAAAAACAACAATTTTAACTCAAGTGCCTATTCTAACCTAAATTTTTTTATTTTGTCTTACTAAAAACGTCAATTCTCACTTTTTCTTTGTCTCATAAAAAAGTACAAACTTTTGGTCCATACTTGAATATGACCCTATTTAGTTTCTTTTAAATGATGCCATCAAAGGTGCGATGCGTTGTCTCACATGTACTTGGGAACTTAGGGTTCTCATCACTGAAGCTACCGCCCCAATTTAAATAGTTTTGAGTAAAAAATATCACCACAACATATTCTCCTCCTCTTCCAGCATCGTCTTTTCCTCCATCTCTCCTCTTGAGGACCACGAAGAAGCATAAGCCCGATGGTCTAGCACCTCTCCACCCCCCCTCTCCCACTACCCCAAGGCAGTCGCCCCTGACCACGCCCTCTACCACCACTCACTGCCACCTCTCTTGCCGTTGTCTCTGCCGCCCGCAAAACTCCCTCTACTCTATTAACCTCTCCAAGTGCTGCAAGCTTGTTGGGTTGCGGTGGCTTAGGTGACCTCAATGGATTGCAATGTCGCATGACTACGATGAGGGGGCTGTTGATTTGGGTGGAGTGGCCCCCGGTGAGTTGCGGCGGCCTAGATTTGGATCGCTGCAACTGAGAAGGCAACCTTTGTCAGTTGTCGCGCCGTGCGAACATGGAGAGGGGGCCGTTGATTTGGGTTAGGCGACCCTTGAGTTGCAGCGACCCGCAAAGGTTGCTTGACCCTTTGAAGATGGTCACCTAATTCGCCATGACTTGCTGACGTCTCTCGAGCCATTGCCAGCCCCTTGTTGCTCGGGGAAGATAAACTGTGTCGCAAAACAAGGGTCAAAACAAAAAAACAAAAAGTTGGTGAGGACAGGAAAAAAAATGTACAGTACCATAAGGCATGTTGAGAAAGCTGAAAGCCCAATGTAGCCTTCCAGCTGCCTTGATCTTTCAGCCTTCTAAATGCCCACTTTTCCTCAAGGGGGTTCGCAAAATATTTGCCAAATATCCAATATTTGGCCCAAAGGACTTTGGGTATCTAAAGTCCTTTGCAAATGCAACTCCCAAACACACCATTTGTGCATAGGGGTGAGTATAGTCTGGATGGACACTTCATACTTTAAAATTGAGAATCGCCCATTAATGATTGATTTCGAAAAATTAGAACTGGGACCACCTATGAACATGACTGTTGGTTTGGTTCAATTTCCTGAGTGGGTTCATGGAACAATTCCCATTGAGTTTCACACACTTAGTGCAATAATTTCCAACAAGCCTTGGTTCAATTCCTGGGTGGGTTCATGGAACAATTCCCATTGAGTTTCACACACTTAGTGCAATAATTTCAACAAGCCAAAGTAAAAAAAAAAAAAAAAAAAAAACTTTCATATTCCTAATTGTAAAATCAGTAAAAAAGATTGGATTTATTTTAAAAGTTGAGAGTCAAGATCGTGAATCGATGGATATTGAGCTTAAGAGTGGAGGCTGTGAGTGAGAGATAGAGAGATAGATTTAGAAGAGATGAGAGTGAGACGAATTAAGTATTGAGTCAATGGATATTGAGTTTCAAATTAGGGATTTTAGAACTTTCATTTTTCTTAAATTTCTTTTTGGTGGGAATTTTTTTCTTAAATATTAGTTATATATTTATATATTACCGTTTTGGTTCAAATAGTGAAGGTATAGTTGTGCGTAGGGGTGAGTATAATTTGGGTGGGTAGTTCCTACTTTAAAATCGAGAACCTTCCACCAAGGATTGGTTTTGAAAAATTGGAATCGGGAACTACTTGGGAGTTGAACCACCAGTGCGGTTTGATTCCCAAGTGAGTTCATGGAACCGTTCCCACCGAGCTTCACACACTCAATGCAACAATTTAAGACAAGCCAAAGTAAAGTAAAAAATAAAGAACTTTCATATTCTTAAGTGTAAAATCAATAAAAAGATTAGATTCATTTTAAAAGTTAAGAGACGGGATCGTGAATTGACGGACGTTGAGCTTGAGAGTGGAGGTCATGATTGGGAGATAGATAGATAGACTCAACTGAGATGAGAGTGAGACGAAATAAGTACTCGGTTAATGGATTTTGAGCTTCAAATTAGACATTTTAGAGCTTTTTTTTATTTTTCTTAATTTTTTTTGTGGGAATTTTTCTTAAAAGTTAAAATATATATTTTTATATTACCGTCTTGGTTCGAGTGGAAGGACGGTTCCATACCTAGAATTTGGAGTCAGATCAGTACTCAATGGCTCAAATTTATTGGAACCGAGAACCGAACCGACTTTTTTAGGAATCATTGGTTCTGGTCCGGTCCGATCCGAGTCTAATTGTGCCCATTGAGAGGCTTTACACGAAAATTACCAAACTTTGGGGTTGTTTGTTGTAATTTTTGTGTAAAGCCTCTCAAAGTTTGGTAATTTTCGTATTTTACTCTCAAGCATTTAGAAATGAAACTCGCATGATTGTCAGGTAACTACTTGGTGGGCATGTAATGAAGAAGTTTATAAAGATCAATTGGATGCTCAAAGAATCTCAAATGTGTCCTTGAGGGCAAAAGAAAATGTTGCTTGTAGATCCATTATAGACTCGAAAACATAGAGACCTCATAGGCCCCCTCAAAATACGACAATGTCGTGCATACCATTATCGCGATAAGGTGCAAATGGAGCGAGAAGAAAAATTTCAGGAGAGTATCACAATCTCACAAAGATGGAACGATGTATAACCCCATGTACGAAAAAAATATAATTAATGGGATTTGACATTGTCGTTCTTTTTTCAATGACAAAAAAAAATTAGGAGTTCATCAATCTTACAATGTTTCTGCAATTATCTGACCTAGACTGCAAATTCTCCTGCATGTCCCCTTGAAAAAACTTGGAATTAGATAGAGCACCTCTAGCATAACCGTCTGACAGTATCATGGTTGAATGCTGACCACAAAATCAAAAAAAAGTCACACGATTATTTCTATATTTGTTTTGCCATTCATAACACTTGTGGCCAGCTTTTAAACGTGATATTATTACACCAGTTGTGTGACAGGCTAAAATGAAGGGGAAGAGTAGGAAAAAAAGGGGAAGGAAGGGAAGATAGGCGGGTGAACAGGGTTGGAATTCATCTGCTCACAACCCTATCTCTCCCACCTTGACGATCCGACGGGGTTTTCGTTGCTTCCCTCAGTTGTCTGCAACTGACGGAAGTTCTTGGAATCTGTCGAAGACGAAAACCCTTCATTTTGGTGAGCAAAGCTTGTCCCCTCATCTTCAATTTGGTTTGATTTTGATTAGCCCGCTGCATTTTCTTTTTCTGCTAATCTGACTTTGTTTTCAACTTTTCTGGCTTAAAATGGCAAAGAGGGGATGAAGCTAATCCGATGAATAATTTCTCCTATCCGATCAAAACGTAGTAGAATATCGAAGTCGAGGTTATTGTGGATTCTAGGACGACAATGGTGATCGCCTCGAGATGGTTGTCTTCCTCGGGCGGCATTGTAGGGTGGCCGCTTGCCTCGGGCAAAGTGATGACAATTGGTTCACACTTTGCCATATTTATCGTCATTCATATTTTTTAGGGCTAATACCCTAAAAAACCCCAAACTGGTATATCTGTGACAAATTTACCTCAAACTATTTTTTTGACCACAAAAAACCCCAAACTGGTATACATGTGACAAATCTACCCTCCGTTAGCTTCCGTTCGATTTTTGCTGTTAACCTTGCTGACGTGGTTGCTGACGTGGCGAGCCATGTGGAAATTCATAAGTTTAATACCATTAAAAACCCCAAATTGGTATATTTATGACAAATTTACCCCAAACTGGTATATTTACGATAAATTTACTCTAAATTAATTTTTTTGATCATAAAAAACCAAAATTGGTACATGTGCGGCACATTTACCCTCTTTCAATTTTCCCAAATTTGAACGAGTTGTGATATCCAATCAATTTTATTTTCCGAATTACTCAAACATTGCCTCAATATCATTAATACTTGATTTTTTTTTCTTTTTATTGGAATCATTATTATAAAACCATTCAAAGACTACCAAATGTGCACGTCATTCTTTTGCCAAGAGGATGCCCATTAACTAAAAGATGGACAAATTGCTTGCACACATATACAAAAGAAGTGCTATTCATAATGAGCCAGAAGCAATATACTTTTCATCAGAATAGGCATATATAGAGAGAGAGAGAGAGAGAGAGAGAGAGAGAGAGAGAGAGAGAGAGAGAGAGAGAGAGAGAGAGAGAGAGACCCTTCTAGCATACAAGCCATATGCAATCAACCAAATTCATCATCAAAATGCAAATAACATCAACTACACAAAATGGAGAGAACGAAATCCACATATCAATATATTTTTGAAATAGCTTTACAAAATAGCCTTTACACTAGACCACTAGACTTGAACAAGCTTTACAAAGCAGCCTTTACCCCAAACACCAACCAACCAACTAACCAAAAAAGGAAATCCAAAAGCATATTCTATATCAAATACTATCCAAAAAAAAAAAAAACAAGGCTTTACAATTCAAGCTTTATAGGGCAAGCTTTACAAAACAAGCTTTACAGGCCAAGCTTTACAAAACAAGCTTTATAGGACAAGCTTTACACCAAAAATCCAACTCTCCCCACAGGTTCATTGCCCTACTTCACTTTGAGATTGTTCAGTTTGAGGTCCAGAAACTTGGCTTAAAAGATCCACTGTATGATTTGCACCACCTTGACGAATTTCTTGAACTATGTTACTCCCAGGCATCTGAAAATTGAGGGAAAAACATAATCTTATTATGCTAATCATAGCGGATTAAAAAATGCTTAACAAAATAAAATCTTCACTCTCAAATATGAGTTTCCAGTGGCTTCAGATACGTAAAATCCATATCCTTGTAAAACCTATAAGAAGACAAACCATATTAACATTTTACTTTGGTATTATAAAAAATCATATGAAATCTACTTGTAGACTCACCCTTCTCTTCTCAGAATTGACAATATTTGATTGTCCCATTATAGATCCAGCTGAGGTACTTTCACTTTCTTTGTTTGATGCCCCTCCTTCAATGGCTAGTTGCTTTGGATGCTTCCTTGGCCTACCTCTTTTGCCCTATATAATAGACATATATAAGGTATTCTAAGGGAAAATGTATCACATTTATGTTTAAATTTCCTTACAGGTAGTTTAACTTGGATAGGTGCCAGAGGTTGGGGGCATGTTGTCTTGTTGTGTCCGGTACCATGACAATTGGAGCATTTCATGGTAATACCAGATTTTGATATTTTAGTAGGATCAGTGTTGGTGATCCTTGGCTTCCTCACTCTTTTGCTTTTCTCATCCTTTTTCTGCTCACCATTGGATCTCTTCCTATCTTTCTTGGGCCTCCCTGGAAGCTTTCTGAATGGCGGAGGCAATAAAGGCTCTTCACTAGTCGCTGGCTACATTTTCTTTCCATTCAAGGTGGGTAATGCAAATTGATAGCAACGCTCATACACAGCTTTCTTGAAACAATCAGCTACATAATCATTTAAGTTACACTTCATGAAGTTGATGCACGAGATAGCATGGTTGCATGGTATCCCCAATATATCCCATTGTCTGCAAGTACATATCTTTTTATTCAGATCAACCATAAAAGTATCATCATTCACTTCAACTTCAAATCTCGAAGCTGTAGATGGCTTTGGAATACAAAACCTAGACTTCATCTTTTCCTCCTTAATCTTCAATCTAATTCTTGGACAAATCTTATCTCTTGAACCAACCATCAATTGGCTTTTCTCATACATTCTTACCATAAGTAATTTTCTTATGCCCTCTAACATATCAACAATGGGAAATTCCCTTTCTTTGCATATATATGAGTTAAACGTCTCGCTCAAATTGTTTTCGATAGCATTGCAATTTTGTCCACACTTGATGAATGCCCTACAAAAGTGTTCTGGACCCTGTCTCATGAAGTCTTCATATGCATGAACAGACTCTTTCTTCATTTCTTTTACTACCATATTGAAATCGGCCTCATATGTAGAATATGTAGCTCTCCAAAAGCAATTCCTAAATGTTTCTCCCTTGTATAATTTTTTCCAGTTGGCATAAATGTGCCGAGCACAATTCCTTAGAAACTGCATTGAGCAGGCCCTGTAACATGTTATTTGACATGCAAATAATTTAGTTTACAAACAAGAAATACTTTTATTAGCAAAGCTTGTGCGCAATCTTACCTTCTGTTGATCGCTCATGAAGGTCCAGCTAAAACCTTGTCCCACATTCAAGTTTTTTAGTAGTAGCTCGAGGAACCAAGTCCAAGATTCTTCAGTCTCAGCTTCAACAATAGCCCATGCAATTGGAAACATTTGGTTGTTTCCATCTCTACCAATAGCACAAAGTAACATCCCCCTAACTAAAGTCTTCGTAAAGCATCCATCCAATCCAATTACTCGTCTACAACCTGCTAGAAAACCCTCTTTCAATTCTTCGAAGCTCACATAGAATCTTTTGAACATATTACATCGTCCAACTTCCAAGTCAAATGTGCTATTAGGACTACATCGAATCAACTCAGCCTTATAAGAATGCAGCAACTTGTATTGCTCGACAAAGGGACCTCTAATGATCTCAACAGCTCTAGTAATCGCTCTATAACAAATCCTCCTATTTAGTGTCAATGCCCACATCTCCATTGCATCCGTCTGCATTTGTGATGTTGTATACTTCAAGTTAGCTCTAATTTTAGGCAAAAACTGCTCCGCAAGCCATATATACGATGCATTCTTATTTCTCATGCTCCTAGGGCAAGTATGTTCTTTTCCAACAGTCTTTATGATGAAGGTCTTCTCACTCTGCATCCAACTAGCATAAACTCTCCATTCACAGCCATTCTCACACCTATCATCCATTTTTTTCGCTTCAGTCTTCTTCCATCCAATGTTAAATCCGTTTGTGATTGCGTAAAGTTGCACAGCTTTCTTGAATTGAGCACGTGAGACAAATCTCATTCCTACTTTAAATTGTATGTCTTTATGATCAGATTTGGGGTCATATCTAATGGTTTTTGATCTTCTTTGGTCACAAACTTCTTCATCTCCATCAGAGTTGGGAGGGCTCAAATTCTCATCTCCTTCTTCTAGATCAGTGTCTCTATCATTTTCACCCCCATCCTCATTTTCAGGAATATTAACGGCAACTGTATTAGTAATAGCAGCAGCATCAGCCTCTCTTCTTATTTGCTTAGCAAGAAAGAAATCCTCATTACCACCACCGAGAATGTAATCATCATCACTTAAAGATAATGTATCATCATTTTGCTCTGGTTCACTATCTCTATAGCTATCACTCTCACTATTATGACCACTAGTAGAAGAACCACTATCATCACCAAGAGCAACTCCTTCAATATACACTTCAATAACACCAAAACTTGATCCTAGACCCATCAATTCTAACACTTGATCATCACCAACAATCTGCACAAGACCACTTCTCAAGGAATCCCCAGGAGTCGCGTACCACAACTTTTTAACTGAGTATCCTAGATCAAGAACAGCCTTAACAATTGCATTATAGTTCACCACCATTGACTTACAACGATGGAGATATTCTATATGGTAGCCTGTGTACTTTGTGATGTCTCCAAACTCCATAACTCCACCTAGGTGAAGTGCAATTGTAAATTCGTTAAACATCTGCAAGGGAACAACAAACAAACCAATTAGTTTATGAAAACCTCTCACAAATAATTAGCAAAGATGGGATGACAAAATCGAGTTCGCCAAACAAGATGCTTGGAAGCCTTGATAGGAAATATGAGGCACCTATGTCTAGAAAGAGACCCATAGCTATTTTAGTCATAGCAAAAACCTGCAACAAGGTTAACCGAACTATGCTGATAAAACTCTAGAAATCTTGATATTAAAGGAATAAAAAACTGGATAATCACAACTACCAACTACTTGCTTACATTAGGCACTCAAATTGACACATATCTGCAGTACCAGTTAGATATTCTAGGTTATGTAACAAATTGCATAATAAGTGGCAAAAGATACTGAGAATATAATCATTTTATGTTTCACAAGCAAATATCAGCTTTACGAATCGCCAATCGACATCTACCCTGCCTTATTTATTAAGCAAACAAGAATTTCAATCTCATTAAGTGGGGTTAACTGAGCTCAAGTCACTATTCCAAATAATTTATAGGTACATATAAGTGTGTGCCCTTGTATAATTTCAATGACCAAAGAGTTCACAAAAGGAAAAAAACTTGTCATTGTACCGTGACTATTAATATCAATTAATTGATTATGATGATCTTGAGAGATTACTTGGTTCGTGTACAGGGCAAAGTTCAGCCGTGCGAGTCGCCCTAGACTAGGAGGACTAGAGAAAAGCTACCTTATATTCTATTCAGAGTAACAATTGAGATACGGAATATATAACTTGTTTTTGCTGCAAAATCGAACCTTGAAACCTTAATCAAAATTATCCACGTAGATATGTATATTATCCACGTACTAAAGTCGGCGTAATATTATAATATTCAAATGTACGTGCTCTTTAGGGACTAAGCATATTTATGAAATCTCATGAGACATATAGAATCACACTCAAAGTACACCTAAAATTAGTGACAAACATAAGTGATTTTGGTTTCGGCATTTCAACGAGCATGTGATGTACGAGTCAATCATACTATTTACATGCAAGTTTCATGTTAAAATTTTGACACACTTACGATTCAAGGTAGGAAAGACTGTGTAACGCTAATAAAGACATGAACTAACACAAAAGACCAGCAAGTAATCGTACAAACAGATTGCGGACAAGTAGTAAACCATGTGAGCCCAAGACATATGGCCACGTTTGTCACAAACCAAAAACCAGCGAAGCAACCGCGATTAGAAGAATATGGCTGAAAGATCGAACAAAAATGAAAGAGATGAGGTCCTCATAAACCTAGAGCTTGAACGCGACGTGGAATAGAGAGCTCTTGTTTTCCTACCTTAATAACATGAAACCATTCAAGTGCAAATCCGCCACATTGGTCCTCAAATGACAGAACACCACAATTCCACTCACCAATCACAGCATAAACCAAAGGCACGCCTACTTAAAAACTCAAACTTTCCACGCTTGGGAGCAATTCACTCACTTTGAGAGTCTCCTCGCCCTGTGCCGACACCGCGACCCCGATGAGCGATCGAATGAACTCGTCGAACTTCGACCGGAGCCACGCCCTGTAAATCACCCTCGGGAAAGAAGATTGTTTGTCGAGAAAGATGAACTGAGCTGAATTTGTTGTTAGGGTTTTTTTGTGCAGAGAGAACGTGAAGAGAGAAGAGAGAACGTGAGGTACTGAAGAAGGCGTGAGAAATTAGGGCTTTTTAAGATATCTTTGTTTATCCCTTCACTATTACAAAGTTATTATTATTTTATTTTGAAAAAAATTAATTTATTTCCACATGGCTTGCCACGTGAGCAACCACGTCATCGAAATTAATGGCAAAATCTAACCAAACTAACGGAGGGTAGATTTGTCATAGGTGTACCGGTTTGGAGTTTTTGATAGTCAAAAAAATAGTTCGGGGCAAATTTGTCAAGAGGTACCAGTTTAGGGTTTTTTTAAGGTATTAGCCCTATTTTTTACTTAGTCCAATCCTATTGCATGCCCTCTAGATATTTAATTGTTTAGTGCACGTCCATACTTTAATGTACATTTCTCATCTTTTATCGAGTAGCACATTAATCGAATGTATCTTTTTCTTATTTAAATTCTTATCTTCAAAACCTTTGGATCATTGGATAACCATGTCTGAAAACCAAAATGGTAACAACGATTTGAAAATTCCATGGTTGAAGTGCTCCCGTGGTAATAATTTCATTAATTTCCATTATAAATGAAAGTATGATCTTTTAGTAAAGCACAAAAGATTTCAAGGTATTTCTCAATATGGTGTTAATTAATAAGGATGCTTTAACACAAAAGACTTAAAAAGGAAATATCATAAGGGATAAATTTGACAGCTATATTCTTTAGATATTCCTTCTATTTTGCATGGCTTAATAAGGAAAATAATTTGGAGAAAAAGAGAGGATACTACCATAATTATCAAATTGCCGCGGTATAATTCGAATAACAGTAACTTTGATCCAGTCTAGTACAGAATTAATCCTGTGGATATTGGATTTACTTATGATACAATATGAAAGAATTCAAATTGGAGGTTTTTTTTTTTTTTTTTTTTTTGGGTTCATAATTTAAATTCGAGATGAGGAGGAGGAAGTTGGGGGCCGTTGTGCGGGCGTCCCAGGAATCAGAGACAGAGAGAGAGATAGCGAATCCAAGACTCGACATCGTCAGCCTAGTCAACCGTAACTGATTAGATGTCCTTGCACGCTCGATGGATTCGGTCGGTGGGCCCCGCTTGGATAAAGCTTTCGAGTTTTCCAAAATTTTGAACTCTCTTTCCCTCGGATATCATCTTTCATTGATTGCCTTGCCTTCTTTTCGAACTTTCCTGCCTCTTTCTCGATTGCCATCCACCCTTTACTTGGTAATCTCATTGTCACTCCCACAAGCGCTTCTGGCCAAAGATTTTTTTTCCAAAAGTGTCGAGGTAGGTGTGATCTTTAGGATCACACCTACCCGACAGACGCTCAGGATCTTTTCTCGCCCTATATATGGACGTGTAGACTGCGTTGGCATTTATTAGCCATCTTATTCATAATTTGCAGGAGTTGAGAAGACCCAGAAAGCAGAGAGAGGGGGAGAGAACAGGGGAGGAGAAAAGGAGGAGGCTTTTCCTGGTTCTGGCTCTGGGTAATGCTCTGTTCCCGTTTTTGTTTTCCCCGTTTCTCCGTCGTGCTTTCAGTTTTTTTGGTCATATCGTGCGTTCAGTTGAGTGATGGATTTTGACGCTAGGAATTCGGACTGCATTTGGGTCTGTGTCATTTCGGATATTTGATTCTCTGTTCTAGTGCCTCGAGTTCGGTTGATCAGATTTGGTGGGATTGATGTGTTGCATGATTTTGGTTTTTTTTTTTTTTTGGTTTTTCTTGGTTTATAATTTGCCGGGTTCTCGATAGAATAGAATTATTGAAGTTGTCGCAGAAAAAGGTGGAAGACCCAAGGAAACCCCGTACGCCAATAGTGCGGCGGAGTAAATCCTGGGGAGGCAAGTGAGTCACCATCACCCCTCATGTCCCGGGTAAGTCACCTTTGCGACACCCGGAATCGAACTCCTCCCCTTGCGTTAGGGGGAGAAGCTCGCCGTCAGCAGCGCCACCAAAGCGAGTGGTTTGAAAGGCTTGTTTTTATCCTGCCAAAAGTTGTAAAGTAATATGCGGCAGACGGTAAAAGAGATGATCGGAACAGTCACTGGCCTGACTTTACCGGTTTGGATTGGAAGAAAAAATTATGCCTTTTTCGTGTTTGGAGGGGAAGGCTTTCAATCATTGTTGCGTTTTGTCCATTTCGAATAAGCAGATTAGTGACTCTTTCTTTGGTTTTTCGCAGAAAATCCCGGATTTCAGATATTGTTGTGGTTCCTTCCGAAGGGTGTGTGCGAGGGAGGGATAAAATGGAGGGAGGTCACACCAAAACCGATAAGACAGAGCTCACCGAATGTTGGCGCACGACATGGAAGACGCCGTATATTATGAGGCTCGCACTGTCGGCTGGAATCGGTGGATTGCTGTTTGGCTATGACACAGGTAGATCAAGCTCTTGCCTTGATTTTATTTCCATTTGCTACGATTTACAGGTAATTAAAGCGGATAAAGGAAAGTTTAAGCCTGATCGGGATGATTGGCATTCCGCCATGGTGCTTTTGTTCTATCAAATTCTTTTCCTAGGTCGAGTTTTGCCAAAAAACTTGTGAATAAAATACTTTGTTTTTCGATTTTATTGTTTTCTTAGTAAGGTATGAAACAAGTTCTTTGCTCTCTCTCATTGTGAACCTCCAGTGAGAAGAGTGGGTAGTCTTCTTTCTTTTAAACTATTTTAACCTTTTCTGTTCCCATTTTGCTTCTTTGTTTCCACGGGCCTTTTCTTTTCATTTACTTTTCCCTCCATCCTAGTTCGCTTATCAACCTAGAATATGACCCCATAACTTAAGACAAAATGTACATGAGATTCTGTAACTTGGTTTTTATTACTCTTATCAATGCCTGCTGTACATGCTCCCAGTCCTGATGCTTGTCGCAGCAAGTAGTCAGTTCTTTTGCCTTTTTGGGCGTCCGCCTCAATTGAGATTTGGCAGACAATAGAAAAGTATCACCTGTTAAAGAGGGACGAACACTCCTCGAATAGGACATAAACATGAATACCTCATTTCCTCTGGTTGAAGGGGTCATTTCTGGGGCGTTGCTCTATATTCGGGAGGACTTCGAAGACATCGACAAGAAAACGTGGCTACAGGTAACTAATTCTTCCTCATTTCCTGTACACTGCTTATGTTTCTGGAGTACGTTAATTCTCAAAAGTTCTTGTCTGCTCGAAGGAAACTATTGTGAGTATGGCTGTTGCTGGAGCTATCATTGGGGCTGCTGTTGGTGGGTGGATCAACGATAGATTCGGAAGGAAGATATCGATACTTCTGGCCGATGCCCTGTTCTTTATTGGTGCAGTCGTGATGGCCGCCTCTGTAGCTCCATGGATGCTCATCATCGGAAGAATACTCGTAGGTTTAGGCGTTGGAATGGCTTCCATGACCTCGCCTCTCTACATTTCCGAAGCTTCTCCTGCTAGGATAAGGGGCGCGCTGGTTAGCACAAATGGTTTCCTCATTACCGGAGGGCAATTCTTGTCTTATCTCATCAATCTGGCCTTCACTAATGTATGCGTAATCCAGCATAATATCCTTCTCCTATATTAGCGATTTAAGATACGTGAATAAGTTGGTCTGTTTGAGTTTTAGGCACCTGGGACTTGGCGTTGGATGCTCGGGGTAGCTGGACTTCCTGCCCTTGTTCAATTCTTCCTCATGTTATTTCTGCCAGAGTCTCCAAGGTGGCTCTACAGAAAGGTAAGGGTCGAAGCTCTTAACTTATTTCACATTTTAGTATCTACTGGTCTGGTATCTGATTGTAATAGTAGCTAACATGTACACCGAGAATTCGCCGATTGAAAATTCTAGTCTTTTTCCTACAATCATAGCTTTCGGAGGCATAATCAATTTATTGATTAATTTTTAGTTTCTTTTGAAACTAGGAATCTGGTTTCATGTTATTTAGTAGTTAAGTTACGCATGATTATCTTGTTTGAATAATGGTTTTGCTAGCTATGCATTCAGACAAATTGTCGAGAATTACACGCGTGGGGGTTATCATTTGAGATCGTGTAGAGGGATTAGTTTTCTGTTAATTCATACTCTTCCAGGTCTTGGGAAGTCCCTATTGCACATGACATGACCCGGTATAATTTTCTTGACTTCCATTTTGTTTTCAATATCAGTTTTCAGTTTTATATACTTTGTTGAGTTTTCCACAAATTATCTAGGCTTGATCTTGCAAATGTTTGTATGTTAGACACTTATTTCTCTACATGGAGCGTGAACCCAAAAATTATTCATTTTTTGTCGTTTGATCCATTGTTGATAATTACGTATCTCAATTGTATGTTCATCAGGTTCGGTTGCTGGTTCTTTTAAATAAGATGCATATCACGATCGAGTTGAGAGTTCGTCTTGGAACCTTTTTTTGATAAGAGTCACGTTTATAATATGCAATAGAGTTTTGTCAAGTTAGCTGGAATATGGGGCATGACTTAATCCATTTTCCTACTTCTGTATTCTAACATAAAGTCATGGGTCTACCACATGGGCTGGTACATTATATTGTCTCTTTTATACATACATCCTCTGTAAAACAGAACAAGATCGATGAAGCTAGGAGTATTTTGGCCAAGATTTATCCTGCTGATGAGGTCGAGGACGAAATGAGTGCCCTGCAAGAATCTGTTGAAGCTGAAAAAGCCGATGAGAGCATCATCGGAGAGAGTATGATCGCCAAAGTGAAGGGTGCTTGGAGTAACCAGATAGTTCGAAGAGGATTATATGCTGGAATTACGGTTCAAGTGGCTCAGCAGTTTGTGGGAATTAACACAGTCATGTATTACAGTCCGACGATAGTTCAGCTTGCTGGGTTTGCTTCGAAGAAGACCGCTATGGCTCTCTCTCTCATAACTTCCGGCCTCAATGCGGCTGGTTCTCTTGTGAGCATGGCATTTGTCGATAGATATGGACGGAGAAGGTTGATGATCGTTTCCATGTTTGGCATTATCACTTGCTTGGTTGTATTATCCGCCTTCTTCTGGCAAGCGTCTCTACACGCTCCTGCTGTTAGTAAGTTGGGATCTAGCCACTTTGGTGGAAACACTACATGTCCCGCTTATTTGTCGGCTCCAGATGCATCCTCATGGAACTGCATGTCTTGTTTACAAGCTGAATGTGCATATTGTGCCGATGGTACAAATAAGGTAAACTTTGCTTCAATTATTCTTTTCACGCAATTTGTCCCGACCATTTTCGTCCCTTTTTATAATGCAAATGCTAAGCTTGCGCATTTTGTTCGTTGGTTATTTAGTATCAACCTGGAGCATGCCTGATTTCTGACAAAGGAATAAGGGGCATGTGCCGAGGCGAGCGGCGGATATGGTTCGAGAATGGCTGTCCAAGCAAGTTCGGAATATTCGCTATCCTTTTCCTTGGGCTGTACATCATTTCTTTCTCACCTGGGATGGGAACCGCACCGTGGATCGTGAATTCAGAGATTTACCCACTGAGGTATCGAGGCACTGGAGGAGGGATTGCAGCGGTCGCCAATTGGTCCTCGAATTTAGTTGTGAGCGAGACGTTCTTGACCTTGACAGAGGTTCTAGGCTCGGCTGGCACCTTCCTCCTTTTCGCCGGATTTTCCTTTCTCGGGCTTGTCGCCATTTACTTCTTGGTGCCGGAAACCAAGGGGTTACATATCGAGGAAGTTGAGAAGCTGTTGCAGGAGGGATACAAGCCTAAGGCTTTCAGAAAGAGGAACTCCAAAGTTGAAGGATCTTCTTGAATTGTTCTCTTCTTCTTCTATATCAAAAGCAGCATAGCTTGTCAATGGACAATAATTGGACATTGATCATATGGCAATTTAGCAAGGAAGGTGTAAAATTCCATAGCCTTGGTTGAAATCTAGTATTTCAATTTTATGGTAATTTAGCAAGTGAGATGTAGAATCTCGTCTCCTTCAAGTACTTTTGTTGTTTTAGTTGAAATGGTTGGTCTGTCCTAATGCAAATTTTTGGAAACCATTTTTGATAATAGGGTCTTCCTTGTTAGTTATCGCATGCATTTTGAGATAATGATTTTCTATGAACCCATGCAACATTTGACAATGGAAATATTTTAGGCCCAATTCCCTTAAGAAGTGGTAACTATAATTAGGATTCAAGCTTTGGTCTAAACTATTTTTTATCTCATAAAAAAAAATGGTTTTAACTCAAGTCTCAATTCTAACCTAAATTTTTTTTATTGTGTCTCACCAAAAATGTCAATTTTCATTTTTCTTGTCTCATAAAAAAGCATAAACTTTCAGTCAATACTTGAATGTGATCTTATTTAGTTTCTTTTCAACAATGTCATTAAAAATGCGATGTGTCATTTCACGTATACTTGGCAACTTACGATTGTCATCACAAATATGGTATTGTGACCCTATTTAGTTTCTTTTCAATAATGTCATTAAAGATGCGGTGTATCATTTCACGTGTACTGGGCAACTCATGGTTGTCTCACAAATATGGTATAAATTAATAATGACACTTTGACTCAAAAGACTTAAAAAAGAAATATCATAAGGGATAACTTGACAGTAACATTCTTTAGATATTCGTTCTATTTTACATGGCTTGATCAAGGAAATTATTTGAAGAAAAAGGGAGGATACTACCACAATTGTCAAATTGCTATGCATATCATTTGGATAAGAGTAAATCTAATCCGATCCAGTACAAATTCAATCTTGTGGAGATGAGGAGGAAGACGAGGCGATTTTGCCGGCGTGCCAGGCATCAAAGAGAGAGGGAGAAACCGAATCTTGGACTAAATCAACTGTGAGGGGCCTACATGGTAACGTCTTTACTTCTCCTGATTTCTTTAAAAAAATAGAAATTTGTTTGGTAACGTTAACTTATTTTTCTATTCCCCGGAATAGAAAAGTGGCTAGGGAATATATTTGGAACGAAAACAAGAAATTAAAAAAAAAAAGTAGCTTATTGTTTCTTAGAACAATTTCTATAAATAATTTTTTTTTTCTTTTTTTTTTTTGTTGCTGATGGTTGCCGCCACGTGTAGCCCACCAGTGGACGACTGCCACCGTTTGCCAGCAGCCTGCCGTCACCAACCACCGCACGATCGCTGCTTGCTACTAGGGGTGAGCACGGTTCCCAATTCCAAAGGGACCGGTTCCGGTTCCCGATTCCCCTTTTCTGGGAACCGGCGTTCTCGGTTCCGGATTCCGGTTCCTATGGGAACAGGAACCGGAACCTATCATTATTCAAAAAAATTAAAAAAAAAAAACCCTAACTTCTTCCCCCCGCCCACGTGATTTCCCACCCCCCCCTCTGCGGATTCTTCCCCCTTCCCTTTTCTTTCTCTCTCTCTCTTTCTTTTCTCCCCTTTTCCCTCCTCACGTCACTTCTTGCCCCCCCCCAACTTTTTTCTTTTCTTCTCTCTCCCTCTCTTCTCTTTCCGGTTTCGGTTTCGAATCGCCTAGGGTTTCTTGGATTGCTCTCTCTCTCTCTCTCTCTAGAATCCTCCGTTTCTTTCTCAACGAGCGCCTCCTCCTGGCGCCGTCTCCGATCTCCTGCTTTCCGGGACCTGATCCGCGTGACGCCCTCCATTCTGTAGCCACTCTGATTCGGAGCTTCGATCGAGCGCTCGTCGCCGTCGATCAGTTCCCACTCTTCTTCTTCTTCTTCTTCTTCTGATCTCTTTCTTGTTTTTTGTGGCTTGAGAGAGTGAGACAGAGAGAGGCAGGGGGAAGACGCAGATGAAGAGGATAGAGAACGACATGAGCAGGCAGGTGACGTTCTCGAAGCGCAGGAACGGGCTGCTGAAGAAGGCCTTTGAGCTCTTCGTCCTCTGCAACGCCGAGGTTGCACTCATTATCGTCTCCCTGAGGGGCAAGCTCTACGGGTTCTCGAGCTCGACAAGACGATAGGTTTTCCTCCGCATTTTTGCTCAAGTGACAGATTGCTCCTTTGCCTAACTAAGATGAGCAACACTGACAGTTGCTCAACCTTCATTTCAAAATTTGGAAAAAAATGAAGATTGCAGAAAGATGCACTGTTACTCGATTATGTTAGGGTTTACTGGTTCCATTGGGTTGAATAGTTGATTGGCACGCTATTTCTTTTGCAAGGCCTCCTGAAGGTAGTGTGAGAATGTTATGCTTCACGTGCACGAATTGCAGGTACTTGGCCTTGGCGAACCTAGCCAACGGTGAGCCCGGGTTCCACGCGATGAAGCTCGGGGGCTGACGGACTTGAGCTTCTTGAACTGGTCGAAGAAGGCTTGGGGAGTGCACTCCTCGATGGACGACGACTTGTTCGCGAGCGTGAAGTTGGGGAAGTTGAAGCCCTCGAAGATCGATCTGGCCACGAACGATTGATGGCAAAGTGCTGGTGGTCGGGCTTCACGAACCTTGCTCGCGGCTCGATGAATCGGATGGCCTCGTCGAGGTTCCAGTTCGCTGCCTCCATCTCGCGAGCCATGGCTTTCGCGAAGTGCCTCACAGATCGTAAGGCGTAGTGGAGGACTTGGGCGAAGTGGTTCGGACTCAACAACACGAGCTTGAAGCCGTCGAACAGGGGCAAGACGCCACTCAGAGACGAATTGGAACTGAAAATTATGAATTTAGTTGTCTATTTGGATGTAAAAGATTCACATTGCTGTGTATTGGCAGGAACTGAAAAGGAGGGCCAACTATTGAATTATTTCGGCTTCCGAATATTCGCGCCCATTACGAAAATGAAACAAAAAAAAAAAAAAATCTGTTGGAACTTGGAACCGACCCCGGAACCTGTGACAGGGTAGGTTCCAGGTTCTCAATTCTGACGGGTAGATTCCAGGTTCCAAAAATTGAGGAACCTGTTTCTGAGGGTAGGTTTCAAGTTCCAGACGGAACCGAACCGAAACTGGGAATCGCTGACCCCTACTTGCTGCGGGAACCGCTCACCCCTACTTACTGCTGCATGATTGCCGACCATCACCGCCAATCGCTGTCGTAGGATCGCTGCCCATAGCTCACCGGCCACCGCCTTGTCTCATGACCGATGGGCTGTGGGTGGCAACCCTACAACGATGGTCGGCAGTCGTGCGACAATCATGCGCGGATCGTGCGCGTCGTCGTCGCGATCTGCAGTTCATGAGTAAGAAGAAAAAATAAATAAATACAAAAAATAATAAATTTTTATCAAATGCATTTTTATTCTTTTTTCTATTTTAAGAAGAAAATTTTGTATAATAACCAAATACCTTATTTTATTCAGAAATCTTTTTTTTATAAGAATTTACTCAAAAATTATTCTCGGAATAAAAGTAGAAAAAAATTATATAAATAAAAAAAAATTCCCTGGAATAAAAATGTTGCGATGCAAATCTTAGTTGTGCTCGCACGCTCAATGGATTTGGTTGGTGGGCCCCGCTTTGGATAGTTTCCGATTAGATTAATGGATAAAGCTTTCGACTCTTCCGACTTTTAAACTCTCTTTCCCTCAGATGTCATCTTTCAATCGATTCCCTTTTGTTCTTTTCGAATTCTTCTTGCCTTTTTCTCGATCGTTGTCATCCACCCTTTACTTGGAAATCACAGAGTCATTCCCTGCTCTCGCCTGTGGCCACAGCTTTTTTCCAAAAGTTTCGAGGTAGGGTTGTTCTTCAGGATCACATCTACACGACAGATACTCAGGATCTTTTCTGGCCCTGAACTCGCTCCCCCGACCCGGTTATATATACGGACGTGTAGACTGCGTTGGTGTTGGATTCAATCATCATTCATCCGCCATCTTATTCATAGTTTGCAGGAGTCCAGAAGACCTAGAAAGCAGAGAGAGGGAGAGAGAGAGAGGGGGGGAGGAGAAAAGGAGGCTTTTCCTGGTTCTCCTTCTGGGTATGCTCTGTTCTCGTTCTGCTTTTCCCAGTTTCTTTGTCGTGCGTTCAGGATTTCAGCGCCATACTCGGATCCCGTTTCGGATTTGTGATTCTCTGTTCCAGTGCCTCATGGAGAGTTCAGTCGATCAGATTCGGTGGCATTGATGGGCTGCATTTTTTAAGTCTTTTACCTGGCGTGTTGTTTACTGAAACTCGATAAAATAGAATAATTGAAGTTGCCGGACGAAAAGGTGGAAGTTTTGGAGCGTAGCGTCGAAAGACTGATTTCTGTTTTTATCTTGCTGAAAGTTGTAATATAACATGTAGTAAAAGAGATGATAAGAATGGTCAGTAGCTTAACTTTATTAATTTGGATTGGTATAAAAAATTACGCCTTTTTCATGTTTGGAAGCGAAAGTTTTCGATCATTACCGCGTATTGTCCATTTCAAGTAAGTAGATCAGTGACTCTTTCTTTGATTTTTCGCAGAAAGTCCTAGATTTAATGTTCTTTTTGAAGTGTGTGTGCGAGGAAGGGATAAGATGGAGGGAGGTCACTCCAAACCCGATAAAACGGAGTTCACCGAATGTTGGCGCACGACATGGAAGACGCCATATATTATGAGGCTCGCACTGTTGGCTGGAATCGGTGGATTGCTGTTTGGCTATGACACAGGTAGATCAAGCTCTTGCCTTGATTTTATTTCCATTTGCTACGATTTACAGCTAATTAAAATGGATAAAGGAAACTTTGAGCCTGATCGGGATGACTGGCAGTTCGCCATGGCGCTATTGTTCTATCAAATTCTTTTCTTAGGTAGCGGAATCGTTCCAATCACTGAGTTTTGCCAAAAAACTTGTGAATAAAATACTTTGTTTTTCGATTTTATTGTTTTCTTAGTAAGGTATGAAACAAGTTCTTTGCTCTCTTATTGTGAACCTCCAGTGAGAAGAATGGGTAGTCTCCTAACTTTTAAATTCTTTTAACCTTTTCTTTTACTTTTTCCTCCATCCTAGTTCACTTATCAACCTAGAATCAGACCCCATGACTTAAGACAAAATGTACATGAGATTCTATAACTCAGTTTTTAGTAGTATTGATAATCTTATCAATGCCTGTTGTACATGCTCCCAGTCCTTATGCTTGTTGCAGTAGTCAGTTCTTTTGCCTTTCTGAGTGTCTGCCTCTGTATTAATTGGGATTTGGCATACAATAGAAAAGCATCACCTGTTAAGAGGAACGAACGCTCCTCGAATAGTACATAAACCTGAATACCTCATTTTCTCTGGTTGAAGGAGTCATTTCTGGGGCGTTGCTCTATATTCGGGAGGACTTCTAAGTCGTCAACAAGAAAACATGGCTACAGGTAACTAATTCTTCCTCATTTCCTGTAAATTGCTTATGTTTCTTGAGTACGTTAATTCTCAAAAGTTCTTGTCTGCTCGAAGGAAACTATCGTGAGTATGGCTGTTGCTGGAGCTATCGTTGGGGCTGCTGTTGGGGGGTGGATCAACGATGGATTCGGGAGGAAGATATCGATACTTCTGGCCAACGCCCTTTTTTTTATTGGTGCGATTGTGATGGCCACCTCTGTAGCTCCATGGATGCTCATCATTGGAAGAACTCGTAGGTTTAGGCGTTGGAATGGCTGCCATGACCGCGCCTCTCTACATTTCCGAAGCTTCTCCTGCTAGGATACGGGGTGCGCTAGTTAGCACAAATGGTTTCCTCATTACCGGAGGGCAATTCTTGTCTTATCTCATCACTCTGGCCTTCACTCGTGTATGTGTAATATAACATAATATTCTTCTCCTATACTAGTGATTTATGATAAGCGAATAAGTTGGCCTCTTTGAATTTTAGGTACCTGGGACTTGGCGTTGGATGCTCGGGGTAGCTGGACTTCCCGCCCTCGTTCAATTCATCCTCGTGTTATTTCTGCCAGAGTCTCCAACGTGGCTCTCCAGAAAGGTGGCGGTCGAGCTCTTAACTTATTTCACATTTTAGTATCTACTGGTCATGTATCTGATTGTAATAGTTGCAGGGATGTATACTGAGAATTTTTCGATGGAAAATTCTAGTCTTTTTCTTACAATCACAGCTTTTGGAGGCATAATCGATTTATTGATTAATTTTTAGTTTCTTTTAAAACTAGGAATCTGGTTTCATGTTGTTTAGTTGTTAAGTCCCACATCATTTTCTTGTTTGAATAATGGTTTTGCTAGCTATGCATTCAGACAAACTGTGGAGAATTAAATGCTTGGGGTTACCATTTGAGATCGTGTAGAGGGATTAGTTTTCAGTTAATTCATATTCTTGCAGGTCTTGGGAAGTCCCTATTGTACATGACAGGACCTGGTATAATTTTCTTGACTTCCATTTTGTTTTCACTATCAGTTTTCAGTTTTATATACTTTGTTGAGTTTTCCAAAAATTATATAGACTTGATCTTGCAAATGTTTGTATGTTAGACACTTATTTCTCTACCTGGAGCATGAACCCAAATATTATTCATTTTTTGTTGTTTGATCCATTGTTGATAATTGTGTATCTCAATGGTATGTTCATCAGGTTGGGTTGCTGATTCTTTTAAATAAGATGCATGTCGTGATTGAGTTGAGAGTTCGTCTTGGAACTTTTTTTGATGTGAGCCATGTTTATATTATGTAATAGAATTTTGTCAAATTAGCTGGACTATGGGGAATGACTTAATCCATTTTCCTACTTCTGTATTCTAACAGTTTGCTGGGTTTGCTTCGAACAAGACCGCTTTGGTACTATTGTGAGCGTGGTATTTGTCGATAGATATGGACGGAGAAGGTTTATGATAGTTTCCATGTTTGGCATTATCGCTTGCTTGGTTGTCTTGTCCGCCTTATTCTGACAAGCGTCTCTACACGCCCCTGCCGTTGGTGAGTTGGAATCTAGCCACTTTGGTGGAAACACTACATGTCCCGCTTATTTGTCGGCTCCAGATGCAGCCTCATGGAACTGCATGTCTTGCTTACACGCTAAATGTGCATTTTGTGCCGATGGTACAAATAAGGTAAACTTTGCTTCAATTATTCTTTTCGAGCAATTTGTCCCGAGTATTTTCGTCCCTTTTTATCATGCATAAGCTAAGCTTGCGTATTGTGTTCGTTTGTTATTTAGTATCAACCTGGAGCATGTATGATTTTTGACAAAGGAATAAGGGGCATGTGCCGAGGTGAGCGGCGGACATGGTTCGAGAATGGCTGTCCAAGCAAGTTCGAAATATTCGCCGTCCTTCTCCTTGGGCTGTACATCATATCTTACGCACCTGGGATGGGAACCGTGCCATGGATCGTGAATTCAGAGATTTACCCACTGAGGTATCGAGGCACTGGAGGAAGGATTGCAGCGGTCGCCAATTGGCGCTCGAATTTAGTTGTGAGCGAGATGTTCTTGACCTTGATAGAGGTTCTTGGCTTGGCCGGCACCTTCCTCCTTTTCGCCGGATTTTCCTTTCTCGGGCTTGTCGCCATTTACTTCTTGGTGCCAGAAACCAAGGCGTTACATATTGAGGAAGTTGAGAAGCTGTTGCAAGAGGGAAACAAGCCTAAGGCTTTCAAAAAGAGGAAATTCAAATTTGAAGGGTCTTCTTGAATTGTTCTCTTCTTCTTCTGTATCAAAAGCAGTTTAGCTTGCCTGCATTGGTTTGGATTTCTTAGAATAAGTCTGTTCATCTTATGAACAATAATTGGACATTGATCACATGGCAATTTAACAAGGAAGGTGTAAAATTCTGTAGCTTCAGTTGAAATCATGGTACTTCAATTCTATGGTAAATTAGCAAGAGGTGTAGAATCTTGTCTCCTTCAAGTACTTTCGTAGTTTTATTCGAAATAATTGGTCTGTCATAATGCAAAATTTTTCGGAAACCATTTCCGATTATAGGGTCTTCCTTGTTAGTCATCGCAAGCATTTTGAGATAATGATTTTCTATGAATCCGTGCAACTTTCGGCAATGGAAGTATTTTAGGCCCAATTCTCTTTAGAAGTTGTAACTATAATAAGTATTCAAGCTTTGGTCTAAACTATTTTTTATCTCATAAAAAACAATGATTTTAACTCAAGTGTCAATTCTAACCTAATTTTTTTATTTTGTCTAACTAAAAACGTCAATTTTCACTTTTTCTTTGTCTCATAAAAAAGTATAACTTTCGGTCAATACTTGAATATGACCCTATTTAGTTTCTTTTAAATGATGCCATCAAAGATGCAATGTGTTGTCTCACATGTACTTGGGAACTAATGGTTCTCATCGCCGAAGCTACCGCCCCAATTTAAATAGTTTCGAGTTAAACTCATCACCACAACATATTCTCCTCCTCTTTCACCATCATCTTCTCCTCCATCTCTCTTCTTGAGGACCACGAAGAAGCACAAGCCCGGTGGTCTAGCACCTCTCCACCCCCCTCTCCCACTACCCCAAGGTAGTCGCCCTTGACCATGCCCTCTACCCCTGCGTCACTGCCGCCTCTCTTGCCGTTGTTGCTGCCACTCGTGAGACTCCCTCTGCTCTATCAACCTCTCCAAGTGCCGCAAGCTTGTTGGGTTGTAGCGGCTTAGGCAACCTCCATGGGTCACCATGCATGACTATGGTGAGGGGGCCGTTGATGTGGGTGGAGTGACCCCCCGTGAGTTGTGGCGGCCTAGATTTGGGTTGCTGCGACTCAGAAGGCAACCTTTATCGGTTGTCGTGCCGTGCGACCATGGAGTGGGGGTCATCGATCTGGGTCAGGCGACCCTCAAGTTGCGGCAACCCGCAAAGGTCACTTGACCCCTTGAAGATGGTCACCTGAGTCGTCGTGACCCGCTGACGTTTGTCGAGCCATGGCTAGCCCCTCGTTGCTCGGGGAAGATAAACAGTGTCGCAAAACAAGGGTCAAAACAGAAAAACAAAAAAATGGTGAGGACACTTTTAGGAAAAAAAAAATTTATAGTACCATAAGGCATGCTGAGAAAGCTAAAAGCCCAATGCAACCTCCCACTTGCCTTAAGCTTTCAGCCTTTTAAATGCCCACTTTTCCTCAAGGGGGTTTGCAAAATATTTGCCAAATATCCAATATTTGGCCCAAAGGGCTTTGGGTATCTAAAGTCCTTTGCAAAATGCAACTCCCAAACACACCATTTGTGCATAGAGGTGAGTATAGTCTGGATGGACACTTCATACTTTAAAATTGAGAATCGCTCATTAAGGATCGATTTCTAAAAATTAGAACTGGGACCACCTAGGAATAAGACTATTGGTCTGGTTCAATTCCTAGGTGGGTTCATGGAACAATTCCCATTGAGTTTCACACACTTAGTGCAATAATTTCCAACAAGCCAAAGTAAATAAATAAATTAAAAAAAAAACAAAGAACTTTCATATTCCTAACTGTAAAATTAGTAAAAAGATTGGATTTATTTTAAAAGTTGAGAGTCAAGATCGTGAATTGATGGATATTGAGCTTAAGAGTGGAGGATGTGAGTGAGAGATAGAGAGATGGACTTAGAAGAGATGAGATTGAGACGAATTAAGTATTCAGTCAATGGATATTGAGTTTCAAATTAGGGATTTTAGAACTTTCATTTTTCTTAAATTTCTTTTTGGTGGGAAATTTTTTCTTAAATATTAACTATATATTTATATATTACCGCTTTGGTTCAAATAGTGAAGGTATAGTTGTGCGTAGGGTTGAGTATAATTCGGGTGGGTAGTTCCTACTTTTAAATCGAGAACCTTCCACCAAGGATTGGTTTTGAAAAATTGGAATCGGGAACTACTTGGGAGTTGAACCACCAGTGCGGTTTGATTTCCAAGTGAGTTCATGGAACCGTTCCCACCGAGTTTCACACACTCAATGCAACAATCTAAGACAAGCCAAAGTAAAGCAAAAGATAAAGAACTTTCATATTCTTAAGTGTAAAATCAATAAAAAGATTAGATTCATTTTAAAAGTTAAGAGACGGGATCGTGAATCGATAGACGTTGAGCTTGAGAGTGGAGGTCATGATTGAAAGATAGATAGATAGACTCAAATGAGATGAGAGTGAGACGAAATAAGTACTCAGTTAATGGATCTTGAGCTTCAAATTAGACATTTTAGATTTTTTTTATTTTTCTTAATTTTTTTGTGGGAATTTTTCTTAAAAGTTAAAATATATATTTTTATATTACCGTCTTGGTTCAAGTGGAAGGCGGTTCCATACCTAGAATTTGGAGTCAGATCAGTATTCAATGGTTCAAATTTATTGGAACCGAGAACTGAACCGACTCTTTTAGGTAGCGCATGAGAACTTTTCTGTTTCTCATGGTTTTTGTTTTTTTATTCCCCGGAACAAAAAAAGAACAGAAACCTGTTTGGTAACGCCACATTGTTTTTTTGTTCCCAAAAATAAAAACTTAGCCCAGAAATGGTTTGGGAATAGAAATAAGAAGCAAAAAAAAGTTGCTTCTTGTTCCCGGAACAATTTCTAGAAATAAGATGATTTTCTTTTTTAATTTTCTTTCATTTCCTTTTTTTGCCTCGACCGCTGTCAACCGCCGCCGACCGTCGCCGGTTGCCATTCGCTAGCCAGCGGTGACGGTCGGTGGTGACAGTCGGCGGCCGGCGACCATGCGGCGGTGGCGGCTGGCGGGCCGGCGGCGGCGACCGGCGGCGGGAGGTGGCGGCAATCCATCGGCAAGATTAAAAAATGAATAAATACAAAAAAGAAATTATTGCGTTACCAAACGCAATTCTATTCTTTTTCTATTCCAAAAGTAGAAATTTTGTGTCGTTATCAAATGGGTTTTTTTTACTCAAAAATTGTTCCTCGGAGCAGAAATAGAAAAGAACAATTTCTGAAAAAAAATTCTTCTCAGGAACAGAAGCGTTGTCATGCACATCCATTGGTCCTGGTCCAGTCCGATCCGAGTCTAATTGTGCCCATCAAGAGGCTTTACACAAAAATTATAACAAACAATCCCAAAGTTTGATAATTTTCATATTTTACTCTCAAGCATTTAGAACTGAAACTCGCATGATTGTCGAGTAACTACTTGGTGGGCATGTAATGAAGAAGTTTATAAAGATCAATTGGATGCTCAAAGAATCTCAAATGTGTCCTTGAGGACAAAAGAAAATGTTGCTTGTAGATCCATTATAGACTCGAAAACATAGAGACCTCAGAGGTCCCCTCAAAATACGACATTGTGCATACCATTATTGCGATAAGGTGCAAATGGAGCGAGAAGAAAAATTTCAGGAGAGTATCACAATCTCACAAAGATGGAACGATAGATAACCCCATGTACGAAAAAATATAATTAATGGGATTTGACATTGTCGGTCTATTTTCAATGACAAAAAAAAAAAATTAGGAGTTTATCAATCTTACAATGTTTCTGCAATTATCTGACCTAGACTGCAAATTCTCCTGCATGTCCCCTTGAAAAAAAAAAAAAAAAACACGGGGTGACACAAGCTGCCAGCCCCGTACTTTGGTGTCTAATAAAGGATATCGACAAGGCTTAACTTTCCGAGGCAGATGCTTCCAAAATACGTCAATTAACTGGACTAAATTTCCTCTCATCCTTTGAAGAAATCCTTAATCTTCGAACTAGATAGAGCACCTCTAGCATAACCGTTTGACAGTATCATGGTTGAATGCAGACCACAAAATCAAAACAAGGTCACACGATCATTTCTATATTTGTTTTGCCATTCATAACACTTGTGGCCAGCTTTTAAACGTGATATTATTACACCAGTTGTGTGACAGCCTAAAATGAAGGGGAAGAGTAGGATAAAAAGGGGAAGGAAGGGAAGAACAGGGTCGGAATTCATCTGCTCACCACCCTATCTCTCCCACCTTGACGATCCGACGGGGTTTTCGTCGCTTCCCTCAGTTGTCTGCAACTGACGGAAGTTCTTGGAATCTGTCAAAGACGAAAACCCTTCATTTTGGTAAGCAAAGCTTGTCCCCTCATCTTCAATTTGGTTTGATTTTGATTAGCCCGCTGCATTTTCTTTTTCTGCTAATCTGACTTTGTTTTCAACGTTTCTCGCTTAAAATGGGAAAGAAGGGATGAAACTAATGCGATGAATAATTTCTCTTATCCGATCAAAACGTAGAATATAGAAATCGAGGTTATTGTGGATTCTAGGACCACAATGGTGATCGCCTCGAGATGGTTGTCTTGGGCGGCCATTGTAGGGTGGCCGCTTGCCTCGGGCAAAGTGATGACGATTGGCTCGAGGAGGTGGCGCAATAAGTTCGCACTTTGCCATATTTATCGTCATTCATATTTTTTACTTAGTCCAATCTTATCGCACGCCCTCTAGATATTTAATTGTTTAGTGTACGTCCATACTTTAATGTACATTTCTCATCTTTTATCGAGTGGCACATTAATCGAATGTATCTTTTCCTTATTTAAACTCTTATCTTCAAAACCTTTGGATCATTGGATAACCATGTCTAAAAACCAAAATGGTAACAACGATTTGAAAATTCCATGGTTGAAGTGCTCCCATGGTAATAATTTCATTAATTTCCATTATAAATGAAAGTATGATCTTTTAGTAAAGCGCAAAAGATTTCAAGGTATTTCTCAATATGGTGTTAACTAATAAGGACACTTTAACACGAAAGACTTAAAAGGAAATATCATAAGGGATAATTTGACAGCTATATTCTTTAGATATTCCTTCTATTTTGCATGGCTTAATAAGGGAAATAATTTGGAGAAAAAGGGAAGATACTACCATAATTATCAAATTGCCACGATATAATTCAAATAACGGTAAATTTGATCCAGTCTAGTACATAATTAATCTTGTGGATATTGGATTTACTTATGATACAATACGAAAGAATTCAAATTGGACGTTGCTAAGGGTTCGGCGTGTTTTTTTTTTTTGGGTTCATAATTTAAATTGAGGCCGAGGAAGCGGAGAGATGAGGAGGAGGCGATGGAAGCGGGCGGCAAGGCTGCGAGATCGTGAGGAAAAAAACCGAGGGGGCGGGGGAGCTGGTTGTGGCGTGGGGGCCGTTGTGCGTGGGGGAAAGGGGGGGGGAGCGGGAGAGAAGAGAGGAGAGAGGGGAAACCGATGGGGATGGGGGCGATTGTCCCAGGAATCATAGGGGGAAAGAAAGAGAGAGAGAGAGAGAGAGAGAGGGAGGAGAGAGGGGAAGAAACCCTCGCTGGGGGTGAGAGCAGATCCACAGAAATCGAAGGGGGAGGGGAGATCCGCAGAAATCGATTTGGGGGGGGGGGAGGGGGGATGGTGGCGTGGGAGAAGAGTGAGAAATGAGAGAGAGGGTTTGAGGGGAATAATTTTTGTTAAATTAAAAAATACATTTTTAAATATGCACACGTATTAATTATGAATATGTTTTTTAAATTTTTTATGAATAGATTTATTAATATTATCGGTGTAAATTTATTATAAGTTCTTATTTATTTACCGAAATAAATGATTCGCGTGTCGCGTGTCGGTGCTACATAGGAGAGAGAGCGTATCCAAGACTAGTCAACCGAAATAAATGATTAGATGTCCTTGCGCGCTCGACGGATTCGGTTGGTGGGCCCCGCTTGGATAAAGCTTTCGAGTTTTCCAAAATTTTGAACTCTCTTTCCCTCGGATGTCATCTTTCGTTGATTGCCTTGCCTTCTTTTCGAACTTTCCTGCCTCTTTCTCGATTGTCATCCACCCTTTACTTGGTAATCTCATTGTCACTCCCGCACACGCTTCTGGCGACAGATTTTTTCCGAAAGTGTTGAGGTAGGAATGTTCTTTGGGATCAAACCTACCCGACAGACGCTCAGGATCTTTTCTCGCCCTATATATGGACGTGTAGACTGCGTTGGCATTGCATTGAATCATCATTCGTCAGCCATCTTATTCATAATTTGCAGGAGTCGAGAAGACCCAGAAAGCAGAGAGAGGGGGAGAGATCAGGGGAGGAGAAAAGGAGGAGGCTTTTCCTGGTTCTGGCTCTGGGTAATGCTCTGTTCCCGTTCTTGTTTTCCCCGTTTCTCCGTCGTGCGTGCAGTTGAGTGATGGATTTTGACGCTAGGAATTCGGACTGCATTTGGGTCTGTGTCATTTCGGATATCTGATTCTCTGTTCTAGTGCCTCGAGTTCGGTTGATCAGGCTTGGTGGGATTGATGTGTTGCATGATTTTGGTTTTTTTTGGTTTTTCTTGGTTTATCATTTGTCGGGTTCTCGATAGAATAGAATTATTGAAGTTGTCGGACGAAAAGGTGGAAGACCCAAGGAAACCCCGTATGCCGATAGCGCGGCAGAGTAAACCCTAAGAGGCACGTGAGTCACCATCACCCCCTTGTGCCCTGGTTAAGTCACCCTTGCGACGTCCGGGAATCGAACTCCTCCCCTTGCGTCAGGGGGAGAAGCTCGCCGCCAGCAGCGCCACCAAAGCGGGTGGTTCGAAAGGCTTGTTTTTATCCTGCCAAAAGTTGTAAAGTAATATGCGGCAGACGGTAAAAGAGATGATCGGAACAGTCACTAGCCTGACTTTACCGGTTTGGATTGGAATAAAAAATTATTCCTTTTTCGTGTTTGGAGGGGAAGGCTTTCAATCATTGTCGCGTTTTGTCCATTTCGAATAAGCAGGTTAGTGACTCTTTCTTTGGTTTTTCGCAGAAAATCCCGGATTTCAGATATTGTTGTGGTTCCTTCCGAAGGGTGTGTGCGAGTGCGAGGGAGGGATAAGATGGAGGGAGGTCACACCAAAACCGATAAGACAGAGCTCACCGAATGTTGGCGCACGACATGGAAGACGCCGTATATTATGAGGCTCGCACTGTCGGCTGGAATCGGTGGATTGCTGTTTGGCTATGACACAGGTAGATCAAGCTCTTGCCTTGATTTTATTTCCATTTGCTACGATTTACAGCTAATTAAAGTGGATAAAGGAAAGTTTAAGCCTGATCGGGATGATTGGCATTCCGCCATGGTGCTTTTGTTCTATCAAATTCTTTTCCTAGGTCGAGTTTTGCCAAAAAACTTGTAAATAAAATAGTTTTGTCTTTTGATTTAAATGTTTTCTTACTAAGGTATGAAACAAGTTCTTTGCTCTCTCTCATTGTGAACCTCCAGCGAGAAGAGTGGGTAGTCTTCTTTCTTTTAAACTGTTTTAACCTTTTCTGTTCCCATTTTGCTTCTCTGTTTCCACTGGCCTTTTCTTTTCATTTACTTTTGCCTCCATCCTAGTTCGCTTATCAACCTAGAATATGACCCCATAACTTAAGACAAAATGTACATGAGATTCTGTAACTTGGTTTTTATTACTATTGATGTTAATCTTATCAATGCCTGCTGTACATGCTCCCAGTCCTGATGCTTGTCGCAGCAAGTAGTCAGTTCTTTTGCCTTTTTGGGCGTCCGCCTCTGTATTAATTGAGATTTGGCACACAATAGAAAAGTATCACCTGTTAAGAGGAACGAACACTCCTCGAATAGGACATGAACATGAATACCTCATTTCCTCTGGTTGAAGGGGTCATTTCTGGGGCGTTGCTCTATATTCGGGAGGACTTCGAAGACGTCGACAAGAAAACGTGGCTACAGGTAACTAATTCTTCCTCATTTCCTGTACACTGCTTATGTTTCTCGAGTACGTTAATTCTCAAAAGTTCTTGTCTGCTTGAAGGAAACTATTGTGAGTATGGCTGTTGCTGGAGCTATCATTGGGGCTGCTGTTGGTGGGTGGATCAACGATAGATTCGGAAGGAAGATATCGATACTTCTGGCCGATGCCCTGTTCTTTATTGGTGCAGTCGTGATGGCCGCCTCTGTAGCTCCATGGATGCTCATCATCGGAAGAATACTCGTAGGTTTAGGCGTTGGAATGGCTTCCATGACCTCGCCTCTCTACATTTCCGAAACTTCTCCTGCTAGGATAAGGGGCGCGCTAGTTAGCACAAATGGTTTCCTCATTACCGGAGGGCAATTCTTGTCTTATCTCATCAATCTGGCCTTCACTAATGTATGCGTAATCCAGCATAATATCCTTCTCCTATATTAGCGATTTAAGATAAGTGAATAAGTTGTCTGTTTGAGTTTTAGGCACCTGGGACTTGGCGTTGGATGCTCGGGGTAGCTGGACTTCCTGCCCTTGTTCAATTCTTCCTCATGTTATTTCTGCCAGAGTCTCCTAGGTGGCTCTACAGAAAGGTAAGGGTCGAAGTTCTTAACTTATTTCACATTTTAGTATCTACTGGTCATGTGTCTGATTGTAATAGTAGCTGACATGTACACCGAGAATTCGCCGATTGAAAATTCTAGTCTAATTCCTACAATCATAGCTTTCGGAGGCATAATCAATTTATTAATTAATTTTTAGTTTCTTTTGAAACTAGGAATCTGGTTTCATGTTATTTAGTAGTTAAGTTACGCATGATTATCTTGTTTGAATAATGGTTTTGCTAGCTATGCATTCAGACAAATTGTGGAGAATTACACGCGTGGGGGTTATCATTTGAGATCGTGTAGAGGGATTAGTTTTCTGTTAATTCATACTCTTCCAGGTCTTGGGAAGTCCCTATTGCACATGACATGACCCGGTATAATTTTCTTGACTTCCATTTTGTTTTCAATATCAGTTTTCAGTTTTATATACTTTGTTGAGTTTTCCACAAATTATCTAGGCTTGATCATGCAAATGTTTGTATGTTAGACACTTATTTCTCTACATGGAGCGTGAACCCAAAAATTATTCATTTTTTATCGTTTGATCCATTGTTGATAATTACGTATCTCAATTGTATGTTCATCAGGTTCGGTTGCTGGTTCTTTTAAATAAGATGCATGACACGATCGAGTTGAGAGTTCGTCTTGGAACTTTTTTTGATAAGAGTCGCGTTTATATTATGCAATAGAGTTTTGTCAAGTTAGCTGGAATATGGGGCATGACTTAATCCATTTTCCTACTTCTGTATTCTAACATAAAGTCATGGGTCTACCACATGGGCTGGTACATTATATTGTCTCTTTTATACATACATCCTCTGTAAAACAGAACAAGATCGATGAAGCTAGGAGTATTTTGGCCAAGATTTATCCTGCTGATGAGGTCGAGGATGAAATGAGTGCCCTGCAAGAATCTGTTGAAGCTGAAATAGCCGATGAGAGCATCATCGGAGAGAGTATGATCGCCAAAGTGAAGGGTGCTTGGAGTAACCAGATAGTTCGAAGAGGATTATATGCTGGAATTACGGTTCAAGTGGCTCAGCAGTTTGTGGGAATTAACACAGTCATGTATTACAGTCCGACGATAATTCAGCTTGCTGGGTTTGCTTCGAAGAAGACCGCTATGGCTCTCTCTCTCATAACTTCCGGCCTCAATGCGGCTGGTTGTTTTGTGAGCATGGCATTTGTCGATAGATATGGACGGAGAAGGTTGATGATCGTTTCCTTGTTTGGCATTATCACTTGCTTGGTTGTGTTATCCGCCTTCTTCTGGCAAGCGTCTCTACACGCTCCTGCTGTTAGTAAGTCGGGATCTAGCCACTTTGGTGGAAACACTACATGTCCCGCTTACTTGTCGGCTCCAGATGCATCCTCATGGAACTGCATGTCTTGTTTACAAGCTGAATGTGCATATTGTGCCGACGGTACAAATAAGGTAAACTTTGCTTCAATTATTCTTTTCACGCAATTTGTCCCAAGCATTTTCGTCCCTTTTTATAATGCAAATGCTAAGCTTGCGCATTTTGTTCGTTGGTTATTTAGTATCAACCTGGAGCATGCCTGATTTCTGACAAAGGAATAAGGGGCATGTGCCGAGGCGAGCGACGGATATGGTTCGAGAATGGCTGTCCAAGCAAGTTCGGAATATTCGCTATCCTTTTCCTTGCGCTGTACATCATTTCTTTCTCACCTGGGATGGGAAACGCACCGTGGATCGTGAATTCAGAGATTTACCCACTGAGGTATCGAGGCACTGGAGGAGGGATTGCAGCGGTCGCCAATTGGTCCTCGAATTTAGTTGTGAGCGAGACGTTCTTGACCTTGACAGAGGTTCTTGGCTCGGCCGGCACCTTCCTCCTTTTTGCCGGGTTTTCCTTTCTTGGGCTCGTCGCCATTTACTTCGTGGTGCCGGAAACCAAGGGGTTACATATCGAGGAAGTTGAGAAGCTGTTGCAGGAGGGATACATGCCTAAAGCTTTCAGAAAGAGGAACTCCAAAGTTGAAGGATCTTCTTGAATTGTTCTCTTCTTCTTCTATATCAAAAGCAGCTTAGCTTGTCAATGGACAATAATTGGACATTGATCATATAGCAAGGAAGGTGTAAAATTCCATTGCTTTGGTTGAAATCTAGTATTTCAATTTTATGGTAATTTAGCAAGTGAGATGTAGAATCTTGTCTCCTTCAAGTACTTTTGTTGTTTTAGTTGAAATGGTTGGTCTGTTATAATGCAAATTTTTGGAAACCATTTTTGATAATAGGGTCTTCCTTGTTAGTTATCGGACGCATTTTGAGATAATGATTTTCTATGAACCCATGCAACATTTGACAATGGAAATATTTTGGGCCCAATTCCCTTAAGAAGTGGTAACTATAATTAGGATTCAAGCTTTGGTCTAAACTATTTTTTATCTCAGAAAAAATGGTTTTAACTCAAGTCTCAATTCTAGCCTAAATTTTCTATTGTATCTCACCAAAAACGTCAATTTTCATTTTGCTTGTCTCATAAAAAAGCATAAACTTTCGGTCAATACTTGAATGTGACCACATTTAGTTTCTTTTCAACAATGTTATTAAAAATGCGATGTGTCATTTCGCGTATACTTGGCAACTCACGATTGTTGTCACAAATATGGTATTGTGACCCTATTTAGTTTCTTTTTAATAATGTCATTAAAGATGCGGTTTGTCATTTCACATGTAGTTGGCAACTCATGGTTGTCTTCACAAATATGGTATTAATTAATAATGACTCTTTGACACAAAAGACTTAAAAGAAATATCATAAGGGATAACTTGACAGTAACAAGAATGTTCGTTCTATTTTACATGGCTTAATCGAGGAAATTATTTGAAGAAAAAGGGAGGATACTACCACAATTGTCAAATTGCTATGCATATCATTTGGATAAGAGTAAATCTAATCCGATCCAACACAAATTCAATCTTGTGGAGATGAGGAGGAAGTCGAGGCGATTTCGCTGGCGTGCCCGGCATCAAAGAGAGAGAAACCGAATCGTCTTTACTTCTCCTGATTTCTGTAAAAGAACGGAAATTTGTTTGGTAGAGCCAACTTATTTTTCTATTTCCCGAAATAGAAAAGTGGCTAGGGAATAGATTTGAAGGAAACAAGAAATAATAATAAAAGAAAAGGTAGCTTCTTGTTTTTGAGAACAATTTCTAGAAATAATTTTTTTTTCTATTTTTCTTTTGTCGGTGATGGTTGTCGCCGCTCGAAACCCATTGGCTGACAATTGACACTGTTCACCGGCAGCTTGCCGTCGCCAACTGCCGCACGACCGCCACTTGCCGTTGCATGACTGCCGACTGTTGTCGCCAATCGCTATCACACAGCACACCAGCTACCGCCCCCTCTCATGGCCGGTGGGCTGTGGGCAACAATCCTACAATGGCGGTCGGTAGTCGTGCGACAATTGTGGTGGTCTTATGGCGGTCGAACGGCGGTCGTGCAGCCGTCGGTAGTTCATAAGTAAGAAGAAAAATAAATAAATATAAAAATTTATAAATTTTTATTAAATGCATTTCTATTCTTTTTCTATTTTAAAAAGAAAATTTTGTATAATTATCAAACATCTTATTTTATTCAGAAATTATTTTCAGAGTAAAAATAGAAAAAATACTCTTTTCAAAAAGAAATAATTTTCCGAAATAAAAACGTTGCGATGCATATTCTAGATGTCTCCGCACGCTTGACGGATTTGGTAGGTGGGCCCCACTTTGGATAATTTCCGATTAGACTAATGGATAAAGCTTTCAACTCTTCCGAATTTTAAAATCTCTTTCCCTCAGATGTCATCTTTCAATTGATTCCCTTATGTTCTTTTCGAATTCTTCTCGCCTTTTTCACGATCGTTGTCATCCACCCTTTACTTGGAAATCACAGAGTCATTCCCTGCTCTCACTTGTGGCCACAGCTTTTTTCCAAAAGTTTCGAGGTAGGGTTGTTCTTCAGGATCACATCTACACGACAGATACTCAGGATCTTTTCTGGCCCTGAATCCGCTCCCCCGACCCGGTTATATATATGGACGTGTAGACTGCGTTGGTGTTGGATTCAATCATCATTCATCCGCCGTCTTATTCATAGTTTGCAGGAGTCCAGGAGACCTAGAAAGCAGAGAGAGGGAGAGAAAGAGAGAGTGGGAGGAGAAAAGGAGGCTTTTCCTGGTTCTCCTTCTGGGTTTGCTCTGTTCTCGTTCTGCTTTTCCCAGTTTCTTTGTCGTGCGTTCAGGATTTCAGCGCCATATTCGGATCCCGTTTCGGATTTGTGATTCTCTGTTCCAGTGCCTCATGGAGAGTTCAGTCGATCAGATTCGGTGGCATTGATGGGCTGCATTTTTGAAGTCTTTTACCTGGCGTGTTGTTTGCTAAAACTCGATAAAAGAGAATAATTGAAGTTGCCGGACGAAAAGGTGGAAGTTTTGGAGCGTAGCGTCTAAAGACTGATTTCTGTTTTTATCTTGCTGAAAGTTGTAATATAACATCTAGTAAAAGAGATGATAAGAATGGTCAGTAGCTTAACTTTATTAATTTGGATTGGTATAAAAAATTACGCCTTTTTCATGTTTGGAAGCGAAAGTTTTCGATCATTACCGCGTATTGTCCATTTCAAGTAAGTAGATCAGTGACTCTTTCTTTGATTTTTTGCAGAAAGTCCTAGATTTAATGTTCTTTTTGAAGTGTGTGCGCGAGGAAGGGATAAGATGGAGGGAGGTCACACCAAACCCGATAAAACGGAATTCACCGAATGTTGGCGCACGACATGGAAGACGCCATATATTATGAGGCTCGCACTGTCGGCTGGAATTGGTGGATTGCTGTTTGGCTATGACACAGGTAGATCAAGCTCTTGCCGTGATTTTATTTCCATTTGCTACGATTTACAGCTAAATAAGGTGGATAAGGGAAAGTTTGAGCCTGATCGGGATGATTGGCAGTTCGCCATGGCGCTATTGTTCTATCAAAATATTTTCCAATGTAGCGGAATCGTTCCAATCACTGAGTTTTGCCAAAAAAACTTGTGAGTAAAATACTTTGTTTTTCGATTTAATTATTTTCTTAGTAAGGTATGAAACAATTTCTTTGCTCTCTCTTATTGTGAACCTCCAGTGAGAAGAATGGGTGGTCTCCTAACTTTTAAATTCTTTTAACCTTTTCTTTTACTTTTTCCTCCATCCTAGTCCACTTATCAACCTAGAATCGGATCCCATGACTTAAGACAAAATGTACATGATATTCTGTAACTTGGTTTTTAGTACTATTGATGTTAATCTTATCAATGGCTGTTGTACATGCTCCCAGTCCTTATGCTTGTTGTACATGCTCCCATCCTTATGCTTGTTGCAACAAGTAGTCTGTTCTTTTGCCTCTGTATTAATCGAGATTTGGCATACAATAGAAAAGCATCACCTGTTAAGAGGAACGATCCTCGAATAGGACATAAACATGAATACCTCATTTCCTCTGGTTGAAGGGGTCATTTCTGGGGCGTTGCTCTATATTCGGGAGGACTTCGAAGACGTTGACAAGAAAACATGGCTACAGGTAACTAATTCTTCCTCATTTCCTGTAAATTGCTTATGTTTCTTGAGTACGTTAATTCTCAAAAGTTCTTGTCTGCTCGAAGGAAACTATTGTGAGTATGGCTGTTGCTGGAGCTATCGTTGGGGCTGCCGTTGGTGGGTGGATCAACGATAGATTCGGGAGGAAGATATCGATACTCCTGGCCGACGCCCTGTTTTTTATTGGTGCGATTGTGATGGCCACCTCTGTAGCTCCATGGATGCTCATCATCGGAAGAATACTCGTAGGTTTAGGCGTTGGAATGGCTTCCATAACCGCGCCTCTCTACATTTCCGAAGCTTCTCCTGCCAGGATACGTGGTGCGCTAGTTAGCACAAATGGTTTCCTCATTACCGGAGGGCAATTCTTGTCTTATCTCATCAATCTGGCCTTCACTCGTGTATGCGTAATATAACATAATATTCTTCTCCTATATTAGCGATTTAAGATAAGCGAATAAGTTGGCCTCTTTGAATTTTAGGTACCTGGGACTTGGCGTTGGATGCTCGGGGTAGCTGGACTTCCCGCCCTCGTTCAATTCATCCTCATGTTATTTCTGCCAGAGTCTCCAAGGTGGCTCTCTAGAAAGGTAGCGGTCGAGCTCTTAGCTTATTTCACATTTTAGTATCTACTGGTCATGTATCTGATTGTAATAGTTGCAGGGATGTATACTGAGAATTTGTCGATGGAAAATTCTAGTCTTTTTCTTACAATCATAGCTTTTGGAGGCATAATCGATTTATTGATTAATTTTTAGTTTCTTTTAAAACTAGGAATCTGGTTTCATGTTGTTTAGTTGTTAAGTCACACATCATTTTCTTGTTTGAATAATGGTTTTGCTAGCTATGCATTCAGACAAACTGTGGAGAATTAGGCCCTGCATGGTAATGTTCTTTTTTCTTGTTTATGAACAAAAATTTTATTTTTTTGTTCCCGGGAACAAAAAAAGAATTTTTTTTACGTTTTTGTTTAAAATTTGTTTTTTTGTTTCCGGAACAAAAAAAAAATGGAAATGAGAAACAAAAAAAAATTGTTCTTTTGTTCCAGAAACACTTTTGAAAATTGTTCTTTTTTCTTTGGCTGGTCGCTAGCCTTGGCCATGGCCGGCGACCGGCTGTCGAGGGCCGGGGATGCCGTCAAGGGTTGATGACCTCGCCGAAGCGTTGCCGACCTCTGGTGAGGCTGAGTGTCGCCGGCCCCTAGTGAGGCTCAGCCTCGCCTTGGCTGGGCAAGATCGAGCTCGCCCAGATCCGACGAGGCTAAGGCTCGCCATGGTTGGGTGACGCTCGGCCTTGCCTTAGCTGGGCGAGGCCAAGCTCGCCCAGCTTCGACGAGGCCAAGCGTTGCCAGCCCCTGGCGACGCTCAGTCTCGTCGGGGGTCGGCGACCCTCGCCGTGCCTAGGCGAGGCTACCGGCCCCCGTCGGCTGGTCACCAAAGGTCAGTGACGGGCCAAAAGGAGAAAAAAAAAAAGAAAAAAGAAAGGAAAAATAAAATAAAAATATTAAAAAATTAAAAGAAACAATAAAAGAATATAAATTTACCGAACGTGTTTCTATTCATTTTTTATTCTTGGAACAAGTTAACCAAATGCGTCTTTCGATAAAAAATTGTTCTACGAAATATAAATAGTTTTTTCTATTTCTATTCCCTAGAATAATTTTTAAACAGAAACGTTACTAAACGTGCTTTTAAATGCTTGGGGGTTACCATTTGAGATCGTGTAGAGGGATTAGTTTTCAGTTAAATCATATTCTTGCAGGTCTTGGGAAGTCCCTATTGTACATGACATGACCGGGTATAATTTTCTTGACTTCCATTTTGTTTCCACTATCAGTTTTCAGTTTTATATACTTTGTTGAGTTTTCCAAAAATTATATAGACTTGATCTTGCAAATGTTTGTATGTTAGACACTTATTTCTCTACCTAGAGCATGAACCCAAAAAATTATTCGTTTTTTGCTATTTGATCCATTGTTGATAATTATGTATTTCAGTAATATGTTCATCAGGTTTGGTTGCTGATTCTTTTAAATAAGATGCATGTCATGATTGAGTGGAGAGTTCGTCTGGGAACTTTTTTTGATGCGAGCCATGTTTATATTATGCAATAGAGTTGTTGACACCTATTTAAATTTAATTTTTAGGAATAGAAGATAATCTTTGATTAGATGATTTTTTTTTTAAAATTTTTTTTGAATTCAAAAACTCAACCGTGGGATTTTGGAGCCACTTTATTGTTGAGACATTGAGCGAAAATCTCCACCGGCGAGAGGTTAAGCGAAAATCTCCACCGGCGAAACGAATTCGAGTTTTCACTTTGTAAATAGTGGGCTTCTTTTCATCTTTCGGGGGCTACTTTTCGTCAAAAAATTGAAAAGTGAAAAGAGAGAAAACAGAGAAGAGGGTTTTAGCTTTTGAGGGAAAAGAAGAAAAGTCAAAAGAGAAAGGGAAGAAAGCGAGAAAGTAACCGCTCATTGGGAAGGAAAAGGGAAAGAAAAAGTTGACAAGACCCTTACTGTTCACCTTCTTCCCCCCATCCCCATATGCTCGGCCAATCATCCACTTCTACTCTACACGGTGTCGCTGCTCGTCCGCCACCGCACCACCATCGTGCGAACACCGCCGTAGCAACAAGCCCGAGCCGATCGTCGCCAGCGACGGCTCCACAGTCACCGATTCCACGCCTGCCACAGCACCGGCGTTTCTTCTGCACCGAGGCCCCCCAGTCGCCGGTTCCTTGCTCTGTCTCGCCGCATCAACATTACCCAGCTTTACCGGAGGTTTGTTCTCTGCTCCACCTGCAGCCGCACCACCGTTCGGACCCACGAAGCGCTCCGCGGCCCACTGCACCAGCACCGCCGCTCCTGTTTCGCCGTGCGACCTGACACCTGCGACCCCGGCCTTCCACCTTCGTTGCTCGCGGCCCCCGATCGCCGGCTCCACGATTTTGCCCGGAGACCGACGGCACCGCCTTTGCTCACCTGTCACCGGTGCCACTGTTGCTGACCGCGCCCAACGATCGAGTGCTAGCGCCACTGTCTTCGAGTTCCAGATTACGCCGACGACCCACGAGCATCGACACAGTAGCAACCCACCGCCGCACCAAAGCCCTTGCTGCCACGCCTGCACCAGCATCCGAAGCCTGCTTCACCGTGATCAGCCCTCTGCTCGCGCATCCGCAGCACCGCCGCTGCTACCACAGCTTGCATCCCCGCCGTCGCCGATTTCAGCCCGTCGCTCACCACCGCGTTGGAGCCTCTTCCTCAGTCGAAGTCGCATCCCCACCTCTGCAACAACCGATGCCGGCTCCACGCCCGAACAGAACCATCTGCTGCCTCCTCTGTTTTGCTGCAGGTCTGGTTACTGCCGAACCTCGCCGGAGCTCCGACGGACAGCCCTTGTTCCGAACGGTGACCCATCACTGAACCACCAGTTGCTCCTTGTCATTCCTCAAACCAACCGTGAGTTAGACTAGGTGAATTTTTAGATATTTGATTTCATGTTTTGTTTTTATTCTAACTTGATTTATTTTGATTTATTTTTATTATCCGATTAGGAAATTTGTCATATTAAGTCATGATAATAAAAAATATTGAACCGCGAGACAGCGGGTTAGATTTTTGATTATTTCAACTTTTTATGATAAATTTATGGTTTGCCTTGCATAATTGATTCGCGTTAAAATATGTCATTGATATATATTGATGGATTATATTTTGGTGCGTTATCATTATTTACTCCTCACATACTATGCATATCTAGAATTTAAGTACTTAGGTCCATATGCATTTCATATTTAAAGCTTTGCATTTTAAAGATTCGTATAGAATTAGGATGATTTTCCTTTAACAAAACCAAAAATAAAAAAAGAGAATAAAAAATTTTATTTAGGTCATATAAATCACACCACATGTTGCACTCTAGTTAGTGGGTCATAGATTAATGTTTTAATATTCCCATCATTTTTTTAATAAAAAAGGCCAAAGATTAGTATTCCATCATTATGTTCTTTTTAATAAGAATCATTAAGTCATTTGAAAAAGAAAACACAAGAGGTCATTTACTTGGTTAGTTAATAAATTAGTTTATAATTGATCATATTTCATGTCATCATTGTTAGTGCAGGTTGCATATGTGTAATAAAAAAATCATTAAAAATCATAAAAAGAACATGCGTATAAAATTATCACGTCATACATTTCATATCATACAACATATGCATATTTAGGGTTATGTAAATTAGATTGCACACATATTGTAATGATTTGAATTATGTCACATGAATTGCATGTCATATGTCATTAAAGTAAAATTCATGCATATTAAGTTTAAATTAAGATTGCATATAATCAATATTTTTTAAAAGAAAAAGAAAAATTAGGTGTCATGTCATTTAGAAATCATGTTTAGGACATGCATTTTTATTAGCATTTTTTTATTTGAATGTTATTTTATTGATTGCGCACTCGCATGACCAGCATTTGCGTATTAGTAACTTAGGTTTAAATTAATCAACATTGTCTGCAAAATATTTTTAAAATTAAAATAAAAGGTACCGAAAGGGCGTTAGACTAATCTAGCGTAACCATGTCCCCGGACCTATTGAATCTCTGGTTCGCAATAATAAAGTATTCTCCCATACTTTACTTGGGTTTCTAACCGGCCCTAATTGGTTAGTGACGGCACCAAATTGAAATTGCATGTTTAAATGAATTAATTTCTATCAAGTTGCGATTGGTAGGACTTGGGAGGATCCGTGCCAAGTCTTCGGACTTAGTAATCCATTAACCCTTTCAAATAATTCACCTTAAAAAAAAATTCGGGAAGGTCGCGACAAGAGTTTTGTCAAATTAGCTGGACTATGGGGAATGACTTAATCCATTTTCCTACTTCTGTATTCTAACATAAAGTCATGTGTCTACGACATGGGCTGGTACATTACATTGTGTCGCGACCTACCCTCGGGAGGAGGGAACGGGTTTAGGGGTATTGCCTAAAGGATGGGCCTAAGGCCCATGATTAGGTGTGGGCTCTTCCAAGCCCATACCCCGCGTGACATGGGGATATTCTTAAGAAATTTGCACAAAAGGAGTCGCCACTAGCCTATTGGGGTCGGCTAGAAACCGAGTGAGGCATGAGAGTGTGCCTCACTTTCTACGCAACCAAAGAATCTAAGATCGGGGACTTGATTACACTAATTAACCAATTAGTGCCATTTCGGTACCTAAGCTTGTTCGTTTTAACAAAATGATGTTTGGCAAGCAGTTTAGATTGATTTTATACTTATCCACTAACATGTGAGGTGATCATGCAGGCGCGCAATCGTTAAAGTAATAATATAGCTATTAAGATCCTAATTGCAGTAAAATTAAACACGTGCAATTAAACATAATTAGATATGCAAATTAAACATGTAACATAATTAATATTCAAGCAAATAAACATCTAATTACACTAAAATGGCAATACATGGCAAGTCCTAATTAAACCTAATCATTTTTGGATTTTCGAAATTTTTTAATTTTTTAAATTTTTTATTTAGATTTTCAAAATTGTTTTTTTAAATAATAAAATAATTTTTTGAGACCGGACCGGGTCCGGGTCGGTCCAACCCAACCCGGGTTTGGCCCGGTTGGCGCGAAGACCGGACCCGAGTTCGGTCCAACAGGCCCAAGTGGGCTCCAAGCTTGGGCCCAGCCCAAGAATTCCCCTCTCCTTTCTTTTTAAAACAGACAGGCTCAAAAGCCCAATCTAATTTTCTTAAAATAAAACTCATAAGCCCAATTAAACCTATAAGCCTAGAAGTTCAAAAGCCTAAAACCAGCCCACATCATTCGAAACCCTACCCGATTGGGATCCACGATCGACCTGGTTCTGACCCGGTTTGCATCTTCTTCCCCGAGGTTTTTTGCGCTCCGAGGGGGACGGCAGGGATGCCGGTGACTTGGCTGTGGCGGTGGTAGCAGCAGCAAGGACGGCGACGGTGTCGCGGGCAGAGGCACTGCAAGGGCTGCGTCGGGTCACGGTTGAGGAGTAGCATCGGGCGGATAGATCATGGGCAGAGCAGGGGCAACAGCAGTAGGAATGGCGACGGTGGCTCGGGCGGTGTCAAGCAGGAGCTTTGGACGGCTGCAGGGCGTTCGCGGCGTCGCGACCGGCTCAGATCTGCTAGTGTCGGGGCGCTCGAGCGAGAAGATGAGTACAGCGGTGCTGTCGCGGCACGAGCAACGGAGGAGGTGCGGACCGGCAAAACAGAAGCAACAGCATCGACACTTGCGGATGATGGAGGTGCAGCGCAGATGTGCGGCAGCTGCAGGTCGCAGCCAAGACCGGTGGATGAGCAGTGGTAGGGGCGAGCGACGCAGCAGCAACAGGGGCGAGTGATGTAGCAGCGGCGGTCGTCGGGGGGTTGTAGATTGACGGCTGCAAGTCGCGTGGCAAGGGGGCTCGGTGACGAACTCGGGTGTTGCAGAGGCGTCGGGTTGGAATGACCGACGCGGCGCATTCGGTGGCAGCGGCAAGAACAATAGGGGCGGTGTCAGAACCCTTGCTCTTCAAGACCCACTTGGTCAAATTTGGACCGTGCTGGGGGAAGGTGTTGAGGCAGGCGAGGGCAAAGGTGGTGACTGCTGTAGCGTCGCGACTCCTGGGCAGCAGCGTCGAGACGGAGGGCGGCGGCGACTCGGACGAGGTTGGGCAGTGTCGGCGACACCTCCTCTCTCCTCGGCCGCCGCCCTCTTCCCCGAATCCTCTGTTTCTCCCTCCTTCGCTCGAGCTCTCTGTTTTCTCTCCCTTCTCTGTTCTTCCTTTGTCTCCCTCTTTTCTCTCCTGGTGATCTGTTTTCTGTTCTTCCTTGCAGGTCTTGCAGCGAAGACCAGCTGAAGAGAGGAAAAACGAGCGTGGGCTGGGCCGAAGGAGAAAGGATGCTTGGGTCGGCCCAACGCGAGGGAGGAGGAGAAAAGAAAAGGGGTGGGTCGGGCCAAAGCCGAATCCGACCCGACCAGACCATTTTCGATCGTTTGTTTGTTTTTTTGTTTTTTGTTTTTTGCGACTAATTCCTAATCTTGTACACGATTAAATCCTAAATAAAATGGTGAAATTTAGGTGTCAACAGCTGCCCCTCTTTGAATGGGAGCTCGAAGAGGTTGCATTCAAAGACAGAATATATTTAAATTATTTGGGTGATAGAGAGACCCTAGGTGCATAGGCATGCGCCAGATCAACGGAAATGACTCATAACTATGAAAGCGCGTCTTATCAATAAGAGGAAGAAAGACTCCGGGCTACAGGAGCCCACCGAGTCATAAGAAGAAAGAGAGGGACTCGGAGCTACGGGAAGCCCACCGAGTCATAAGAAGGGGGTTGAAGGACTCCGGGCTACGGAAAGCCCATCGGGTCATAAGAAGGGGATTGAAAGACTCTGGGCTACGGAAAGCCCACCGGGTCATAAGAATGAGGTAGAAGGACTCCGGGTTACGGAAAGCCCACCGGGTCATAAGAAGGGGGTTGAAGGACTTCGGGCTACGGAAAGCCCACCGGGTCATAAGAAGGGGGTTGAAGGACTCCGGGCTACAGAAATCCCACCGGGTCATAAGAAGGGGATTGAATGACTCCGGGCTACGGAAAGCCCACCGGATCATAAGAAGGGGATTGAAGGACTCCGGGCTACGGAAAGCCCGCCGGGTCATAAGAATGGGGTTGAAGGACTCCAGGTTACGGAAAGCCCACCGGGTCATAAGAATGGGGTGAAGGAAGACTCCGGGCTACAGAAGCCCACCGGGTCATAAGAAGATGACATGGTTTAAGGTTGACCATGAACCTTGTGGTTTAAGGATAGACCCACGAACCCTGTGGTTTAGGAAAGCCACCAATCATGTGGTTTAAGGATAAACCCACTAACCTCGTGGTTTAAGGAAGGCTCACGAACCGTGTGGTTTAGGAAAGCCACCAACCCTGTGGTTTAAGGATAAACCCACGAACCTTGTGGTTTAAGGATAGACCCACAAACCGTGTGATTTAGGAAAGCCACCAACCCCGTGGTTTAAGGATAAACCCACCAACCATGTGGTTTAAGGATAGACCCATGAACCGTATATATGACATGGTTTAAGGCTGACAATGAACCTTTGAAGATGACATGGTTTAAGGTTGACCATGAACCTTTGGAGATGGCATGGTTTAAGGCTGACCATGAACCCTTGATTTTTAAAGAGGCACTCGTTAACCCTTTTAAAAACCGCATGGCTTCACTGAGGAATCCTATCAAACTCAACTTGAGTGAATGTCATTAGAGATGTCATCAAAAGATGTATTGGCAATATTGTAGCATTAATTGAACAAGCTAATCAAGCTAAGTCCAACTGTTTTGGAAAAAACATTTGATTTCAATCAGCATCATATGGTGCAAAATTGTCATCTTGCTTGTGGATATATCATTAATCATCAAATTCTATAGGAGTCAAGTTCTTATTAAGACAATCACGACTCATGAACAAGGCTCATTAAGCATGCCAAACTAGAGCTTCTTAGTCATAAAAGGCTTCTCACGCACTTTCGATAAAATGGCTGCTTGATCCCACCCATTCATGTGGGAGATAACTGGTTGTTGAGGGTACCTCACATAACCCAGATCAAAGGCTTTTAGAAACATTCGTGATGAGCACAATATGATCGATCAAAAAGGTCTTTTGAAAAGACCGCAATATAGGCTCGTTTAGGGCTTATACAAATGAATTATTGCTTTGAGGCCAATAGGGGAACACTTGTTGCTATCTTCGTCGAGTTTACAAGTCGAGAACTTGAAAGATAAGACAAGATAGGATTACTTCCACTTCTTCAAGCAATAGCTTCTTCGTGGCATTCTCATTTTCATTCAAACCATCCCAATCAGAATAGACTTCGGAAAAGGGTTGTAATGTTGGCTCGGGAAAGGCTTGAAAGGCTTAAAATTCTCAAGGGGGTTTTTAAGAGTCAGTGATCATCATAGCATCATGACCAGGTCACTTGACCTTTCGAAGGCATTTGGCTTTTGAAATGCTGCACATCTTGAAAGTCCCTTGACTAATCATTTCTACATGAGAGCTTTGCTCATTTCTCCAATTTCTTTTGCCCTTTGCGATGATGATTTTTTCTTTTTTCACCGGCACTTGGATTTTGATAATTTTTCTTTCACATAAGATATAACCTTTTGGCTCTTTTTCTTGACGGGCATTGGCTTTGCTTTTACCAGGTACGCTGCTTTTTTCATGCCCCATAGTTTGTCAAACGTTTTGCTTTTTGAACTTTTGTAACTCTTATGACTTTTGAGATGCTTTTCACATTTCCTTGTGATTATCAATTATATTTGGTCAATTCTTATGCCTTGCCCCAGTGAAGGGAGATGATCATCGCTCGCGATTCAGAAATGAATAATTAGGCCCAAATTGGTTATAGCAATGGGTATCAGTGTTTGGGTAGAGAAGGAAATGCTCTTCTTCACCTTGGGATGAGTCAAGCTCCGATGAGAATTCCTCTGAAGCTACCACAAGAAGATTGATGTAAGCGAAAGTAATAGAATCTTTCTCAACCTTTCATTTTACAACATGACCGTAACCTCCTTTGTTGTCCCAATGTAGGGTTGTTCTCGGTAGGGGTACTTTGAAGGATCATCTTTTTTTTTCCAGCCCAAAGGGGTAACAAGAGATCAATGCAATGCTTGGGATTGATGAAGGCAACGCCTTTATCATTTCGATCCTTGCGCTCAATGCGAATGAATCATTCATCCTAAGAGAAGGTCTCTTTTCACTCAACTCTCAAAAGTGTTTGAATAATGCTCAACTCTCAAAAGTGTTTAAATGACTTGTTTGGAAATAAGCTTGCCTTTCTTCATCCTAAGCACTTCTTGTTTGGCATGGTTAACATTTCCATTTCACTTTGCTGAGATCATTCGAGTATATCAATCTCCATAGGGAATTTTGATTCAAAATGAATAATCCACAAGACAAGAAAACAATTTTGAGATAGAAAGGATGCTCAAAAGGTTTGTAATAATTTTTTTTCTTTGCTCAATTATCATTCTTTTTTTTTTTTTTGGTTTTGCTTGTCTCTAGGAAAGCCCAAAAGTTCTCTTTTGTAATGGAAATTCTCTTTCTTTCTCTCTTTTTTTTTTTTTACTTAAAAAAAAAGGCTGAGAAGAAGGGTACTTACCTGCAACATGGCGACCCGATAATCCTGTAAAGAATGTAGAAGCATATGTTAGTGCAAAGATCCCTAGGGATTGAAATGTTGGAAACGATACATTATTACCCTTCACTCGCTTTCATCCTTTTGGCGCTAACATCTCTTGGATTCACCTTCATGGATATTTGGTAACTCAGCAGTACCCTTCCCCTGCATTCGCCTTTAAGTGTTTGATGTTTTCCCGATTCCTTGGTAGAAGGCGTCGCTTCTACAATCAGGTGCAACCCTTTTTTAAATTTATCACCCTGTAAGAAAGGGAGATAAAATGAGTCATCTCTATTCTTAGTTTGGTTTAACTAAGGAATGATACATCCTTCTTGATGAATTTGACAATGTTGTTCCAGCACACTTTGTTTGTGGGGAGATGAGAGATTTTTTTTTTTTTTCTAAATCAAACGTTGCTCTCCCACTCTTTATATGACAAACCTTTATTCCGTTCGAGTCTGTTCTATACCAAAAAAAAAGGATATGTCATTTTTTGTGCTAAAGATAAATCAAGTTTAGGAATGAGATACATCATTTTCAAAGTTGAGCGATCAACATCCCAATGTATCTCTCATCGCGGGAGGGATAAGATTGCCCCTTTGCTTTGTCATTTGAATATTTCTTTGTTTAAGATGAGCATGACTCAATAATGTTCCATCGCATTTGTTGGAATGTTACCAAACTCGGCACTCTTGATGTCTCCTCGACAATGAAAAGAAATTCATGTCAAAAATGGTATCAGAAATGAATAACTGGAATCGATACAATTTACTCTTCCTTCGAACTCGCCTTTTGGATGCTTGGCAACCTCCTTCATTTGTCTCATCAAGCAAAGTGAACAAAATTGATGGGATGTTTTGAAATCTAAGCATTTGCGAATAACAAAACTTCCCATAATGGCATTCAACTTCATTTCGCCTCTATGGAAAATTGGCGCCGAGGATGCTTCGACGCACGCCTACTCCTCAAGCTCCATGAGTGTGACATCCCAATTTTCCAATTTTATTTTCAATAAATTGAGACGGGCATTTCGTTGCCACGCATATAGTTCATTTCCTTGAGTTGGCCACTCATGTGAAAACTGGTCTATCAGGTAAAGCCGTTAGGAAATTCTAATGCATCAGACTCGAGAATTTGACCAGGAAGCGACCTTTCGACCGAACTAATTACAAGGGTCATTATGGCACAAATAAAAATCGATTAGAGATCGGAGATAGGTCGACTTGACAAAGGCATGTGATCGAGTGTAGGTGATTCCACCGGATCGCATAATCCTTGCCGATCGACACTGGGCCGACTTTTCTATCGATTGGGTACCCTGTGTTCGTATTTGAAACCTTGAGATTACCCCGACAACCGAAAGTCGCCAATGTTTCAAAGATGTACATTGTGGCTTGAGATGATCAACCACAGGTCCAATACATGAAAATTTCTAAAGGCTACCTGATAGGTTGGGCCACGCTAGTATCGTGCCAAAGTGAAATTTACCGTGAGATTGATATTGAATTCTGAAATTGGAAGTCATGGTGTGTCACAAATCTTATTAGGGACATTGGATTAATTAATGGACTTTAATTGGACTCAATTGGATGAGAATCAATTGGAAATTAAAGACTTTGATGTACAAAGAATTGGACCCCGGCGGAAATTGATTTGGACCCATTGAAATATGTTGTGGAGGAAATGAGTTAGTGGATGATGACATCATGGAGTGATGTCATGGTGGGTGGCCCATTTGGTGGAGATCTTGACAAGTGGAGGGGTGGATTTAATCCCCAAAAAGTGAAGGGCCCCACCACCTTCTTCAACCTTGAGAAGAGAGAGAAAAGGGAGGGGGGAGGACGCATGACTAGACCAGCCAACCGGCCGGATGCTTGCCCTTTGCCGCTCGACGCCGCTCGTTCGCCGGAGCTCGCCGTCGCAGTCGTCGTTCGCTCGCACGCCCATCGCCTTGCCCGCTCGTCATCGCACCGCCTCCGCCGCCTCCAGCCTTCGTCCGCCACTCAGCAGCAAGCCAGCCGATCCGACGTGCCCTTCCGCTCGTTCGTCGCAGCCATCGTCGTTCGCCGTCGCCGTCACGATCGTTGCCCGTCCGTGCGAGGAGGCCCGCACGCCGCTCCACCAATCTCACCGGCTTGTTGCCCTCGTCCGCCGAGATCCAGCTCGTCCTCGCCTCCATGGGCTGTTGTAGGCTGCGGATTAGCCACCTCCGGCCACCGTGAGGCCTCGCCTGGCTGCCGCCTCGCCCGCCCAAGCCCCGCCGTTCCTCCGCCCAAACCGGCGTCGGATCTGCTCCCTCTCGGCCCCAACCAGCAGCCAAGAAAATTGGGTATGCAGCGGACGTTTAGCCCGTTTTGGCCACCTTCCCGAGCCCAGATGCTCAACCCGCTTTGAGGAAAGTTGTTCTCCTCGGCGTCCCCGTCGTTTTGGTCCGCTCGGTTCGCTAATCCGGTGAGTTTAGCTCACTAAACCTTGATTAGAGGGTTAATTATGCTTTAGGTGTGTTTAGTTTATGTTAAGTGCTATTAGGTGGTTAGTTTAATTTATTTAAGTGTAGATTATATTAATGTGCTTGATTAACTTAAAGTGAGTTTAATTTAAGGCTAAATGAAGGTTTATATTAATATAAGCCTTGATGTGACATAAAGGAATTTACTTTTGATTTATTTAAATATCTCGAAATTATTTAATAATTTAATAATATATTATTATTTAATTATTTTCGGAATAAATTTAATTATTTATTAAATTTCAAAAATTTTGTCGAGACCCTAAATTTCAGAATTTCGTGCCGGTTGCTACTGTGTATTCGGATTTTGAAATTGATGGTCGGATATTATAAATTGAATGTGGATTGCGAAAAATATGAATATTATTATTTAATTAATTTTCGGAATAAATTTAATTATTTATTAAAATTCGAAAATTTTGTCGGGACCTTATACTCTCAGAATTTTGTGCCAATCGCTGCTGTGTATTTAGAATTTGAATTTGATGATTGATTGTGGCAAATTGAGTGTTGATTGGGATAAATAAGGATTTTATTCATAAAAACCCAAATGTCGGGTTTTGATGCAAAAATTGGATTTTAATGATTATATTAAATAGTGGGGTTTGAAAAAGTGAGATATTGGCCTTTTGATTCGAAATTAGTGTCCCCACACACGTGAGTAATTTATGGAATATTTTTAATATGAAGAAAAATGGCCGTGATCATTATTTTAAGTGGAAGCCTTGAGTTAAATGCAAAGTGTCCCGGGGCTGAGTATGATTTGACTGTGTGATAATTAAGAGGAATTTTTCTGAGCTGTTGAGCCGGACTTGCCCCTATATGGGATGCCCACGCGGTGGTTGCGGGTCGCAGTAGATTCTGGGCCCATGCTCCTTCAGGAATGCCGTCGATGTACTGACGAAGCTGCGCTCCATGGGGGAGGCGATGCCTGGCTATATGCCAGTAGATAGCCGAACTGCAAGTAGGCTATGCCATTGTGTGGCAGTGAATAATAATTGAAATGTGTGCTAAGTGCGATTGTGATTTATATGAAAGTGATGGCGTTCCAATTGTTTAAGTTCCTATTGCTATCTGTGATTGAGTGATTTGAATTGCGCTAACTTGCAGGAAGATATTGAGATGAGGTAAGTCTTCTGTGTGATGTGCCTAGGCCACCCTGGGGCGTATTTTCTTTCTAATAGGGGTTTAGGGGGTTGAACTTGCTGAGACATCGTCTCATCCTGGTTGTGGGATTAAAATTTCAGGTCCTTGGTGAACGGAGCGGCCAGATAGCTTTGGTTGGCATTGAGGAGTTGCAGAGGTGAAGTAATAAGAATTGGAGAACGTGTCTGACTTGTAGGTCGTAGGACAGTTCTTTTTTTTTTTAGAGCCGGTCTTTTGTAGACTGTTGGCCGTAGACCTCTGTTTGTAATTTTGTTGAATTATGAAAGTGTTATGTTGTGGTTTTGCTTCATGCTTTTCTATCCCGTATTTTATTGTCAGGGGTTTTATAATACGTTTCGCTTGCGCATTAATAAATCAATGGAGTCGGCGACACTACCTGGGAATGTCGCATTTGATCGACCACATTGGGATGTGCGCGCGCGTGGGGTTCGGGGCATGACAATGAGCCTAAACTTTTCTTTTAGAATGAGCAAATGTCGATCTCAAATAAACTCATCGTCCTACCGGAGAAAACGATTTCGTGAAGAGAGTCTTAAACAAAGCTTTCTTGAAATTCATTTTGGAAGGTAAACGTAAAGATTCACTTGAAACACTTATGAATTCATTTTCTTCTTTTTATTTTTTATTTTTTATTATTTTTAAAAGGATGACTTTCATGAAATTGAATCCCATCATAAAAAATGAGTCGTGCGATTTACAAAAACAACAATTGGATTCGCAATCAAAACTCAAAATGAAAAACATGATTCTTAACAAGAATGAGAACATTGATAAAATACAAGAAACTCTTGTATAGATAAGAGTAAAAATTAACTCTTGTCCTAATGTTAAGGAGCACCACGCAAAACCTGCAAAAAGATAACAATGTTAGTATGTGAATGAGAAAAAATGATATCTCAATGGGATCGCTTCTTATAATAAAATCGAGACGACGGTACATGCCCCATAATCATTATTACGGGGTTTTAGTATTTCGCCAGGATTTTATTATAAGAAAAGGCATCATTAAAATAATCAATCCATAGCTATCAATCGAATGTCCACCTTTATTCCAAAAAGTTTCGTATACAAAAGTATCATTGATTTTTGAAAGATTGATTCGTAATTTTACTCCTAGAAAAATGAAGTGACTTCTATTTAAAAACAAAAAAAAATTGTACACAAAATGATTTGCATTTTAGTCCCAAAATGTGAGGATGAGAGAATTTGATAAAAAAATGCAATTTCAATTTTTGTACCCCAACATAAAATTACAACTTGAAAGTTTTTTTTTTTAAAAATGAGTTTGAACCCACAACTAGAAATTTAAACAAAACTATGTGTTCAAAGGGGCTGAATCAAAGTGTTTAGGACTCGCATTCAAATGCTCACTTGTCAAAAGTGATTGCAAATTTTTTTAACCATAAGCTTATATCACCGATGTCATTCGATTGATTTCCACAAATTTCAAGATGAAAATGCAATATAAAATGAGCAAACAAAAAGGAAAATGACACTTACAATTGGTGCCGACCTTTGTCTTTCTTTTTTGTTTTGTTTTGTTTTTTTTACATATACATGCACATGAGATGTGGTTCGATATCTACTCTATATGGCTCAAAATGAAGCCATGGGATCACAGGACTGAACCAACAAGCTCGTGGCTAGGTCGTGTTACCCATGACTCCGGCTTTGTCAAAGGACCGACTCGTGTCGCATGCTCGTAGACCAGGGTGGGGACCTCTGACATCAACAAAGAAATTTTGGAGTTGAGGTGGGCGACTCGTACTACATGCTTGTAGTTGGAGTGGTATCCACCTCAACACCATCCTAAGTGATCCTATGCGGCCCAGGTCCGGCGGCAGGTTGTGTGTGCTAAAGTGTAGTGCAATGCAGGAGATGCAGGCATGACAATTCATAAGCAATCAACACTTCATACATGAATAATAAACCATACATTCCTTCAGCTCCCTATAAAACAAAGGTGAGCAAATACTTCCCCTTATATCTCACATTCTACAAAAACATTTAACACCTTTAATGTTAGGGACGTACCTGAAATCCTCGCTGCCAAACAAAAATATTTTTTGAACAAGATTAATTTTGGCCTAAGTCCTCTAAGGTTCAAAACCAAATCCCCAGCGGAGTCGCCAAGCTGTCGCGACCTACCCTCGGGAGGAGGGAACGGGTTTAGGGGTATTGCCTAAAGGACGGGCCTAAGGCCCATGATTAGGCGTGGGCTCTCCCAAGTCCATACCCCGCGTGACATCTTAAGAAATTTGCACAAAAGGAGTCGCCACTAGCCTATTGGAGTCGGCTAGAAACCAAATGTGGCATGAGAGTGTGCCTCACTTCCTACGCAATCAAAGAATCTAAGATCGGGGACTTGATTACACTAATTAACCAATTAGTGCCCTTTAGGTAACTAATCTTGTTCGTTTTAACAAAATGATGTTTGACAAGCAGTTTAGATTGATTTTATACTTATCCACTAACATGTGAGGTGATCATGCAGGCGCGCAATCGTTAAAGTAATAATATAGCTATTAAGATCCTAATTGCAGTAAAATTAAACACGTGCAATTAAACATAATTAGATATGCAAATTAAACATGCAACATAATTAATATTCAAGCAAATAAACATCTAATTACACTAAAATGGCAATACATGGCAAGTCCTAATTAAACCTAATCATTTTTAGATTTTCGAAATTTTTAAATTTTTTTAATTTTTTTAAAAATAAAATTTTTTTAATTTTTTTATTTTTTATTTAGATTTTCGAATTTTTTTTTTTAATAATAAAATAATTTTTTGAGATCGGACCGGGTCCGGTCGGTCCAACCCGACCCGGGTTTGGCCCTGTCGGCGCGGATCGAGTCCGGTCTTCGGCCGGACCCGGGTTCGGTCCAACAGGCCCAAGTGGGCTCCAAGCTTGGGCCTAGCCCAAGAATTCCCCTCTCCTTTCTTTTTAAAATAGACAGGCTCAAAAGCCCAATCTAATTTTCTTAAAATAAAACTCATAAGCCCAACTAAACCTATAAGCCCAAAAGTTCAAAAGCCTAAAACCAGCCCACATTATTCGAAACCCTACCCGATTGGGATCCACGACCGACCTGGTTTTGACCTGGTTTGCATCTTCTTCCCCGAGGTTTTTCGCAGCTCCGAGGGGGACGGCAAGGACGCCGATGACTTGGCTGTGGCGGTGGCAACAGCAGCAGGGACGGCGATGGTGTCGCGGGCAGAGGCACTGCAAGGGCTACGTTGGGTCACGGTTGAGGAGCGGCATCAGGCAGACAGATCATGGGCAGAGCAGGGGCAACAGCAGCAGGAATGGCGACGGTGGCTCGGGCGGTGTCGGGCAGGAGCTTCGGACGGCTGCAGGGCGGTCGCGGCGTCGCGACCGGCTCAGATCTGCTGGTGTCGAGGCGCTCGAGCGGGAAGATGAGTACAACGGTGCTGTCGCGGACGAGCAACGGAGGAGGTGCGGACCAGCAGAACAGAAGCAGCAGCATCGACACTTGCGAACGATGGAGGTGCAGCGCGGATGCGCGGCAACTGCAGGTTGCAGCAAAGATTGGCGGATGAGCAGCGGCAGGGGCGAGCGACGCAGGAGCAGCAGGAGTGAGTGACGCAGCAGCGGCGGTTGTCAGGGGGTTGTAGATGGATGGCTGCAGGTCGCGTGGCGAGGGGGCTCAGTGACGAACTCCGGTGTTGCAGGGGCGTCGGGTTGGAATGACCGGCACGGCGCGTTCGGTGGCAGCGGCAAGAACAACAGGGGCAGTGTTGGAACCCTTGCTCTTCAAGACCCACTCAGTCAGATTTGGACCGCGCTGGGGGAAGGTGTCGAGGCAGGCGAGGGCGAAGGCGACGATTGCTGTAGTGTCGCAACTCCTGGGCAGCAACATCGAGACGGAGGGCGGCGGCGACTCGGACGAGGTTGGGCAGTGTTGGTGACACCTCCTCTCTCCTCGGCCGCCGCCCTCTTCCCCGAATCCTCTGTTTCTCCCTCCTTCGCTCGAGCTCTCTATTTTCTCTCCCTTCTCTATTCTTCCTTCGTCTCCCTCTTCTCTCTCCTGGTGATTTGTTTTCTGTTCTTCCTTGCAGGTCTTGCAGCGAAGACTGGCTGAAGGGAGGAAAAACGAGTGTGGGTTGGGCCGAAGGAGAAAGGATGCTTGGGTCGGCCCAACGCGAGGGAGGAGGAGAAAAGAAAAGGGGTGGGTCGGGCCAAAGCCGAATCCGACCCGACCCGACCATTTTCGATCGTTTTTTTTTTTTTTTTTTTTTTTTTTGCGACTAATACCTAATCTTGTACACGATTAAATCCTAAATAAAATGACGAAATTTAAGTGTCAACACATTGTCTCTGATATACATATATCCTCTGTAAAACAGAACAAGATTGATGAAGCTAGGAGTATTTTGGCCAAGATTTATCCTGCCAATGAGGTTGAGGACAAAATGAATGCCCTGTAAGAATCTGTTGAAGCTGAAAAGGCCGATGAGAGATCGTGGGAGAGAGTATGATTGCCAAAGTGAAGGGAGCTTGGAGTAATCCGGTAGTTCGAAGAGGATTATATGCTGGAATTACGGTTCAAGTGGCTCAGCAGTTTGTGGGAATTAACACAGTCATGTATTACAGTCCGACGATAGTTCAGCTTGCTGGGTTTGCTTCGAACAAGACCGCTTTGGCTCTCTCCCTCATAACTTCCGGCCTCAATGGGGCTGGTTCTCCTGTGAGCATGGCATTTGTCGATAGATATGGACGGAGAAGGTTGATGGTCGTTTCCATGTTTGGCATTATCACTTGCTTGGTTGTGTTATTCGCCTTCTTCTGGCAAGCGTCTCTGCACGCTCCTGCTGTTAGTAAGTCGGGATCTAGCCACTTTGGTGGAAACACTGCATGTCCCGCTTATTTGTCGGCTCCAGCTGCATCCTCATGGAACTGCATGTCTTGCTTACATGCTGATTGTGCATATTGTGCCGATGGTACAAATAAGGTAAACTCTGCTTCAATTATTCTTTTCACGCAATTTGTCCCGAGCATTTTTGTCCCTTTTTATAATGCATAAGCTAAGCTTGCGTATTGTGTTCGTTTGTTATTTAGTATCAACCTGGAGCATGCCTGATTTCTGAGAAAGGAATAAGGGGCATGTGCCGAGGCGAGCGACGGATAATGGTTTGAGAATGGCTGTCCAAGCAAGTTCAGAATATTCGCTATCCTTTTCCTTGGGCTGTACATCATTTCTTTCTCACCTGAGATGGGAACTGCACCGTGGATCGTGAATTTAGAGATTTACCCACTGAGGTATCGAGGCACCGGAGGAGGGATTGTAACGGTTGCCAACTAGTGCTCGAATTTAGTTGTGAGCGAGACGTTCTTGACCTTGACAGAGGTTCTTGGCTCCGCGGGCAGCTTCCTCCTTTTCACCGGGTTTTCCTTCTCGTGCTCGTCGCCATTTACTTCTTGGTGACGGAAACCAAGGGGTTACATATCGAGGAAGTTGAGAAGCTGTTGTAGGAGGGATACAAGCCTAAGGCTTTCAGAAAGAGGAACTCCAAAGTTGAAGGATCTTCTTGAATTGTTCTCTTCTTCTTCTATATCAAAAGCAGTTTAGCTTGACCGCATTGGTTTGGATTTCTTACCATAAATCTCTTCATCTTTTAGTCAATGAACAATAATTGGACATTGATCATATGGCAATTTAGCAAGGAAGGTGTAAAATTCGATAGCTTTGGTTGAATTCATAGTATTTCAGTTTTACGGTAATTTAGCAAGTGAGATGTAGAATCTTGTCTCCTTTAAGTACTTTTGTTGTTTTAGTTGAAATGGTTGATCTGTCATAATGCAAATTTTTTGAAACAACTTTTTATAATAGGGTCTTCCTTGTTAGTCATCGCAAGCTTTTTGAGATAATGATTTTCTATGAACTCATGCAACATTTGACAATGGAAATATTTCAGGCCCAATTCCCTTAAGAAGTGGTAACTATAATTAGGATTCAAGCTTTGGTCTAAACTATTTTTTATCTCATAAAAAAAATACACTCAAGTCTCAATTCTAACCTAAATTTTTTATTGTGTCTTACCACAAAGTCAATTTTCATTTTCCTTGTCTCATAAAAAAGCATAAACTTTTAGTCAATATTTGAATGTGATCTTATTTAGTTTCTTTTCAACAATGTCATTAAAAATGCGATGTGTCATTTCACGTATACTTTGCAACTCACGATTGTCAAATATGGTATTGTGACTTTATTTAGGTGTGTATGGCAATGTTTCTATTTTGAGAAACTATTCTTAAAAAAAAATAGTTTTTTTCTATTTTTTTTTTAAATAGTTCTTTTTAATTTCTACTCCGGAACAATTTCTAAATAAAATAAGTTGTTTGGTAATTATAGAAAATTTCTATTCTTATAATTAAAAAAGAATAAAAATGCGTTTGGTAAAAATTAATAAATTTTTGTATTTATTTGTTTTTTCTTCTTACTTACGGACCACCAATCACCACTCGTCACCGCATGAGCGTTGCATGACCGTTGCATGATTGTTGCACGACTGTTGCATGACCGTCACACGACTGCAGCATGACTGTCGCACGATTGCCGCACGACTGCTTCGCCGCATGATTGCTGCACGATCGCCGCACGATTGTCGCATGACCGTTGCACGACTGCCACACGATAGTCGCATGATTGCTACATGATTGTTGCACCACCGTCACACAATCGCCGCACCACCATTGCATGATTGCCACATGACCATCGCACGACTGCCGCACGACCGTCGCACGACCGTTGCATGATTGCCGCAGGACCATCTTATGACCGCCAATTGCCACCGCAGGATTGCCACCCACAGCCCACTAGTCGTGGGAAGGGGCGGTGGCTGGTGAGCTGTGGGCGGCGATCTTGCAGCGGTGGTTGGCAGTGACGGTCGGCGGTTGTGCGGTGGAAAATGGCAGTCGTGCGGTGGTTGGCGACGGCAAGTTGCTGTTGGATGATGGCGGTCGTCAACCGGTGGGCTGTGGGCGTTGGTCAGTGGGCTACGGGTGGTGGCAACCGTCGCCAGCAGTCAGCTGCCAACAGTGGCCACGGGCGGCAAGAGGTGACTAACGGTTAGTAGGCGGCCGGCGATGGCCACAACAAGGAAGAAGAACAAAAGAAAAATAGAAAAAAAAAAAATCTTATTTTTATAAATTATTTTCGGGAACAAGAAACTACTTTTTTTTTTCTCATTTCTATTCCAAATCTATTCCCCAACCACTTTTCTATTCCATCGAATAGAAAAATAAGTTTGCGTTAACAAATAAATTTCTATTCTTTGTTTATTCCGAGAAACAAAAGAATAGAAATCGGGAGAAATAAAAACGTTACTATGCAGGCCCTCAGTTTCTTGTAAAGATGCGGTGTGCCATTTCATGTGTACCTGGCAACTCATGGTTGTCTTCACAAATATGGTATTAATTAATAATGACACTTTGACATAGAAGACTTAAAAAGAAATATCATAAGGGTTAACCTGACAGTAATATTCTTTAAATATTCATTCTATTTTACATGGCTTAATTGAGGAAATTATTTTGAGAAAAAGAGAGGATATTACCATAATTGTCATATTGCTATGCATATCATTTGGATAAGAGTACATCTAATCCAGTCTAGTACAAATTCAATCTCGTGGATATTGGATTACTTCTGAAATAATATAAAAGAATTCAAAATTAGAGATTTTTTTTTTTTTTTTTTTGGGTTCAAAATTTAAATTGGAGATGAGGAGGAAGTCGGGGGCGGTTTCGCTGGCGTGCCAGGCATCAAAAGAGAGAGAGAAACTGAATCGATCGGAGAAAATATTCAGCTTGCAAACCACCACGTCATCTGCACATGTGGCACGCGTGATCCATTAAAATGATGACACGTGGTTGAGTGAGTTGGAAATTAAAAAGAAGGAAAAATGACAACTTTGAAGGCGACTTGCCAGTGCGAAGCTCTCTCCCCTCTTGTCTTGTAAAATCTGACAACCGCCTCCGGGCGACCGCTGCCGGACGCTCTCTTTCAAATGCTAGGAAACGACGAAGGCTTGGTGGCGTTGGGTCGGAGGGCTCTATGGCACGAGCTTCTCTCCGAAGAAGGGGTCGTCGGAGAGAAATAGACACGAATGTCGGCGTCTGTGCAGTCGTTACACTAGCCGGCGGCCGACCCAGAAGAGAACGAAGTCAAACTCCCTGTCGACGTCGACGCCGTCGTCGTCCTCCGTATTGGCACGTCGTAACCCCGCACGCCAATTCCGTCTCTCCTATGCGGATGCTGCCTCCATCCCTTTGCTCTTGCCTACTGCTTAAAATTTGCTGCGCTTACTGTGGGGACGATTAGTTGCCCTTGATTTTGGGCATTCTAGAGAGAGAAAAATGCTTGAGCAGAAAAAAAAACAAACATTCCAGTTCCAGATCCTTTTTCGTCGCTACTGTCAAATGTTGCTCGCCTTTGCCGGTTGTTGTTAGCCATTGGGTCTAGGGTGGGTACGAAACCATCCCCGTTCTTCTCTGTTTTGTGTCCGGAAACGTTGAAGAGGCAATACCGTGCTTGATTGTTGTTCATAGTTTGGATTAAAACATTGCCTTCAGTTTGAATGTGAGACCTTTGGATAAATCGTTCATGAGATGTATTTGCAAAACAATACTTTCTATCGTCGAATCCAGAGGGTAATCGTTATAATTTGCATGTTATAAACTTATTAGTGGTCATTTGGGGTAATTTTCAAGAAATTTTTGTCCCGAGATTCTCTTCTGTCTTTTTCCCCCTTTTTTTGAGAATGGAGAAAACATCGACACTAGTTTAGCTTTAAGCATTTTCATGAGCATTTTATTTCATCATGTTTTTATGATCATGCGTAACTTCTATAACCTAACAAAAGATTGCAAGAATGGAATTAATGCATGCTGACCAGGTTGGGGAAGACTCTTATTGCTTCTTCTTTTTGTTGTTTCATATCTCTCGCTATGCCTTCTGTCTTTCAATCCTATGTGCTGTACCTTTTTTGCCTATCCTCTATTTTGGGCAAATGGCAACTTTATGGTATTGAATTTCAGCAACTATATGAAGTAACAGGTACATGTAAGATGAGCTAAGATGAACTCAACCTTCTCTCTCAGAAGAAGGATTGAAAGACGAAAGGCATAGCAAAAAGATATGAAACAACAAAAAGAAGAAGCAATAAGAGTTTCTCCAACCTGCTAAGCATGCATTAATTCCATTCTTGCAATCTTTTGTTAGGTTATAGAAGTTCTGCATGATCATAAAAACATGATGAAATAAAATGCTCATGAAAATGCTTAAAGCTAAACTAGTGTCGATGTTTTCAACGTTCTCAAAATGGGGGGAAAAGAGAAGAGAATCTCATGAGAAAAATTTCGTGAAAATTACTCCAAATGACCACTAACTACAACGATTAATCTTTGGATTCGACAATCGAAAGTATTGTTTTGCAAATACATCTCATGAACAATTTATCGAACAGGTAATGTGCACCGTCAACACAGGTCTCATATTCAAACCGAAGGGCCATGTTTTAATCCAAACTATGAACAACAATCAAGCACGGCATTGCCTCTTCAAAAGTCAGCCTAGGCAACCGTGAACAATTAGATGTCCCTGCACGCTGGATGGACTTGGTTGGTGGGCCCCGCTTTGGATAATTTCCGGTTGGATTAATGGATAAAGCTTTCGACTCTTCCGACTTTTGAACTCTCTTTCCCTCGGATGTCTTCTTTCAATTGATTCCCTTGTGTTCTTTTCAAACTTTTCTTGCGTTTTTCTCGATTGTTGTCGTCCACCCTTTACTTGGAAATCACAGAGTCATTCCCTGCTCTCGCCTGTGGCCACAGCTTTTTTCCAAAAGTGTCGAGGTAGGGGTGTTCTTCAGGATCACATCTACCCGTCAGATACTCAGGAACTTTTCTGGCCCTGACCCCCGCTCCCCCGACCCGGCTCTATATATGGACGTGTAGACTGCGTTGGTGTTGGATTGAATCATCATTCATCCGCCATCTTATTCATAGTTTGCAGGAGTCCAGAAGACCCAGAAAGCAGAGAGAGGGAGAGGCAGAGGGAGAGAAAGAGAGTGGGAGGAGAAATGGGGGCTTTTCCTGGTTCTCCTTCTGGGTATGCTCTGTTCTCGTTCTGCTTTTCCCAGTTTCTTTGTCGTGTGTTCAGGATTTCAGCGCCATATTTGGGTCCATGTCGTTTAGCTTGACCTCATTGGTTTGGATTTCTTACCATAAATCTCTTCATCTTTTAGTCAATGAACAATAATTGGACATTTTTGCTCCCAAAAAAAAAAAAAAAGAACAATAATTGGACATTGGTCGTGTGGCGGGCGTGCGCCGGTTGTGCGGCAGGCATGCGAGGGGCGTGCGGCGGGCGTGCGGTGGTCGTGCCGCAGGCGTGCGACGGTCGTGCAACATTCATGCAATGCGGTCCGCGAGTAAGAATAAAAAAAAAATAAATACAAAAATTTAAAATTTAAAATTTTTACCATACGCATTTCTTTTCTTTTTGTATTCCAAGAATATAAATTTTGTATAATTACCAAACACCTTATTTTACTCAAAAATTATTCCTAAAGTAGAAATAGAAAAAAATTATTTTTGAAAAAAATAGTTTCCCGCAATAGAAACGTTGCCATGTTCACCCTTAGAGTGTGTTTGTTTGTGTTCTTTTTTTGTTCCCTGGAACACAATTTTTATTCTTTTGTTTTGATGAAGAAAAGAAAAACAAAATCACGTTTATTTATGTTTTTGTTCCCGCGACTTGTTTCTGTTCTAGGGAACAAATTTGGAACAAAAACAAGAAACAATAAAAACTTGTTTCTTGTTTTCGAGAACACTTTTTGAAGAAACAAAAGAATAAAAACGCAAAACTTTTCTTTTTTCCTTGGCTAGTCACTAGCCTTGGCCATGGCCAGTGAGGCTTGGCCTCTCCTTAGCTAGGCGAGCTCGCCAAAATTTGGCAAGGTTGAGCTTGCCCAAATCTGACGAGGCCGAGCTTGCCCAGCCACTGGCGAGGCTCGGCCTCACCTTAGCCTTGTCTTGGATGGGGGAGCTCGAGCTCGGCTAGCCATCGGCGAGGCTTGGCCTCGCCAAGCCACCTCTAGTACCGTGTTGCCTGGCGGTGGCTTGATGAGGCCGAGCCTTAAGCGGCCATAGCGAGGCTCGGCCTCCCCAACCGATGCAAGGCTGGGCCTCGCTAGGCCAGGGCGAGGCTGAGCCTGGCCTGGCCAATGCCCAGCCGGTCGCTAACCAAAGAGAAAAAGAAAAAAGGAAAAATAAAAATAAAATATTAAAATATTATACAAGTTTACTAAACGTGTCTGTTCATTTTATATTCCAAGAACATAATTTTGTGCAGTTACCAAACGTGTTCTTCTGTTCAAAAATTGTTTATCGGAATAGAAATAGTTTTTTTTTTAAATTTCCTAGAACAATTTTTTAACAGAATTGTTACCAAACGCACTCTTAAAGTGTGACGTGTCATTTCAATTATACTTGGCAACTCAATTGTCATCACAAATATGGTATTGTGACCCTATTTAGTTTCTTTTCAATAATGTTATTAAAGATGTGATGTGTCATTTCATGTGTACTTGGCGACTCATGGTTGTCTTCATAAATATGGTATCAATTAATAATGAAAATTACCATCGGCCTTTGCAGCATGGATGATAGATCGTTTGTCATCCACCGAGAAGGCCAAGGTTCGAAGCCCCTGCGAAGCAGGGAAGCTGAAGCGTTGTGTGGTGAGTTAAGTGTGGCCTCGGAGTGGTGGTTTCCCCGCTAGCGACACCTGGGGGTTTACGTAGCGGCTGTCGGTCAAAGCGATTCCTCCAGCAACCAAAAAAAAAAAAAAAAAATTAATAATGGCACTTTAACACAAAAGACTTAAAAGAAATATCATAAGGGATAATTTGATAGTAACATTCTTTAGATATTCATTTTATTTTGCATGGCTTAATTGAGGAAATTATTTGAAGAAAAAGGAAGGATACTACCACAGTTGTCAAATTGCTATGCATATCATTTGGATAAGAGTACATCTAATCCAATCCAGTACAAATTCAATCTTGTGAATATTGGATTACTTCTGATGTAATATAAAAGAATTCAAATTGGAGAATTTTTTTTTTTTTTTGCTTCAAAATTTAAATTGGAGATGAGGTGGTCGGGGGCGGTTTTTGCTGGCGTGCTGACATCAAATAGAGAGAGAAACCGAATCCAAGACTGAAAACTGAATATAGTCAGCCTAGGCAACTGTGAACAATTAAATGTCCCTGCACGCTCGATGGATTTGGTTGGTGGGCCCCGCTTTGGATAATTTCTTATTAGACTAATGGATAAAGCTTTCGGGTGCGTTTGGATGGGCATTTAGAAAGTCCATCCAACCCCCAAAGCTCCTTCAGCCAAAGAGAGACGTTTGGCAACCAATTCCCAAGGAGCTTTCAAATGAAAGCTGGCCCTTGGGAATGCTGAAGGCTTCAATTAATGAAAAAATTAAAGTTGTCGATTTTGCCCTAAAAAATTTGTTGAAAACCCACTTTTGTCCATTTTGAAAAAAAAAAAAAAAAAAACCCTGGCTCATCCGCACTCCTCTCTCCTCCCCTTCCCGTCGCTTCGCTCTCTCCTCCCCTTCTCCCCTTCCGTCCCTCTCTCCTCCCTCGTGATACCAGTTCTTGCTCGAGCGACAGAGAGTCCAAGGGAAAGCGGTGAGCTAGAGCGGCAGAGCTTGAGTCGACACCTCGCCCGCGCGCCAGCTCCACCGACAACTCCTTCCGACTCTCTCCTCCCCTTCTCCCCTTCCGTCGCTCTCTCCTCCCTCGCGATACCAGTTCTTGCTCGAGTGACTGAGAGTCCAAGGGAAAGCGGCTAGCTAGAGCGGCAAAGCTTGAGTCGACACCTCGCCCGTGCGCCAGCTCCACCGACAACTCCTTCCTACTCTTTCCTCCCCTTCTCCCCTACCGTCGCTCTCTCCTCCCTCGTGATACCAGTTCTTGCTCGAGCGACAGAGAGTCCAAGGGAAAGCGGCGACCTAGAGCGGCAGAGCTTGAGTTGACACCTCGCCCACGCGCTAGCTCCACCGACAACTCCTTTCGACTCTCTCCTCCCCTTCTCCCCTTCCGTCGCTCTCTCCTCCCTCGTGATACTAGTTCTTGCTCGAGCGACAGAGAGTCCAAGGGAAAGCGGCGAGCTAGAGCGGTAGAGCTTGAGTCGACATCTCGCCTGCGCGCTAGCTCCATCGACGACTCCTTCCAATCGGCACCATCGAGCCGACCGAACCGGTAAGCCCTTCGTCCGTGCCCTATTTCTTGAGGTTCAGGTAGAGACTGAGATGGTGATCACAGTCGTGATTGTGGTCATGATTGTGGCCCTAGTCGGTATTTTGGTGGTAAACATGCTTTAGCAATTGCAAATGCAATTGAGATCAATCTTAGTCGACTTCTACAGTGGCATTTGTGACTGTGGAGTGCAAACAGCTTTTTGGTGTCTAGATGGCTCTTTTGAGGATAGGGCAAGAGATTCACCTGTGGAAGTAATGCGTTTTTTCTATGCAAAGGAGAAGCTGCCTTAGAAATGAATGCTCTTTTTGGCTACAAATTTTCAGATGTCTTTCTATTTGAAAAGGACTTATTAAGCGGCTAAGCTCTATGTTTTCTTATAGACATTTAGTTAGCACTCTATTAATACTGCTAAGCTCAAGGCAGGATTCTTGGCTGTTTGTGGTGTTTTGATACACGGTCACGCTGCTTTCATGTCATATGACATGACTGTAGTCTTAAAAATGCTGAAAAGTCCTTTTGGCTACAAGAAGCTATTCCTTTATGCAATTAACTCTGTAAAATCCTGTCTCACGTTCCCTTAAACTAACCTCTTGGGCGTCCTACGTTGGTGATTTATAAGTTTTGGTGGCTTTTGGGGACTGCTATGACCTGGTGGGACTAATTGGGTCATTTAAAAGGTCCAAACTTTCAATGCCATATGGAAGAAATAGTGAGTACAGGGAAAAGGAGAAACCAGAGAAAAAGAAGTTATTATATCTTGGAACTGTACTACTCAGGATTTTTGTACATTGTTAGGGATTCTCAAGCAAAAAGAACAAAGATAGATTTTTCTATCCATGACTTGGACCAAGCACTGGGCACCAAGTATATATGTTTTCCTGATTGGATATTTAAAACATGTGATGTTCATGAGAATAAAAAAAGTAGTTCTTATTTCGTTTATGTGGTGTGTATTTCTATGTCTTATTAGTTCTAATATCATTTTTTGCCTTGGCAGACTATGCTTGTTTTCTTCCATCCAATCAAATTTGGTATCACATTCACTTTTGGCAATCTGCTTGCTCTTGGGAGGTTTGTAATTTGACTAAATACTGCCTTTTGTTTTCTTACCTAGATAACTTAATTCTGTTTTTGGTTCTTAGTCATTTGTTGTGCATGCTTTGTACATTTCTGCAATTTGATCCCCATTGGTTGTATCAGTATCTTATAATTGTTTGATTTCCTAAAAGTTAATGATGTTGTTTTCACAATTGAGTTTGATGCTCTTCTGATCTTCCTTATCACCTTTATTGCTTTTCTTCTTTTGGATATTTATATTCTTCTTTCCATGGATCCTTATCATCTTTATTACTTTTATGTAGTTATTGCTAGCCCGAATACTTGTAATTTGAACTCAATTGCTTACTTTTGAAAAAAAAAAAACAGATACACTGCTCAAGAGGTGGAAATAAGCTCATCCAGAATTCTGAACAACAATCTCTTCTTCTAGAGCCAAAAAGGTTAGTCCCAATTCTATCTTTTTCTTCTGGGGTTTCAAAAAAACATATCTATGCTGTGTATCATGTCCCTTGATGTTTGGTGTCGGTTTTACTTGCTGTTTGGTGATTGAAAGCTATCTTAAATGGTGAACTAATTATGAAGTCCACACCACATGTCTCATCTGCATTTGTTTATATTGCATTTATTAGTAGATGGCAAGTTCATCAAAGGAAAAGGCATTTTGGAGCCCTGAAGATGTTGAAACATTTTGTAAGTTATGCGTTGAACAAATTGACAATGGCAATCGTCCTGCAAACAACAAAAGGGATGGATGGACGGTTATAATTAAGAAGTTTGAGGACCTAACGAGCAAAAATTATGATAAAGGTCAAATGAAAAGTAAATGGGATAATCTGAAGGAAGATTGGAAAAGATGGAGGACATTGGTTCTTAAGAAAACTGAATTAGGATGGGATTCAAAAAAGAATACCATTGATGCAAGTGATAAATGGTGGGAGATGAAAATTCAGGTTTTTTCCATTCTTTTATTAAATTTTTTTTAAGTTCATTTTTTTACTATAAAACTCATGAAAATGTTTATTATAACAGGAAAATCCTAAGGTTAAACCTTTTAGGATGAAAGGCATACATCCAGATCTTCAAGTTTTATTGGATAGAATGTTTGGAGATACTGTTGCCACTGGGAGCATCACATAGAATCCTACACAAGGCTTACATATTGATGAGGATGTTGTTGCCACACAATTTGACATTGGTGGTTTAGCAGGAGCAGGATTACTGATGATAATATAGAGGAAGATATGGGTGGAAAGAGCAGTGACCAACATCGAAGTGATAAAAGAACGTCGCAGAGTTCGGTGAGACAATCTCAAGGAAAGAAACAAAAGAAAAGTACGGCTGATAAGCTAGCATCGCAAATGGAGAGGATTTGTCCAACTATTGAAAGTAGAAGTTATGCCAAAGAAGTTGATCCTTACAAGGAACTCACGGAGACATTGAAAGCTATACCTGAGATAAAGCAAAATCAAGGGTTATATTTTTTTACACTAGATTATCTTTCATAAAGGAAAGATAATAGACAAATCTTTATGAACTTAGATGATGATCAAGAAAAAGTCACGTGGCTCAAGTATAAGTTCGCACAACGTAGGGCTCACTAGGATATTTGTTATTTATATTTTTCACGTGTAATGTTATTGTAATTTAATATATATTTGCACTACTTATTTGTATTAGTTGGTGAGACATATTTATACTACGTTATCGGACTTGTTTTTAATTGGTGTTTTTTTATCGAATGGAGTTTGCATACATATATATGATAAGTGTTTTTTGTTGATAAATGATTTAAATAATTCATTATATATCTTATTCTAATTCTATTTTGTTACTTTGATAAATTATGGATGACTCTTCTGAAAGGGAAAACCATGAAAAAGAGGAAGAAGAATATTGGCAACTTTGTGTAGCTGCACATACTTGCGGTGTTAGTGTTTATCAGGCAATATATGGTGAAAAAATACCGTGCATGACCTCATCATATACTGGAAATGCATGGTTGAGAGAGTTGATGGATATAAATGCTAATCCAAAAAGGTTTTATCAAATGTTTAGAATTGATAGAATTGTGTTTAAGAATTTAATGAATGATTTAGTGGCACGGTATGGTTTGAAAGGAACTAGAAATATTGATGTTGCAGAAATGTTAGGATTATTTCTTCATATTTTATGACATAATATAGGTAATAGGTTAGCACAAGAGCGCTTCAACATTCTGGGGAAACCATATCCAGGCTATTTAGCTTAGTTTTGGATAAAGTATGTGAAATGGGACCAAATTTGATCCAACCATCCGATCGACAATTCAAGGAAGTTCCAAAGAAGATCAGGAATAATACAAGAGTTTTTCCACAATTTAAAGTAAGTTATGATTATACAATAGAAAATATGAATTAAATATAAATCAAATAATATTCTTCTTCTTGTTTTAAGATTGTATTGGAGCTATAGATGGTACTCATATTCTAGCGGTGATACCTACGAGTGAGCAGCTTCGTTTTATTGGTCAAAAAGGAACACCGACGCAAAATGTGATGGCCGTGTGTAATTTTAACATGGAATTTACTTACGTGTGGGCTGGTTGAGAGGGAACAGCTCATGACACTCGTATCTTTTATGAAGCCATCAAGAGACATGATTTACAATTTCTTCATCCTTTAAAAGGTTAGTTAATTAATAGTTTTTATGCATTAATATACGTATGTGTTATATGTTGATTAAATTTACAATTTTTTTTGTAGGTAAATATTATTTGGTTGATGCTGGATATCCAAATCCCACAGGTTATTTGGAGCAATATAAAGAAGTTAGATATCATTTACCTGAGTTTCAACAAGGTCCTCAACCGACAGGTTATAAAGAAGTGTTCAATCGTGCTCACTCCTCACTACGATCAGAAATTGAGCGAGCTTTTGGCGTATTGAAGAAGAAGTGGAAAATTTTAAAGGGTATGCCAAATTATCCATATACAAAGCAAGTGAAAATTGTGATAGCAACGATGGCTTTGCACAATTATATACAAAGAAATGCCCTGAATGATACACATTTTGCTAGAGTAGATTTGGATCCCAATTTATATACAATTGATCCTGATAATGTAAATGGGGAGGGTAATGCTTCAAATGATGATGTAGCATCTGATATGGCATGTTTACGTGATCAAATAGCTATGCATTTATGAAGTAATTAAGGAATTTGTAATTTTTAAGGATAATGAACTCTTTCCAAAAAAGCATATGTTATCATGTTTTTATTGTAATTAAAGTATTTTTATTTTAATTGAGAAAGAGCGCACGTAAATTTTTTCTATTTGATGTCTACGTGATCAAATAGCTATGCATTTATGAAATAATTAAGGATATTTGTAATTTTTAAAGATAATGAACTCTTTCCTCAAAGCATATGTTATCATGTTTTTATTGTAATTAAAGTATTTTTATTTTAATTGAGAAAGAGCGCACGTAAATTTTTTCTATTTGATGTCTTTTAGTAAAAAAAATGAATTTTAATTTTAATAAAATTGTTTACACAACATCTTTAAAATTGTTATCAAATATAAATTAAAAAGGTTACAAACATTATTTTCTTAATTTTAAACAAATAAAAATAAAAATATTTACATTAATCACCAAATGGGCTTTCTAAATGTGTTTTTTTACCAAATAGCATTAATCTCAAAGTTGCTTTTCAAAGTATAATTTACCAAACAGTCTTTGCATTCCCTCCAAAGCCCTTTAGGCTAAACTGCTTTGCATTTTCCCAATGGGCTTTCCAAATGCCGAACCAAACGCACCCTTCGACCCTTCCAGACTTTTGAACTCTCTTTCCCTCGTGTGTCATCTTGCAATTGATTCCCTTGTGTTCTTTTCGAACTTCTGCCTTTTTCTCGATTGTTGTCCTCCACCCTTTACTTGGAAATCACAGAGTCATTCCCTGCTCTCGCCTGTGGCCACATCTTTTTTCCAAAAGTCTCGAGGTAGGGTTGTTCTTCAGGATCACATCTACACGACAGATACTCAGGATCTTTTCTGGCCCTGAACCCTGCTCCCCCGACCCGGTTCTATATATGGACGTGTAGACTGCGTTGGTGTTGGATTGAATCATCATTCATCCGCCATCTTATTCATAGTTTGCAGGAGTCCAGAAGACCCAGAAAGCAGAGAGAGAGAGAGAGAGAAAGAGAGAGTGGGAGGAGAAATGGAGGCTTTTCCTGGTTCTTCTTCTGGGTATGCTCTGTTCTCGTTCTGCTTTTCCCAGTTTCTTTGTCGTGTGTTCAGGATTTCAGCGCCATATTTGGGTCCATGTCGTTTCGGATTTGTGATTCTCTGTTCCAGTGCCTCATGGAGAGTTCAGTCGATCAGATTCGGCGGGATCGATGGGTTGCATTTTTAAAGTTTTTTACCTGGCGTGTTGTTTGCTGAAACTTGATAAAATAGAATAATTGAAGTTGCTGGACGAAAAGGTGGAAGTTTTGGAGCGTAGTGTCGAAAGACTGATTTATGTTTTTATCTTACTGAAAGTTGTAGCATAACATGTAGTAAAAAAGATGATAAGAATGGTCAGTAGCTTAACTTTATTAATTTGGATTGGTATAAAAAATTGCGCCTTTTTCATGTTTGGAAGCGAAAGTTTTCGATCATTATCGCGTATTGTCCATTTCGGGTAAGTAGATCAGTGACTCTTTCTTTGATATTTCGCAGAAAGTCCTAGATTTAATGTTCTTTTTTAAGTGTGTGCGCGAGGAAGGGATAAGATGGAGGGAGGTCACACCAAACCCGATAAAACGGAGTTCACCGAATGTTTGGCGCACGACATGGAAGACGCCATATATTATGAGGCTTGCACTGTCGGCTGGAATCGGTGGATTGCTGTTTGGCTATGACACAGGTAGATCAAGCTCTTGCCTTGATTTTATTTCCATTTGCTACGATTTACAGCTGATTAAAATGGATAAAGGAAAGTTTGAGCCTGAACGGGATGACTGGCAGTTCGCCATGGCGCTACTGTTCTATCAAATTCTTTTCCTAGGTCGTGATAGCGGAATTGTTCCAATCACTGAGTTTTGCCAAAAAACTTGTGAATAAAATACTTTGTTTTTTGATTTAATTGTTTTCTTAGTAAGGTATGAAACAAGTTCTTTGCTCTTTCACTTATCGTGAACCTCCAGTGAGAAGAATGGGTGGTCTCCTAACTTTTGACAGAGGTTCTTGGCTCGGCCGACACCTTCCTCCTTTTCGTCGGGTTGTCCTTTCTCGGGCTCGTGGCCATTTACTTCTTGGTGCCGGAAATCAAGGGGTTACATATTGAGGAAGTTGAGAAGCTGTTGCAAGAGAGGATACAAGCCTAAGGCTTTCAAAAAGAGAAATCCAAAGTTGAAGGGTCTTCTTGAATTGTTCTCTTCTTATTCTATATCAAAAGCAGCTTAGCTTGACCACATTGGTTCGGATTTCTTACCATAAATCTCTTCATCTTTTAGTCAATGAACAATAATTGGACATTGATCGTGTGGCGGGCGTGCAGCGATCGCACGGCGGGCATGCTGTAGGCGTGTGGTGGTCATGCGGAGGTCGTGCAACGAGCGTGCGGCGGGCGTGCGGTGGTCATGCTGCAAGCGTGCGGCGGTCGTGCGACATTCGTGCGATGCGGTCCGCGAGTAAGAAGAAAAAAACAAATAAATACAAATATTTAAAATTTAAAATTTTTACCAAACGCATTTCTTTTTCTTTTTTTTTTCTTTTTTGTATTCCAAGAATCGAAATTTTGTATAATTACAAAACACCTTATTTTACTCAAAAATTGTTCATGGAGTAGAAATAGAAAAAAATTATTTTTGAAAAAAATAGTTCCTCGTAATAGAAACGTTACCATGTGCACCCTTAAAGTGTGTTTGTTTGTGTTCTTTTTTTGTTCCCTAGAACACAATTTTTGTTCTTTAATTTCGAGGAAGAAAAGAAAAACAGAAACACGTTTGTTTATGTTTTTGTTCTCGGGACTTGTTTATGTTCTAGGGAACAAATTTGGAACAGAAATAAGGAACAATAAAAACTTGTTTCTTGTTTTCGGAAACACTTTTTGAAGAAACAAAAGAATAAAAACACAAAACTTATTTCTTTTTCTTTTTTCTTTGGCTAGTCGTTAGCCTTGGCCATGGTCGGCAAGGCTTGGCCTCTCCTTGGCTAGGCGAGCTCGCCAAAATTTGGCGAGGTTGAGCTTGCCCAAATCCGACGAAGCCGAGCTTGCCCAGCCACTGGTGAGGCTCGACCTCGCCTTAGCCTTGTCTTGGCTGGGCGAGCTCGAGCTCAGCTAGCCACCAGCGAGGCTTGGCCTCGCCAAGCCACCTCTAGTACCGTGTTGCTTGGCGGTGGCTCGGCGAGGCCGAGCCTTGAGCGGCCATAGCGAGGCTCGGCCTCCCCAGCCAGTGCAAGGCCGAGCCTCGCTAGGCCAGGTCGTGGTTGAGCCTGGCACGGCCAATGCCCGGTCGCCGACTAAAGAGAAAAAGAAAAATAGGAAAAATAAAATAAAAATATTAAAAAATTATACAAGTTTACCAAATGTGTTTGTTCATTTTATATTCAAGGAATATAAATTTTGTGCAGTTATCAAACGTGTTCTTCTGTTCAAAAATTGTTCATCGGAATATAAATAATTTTTTATTTTTTTATTTTTATTCCCTATAACAATTTTTGAATAGAATTGTTACCAAACGCATTCTTAAAATGTGACGTGTCATTTCAATTATACTTGGCAACTCAATTGTCATCACAAATATGGTATTGTGACCCTATTTAGTTTTTTTTTTTTTTTTTGGTAAAGAATGTGACCCTATTTAGTTTCTTTTCAATAATGTTATTAAAGATGTGATGTGTCATTTCACGTGTACTTGGCGACTCATGGTTGTCTTCACAAATTTGGTATCAATTAATAATGACACTTACCATCGGCCTTTGCAGCGTGGATGATAGATCGTTTGCCATCCACTGAGAAGGCCAATGTTCGAAGCTCCTGCGAAGCAAGGAAGATGAAGCGCTGTGTGGTGAGTTAAGCGTGGTCTCGGGGTGGTGGTTTCCCCATTAGCGACACCTGGGGATTTATGTGGCGGTTGTCGGCCAAAACGATTCCTCTAGCAACCATAAAAAATAATAATATTAATAATAATTAATAATGGCACTTTAACACAAAAGACTTAAAAGAAATATCATAAGAGATAATTTGATAGTAACATTCTTTAGATATTCGTTTTATTTTGCATGGCTTAATTGAGGAAATTATTTGAAGAAAAAGGAAGGATACTACCACAATTGTCAAATTGCTATGCATATCATTTGGATAAGAGTACATCTAATCCAGTCCAGTACAAATTCAATCTTGTGGATATTGGATTACTTCTGATGTAATATAAAAGAATTCAAATTTGAGTTTTTTTTTTTTTTGCTTCAAAATTTAAATTGGAGATGAGGTGGTCGGGGGCGGCTTTGCTGGCGTGCCGCATCAAAGAGAGAGAGAAACCGAATCCAAGACTGAAAACTGAATATAGTCAGCCTAGGCAACCGTGAACAATTAAATGTCCCTGCACGCTGGATGGATTTGGTTGGTGGGCCCCGCTTTGGATAATTTCCAATTAGACTAATGGATAAAGCTTTCGACTCTTCCGACTTTTGAACTCTCTTTCCCTCGTATGTTATCTTTCAATTGATTCCCTTGTGTTCTTTTCGAACTTCTGCCTTTTTCTCGATTGTTGTCCTCCACCCTTTACTTGGAAATCACAGAGTCATTCCCTGCTCTCGCCTGTCGCCACAGCTTTTTTCCAAAAGTTTCGAGGTAGGGTTGTTCTTCAGGATCACATCTACACGACAGATACTCAGATCTTTTCTGGCCCTGAACCCCGCTCCCCCGACCCGGTTCTATATATGGACGTGTAGACTGCGTTGGTGTTGGATTGAATCATCATTCACCCGCCATCTTATTCATAGTTTGCAGGAGTCCAGAAGACCCAGAAAGCAGAGAGGGAGAGAAAGAGAGAGTGGGAGGAGAAATGGAGGCTTTTCCTGGTTCTTCTTCTGGGTATGCTCTGTTCTCGTTCTGCTTTTCCCAGTTTCTTTGTCGTGCGTTCAGGATTTCAGCGCCATATTTGGGTCCATGTCGTTTCGGATTTGTGATTCTCCGTTCCAGTGCCTCATGGAGAGTTCAGTCGATCAGATTCGGCGGGATCGATGCGTTGCATTTTTAAAGTTTTTTACCTGGCGTGTTGTTTGCTGAAACTTGATAAAATAGAATAATTGAAGTTGCCGGACGAAAAGGTGGAAGTTTTGGAGCGTAGTGTCGAAAGACTGATTTATGTTTTTATCTTGCTGAAAGTTGTAATATAACATGTAGTAAAAGAGAGGATAAGAATGGTCAGTAGCTTAACTTTATTAATCTGGATTGGTATAAAAAATTGCGCTTTTTTCATGTTTGGAGGCGAAAGTTTTCGATCATTATCGCGTATTGTCCATTTCGGGTAAGTAGATCAGTGACTCTTTCTTTGATTTTTCGCAGAAAGTCCTAGATTTAAGGTTCTTTTTGAAGTGTGTGCGCGAGGAAGGGATAAGATGGAGGGAGGTCACACCAAACCCGATAAAACGGAGTTCACCGAATGTTGGCGCACGACATGGAAGACGCCATATATTATGAGGCTCGCACTGTCGGCTGGAATCGGTGGATTGCTGTTTGGCTATGACACAGGTAGATCAAGCTCTTGCCTTGATTTTATTTCCATTTGCTACGATTTACAGCTAATTAAGGTGGATAAAGGAAACTTTGCGCCTGATCGGGATGACTGGCAGTTCGCCATGGCGCTATTGTTCTATCAAATTCTTTTCCTAGGTAGCGGAATCGTTCCAATCACTGAGTTTTGCCGAAAAACTTGTGAATAAAATACTTTGTTTTTTCGATTTTATTGTTTTCTTAGTAAGGTATGAAACAAGTTCTTTGCTCTCTTATTGTGAACCTCCAGTGAAAAAAATGGGTAGTCTCCTAACTTTTAAATTCTTTTAACCTTTTCTTTTACTTTTTCCTCCATCCTAGTTCACTTATCAACCTAGAATCGGACCCCATGACTTAAGACAAAATGTACATGAGATTCTATAACTCGGTTTTTAGTATTATTGATAATCTTATCAATGTCTGTTGTACATGCTCCCAGTCCTTATGCTTGTTGCAACAAGTAGTCAGTTCTTTTGCCTTTTTGAGTGTCTGCTTCTTTATTAATTGAGATTTGGCATAAAATAGAAAAGCATCACCTGTTAAGAGGAACCAACGCTCCTCGAATAGTACATAAACCTGGATACCTCATTTCCTCTGGTTGAAGGGGTCATTTCTGGGGCGTTGCTCTATATTCGGGAGGACTTCGAAGTTGTCAACAAGAAAACATGGTTACAGGTAACTGATTCTTCCTCATTTCCTGTAAATTGCTTATGTTTCTTGAGTACGTTAATTCTCAAAAGTTCTTGTCTGCTCGAAGGAAACTATCGTGAGTATGGCTGTCGCTGGAGCTATCGTTGGGGCTGCTGTTGGGGGGTGGATCAACGATAGATTCGGGAGGAAGATATCGATACTTCTGGCCGACGCCCTGTTTTTTATTGGTGCGATTGTGATGGCCACCTCTGTAGCTCCATGGATGCTCATCATCGGAAGAATACTCGTAGGTTTAGGCGTTGGAATGGCTTCCATGACCGCGCCTCTCTACATTTCCGAAGCTTCTCCTGCTAGGATACGGGGCGCGCTAGTTAGCACAAATGGTTTCCTCATTACCGGAGGGCAATTCTTATCTTATCTCATCAATCTGGCCTTCACTCGTGTATGTATAATATAACATAATATTCTTCTCCTATACTAGCGATTTAAGATAAGCGAATAAGTTGGCCTCTTTGAATTTTAGGTACCTGGGACTTGGCGTTGGATGCTCGGGGTAGCTGGACTTCCCGCCCTCGTTCAATTCATCCTCATGTTATTTCTGCCAGAGTCTCCAAGGTGGCTCTACAGAAAGGTAAGGGTCGAAGCTCTTAACTTATTTCACATTTTAGTATCTACTGGTCTGGTATTTGATTGTAATAGTAGCTGACATGTACACCGAGAATCCGTCGTTTGAAAATTCTAGTCTTTTTCTTACAATCATAGCTTTTGGAGGCATAATCGATTTACTGATTAATTTTTAGTTTCTTTTGAAACTAGGAATCTGGTTTCATGTTGTTTAGTAGTTAAGTCACACATCATTTTCTTGTTTGAATAATGGTTTTGCTAGCTATGCATTCAGACAATCTGTGGAGAGTTAAAATGCTTGGGGGTTACCATTTGAGATCGTGTAGAGGGATTAGTTTTCAGTTAATTCATGTTCTTGCAGGTCTTGGGAAGTCCCTATTGTACATGACATGACCTGGTATAATTTTCTTGACTTCCATTTTGTTTTCACTATCAGTTTTCAGTTTTATATACTTTGTTGAGTTTTCCAAAAATTATCTAGGCTTGATCTTGCAAATGTTTGTATGTTAGACACTTAGGGTGCGCATGGCAACGTTTTTATTCCGATGAACTATTTCTTTTCGGAAAGAGTTTTTTTTCTATTTCTACTCCAAGAACAATTTCTAAGTAAAATAAGGTATTTTAGTAATTATACAAAATTTCTATTGTTGGAATAGAAAAAGAATAGAAATACGTTTGGTAAAAATTTATAAATTTTTGTATTTATTTGTTTTTTCTTCTTACTCACAAACCGCTGACCACTGCTAACTGCCACACGACTACCGCACGACGGCTGCACGTCCGTCGCACAACCACCGCACGATGGCTGCACGTCCATCGCATGACCGTCTACTGTCGCTGCTAATCGCCACTGCAGGATTGCCGCCCACAACCCACCGGCCGCAGGAGGGGGCAGTGGCCACCTTCGGTGGCCGGTGGACTGTGGGCGGCAATCCTATGGCGGTGGTCAGTGGTGTCGGTTGATGGTCATGCGATGGCAGGTGATGGTCATGTGGCGATTGGTGACAGTAGGCTGCCGGCAGGCGGTGGCAATCGTTAGCTGGTGGGCTACGGGTGACGGCAGCAATTGGCTGCCGACAGTGGCCGTGAGCAGTAGGAGGTGGCCGACGGTTGGTAGGTGGCTAGCTGTGGCCGCAACAAGGAAGATGAATAAAAGAAAAATATAAAAAAAAAAAAAAACTTATTTCTAGAAATTATTTCCAGAAACAAGAAACTACTTTTTTTTGTTTCTTGTTTCTATTTCAAATCTATTCACCAGCCACTTATTGGCGTTACCAAACAAATTTCTGTTTTTTTTTTTTTTTTTTTCGAGGAACGAAAGAACAAAAATTGGGAGAAATAGAAATGTTACCATGTAAGCCCTTATTTCTCTACTTGGAGCATGAACCCAAAAAATTATTCATCTTTTGTTGTTTGATCCATTGTTGATAATTATGTATCTCAGTGGTATGTTCATCAGGTTCGGTTGCTGATTCTTTTAAATAAGATGCATGTCGTGATTGAGTCGAGAGTTCGTCTTGGAACTTTTTTTGATGCGAGCCATGTTTATATTATGCAATAGAGTTTTGTCAAATTAGCTGGACTATGGGGAATGACTGAATCCATTTTCCTACTTCTGTATTCTAACATAAAGTCATGTGTCTACGACATGGGCTGGTACATTATGTTGTCTCTGATATACATATATCCTCTGTAAAACAGAACAAGATCGATGAAGCTAGGAGTATTTTGGCCAAGATTTATCCTGCCAATGAGGTTGAGGACGAAATGAATGCCCTGCAAGAATCTGTTGAAGCTGAAAAAGCCGATGAGAGCATCGTGGGAGAGAGTATGATTGCCAAAGTGAAGGGTGCTTGGAGTAACCCGGTAGTTCGAAGAGGATTATATGCTGGAATTACGGTTCAAGTGGCTCAGCAGTTTGTGGGAATTAACACAGTCATGTATTACAGTCCGACAATAGTTCAGTTTGCTGGGTTTGCTTCGAACAAGACCGCTTTGGCTCTCTCCCTCATAACTTCCGGCCTCAATGTGGTTGGTACTGTTGTGAGCATGGCATTTGTCGATAGATATGGGCGGAGAAGGTTGATGATCGTTTCCATGTTTGGCATTATCTCTTGCTTGGTTGTGTTATCCGTCTTATTCTGGCAAGCGTCTCTACACGCCCCTGCCGTTAGTAAGTTGGGATCTAACCACTTTGGTGGAAACACTACATGTCCCGCTTATTTGTCGGCTCCAGGTGCAGCCTCATGGAACTGCATGTCTTGCTTACATGCTAAATGTGCATTTTGTGCCGATGGTACAAATGAGGTAAAAGTTTGCTTCAATTATTCTTTTCGAGCAATTTGTCCCTCGTGTTTTCGTCCCTTTTTATAATGCATAAGCTAAGCTTGCGTATTGTGTTCGTTTGTTATTTAGTATCAACCTGGAGCATGTTTGATTTCTGACAAAGGAATAAGGGGCATGTGCCGAGGTAAGCGACGGACATGGTTCGAGAATGGCTGTCCAAGCAAGTTCGGAATATTTGCCGTCCTTCTCCTTGGGCTGTACATCATATCTTACGCACCTGGGATGGGAACCGTGCCATGGATCGTGAATTCAGAGATTTACCCACTGAGGTATCGAGGCACCGGGGGAGGGATTGCAGCGGTCGCCAACTGGTGTTCGAATTTAGTTGTAAGCGAGACGTTCTTGACCTTGACAGAGGCTCTTGGCTCGGCCGGCACCTTCCTCCTTTTCGCTGGGTTTTCCTTTCTCGGGCTCGTGGCCATTTACTTCTTGGTGCCAGAAACCAAGGGGTTACATATTGAGGAAGTTGAGAAGCTGTTGCAAGAGGGATACAAGCCTAAGGCTTTCAAAAAGAGGAAATCCAAATTTGAAGGGTCTTCTTGAATTGTTCTCTTCTTCTTATGTATCAAAAGCAGTTTAGCTTACCTGCATTGGTTTGGATTTCTTAGAATAAATCTCATCATCTTATGAACAATAATTGGACATTGATCACATGGCAATTTGGCAAGGAAGGTGTAAAATCCTGTAGCTTCAGTTGAAATCATGGTAATTCAATTTTATTGTAATTTAGCAAGTGGTGGAGAATCTTGTCTCCTTCAAGTACTTTCGTAGTTCTAGTTGAAATAATTGCTGTCATAATGCAAATTTTTCGGAAACCATTTCTGATTATAGGGTCTTCCTTGTTAGTCATTGCAAGCATTTTAAGATAATGATTTTCTATGAACCCGTGCAACTTTCAACAATGGAAGTATTTTAGGCCCAATTCTCTTAAGAAGTGGTAACTATAATAAGTATTCGAGCTTTGGTCTAAACTATTTTTTATCTCATAAAAAATAATGATTTTAACCTTAAGTGTTAATTATAACCTAAATTTTTTATGTGTCATCAAAAACATCAATTTTCACTTTTTTTTTTGTCTCGTAAGAAAGTATAAACTTTCAGTCGATACTTGAATGTGACCCTACTTGGTTTGTTTTCAATGATGCCATTAAAGATGCGATGTGTTGTCTCGCATGTACTTGGGAACTCACGGTTCTCATCACCGAAGCTGCTGCCCCGATTTAAATAGTTTCAAGTCAAGGAGGAAGCTTGAACATTTAAGCGTGGATTGAAGAAATGATTTACTCCTGGAAAATGAGACACAAGCGGGTGATTGGCAAGATGCAAATATGTCCGGAAACTAAGAAAAACAGAACCTTAAGGTTGTAATCAACGACGCTGAAAGTAGAGGAAGTTCTCAGATAAGTTACAAAGTACACATGAAATGACACAGTCGCGTCTCTAATAGAGGAGTCAAATTTAGGTTGTCACTGAAATTTGATTTTTTTTTATCAGATAAAAAAAAAAGTTAGTACAAAAATTGGGACCGGAGCTTTAAATGGATATTTTTTCTTTTGCAAGACCAAAAAAAGCTTGAGCCAACATTAAGACCCGGGCTAATGGCGTTTTAAGGGAATTAGACGAATTTTTTAGGTGCTAGTGATGAGTAGATTAGGGAAGGAATTCTGTATTTTCATTAAAAATACACAAAAGATACATGAAAGGCACGAAGGATGACTGACGGAGTGACCTATTATGTCCTTTGGAGGCGACTTGTCTAAAAACTTGATACATTAAGTAAAGTGTCAAACATCAGATGAGCTTTAAAATTATTGGACCATACTCAACATCTGATGGGATATGTTAGATTACTTTGTATATAATTTTCTAAAAATCTTAATATGTCTAGCACTACACATATTTAAGATTGATACATCCTGTCGAATTAATGTCTCCATTTGTTTCAAATCGTCTAGAGGATCCGGATTGCTGATTTGTTGAAGTGGGTCACAAAGGCCAGAAAGAAATTATGGGCTTTTGATTCCTTGTAACTTGGGCTTGCTCTCTCTCTCTAGTAAAGTAAGCTTGATCATTACCATAATACTTCTAATATATATATATATTCAAATTTGATTCGGTTCAACATAAAAATTGAGATATGTGGTTGCAATTTCAATGTCAATCATTTGTTTTAATTTTATCTAGATACTCTTAAAAAGTTATGACATATATATAATTTTTCTAGTTGACATCGGTCTTGAGTCCATGGCTAATTTGACTTCTAAGTTCATTATACATGTTTATAAATAAATAAATAAATAAAATATATATATATATATATATATATATATATATATATATATATATATATATAATGTTCATTTATGTATACATGTTTTCGTTCATTCGCTTTGATAGCGGATCGGCATACCAGAAAAAAAAAATATGGTGGTCACTAGGATATAAATATGTTTTAAATCCAAAATTTTTTATTTAGGATATATTCATTTCTTCTCGAATTGGTCTTTGTTTTTCTTTTTTTTTTTCCCCTCATGGAATCTTTTTAGTTGGCCAATCTTTTAACTACAAAATATAATCATCTTTATTATATACCAATCTTTTTTAGGTGGCTAAGGCCATCTTTTAGTTGGTGTTTATTTTTGCCTCGAATGACACTTCCTTCTAGCCCAAATAAAAGTACATCATATATAGATGTCGTATACCTAAGTTTTAAGCTGTGAATGATATCTTTGATTCTTTTTCCTCATTTTCCATACAACTTCATCGGGGATTAAATCGTACCAATTGATGAAAGTTCAGGAACCGATAGTGCCTCTACATTTTCTGAAAATCTAATTATCGACTTGATTGACAATACATACCGCTGCTCTAAAGCAAAGCATAACATTTGGGAAAATTAACGAAAGCGAAGCCCCGATTAAAGTAGGAAATGGTAGTTGAGGAGTTCAATTGCAGTCCGAATTAGAAATGGTTTGTTGAAGCCCTCCAATTGCAGGTCAAGTAGGGTCCCAGAACTGCCAAGGGAACAAGTCATCCCGTCATTCATCACCTAACTTTAACATTTATTAGTAGATGAACCCTTAGACATGCACTGAGATATCTCAAAAGTCATGATCTCACCAACCTTTGAAAAGGTTGACGACGTCTCCTGTTTAGATGATCAAATCTAGTACGTCTGCATAACGCATGGTTATTGTATTCGCATTTCCCGGTCGAGGCCACCGTGCCGAGTGATCATCTGATCGAGGTGCTACCCTGTACGTAATACGTGATTTCGAAATGTTCAAACATTAAGTGGCTAGCGCATGAATCTAATACGTCTGCATAATGCACGATTATTGTATTCACATGTTTCGGTCGAACCCGACGTTCCGGGTTATCATCTCATCAAGTCGTTACCCTGTATGAAATACAGGGTATCGAAATGTTCAGACATATTGCGGCGAATGTAACTTTGTTGATATCGGCTGTCGCATATTCACGACTTCATTGAGAAACCTCTATACTAAACAGGGCATTAGGGTTTGCCGTGCGATGGTTTTTAGTGTAGCTAATTTGCCTGATTTTCACTAGTAAGACTTACCTCGTAAGAACAAACTCGAAGGCAAAACTCAAGTTCGACTTAGTTTATGACATAGGCTATTTGAATTCAACTCGACTACTCGCAAGCAGCTTGACTCAACCATGTACCATGCCTTGACTATGGTATCGAATTCGACTACATTGCTAAAATGACTCGATTGCAATTCAATCTCAACAAGGATTTTTTAGCATTGGTATTGATTAGTGAGCCAAGTTAGAATATACTAAACTCTGCCTGTTTAGCCTATTCGTGTGCATCACCGCCACCCCCTATCCATGGCCAATCTCGTGGCTCTCGTTAGCCCAGCCACGTCATCATCGCCTTCGACCCTTCATCCTGCCGCCATCGAACCTACAACTCTCCTCCTTCTCTCTCGTTTACGTTCTCTCTATTTCTCTATTTCTTTGTCACCATGCAGCCTCATATCGAGGTCCGTGACTTGACGCCACCGGAGGGCCACTGTCCGCCTCTATAAGGGAGGGAGAGAAAGAGAGAGAACCAGGAGTGAGAAATCGATGTTGCGGTGGCCGGTAGTTGTAGCAAGGGCTAGAAATTATTGGTAGGTGACTATGGTGCGGTGGTGGCCGAACCTCGGTGCAACGGATGACGGAGAATATAGTTATAATTTTGGCATTAGGTTCGGAGGAGATTGGAGGCAAGGCTAAACAAATCAAAATTCCCTCCAAATTTTCAAAAAGGTATAGGAAACAAATAAATTGTTTCTCGTGATGGCGCAATTAATTTTTTTTTTTTTTAGTTTGGTATTTTGATACTAATGTATAGGTATCCGTCATCATTTCGCGCTATTTGCCAAAGCAGCATATAATATAATCTACAGAGTCAAATTACCAAAAAAAAAAAAAAAAAAAAAAGATGAGGTTATTTAGATCTTCTTCTTTACAGGACAAATAAGGATGGCAATGCGTAGCGAGTGATGCCGGCACGACGTCATTATGATGTGGAGTTGATCAAAACCCTAGTTTTTGGTTAAATCAAAGTTCCCTCAGTTATGCATTCAAGAATAGTGAAATAAACTCCGGGCAATTCATCTTGGTTTTCTTTAAGTTGATTATGTATAGGACAAAAAAGAATCATTCTTAATTTATTATCTAGATCCGAATAAAAGGGTAGCCAAATCTAAATCTAACTCTACATTAGGAGAGAAGAGCTGTAAAATAGATATTGGTTGATCATAAAATTACTTTCGGAGAAGTCCACCATTGAACACCACAGTAGGGTGTTGGGAGTGCGTAGTAGAAGCTCAACATCTTTGGCTAGGGAGATTGCCAAGAGAAAGGCTAAATATGAGTTCGTTCATATATCTAGCCGAACCTACATTCAATAAAAAAGTTAAGTTAATGAGTTATGGGATAACTGTGATATATTAACTGCTACATATCATATTAGTTCTCTGATGTGACTTTTATTTAACATAATTCACACGTGCATCTTAACAATCTCCCTTCCACATGTGAGTTATAGTGTTAGATTTGCTCCCCCTCTTAATTTAGATAACCTTTTGTATCAATTTATTTTAATTTAAATCTCCAACATCTAATTTCATCCCTAGTTTCTTTCTCCGGACCAAACCTTGAAGTCTACCATTGGGCCTGCACTGCTACATTGCAACACTCATTGCCCAGAAACAGCGTAGTCATCAGATTCGTCCTTTGAGATATTCACCAAGTATTGGAGCATATTAGGGGCTTTCTAATCGACCAATTTGTTGGGAGTGCATAACATAAACCAATACATTTGCCAAGGAGATTGCTAAGAGAAAGCGCAAGTCTAAACTTGTCAACATATTTAGTTGAACCAACATTCACTCAATAACTTAAGCTAGTGAGTTATGGGCCAATTGGAATATATTAATTGTTCAATGCCGCATCAATTTCCCAACGTGCATCTTAATAAAGAGGAGCTTCAAAGACTTGCAGATTGCTAGAATTTTTTAGAACAAGCTCCTAGAGCCAAAGTGAGCAAGCATATTCGGAGAGAGTAGATTCTTCTAAGGCGCTCATGCTTCAATCTTTAGAACTCATAGGGATCAACTTTCCACATTTGTGAGCGAAATTGACAACGATGTCCACGAAATCAACGGAGAAGTTTTGAAAATGAAGAGTGTTAGGATACATGTGTAAGTGAGTTGTGCTGAATAATTGGGGAGCTCATAGCTCATTAGCTTAAACTTTTGAGTGAATGTGGATCCAACTAGACATATTGACAAGCTTGGACTTGGGTTCCCTCTTAGTGATCTCTCTATGTGAATGTATTGGATTTTTGTTTCGTGCTCCTAACAAATGGAGCCCAATAAATGGTATTAGAGCCCACAGTTGCGATTTCCAGGCAAGTATGTATTACGGTGTAGCAACACTGACCCATAGGAAGTTGATGCAAAAGGATGCCTGAATTAAGGGGAGCGAACCCAAAGCTGAGCTCACACATGATGGGGAAATTGTTAGAATGTGCATGTGACTGAATTATGTTGGAGAATTGATATGGTGTAGAAAGCTCATAACTCATTGACTTAAGCTTTTGAGTAAATATAGGTTTAATTGGATATATTGATGGGCTCGGACTTGGGTTCCTTCTTGGCGATCTTCCCAAGGTGAAGGTATTGGGCATCTGCCATGCGCTCCCAATAAATGGAGCCCAACATGAGAGAGAGAGATCTAACAGCTGCTGTGTGTCCGCAACGACGTCCCACCAAGATCCTCTAAGTAAAAATTGGATATAATAGCCACCACTTGTGTTGTCGTGTCTCCATAGCAGTGTCTTGTGACTTGTGGGTACCACTCTAGCTTTAAAGGATTTCATTCCTCATCAAATGAACCTGGTATTCCAATCACATGAATCACAGTGTTCATGTCCGTTAAATGCTTATTTTCCCCCTTGGAATGCTATGTCTACAGTGGCTATTTTCGTTCGTAAATCTAGGAGGAGTCACATTCTTGCTCTCATAAGACATAAATATCCAGTTTGAGGGTTGTAGGGCGAGGGTGTAAGCGGTTCAAATTGGCATGGTTTTGCATAAAAATCGAGCTAAATCAAATCGAGTTGTCAAATTGTCGATTCGAACGGACCCGGTTTGAATACAAAGCATCAAATAATCGATGTTAGTCATGTTCTGCAATAATTATAGGGGGAAAATATAATTTAATTTCCTTAGACATAATGAATATGCAACGATTATGATAACGCAACAAGAAACATCACATCAAAACACTCATCACCACAGTGAATTCCCTATAAAATTCTAGTGAACTTTGGCCATGGAAGTCGACTCGAATTTGTTCAAATGCCGTTCCGATTTCTTCCATCGCTTAAAGCCGTGAATTGGATCGAAATCCGACCAAAATCTGACCCACACACATTCATTCGACACAACCCGAACTTTGGCTTATAAAATGCGATTCAACTAAAAAATTCAACTCGGTTTCTTGAGTTCTTCAGTTTTTTCTAAACTCTATATCGGTCAATTCCAAGAGAGTTCAAGAAACTTCTCCGGAGAGCTGGGTTGCTGTTTATAGAACATGTCTGCACCTTCTTCAATGTTCTAAAAGCTTGTTCTTCTTTTAGAGAGAGAGAGAGAGAGAGAGTCCGTGGCGAATGACGTTTGCCGAGTTCTGTTGATTTCTGCGTGTAACTTTCCGGGTGCGGACAATACTAAGAATCAACGAAGAGAAAACACGCCACCTCCTTCTCTTTTCTGCATTTCTAGGGTTTCTACATTCAAATACGCTGCAAATCTTGCACAGAACTACGACAAGCCCTTGAAAAAAAGTACGATGATGATGTCCATTTCTTGACCTATTTAAGGTGCGCACACAATATTTAATTGCCCTTTTCCCAACCACGATAATTGAATATTCTCAGGCAGAAAAAGTGGTCACCCTCTTTTCTTGAAATAACAAATAAAAATGTCATTGCTGATAGCGATCTATATCATATGGCTAGGGCTTGGCATTTGACTATACAGGCATGGATCAAAACCCTAGATTGATCGATCTCTCTCGGCAGGCTACTTTGTGCTACATTTAATGGGCTACTATAGAGTTAGTCCTCTACTTTTTCTTGATGCCATGCAGACCTCAGGCGTGCGCAAGCGCGTGTATCACAATAGTTTTTCCTAACATCAATATACGTATATCATAGATTTGTGAAAATTAAGAGAGATAATTGCTAGCCATTCCAAAATTTGGAACCGTTGGATGAAGGCACAGTTCGAAGATTTAAATGCTTTCACACTCCCCCTTCACTCGTATGCTTGATTTAGGCCTAAGATGTAGGGGTGTGCAAAACAAACCGTTTGAATAAGGAATCACTCGGACTAAACCGGACCGGCTAATTTGGTCCGGTTTCCAAGAGTGTCGGTCTGATTACCGATTCCTAAAAGTGGAACCGATGTTTGAGCAGTCCAGTTCTTGGCTCCAAGGGGAAATTGGATCAGACCGACTAAGTATAATTTTTTATTATTTCTTCAAAAAAAATTAGTAAAATGTGAATTAAATACCATATTGGTCTAGTTCCAAGTAGTGGGAAAAGAATTAATGGGAAAAAGTAGTGGGAAAAAGTAAGTGATCAGTTTCCAGTCCTAGGACCAATCAATCCGATCCTCGACTTCACTTTTTGGGAATCAGTCATCCTAGTCCGATTCCCGATTCCATCTAATCAGATCAAATCGAGAACTAATCATCCCTATGAAAATTTATTGCACTTGACCCAAATAGAGGCCCGGGAAGATTCGAACTTGACACAAGAAGCAACATGCCAATAAACAATTGAGGAGGAGCAAGAGATGAAGGATCACATGTGGGAGCTAAAAAGTTGGCGGAATGCACCTGTATTATGACGTCACGTTTGCATTTTTTTTTAATCTACACGTGGGCTGACAATAAGCACAAGATGATCTTGTAATGCGGAGGGCTGTCTTCCATATAATTGCCAGATTCCCCAACCAAATAGCTACAATTGTGACAGCACTGCGGCATGTCGGGAGGATCAACCAGACAATTAAAAGATTAAAAAATAAATAATATGGCTAGGGCTGGGCATATCGCTATATAGGCATGGGGCAAAACCCTAAATTGATCGATCACTCTAGGCCGGCTACTTGGTGCTACAATTGATGGGCTACTAGATATATGTACATCTTGGTTAGTCTACATAGACAGAGTTGGTCCTCTACTTTTTTTTCCCATTTTCCCCGATGCTGAGCTAGGCCTTAGGTATGTGCAAGCACGTGCATCACAACAATTTTCCTAATGTCGATATACATATTTTAGAGATCTGTGAAAAATTAAGAGGGATAATTGTCGGCCGTTTCAAAAATTTAAACTGTCAGATGAATACATGGTTTTAATATTGAAATACTTTAACACTCCTCTTTGTGTGTATATTTAACTTAGGCCTAAGAACAAGGCACGGAAATGTATATTGGCAACAAACATAGGCTTACAAAAATTTGAACCTAATACAAAAAGCAATGTGGTGAGGAATGATTGGGGATTAGAAAAGAGGAATGCGCCTGTATTATGACGTCACGTTTACATCTATTTTTAATCTCCATGTGGGGCTTATAATAAGCCCTAGATGATCTTGCATTGCGGAGAGCTGTCTTCCATATAATTGCCCAGATGCGCCAAGCAAATAGCTACAATTGTGACAACGTAGAGAGGCATGCCGGGAAGATCAACAGCGCAATTAAAAGATTAAAAAGAAATAATTTTAGATTTTACTATGCAAAAATTTTATTTTATTTTTTATTTAATTATTATTTTTTGTCGTTTGGCACCTCGCCTTCGCACTCGTCTGAGATCCTGCGGTGTTGGCGTCTTGGATGAGATCACGTGTCTCGTGATGACGTGCTAAATATAAAAAGAAAATGTGATAATCACTTGATTAAATATTAAATTAAATATTTAAATTATAGTCATGAAGCAAACCCTAGATTGAAAGGTCTCTCTCAACATACATATGTTAGAGATTTGTGAAATTCTATATGATAATTGTCAATCGTTCTAAAAGTTTGAATTGTCCAATAAATGTCCACTTTTAATATTTAAATGTTTAAATATTCTCCCTTCACTTATATGTTTAGGACATGAAAATATATTGTACTGTAATCAAATAGAAGCTTGGGAAGATTCAAACTCGATAGAATAAGCAATGTGCTAAGAAATAATTGAGGATGAGTAAGAGATCGAAGGATGACACGTGGGAGTTAAAAAGTTAGTGATTGCACTAGTATTATGACATCACGTTTGCATTTTTCTAATCTTCATGTGGGGCATACAACAAGCACGAGATGATCTTGTATTACGGAGGGCTGTCTTCCATATAATTGCCCAGATGTGCCAAGCAAATAGTTACAATTGTGACTGCATAGAGGCATGTCGGGAGGATCAACCGCGCAATTAAAAATTAAAAAAAGAAATAATTTTAGATTTTAATATGAAAAAATTTTTTATTTTAATATTTAAAATTTTTACTTTTTTCGTTTGGCACATCGCCGTCACAGTGTGTACACTCGTCTGAGATCCTGCGGTTTTAGTCGTCTTGGATGAGGTCACGTGTCTCATGATGACGTGCTAAACAGTAAAAAAAAAAAATGATAGTCACTTGATCAAATATTAAATTAATGTTAATCGCACATTATTATAATTATCGTCATTGAACGCTTCCCCAAAAAAAGTTTATGTTTTTAACTTTTTTTTTTTTTGGGCACGTAGGAAGCTTCTCAAAACGCCCGGTCGTCTACCTTGGAACGTGGCGCGAGGGCACCGGCGAAAACGACAAGGCGTAGCAGGTGAGGCTTTGCTGCGACTGGTGCGTGTTTTTAGGACCTATTTTTTTAATTTCTATTTACACGTTATTTTTAGACTTCGAGACTTTGGTTCTTTTTTTTTTTTTTTCTCGGTTCAACCCGATTGGGGCATGTGTGTCGATCCCGATCCAACTTGGGAATTGGACGGAACCGGCTAATTTTGAGTGAATTCCATTGATTCCAAACTCTTAAAGAAAAATCGTTTCATTTAGATAGAATCAATTCATTACATATATTTGAATTTTTATAGCATAAATCATAAATTTTTGAGAAAAAGAATCGACATTGATTATATATATTTTGAATTTTTTATAGCATTAATGATTAAATTTTTTTGAAGAAAAAGTATTTATAGTAGAAATTATAAAAAAAAAAACACTATTGATTCCGGAGGTCACTCCGGAAGGAAGAAGAAGAAGAAAAAAAAGAAAAAAGTTTTTTAGACCAATATTATGATTTAAGGTAAATGTGTCACACAAATGAAAGTTTAGGATTTTTTGTGTCACAAATAAAAGTTTGGGGTAAATGTTCACGTTAGCAAAATTTAGAGTTTTTCACGTCACAAAATAAAGTTTGGGATAAATCTCATCGAGGTAAAGTTTGGGGTTTTTGGTGTCTTTTTCTCTAAATTTTTTGAAGATAAAGTATTTACAAGTAGAAATTATAATAATAATTAAAAAAAAAAACTAGTTGTTCCAGGTCACTTTGATTAGGTCTTATTCCCAAAAGTCGGCTTTCGGTTTCATAGGATGAAAACGATTTCTATCCAATCTGGTTCTCGATTTCAAAATGGGTTGATACCCACTCTAAAATTGATTACTCCTGAAATCGACTACCTCAAATTCGATTATTCATGATTGTGCCAACTTGGACTATGTTGCACCAAATTGCTAGAATTTCAGTTTCGTTAAACACAAATTTCCTAAGGTTGTAATAATTATCGACTCAATTGTGCGGACTAGGGTCAATAAATTGATGACGCAAACTTTGGCTTAAAATTTCACGAGTTTCGAAATTGCCGGATGCGCCACGTGGCAGGTTGACCGGGGCGCCTGGTGGGGATTTGGTTTGACTAAGTGGAGGGTCCTCGATGAAGTGGGCCAACCGCGTACCTAATCTCCCCCTTCCTTTACACCATCCTCGCTGGGATTGGCTCGTGCCGGGAAAAAAACGGCACCGTTCTGGTGTTTGGTCATCCCCCACTCGGCTTTGACTTGGCCGATCACCTATGCATCAGCCAATTTCTAGGGAACAAGATTTAAATAGTTCATTTTGTCACATTAAACAATTGCACCATAGTAAAAAAAAAACCAAGGACATATTTTTTTTTTTTCAGAGAGTCGTGCCTCATAGGATAGTCGGTATTGATTGAAAATTGCCGGACAAAATTGATAAGAAGAAACACATTAGCAAATCGTCAAAATATTTTATATTGAATTTTTTAGATTAAATTAGTATTCATTCAATAAGTTTAAGATTTTTTTTAGTAATTATCCCGCGTTAATTCCGTGATTGTCATGAAGAAGTTCTTCTTACGCTAGACATCCAAATTTTCCTCTTTGTTGAAAATTAACGATGAGATCATGATTCACTGAATGCCTAAGGCGATCTTTGTGTACACACTTTCCTTCATGTCATCATTTGACCATTTGTTTTTTTTTTTCATATACTTGGAGGAATTATTCAAACGTATTTCAAATCGAAGATTAGACCATGTGCGCATGACATGTGTGAAATATTTGACTTCGTATCAGATCACTTGTTCAACGTGCTTTGCCAGGTCCGTGGCTTCCGTTGGTACACGCTTGTAGTACAAGCTCTGGAGACGGAACTCTAGGGTTTTTGTTTACCTATTACATAGGACATCCACAAAAGCGCCTTGAATTTTGGAATCCTAGGAATATTAGAGCATTTTAAGGTGATGCGATGATTTATGGAAGCGTTTGTCAAATTGATTACTGGATGGGTTTTGCTGGATCTCAAAATGTTCGATTTGAATCAATATTGGAGATCGTTGGCAAATCTAGTTGGCCTCAGGTTGTAACTTTGACAAAAAAATAGGGGAGTTGTGGAGTATAGACGGAGCCAGCTCTAAACAATTTTTATTTTTTTGTTGGGTATTTACAACATGTTATAACAAGAGAAAATCATTATTCTAGAAATGAATTTCCAGTGAGAGAAAAGGAGGCAAAGAGAATGTGACGAAAAGTTGCCTTCATAAGGTAATTCGGAATAAAAACTATTTTATTGTTAGAATCGAGACCGCGTGACTCGAAAGAAATTCATTGATTTGTTGTTTGTTGTCGATTGTTTTGTATCAATAATTGTTTATCTTAAAAACATCGGAACCCAGTTCAGTTCTAGACCGGTTTATGGGTCAATCAGTTCGGTTCCAAATTCCAATAATCAGGAACTGACTCTACTATGATAGGTTTCCAGTAGATTTATCTTGAAAACCGATCGATTCCAATCTAAAAGAAAAGAAACATTTATCGGGCAACTACATACACGAACAAACGTCAAAATCCAATTCGGTCAGATTAATTTCCCATTTCTATTGGTTATCAACCCAAATCGAAATATACCCTAGCAGGACATTATCTGGCTTTCCACGATGACTTCCTTTAGATCCTCTACAATCTTGAGTGCGTCATCTTCCACTCCTAAGAAATCTTTCCTTTATTTCAGGACATCATCTGGTACTTGATGCCCTCTCTTTTCCTAGCTCTCTCTCCCTCTCCCTCTCTCTCTCTCTAGGCGTCCTACGTTGTTGCCTCTTGCTCGTTTCCTTCGGCCGTTCTTGCACGACCGGATCACGGGCCTCCCGGCTCACTGGAGTTTGCCGAGCGTGTAGGTGAAAGTTCGGGGCAGGAGAGGGTGGGGACGGTGTGAACAGGAAGAAGACTGAAGAGGACAGTAGGCGGTGGTTGTGGGAGAGAGAAGTTCCAAAGAGATTTTCCAACGAAGTCTTCCGAATAAGAACAAACCCCTCCCCGCCCTGCCCTAGAGAAAATCCTTATAAAAATTTCCCCAGAGCGAGAGATAAAGTTGCTGTGCGACAGGGAAGAAGAGCCTAACCACTCCCCTCCCCCTTCCCCTGTGAAGTTGGAAACATTCATCAAGCAGCCCACCCAACAACCTAACCCCACCTTCCCTCCTTTATAATAACCCCTCCCTCCTCCATATCTTCTAGCTTCTCATTGCACCTGCACTTGCTCCATCAGGAAAACCAGCACAGCAAGCCCATAACAAGCCCATTCCTCCTGAAGCAGCTGCCATGGACAGGTTCCTCAAGAAGCTCCTGCTTTGCGCTGCCCTGGTCGTGTCGTCCCTGGTGGCCCCGTCCTCGGCGCAGACTTGCTCCAGCTACACCTTCTCCAACAACAGGTTGTTCAGCTCCTGCACCGATCTGCCTTACCTCAGCTCGTTCCTGCACTGGACCTACGACTCGGCGACGAACACGGCCCAGATAGCCTACCGGCACGCGTCGGTGGACACGTCCAAGTGGGTGGCCTGGGCCATCAACCCGACCGGGTCCGGCATGGTCGGGTCGCAGGCGCTCGTGGCGTACCAGCAGGCCAACGGGACCATGCTGGCCTACACGTCGCCGATCGCCGCGTACCAGACGCAGCTGCAGGAGGGGAGCCTGAGCTTCAACGTGTCGGATCTCTCCGCGACGTCCACGGGCAGCGAGATCATCATCTTCGCCACCATAGTCCCCCCGAACAACGGCGCGGTGAACCAGGTTTGGCAGGACGGCCCGCTCTCCGGCGGGTCCCCGAGCGTGCACGCCACCACCGGCGCTAACGTTCAGTCCATGGGGACTCTGAATCTCGCCTCTGGTCAGGCAGGGTCATCTGGGGGTAGCAACTCGAAGATAAGAAAGAGGAATGTAAGTGAAAGTCTTTTCTTTCTTCCTTTCCTGTCTTGTTTTTCATGTTGGTTTCATGTTGTTCGAGTTCGCACATGCTTTTTCGGTAGGCGTCGATCATCTATCCGATTTTGGATTGAAAAAGAGAATATGTCCATTGATTTTTCCATGATGCTGCGATCGATCAGCTGTGCTTGAGCTCTGGTTCTTTCCCCTTGAAGCATACTCTTTTGGCCACGTGGGTACCTTTCAGACGTACCCTGTTTTTAATATTACAAAGGGGAAAGAACAGGCGTAAAGGAAGAGGAAACAGAAGAAGCAGGTCCCTTGCAGATAAAGTTTGTCCTGTTCTTTCATGCGAAGAATTCCTTCTTTTTGAGCAGAAACTTTAGTTGGTAACCCAGAATCTTCTGAATCAGGACAGCTTGAAAATCTAGCATACAACTTTTGACTAAAGTTGCACACTTTACACGTTCTAGACATGTCTATTGATCAGAAGATAGGAAGATTTCATGTGATATTCCAAATCTTCCTGAAAGGCGGCCTGACAGAGAACTTCCTAATTCGAATCGCTCTTACAATAGTAGCTGAACTGATGTAGCATTTGCGACTTTATTCATCTTGTCGTTACTTATCGAGAAGCGCTTCTTTGGTCCTAACCATCATGAACATGGAAAATCTCAGACACATGGAGTGCTAAATGCTGTGAGCTGGGGGATTCTGTTGCCGATTGGCGCCATCATAGCCAGATACTTGAAGGTGTCCAAAGCTGCAGACCCACATGGTTTTACCTCCACGTCGCGTGCCAAACCTCAGCCTACATCGTCGGCGTTGCCGGATGGGCAACTGGTATCAAGCTCGGCAGCGAGTCGCCTGGCATAACTTACAATTCCCACAGGACAATTGGCATTGTCCTGTTCTGCCTCGGCACAATTCAGGTATCAATTGAATCGTTAATTCGTGCAGTCACGTCATATCCCCTGTGTCCTCTTGCGTTGGTTTACATACAGTTTTTCCAGCAGAACAGGGGAAAACTGGTTTGATCTTTGTGTGGGAAAAACTGATGGCATATAAAAATCAGGCAATGATAATGGCTTTCTACTTTTTTCAGGTGTTTGCTTTGCTTCTAAGGCCCAAGAAGGACCACAAATTCAGATTCTACTGGAACGTCTACCATCACTCCGTGGGCTACGCGGTGATCATCCTCAGCATCATCAACATATTCAAGGGGTTCGACATCTTGAATCCCGAGAAGAAGTGGAAGCACGCATACATCGGGGTGATCACGGCCTTGGGCTGCGTTGCGGTGGCTCTGGAGGGATTCACATGGTTCGTGGTCTTGAAGCGGAGGAGGTCGCAGGGCGGGTCGAAGGTGCCTCATGGCATGAATGGATCCAATGGCTACAATCACAATGGATACGGTGCGAGGCCACACCAGGAGGCGTAGAGAATGATTTATCAGATGGTGGCTGTGGGTCCTTTTGCCCCTCCTTTTCATGTTTATTTTTCCTCCTCTTTCTTGGCTTGGGTCTTAGAGTTCACAGTGATGCATACCATGTAAATTTTTATACACGAGTTCATTCAGCTACATGTCATGCTTGTTGCGAGGGAGTTCTAGGATATAGCAGTAATTCTTTCATAGCTTTTCTATGTCTCCTCTGGATTTTTGGCTTTCCCCCAGGTTTCTTGGGACCCTGTACTTTCCTGTGTTATTACTGAACCCCTCCATGCCTTCTTTGCTTTCTAATTCACATCTTTACCATTGTCACTTTCGCGACCCGTTAGGCTCAAGCTCGATTATGTAAAGTAGCGCAATCTGATCAAACTCGACACTAAAAAGTTTGGTTTTAGCTCTAGTTAAGCTCAAACGCGAGCTCCAGACAGAACTCATATCTGAACAGCTACAACAATTCTCTAGTTTCCCATTCATACAGCATAAGTCCTGGTAAAAGCTAATAAAACAGAGAGGCACATGAAGAGAAAGATTTAACTCTGTGAACAACTAAAAGGGGAGTGGATCGGCGATTTCTGCAATATATCGGAACAACATATGCTTATCTCAACAAGCGTAATCTCACGTCACCCATTCGTCAAATCTTTAATCTAATATTTCCCGAATGCTACATTGTAATGTAATGCTTAAATTTGAATCTTCGATCTACCATTTTCCAAATGCTATATTGTATTGTAATTCTTAAGTTAGGGAGAATATGAGGTCGAGAGGAATTCTCAGGTGAACATATCCTAAATCCCGACCCGATCCGTTTAGTGGCCCCATTACTTGCAAATGGAGGCAATGAATGTGGGAACCATGTGAGCTTAACACATTCAGAGAAGGATTTCAAAAACTGAACAAAATGTCAAGGTTTACAAGTCAAGTGGACTAATCATGCAAACAATGAACAATTAAAAGAAAAAACTGGATTTCCTTGACCCCCTGTGAAGTATTTTATTACAATAGAGTTTGAAATTGTTCAGAAGAACAAGTAAACTAAAGTTTATTCATATCATAATATCAAATAATTGAGCTCCTTTAAATTTCGCTCAACTAATTGGTCCCATCTCATGCTGTTTGTTCCAAAACCTCCACGAATGCATCCTTGACGAGAGGGTTTGAAGCCGCAACCCGCAGAGACGTGATGTCGAAATCCTTACCAGATCTGATGCAAAAACAATCACCACCAATATCTCCACGTAAGCGAAATCTCTTTCTCTAAACCTAAGAAGGTTTAAGATTTTGACATTGCAAATCATAGATTATATGAAGTGGCCCACAAATCATGTGGTCATAAAAAGCACCCGTTGATTGAGCCCATAGAGTGAGTTAACCTCCTAGGATCTAAATTTGCAGCCACAAGTTATGATTGTTGCATGCAGTCTCTTTCTTAGAACTCAAAGTTAAACATCTAAGTGGGATTATGTTTACTTACGGATCATAAACAAGACCTCCAGCTTCTTTCACTATCACAGCTCCACCTGCCACATCCCTGGGAAGAAGAGCAGGATGCGTTTACTCGTATTCTCCTTAGTAGTAGAGTATTACTTCTACATTAATGCTAAACCATAAAACCATACCAGGGACCTCCGAAGCCAGTTTCATAGAATAATTCAAGCCGTCCACAAGCAACTCCACAGAGGTTCAATGCACAGGATCCACTCATGCGAACTGACCTCACCTGACCATATATCAAGAAAGAAAAGCTGACATCAGATGGTGGAGAAAACAGAACTCAACATGAACATATGCATGCCAACATTGGATTTACTTTGAAAAGTAGACTTTTGATTCTCTCAGTAGACACATCCAACGTTGCCTTATCCCGCTTGGTACCAGCCTGCAGTTTCAGTAGGCAAAAATAGTCTATTAGCCATTTATTTTGCTGCTTCACTCTTCTAGCTAACCAAATCTGCAATTTCTGAAGTAAATCTAGCGTCCATTGTTTTAGGCGACTGGTACTTCTGGAAATTTTATTCAATGAACAGCATAAAGGCTCTTTGCACAGTTTAACATAAAGCTCCTCGCCAGCAATTCTGGATGGCTCAACTATTTTCAGAGTAGGCGGACAAAATTTAAACTGAGTTCACAGGATGCTGTTCAATCATAAGATATGAGGTTTGGCAGGTAGGAATGGGATAGTAGTGATGTTTATAGAGCCTGATAAGATTATCTCTCAATTGGGACACACACACACACCCATGCAAGTTTGCAGACACATAGCTTTCCTATGAAATGGAATCTGCTCTTCTTTCTTTGAGAGTGACATTCTCCCTTTTTATGTATGTTGAACTCTTTCAAGGACGATCTATAGCAAGTAACTCCACAAGTTGACAAGATTTTGTAAGATGATATTAAGCATGATATAATGTAAAATGTGTTTAGTTAGCTCTAATAATTTACCATGCTAAAATAATTGAGAGTTTGCACTGACAAAGTAGATCATTTAACTCGGATGTGAAAGTGCGAAAGCTCTTCAATTGAAGAATGTAACATGCAGTTAGTCTAATTTTCAACTCATACAGTGGCAAAATCAAGTTCTTCAAATTTGAAGCAACTGAAGATATTCGCATTTAAGGAAGGATGCCTTTCATGACATCTGTGTTCAATTTGGAATTATGGTAAAAGTTAAGTTACTGTATAAGTAAATTCCTCCTGTTCAATCACTGTCAAACATTAAAAGGTCCTTGCGGTATCTTCACTTGGGGATGATCGTACTGTGACTCAAAAAAAAAAAAAAAAAAAGTTACTCTCATGTGGACAAGCAAAATTGTTTACTCCTCCGGGATTATGTCAAGGACTTGGTAAGATCGGAGCTGGTGGAATATGAAATCATGGTAGAGTGACAAAGGCAAAACAGGACAAATGTTCATCATGACCTATCCAGACCACAGTAAATATCAGAAGTCCAAGTTTACCACATCACTTTTGGCAGAGTGAAACAAGGAAGCAAGCCAAATTTGAGATATATCCAACTCGGATATAATATTAAAATTTGACAGACCAATAGTTAAATTGTTTATTCTTTCAAATTCAAATATAGGAGTACTTATTTATCTTTAGAGTGAAACTGTATTATCCTCATCAATGCAGTGAACTAGAAGAAAATAGATCAAAGTTAAATAACAGTCAGGATTAAAAGGTAGGATTTCACATCTGGCAAACCATCAATTCTATAAAAAATTTACATACCTCGGTGGCAAGTAGGCATTTCACAAGTTCCGATTGAGATGACACTGGCAAGTAAAAGATGATTTTAGGTCCTTCTCAAGGATCAAGGAATTTCCAACAGAGATTTGATAGAAGTGAAATCACCTTTGATAGGTTTTCCATTCAGATAAGCACCTTTCCCTTGAACACCAGTGAAAAGCTACAATTCGGAAGCCAGAGTAGTCCATTTATTAAGCACCGAATGCATCCAAAGAAAGAGCAGAAGTAGTTCAGCAGACACCAAAAGTAGGTCACAGGATTCCAAACCAATGATTTCTACTGATTTGCCACAATGAATCGATGGCATTATATTGCATGTGACCCTTCATGACATTAATGCGTACCATTGTTTTAAATGTATTTGCATTATATTCAGATATGTGGGGCATGAGAATGCTCACCTCCTCCATAATTGGATTATATACAACGCCAACTGTAGGAACCTTTCCAATGGTAAGCCCAATAGATATGCAAACGAAGGGAATCTACAAGTATCACATTAAGCATTACACAGTTACAAGATATGTCATTCCAAGAGATCACAAGGATGAATGAATTGAGCAAGAAACAAGAAATGAGAATATCTGGGAGATCGATCTTCACCCATGAACAAAGTTGGTTGTTCCGTCAAGAGGATCCACTATCCATGTAGGTTCATCAGTCAGCTCTGAGGTCCCACAAGCAGCAGTAGTTTCTTCACCGATAAACTGTAAGCGACATTAACAGAACAAAGTCAAGAAACTAATCTGACTCTTGGCTGACCATAAGCCCTTTATGTGGTATTCCACAGATCAATACAATAGCAAAGAAAATGAGGTGAGCATCGACCTTGTGTGCAGGATAAAGCTGCTTGAGATGGTTAAATATGAGATCTTCACATGCCTTGTCAGTTTCAGTGACTAAATCCACCTGTGAATCAAACCAGACGAGTAAATTAGCCACAAGATAAAGAAGCTACATGACTTCTCTTCGTTCACGACTAACGTTCATATCCTTCCCGTTTTAGTTGGCAGGCTCCCATCTGACCAATTACATGTACATTGCAAAAGAAGAGATGAAAACTAGAGTCCATGACTTCCTCTTCCTTCTAATCATCAGCCTACGATTATGAAAAACATTCTTGGACCACAGCACTCTCTGCAACTGCCGACACGCTTTCGCGGCATACCGTCACGTGAACATGAAATTCAACAATGTCGCCTGTCATGCTTAACGACAAACGATCACCCATTTCTGCAGTTCACTCAACAACTGGAATTGAGGCAATCACAGGGCAAGACACAGAGCGAGAGAGAACCTGGCCTTTGTGCTCGACATGCTTGGTCTGGTAGAATCCTTTGCGAATAACCTACAAAACCCACAAAAGTCAACCCATTGCCAACTTGAGCAGCGCGATCAAATGAAGGCATTTCGAAATCGGGCAGCGACCCACCTCTCCGGCTTTCTGCGCGGCCTCAACGGCAGCTGCCAGGTAGTCCGACAGCAAATCTGGGAATTCCAAGATACATCAAGAAGAAACCAAAACATCAGGACGTCGAGACCCAAGAAACTGCAATGAAGATTCAAGAAACGGAACGAGGAGCGACCAAAATCCCACGCGGGCCTTACCGTTTCCGGCCATCTCCTCCTACCCAGTGGCGCGAAGAGAGCGAGCGTGCTAGAGAGAGAGAGAGAGAGAGAGAGAAGAGAGAGAGAGAGAGAGAGAGAGAAGGGATGGAACGACAATGGCGAGGAGAGCACGGGAGTGGGAAGGGTGCTGTTTCACGCAGCGCGTGATGAACGGAGAAGGAAGAAGATGACAGAATCAAGCCCCAGGATATTCGTTGCCCCTGCATTTTAGTTCATAAAAATAAGAACAAATTATTTATATCGGTTTATTAAAAATTATAAGTATAAGATATTTATATTAATGACAGTTTTGTAATGTGAGAGACATTTGAACCGTCTTATATGAGTTTTATTTATTTGCTTAAATGCATTACTCTAAAATGTGACAGCCATTTTTATAAAATCATTTTGAAAACTCATGCTTAATGCTTGATGACAGACAAGAAGGACATTGCGATTCGCAAGATTGGATTATGTAATGTGAATCTATCGTTTTAGCTAATCAATGACGACAACCTCGTTTTTTCGATTAAGATGGTTTACTGAATTACGAATTTTTTTTTTTTTGGCCGGCCACAACAATATAAGGACTTGCGCGTAATTGGTCAATTTATTTCACTTGGTGTTGGATGTAAAGCACGTCCTATATGAGTTCTTTACTTGCTTGTTTAGATGTGTTGCTTTAAATATGTGACAACCTTTTTTACGGACCCATTCTAAAAACTCATCTCCAATGCTTGATGACAAGAAAGATATTGTGATTCACAGGATCAAATTATGTAAGGCAAACCTATGATTTTAGCTAGTGAGTAACAACAGCCTCGTTTTTTTTATTAAGATGGTTTATCGAATTTTGACTCCTTCTTTTGGCCAGCCCCATAAAAATATAAGGACTCGCATGTCATTGGTCAATAGGGTTGGATTCAAAGAACCTTAAATTGTCATGAGTATCTCACTATGTCTCATTACACCCCCCATCTTATGCCCATTCAGCAAATTGCTAATCAATTCAGACGTGCAAACTCCCAAGTCGAATCCAGATTCCGACCGTCCAGTCGGATCGGAGGTCGCTTAGAGCAAGAATTAATAAATCGATGCGAAAATGAAGGAAAGAAAAGAAATTGGGAGAGCATGAATGTGATGGGTATGTCCTTGTTAGGCGGGGCTTGTTGCCAGCGTTGCCAACGTCGGTGCTCTTTCTTTTTCCTAATCCGACAAATGATACGATCGTAAGCTCGAGGCCACTTTAGTTTTATGGTGAGATTCTGATGCGCATAGGGGGAATATGCTGTCCTTCGGTCTGAAAAGCATCATTCGGATTCCAGGTTCGGTTTCGGGTTCAGGTTCGGGTTCTGACCGACACCGTGGCATATTCGGAGCACCTAAAGCTGAAAAGACGGAAGCTTTTCCGGTTCGGAAGTTTCACGCGAGAAGACGACGGCGATGCTCGGTTGGTCCGGTGGCGGCGGGGAATTTGGGAAGGTTCGTGTCGTCCTCCTTCCGAGGCCCCCTCCTCAACTTCAACATCAACCAGGAGGGAAACTTCCTCTTGGGACAGTACAATAGAAATGGAGAGAGAGCAGAGCCGTCCATCTCGTCGGATATGACGTTTTGAATTGAGTTTAGTGCACGATTGTTCCATTGAAAACTGTGTTAAAAGACATGAAAAGTGATTAGTTTCTAGGAATAATGACAAATTTGATTGATATGTAATGTGACTTTTAATCTGTTTAATATAATTCCTGAATTTTAGCTAAATATATAATATGATGTGTAAATTTTTAATCTAAACAATGTGATTCTTAATATAATTCATAAATTACATGAGGATGTTTAATGTCGTCTTTCAAGTAATTCAAGTTTAAGGATAATGGTAAACAATTCTATAAAGTTTACAAACTAAATTGAATATGCACAAAAACTAAGAATCACATTAAATAAATTGAAATTTCAAAAATCACATTTGACAAATTAAAAATTCAGGAACCCAATTGAGTATCAATTCAAAGTTTATGAATAACATTAAATAAATTCAAAATTCATAAACTAACAACAAGCCAAAATTCAAGATTATTTGTATCATTATCTCTAATTTTTATTTATTTGGTATTTAACATAATTATAAAGCATTTTCTATGCATTGATTAGTTTTCTGTCATCAAAACATTGTTAAGTTGGACAACAATTCATGGGAAATAGGTTTTTTTCCCCAAACATACCGGCCATTAGCATATGTATAGGTTCCTGGAATACTTGCACACTAGGAGGGTGCATAACAAACCTTTGTTTCTGTTTCAGAAACAATTTCCCTATTTCAAACCTGTTTCTGAAATAAAAATCCGTTTGATAAACTTATTCCATTTTTCTATTTTTAAAATAGATTCTTGTTCCAGTACTTCTCTATTTTTAGAGTAGAAATGAAAAATAAAAATTATTCTCGTCACTCGTCAACTGGTCCTTTATTCGTCACTATCGACCACTGTTCGCCGGCCGCCACATGCCATCATTCACGCTTGCCAGCGCTCATGCTCCATCCGTCCGTCGTTCGAAAAGAAAAATATTTGTGTAATTATCAAACGAATTTATTTTTAAAATAAAAATTTTGTATCGTCATCGAATAGTTATTTTTGTTTAAAACTTCTAAAAATAGAAATAGAAAAATCTATTTCTTTTCTAGAACCTATTTCTAGAAATGGTTATCATTCACCCCAGGCCACTTAAAAAGCATCTATTTTTGTTTAAAAACTCTTCTAGAAATAGAGATAGAAAAATCAATTTCTTTTCTAAAACCTATTTCTGAAATAGAATAATTATCATTCACCCCTAGGCCACTTTAAAAAGCGTCTTTGGAGCTTCTTTTGAGCTCGGCAAGAAAACTTCCCGCCGACATCCAAAATTCCGTTAAAGAGAGATGGCAAGGACCGTGTTACTGCAGCTGCAAAACACAGGAAGATCGCCAAAGTCACGGCGATCACAAGAGCTGGAATATCAAGCCTTAAACCAGCCGGGCTAGCTTTGCGTTTCGATTTGAACAAAGTGAAGGGAATGAAATGAAATGAAGAAGGGACAACCGATCGCTCAGAACATCATGCGCCCAAAAAAGGCATCAGGCAAGCAATATACAGATGTATCTTACACAAATTGCTAACCTGATTGATTAGGTTACAAAATTTGTATTCTGGTTTGAAAAAAAAAAAATAATAATAATTTACTTGGAAGGACGGGCAAGATTCAGGAACTTTACACCTTACAGAAGATGAAGAGCCTCTCATAATTCACAGTTATATAATTGGGAGGACAACCATAATACTTATGGACATAAAAATACAAAACGGGCCTGTTCACGCGCTTTCCCTTGGTTCGAGCGCCTCTATCTCTTTGACTACTTGAGCTTTATCCGCCTCAAACTGTTCATACACTGCAACAAGACAGAACTAAACGTCACTCAAGTCCACGGTCGCTAATAGCATGAGTTTCTGAAAGAGAGAATTGACTATCTCCTAACCTTTATCAAACTTAAAGTCAGCAAACAGGCGGAGAAGCTTGCTTCTGTTTGCAACAAGTATGCCGATGATGTCGAGAGGTTTATTTTGATTGGCAGCAAAGAGCTGCAGAAGTTAAAAGTGTCGAGAATTTAGAGAACTGTTGAAGCAACTATGTAAATTCACATTCTTAGCTCTCCCTGGAAATAATACCTTGAACACATGGAATGCTTCCATCTGGATGCTCTTACTTGACTCCTGCAGAAGGGTAGCAGTTAATGCGGTAAATTCAGTTCAAATGGCCATGAACACAGAGGAAACCCTTGAAATTAACAATCCAAAAGCTGAAACTTTGTTCATCCTAAATACATGAGTTCATAGACTATAAGATAAGGGTTAAAGACCAAGTGGGACATCATATGTCCGCTGAGATTCAGAATAATTTCAGTGAGGAGAGAATATCATATACAAAAACAATTACCCTGAGAAGATTCATAAGAATCCTCAAATTATCCCTCGAACTCACATAACGCATCATCACTGCTGAATTTGAACGATCGAGCAGCATATCTCCCAGAAGCTGCCACAAATGAGAATAAAAGAATGAATAAGACTATATTCCATTATAATTACAGAACCCGATGATGCAATGACCTATAATGGAAACTACATTGCATAGTATGCTAAGAAAACTCTAGGAACCAGATTTCCTTGAAATCTCCAGCCCAGTTTCCATCAGGTTTACATTTCAAATCTAAAGAACTTTGTGATTCTAAAACATCTCCATCACACTATCTTTGGGTCAAAAACATAAATTGTAATTGGTTCTCTAGAATTTCTCAAAGAAAGGACATTCTCCAGGAAAATTAAAAAGCACTGGTGGGGAGTATATCTGCAGTCTACTGTGGTATTTCAGAGCATAAGCTTGCAAGAGCCATTAGATAGATGCTTTACCTTTACAGCTTGTCGCCTGGTGATGTAATTATTTGACTCCAACAGCTTCGAGTTATACTCTTCAAAGAACTACCCACAGAAATAAAAGGTAAGCCAATCACTTCAAGTGTTCTAATATTGAGAACTCTAAAATTGCAACATCCCATGGTCAGGTGAGATTGTAAAAGCAACAACAAAGAAACAACAAGACAAACACTTGTTCAGCCAAAGAAAAACAGAACAAAAGGATCGCACAAATATTTGCACTTAATCATGTAGACAAGAAATTGGATGATAAGCTGTAGAATTCCAAAGTTGATTACTCCACAAACCAAGTCCCAATGTGGCAAAGCTAAAATTTTCCAGGCCCCAGAACATTATAAACTGTCATTGTGTGATTATTCCCATGGGCTGTTGAGTGTAACTACATCTAATAGCGTACAAAAAATAGTTATCCGGTGTGCATGTGCCAATGCACATGCCAAACCCAAAGAACAACTTCGCCATAAAAATACTACTTACCCAGTCATAATTCTTGGTAAGAAAGTCAGCTACAGTAGATTTATGCCTCGTCAAAAGTTCCTGGAACCAAATGTAGATAGTGTCAGGTATAACCAATGCATGTATACTTGTCAAACATGATTCACCAAAAATGATTTGTTCTTTTCCCGTTTGGTAAGTTGCAAAAACAGATTAGGATCTTCATCAACTATGTATGATGATAATTTAGTTAACAGACCATACGCAGCAAAGAAGAGCCAGAGCCATAGGACTCCGACAAGTAATATTTTGAGCAGGAGGTGGGGTCCAAACGCTGTGGCATGGAACCTTCCATGGACTAATCATGTAAATTGAAAGCCTATGTGCAAGAATGTCACAGAACCAGGGCAATGTCTAGGCTAACAAAAGTTGGGAAAAAAACCAAAAAACTTAACTTCCATTTCTCTCATTGTTCACAAGGGGAGAATCCCCTGCTCAGAAAACCAATCTTACCCACTGAACCAGTCTAGGCTAGATATATGACCTCCACGGAAAACAAATATATGGTCACAATGTGAAGTGAGAATCTATTTTCAGAGGAAAGTCGCTTCCAGTTTAATAGAAGACCACTTGTTCCCTTGATAGAAGAACTGCAGCATGAAGGAGAACTGAAATGCCACTAAAAGAAGTAACCCATTATTACAAGAACCAGATAACCAAGATGGTCAAAGATTTCCTAAGATAACTCACATTCACATTCCACACCATGGTCAAAGGCCATAAACAACAGAGCAATTCCTATGTCCAATTAAACTCTCTCTAATGAAAGGCTGGCCATTGCTAATATTTGGTGAGAATGCGGAGTTAATGTCTGCAAGAAAGTGTTTTTTGTACTTGACCTTAAAGGTTGCAGCGGCATCTGCAGCAATGTCGAAATTTGGGAGTTGAATGTAATCGAAAAACTTCTTCATGTGCTGTGATTCCAACACATACCTACAAATTGAGTAAATAACATCAGATCATTACCAAAACTGTGCAAAGCAAACTGCATATCAAAATTTAAGCTGACATCTAATAATATCTCAAACTTCATTTCCCTAAAGTTCCCTGACGCCACAAAAAAACGCCACAAATTGATGAATCATGAATTTTTTGTGGCATCCAAGTGTCCTGACAGACTGGGCAAAAAGTCTCATGCTTGATACACTGATACAGTACTTACAATTTCATTTTCACATGAACTTCTTCAGTACAAATACTTATTCTTAGTCCTAATTTATACAGTGATATAGTAGACAGTAATGATATTGAAGGGTCCTGGAAAAGCAAAGATGTCAATAAGTACGTTAATACAAGTATACATACAAAAAACATATATGATAGTTGATAATGCAAAAGGTTTCCTTGGAAATACAGAAATATTTATATAACATTGTATACTTGTTAAAATGATTATACTAGCAAACAGTATCATATGCCCAGAGTAGACATATTTCTGACATGCTCAATCTTAAAAGAACAAGTCCTGCAGTGTTACTTTGAAAGATATATCAGCACAGCTTTTCCCCTGGTGTTGACTTTTAGTTGACTATGTATATAACTATGTTGTTATCTGAAGTAGAAGAAACAACAAAAGGGTATAGTAGTAACAAAAGTAAGAATATAAAGTACCTCAATAAGCTAACATGCAACAAAAAGTGGTCATTAAACTTAAAAAGAAAATAAAAGAGAGAGAGAGAGAGAGAGAGAGAGAGAGAGAGAGAAGATGAATAGTCCTGGTTTATAATCTCACTTTGCAACAACCTGATGCCGTATGCACTCCCTCAGCATTGCCCCATAGTGTAAAGCCATCTCTGTGTTCTCATAACTACAAGAGACAGCATAAGCCAAGTTATAAGATGCAAATGAGTACAGCATCTAATTGAGGTGACCAAAAAACAACAAAATCACAACATGCAATCATCCAAACATATTAATGCTGGCAGTTTCCTCAGCTGGAGGAACAAAAGATATGCCCCATCCATTGAGAAAGCACAGGAAGTACCAACCAGTACAATTTAGCAAGAAAACTGAAACCAGCTTCAAAATATATAATTTACCAAAAAATTGATTGAAGAAATTAGAAGACCAATCCTCTGTATCTAACAGATAATTTTTCTTAAACTTTTTATCCAATTTTCTTTTGTGTTTCTCCAATAGTTAAACAAGGCAGTGGAGGAACAATAAATAACCCCAGTGGGTAAAGTGGACTCTGCCAACCAGGCCAATCTTGAATGTCATTCCTCCAATTGTTGTTGCACTAAAGATGCTAGTAAACAAAAGAAATAGCAGCAAAAGAAAAACAGTAACTTCAAATGGAATTTCATTATTTGAAGTGCTTAATAAATCAACAAATCTTCGACCTTTATTTGAAAGAAATGGCATTTTTTGAGACAGGGCAGAGATCAAAATCTAAGCAGGACCTTCTATAAAGTCTTGACACAAAGTTATAAGCTCTGATTCACACCATAAAGTTTAAATGGCCACTTACCCTGCCATCAGAATATCCATAAGATCGAGATTTGCTTCAAGGTAATCTGAAGCAATCAATCGCGAATGAACCTGTTGCCTCTGTAAGTTTGCAACAACTTGAGTGGCATCTTTACGAGCCTGAAGAAAAGGTAGATGCTTCTCAATACAACACACAAAAGGGACCCAAGACTTTCTTACTAATCACTTAAGAAATACAAAAGAATTCTCTCACGTAACCCAGCCAATTGAAAGGGGAGACTCTCAGATAAGCTAACCTCTAAGTTCAATTTCGGAAGACAAATTATCAGAAGTCTCAGAGTGTTCTCTCTGAAAAATTCCTGAGTCAACTGTGCACAAGCTTCTGCTACCGGCTCGGCTTCACTACTCCCATAGAGAATTGACTTCATCTCCCTTATATTTTTAAACAAATCTGCCATCTGCATGAGGACAAAGAACAGCAAGATCAACGTCATTTCGACCGACCACAAAGCTTATTGCACAAATCTGGCTTATATGATCAAATGCTAGATCAAGATGCTAAGCTACCAGAGAATTACAAAAGGCAAGCTTCAAAAGAGCCTAGCTTGATATCAAAGAACTATTTTCCATCCTAAAAGCCCACATGCTAATCAAATTTCAGCGGCACCAACATAACCAAGTAATGACAAGATTCTTCAGCCAATCCGTGAGGAATTCAAGGACCCTTAAACAGTTGAATACTTAACGAAGCAGTATCAACTAAAAAGCGCCAAACTTTAGAGGAAAACCGGAAGTGAACTCCTACTCCGAAGATACTGCAGAAATTTTCGCAACTTTCAACTCAACTTTTTCCCTCCATTGGAAAACCAATCACCAGCCGAAACAGAAACCAATTCCAGCTCCTTCCCACTCGCCGCTCAATTCAACCGTTAAATCCAAAAAAAAAGAAAAAACTCCAAACAGAGAAATAAAAAGAGGATAATCGAAACCACTAAAAACAGAAAAATCGGAGCACCTTCTCCTCGCGCTTGCTCTCGCGCGCATCGCCGCTGCGATCGACGAAGACGAGGAGATCGCGCGTCTGGCGGACCACGTCCACCGGGGTCCGCGGCTTCGACTTGAACAGCCCCTTCATCGGCGGCCGCCACAAAACCCCGGCGCGGCTCTCCCTCAACGCCCTCCGGCTCCGCTCGGCTCGATCGGGACGGGGCACCGCCGGATCACCGACGCTCGCTCCCTCCCGCGCAATCCTCCATGGAGATTACAAACAGCTCCGCCGCCTCCTCCTCCGCCGCCGCCGCCGTTAATCCCCTCTCCTCTCCTAGGGTTTCCCGGCCGAGCTCCTGGATTTGGCGAAGAACAGATCGGGCATGGCGAGATAAGATTTTTGCAGAGCTAGAGAGAGAAAGAAGAGAGAGAGAGAGAACGTGATCTTCTGATTTTCATGCAGTCCCCTTTTTATTTCTTTAATTTATTTGTTTCATTCCTTCTCTCTTTTTTTTCTCTATTTTTCCTTTAAACTTTTTATTTTATTGGAGTTTTTTTGGGGCGTCAGATCGCGACCCCGCGAGAGATCCGACGGTCTTCAGGATCGGGGAGCGATTCGGTGGCCGCGGACGCACGGCAGCTGATCGGGCGGGGACCAACGGATCTCGACCCTTCGTTCGGGGTCGTTAGCACCTGTCCCTCTCTCCCTCTCCCTTATATCTTCTTTGTTTATCTAGTTCTAGTTGTTTTTGCGTTTTATATTAAAGGAATTTCCTACCTTAGTACATTAGTATACGAATACGTGTGGAATCGGAATACGTGAGTCAACGTGTAGTCGAGATATAGTAAAAGATAAACAAAATATAAGAGTTAATACTCTGAAAAACTCTAAAGTTGTATATTTATAATAAATTTATCCCAAAATTATATTTTTTGACTATAAAAACTTCAAACCGTACATTTGTGATAAATTTACCTCAACTGACCAAAAAAAAATTCTTAAATTGGTACATTTATAATAAATTTACCTCAAACTAATTTATTTAACCGCAAAAAACCCAAAATAAAAAAATATTGTGACAAATATACCCCCATAAATTGTATTAATACTACAAAAAAATCAAAAAAATTGTAAACTATGACAAATGGAGCGTAAAATCCTAAATTTGTATACTAATTAATTGTCACGTGTCATTTAACTTAATAATTTGATAGTAAAATTTAACGAAAACTAACAGAGGGTAAATTTGTCATAAGTGTACCAATGTGAGGTAAATTTGTCAAAGGTATATCAGTTTTGGGTTTTTGATAATAAAAAAATTAGTTTTTGGTAAATTTATTACATGTATATCAATTTGGAGTTTTTAAGGGTATTAATCCAAAAAATAACACATTGAAAAATCACATCAAGTGTTTTGTCGAATGAACGACTCAACATGATGTTAATGTTACATCAAGAATAGAATCTTATGATGTAAATAACAATAGTATGAAGTTTTGTTTGCTTGGACGGTTGTTTATCATTTTTGATTCAAAATCTAAACAACTTGTTTTGCCTTTTCTTAAAGGAAAAATGACGCAAATGATTATTAAACTTTGGTTTAATGTGCAAGGTTATTCTTGAATTTCTAATTTGCTTGATGTGCTCCCTAATTGTTGATAAATATTCAATCTAGGTTGTAGACCAGAGGAAATCGATTCTTAGGTAGTCCAATTCTCACTCAAGAATTGAGAATTCAACAACATGGGTCGATTCTTAATTTTGTAGAACCGAGAACCAAACTAGTGGCTCTTAAAATCAGCAGTATGTTTGTTGTTGTTGTTGTTGTTGATTTGTCGTTTTATTCTCTCATTAAATCGCATTTTACCTCTTAACAAATTGAAATTGCACCAATCATTTGTTTTTTCTTTTAGGGGCTTAAGTGTAAGGTCACATAGAGTTGAGAAATAAAGTGCAAAAGTGTTTCCTTTTCCTTGTATCTGTAAGCATCCCGTGTTTTTCTAATAGATAGCTAGTTTGAGGAAAAGCATTTTTTTCCCTAATCTTTCTTGAAAGTTTAGTTTTCCTTCCAAGCATAAACTTCACATTAGTTTTTATAGTTTCTTAAGAAATTAAAAAAAAAAAACCAGTTTGGTCTAGGTGATATGGGTACGCAATTCCACATATATGGACCAAAAATCATGAGTTCCAATTTTTTGGAACCAGAAACTAAATTGATGCTTTTGAGAATCGCTTGGAACCTACCGTTCGATCTAGTCTAAGTGCTTCCTTTTGCTCACCTCTACCTTAGATTATATGATTCATGCCATCATTCCATTAATTTAAGTTAATGGAGTTCACTATGTAGGTTCAAATCCTTTAAGTTTGAACAGTGAATCACAAATAGATTGTCCTCTTAAGATAAATCTCAAATTAGGAAAAAGATGACCACATGGAATACTGGAGTCCTTAATTTGTTTTTGCCATTTTCTAATAAAGATGGATATAAGGAAAAACATGCTGACTTATCATTTTTAAAAATCCAACTCAATACATAATAATTCACATAATTAAATAATGTCTTTTTTTTTTGAGTAAATGAAATGATTATATCGAATATTTACCAATAATTTCAAGATTGTATTGAACAAAATAAATCTAAAAGAAGATAGTGCATGTTGGAGTAAACTTCAGATATCACATGACACAAAATAAAATAAAAAAGTTTAGGGAAGATTTGTGTTATTATTTCTTTTTGTATGGCATAGTGCGCTTTAACAAAGACTGCATTGCAATATTGTGCTGATATTTATTACCCTACATTCACTAAGAATGATTTTCTAAATTGGACATTTTCTTTAAGCTACATCATATATTTCCATGCAACATAATGATTGATCGCAAAAGCATGCACATCGCTTCTCTCATGACCTATTTGAGTTATTTATCAAGATAAAAACAACCATTTGAATTGATCCATATATATTACTCACTTTCCTTCCCAAAACAAAATAAGAAATAAATAAATAAATAAAATTGCACTCGTAGGGTCAATTATACATGTGTAGTTGCTATGGAATGCATATTTATTAACTTAGAATGAGTCGGAAGTTAAAATCTTAATCTTTTTTGCCTAATAGTTTAAATTTTGGGGTGTTACAAACTTACAATTGACTTCATTTTAAAGACATATACCTGAAGGATTTTTATTTGTATACACGATTTCTGTGGAATTGAATCATTGGCAGTGTCCTTATATGTATGTCAACTATCTTTCGAACTTTATTTTATAAAGTAGAATTGAATATTTCGGATCCAAATGCTCATAAATCATGTACAAAAGACAGTATAAATGAAAATCTCATACCCATTACACAGTCCATAAATGTTCATGCATCAACAGAAATGGCCTTTGGAGGAACCAGAGTCAGCGACTTTTCAATTAATGTACACACCACAAGTTAATTTGCTCCCATCCCTTTCTATACCAAAAAAAAAAAAAAAAAAAAAAAAAATCTCTTTTAACAGCATATCCAACTTTAAGTCAACTTTTGCATTTATATCAAATCGACCCTCGGGCTCAGCTTCTTTCCAACTCCACTCTCACATGCCTCCATTTCTCATTTAATGCATTGCCTGCCCCACAATCTAGGGCTTCATGTGCTGGAATCATCTTTTAGAACAAAAATACCAAGAACTTCAAAAGTCATTTTTGAGGAGGAGGATTGATTCCCTTGAAAACCTCTAACTTTAATTTCAATTTTGTCCCAAATTTTTTCATTTTGTCTGAAAATATCTCCAAGTTCATTGTAGTCCCAAATTTGCCTAAGCATCCAAAAGTCGTGACTGTTTCTTCAAAATTATCAACATCAAGAGATTGTTGTTGTTCTATATGAATGTGATGGTGTGATGAAGATGCATGTTGTGACAATGGAACTCTGATGGACCTCTAGTTGACCTTGATATCAATAATTTAAAGAAATTAGTAGCGATTTTTGGATACATGGGCACATTTGGGTCTAGAGTAAAAGTTGAGTTCTTTTTCAAAGACAAAAAAATTTTTTTTTTTTTTTTGAGATAGAATTGAACCTAGAGTTGGGAGTTTTTTTTAGGGAGTTAGGCCAGAGTAAGGATAACAATACCAACGATTTTTGTTAACACTTAGTATACTTGGTGATTTAGTAATTGGATGTTCAAGTAAGAGCAAAACCTTAGTAATTTGATGTTTAGGTAAGAGCAAAACCTATATATAAATTGTCGATATCCAATATAACTTGGTTTTGTCCAGTCATTAATAACTTAATTGTTTTTAAAATAGCTTGTCAAACCATTTAAGCTCCATTTGTTTCATGACAATTAAATGATTTAGAAAATATATATTTTTTTAAATGATTGCTCGTCCACGTCGGGAAGAAGCAATTTTTCGTCAATAGAGAGAAACATTCCTGCGGTTGAAATAGCCGGTCCGCTTGGTTCTTGAGTTGAACAAATCCCAATTGCACACCTTCGAGCAAAGGTAGTCAAATCCAATTTTATAACGGACCATAGTTTTTGTTATTTTAGCCCCGGTTGTTCATACATTGATGCAAATAATTACTGTCCATGGATCCAATATTTCATTGGATATGTTTTGCGTAGCCTCTTGCATTGCCAGCCCACAGGAAATTGCGGATGGTATTTGAACGAGGCATTCAATCTCCGCAAATTGAATTCAAAGCCCTAAACAAAACCATAAGGAAATAGATATGTGCGCAATTCTATGTACTGTTTAGCACTACACTCCAATTCATCGGATCCGAGTCCGTCTAGATAATATGTTCAATAGTGAGTAATAGTGGAAATAATTAAGATCAAGTTGGCTTGTGAAGATACGAGTCGGAAAGGATAAGATAGAATACGATAACATATGATCACTGAATTATTTATTTATTTTAAAGTCCTCGTAGCCTAGCCGGTAGCCCTTGTTGGCAACAACCACCTTTGTGGTGGTTGTGTCTCCACGATGACCACCACGACGGTGGTGGTTGCCATTGCTGCGGTGGTCCTTCATGACCATTGCGATGGAGGAAAAGGAAATACGGGAAGCGGGGTTGGAGGGGGAGAGGACGAGAGACATTTTGCCATACGCCGTGCCGACTGCAATCCCGACATCCATCTCGGGCGGTCGTGCACATTCAGGCCGTAGATCCGAGGCGGAAGAGAGAGGAATCGCCGGATAGATGTGATAACCGAGCTGTCGTCGCCTAAGAGTGCTGATCATGGCGCTGCGGTCGACGACGTGATCGCCATGGTACTACTGAGTTGCAGAACAACGAAGAGTTTCCATTCTTATATTTCACCCGAAGTCATCTGAGTTTTCATCAAACAGGCATCGCCAAACGCCAGAAGTCAAGAACTTACCTTCGGCAGATTGTAATTCGTCGGAAATATCCCTTAAATCTGCTTGCCCCACCGTCAAAGATCAACATTTGAATAATTTATATGCACTCACTCCAAGAAAAAGACAAAAGCTATATGCAGGCCTCTCATCTCAGCTCACCTAATCTGATCCATCTTCACGAAATTCTTGCATGTTGCATCAAGCAAGACCAGACCCAGAAAAGCAAAAGCAGAACAAGAAAGGGAAAGATGAAACATATGATCAGTCAAGTTGCACTAGACGTTTCAAACAGAAACGGGCCATCAGATCAGACTACAAACTCCATCCTAAGAAATGAAAACCAGATCTTGTTTTATTCTCAAAATCACGGTAAATTATTCACGAACGCGACCTCAGGCGTTGCCCTGAACGGCCTTGAACGACGTGAGACGCCTGAAATGCTCCCACGGCTTGTCCCAAACGACAGCCTCGAAGCTCTTCGTGTCGCCCCCGTCCTTGGCCTCGACGACGAGCTTGTAGTTCGTCCCCGCCACGACCTGCGTCTCGCCCTTCACCACCTTCTCCAGCACCAGCCCCGTCTTGGCCTCGTCATTGTGCGTCTTGATGGCGAACTCGGCGATCTCCCGGACGTACGGGTCGCTTGGGTTCTTTATCGGCTCCCACCCCCCAACCAGCGGCTCCGTGCGGGTGGCCCCGGCAGCCGAGACTTGGAGGAGGAGGAGGACGGCGGCGGCGGCGACGATGAGGAGTCTCATTTTCGAAGGTTTTCGGCTTCGGTTTTTGATTTTGGTAACCGTTTTTCCTTGTAGTGGGGTTTGAGATTGAATGCTTATCTTAATTTCTATGGGTGGTGACTTGTGGGTACATACATTTATAGGTCTTGGAATTGCGGGAGTCACGGATGTCGCGTGGTTTGGAAAAAAAGAAATTTACGGAAAGGTAATTTTTCATGGATTATGAAATTAATGACTTGCGATTTAATGGAAGCTAAATTAAGGATGTAATAAGTTATGTAGGAGTATCAGATTCCCATTAAATACAAGCAAAGGGACGTTTCGGACACAACATGATTTTATAGATAATTTGTATTTTGAAATGTAGTTTCCTAATTTAAGTTGATTTTTTAGTTTGATTATTTCCTAGTTAAACTTTTTTTTTTTTTAATTTAATGTTCCCAAGTTTAAGATTTTTTTTTTTTGATTTGGCAATATTTTGTTATTTTGTTTTTCTATTCTTTTATTCCCAAAATAGAAAAATAATAAAAATTCATTTAGTAATATCAACTACTTTTTCTATTTTCCAAAATAGAAAAGTGGCCAAGAAATATATTTGAAATAAAAACAAGAAATATAAAAAAAGTAATTTCTAAATCTATTGTACTTTTGCCAATTGAGTAATAAATCTTTCAACTTTTTCAATTGAGTACTAAATCTTTCAACATTTTGACAATTTAGTCAATCTAGCCAATTTTGATTAGAATTCGTTAACGTAGATCCTGATCATTTTATGTGGCATGGTCGGCGCTGATATAAACAAAATTTATTATTTTTTAGTTTTTTTCAATTTTAAAATTCTTTTTTTTTTTTTTTTTTTCCTTAAGGTTGGTTGCCTAGCCTTGGCGACCGATGAGGGTTGGCCTCACGGGCCTTAGGTGAGGTCACCGTCACTAGGATTTGGTGAGGGGCGACCTCACAAGCCATGAGTGAGGATTGCCCTCGCCCTCCTCGATCATGGCCTTTGGTCCGTTGCAAGAGGCTAGGCAATCGGCCAAAGGAAAAAATGGGAAAGAAATAAAAAAAATTAAAAATATAAAAAATGATTTTAAAATTCCAAAAATATATTAAAAATAAATAAAATTTGTCCACGTTAATGCTTTGGCATCCACGTTAGCAAATTTTGGCTAAAATTGGTCGCATGAACTCAATTGACAAAAAATGAAAATGTTTAGACTCAATTGTTAAAGTTGAAAGGTTTATGATTGAATCGACAAAAGTGCAATATATTTATGACTTTTTGGCCAATTTTACTTAAAAAAAAAAAAGAATAATTCAACCACCGGCCGCGGTGGCTCTGCTGGGTAGACTCTTGACCTTTGAAGGGAAAGGTCAGAAGTTTGAAGCTCCTGCAATGCAAGTTGCAGGGAGGCTGGCAGATCATTAAGTAATTTACGCGTGGCGCCCTGGTGGTGGGTTCTAGGCTAGCGTCACCTGGGGGTTTACGTGGCGGTTATTGGCTAAAGTGGTTCCTTCAGCACCGAAAAAAAAAATGAATAATTCAATTATTAGAGGTTTGACTATAGAACAAACCCACAATGAAAGGTGTGACCTTTCTGTAGAGAATCTCCAATGATAGAATTGAAGTTGTTAACCTCTTGGAGAACCAAGTGAGACAAGGAAAATCATGGAGACCATCAATTCCCATCCACCACACTATTTGACACCTAAATTTTGGCGTTCCACTTAATTTGCTGCTTAGAAATTAGGGACTTACCCTGGGCCCTAGCAAAAATATAAGTTCATTGCATATAGTCGCTAGGAGTGCATTGCAATTAATTGCATTTAAGTGGACTGACAGTGGAAAATTTTGAGCTTACTGAGTTCGCAAAGAGGGGAAGAATTTCACCAAGCTTAGGTGGGGTGCTGGCCGAACTTCGTAAGGTGAGGGGGGCTTTATTAAGCTTAATTGAATATAATTCAGCCCATTTGAATTAATCAAGAAGTAGACGTTAGGTTTTAGAGTCCATGAATCAGGAAAAGGCCTTTATTAAGTCCGTGATTAGACTTAGGTTAACACTATATATATCAAATTATGCCTCACAAATTAGGAGTCGGGATTTCACAATTCAGAGAACGCCTTTAGAGAGACACATGAGAGAAAGAGAGATAGAGTCGTTCACCTTCCCTGTTGCAATCAAAGAGGACTTGGTCAAATTGGCCTATCTCCTCTGCAGGGACACCACTTTCCCAAAGCAGGGAGAGGAAAAGAGAGAAAGTTGACTTTCTTCTTTTAGTTATTTCTCACATGTTTGAGTACTATTGCTTGTAGCTCTTTGTCGTCGGTTCGCCTTGCTTGTTGCCGCTGGTTTGGTCGCTGTGCCGCCATCGTATCATTGTCCATCAACACTTAACACCAGCCACACATCCCAAATTTTCGAGAATCCGGAGATTCAGTTGTTCATACAATCAAGTCTTTCTCTGAATTGTGAGGTTTCCTCAAATGGAGGTAGTTACTATTGGTAATTATCCATTCCATAATAATCAATTGAATTCTCTTTCACATATTTCATCTAGAGTTACAAGCCTGAAGATATCTGTTAATTTTCTTTTAACTTCAATTTTAGTCGAAGTAATATCATGATGTTCTTACCCAAATTCCATAAATACGTGAACAATAATTTCTTCTTACTTGATTGTATGAGCTACTTCTTTTAGCAATTCATGGGTCTATCCAAGCTTTTCATTAGTAGTTGACTTATGTATTGCTATCTATTTAGTCTTGAGATAATACTCCAAAAAGTTCTAAATTCATTGTACGGCAACTAATTCAATCCTTTTTTTTTTTTTTAATTTTGTCAATTTAATTATAAAATTTTTGCCAATTTAATCATAAACTTTTTAACAATTTGCCAATGCAGATATTGTAGCCAATTTTGATTGAAAATCGCCAATATAAATGCCCACCGTCCTACGTGGTACGGCCAATGCCGGTATGGATGATTTCTTTAATTTTTTTTTTCTTGTTCTTTTTTTTTTTTTTTTACTAATTCCTTTCACCGGTCGCCATGGCCTTGGCGATATTTGGCAGAGGTTGCCATTAGCCACAATGAGGGCTTGCAGGCCTTCACGCAAAATTAACAATGGTTGGGCGACTATCACTGAGGCCTTGACGACAAGCAGAGGAAAATAGGAAAAACAAGGAGGGAAAAAAGAAAAAAAGAAAAAAAGGAATAGATTTAGTTTTAAAAAATTGCAAATATTTTCCATTTCAGCTAATCATGCCATATAGGATGATTGTCGATAAACCAGATTGCCACACAAGAGATTCTTGCCTAGAATTGGCTAAAAGAATTTCATTGGAAAATCACCAAAAGGTTGAGGATTAAATTAGCCAAATTAAGAAAAGTTTATAACTAAATTGATTGTTGTACCATAGGTTTAAGATTTTCTTTTTCTTTTTCTTTTCCTTAGAGTATTAGGTGCTGCATGACGACATTTCTCTTCCTCAAAATTTCTATTCTTTTGTTCCTCGGAACAAAAAAAGAACAGAAACCCGGTTAATAACGCAAGTTTTTTTATTCGGGAATAGAAAGTTAGCCCAGGAATAGATTTGGAGCAGAAACAAGAAGTAAAAAAAAGTTGCTTCTTATTCCTAGTAACAATTTCTAGAAATAAACTATTTTTTTTGTTTTTCTTTTATTTTTCTTTCTTGTTGCAGCCACCTTCAACCGCTCGGGGCTGCCGATCGCTTGTCATTCGTCGTCATTGCGCCCGCTGCCGGTCGTTGGCCTCCACCTTGGTCGTCGGCCGATGTCATCTGTGCGTTGTGGCGGCCCGTGATGTAATGATCAGGCCGGTGGCGGTCATGCAGCAGCGGTGGTGGGCGGCGGGTAGCGATTAGCAATCTGCGATCCGTGAGCAAGAAAAAAAATTAATAAATATAAAAAGAAAGCATTGCGTTACCAAACACATTTTATTCTTTTTCTATTTCAAGATTATAAATTTTGTGTAGTTACCAAACGGGTTTTTTACTCGAAATTGTTTTCCGAAATAGAAATAGAAAAGAACTATTTCTAAAAAAAAAAACTCTTTCCCAACTAAGAAGCGTTATCATTCGCACCATTAATGATCAAGATTTCACTCAGCTATTTTGTTTGTCATGGTGCCTGCAAGTCTTCATGAACTTCTCATCCTTCCTAATTTTGTTCACTTTATATCAAGGTCCATCTAGCTTCCATCAGTCTTTTCATGTTGTACATTAGATTACATAGTAGAGATAAAACATCATTCATATAAATATCTCTTGAAATGAGATAACATTTGTATTTATTAAATAATAACGAGAGATAGAAGGTTTTGTCAACTTTAAAATGCCATAAAAAGTTTTCCCAACAAAGCTGCTGTAATGTCTAGTAAGTTGCAAAAGCCGTCTGAGATACTTTAATAGTAGAGGTCCTTTAAGTAGAGGTGATTGTGGCGTCTCGGGAACTTTCATTGTTGGAGACCTTTCCCACATCTTAAGGATGAAGCCCTATCTAATTAGAGGTTACATCTCCGTCAACCTGAGTTGAGTGATGCGGGAGTATCGAATTCCATCAAAAACCATTTGTTGTTTATGCAAGCAAAGGGACATTTCGGGCACAACATGATCCAATAGAAGCAATGAGGGGAAAGGGTCCAAAATGGAGTCTCAATAAGTTGAAGAGCAAAGGCACTTTCAGCTGATTTAAAAGCTGAAGGGTAGCCTTCCAAATTTAAGTTGATCCCCTAATTTGATGTTTCCTAGGTTATTGTGTCTTAATCTCTCTATAAATAAAAAGTGCATTCTCTATTGTATGTATGCAGAGTTTGGATTTGAGAATGCATTAGAATTTTTCTTAAGTGAATTATTCTTTTCGTTCTTTATCTAATTTGTTGGTTAAACCTTAGATCCCCTTGGTTCTTTACCCAGTTCAATGGTAGTGAGCCTTAAATTTCTTTATCATTGGCTGACGGAACAATAATTTATACCCCGACGGTGAATTCTTCCATCCCAACGTTCTTTTCCCACAAACATATCAAACACTTCCATTTCGTCAAATTCGTTAAGCTACTTCACGCATTAGTGAGAGAGAGTCTAGAAATGTTAAAGAAAAGTACTAAATACGTGGCGATGGTTCTGGATTTCGTTTGGTAAAATTAATCGTGACACAGAAATATATATGCTCATGCATTATACAATCTGTTTATCAAATCGTAAATTCTCATTTTTATTTTTGTCATATTATATCATGAGTCGACTCCAAGCACTAGCCTAAATCCACTTTTTCAGTTCATCCGAAGGAAAATTATGCGTCACATCTGGGGTATCCTCCAAAGTCCAAAATTTACTTTTTTGGAGCTGACTCCAAGCGACGGATTTGAGAATGAGATCTCACGCTCTTCGAAATGTAAGATCGTACTCGTCTCATTTTATTTCTTGATCAGATCCTTGAGTTTTTTTTGATCAGAAAAGGAAATATATATTGATAAAAGTCACGTGGGAAAAACAAAGAAGCCCTGCGTAAGGGCATCGTTACAGAGGAGATCGAGCATAACTTGGGGAGGGGAAATAAACCAAGCGGAAGAGAGGGATCCACGGCCATGAGCCTTCGCTGTCCAATCTGCTAGAGTATTTGCCTCCCGACGGCAGTGCTGAACACAAATATGGGAGAATCGGCGAAGGAGATCCAAACACTCGGAGAGGAGGGCGCGGCACTCCCACGGCGGCAGGCGACCCCGATTTAGGGTTTCAACGAGGACGATGTTGTCGGATTCGACAATCAGGTGAGAATCTGTTAACCCTTGCTGAAGCAGATCTTGAAGAGAGAACGTGAACGCCTGGATCTCCGTTTCGAGGGCAGAGGAGGCAGAGACCGAGCGAGTGAGTCCACCGAGCAGTCTTCCCGAGTGGTCACGGGTCAGGCTAGCAATCGATCCTCTGTTTGACGCCGTGGGAAAGGAACCGTCTAGATTGATCTTCAGCGAGCCCTGCGGGGGGGGTTGCCAAACCCGAGTAGGGCTTAGCCAAGATGAATGGCCCGTGGAAACCTTGTGATGGAGTCTATTCTGGAGAGAGGCCATGGCAAGAGCAGAATCGACCAGCTGATCGGTGGAGATCCGAAAGCGGCGAAAGATGGCGTTGTTCCGTGCCTTCCAGATTTCCCAAAGGAGGGTGGCGACCTGCTCCAAATCTGGTAAGCCTCGATTGTGACTGAGGAAGTTTGCTAGCCATAATTCCATGCGAATAGGGTTATAAGCAAAAATATTGAGTTGTACTTTAGCATGAGTCCAAATTCGTTTTGCCGAAGGGCAGTGCAAGAAGAGATGTTCTGTGGTTTCTGGGGAGTCAGAGGAACAGAGAGCACAGACTGGAGATTGAATGATTTTTCTGCGGAATAGATTGTCCCTAGTTGGTAAGGCATTCTGGCATACTGACCATAAAAAATGACGAATCTTGGGTGGAGTTTGAGCTTTCCATATCTTTTTCCAAACAATTTGGGGAGGTTGGTAGGAAGATGAAGGCTGAGATTGTACCTGTTGGAGTGTGGATTGATGAATAACATTGTAGCCACTTTTGACAGAATAGATGCCATCCTGTGTGCCTGTCCATATAAGTTTATCGGCTGTAGATTGTGGCCAAAGTTTTAATTGAAGGATCTGCTGTACAGTTGAGTCATCAAAGAAGCGATTGAGCAGAGAGGTATTCCATTCATTTGAAGAGGGGCATATCAGACCAGCGACGAAGTGGGGTTCATCGCGGAGAGCAGGACCACCTAGAATTCCAGCAGGTAACCATCTATCCTCACGGACTGCTACAAAATATAGTCAAGTCGATAAAGTACGTTCTGATTTTTAGGTAGGGTGCTCGACAAAATCCAGAGACCACAATCCGAGAATAAAGATGTGAGACCATCTGCATTCAATGGATTTTATCCTAAAAAACAGTGTGGAGAAAAGAAATCGCAGGCAGAATTTTCGAAGGACTGTGAGGGATGAGAAATAGCGACGGGAAATGACAGTGTTTTCGACAGATGGACCGCACAAACGTTAAATGGTTTGTCTTGCTGTCCTTTACCGATGAACAAGTCGCAAGTGGTCGTGAAAAGGATGAATCTGGAACTTCTTCGTCGTGTGGCTTCCGTCACAGCTTGAGCTCTCCTCTTCTTAGGGTTTTGCCAATTAAGCAGGCACCTCAATTCAACTCCCAACAGCACAACTCTCAGAGCTAGGAAAGGAATCATCAGACCATTTTCGGCGACGGATTTACTTACGAGAATGAATGACGCTAAACTTGTCATCCACTTAGCCTTGATCAAAAGAAAATTTCTCGCCCCTGTAATACTTTTTGCCAAAGTTGCAACAAATGTGTGCGATAGTCACCGTTGCCACGTGTGTCTTGGGGGTGACGATGAGTAACGCATGGGTCACCGTCCTCCCGGCCATCACCTTGTGGCGATGGTCGCTAGCCATAGACAACACGGTGCTTTCTAAGTCTCGGAGAAGATTTATTTAATGAAATTAACAAAACTATACTCCGTTTATTTCATGAAAGATGAATAATTTCAAATTTATGTTTTCAAAAAATAATTGCATGAGTTATTTACAAAAATAAATGAACAACCCAAATATTTAAACATAAATTATTATTGATGATGAAAATATTTTTCATTAGCTAATTATTTTGTGAAAAAAAACAGGCAAAATTCCTGAATTTCATTTTCTTTGCGATAATCTAATTTATGAATCAATGAAATTTATCTGCTTTCCCACGCCCGAATTCCATCCAATAGTGAGATCTACGGAAGAAAAATGAATTCAAGAAAAAAAAAACCGAAGACAGACATAACTATTTCAAAGGGAGCACCAAACAAATTCTTTTCCTCAATTCATATGGCAACTTTATTACCAAATTACTGAAAATGTAACAAGTCTAAGTATAATTATTAATAAATACGACGGAATGACGACTCATGCCTTGCCCGGAACGGCCTTAAACGAAGTGAGACGCCTGGAATTCTTCCACGGCTGGTCCCAAACGACGACCTCGAAGCTCTTCGCGTCAGCCCCATCCTTGACCTCGACGACGAGCCTGTAGTTCGCCCCCGACACGACCTGCATCTCGCCCTTCACCACTTTCACCAGCACCAGCCCCGTCTTGGCATCGTCATTGTGCGCCTTGATGGCGAACTCAGCGATCCCCCTCACGTACGGGTCGCTCAGGTTCTTTATCGGCTTCCACCCTCCGACCAGCGCCTCCGTGCGGGTGGCACCGGAGGCCGAGACGTGGAGGAGGAGGACGGCGGCGGCGGCGGCGGCAGCGAGGATGAGGAGTCTCATTTTCGGAGGATTTTCGGCTCCAGTTCTTGGTTTTGGTAACTGCTTTCCAGGGTCTTCTCTGGCTTCGAAGTGGAATGCCAATTGCGAAAGTTTTTATAGGTGGCGGGGACGTCTATTTACTATTTAGATTTTGGAAACAAGAGAAAGAACCCCTCCCCTTTTGCTTTTGGGCCAGCTAAGAATTTTCGTTGACTGAAAACAGTTCTGGATCTGCTGCTAATTTAAGGATCATATTATAATGCTTTTAATTATCTTGCTTAAAGGTGAGCAAGTTACCCTTTTAGGGTTCTTTTAATCGACATGCATGCACAACAGTGAGGGGATTTCTAGCCTCAGATTTCATGGCAAGGTCTTAATTGATTTCATGCTTTGAGAGACTAATGACCTCTTTCGATTCAGTAGTTACATCTATGCTGGAAGCCACAATCAACGTTACGGAATATGTAATATTAATCGCCGTATGGAGATATATATGTTCACGTATTTTTAAGTGGAGTTTAGATCGCTATTTAGACTAGTGTATTCTCCTCTATTTATCGGACGACATCACGAGTCAACTTCCATGCATTAGCTCAAGTCATCTTCCTAATTCAATCAATGGCAAATTACGCACATCGGAACCAAAGGGACTCTCCAAAGTCTAAAAATCGCTGTCTTGGAGCCTAACTCCAAGCGACGAAAATGAAAATGAGATTTCGCGCTCATTGAAATATAAGATTGTGTTCTTTCATTTCAATCAAGTTCTTGAGTTTAAGTAATCTTCCTAATTTAGTCAAAGGCAAACTATGCACGTCGGAACCAAGGGGCTCTCCAAAGTCCGAAAATTGCTTCCATGGAGCTCCAAGGGAGGAAATTGAAAATGAGATCTCATGCTCTTCAGAAAATAAGATGGTGTTCTTTCATTTTATTTTCCAATAAAGTCCCCGAGTTTAGTAGTTACGGAATAAAATCGAGTGGATGAAGTATGTCGGTAATTTTTGGCAGGATGCAAGGTAAAATCCATAAATCAAAAACCCTTAAAATAAGATGGGAGCTAGCCTGTACTCGATCGATTTTATCCGGAAACAGCGTGCGGAGAAGAGAAATCGTAGCAGAATTTTCGGCTGGTAACAAGGGATGAGCAAATGGCGGCAGGAAACGACAGCGTTTACGACAGATGGATCGCACAAACGTGAGAATGGTCCCGTCTTGTCGCGCATTTCCGATGCAAAAGTAGCACGTGGTCGCGGAAGGGACGGATCTTGGAGCGTCATTACAGCTTCATCTCCTCTTTTTTAGGGTTTGACGTCTAAATTTGAGCTTCTGAACGAGCCAAACTTCGATTTGGTGGAGTCCAATTGACGTGGCGTCTAAGAGTAAGCTTGAAATGATTATGAGGCTGAAGATAAGGATTTTGGAATGGTCGAAAGATACAAGGTCGGAGAGATTGAATTGAGCCCAACCGAGCAAGCACTTAGTGATGTTTATATTTGCGATTGATTTCCAGCTGCCACGCAGTTCTATTCAAGTCCCAACAGCTGCTAGAAAGAGCGAGGAAAGGTGGAAAAGAGTTAATCTACAAAAGATATAGAGATGATAAGGTCGACCTGGATCTTTATATAACTCCAAGTCAAAATTCATAATCATTCACTCGTTTTAGTTTTCCAAAGATTGGTTGCTCGGTGCTTAACCATTTCCGATGAAAAATCACAATATTGCACGTGTAATCCATTTTTGAGAGAGAAAATAAGAGAAGACAAGTATTGGTGTGATTTTAAATCTCAAAAATAATAAAAGGACCACTCTTGAGGTTATCCTAATGTGTAAACAAAGTTATCATGTACATGAACATGCCGGACCCCGGCGTTAGACAAAGAACAATCAACAATATGATTTGCCCAAAAACTTACTAATTAATTTTTTTGAAGCACTCTCAATAGACCTACCTTCACCAGAATGTTTGACTTAATAAGCCATGAGCAAAGTAATATTAATTAACGTTAATACAATGAAGAACTTCAAATTGACATGTTTGTGATAAATTTACCTAAAACTAATATATCCATGGAAAATTTAACCTCCATTAGTTTCCGTTTAATTTTACCACTAAATACTCTCTAACTTGTGCCGTGAAAATTGTATCCGTACTTCATATTTGATCATATTATTATTATTATTATTATTATTATTATTATTATATTATTATTATTATTATTATTATTATTTTGTTAAAAAGTGCTTTCACGCACTATTTTTCTCATGTTATTTGTAATGGACGTTTTAGACACCAAAATATTTTCTATTAATTATGCTTAACATGTACTCTAGAGGCATCTATTAACAAAACCATTTTTATTATGAAAAAAAAAAAGATACTTTTTTTCTGGTCTTTGGAGAAAATTTGTTCGAAGGATTGAGCAATATTTACCACATGATACTCTATTTCGTAAATTTTGTTTTCTTCTATATAATCTAGTTTTGAGTTTAGTGAAATTCATTAATTTCCACACTCCCATGTTCCATCCAACAGCGATCAACGGGAAGGGAAAAAAAAAAAAAAAGAATTTTAGCCCAAAAAATGAAGAAAAAAAAAATCATAGGGATTACCAAACAAGTTTTTCCCCTCAATCATAAAACTAATTATAATCTATAGGAAAATCACTTAAAAAAAGTCATAAATATATTATAAAATTCAGTAATAAATATTTTTCATTTGCCAATTGAGTATTAAATTTTTTATCTTTGTACTAATTCAATTTTTCTTTTTTGGTAAAGATTTGTACCAATTCAGTTTATCCGACTAATTTTGACAAAAAATTGCCGTAGATCATCTTATGTAGCATGATCAATGCTAATACAGGAAATTACTAAAAAAATTATAAACTTACTATATTGAGCTAATTTAATTATAAACTTTTTTTAGCTAATTCAATCCAAAACCTTTTACAATTGTGCTAATTCAATCCATTCAGCTAATTTTGGCCAATCGGACTAGTGCACTAGCACCTATCATCCATCGACATTGAGGTAATAATTTTTAATAATATTTTTTTCAATTTTTAATTATTTGTTTCCTTTCATTTTTTTTTCTTTTCTTCCTCCGTTGGCTTCTTTTCCTCGCAATGGCTGGTGAGGATTCCAGCTTTTGCTTGGCCTTGCCTAAATTTGGGTGAGGCTTGGAGCTTGCGGGTGAAGCCAACCTCCCCATGGCCTTGCTGTGGCTGCCATTACCCAAATTTAGGTGAAGTCGCCTCACCCATGACCCTTAGGCCTTGTTGACGAGGTTGGGTGAGGCCAGTGAACCTCGCCAAAGGCTCACCAGCCATTGCTTGATAAGAAGTCAAAGGCAAAAGATGAAAAAAAAGAAAAGGAAAAAAATGTTATTAAAAAATTGCCTCATTAATATTGGCGGGATTGATTGACGTTGTATAATTATAAAAGGTTTTAGATTGAATTGAAAACAAAAAAGTTCATGATTGAACTGACTTAATTATAACATGATTACGATTTTCTTTTATAATTTAATCGCGTTGATATGGATAATTGTTTAAAAGAAGGAGTATTTTTTTCTTTTCGACCAGAAGTCGGCAAAAGTATCAAACTGCTGGTCAAATCTACTGGTCCCCACCGTCATCTGCGACGTTTCTCGACCATCCCCCATCCCAAATCAAAGATCAACAACCGATCTTTCTTCGTACGCAGATTTCTCTCCTCGGCTGACCTAATCTGATCCATCTTCGCAAGATTGCTGGACGTCGCGTCAAGCAAGATCAGACCCAGAAAAGCAAGAGCAGAACAAGGAAAGGAAAATATAGGATCCCTCCGATTGCACCAAAGTTTTCAAACACAAACAGCCCATCAGATCAGACTGAAACTTTCCATCCCAAACGATACACAACCAGATCTCACTTCTGTACATAGACTCTTGATTTATTCTCAAACTACCGAAACCGTAACATGACCGAGGATTACTAGTAATAATTCAGAAGTATGACGAAACGGACGACTCACGCCTTGCCCCGAACGGCCTTGAACGACGAGAGACGCCTGGAATGCTCCCACGGCTTGTCCCAAACGACGGCCTCGAAGCTCTTCGTGTCGGCCCCGTCCTTGACCTCAATGATGAGCCTGTACTTCGTCCCGGAGACGACCTGCATCTCGCCCTTCACCACCTTCTCCAGCGCCAGCCCCGTCTTGGCCTCGTCATTGCGCGTCTTGACAGCGAACTCGGCGATCTCCCTCACGTACGGGTCGCTCAGGTTCTTTATCGGCTTCCAACCCCCGAGCAGCCCCTCCGTGCGGGCGGCTCCGGCGGCCGAGACTTGGAGGAGGAGGAGGATGGCGGCGGCGAGAATGAGGAGTTTCATATTTGGAGGTTTTCGGCTTCGGCTTTTGGTTTTTGAAACTGTTTTCTTGGTGGAGGCTTCGAAATTGAATGCTTATCTAGGAGGTTTTCTATGGGTGGTGGGCACGTGTGTTTTGTAGGTCTTGGAATTGCGAGAGCCACGGATACTTGTCGTGCGGCGCGGTCTTGGAATTGCGAGGAAAAATGTTAATGAAAATTTTGACTTAATTCGATTTTTATGTTGGTTCTTTATCGGGAACCACGATGACCTAATTTAAAGCTGTGGGAGCATCGAATTCCGTCAAATAAAAGCGAAGGGACACTTTCGGCACAGCATCTTCCAAGTGATTTCTTTGTACTTTACTAATAAAATAGTCTTTAATATACTATGAAATAATACTACCGCCCACAGCGGTGCAGCTGGCTTGGGCTCTCTCCCCCTCATGAAGGGGAGGAGTTCGAATCCTAGAGATATCATTAGAGATTCTTACCTGGAGTACTGTGGTAATAGGTCTTGCAGTCGGTCCCCTAGGGTTTGTTGGCGAGAATTTGCTCGTCAGCTGTCGATTTATAGGTTCCCTAGGTTACCAAAAAAAATATGAGAATAATAATCTATTATGAATCATAAATTATTGAAAAGGTGAGTTCTTTAATAATTTATAATTAGGGTTAATACCCTAAAAAAATCCCAAAACCGGTACACTCGTGATAAATTTATCTAAAATTATTTTTTTGACCACCAAAAACCGTAAACTAGTATATTTTTGATAAATTTACTCCAAATTGATACATTTATGACAAATTTATCCTCTACTAGTTTTCATTAAATTTTATTGTCACATTATTAAGTTAAATGATATGTGACAGTTTGATATATACCGATTTGAGATTTTACTCCGTTTATCACAATTTACAATTTTTATAATTTTTTTATGGTATTAATCAAATTTAGCGGAGGGTATATTTGTCACAAATTTACCAGTTTGTTGGGTTTTTGCGGTAAAATAAATTAGTTTGGGGTAAATTTGTCATAAATGTACAAATTTAGATTTTTTTATAGTCAGTCGGGTAAATTTGTCACAAATGTACCAGTTTATGGTTTTTCATGGTCAAAAAAATAGTTTAGGGTAAATTTGTCACAAGTGTACCAATTTAGGGTTTTTCAGGGTATTAGCCCTTATACTTATTTATGATTTGATTTTTTTGTCCATAATTGACCGATAGTCTTATAGCATATTAAAAAATTGTCACATAATTATTTTTTGATTTCTTTAAATTGAAAAATAGGGCTCCTTGTCTTTATAGGGCTCCTTGTGATTTAGAAGTTGAAGTGTAGTTTCCTAATTTCAATTGAATTTTTGATTTGATTATTACCAAGTTTAACAATCCTAATGTTTCCCAGTTTAAGATTTCTTTATGGACGCGTTTGGTAACGATTATGTTCCCTGGGAGTAGATTCTGATTAGAAATGATTTTTTATTTTTATTTTGTTCCTAAAACGATTCTAAGTATTTTAAGACATTTGGTAACCTGTTCAAAATTTCTGATTCAAGAATAGAATTGCGTTTGGTACCGTGCATTATTGATTTTGTTCCAAATTAATTTCTTTTAATTTTTAAATAATTTTTATTATTTTATTTTTTTTCCTTTTTTTCTTTTTTTTTCTTTTTTCTCTTATTCTTCTTCTTCTTTAGGCCGGTCGCCGATCCGGGGATCGGCTAGACGAGGGCCGACGACCTCACCGGAGCATCGCCAATCCTCGATGAGGCTGACCCTCGTCGGTAGCTAGGCGAGGCCCACCTGGCCACTGCCAGGGTTGGGCGAGGCCTGCTTAGCCACTAGTGGGGTTGGGCATGGGGAGGCTTGCCCAGCCTCGGCGAGGCTCGGCCTCGCCAGATCTCGGGAGGTCAAGCCTCGCCGGTGGCTGGGCTTGCCTTTGGCGAGCTCGCCGGACCTCGCCTTGGCCTGGCAAGCCTCCGGCAAGCTTGCTAGACCGGTTGTTGGCAACTAGTGGCAGCGGCGGGCAACGGCGGGCAACGGCAATGGCGGCAGCAAACAGCGGCGAACGGTAGTGTACGGGGGTGGATGGTGGCGCGCGATTGAAGAAGAAGAAGAAAAGAGAAGAAGAAGAAAAGAGAAGAATAGTTAATTTGATTCTTTTATTTATTTATTTATTCTAGAACAATAATCATATTTTTTTATTCTTGATTCTAATCCTCCCAATTTGTTCCCTGGAACAAAAATTTTACTAAACACGATTCTATTCTCAAACTGATTCCGTGTACAAAGAATTAGAATTTGATCATGTTTGGATGATTATCAAATGGGGCCTTAGTGTCTTAGTCGCTCTCTAAATAAGACGTGCATTCTCAATTATATGCATGCAAAGTTTGAGTTGATAATACATGAAATATTTTTCGAGTGAGTGATTCATTTGGTCCGATGTCCAATTCATTGGTTGTAGACCTTAAGTTCCTTATTTTTCATTACTGGAACATTCATTATGTTTTGGTGCTGAACAATTCTCTCCCAAAGTTCTTTTCCCGCAATTATAACAAACACTTCCATTCTGTCAAATTTGTTTAGCAACTTTATTAAACCCACTACGCATCAAGTTGATTTTAATAAGTAGAGTCAGTTGAGTTAGTTGAGTAAGTTCTTCGATTCTATAAGCTTATGGAGTGTCAAGCTCTTTCTCCTCGCTTGTTTTCACGAAGTACATCTCTGACTTTGACAATCCCAGGCATTTCCATGTAGCTCTTGGCTTGAATTTAGTCTTGTGTCCTTGAGGTAGTCCCGACATTCGACAGCTTGCTGCTGTCGATTGATGACATTTAACAGCCATCGCAAGTGCGCCAGCGGGTTCGACCAAACGTGTTGCATCATTTGAGTCCATCCGAGTTAATCTCAACAGAGGACCGGCTTTGTTCTGCCTTGTTGACAACAACCATAAATGAGCATAAGCAATGACTAGAGGCGAGCATTAGCCAAGCAAGCTTTGACCAGTAATCGTTGTTGGAGTAGAGCACTTGTCAACCAAGTGAGCATTGAGACTAGTTTTGTCATTTTGGGTCCTTATTGAGACTAAGTTTGTCATTTCTGGGTCCTATTTGAAACAATGTTTACTTTGGACTCTCTTTTTAAAAAACGACTCTACTTTAGGCATTTATTTGAAAATTTCCATTAACTTTGGATTGTGTTAAAAAAATTATTTATATTCTTTGTTGGCTACATTTGATTGTTTGGATTTTCAATTAAGATGACAAGACATGAAATTTAGGAATTTTGCTATATTCTATTAATTACTTGGTGAATCATAGTAATAAGTTTGGATATAGTCACATCGTATTATATCCATTATTTAGTACAAATAGCATATCAAGGTAAAAAACCTAAAAGTTGCATAAATGAAAGTGGTAAAAATCTTTTGCGATACTCTTGCTTACTTTATTTTTATTTACATTTTTTCTTTATTTTTCTTCTATTTTTAATTATTTTCTTTTTTATTTCTTTTTTCCCCATTGTCATCCAAAAATAAAAATTTATTAAATAATACATTGTACTAATTTGCCTAAAATGTGTAATAAAAAATTATATTTATATATTGGATTATATTATGAGATATAATTAAATTTGAATATATAAATAATAATAGGATTACATTAAAAACTATTTTTTAAAATTTTTTTTGTTATTTTGAATTTTTACATGAAAATTCAAATATTATTTATATTCAAATATAATTTTAATTTTATTAATTTAAGAAGTTTATAATTCAATTTTTTTTATTATAGATATTAAAAATCAAATACACATTTATCCCATCTCTCCTATAAGATAATTATATTTAAATTTATCCCGTCTTAAGCAAATATCAAATGCGGGACATAATAAGTTTATCATATCTTAAATTTTATCTTGACCATCAAACGCAACCATTTGGATTTTTCTTGATAATTAAATTGTAAGTTTACTTAAAACTATGAAAATAATTAGGTTTCTTGAATATTTCTTTTACAATAATGTAAATGGGTGATAAAAAAAATATCACATGGTACTTTTAGCATGAATGGCAACGCACCCACTTAAGAAATAAATAAAAACCATGTTATATTCTCCTGGAAAAAGGGAAAACAAGGAAAAATAATAAATTTAGGTCTACCACTTTTAATTTCAATTGGATTTTTATTGGCAATTTCGCCTTTCTAGAGAAAATGAGGGATTTCTTCATAATATGGAGTCACCCCACAAGAAAAGAAAATCTTGACTTGGAAATGATACTCTTAAGTTGGTAGGTGTATCAAGATGAAAATTTTAAATAAGAGCTCAAAGTGGGCCATTTCCTCAAAAGAGAATCTGAAGTGGATATTGTTTCAAATAAAACTCTTAAGTGACCAATTTAGTCTTAACTTAGGGCTTAAACTCATCAATCGGCATAATCTTGTCCATGTTTAGGGGCATTCTTGTCCAAATACATTTTTTTTCTTTATTTTTTCTTTTCATTCTTCTTTCTCCCTTTGTTTTGTGTTTTTTTTTTTTTTAATTGTTTTCTTTTCTTTCTTTTTCATTCGTTTGTCTTCCTCACGCCTCCTTCGCTTTGACTCGCGTCCATCTTTGACGCCCTCATCAGCCCCTCTCTCTCTCTCCACCATCTCGTCGTATGACCAGGCAAGCTTTTCTTCAGAGCAAGCCATTACAAAAGTGATTCCTTTAAACCGAGATTTATCGCAAATTTTTAAGTGATGTGAGTGTCTTCCTTCTAGGCACGTGTGCACCCTAAAGATGTTCGATGAAATGCCTGAATGGATCTGTTTAGCTTTAATAATGGATAATTTCACACTCCTTCCTTTCTGATGTGATGATGCCACTGTCCAGGGCTTCAATATATAAAATCGCTCGATGAAGAGAAGGTGCTAAGCAAAATAGGAATGGGCAAAGAAGACTGCTACTTTTGGGAGCAGCTATGCAAGGCCTTGCTAGCCACATACATGCTCATTGGTGTCGTATGGCTCGACAATGAAACATCGCCCCTAGGGTGGCGCACGCTATAGCCTCGGCCGACAGAAAAGAAAGAGCCCGCTCACTTGCACGAGCGGCAACAATTTATCTAGGCGATAAAGAAACCATGGAAGAGTTCAATACCAAGAGGTATAATCAGCACAACTATTGATCCCAAGGGGTTTGTTGAAGCTGATGAAGATGCTTGTAAATAGAGAACGATAAGTTTCAGCAATAAGTTAGAAGCTGTGGTTTAGGATGAGAAATGAAAGTCGTCATGGAGCTGCAACAAAACTTGTCTGATCTTGAGTGAATTAAGAGTGTTTGAGAACATGTTATGAAGTAAAAGCACTTAGAGCAAATTGGTAGTGTTGAATTTGATTATAAAGTTTGAGCTGTAATATATGGGTTCTTTAATAAAATAAAAGGAAAAGAAAGAGTTGAAAAGTCAAAGAAGGGAGGCTGAAGAGAATCGTAGAACCTTCGGCTGGGCTTTAAAAAGAGAGAAAGAGGGAGAGAAAGAGAAGAGCACGGGCAGAAACAGGGGAAGACGCAAAACAGGGGAGAAGAGAGAAAGAAGAGAAAAGAAAAAGGGAAAAAGGGGAAAATTTTGGCGCGCTCGTGACCCGGACGTCTCATCAAACCGACTCAAGTGTATTTTGCAAGGCCGGTAAGAAATTGAAGCCTTTAATCACTTGCTTAAAGCAATTGCCGCAATTAGGGCTCGAAATTCGGATTTCATGGGTATTTGTGTGGCGAAGCCCAATTTTTGAGTCATTAAGCTGTAAATTTTTTTAGAAATGGTACTTTGGGATGTTGTGAAGCTATAGCATCTTTCGGATCGTGATTTGAGCTTGCGGTTTGTTCGGAACGGATTTTTGAAGTTGGAGGCGCAATCTGGTACTGTAGCGAACAGTGGCTTCGAGTCTCTTTTTTTGTTATTTCCGGTACTATTTTGGAGCGGCCGAGTTGGGATTGTTGTTGTACGTTAAGAGAGCTTTCTAAAGACTATAAGACGGCTCGAAACGGAATTTTGTGGAGAAAGTTATGGCGTGACGAAGTTGGCGCATGGGCGCGCCTAGCTGAAAATGATGGGTTTATGCTAAATTGTGAACTTTTGGGGCGCGTAGGTGTCGTTTATCGACTAATAGGCCTAGTATAGGCGAGTCGTTATAAGAATATCATTTTTACTCGGCTTTTTAATATTTTCCCGTTAATTGTTAGGAATCCGAATGCGTCGGTTCGTATGAGCGACGTAGTTGATTTTTGGCTTTTCCCAGGTGAGTGACACTATTTCTTCTTTGTATTTTAAACTCATGTTTTGAGAAACATGGTGGATTAAATGCTCTATGAGTTGATAAAAAGCATGTTTTGTTGCATAAAACAGGATCGAGCTATTAACGACATTTTTGTTGTTCGAAAGGAATTATATTTTGAAGTTGATTTGAATGGTTGTGTGAAAAAGGGATTTGTGAAAATATTTGTGAAAGAATCTTGAAATGTCGTAGAAAATGTTTTGATATTTATATATATCAAATTTGGAGTTGTGGTATGATTATCTTTCGATGTTGGAATTCTTGGATGTTGTGATTAGTGGTTGGTGCTCAATATCTCTATGGACCCTGAGGGGTGTGGGTATGCGCATACTATTCTAGGATATCCTTGTGGGCCGAGCCACCGGCTAATAATATGTGGAGACCTTGCCAAGGGGGGAATCTTGGTCGTCTTGTCACGGGCGTTACGCGTGACCATGGCTAGACATTTGAGCATGAATTGGTCAATGGAGTGGACCATTGACGTGTGATTTGAGTTTGGTCGATGGAATGGACCATCGATGTGATTTGATGAGATTAATCAATGGAATAGACCATTGATGCATGTTTTATGAGATTGACTAATGGATTGGACCATTGGTATTTTGGTATTTGAGTTATGATTATGTATTTGAGTTATATTTTAAATGTGCATAGTGATTTCTCGATCCGTTTAGAAGAAATGTGTTACTCGAGCCGTGGTAGCTCACTCCTCTCATCTAATTGTTTTTCAGATTCTTCAGCGAGTCACGAATAGGCGTGAGCGTTCGTTCGGGGAGGACTTTTTGGTGGAAATTTTGGGTATGACTTATGCATAGTGTAGAAGGTTTATGTTTTGATGTTTGTGGATTATAGATATACTCTGATATTGTAACCAAGTGCCCTTTTTGTCAAATATATATATGTGGATGTATATATGTTGATATCGGGTTGAAATTTTAGTTACGTTGAGGCTGCGTCCTTTGGAAAAAGGACGGCCGTGTTATGCCCCTTCTTCTTGTGAATCGGGGTGTGACATGAGCATTCCTGGCCAGCCTCTTATCTAGCTTTCCACATCTTTGCTTTGTTTGAAATCATTGCTATTGATAAAAGTTCGTTGATGTCATCTGGATTTTGATTTATTCGGCTACAACCTCGCTAATTGAGTTGAGAGAGTTTTTGTAAAATTAAACTACTAAAAAGAGATTAGAGTCACTATCAACTATTATTAGGCTATTGCTTCAGGAGGTTCTTGAGAATAATGCTTCATCAATAAGTTAGATTGAAACATTACATTTGCGTGATATAACAAATTCAAAGATAAAGTATTAGAAAGCATTCATGTTAAGTGCCATGGAGGCCACAAAAACTCGGACCACTAGTGCAAACCACAATAATGAACTAGACAGGTATTTTGAACTCGGAGTGATTTTCAGTGCTAGTAACTAAGGTTATATTCGGCAGCAACCAAACTATGAGATTTTTACTTAACATTGATTTTTTTCCCTTCGAGAAAATTAATCATAAAGAGCAAGAGAGACAATGAACTGATTATAATTGATCCAAGCTTGACACTTCTGAGAAAAAGTGCAGTTTGTCTCTATTACATTAACTTAACAAATGAAGATTTGGCAATAGCTTCACAGAATTCTTTCCAGCGAACAGCCTACATCCTTTCTGATTAACTTCTAGAGTCATTAATGGAGCAAGATAGAAGGTTGCAAGCCATTGCCAATGTTATGTTTATATGATTATGCACTCTTGTTCTTAGCAGTAATACTATAACTCCTCTTAAGCCTCTGGCTAATATTACCAATTGGCTCATCTTCCTTGGCAACATCTTTTTGCTCTTGCAGAGACTCAGCAACCACTAACTCTCCAGCTACACAACTACTCCATTTAGTGACATGTCTTCTCTCAACTCCAAAATCCATCAAACTCCATGTACTCTCAAGTCTTCCACCAGCCTAGTAACCGCAATTCCTATTTTGCTCAGCATCTTCTCAGCATCGAGCGATTTGATATATCGAAGCCCTGGACAATGGTTTCATCACATCAGAAAGAAAGCAGTGTGAAGTTATCCATTCTTAAAGAGAAACAGACCCATTTAGGCACGGTTGAATCTCACTTGCACTGGCTTTGTTGAATCTTTTACGAACCATTTCGAGGAGCGAAACTTAGAATCTCCAACGAGCTCGGTTCTGCTGTAATGGCTTGTTCCGAAGAAGAGCTAGTTCTAATCATATGATGATATGGCAGAGAGTGAGGGGGGCTGATGATGGTGTGAAGATGGAGGCGAGCTAGAGCGAAGGGTCATGAGGGAGAGGGAGAATGAAAAAGAAATAAAAACAGGAAAAGAAAAAAAAATATACTTAGACAAGATTGCCCCTGGATGTGGACAAGATTGGATAGTTGATGAAGTCATACCTTTATTAAGAAGAAAATTAACCACTTGAGATTCTCATTTGAAATAAAATTGGCCACTTGAGACTTTTATTTGAGATTATGTCCACTTTAGATAATTTTTTGAAAATAATGTGTCACTTTATGCTATTATATGAAATTTTCCCTTATTGTAATGATATTTGGGAAATTGAAGATTTATCTTTATCCTTTTAAATTGATTACCTAGAAAAAAAAAACATATCACAAAATAAATCTCCCTTCATCCAATAAAGGATAATTATTAACTGATAAAGCATTAACTTATTGACACTTTTAAACCTGACAAATAAAGATTATCCCAGTGTCATATAGTTATATAAACGGCATAATCACATTACTCTTACCCAGAGAGAGCTCTAAAGTACTATGAATCGTCATTCCATTGAAATCATATTAAACATGAACGTCAAGAGTTATACTATATTCTTAACTATGGCAATAAGAATCTTTATATAATAAAAACAAGGAGAAAATTTTTTGGTCCAGTATTTTCAATTTCAATTGGATTATTATGCAATTTCGTCTCTTTAGGTAAAATGAGGACTTTAGTCATAAAAGGAAGTCATAATGGCCCCACAAGAAAAGAAAATCCCGACATTGAAATAACAGCCCATAGTTGGTTCTTTTATCAAGTCTTAAGGTAATACTATTTTAAAAGTTGAGGATTATCTTACCTTTATCGGTTGATTATTAATTGAAAAACAAATCCTCGAATAATCATTAACTTATTGATGCTTTCTTACCTAACAAATGAAGATTTTCCCAGTGTTATACATCTATATAAACAGCAGAATCACATTAACCCTGTCCCAAAGTACAGCAAAAATACTACGAATTGTCACTCTATTGAAAACAAATCAAACATGAATTTCAAGAGTTATACTGTATTAGTGATGTTGGTGGCGACAATGGCATCGCAGGCAATAGTCACTGAGGCGAAGTCTTATGATTTTTGTAGTACCCTTTGCAATTTAAGATGTGCTGTGATCCCTAAACCGCAGGCCTGCATTGCTCAATGCGTACTAGACTGCCTTGATGATCCGCAGGTGGTTGAGACACTCGAAGGCCAATGCAATCTTGATTGCTTGACGTCCAAATGTTCCGACCTCCATTCTGGTACGAAAGCAAAAGCTTCACCTTTTAAATAGAACATTTGGTTTTTTACTCATATTATGTTACATAGTATTTCATGTACTTTGTTTTGTTGTAGACGCCAAGAAAGTTGAAGGTTGTGCCAATTCGTGCTCAAAAGGTTGCAAGAAATCTTGATCCACTCAAGAGCTCGGAGGATCGTATTCACAATTGAAGCCAAATAATATAGTGTTTACCCATTTTATTAATTTTCATTGGGCGTCTAATCAATTTCATTGTGCTGAGTTGATTGATCAATGAAAGATATTTGCTGATTTTTTCAATTGAAAGTAAATTGTATTCATTACTCAAAATGATACATAGGTATATAGTTTTCATGACAAGACAAATTGAAACAGACCAAGAAACTAAAAAGGAAAGCCAAATCCAAAAACCAAAGAGGACCAATGGAGCACCAGCAAAATTTAAGTAAATACTCTTTTCACAAGAATAAATCTATCAAGTAAAATTAATAGTCGATTATTGATTTCGTGTTTTATCAATGATGAACATACATCGTAAATTCGTTCTTCATTAATTAGGACATTGCCAATTTGCGGTGTGTGCCTAGATTCAGCTTCCTTTATACCATCGTCGTACAGAGACAACCAAAATAAGTTGAGTAAACACATATCCAACATGTAAATGAGCAAATCTTTGTAATTTAATGAGACGTCAAAACTCCTACAATCATCATTGGAGTTGGATGCAGAGAACCTATATACGAATTGAGGAGAGGGGCATCTAATCCCCAAAAGCCTATTTATCAAATTCCCAAATTTAGATTGGAAGAGGATAGCACCCAAATTTTTGAATTAGATCGAGAGAATTCAAACTTTCAAATCCAGAACTAGACTGGGAGAAAAGAGCTCTCAAATCTAAATCAAGAGAGAAGAAAAAACAAGAAAAAAATGCCAACCAAATCAATAAAAAAAGGGAGATTGGGTGATACAGCTCAAACCTTGCCTATGTTTGAAGATTGAAGAAGACGACAGAAAGAAGAGAGAGAAGAGCAAAGGCTTTTCGGCTCCTAACGTGGAAATTTTATATTTGTTGAGTTAGCCTTGAAGACTTTTCTCTTTTATTCCTTTTTTTTTTGTTTTATTGTATTTACACCTGAATTTTCGTCGATAGGTCAAAATTGTAAAATTAAAAATTCAACCCTGACCATGAGAAGTCCCAATTCTTGACCAAAAATAATCAAATAGGCATTTCTTACATTCCATTTACACATAAAACTTAAGCTCATTATATTTTATCAGCAAATAGGCATCATTTCTAGAATAAATCAAAAGTTGTCTTTTTAGGTATGTGGGCCAAGCTAGGAATTGGCAAACTCGAGCTCTATTTGAGAAGATATACTTGAGTAATCCGAGGTCAAGCTCAGCTCCAAATTGAGTAAGTTGATCTAATTAGTTATTGAATCAATCGAATTGAGCTATCATGCTGGCAAATGAGAAAAAGACACATGCCTACATCAACAAATGGGGAAAAGACACCTGTCTGCAACAATAGCCCAAGTGGCCTGATTCAAATGATGAAACAATGATTGGTTCTTCCCCTACAATCCCTTTGCTTATGCAGGGGATAGTGTTGAAGAAAGCAGAGAATTATTAAAAGAGAGGAGTGATGGCCTAAAACATCAAAAGAGAAAGCCATTTAATGCATAAGGAGCTTTTAATTTTTTGGTATATATTTGATTTAAAAGCAGCCCGTCTTATAACCAGAGTGACTCCTGTTTTTAACTTTTATCCTTTCGTAGATATAAAGAAATCGCTCTTCATATTTTGTTTAGGATAAAATGTTTGGATCCTTTCGACATATTCAAATTTCGATACATAAGATCGTATATTTTAGTTTCAAAATGTCAAAAACAACTTAGAAGTGCAGGTGGACATGTTTTTTTCTTCATTTTTTTTAATGCATAGAAGATTGAACCATTTTCGATGTACCAATGCATATGGCATAAATTCAACTCTTGGCATCACTAGGTTCATACAATTTCACGCAGGAGAGATCTCAGGTTTTGATTTGCATATAACACAATTCATGAGATTGTAAATGAGGCATTTCATCGGTCTTGTCTTTACCATTATAAGATGGACTCCCTCACCTTAATGTACATATAGATGCTCGAAGTCAGCTTCCTCTGGAGTTAATTCCTCTTATGTTGCTTAAATTAGTGTCCACTGGAAAAAAGTGGATTCCCATGCAGAAAACTATACTTAAGTGCTTTTATTATTTGTTTTCCTTATCATCATACTTTTGAATTAAATATACCGCGGTCAATGTTCCATTTCATGATGCATGGGAGATTATTGTCACTAGTGATTTCAGATTATGAGTTATCAACTTGTTAAAGATAATCTGGGTCCAGGTCAGTGGGACCTACGGCGCTCATTTTAATTAAAATCTTGCAATGCTCGACTCTTAAGTACAGTGTCTTAAGATTCTCATTTAGTAAATTAATTTTGTGAACTAATCTTAATAAACGTTATGTTACTCATGTTCAAATATGTATACTCTACCAAGCTACATTGTGTATTTACCAACGCATAAATTGACCAAACAATTTACATATATAATATAGACCACTTGAGATATCCAGCCCGTTAATTAATGAGATTCAGTGTGATAAATGTTCAGAAAAATATCATTTTTCCAAATCTAATCCAAAATGTGAGGCGTCACATAAAGAAAAGAAAAAAAAATAGAAAAAAGAAGACTGGCTTGCAAAAGGATTAGGAAATCCTTACGGATAAGGTAGACATCACTTTCACCATCGATCCCATCTCTAGTCTCTGTCCAAGTCCGATGACCACGTGAGAATTATTAGGTCATCTCCTGCGTAGTAATCTTCCAATTATAAAAAAGACTATTTTATTATAAAAAATTAAAGCAAAAAGCAAGATATTCTTTTAAAATATGACTTCTGAAAGTTGTGCGGATACATTGGGAAAAAAACAAAAGGAGTTCACTTACCTTCTTGAGAAAAAGAAAAACTTGCCAGACTTGGGATCCATTGATCATGATGAGGCGGCATCCCTTGAATTAACAACCGAGATGAAGTTCCATGTTCCGCTTCTAAAGTGCATCGAGCATTCAATGACTAGGGTTTATGATGACCCACCTATCTCTAAATGCTTCTTTTATAATAATTTGGGGGTTACGGGCATGGGAATCTAACTATCTACATATTCATGAAATATCCTACGAAATCAATAAATAAGTTGAGGTCTTCAGTTTACATAGGATTTGTGAGATTCGAACAAATAATTTCCATCTCCTGAACTTGAAATCTCTTAACGCTTGGACTAATTGTGTCGACCTTTAGGCTTTATCTCTTTATGTTTGATACTAAATTATATCATAATTATATGATAACATTGTGTCACGTGCCAAAACTTACAGGAATATGGATAATGACTTGGTCATCCTTCTCTTCACTTGAAGAAGGTGCCTTCAGACTCACAATAACATATCGGTGTTTTTACAATCCAACAAAATGTATGAATACATTTCCAATGCATACCTAAAATTCAACTATCAAAAGTTCCTATCAATATCGCTTACGAACAACTCATCGCTGAATGAAGAATCTGAAAAAGATTAAAATGAAAAGGTTGAACAATCACAGCATCCACTAAGTGCATTTTTAACACAATATCAAACTTATTTGACCCAAATCTAGAATATAACAAATTTCAAGATTGAAATGAGTTATATATTATTACGATATAACTAAGTTATAACAAAATTACCCATTTCATTTAAAATATCAAAAAATAAATCAATAATCCAGCCCATTGATCAATCTCATCATATCACATGTTAACGGTGCAATTCATTGACTAATCTCAAGTTATATGTTAATGGTCCATTCCATTAGACATACTCAAGTATCTAACCATGATCGCAAATAATGGGGCTAATTCCATAAAAAAGCATCAACTTTAGGTCGATGGATAAATCTGGCCAAAACTTTTTTTTGTCTCATGAAAAAGCACAAACTTTAGGTCAAGGGACAAATCTGGCCCGATTTTTTTTTTTGTCTCGTAAAAAGCACGAACTTTAGGTTAAGTGACAATTTTGGCCCCATTTTTGTTTTGTCTCATAAAAAATAACAAACTTTCACTCCTATCCAAAATCTAACCCTTACCATTAACTTTCTATTTGAAGTTAACCTTATTTCAAGAGAAAAGGTTCTAGCTGTGAGGTTGGTGGATCTCATCCATGGTTTCTCTTGACAAGCGGTGATCTACAGTTTCATATTACGACAAAACAATAAAGTCGAGTGAGAGAAATTCAATTGGGAGATTTTTTTTACTTGCTATTGAAGTATAGGAGATGGCATAGTTTCACTGTTATTCTTCAAGCTATGGCTCAAACAAGAAGAAAATGGAGGGTGTTAGCCAACAAGTGCACTTGGATTAAGGACAATCAATGAATATAAGTTAAGGGTGGCTAGATTTAGGATTTAAGTGAAAGTTGATGATTTTTTTCTAAACAAAAAAAAAATTTGGGCCAAAATTGTCACTCGACTTAAAATTTGTGCTTTTTTACGAGACAAAAAAGAGTTTGGGCCAAATTCGTCCATTGACCTAAAGTTGGTGTTTTTTTACGAGACAAAAAAATTTTGGGCCAAATTTGTCCATCGACATAAAGTTGGTGTTTTTTTTTTGGAATTAACCCCAAATAATGCCTCATGACAAAACAATTAAAATTCATCCATTGGCTAGGTCTCCACCTACATTGTCAATGGCTAGCCTACAAGGATATTAATAAATTGGTATGCATGCCACAAGCCCCTTGGTTGGTTCACAGCAATATTTAGCACCAATTGCCCGAATCAGATTTATGCGATGAACATGCTCTTTCTTAGCTTATTCTATCTTGAATCTCTACCACTTTCAAGACACGAGTTTACAAATTCATAGAAGAGATAGTATCATTCATCTGAGAAAGCTGAATACTAACTTATGAAGGTTACTCGAGCCTTCCAATGAAGCCCTGCCAGCTGCAGCTTTGCTTTACCTCTCTCGACCTCGCTGTTATTTTCACACTGATGGTGAAGCAGCTGCGATTTTAATGAGCTCGTCGTGCCCCTGCTGCTCTGGTGTTCGACCCCGCACCCTTGACAAAGTTACTGTTGTTGTCGACACCATCAGCGCTGCACCGCAAGGTAACGACGCGATCAACCCCCTCTAGTCGAAAGCCTCCGCGAGTACCTGCGGCATCAAGGAGTTTTTGCACTGCGACCATCCTTGTCCCACGACATCTCTTGCAACGATCACTGAGACTCGCTGCATCATCCTATCGGTCAATCGTGAATCCGCACCAACTAGGAGCCTTGCACCGTTATGATTGAGTCCTCACCGAGCTAAGTTTTACCATCTCTCATCTATTAGAGGATAGGTTTAAAATTGATCCAAGATCGCTTGAACAAATATTTTTGAGAATAAAGAGAAAATGTATCGAAATGGCATTTGTTTAATCTAGCGTAATGAAGTCCCCAAAATCCATTAAATCTCTTGCTCGTAGAAGTAAAATATTCTCTCACACTTGGGTTTTAGATTGGCCTGCCAATACTTAATTTGTGGTGACTCCTAAATAGATTAAATTGCATGTTGAATTGAACATAAGATGCGAAAGGGAAACCATGATGACTACCGTAAGGATCATTATTGAAATGGAAAAAAGAAAAGTATAGGCCTGATTTGAATTAACAAAAGGTTTAATACCATGAAACAACCTAAATTGATACACATTTAACAAATTTACTCCAACCTAGTTTTTTGACCGGAAAAAACTTTAAACTGGTATACTTGTGATAAATTTACAAAAAACTAATTATTTAACAATGAAAAACTCCAAACCGATATACATGTGACATATTAACCATAAAAAATCTCAGACTAATACATTTGTAACAAATTTATCAAAACCAATTTTTTGATTACTAAAAACTCCAAACTAGTACATTTGTGATAAACATATCATTCGTTAAATTGGATTAATACCACAAATAACCACAAAATTGGTATACTTGTGATAAATGGGAAGTAAAATCCCAAATTGGTATACACTCATCAACTACCATGTGTTATCTAACTAAGCAATTTGATAATAAAATTTAATATAAACTAATAGATGGTAAATTTTTCATAGATATACTAGTTTGGGGCAAATTTATCATGGTTATATTAGTTAGGGGTTTTTTGTGATCAAAATATTAGCTTCGGGTAAATTTGTCATATGTATATTGGTTTGGATTTTTCGTGATAGAAAAATATTTTGAGGTAAATTTATTATATATGTACCAATTTGATATTTTTCATGGCATTAACCCAAAAAAAAAATGAAAAGGACCATTCTTGAAGTCATCCCAACATACAAACAAAGTTATCATGAACACTACAAGAATTTGCAAACACAAGTTTGTGTTCCAAATTATGCCAAACCTCGGCATTAGAACAATCAACACGATGATCCTCCAAAAAACTTAATGGTATTTTTGAAGCACTCTCAATTGGATTTATCTTTACTATAAAATTGGAGACGAGAAGCTATGAGCAAAGTAATATTAATTATTGATATGTGCTCCACTAAACATCCACCACAGGATTCCATGTGTCATAACACTTTAACTTGTGCATAGCCATGAAAATGACATCCCTACTTCATATATGGTCATGTCATTATTAGGAACACAAGGTAAGAGTATGATACCTTTGCCCAAGGAGATTGCCAAGTGGAGGGCCTAACTCCAAACTCATCAACATATTTAGTTGGATTCACTTTCACTTAAAAGTTTAAATCAATAAGTTATGAGTTAACTAACATATATTAACTACTTTGCAACACACCAATTTTTTTAATAGAGATTTCTCTATGTGAGTGCATCTCAAGTTGGAGTCACCATATTCTTTTTTTAAGATATTCACAAACATCATAACAGATAGGTGGCCCACTAGCCCACCAATCTACCGCTAGCTCTGATACCATTTGCTAGGAGTGCATAGCTGAAATCTAATACATTTGCCTGAGGAGATCTCCAAGAGGGGACTCAAGTTCAAGCCCATCAACATACCCGGTCAGACGTGCCTTCACTCACAAATTTAAGCCAAATGAATAAACTAAATTTATTAACTATGCTATAACACATCAATTTTTTAATGTGAGATTTCTCTAATACAATTCACATGTATATCTCAACAATCATGTTACTTGTTTAGAAATCACTTAAAGAAAATTTGCATTTTTAAAATGCACTATCTTTTTTGTGTCATGTGTAATCAACGCTTTTGAAAATTGAAAAGTTCTCTATTAGTTATGTTTGCTTATGAGGGACTTGTTAACAAGATCCTTATCATTATAAACAAGGATAAGTCTAGAGAAAAATTATTCAATGAAATGAACAATAGTCACTACATGATACTCAAACTTCGTAAATTTCACTTTCTTTTATATAATCTAGTTTTTGAATTAATGAAATTCACATATTTTCTCCCATGTTCCATCCATCAGCGAGATCAACGGAAGAAAAAGAATTTCAGCCAAAAACGTTGAAAAAAAAAATAGACAACCGTATAAGTTCTTCCCCTCAATCATAAAGCCAATTATAATTGACTATTGTCTCCCCCACACCATAACAATCGTTTTATATTAGTGTCGTAGGAAGATAAAAATAGTCTAAAAAAATTAGCAATTTATAAAGAGTAATTACTAACAAGTGGAACTTGGTTGGGTCCAGATCGAGTATGAACATGTGTATGAGGAGCTAAAATTATGCTGCCTAATGGGTCCATATTTATTATGGTTTCGATCTTTAGACACAAAGCCGCCTTAACCCATCTATTTGATGGTCTCACTGCTAAGTTGCATGGAACTATGAAAAGTGTTCATTCCTTCGTCATCCCCAACTTTTTATTTTATTTTTCTTAGTTTTCTTTTTTTCCCCAAAGCCTAAATTAGTTATCTCGAAGACTTTTCATCCAACGTCCCACCACCAAACGCGCTCCTAAATTTTGTCGAGTCCCTACGGTCAAGAAACCATCCTTTTCTTTTCGACCAGAAATCAACAAAATCAATCGTCGGCCCATGATAATTTGTCTGAAACAACCCTTTTTCTTTATTTCGTATCTAACATAGTAAAAAGATATTGGACAAAAGAGTGATTGACAGCCGGTCTATAGGTCTGCCCCTTCCCCATAGTTCACGGGAGAATCTCCTAGCTTATACTTAAAAATCAATCCCCCCGTGAAATCTGCTCCGGTCCCACCGTCACCTGCGGCGTTTCTCGACCGCCCCCCCATGCCAAATCAAAGATCGACAGCAGATCTTTCTTCATACGCAGATTTCTCTCTTCCGCTGACCTAATCCGATCCATCTTCGCGAGATTCTTGCACGTCGCATGCAGCAACATCAGACCAAGAAAAGCAAGAACAGAACAAGAAAGAGAAAACAAAACATGGGATCCCTCGAATTGCATCGAAGTTTTCAAACAGAAACAGCCCACCAGATCAGACTGGAACTCCCATCCCTAGCGATACACAACCAGATCTCACTACTACCGACGCTTACCGACGCTTATTTTATTCTCAAAATACTGAAACTGTAACATGACCGAGGATTATTAGCAATAGTGCAGAAGTACGGCCAAACGACAACCTCATGGCTTGCCCTTTACGGCCTTGAACGACGAGAGACGCCTGGAGTGCTCCCACGGCTTGTCCCAGACGAGGGCCTCGAAGCTCTTCTTGTTGGTCCCGTCCTTGACCTCAACGACGAGCCTGTAGTTCGTCCCCGCCACGACTTGCGTCTCGCCCTTCACCACCTTCTCCAGCACCATCCCCGTCTTGGCCTGGTCATTGCGCGCCTTGACGGCGAACTGAGCGATCTCCCTCACGTACGGGTCGCTCAGGTTCTTTATCGGGTGCCAACCCCCGAGCAGCGGCTCCGTGCGGACGGCCCCGGCGGCCGAGACTTGGAGGAGGAGGACGGCAGCGACGGCGTGGATGAGAAGTCTCATTTTCGGAGGTTTTTGGGGTTTGGTCCTTGGTTTCGATAGCTGTTTTTCTTGGGTCTTGTCTTGGAGCGTTGGGGTTTGCAAAGGTAGATGCTTATCTATGCCTTATCTTTTTTTGTGGGGTGGGGGGGTTGGAAATTGAATGCTTATCTTGGTGCTTTCTAGGATGGTGGGTACGTGTATTTATAGGCCTTGGAATTGCCAGAGTCACGGATACTTGTCGTGCGGCGGGGGAAAAGAATAGACTTGTCTTGGGTCAAATTGGAAGTCATGGCTAAGTTCTACTTATTTAATAGATTAATGATTTAATAACCTCTTAGGATTTGGCAAGGTACGTGTTAAAGAAGATGTAAGGGTACGCATCTAGAACGAGAAATATTAGATACGCGACCGATCATGTGTTTTTAAGTGGGGTTTATATTATTATTATCATTAGTTAATCTGTTCATTAGATCCTATGTTCCCATTTAGCTGTTAGATAATATCATGAGTCAATTTTCACATGCTAGGTTAAGTCCAATCTTTTAGTTTTGTAAGAGGTGAACTATGCACGTTGGGACGAGAGGATTGTCCGAAGTTCAACAATGTCTCCTTCAAAGCTCAGATTTAAGTGAGTGAATTGCAAATGAGATTTCATGATCTTTGAATGTGGGAGAGATTACCCAAAAAGAACTAAATTTATTGTAATTTTGCCAATTTAATCATAATTTTTTTATTAATGGAATGCTAAATATTTTGTAATTGTGTTAATTCAATTCATCCATCCAATTTGGTAGATTGGCACTAACGTGGACATTGATTGGTGTTGGTCACATGGCAATTATATTTTTCTTTCCCTTTTCCCTTTTTTATTTTCTTTTCTTCCTCCTTTGGTTTCTTTTCCCTGCAATGGCCGGTGAGGCTCCAATGAGGCTCATCGGCCACTAGGCAAGGGCCGTGAAGCCCTCGCCAACCGCTAGCGAGGGTTGTAGCCGTTGTTAGGCTTGAGGGCCACGGGCAAGGTCAACCTCGCCTTGGCCTTACTAGCTGCAAGTGAAGGTGGACTCGCCCTAAGCTAGCGAGGCCATGGCAGTCTTTGCCCACTTGCAACAAGGCCATGGCGAGGAGGATGAGGGTTGCAACCCTCGCTGGCAACCAGCAAGGGCTTTGCGACCCTACCCCAATGGTTGGCAAGTGGGGAAAAGAAGCCAAAGGAGGAATAAGAAAAAAAGAAAAAAAAAAAAGAAAAATAAAAAATTGAAAAAAATATAAATTTATTTAAAAAATTGCCAAGTTAGCATTGACCAACCAAAGTTGGACCAAATATATTAAATTGATACACTTGCAAAAGTTATAAGAATGGATTGGCAAAAAAATAAATGTTTAGAATTGAATTGATACAATTAAAATAGGTTTATGATTTTTTTGGTAATTCTCCTGAATGTAACTCATACTTATATCTTCTTTTTTTCTCGATCTAATCCTGGGATTTTTATTATTATTATTATTATTTTGGTCTCATATCAAAATTGGGCGAATGGAATGGTCCAACGTAAAAAAAACGGGGTCAAGTAAGAGTCCAAAACGCGGGGCTCATTTTTTTTTTTTTTGGGACTAAGCGGGGCTCATTTGAAGGGTCGTGAGATTAGTGGGGCATGCTTTCGTCTCGTCGTCCAATGAAGGACGAATCTCTTGCGTCTTTGGCGTGGGATTTTCCTTTGCAGCTGGAGCTCCTCCTTTTCGAGGGTTGACGACAGTCGTCCTCTTTTTCGAGCTGACCCTTTTTGAACGAGCCCTGCTTTGATTTTGTGGAGTCTAATGGGCGTGGCGTTTAAGGGTAAGCTTGAAATGATTCGACGGTTGAAGAAGGCATTTTGCAAGGTGTCGCGAGGTCAAATTTGCGTGTAGAAGATACAAGGTTGGAGCCATTTGATTTGAGATGGATATAAGCGGCCCCCACGCAGTTCAATTCAAGACCCAACGGCTACTAGAAGAGCTATGGAAGGAAAAAGAAATTTTTTTGGGTCTGTAAGAAAAAAGAAATTGTAAATGCAAGAGTTTAGAAAGAAGAACCTTGCACAAGCCATGTTTATATAACTCTAGTTCAAAATTCGTAAACATCCTACGCTTTCATTTTAAGAGATACGTTTATAACACCATACCACATTCATTTGACCCAAATCAGAATATAACAATTTTCAATATCGAAATGAGTTATATATTACTTAAATGTAACTAAATCATAGCAAAATTACCCATTTCATTTAAAATATCAAAGCATATATCAATAATCTTGTCCATTAATTAACCTCATCAAATTAGACGTCAATGATATATTCCATTGACCAATCTCAAGTTATATGTCAATGATCCATTCTATCGAATAAACTAGTGCTCAAGTATCTAACCATGATCACACATAATGCCCTATGACAAAATAATCAAGATTCTCCACCTATGGTCCTATATTGCGGGTGGCTGGCCCACAAGAATATTTAGAAACTAGTATGCATATCACAAGTTACTTAATTGGTTTACAGCAATATTGAGTACCAAAACCACATCCTCTAATACTTGGAATCAAAATTCAGAATCAATATTGCTAATTGATTTCACAAAATAAAACACATAATCTTCCCAAACTTCATTCATCAAATATAATACATTTCACAAACATTTTTAGAATTCTTTGTCAACCAAATTCACAAATCGATAACCTTTTGTAACACTTTTCATTAGAGATTCCTCAAATCATTTTAAAACTCATTTCATAAACGCGTTTGTAAAGCAATATAATATATGTAAACCTTCGCAACATATTTACCATTCTCAAATGGCTAAAGAGTAGTAGATGCCCAATTTAGATTTATACAACAATCATATTCTTTCCTAGCTTACACTATTTGAATCTCTACCGCTTCCGAGACGTAAGTCCACAAATTTATAGAAGAGATAGTATTACTTACCTGGGATAGCTGAAAACCAACTTATGAAGGTTACTCGAGCCTTCCAATGAAGCCCTGCCAGTTGCAGCTTTGCTTTACCTCTCTCGAACTTGCTATGATCCTTGCACCGATGGTGAAGCAGTCATAATTTTAACAAGCTAGTCATGCCCCTGCTGCTCTCCTGTTCGACCTTGCACCGTTGACAAAGCTACTATTGTCATCAACACTATCAGCCCTGCACCGCAAGGCGATGACGCGATCAACCCCTTCTAGTCAAAAGCCACCGCAAGTACCTAGGGCATCAAGGAGTTCCAAGCCTGTGACTATCCTCGGCCCGCGACACCTCTTGCAACGATCACTGAGACTCGCTGCATCATCCTCGGCCAATCGTGAATTCGCATCAATTAGGAGCCTTGCACCATCATGATCGAGTCCTCACCGAGCTAAGCTTCGCCATTTCGCCCCTTGCACTTATGGAGTCCTCACCGAGCCCAGCACCCTCGGCTATCTCACCACAACTCAGAAGTTCTCTGTTTTGCAGGCTTTTCCAGAGTTCCTTGCAACACCAAGCTGACCAGCGAGCAGCTTCACCGTCACCAAGTTTAGCGGAGATCAAGAGCCCCTCATCGTCGTCGGTCACCAAGATCCTCTGCCGTCAATCCTGTTTCGGAAACAAATCTTCAAACTAGGTAGTTATCTGGAATTTATCTTGGCGATTATTGCGATCTAATTTGAATATTTTGAGATTTAAGGCATATCAAAATGAAGAAAATTTCCTAATTCGAAACATGCAAATAATCAGGAATTCAATCTTTAAGTATTAAGATTGGGTTATGGATTGCACGGAAAATCGGCAACTTGATCATTAGGCACTAAAATCAGGGTGTCGGTTTATTTGTTTCCAAGCTTAACTTGAATGTATATCTTCTTTACAATTTTGAGCTTATCTTGTTGTTTGATTTGTTTATTTGAAAAAAAAAACAAAACAAAAGCAAAAATGTAGCCTTGCATGATAGATTTGATTTATTTTTTTTTAGATAGGATTGCCTATTTGGATGATACTTAAATAGTTAGGATAAGATTCCAAGTAAGAATAGGATTTGACTTAGACTATTTCCTAATTCAAGTCAGATAATATTTTACTTTAGGTATTTATTGTAGGGATAATTATATAAACATTCCTTAAACTTTGGCCCAATGTGCAATTTGATCCTTCAACTTTCAATTTGTTTAATGTGATTCCTAAACTTCAACCCAATGTGTAATGTGGTCCTTGAACTTTAATTTATTTAATGTAATTCATGAACTTTTGATACATGTTCAATATAGTTTCTAAATTGCATGAAAATGTTCAATGTAGTCCTTCCATTAATTCAAGACTAGGGCATTAAATTGAACATTTTCATAGAGTTTGGGGACTATATTGAACATATACCAAATGTTTAGGGACTACATTGAACAAATTAAAAGTTTAAAACTATATTGCACATTAGGCTAAATTTTAAGGACTACATTGAATAAATAAAAAGTTTATGGTCCAAATTGCACATTGGATCAAAGTTTATGGACTAATTGTGTTATTTTTCCATTATTTTATTAATTATTTATTAGCAATTTTAATGAACAATCATAAAAAAATAACATGTGCATATCGTATAGATTTAATTGCATCATCCACACATCACTACTTGTCATGTCATCAACACCATAACATATTGCTATGCCATAACATGCCATACCATGTCACATGCCATGTCATATATCACGCCAATATTTATGTTGTGTCATCATGATTGTTACGTCACTGCCATGTTACCATCCATGCCATGTCATCAATGTCATGTCATCTTCTGATTGCATACCACGGTCATTATAGAATGCTTGTCATATTAGAATAACTTAATTTTATTTGCCCTTCATTAGAATCAGGTCATGACACATGTCATTAGAATAATAAATTAGGCATGTTTAACTTAGATTAGAATTGCATTTAGCTAGTTTTCATAAATGAAAAAAAAAATAAACAAAAAGAGAGTAGCTAAATGTTGGGCAAGGTGTAGTATTTTAGTTGCTTTACTCATGCTTAGAAAATTAATTATCTTGATGCATTTGAATTTTCATTTTTTTATAGCAATTTATTTATTTAATGCTTTGATTATTGAGTGTTATTTTTAATGGTTGCGCACACGCATGATCATCTATCATATTTTGTGGCTATGTTTAAAATCAATCTAAGATTGCTTGAACAAATATTTTCAAAAATAAAGAGAAAATGTCCCGAAATAGCATTTGTTTAATATAGTATAATCAAGTCCCAAAATCCATTAAATCTCTCGCTTGTAGAAGTAAAGTGTTTTCTCACACTTGGATTTTAGATTGACCCACCAATAAATAATTTGTGGCGACTCTTAGATAGATTAAATTGCATGTTGAAATTGAACATAAGATGTGAAAGCGAAGGTCATGACAACTACTACAAGGATCATTATTGAAATAAAAAAAAAATAAAGAAAAGTATTGGCCCGATATTGAATTTTAAAAAAAAATAGAGTTAAGATCATGAAAAATCATAAATTGATACATGTGACAAATTTACTCTAAACTAATTTTTTGACTATTAAAAATACTAAATTGGTAGAAATGTGACAAATTTACCCAAAACCAATTTTTTGATCGTCAAAAACCTTAGACTAGTACATTTATGACAAATGTATCTTTCATTAAATTGAATTAATATCACAAAAAGATACAAAATTGGTACACTTATGACAAATGGAGGGTAAAACTCTAAATTGGTATACTTGTGACAAATTTAATCTAAACTAATTTTTTGATTGCCAAAAACCTCAAATTGATGCATTTGTAACAAATATACCATTCGTTAATTTGGATTAATATCACAAAAAATCATAAAATTGATTACCACACCATTTAACTCAATAATTTGATAATAAAATTTAAAAGAAACTAATGAAGGGTAAATTTATCATATCTATAATAATTTGGAGTAAATTTATCACAAATTAGCTAGTTTTGGATAAATTTTTCACAGATATATTGGTTTGAGGTAAATTTGTCATAGATATATTAGTTTAAGATTTTTCATGGTCAAAAAATTAGTTTTGAGTAAATTTATCACATGTTTACTAGTTTGGGATTTTTCGTGATATTAACAAAAAATTAAAAAATAAAAAGGACCACTCTTGAGGTTATCCTAATGTACAAACAAAGTTATCATGAACACTACAAGAATTTACAAACACAAATTTGCACTCCAAAATATGCCAAACGCTAGTGTTGGAAAAATCAACGAGACGATCCTCCAAAAAACTTACTAATAGTACATTTGAAGCACTCTTAATTGCACCTATATTCACGATAAAATTGGAGACGACAAGCTATGAGCAAAGTAATATTAATTATTGCTCTGTGCTCCATTAAACATCCACCACATGATTCCACGTGTCATAACACTCTAACTTGTGCATAGCCATGACAATCACATCCCTACTTCATATATGGTCATATGATTATTAGGAATGCTAAGTAAAAATCCAATACCTTTGCCCAAGGAAATCACCAAGAGGAAAGTTTAATTTCGAACTCGTCAGCATATTCAGTTAAACCCACATTCATTCAAAAGTTTAACCTAACAAGTTATGAGTCAATTAAGGTATATTAACTACTCCTTAGAACATCAATTCTTCAATGTGAGATTTTTCTATATTTCAATAATCTGCTACTCATATGTGAACTTAGTTTTAGGTTTACTCCTTTTTAATTCAATTATTCTTCTACATCAAATTTATCTCAAGTTGGAGAAATTGTATTGGTCATTGGATCCCTTTTTTTAATATATTCATCAAACACCATAACAGATAGGGGGTCCATTAGCCCATCAATTTACCATCAATTATGATAAGAGTGTGGTATAAGTCCAATACCTTTGCCCAAGTAGATCTCCAAGAGAGGACTCAATTTCAAGCCCGTCAACATATCCGGTTGAACACACCTTCACTCACAAGTTTAAGGACTAAAATCTATTAACTAGGAGTGCGCAGCATAAGTTCAATACCTTTGCCTGAGGAGATTCCCAAGAGAGGACTCAAATTGAGCCATCAACATATTTGGTCGGACATACTTTCATTCACAAGTTTAAGCCAAATGAATCAACTAATATTTATTAAGTACTCCACACCACATTAATTTTTCAATGTGAGATTTCCCTAACACAACTCACATGTGCATTTCAACAATCCCGTTACTTGTTAAGAAATCACTTAAAAAAAATACATTATTTTGTGGTGTCATGTGTAATTGACACTTTTGAAGATCGAAAAGTTCTCTATTATTTTTGTTTACTCAAGAGGGACTTGTTAATAAGATCCTTATCATTATAAACAAAGAACCTTTTCCATTCTCTAGAGAAAATTTATTCAATGAAATGAACAATAGTTATCACATGATACCCAAACTTCACAAATTTCACTTTCTTTTTATATAATCTAGTTTTTGAATTAGTGAAATTCACATATTTCAGCCAAGAACATTCGAAAAAAAAAAAATAGACAACCGTAAAAGTTCTTCCCCTCAATCATAAAGCTCATTATAATTGATTATTGTCTCGCCCACACCATATTCAATCGTTTTATATTTACGGTGTCGTAGGGAAATCAAAATAGTCTAAAAAAAATTAGCAATTTATAAAGAGTGATTGTTAAGAAGTGGAACTCGGTTGGGTCCAGATGGAGTATGAATATGGGTATGAGGTGCTAAAATTATACTGCGTAATGGGTCCATATTTATTATATAGTTTCGATCTTTTAGACAAAAAGCCACCCTAACCCACCTATTTGATGGTCCTATTGCTAAGTTGCGTGGAACTACGAAGAGTTTCTATTCCTTTGTCAATCCTAGCTTTTTATTTTTATCTTTCTTAATTTTCTTTTTTCCCCCAAAGCCTAAATTATTTATCTCGAAGACTCCTCATCCAACGTCCCACCAGCAAACGCGCTCTTGAATTTTGTTAAGTCCCTACGGTCAAGAAACAAGTGCCGGATACCTCAAGTATCAAAACTTGGCTTAGGGAGACATTTAAGTACCAAAAGTTTAGAAATATACACTTAAATGTCAAAATCAAAGAAAAACGAATTATTTAAAGAGTCAATGGTGAGAATTTTCTACCAAAATACACTTATGACAAATGGAGAGTAAATTCTAAATTTGTGTACCTGTGATAAATTTAACATAAACTAATTTTTAGATTGCCAAAAACCTCAAACTGATGTATTTGTAACAAATATACCATTTGTTAATTTGGATTAATATTACGAAAATCAAAAAATTGATACACTTGTAACAAACAGAGGGTAAAACCCTAAATTGATAAAATCATCAATTGCCACGCCATCTAACTCAATAATTTGATAATAAATTTTAAAAGAAACTAATGAAGGATAAATTTATCATAGCTATAATGAAGTGTACATTTCATGTATGTATTTTTAAAAAAGCCACATAGGCCACTTTTATTATTTATAAATAAGCAATGTCAAATTTTCGGCACCCTTTACTAAAGTTAACACTTAAATATACCATTCAAAATTTTTGATTATTAAGTGGCTTTCATGTCAAGTTTTAGCATTTGTGCTGTTCTTGCGCCACTAAAAACCTATTTTTTGGCCAAAATTCCACAAAATTAATCCTCCGCACACGATAATTTGTCTGAAACAACCCTTTTTCTTTATTTCATATCATAGTTAAAAGATGTTGTACAAAACAGTGATTTATAGCCGGTCTACAGGTCTGTCCCCTCCCCATGGTTCACGTCAGAATGTCCTACCATACACTCAAAAATCAATCCCCCAGTGAAATCTGCTAAGGTCCCACCGTCATATGCGTCTGTGTCGTTTCTCTACCATCCCTCCTCCCAAATCAAAGATCAACGGCAGATCTTACGCAGATTTCTCTCTTCGGCTGACCGAACCTGGTCCATCTTCGCAAGATTCTTGCACGTCGCATGCAGCAACATCAGACCATAAAAAGTATTGAAATATAATACATAAAAATAACATAATCTTACAATTTACATGCAAAATCGTCAGAGAAATAAATGAGGAATAAAAATGATACCAAAAATTTATGTGTTTCGGTCCGAGTATCAGTACTTATGTCTATGGAGAGAGCCAACAACAAATAAGTAATTATAATTGGAGAATCAGAGTTTATAATCGTCCACACATTCAAGTATTTTTCATATCTAAATTTATTTTCAAATTTAAAATATTTATAAATAAATAACTCATGACATTAAAATATCATGTGTTTAAGTCGTACGCCAAAAACAAAATAACTCCTGCGTCTTTTTCTTTCTTTCGTGCAGCACTCTCTCGGCGGATGTGCGGCTTCTCGCGGCTTCTTCTACGTAGGGCTTCGTAGGTTTCTATAAGAATATGGATGGGAAGAATTGAAGAGAAAAGTTTTATGTATTTTCAGTATATCTCTGAATGTACAATGTAATGTTTATATTACAAGACATGTATAATGAAAAAGGCAACAAAATAATGTATAGACTAGATTTGATATAAATTGATCTTCGATTTGATCTTGATTGATCTGAGAAATATTTAATATGATCTGAAGATATCTTGCATATCTTCCAACACTCCTTCTCAAGCTGGTGGCTTGTAGATATCCAAGACGCCGAGCTTGCTTAAGAGATACGCATGCTGTCCTTGACATAGAGGCTTGATGAATACATCTGCAGGCTGTTCTTCTATTCCTATTCCCCGTGTTTCGATTATACCTTCCTGTATTTTTTCTCGAGTGAAATGGCAGTCCACTTCTATGTGTTTTGTTCTCTCATGCACAATGGGATTTGATGCTAGTTTAAGAGCTGCATCATTGTCGCAAAATAATCTGGTTGGTCTCCCAATTTGTACTCCAAGGTCCCGAAGTAATCCTCGTAGCCATACTATCTCACATGTCGTTTTCGCCATAGCTCGGTATTCTGCTTCTGTTGAGGATAAATAGACTGTCGGCTGCTTCTTGGTTTTCCATGAAAGTAGAGAATCTCCCAACTTAATTAATAAACTGGTTATGGATCTCCTACTCATCGGACAAGTGGCATAATCTGCATCACAATATGCTATCATTCTCATATCACATTTCCTGGAAAGAAGAATCCCGAGTCCAGGACATTTCTTCAAGTACTTCACAACTTTCAGTGCAGTGTTCATGTGAGATTGCTTTGGCTTGTGCATGAATTGGCTGAGTGTCTGTACATCATAACTAATGTTTGGCCTGGTCATAGTTAAATATATGAGTTTTCCGACAAGTTTTTGATAACTTAATGGATCTTTGAGCACTGGATCTGCTTGTTGAGACACTTCAGCATCATAATTTGCCATAGTCAATTTAACATTTTGCTCGATTGGAATCACAGTTGGCTTACATCTTGATAAACCTGCTTCTGATATGATTTCCAATGCAAATTTTCTCTGGCTAAGAGATATTCCTTGATCTGATCATGCAATTTCTATTCCAAGGAAATATTTTGGTGTACCCAAATCTTTTATGTGAAAGGTAGAATGCAAGTATTCCTTGAAAACTTGGATAGCCACTTCATCGTTTCCCATAATAAGTATATCATCTACATATATCATTAAGTATATAGATGACGTACCTTTAGTCCGTGTAAAAATGGCATAGTCAAATCTGGATTGTTGGAATCCTGTAGCTATCAAGGACTCAGCAAATTTGGCATACCATTGTTTGGAGGCCTGTTTGAGTCCATACAGGGATTTGCGGAGACGCATACTCTATTCTCCCCCTGTCTCCGTAAACCCTGTGGAATGTCCATATAAATCTCTTCTTCTAAATCTCCATGTAAAAAGGCATTGTGCACATCCATCTGGTGCAATGGCCAATCCTGAAAGGCTGCTACTGAGAGAAATGAGTGTACCGTAACATCTTTGGTGATGGGAGAGAAGGTTTCGTGGTAGTGAAACCCTTCCTGTTGCGTGAAACCTTTAGCCACTAATCGAGCCTTGTACCTTTCAATTGATCCATCTGCTCGATATTTGATCTTGTACACCCATTTGCATCCAATTGCCTTCCGGTTTGGAGGTAGAGAGATGAGTTCCCATGTCTAATTATCCACTAAGGCCTGCAATTATGCTTTCATAGCTTGCTGCCATCTCGGATCAATCCTCGCCTCATCATAATTGGATGGTTCTTGCTCCTAAGAAATGCAAGAGATGCAACAATGATGCTCCGCCGACAGCCGATCAAATGAAACATAAGAGGAGATGGGAAAAAGAATACCTGGCGAGTTTCTGACTCCACACACATAGTCTTTCGTCCAAGTTGGTGGACGCGTGACTCGTCGGGAACGCCTTGGTGGGGTATTTGTAGGCAATAATGGACCCGAGCCAAGATCAATAAGAGTGGATGAATGATCCGTGCCAGTATTAGCAAAGGCAGAGTCAAGCACAACTTCATCATTTGAGATGTGGTTCGTGGGTTCAAGCGGAGGCGTCGAGTCCATGGCTAATGTAGAGGAGTCCCTTCTATATGTTGATGCAGGAAATAGAACATACCCTAGATCATTTGCAATTTCTTCAATATGAGGTGAAGAGTGATGTCCTCGGTTATCTGTGTTTGGTTCTTGTGTAGCAAAAGGAAAGATATCCTCCTAGAATGAAACATCCCTACTAACAAAGAATTCCCTTGTAGATGAATCATAAACCCTGTACCCCTTTTGTAAAGTGGGATATCCCATGAATGTGCAATGGCGAGCACAAGGATTCATCTTATCTCTAGGTCCCACTATAGTGGCATAACATTAACAGCCAAAAATCTTCAAATGACTCATATTTGGCTTCCTCCCAAAGAGCAATTCAAAAGGACTTCGACCACCAAGAATCTTGGTCGGCATTCTATTGATTAAATAAGCTGCAGTTAAGACACAGTCTCCCCAAAAATTATCAAGGATGGAAGCTTGAAACTTCAAGGCACAAGCAATGTCCAATAAGTGATGGTGTTTCCTTTCCACTACTCCATTTTGCTATGGGGTATACGTGCAGGAACTCTCATGTAAAATCCCTTGAGATGAAAGTAAACCAGTACAATCATGGTTAAAGAATTCCTTCCCATTGTTTGTTCGTATTCGGCGGATTGTCTTGCCAAATTGAGTTTTTGATAAAGAAAGGAAGGTCCTTAAATGGGATATGACTTGACCTTTAGATTGCATGAGAAAAATCCATGTGGCCCTTGAGTGGTCATCCACAATGGTGAGAAAAAAGGGGACCCATCATGATTCTGTGTATGGTAAGGACCCTAGACATCAATATGAAGTAAGGAAAACGAATCATCTGCACGGTTTGTGCTTAATGGAAAAGGAATACGAGATTGTTTGGCAAGTGGACATATATGACATTGCGGATAAGGAAATAAGGAATTGTGACCCATTCTGGAATGCAAAAGGAATTGTTTATCATTGGTAGTCAAGTTACACAATGATTGTTTATTACAATGAAAATTATCAAGATTTGCTGAATTCTTCCAAAAATATAGTCCTTCAAATAGATTACCCCAGCCCATCAGTGTCTTAGTCGAAAGGGCTTGAAAGAGATAGCTATCAACAATGAAGGAAATCTTACAAGAATTTTCCTCACAGGCTCTAGACACGGAAATAAGGTTAAATTGAAACTTTGGGACATAGAGGACATTTGTTAGAGTGAGCTTAGAGCTAAGATTGACTATCCCTGTCGTGGACACACGAGCAACATTTCCATTCGGCAATTGCACAATAATAGGACTATCCAGTTCCTCATTAACAACAATAAATAGCTTCTTATCACATGCAATATGATCGCTAGCTCCAGAATCAACAATCCAAGTATTCCTCGATATGGTATTTATTAGGCAATGAGAAATACCTATAAAGTTGCTCCCCCTTTTTGGAATATCCAATTTTTGCAATGTATGCATCAATTGTTGATACTCAGCATGTGTGATAGATTGATCAGTTGATCTTGTGGGTTGATAAGCTGCTACTGTTGATACTTCCTTCTTTTTTTCTCCCGGCCGGCCATGCAATTTCCAACAACTGTCAATTGTGTGATGGGGCCGTTTGCAATAGTCGCAAAATAGCTTGCCTTTATTTTTAAAATTCGACCCATAACTTGGCCCATAACTTAGCCCATGGTTCGGCCCGAGGTTCTTCGAAATAGGGGGGCCGTTGGATTTGTTTGATCCGGAACCATCCACGCCATCCAGATCGTCCGCGTAGCGCGGCCCTTTAGAGCCGTGAGATCGCTACGTGCGATCTGAACCATTGATCACCGAACCTTTAAAAGGTTTTTGTTCGGTGAACCCTAGCGACGGATTCCGCCTCCTTTCTAGGGTTTTCATTCCTCCTCTCTCGATTTTGGCCACGAGAGCCAAACCCTCCATCGCTTTGCTCTCCATCGAGGTGAGTCTTTGGCTCTCCTCTTGCATTGCAAGTTGGAAAATTTGTCCAATCGGCGGTGGAGGCTCCATGGCCAGAATCTGTGACCTGAAAGTAAGGTAAGAATCATTGAGTATTAGCAAAAAATGCGTCGCTTTCTCTCGGTCCTTGATCCCTTTGTACTGTTGGAGGGTCTCTTTGGGTCCGATTAGCTTTTCTTCGGCGGCCTCTAGCTCGTTCCAGAGAGCTGAAAGCCTGTTGAAGCAAGCCGTCACGGTCATGTTTCCTTGCTTCAGTTCGGAGAGAGCTTGATGCAATGAGAAAATCCTTGCCCGATCCAATTTCCCGTACATCTCTTTTATACTATCCCAAAAAAATTTTGAGTCCTCTATCGGAGGCAATCCAACGGCTATTTCTAGGCTGATGCAATTTCCTATCCATGTCCTAACAAGCTAGTTGCATTTTTTCCATTGTCGCCCTAATTTTTCATCGGTTGGAACAAGAACTGTTCCGTTGATGAACCCTTCTTTGTCTTTTGTGATAAGGGCTTGGCGGAATTCCCGCGCCCAACTCGAATAGTTCTTAGATCCTGTGAGATGGTTGCTGATGAGCTTCAACTCGGGTCCATCGGCTGTGGAAACATAGAGCACGTCGTTCGGGTTCGAGCCGACCCATGGCGGTCGCAAAAGGAAAAGGAAATCCTGTTGGAAATCTTGTTGGGAACCCTGTGTTATTTGTTGTTTGTCCCGAATTGAAAGAAGCCGCATTCAAATTTGCTGAACCGCCCGTCTGCTTTGAGTCGATGGCTGAGCCTACCCTAGCGTTGGTTGGTAGGCCTCCATCGGCCTGCACGCTCTGGTAGCCTGGCTGTGATGTATCTGGATTCGATCCATGAATCCATGGGTATGGCATCCAATGATAAGGATAGCCTGAGAAGTTGAACCCTGGATTGAACTGAGCCGGAAAATGTTGCTAGGGCGTGTGATGAGCGTGAATTTGCCCTTGAATAGGCTGGTGTTCAGCCAAAGAAGTAACAATTGTTGATTCTGGATTGGGGGAAGTAGGAGGTGTTGAGGTAGGTATTTGTGGGTTTGCCATGATGAGGAGGAGGTTTTAAAGAAAATTCTAAGCAGTTCTGTTTTGTAGGTTGGGCAAGGTATGAAGACTAAAAGATGAATTCCTATCGGAGGCTGCTTTGTTTTGCGAGTGTTGCAATAGCAAAGGCAAAAAAGAATCGGAGGCAATTTGAAGAAGGTTGCAGAAGCAATACCAAGATCAGAAGATGCTCTGATACCATGTAAGAATATGGATGGGAAGAATTGAAGAGAAAAGTTTTTATGTATTCTTTGTATATCTCTGAATGTACAATGTAATGTTTATATTACAAGACATGTATAATGAAAAAGGCAACAAAATAATGTATAGACTAGATTTGATATAAATTGATCTTCGATTTGATCTTGATTGATCTGAGAAATATTTAATATGATCTGAAGATATCTTGCATCTTCCAACAGTTTCATTTTCCATTTTATATGTGTGCCCAAGAGTCAAAGACTTTGACTTTTGGGCCCACAATTTTTCTGATTCACGTTTGCAGAGAATTCACGCCAAAGGGTTTCGGCAGTGCAAGAAAAGAAACAGGAGACCTGGGCTCACTTTTGGCTTCTTTGCGTGGAATATGTGTGCCCAGAAGAAGAAATTCTTCATTATCTTTTATTTCCTCTTTTGTCATGTTTTGCACATCCTAAAGAAAAAAAAATCCAAAAAGAAATTATTTCTTCTTTCTTCAACCGAGTTGAAATTTACTTGGAAAACTTTATCGATAAATTCGGCATAATAAATCATCATTCAAATTCAAACTCGAAATATTAATTTAACAAAAAATAAGAACAGAACAAAAAAAAAAAGGAAAAGAAAACATGGGATCCCTCGAACAACAAAGTTTTCAGACAGAAACAGCCCACCAGATCAGACTGGAACCCCCATCCCTAGCGATGCACAACCAGATCTCACTTCTACGGACGCTTATTTTATCCTCAAACTACTGAAACTGTAACATGACCGAGGATTATTAGTAATAATGCAGAAGTGCGGCGAAACAACGACTTCATGCCTTGCCCTTTACGGCCTTGAACGACGAGAGACGCCTGGAGTGCTCCCACGGCTTGTCCCAGACGAGGGCCTCGAAGCTCTTCGTGTTGGTCCCGTCCTTGACCTCGACGACGAGCCTGTAGTTCATCCCCGCCACAACCTGCGTCTCGCCCTTCACCACCTTCTCCAGCACCAGCCCCGTCTTGGCCTGGTCATTGCGCGCCTTGACGGCGAACTCAGCGATCTCCCTTACGTACGGGTCGCTCAGGTTCTTTATCGGCTGCCACCCCCCGAGCAGCGGCTCTGTGCGGACAGCCCCGGCGGCCGAGACTTGGAGGAGAAGGAGGGCGGCGGTAGCGGCGGCGGCGGCGAGGATGAAAAGTCTCATTTTTGGAGGTTTTTCGGGTTTGGTTCTTGGTCTTGGATCGTTGGGGTTTGACAAAGGTGGATGTTTATCTATGCTTTATCTTTCTTGGTGGGGGTTGGAAATTGAATGCTTATCTGATGCTTTCTATGGGTGGCGGGTACGTGCATTTATAGGTCTTGGAATTGCCAGGGTCACGGACACCTGTCGTGTGGCAGGGGAAAAGAATAGACTTGTCTTGGGTCAAATTGGAAGTCATGGCTAAGTTCTACTTATTTAATTGATTAATGACTTAATGACCTCTTAGGATTTGGCAAGGTACGTGTTAAAGAAGATGTAGGGGTACGCATCTAGAACGAGAAATATTAGATATGCGACCGATCATGTGTTTTTAAGTGGGGTTTATATTATTATCATTATTTAATCTATTCATTAGATCCTATGTTCCCATTTAGCTGTCCGATAATATCACGAGTCAATTTTCATGTGCTAGGTTAAGTCCAATCTTTTTGTTTTGTAAGAGGTGAACTATGCACGTCGGGACGAGGGGATTGTCCGAAGTTCAACAATGTCTCCTTCGAAGCTCAAATCTAAGCAAGTGAATCACAAATGAGATTTCATGATCTTTGAATGTTGGGGAAAATTGCCAAAAAATCTCTAAACTTATGGTAATTATGCCAATTTAGTCATAAATTTTTTTTGTTAATTCAATGCTAAACCTTTTGTAATTGTGTTAGTTTATGTCCATCCAATCAATTTTGGCTACCGATGCTAACATGGATGCTGATCAACATCGGCCATTTGGCTCACGCCAACATGGCATTTTTTAAATATTTTTTGAATTTGTTTACTAATTTTTTTTCTTCTCCTTTCCCTTTTCTTTTTTCTCTTCTTCCTCATTTGGTTTCTTTTTTCGTGCAATGGCTAGTGAGGCTTCGACGAGGCTTGTTGACAATTGGGCAAGGGCCATGAAGCCCTCACTAGTTGCCGATGAGGGTTGCAGCCTTTGCTAGGCCTAGGGGTTGCGAGTGAGGCTAGCCTTGCCATGGCCTTGCCGGCCATGAGCAAAGGCGGATTTGCCCAAGGCTAGAGAGGCCATGGTGGCCTTCACCCACTTATAATAAGGCCATGGCGAGGCAAACAAGGGTTGCAACCCTCGCTAGTAGCCAACGGCTTCTTGACCTTGCCCTAATGACCAGTTGAGTGGGGAAAATAAGCCAAAAGAGGAAGAAGAGAAAAAAAAAGAAAAGGTAAAGGAAAAGGAAAAATTAATAAAAAATTCAAAACAATAAAAATTATTAAAAAGATCGCCATGTCAGCATTGGCCAGACGGTTAGCGCTAGCCAACCAAAATTGGTTAAATAGACTAATTTACATAATATTTAAGACTGAATTGACAAAAAATGTTTATAATTGAATTGGTATACTTATAATATGTTTATGATTTTTTTGATAATTTTCCTAAACGTATGCCGTACTTATTTCATTTTTTTTTCTTGATCAAATCCTGGAATTTTTATTATTATTTTGGTCAAGATCAAAATTGGACGGATGGAACGGTCCAACTTAGAAAACGGGGTCAAGTGAGAGTCCAAAAGGCGGAGCTCATTAGTAGGGCGTGCTTTCGTCTCGTCGTCCAATGAAGGACGAATCTCTTGCGTCTTTGGTGTGGGGTTTTCCTTTGCAGCTGGAGCTCCTGTCTTTTCGAGGGTTGACGACAGTCGTCCTCTTTCTAGAACTTGACGTTTGGACGTGAGCTTTTTGAACGAGCCCTGCTTTGATTTTGTGGGGGTCTAATGGGCGCGGCGTTTAAGGGTAAGTTTGAAATGATTCGAAGATTGAAGAGGGATTTTGCAAGGTGTCGCGAGGTCTAATGTGCAAGTACAAGATAGAAGGTTGGAGCCATTTGATTTGAGATGGATATAAGCGCCCCTTACGTAGTTCAATTCAAGACCCAACGGCTACTAGAAGAACTATGGAAGGAAAAAGATTTTTTTTTTTTTTTGTAAGGAAAAAAGAAATTGTAAATGCAAGAGTATAGAAAGAAGAACCTTGCACGAGCGATGTTAATATAACTCTAGTCAAAATTTGTAACCATCCTGTTCTTTTGTTTTAAGAGATTCATTCCTCTCAATTAAATCATTTTAGGTGCAACAATTTTTCTCTATTTTCTCTATCTTTCTCTCTCGCATTCAACAGTAAGATCTACAAAAAAAAAAAAAGAGAAACAATTTCAGCAAAAAAATGAAAAAAAAAAATAGACAACATGTCTATTTGCAAGCTACATATTCGAATTAGATTTTAATCAGGAATTCAACAATAGAGGGTTTCATTTGAAGTATAATTAAAGTCAAGTGACTCTGAGAACAAACGCAGCAATAACTGATAAAGTAGTTTAAACCAAATAGAGGACTTTACCTAGCTTGACAGTAGTCAATTCCACAGTTGGGAAGGAAATTTATGTATATTCAATTGAAAACATTTTACTACCAATCAAATTCTTCTTTGACCCAGTACATCCCCTTATTTTACAATGCCTTCTTCCCATTAGGTAATTGAGTTAATATCCAAATTGTGTTCTTTTCAAGTGAATCAAACTCATCTTGCATTGCTTAACAAAATCATTAACTTGTACTGTTTCCAAAAATAATTTTGGTTTGTTAGCATTAGTTAAAAATAAATACTGCAATGATGGAGAATATCCCTATACAGGTTTAGATGTTCTACTAGATTTTTTCAAAGTGAGTTTGAGCATACATGATTCTTGTTCTGATTTTCTGCAGCCACAATTTCAAGATTTTGAACTAGAACATTCCTAGAAAACCCTCTGGTTCAATCTCTCTAGCCTCCATCAATCATTTCTCCACACTAGATTCTACCATAAATATGTCATTGTACAACATTTTTTCATCAAATATAACATTAGTAGTTCTTATTATTTTTCTATTTTATTCATCCTGGAACCAATGACCCAAATAGTCAGAACCATATCCAATAAAAATTTATTTTTAGCTTTTGCATTAAGTTTATCTCTATTTTCAAAATCTATGTGAATATATGAAACACTACCAAAAACTTTCAAATGCGAGAGATTAGCTTTCTTTCCATTGCATTCTTCTTCTAGCTGCTTTAAATTAAGTGGAACTAAAGGTTCTATATTAACTAGATAAGTTGTTGTATTAACTGTATTTGCCCAAATAATTTTGGCTAATTCTGCATGCATCCTTATATTCTTACAGGCTCTTCAGAGTTTTGTTTATCATCTTAGAAATTCCATTTTGTTTGCAGTCTACCGAGAATGGTTATTGTCATTTTGATTTTGTTCTTTGTGCAAAATTGCTTAAGCTCCTTGTTATTATATTCATCACCATTATCGGATCACAGAAATTTAATTTTCAGGCCAGTTTGATACTTCATTTCAGCTTTCCATCTCTTAAAAGTAGCAAACACATCAAGTTTATATTTTAGAAAATAAACACATACCTTTCTAGTGGTGTTGTCAATAAATGTGACATAGTAATGCAAGCCTCCAAGGGCTGGTCCCATGTAGCTGTATGCATAACCTCTAACTTTCCTTTCTTTGGTTTTCTCCAAATTTTTGAAAAACTGACACATTTCTGCTTACCCATAACACAATCTTCACATAAACCGATATTTATGGACTTTAGACCAAACAATTTTCCCTTAGATGCTAACAACTCATTCCCTTTCTGCTTATGTATCCAAGCTTGTGATGCCACAATTTGGAATCAGCTTATAACTGAGCAATTGCTGCAGTTTCTCTAATGCCTTCAGTAATGTACAACATTCCCAAGTTTGCTTTTGTGATACAACCAAAGCACATTTAACTATATTTCAAGAGTTATCCCCACAAATAGTTCTTATGACCTATGCTGTCTATTTAACTTATAGAGATCAAGTTTCGCTTAAGTCTTAGAATATATTTAACATCATACAATTTCCATTGATATCCATTAGGAGCTTTTATGTAAACATCACCCTTTTCCATAATATTCAAAGTTTCATCATCAACAAGATAAACTTTTCCAAACTTTCTAGTAACAAAATTATGCATTAATTATTTGCACAAAGTAGAGTGAAATGACACACTTACATCTAGAATCCAAATTTTAATCGGACTATCAATGCTCAAAATTAAAGCGTCATTATCAAGTGTCTTTAAAAGTTGCATTCATTCTCTTCCTCTTGATTTTGATATCAATATTGAATTTTCTTTTTTGGAGCTCTACAATTTAGTCTTAGATGGCCATTCTTTTTGCAAATCTAGCAAATTATTTCACCACGAGGTCTCAATTTGCTTCTCCCTATGGACTTCGATCTACCATGATACTAGTTCCACCCTTGTTGATTGCTTCTCTCTATGCCTTTGGTATTTAAAGGTAGCACTTGAAAATTCACCAATATCTCTTTTGCAAATATCCTCGCTAAGAATCAAATCGTGGAGTTCTTCAAACTTCAACTCTTTCTTACTAGACAAACTGCTCATTGCAATGATAATTACACTTCACCTTTCAAGTAAAAAAGATAACAAAATTAAAATTTTTACCTCATTATTGAATTTGATTGCCACCTAACTCAATTGAGTTGTGATCATGTTGAATTTATTGATGAGATCTATCACAGAAGCACCTTTGCCCATTTTCAAATTGAAAAAACATTGCATCAAATATATCTTGTTTGATGCAAAATGTTAGACAACGCCCTCATCAAATTTGCTGTTGTTGTCACATCAGCGATGTTGAAGGCAACATTCTGTGCTTATTTGAAATGAATCACACCCAGAGCTTGATGATTTAACAATTCTCACTTTGCTTGCTTTATAGGATGTGGTTACTCTCTCACCGGAGGCTAATGCAAGTTCTTCTAATATAGCATATCCTCGATTTGTATCTTTTAGAACCAAAGTCTTTACCATCGAATTGATCGATCTTCACCTTCCCTTCATCCATATGCATCACCCTCACTATTTTGCCAAACGAGGATCTGATACTAATAGTTAGGAACGTGAATCTTTAAAGAGAAAATAATAGAGAAAAAAACAAGCGAATTTTTACATGGAAAATGCTTTCCAAAATTAGACAAAAAAATCTTGGATTTCTCCACTATCAGTATCAATATCAGTGTTACAACTACAAAACATATTACCCAAATATACAGCAGGAGCTTAAGACATACATAGTTATGATGGAAATTACATATATGCCATTAGTAACAGTAAAAGCTCTATTACATGTATGTCATCAGCAGTCAAAGTTCTGCACTCGAATATTATTTTCCTCTATAAGATCCCACAATTCCATCAAAATTTTGACGGGTCATGAGGGTTGGAGCAACAGCGACGGGAAATGTGTTCGCGACTGATGGAACGCTCCAACGTTAAAAGCGGGGGCAAGTGAGAGCCCGCAACGCAGCTTCTTCGGAGGTTCGTGAGATTAGTGGGGTGTTACTGTTGCCTGGTCGTCCAATCGGGGACGAATCTGGAGCGTCTTTGGCGCGGGGTTTTCATTGCTCTCGTTTCGAGGGTTGACGATAGTCGTCCTCTTTCTAGAACTTGACGTTTCGATCTAAGCTTTTTGAACGAGCCCTGCTTTGATTTTGTGGAGTCTAATGGGCGTGGCGCTTAAGGGTAAGTTTGAAATGATTATAAAGTTGAAGATGGGATTTTGCAAGGTGTCGCGAGGTCAAATGCACGTAAAAAGATACAAGGTTGGAGCCATTTGATTTGAGATGGATATAAGCGGCCCCCACGCAGTTCAATTCGAGTCCCAACGGCTACTAGAAGAGCCATTGAAGGCAAAAGAAATTGTTAGCTGCAAGAGTATAGAGAGAATAACCTTGCACGAACGATGTTTATATAACTCTAGTTCAAAATTCGTCCTGTACTTTCGTTTTAAGAGATTCATTCCTCGCAGTTAAATCATTTTAGGTGCAACAAATTCTCTCTTTTTCTCTCTGACATCCAACAGTAAGATCTACGGAAAAATACAAAGAATTTCAGCAAAATAATGAAAAAAAGAAGGACAACATGTCTATTTGCTCGCTACACATTCAAATCAGGTTTTAATTAGTAATTCATTGATAGAGGGTCTTCATTTGAAGTGTAATTAAAGTCAAGTGACTCAATTGAGGACAAACACAACGATAACTAATAAAGTAGTTTACATCAATTAGAGAACTTTTCCTAATTTGATAGTAGTCAATTTCACAATTGAAGAGAAAATTTCTGTTTATTCAATTGAAAACCTTTTACTACTAATCAAATTATTCTTTAACCTGGTATATCCACTTGTTTTACAATGCCTTCTTCCCATTTGGTAACTAAGTTACTATCCACATTATGTTCTTCTCGAGTGAATCCAACTCAACTTGCATTGCTAACTCTTGCTTAACAAAATCTTTAACTTGTGCTGCTTCCAAAAATAATTTTGGTCCGCCAATATTAGTTAAAAGTAAATAATGCAATGATGAAAAGTACCTCTACACAGGTTTAGATGTTCTCCTAAATTTTTTCAAAGTGGGTCCAGGTGTATTTGATTCTTGTTTTAGTTTTTATCAAAGTCTTTAGCCATAATTTCAAGATTTCTAACTAAAACATTCTTGGAAACCCCTCCAGTTTAATCTTTCTAGCCTCCATGGACTGTTTCTTCACACTAGATTCTACTATGAATTTGTACTTGTACAACATTTTCATCAAACATAACATCAATACTTCTTATTATTTTTCTATTCCCAGAACCGATGACCCAAATGATTAGAACTATATCCATTGGAAAAATATTTTTTAGCTTTTCCATCAAGCTTCTTTCTTTTTTTCAAAATCTATGTGGATACATGAAACACAACCAAACACTTTCAAATGCAAGAGATTCACTTTCTTTCCACTTCGTTTTTCTTTTGATTGTTTGAAATCAAGTGGAATTGAAGGTCCTCCGTTAACATATATGTTGCCATATTAATTGCATCCGCATTTTGCATGTATCCTCATACTTTGAAATGCTTATTTAGAGTTTTGTTCATCCTCTTAGAAACTCTGTTTTGCTGCAGTTTGTTGGCTACAGTTCTTGTCATTCTAATTCCGTTCTTTGCACAAAATTATTTGAGCTCCTTACTATTATACTCACCACCATTATCAAACCTTAGACATTTAGTCTTTGGGCCAGTCTCATTCTTCACTTCAAATTTCCATATCTTAAAAGTAGAAAACACATCATATTTATTTTTCAAAAAAATGATCTAACAATTCTCACTTTCTTGCTTTACATAATCTAGATACTCTCCAATTAGAGGCTAACACAAGTTCTTCTAATACAATAGATCCTCAATCTGCATCTTTCATAAACGAAAGTCTTTGTCATCAAACTAATCAATTTTCACTTCGTCCATATTCATCACTCCCGCTATTTCACCAAACTAGCGTTGATACTGGTTGTTAGGAACATGAATATTTGAAGAGAAAAAATAGAGAAGAAAACAAGAAAATTTTTATGTGGAAAACGCTTTCCAAAATCAAAAAAGAAAAAACTACAGTATCACACTAGACAATCTCTTCACTATTAGTATCAATATGAACATTACAACTACAAAATTGATTTCCCAATTATATAACATGAGTTTATGGTATACATAGTTATGATGAAAATTACATGTATCCCATTAACAACAATATAAGTTCTATTTACTACTTTATCATGAAAATTACATATACATCATTAGGAGAAAAAATAGGAGAAAAAATTCTATACTTTAATATTATTTTTCTCTATTAAACTCCACAACTTCATCCAAATTTTTATGGATCATGAGGGCTGGAGCAATAGCGACAGTAAACGACAGTGTTCGCGACGGACGGCAAGCGAGAGTCCAAAACGCGGAGCATCTTCGGAGGGTCGTAAGATTAGGTGGTGTACTGTCGCCTGGTCGTGTCCTGGGTTTTCTTTTACGGCTCGAGCTCCTCTCTTTTCGATGGTTTGACGGCGGTCGTCCTCTTTCTCGAACATGACGTTTCGACTTGAGCTTTTTGAACGAGTCCTGCTTTGATTTTGTGCAGTCTAATGGGCGTGGCCTTTAAGGGTAAGTTTGAAATGATTCGGAGGTTGAAGATGGGATTTTGCGAGGTGTCACGGGGTCAAACGCATCTAAAAAGATACAAGGTAGGAGCCATTCGATTTGAGATTGATATAAGCGGCCCCCACGCAGCTCAATTCAAGTCCCAAATGCTACTAGAAAGAGCTATGGAAGGGAAATGAAATTGCAACGCAAGGAGTATAGAAAGAACAACCTCGGACAAGCAATGTTTATATAACTCAAATTTAAAATTCGTAATCATCCTGAAGTTTCGTTTTAAGAGATTCATTCCTCGCAATTAAATCATTTTAAGAGTGGCGAATTTTCTCTCGGTCACATCCATCAGTAAGATCTACGGGACAAAAAAAGAATTCAGCAGAAAAAATGAAAAAAACAATTGGACCACATGTCTGTTTGCCCGCTACAAATTCGGTCGTTTTATATACAGAGTTGATAAGGAAAATTAAAAATAGTCCCAAAGAATTAATCCAACACTTGCATTACACTGTTGATTAATCTTGGATCCTCTATTTGCCTGTTGAATATGGGAAGCGAAGCTCCAAAAGACAGAAGACATCTCTCCTCTGCTATTGGACCTTACCATTTGTTCCCAAGACATATGCTCCTACATTCAAATCAGATTTTAATCAGGAATTCATTGATAGAGCGCAGTTTTTGTTCGAAGTGCGGTTAAGGTCAAGCGACTCGGTTGAGAATGAACTCGGCGAAAACTGATGAAGTAGTTTACATCAAGAAGAGGAGTTTACCTAATGTGGGCATCAGCAAGGATAGTATGGCAACGCCGGCAATCTTGAGAGGCAACCCGACCTTGATCATGTCGGTGATTTCGATGTGGCCGGTTGTGAAGCCGACGATGTTGGACGGAGTGCCGGTCGGTAGCAAGAAAGCAAACTGAGCCCCGATCGCTCCAGGAACCATTAGGAGCAGCGGGTGCACGCCCATGGTCTTGGCAATCTGGATGAGGAGAGGGACGAGGAGCGTCGTGGTCGCATTGTTCGAAGTGAACTCAGTGATCGTCCCGCTTATAATGCCAACAGCCGGGGCGATGGCCAGGTACGGCACCTCCTCTAGGAAACCTAGAGTTTCCGACAGGACATCTGCAAGCCCACTGGAGCGGACCCCGTCGGCGATTGCGAAGCCGGCCCCGAGGAGGAGGATGATGTTCCACGGCAGCTTCTTGCACTTGTTCCAGTCCATCAGTTTCTCTCCTTTCTGCTTCTTGTTCGGGATTATGAAAAGCAACGTCCCCATCATCACCTGTTCTCGAGATAAAAAAATCACGCCCTTAGCATTTTGTAATAATACTAAGCTGTCGCGACAAGAACATGAGGTCGAACTTATAAATGATCCGAATTTCTTCATTGTTAAACTAATTTCACATAAATTTTTCAGTCTACATATATATTTATTTATACTCACACTAACGGTTCCATCGCCTGCTCTCCCTTTAAAAAGAGCTCCCCAACCGGGAATGTCATCTGTTATGCTCCTTGTCATCCACAAAACTATCAGCATCTGCAAAATTTTTTAGTTTTATTCATCTTAATAATGCTATCAACCGTATAAGCTAGAGAAATTATTAGGAAAAATCGAGTGATTAACGCACCGAGAAGACGGCCAACACCATCTTTTCAGCAAATGCCATTGGACCTACACACACGTTTTTGCACAAATTATACCTGAATTAGCTCCTTCATTAACATAGAAAAAATTCCAGGAAGATGTCCATGAAATGAGAGGAAGGAAGGTGAGCTTTGGGGGTCATTTTACCTAGCAATTCAAGCTCCCTCTTGAGATGGGCCTTGTCCATGTAAGCAGACAGAGCCCTTCCTGAGCCCCTGGAACAATACATCAAGCAGAGAATCCCCCACAAGGCCACGAAGATCAGCAAGGCCAGGGGGAACCCAAAGAAGAACCATGTGCTGAAGCTGATGGGCTCGGCCTCAGGGAAGTAGCCCTTCCACATCCCCACCAGAATCAGGTTGACGCCGGTCCCGGTGAGGGTGCTCATCCCACCCACGGCGGCCGAGTATATCACCCCCAGCACCACCGCCTTGCAGAACTTGCGCGCCGCCTCGGGCTGGGCGGGCCCCTCCGGGAGGCGCTGGAGGATCCCCGTGGCGACGGGCATCATCATCACCGCCGCCGCCACGTTGTGCATCCACATGCTCACAAACGCCGTGGTGGCGCATATCCCGAGGAGCAACAGAGGCGGGTTCAGTGGCTCTCCGCAGAAGAGTAGTGTTACCTGCCCCCCATTCACATTTGCTAATTAACAGGGGAATGAAAAAGAACCCGCCCGCGTTGAAATCCGAACTAAATCGAATAGACCCGAACAAAGAATTTTGGATCTTTTCTTGCCTCGGGTTTCCTTTCTATTCGGTTTGTAAGTAAAACAATAGATTTCCCAATGGTCCGGTTCGTTTGCGGGTCATTAACCCAAACCGATCACAAAAACATTATTGAACTTGTCTAGAAATCAAAATAATCAGAGTAAAAAGTATCTACTAAACATTGAACACATTTATGAATACTAAAAAATGAAACTTGTCACTTGATAACCCGACTCGATCATTTTATGGTCCCAATTCCTATGCAAGTTGGGACTTGGGTGAAGTATCAGTAAAGATTCGCACCAAATCGGTTTATTGCCACCCTACTAACTATAGAGTTATAGTATCAGTAAAGATTCGAACACATATAGTTTTTTTTTTTTTTTTTGGGTCAGTCAATTCATATAGTGGTTGAATACTGCCTTTCAATCCCCATCACAATGTCAAGTGCTTACATGTGTTATTATGGATAACCTCCTATAAGTTAAAGGCATGATTGAGATAATGTTAGCCACAATTAAACCTCATTATAGAATTGCTTTTACCCGAAAATTAATCATAAAGTACCATAAAAATTATTAATTCTCAAGAGAACTTAAGGCCGAAAAAGGAACCGTCCATTTCACATCCATTTAATGTACGAAAAGAGTTTGAAAAAAAATGTACGAAAAGAGAAAATTGAGACCACGCAACATGGGGTGTCCTTGGCTCAATGATTTGACTCCCAATTTAAGCAAAAAAAAATCAAAAATCAAAATAAAATTTGAAACAAAGAGAAAGCCATATAGAAATTCTTGAAATTAATGTTTGTGCACGAAATAATATATAGGCCAATAAATTGTAAATAATATATGGTGTGATATGGGGCCAAAAAAAGGAAAAAAAAAAAAAATTGCAAGATTATCCAAGAAGAACTCACATTCAAGGCGAGTCTCCGGTGGATGTTGTAGTGCTCGACGGCGAGAGCAAGGATGAAGCTCCCGAGAACGAGGGCGATCACGTCGTCCATGTAAGACCTGGCGACGTCGTCGGCGGCGGCAATCCCGAGCATCGGGAACAGGAAGAGCGGCGCCATCGAGGTCACCGGCATCGGGACTGCCTCGGTCAGCCACCACGCAAACATCCACGCCAGCACGCCGAGCATGTTGCGGCTGCTCGCCGGCCCGTCGAGCCTCACGCAGAGGCACGTCGCGGCGCACAGGAGCGGGCCGAGTGCGATGAACACGTTGCCGGGGGTGAAGAGGTTGAGGCCCGAGGACGATGGAGGCGGAACGGGCGGCCCTCCTCCGCCGCCGTGGTCGTCCCGGAGCGGGAGGAGAGGGGTTTTGGGATCGTCGCCGTCGCCGTTCATCTCGTGGGAGGTGGGAAAATGATGAGGGGAAGCGCTTCTTTATAGGCCCCCTCCGGTAGTGGAGAAACTAGTTCTTTTCTCCTTATGGCAATTCTTTTATTTTTTTCAAATTTATGTTTTTGGGTCAGACTCTTTGGATGTTGTCAATTAATGAAAATTATTGCGATCTTGTGATTATATAGTCTTGCCACCCAATCAAGACTCAAATTTATTTAATATCAATATTATATTCTTCATTAATTTGACTTGAAGGCAGTCGTCCTTAATAATTGTTTTTTTAATTTTATTTTGACCCCACATGCATGTTTGTCTCCATGCGTATAACACGGCAGCGTCGCGGCTTCCTCGTTCGAACGTACAAATCCAATTTCTCCTTTTCTTTCTGCTTCTCCAATTTCAACTTTCGACTTAATTCAATAAACATTAGTCGATTTTTCAAGCAAAATACCCATTTCCTCGTAGAAACAAACAAGAATGTCTCAATCTGCATGATTGTTGCGGGTCGTGGTTCCCATCCGGATGAAACCCGCCTTTGATTCGGACGACGCTGCATCATGAAAAACTGGGGCAAAAGACTCTAACATCATAAAAAGTATATGAAAATCATATAAATCCCTTTGGACAAATGATGCACGACACTTTAACATTCATTTATTTTTGGGTCAATATTACGAAAAACTCTAAACTAGTATACATGTGATAAATTTATTCTAAATGACTAAAAAATCCAAACATGTAAATTTATCATAAAAAATTTATTTGATTATCAAAAATCTTAAATTGGTATATTTGCGACAAATAATACCATCCGTTAAATTGGATTAATACCATAAAAAATTACAAAAATTGGTACATTTGTAGGATCGATACGTGTCATTCAACTAAACAAATTGACAGTAAAATTTAATAAAAATTATTAAATGATAAATTTATCATAAATATATTAATTTTTAACCAATTTATCAAAGGTTTACTGATTTAGAGTTTTTGTGGTATGAAACATTTATTTTTTTAAAATTTATTTTGTCATTATGCCAATTATGAAACAAAAATACATCTTAATTAGGTGACGTGGAATTTTGTCTAGTGCCAATCGCCCTTTAGGCGCCAGAAACGTGCAAGATGATGATGAGATCGTTTTCAACGCACATGGAGCCACAGTGATGGAGAGTTTAATTATGGCACTCCGCTATATTTTAGATTTTAATCTCTCTTCAACCGTCGCTGTTGCGTCTTTCCATATGCGGTGGTTTAATAAAATCATATGTCGTCCCAATCCAATTTGCCTACGTGGACTTTCCCGATGGAGATTGAGCTGACTTGTCAGCACCAGCTGCTGATTATCATCATCTTTTCTTTTTTCTTTTTCTTTTTGTGCGAGAAAAATATATATAAAATCAATAACGTGAGTTGAATGTTATTTAATGGGTATTAATTAGCTAAGTGGTCGGGAATTTGATTTGTTACGTTGGTTTCGATTTGGGCAGAAGAAGTGCTAAAGAGATAAGAATCTTGACTCAATCATGCCCTTATGTGACACAAATTTTGAGTTTGAATCCCCTTATTTTAACACCTTAAGTCGCATTAGTATCGAAAAAAATTACCAAAATAGTTCTAAACTTATTATATAAATAACAATTCAATTTTAAACATTTTGATATTGTCACTTTAGTCTGAAATATTTGCGGGAAATTTCAATATAGTATTTCGATCAATTTTTGTCGGAAATCATTGATGTGGTGCTGTACTACATAGGACAACAGACGATAATTAATGTGGCCCATTAGCACGTCATTAATTTCTAACGAAACTTAATTAGAAGGGCTATATTGAAATAATTAAAAAGATAATGTTGAAAAATTTAGGTTGAATGCCCATATGTTTTTGAAAATTGATTGGATCGATAAAGTTCAGATCTTTAACTTTCACATCAAATCTCAACTTGGAGGGTTTCAATTATGTTCAACCACATGACCTCTAATTCCGGCCCAAGAATCATCCGGCGTCTTGTCTTTGCTATGCCAACCTAGACAAGGAAGAAGGTTCACGAGGGACTTTAGGGGAAGTAACAATCGAAATAGCCGACAACCTTCCGCGAATCTCTAGTACCCATCCGACCTGGTACCATTTTTCTCTTTCTTCGCTAAATCCAAAGTTGTGGAAATAATAAGTGGGATAATTGAGGAACTGGGTCCGTGCCACGTGGGTGCACCAGACGGGGAGATGGCCCAATAATGCAGCGCTCCGGGTCAGGTCAAAACTTTTCTGTGGTCCCCACGGAATAGTTGGTGATGATCTGGCAGTATTTCCGCACATTTTGATGATCTGGCAGTATCTCCAACACTCTTTAGCCACGAAAATAATCGAATGATTTGATTGATTCATAGGTTGGGTGATGGACCAATTCCAAAGATCCACGTTCATGTCGAAAGTCTTCAACGCGTGGTGCATTCTTCGTGGCTGCATACGCCAAATGATTGAAGACGGTGGCCCAAAATGGGCGTGGTCGATTAGATTTGGGTTAACTTATACTCCATTGGTCAAAAGCACGTTGTCTAGGAATTTTAGTCATATAAAAGTCTTTAGCAAGAATAGTTGCGATTGGTGAATTAATTTGAAAGCCGATTTGGCAAATGTAGGGCATTCCGAAAGCCCTTTCTTAAAATGAGGGCAAATAGAAAATCGAAGGTCTCAATAGAAATCTTGTCAAGTACTAAAATATCCGTACCCACATCATTAGGTATAAATAGGATGGACCGATTGAAGTGGGATCAAACTAGCTTGTTCTAAGCAGTTTTGGGGAGCATCAATCCAGTTTCCGGTTCTAAAGTGGGAATCTGACTAAATCAAGAAATGTTCACTTCATAAAGAATGCCCATCGTGTCATTATCATGAGTCCTTGTATGCACAACTTGCTTGCTCTTATGGTTATGGGGCAAGTGAGGATTGTCAGCATCACCTCCAAAACCTGTACAGGAGAATAGAAGGACCTAATGTGTTAGACACAAACAATAGAGATTGTCATTTCAGGCTAAAGAATAAGGTTCTTTTAGTCTTTTACCAAATCGCAGCATAGCCATTCTAGGAGCACCAATGGACTTTCTTAGCTCATCTAAGCCCACGTGAAGCTTTCTTTCAAACTAATATGTTTCAGTGCGAAAGGATATGTAGATAAGCTTCCAATTCCAATAAGGATGCCAAGATTTGTTGGCTTTTCGATGAAAGACCTATGAACAATTAGTTGGCATGAGTTATGATAAAGAGATATAAGATTACGTTTGGTCTTTCGGATTTTTAATCAAGATAGGACTGAATAAAATAAAATATAAAATCAAGAAACTTTGTTATATTACATCAATTGTTTAATGGTTGTAATAATAAAGTTAGATATATTTACATCATATCATCTTTATTATTTAATATAAACGGCATTTTAGTATAAATGAATCAAAAGTTTTACAATTAGATATAGTAAAAATCTCTCACGAAATCTTACCTACTTTATTTTATTAGCTTTTTTATTTTATTTTTCTCTCTTTTCTTTTAGTTAATTTCTTTTATTTCTTTATTCCCCTTCCATTATTCTTAAAGAGTAAACTATGCTAATATACCTTAAATATGTAATGCATATGAATATATATTTATATTTACATATTGAATTTATATTATAAATAAAAATAATATTAAATTGAAATAAATATTTTTTTTTATTTTCAATTTCTTATATTAGAATTCAAATATTGATTATATTGAAATATAATTTTAATTTTATTAATTTAAGAAGTTCTTTATTCAAGAAAAATAATTTTCTTATTTTGAATGTTAAAAATCCTATCCATATTTATCTTGCATCTCCCATAAGATAATTTTATCTTGTTTATATCTTTTTTATATTTGACTTTATTCTATCTTGAATAGGTACTAAATGCTGGATATGATAAATTTTATTATGTCCTGAATTTTATCCTAACCGTCAGATGTAGCCTAAGTACATAAAATTATCATGATCAGTTCCATTGGATTGCTCGGGAACTGGACTAGAATGGTCAATTCCCTCTAGTCCGATTAAGTGGGACCGGATTGGATTGAGAATTGATCACCTCTACACGCTGTAACATCAAAATACTTCCTTTGAGGATTGATCGTGATGGAGCTTATAGTCATGAGCATATCCCTTATCCCTAAAGGCCTTCCTTCACTAAATAAGGACAAACATGAATTTCTCTTATCGAAGAAGGTCTTTGAACCGGCGCCTTGAGACGACTGCTATCAAATGCTATTAGAATCTCCAGATGGAGCATCTGTTGTCATGCTCTACGTGCCTGACATGTCCAGAATACATGGCCGCACATATCAAGAAGGCAATTCATGAACTTGCGTTGCCGATGCCTCCCTAAATCTAATGATCTAATGTCACTATTGTTTGCTTCAACTCTTTGTTCTTTTGGGGTGAGATAAGTTTATACGGAAGAGGACTGCATAATCTCCGTATGTTTCATAATGGAGAGTATACAAGGAACTTAGATGACTATATAAAACGACAAGTTATTATAACATCAATTATACTTGATTGGGATCAATTAACAAGATGCACAATCACGGAGAATAAGGGAGATATAAAGATGATATATTATAGACTTACATCAATATTGAGATGTATCACATCCACTTAGAAATGCTAAAACAATCATCAATATGGTGTGCAACGAGAACTAGTTGGACTGGACCGAATCGGTCGATTGGTTCCCATTCCCAGAGGTCTTGGTCTAATTCCTTATTCCTAAAAGTGGAACTAGAGTCCAAGTGGTCTAGTTACCGATTTCAAGGGAGGAACCGAAGCAATTACTTTTTATTTATATACTTTTATTTCCTAAAACTAAACCCTAGCTAACCTAAGTTAGCAATAAGTCTCATTGCCTAAAATTTTCATAGAAAAGTAATTGTTTTGTCCTCAAAAGTTATCCTTCAATCACTTCACCTCACTCTCTCTCTCTCTCTCTCTCTCTTTCTCTCTCTACACACCCTTGTCTCCTTCCCCACCTCCGAAATCTCTCTCTCTCCCCCTCCCCCCCTTCCTCTCTTCAAAATCTCCCCTTCCCATCCCTGAAATCTCTCCCCCTTCTGTCTCCTCTTATGAAGTACCGACACTTTCCAAGAGCATTTGTGTTGTGTCGGACACTTCGACATGTGTTCAACATTCTCCAATACTCTCGGATACTCTCTAATACTTGATCAACATGTGTCAGAAAATCCGACATCTAGTCAATTTTCCCAACATTTGAGTTCGAATTATGACATACGAGTTTCCGATATGTGATTTCGATATCGACGTCAATTTTAATTCAATAATTAGAGGTCAAAATATTTATGTGAAAAAAATAAAACACAATAATAAAAATAATAAATGGAGAAAGAAGAAAAGTCTAGTCTTCTCTTCTCTTTTGACTCCCACTTCCCGTGATATACAATTCAGCACTTAAGTTTTTTTTTTTCTCCTCTTCCAACATATCTAATATGCGACTCCATAATATGGATTGCTTGTTTTTTCTCCAAATTTTATGAATTACTGAAATAGAGTTGAATTTGTCAAATTGAAATAATGAATGATATTAATAAATGTCGGATTAATATTTTTAGTGTAAATTCATTCTAGCCTTATTTATTTATTTATTTATGAATTTGATTGAAATAATCATAAAAATGATAATTTATTATGTATATATATATACAATGTGTTAGAATTTTCTATTTTTTGAAAAATGACGTGTCGGCGTGTCGCGTTGCGTGTCACATGTTAATGTCAGTGCTACTTAGGTCTCATTTTCCCTTCCCCAAACCCCAAAATATCTCCCCTTGAAATCTCCCCACCTCTCTCCTCCATCCTTCCCCATCCCCGAAATCTCTCCCCGCTTTGTCTTCCCTCTCTCTCCTCTTCCCTTCCCATCCCTGAAATCTCTCACTCCCTCTCTCTCCTCAAAATCTCTTCCCCCCTCTCTCTACACACCCCCATTGCAGATGATAGCAATGGTGGACTACGAGAGCAGCTACCCCTAACAAGCGAAGGACACGACCCTAAACATGATAATCCAGCTCTACTTTGAGAAGGCCCTTGAGAAGAAACATGCCATCAACTAGCAAAAGAATGAGCTCCACCACCTCTTTCTCCTCTTCTTCATCTGCCTTGCCCTCCTCTTCAATGCCTTATCCAAGTTGTCGTCTTGCCTCCAATGTCGCCTCAGTGGCCTCGATCTCCCTTGCTCCCCTCATTTTCTACATCTTTGTCACCCAGACCCTTCACACAATCAGCGACTTCAAGTATAAGTGGCGATGTCATAGGAACAGTTCCAAAGGATCACCCAAGAACCAAACCGAACTACCTACTCTAGGCACCTCCGGTCTGGTCCTCGATTCCGAAAATTGAGAACTGGTTCCTCCAGTCCAGTTCTTGGTTCCTAGATGGAACCGGACAAGACCAGAAACCAATCACCTCTAATCATCAGTCGTGGCATCTCTTGTCATTCAAAATATAGCAGTTGTGCAAAATGCAATTGGGCCCTTCGTAAAGTTTTTGCAGCCATCACCATCCGAACATTCGCCCTACTCACTGCCTAACCTTCGCTCTGAGGAGTCGCTGCCCTAATCTACAAGGGCGTGATGGACAAGAGAGACAGATTCGATTTCGTTATGGAAGTAGCCAACAAGGTAGTGCCGATTTGGTTGCTCCTAGCTTGAACTTGCCATCACCAACAAAGAGCAAGGGGCCAAGGTTGAAAACTCCCACTTAACTAACAATGTATATCGAGCATATTAACCAATAATCGGACTCATATACAAAGATATGAGACGAAAATGCGGTGGTTTTCGAGCTTATGACCGAAGTCCGGATTGATTGAGATTAGTTTACAGATCTAATAAAGACACAACAATGGGGAAAGCTATGCCGCTATAGAAAAGCCATAGAGAAACTTTTCCTTTGTTTGCGACTAAAGTGCCAATAAATTCAGTGTCCGTATCCATATCTCAACAACTATTACCAAAAATGTATCTCAACCATTGATATGGTAAATTTATTCCTTAACGCGATATTAATTCCGTTTCTGAATTTATAACTTCTTTTTCATTATTATTATTATTATTATTATTATTATTATTATTATTATTATTATTATTATTATTTGGCAAATAAGCCCACTTAATGCGGATAAGCTACAAGCCCATGAAATGCGCTAGAAAACTCTAAACTCGTTTCATATAAAATGCGATTCAAAAGTAGAAATAGTCCAAGCATATCACACTCATGACAAACTTCTTGTCGCTATTCAAAGTTTCTAAGATATGTAAGGCGTTCTTTTCTTCTTGTTCTTCTTTTTTCCCAATATTGCTAATTTCACAAGATTTCTCCAAACCTATCATTTCATTCCCATAAGAATTAAAGGAAGTGGCAGGTTAATTAAAAGAATAGAGAGTAGATTACAAATAAATCTCAACATGTCATTCTTCGGGAAAGACTATGAATTTATTTCAATCTCGAGTAAACTAACTCATTATATTTTTCCCGTATAAATCAAGTCCAGAAGATTAAGCCAAATTTATCAGGTCATTAAAGGATAATAACAAAATGGCAAGCAAAATCTATCCATTGCCATATTAACAATGTTTGACGCTTTGACGCACTGGTTGTAGAAATTTATTTTTCTCCATATTCATTACTTTTATATATTTATTAATTGAAAAAGGCAGGTTGCAATTATGTCACTACTTGAAAATACGTGGCTAGTAAAAACCCATTCTATATAATTGCAAAAACGTTTTGTATTCGCAATATTACTCCAAATTCATCGAGCCATTGAATAATAATTAGAAAAGGACACGTTGCAGCAACGCCACCACTGCAAATACATGGCGAGTAAATCTCGAACTTCTCAAATTTATCAAGTCAATAAAGAATATATAACTAGAAAAAGACAGATAAGCTGGCTATGAAAATACATGGCAAGTGAAACCAAAGGACTGCATTGCCCATATTAAGATCCTTCGACACTAGGTACTCTAATCATAGAAAACCATTTTCCAAGTTTATCAAGTCACTAAAAACGAATAGGAGAGGACATATTACGATTATGCTACCTATGAAAATCATGACAAGTGAAATCTCAACAGCCCACGTGAATAGTGTTCAACACTTGTTAACACTAGTTACATAGAAAAACGAAAGTTAATTAGTAAAAGCCCATTAAATATCTTCCCAAAAAATTTTGAATTTGCAAGATTTTAGGTCCTTATATAATAAATATAAAAATTCAGGTTGCATTTGTGTCACCTTAGAAAATACATGACAAATAAAACCTCAACTACATGACAAGTGTTCAACATCAACCCAAATTTATCAGGCCTTTAAGAATGTATAGGTAGATAAATACATTGGCTAGCTATAAAATAACATGTCTGTCCCCACCCTCCAAAGGTTAATTACTAAGCATGATGCTTACTTTAGGCTTTCCCAAGCTCTACCAATTACAATTCATCTTACCTTTTGGAGCCACCACTAAGCAATCAAGAGTCGATTAGACATTTAACTAAAATGTGGGAGTAGATTTTACTTCTATAAACTAGAGATTCATGGATATGAGGATTTCGTTATACTGGATTAATTCAATGCCTTTTCCATAACTTTTCTCTTTATTTTGAAAATTGCTTTTGCATATAGTTTTGGTCAATTTCAATCCTTAGCCACTAACATGTAAGGGAATGATCATTTAGGTGCACAATCAAGAACATTACACCCAATAATTAAGGCAGTAAATGAATTACAGAAAATTTAAAGAACTTGAGTGTGCTAAGCATATCACTATGCATCATCGCAAAGTTGAGACTATTACTTAAAAAGATTATGCAGGCAAGATGCATGAATGGTGTACATGATAATACATGAATTAATAAATAACTAGTATGCAATCTATTATAATTTTTTTAATATATTTTTCTCATTTAATTAACATTCATAATTCAAGAAAAAAATAAGCCCTACAATTTTATGTTCAAAGAAATTGACTTATGTGCACGAATTAAATTACTAAATGATGTGCAAGAACGATATGACCACATGGCATGCATGATGGGTTCTATATTATATTTCATTTAATTAGACAAGCATTAATTTGAAATGTCATCTCTATGAGATATTAATCAAAATCAATCTTAAATGACATGTGACTTACTAAATGACATGCAATATGAATTTTATAAAGTTAATTCCCTAATTAGTGCAATTTATATGAGATTCCCTAATGTACATGCTTTTGTTATTATCATTTATCACTCAAGAAGAAGACAATTTGATCCTAAAAATCTACTTATTAAATGAACATGCATTAATCTTGAGGTGCAAACACTGCAAGTGCCAAAACTGCTGAGGGGAACACTTCCGCCAAAAGTTCCTAAAATGTACACTTAAGTACTAAAATCGTAGAAAAATGGAACACTCAAGTGCCAACGACGAGAAATTCTGACTAAACGGCTAAGGTGGAATTTTCTAAAAAATGTCCATGTTAGTAAAAAGACCCTAAAATTAATTATTAATATAAATATGAATTAAAAATAAAATTAAAAAATATTTATTTAAAAAAAAAAAAAGGAGAGGGAACAACAGATTTGGCAAGGACTGTAGAGGCCCTCGTTGAACTGTTGTTCACCCTTTTTTAATAATTTATTTTTAACTAATATAAAATGAATAAATTTAGGGGCAAAATTATATCTTCTTGCACGTTCATTGCTGAGTAAACATTCCAGTGAGTCACATAGACTACATATATTATTAAAATAAGCCACATCAGATTTTTAGCTACTTCCGCCGGACTTGACACTGAAGTGTCCCACTTTTTCAAAAAAGAAGTGACACTTAAGTATACATTTTGGAACTTTTGGAACTAAAGTGTCCACCTATGCATAATTTTGGCACTTTCGATGGACTTTACCCCATTAATCCCTAATCATGGGTGAATTAAATTAACATGTATAACCTAAGTTACTACATGAATAATGAAACTCTAATCTAATCCTACGTTGAAGATTGCATATTTTAAATATCCTCATTTTGTCTCTCAATAACATCAATCGCTTGACCAAGTTGGTATTCTCATTGCCAATTCATTCCTATGATATTTCCTTTGTTGTTTCCATACACTTCCACCATTGTATTTTGAGAGCTTGAAAAACTTGGTTGGATCACCAATCATATGCCTTGAACATTTGCTCTCCAAATACGACTTATCTTCTTTTTCTTTGGTACTTATAATAGAAGAATGAATTCAAGTTTTTTTTTTGGTACCCATACTTGTTTGGGTCCTTTTAGGTTAGGTGGTTCTGCCATGATGAATTTCTTTAAATTGATCTTCAATTGTTTGAGCAATCAATATTAAAATGATTTGGATCCCCATAACTTGAGGTTTGAAGGAACTTTGGCCAATAAATTTTGCAAACTATTTTTGAACATTATTTCTATAAGCTCTAAAGTTTTTGAATCAATGGAAAACCTTTTTGTAATATCAGAAATTTCTTTTTCAAAGATTCATTTTCTTTTGAAACCAAATCTAAACATTCTTGAATCTGGAAACGATCTTTTTCAAGAGATTCAATTTTCTCCTTCTGCAAAATACCTTGTTGCCTCGCTTTGAATTCTCCTTGTTCAATTCACAAATTTTATTAAGTGCAACTTTGTGTTCCGAGCATAATTTATCAATGAAATTTGACACTTCCTCAGGAATATCTAAGTTACTTTCCTTGATCTCATCCTCTAAATTTGAGTTTGCCATTAGACAGTTGTTTGCATACTCTTCATGACTTTCTTCATATTGAGTATCAATCCAAGTTTCAACGTTTAGAGCTTTCTTGTTTTTTTTTTGTTTTTTTTTGGGTACTTGCTTTTCTTTTTCCTTAGAAGAGGACAACTCGACTTGATGTGTCCATGTTTTCTATATTCAAAGCAAATTGCATCTTTGCTTTCTCTTTCTCACTGAAATTCTCCTTTTGCTTAATTGATTTGAATGGCCTTTTTCTTCCTTGTTTGGCCATATTCCTAAACTTCTTTACCATGAAAGTTATCTCTTTGTCGTCCTCTTCATCATCTTTAGAGTTTGAAACATCAAAATCTATGTTAGAACTTAGGCAATTATTTTCTTACCTTTGGAATCTCCTTCTTTATTCAGACATTCCACTTTGTATGACTGAAGTGTTCCCATGAGCTTATCTATAGTCAAAGGCATGATCCTCTAAGTTTTACGAATGGATGTGTTGATGTGATTCCATTCTTTGGAAAGTCCACAAAGCAACTTGTTTACTTTCATTGGGTCTAATATTGGATTTTCTTGGTATGCCAATCCTTCGATAATGTTAGTAAATCTATTGAACATTTCAAACACTGATTCATCCAAATTCATCTTGAAGGATTCATATTGTTCGAAGAGAATGTTTATTTTAGTCTCCTTGACTTCGTCAGTTCCTCAATATTTGACATCTAGTTTGTCCCATATTTCTTTAGCTGTTTCACATGAAGAAATTCAATTATATTCAACGGGAGATAAAGTACAATAAAGAGAATAAACAACTTTTGCATACAATACTTCTCTCGACTATTTCTGCATCAGACAAAGCTTCAGTTGCTGGCTTTTTGCCATCTACAAATTTTTAGAGGATGAAGTGTCAAACTTTACTCCTTTCAAAACTATGTCCCACTCTAAAGGATCCTTTGATCTAATTAATGCTTTCATTTTGTTTTTCAAGATGTAGTCCTTTCCATCAAAATGCGAAGGCCTTGTGTCATTTTGTCCTTCCAAAAGTCTTGGTGCAATATTGCTACCCATTATAATCCGTTAGCTTAGAAGTAATACAACGCTTCAGAAAATGATGAGCAACCTACTCTAATACCAATTGTTAGGGCTAGAAGTATCGCCTAGAGGGGGTGAATAGGTGAATATGTAGAATTTGAAACTAATCGAGTCCAATATTGAAAATGGATAGCGTTTGAAGAACCGTGTAGTGATCAGATTTGCTATGTGCAATAAACTATCAAGAAAAATAAATGAGAGTTTAAGGGATAAAAAAGTGCACATAACAATTATAATGGTTCGGCTTATACTAAGTCTACATCCACCCTCCCATGCTGACAATCTATTAGTTGGATTTCACTATTGAATTAATTAGAGATTACAAAGTTTAAGTACTCTCCATTCTCGTAAGTGTGAACACATATTTTGATCTTACACTCTCAACACCAACCTCTAAGAGATTACAAATTAAGCTCATGAAGATAAATATGTAAGGACGGAGCTCTCTTTGAACTTTAGACTTTGTAGACTTCAAGTTCTCTTGTTTTTCCTTCAGCACCACGAAATCTTCTTTTATGCACCTCATTATCCAAGCCAATCGTTGGACAAAAACTCTAAGGATCATTTATCCAATCAACTAGTTGGACCTTAATGATACAGAAAAATCTTATTGCTTCTAGGATGCTAAGATTGGAGTCTTCCTTTGATTCTACTGTCCATACAAGAAAGATTTGGTTTCCATTAGTGAAAGTCCTCATTTGGAAAGTGCATTTCATCTCCAAATGATTGTCACATGGATTATGAATCCTTATTATAGCCGGATTGCGTTGATATATGTCTTATCTTAACAAATTGACAATCAATATAATTTAAGTAAGAAATCTGAGCCAAGATTACTGCCATTGTGCTCCACAAAATCTAGATTAATTTAGAAAATCTAGAATCTTCTTATAGCGTATGTGTTGTCTTAGTAATCCAATCACATTATGCCATGTATTTGAACATCAAGATATAATGATATCTTTTGACGTAGAGAACCAGAAAGACTTTGATGAATAAGGACTGAATAGATTAGCTCCAAGAGTAACACTAGGAAAAACTTGTCATCAAAATCAATAAACATACGAGGAAGGTTTGTCGACCTTCGAAATTAAATAGAGAAATTTCCTCAACAAGAAGTACACAAGTGTCAAAAGTTGTGTACAACACTCACTTTAGTGCCAGTTTTTTTTTTTCAAATCACTTAAGTGCCATTTAAAAAAAAAAATGTCACTCGAGTGCTAATTTCGATTTAGATCACTGGAAATCTGACGTGACCATATTTTATTAATTTCTTCAGCTGATGTGACTTGTTGGTGTGCCTAGTCAACATATAGACGCTAAACAATGTCATCTATAGCATTTGCCTCAAAATATAAACCCTAAATTGAAAATTGAATGAAATCTCATGGAAACCTTAGTTCAATTTGTCCCCTAGGTTGATTTGCCCCCAAAATCAAAATCCTAATTGATGACCCTAGGAGAGAACGAGCGAGTGGTTGGGTTGAGGACAAAGAGGAAGTTGTAGGTGATAAAGGTGAGGATCAAGCCACATGAAGGACCTAGTTTCCCTTGCAGTGAAAAAGTTGAGTGTCGACGACTTTGTGTTGGCCTTGATTGGGGAGATCAAGTGACAGAACATCCTCTACATCGGGGAGAATGCGCTGGCGACTACCATGCACAAAAATCTTGGAAGAAGGAAGAAGGCTGTATCTATGTGTGACCGAGTGAGAGAGAAAAAAGAAGCGGCATCGTTTTTAGGCAAGCCAACCGTGTTAGCTCATGCGACACCCTTTTTCACGTCCATATGGACTGATTTTTAATAAAAATATATTGACTCATATTAAAATTTTTTACTGGAGGTGTCACGCCCGATCCTCGAGTGCGCGCCCATCCCTCACTGGTCGATTAAATAGCGATGTCTCAGAACGCATCGCCAACCATTTTATTTTAATATGCATGTGGAAGCATATAAATAATCCACAAACAATAAAACAATGAGATAGGAAAATGGGGCCACAAATGATAAAATCCAAACAACCACACTTATATACATTGCAAACCATAATGTATATTATACAATACGAACTAGATAAGCCAAGTTCTACTCAAACAAGTTCAGAAAACAAAGTCTGCAGACAGGGGTGGGGTTTCCAATCTAGTCCTGGTCATCCTCCTCAACGTTCTCTCATTCTTCTACACTCCAGCTAGGGCCCATGACTGAGTACTTCAGAGAATTAGGATCATCCAGCTTCGGATTCTTTGCATCCACCACCGATCCATCCTTAGGGTCTGTAGTACCTTTACCAAAAGTAACCTCCATAACATACAGAGGTACATTAGATTCCGACAAAAGGCCCTCTCTTCGTCCATCATGATAATGGTGATACCATGCCCTGTATTGATGGGGCACCTTTTTGGGTAAACCTGCATCAACCCAGACGATGGACTTCACCAACACATATTCTAATCCTTCAAGGTGCCCATGTATCGGGATGTGATAATTCTATTATGTGAACTTCTTCAGTATGCCAAAATGCTCGGGAGGAGTAAGAGGGGCTGCCATCTATGGACTTGAAATTTTATCCCACAATGATGTAAGACGACGTCTCAGCGAGTTCTACCTCCTAAGACTTGATTAGAAAGAAAATACACCATAAGGGCTGCCTAGGCACAATCATAGGTCGGAGGATTTACCTTTGCCTTTGTTCCTTCCTACAAGTTAGTATATTTCAATATACACAAACCACATCAATTCACTCAATCAAATCAAACTATCGATCAATCGACCTAGTCGATTACATATCGATCAGACCATTCCTATGTCATTTCAGTTAGTACTATCTATAAAATCCGACCACCTTGCAGACAGCTTATTTTAAGCTAAAAAAAAATAAATAGTAGCTAGCCTTAAGGCTAAAAACTAGTATACTATTCTTTCTCCAAGATGACATATCGAGTCACCGAGTTGATATAATATGAGCACGGTCGAGTAGCCGATTCCTGATCGAATTCTCCAGTCTATTGCATTAAAATTCCTTAATGGCTTTCCCAGATAGTTTAGTTATCTCGAGAGTGATTAGCTCTGAAAACAACTCTATAGGCGCGTCGATGAAATGCCCGATTTATTTAATGGAAAATGAAATTGAAAATTTGGGATGTCACAAAAGGCACTTCATCATTTTTTCTCCCATTTGGCACTTAGGTGAGTTGACAAATTTTCTTGACATTAAAGTGAGTATCGTAAACAACTTTTGACACTTCTAGTGTACTTCTCCGAACGATCATACATAACATCTAAGCATTCTACATGCATATTTCCATGAGTGATAGTTTCTACAAAATTCTCATAATGATGGGTAGTGACAAACCTTGATTTGCTTGGCATGCTGAGGTTCTTTTGAATATTTCAAAATCTATTCATTGCTTTGATTAAAGGGTGTTACATTTCTAATTGCACACCCACATAATCACCCATTTTATCTATTGTAATAAAGTCCCATACTTATCGTATCTTTGGTTCATAGAAGTAAAATGCACTCCACATTTTAGCTAGGAATCTTTTTGAACCTAATTGATTAGTGGTGATTCCAAAAAATAAGATAAATTGTATGTTAAATTGGGTACCAAGCTGTGCTTGGTAAGGCTTAGGAGAGTTTGTGCTAAATACAAGAGAGGAACATTCATTCCCATTTAGTAGTCCATTAGCTTTCCCATGGGTGTTTCGCCTTTGGGAGGGTTGCAACATGTGCTTATCCCTTTTTGTTTGTGGGATTGAGCGCACATGCGCTCTTCATTGTCACTATTGCGTTGAGGTTTTCTGTACGTATGTCTTAGCTTTTGGTTTAAATTTTTTTGCCAACTAAATGGATTTCAGTTAGTGAAGTTGCAAAGCTTGTAAAAATCCCAATCTTATTTTGAACTTTTCATTTTTCCGAGGCGTGCTCAGATTTTTGTTTCTTTCAACTGGCCTTGGTTTTAGCATAGAATTATGATAAAACTAAAGGGGAAAAAGCCACAAAAAACCCTGAACTTTGCCCAAAGTGACATATTTACCATAAATTTTTTTTTGGGACGTGAAAACCCCAAACTTTTCAAACCGTGACACATTTACCCCCACCAAGGGCATTTTTGTCTTTTATTCTTTTTTTTTTTTCCTTTTTCTTTTTTTTTTCTTTTTGTTTTCTTCTTCCCTCCGCCGGCCATGGTGGAGCCGACGGAGGGAAGCCAGCGTCCGAGGAGGGTCGCCCTTGCCAGCGTCGGGGGAGGGCAGCCCTCGCCCGCATCGGGCGATGGCCTCCCTCACCCAATCTGGCGAGGGCACCTCGCCCGACGCCGGCGAGGGCCGCCCTCGCCCGACGCTGGTGAGGGCCGCCCTAGCTCGACTCTGGCGAGGGCAGCCCTTGCCGAATGCCGGCAAAGGGAAGAGAGAAGAGAAAAAAAATGAATAAAAAATGAATAAAATTTTAAAAAATGAAAAGACCAAAATGCCCTATAATTTTGGGGTAAATGTGTCACATAACAAAAGTTCAGGATTTTTTGTGTCACAAAAAATTTTTTTGGGGTAAATGTGTCACGGTTGACAAAGTTCATGGTTTTTCACGTCACAAAAAAAAGTTTGGGGTAAATATGTCACTTTGAGCAAAGGTCAGAGTTTTTCGTGGTTTTTTCCCAAACTAAAGACATCACATAGAAATAGCATAATGGTATATTGAGAAACAAGACCTTGGAAAATGATATCAAGAAAAAAGCATCATATTAAATACGTGAAGGAAGCAAATTCCCAAAATAAATATATATCTCAAACTATCGAGCAACACAAGAAACACATCCGAAACGTGCCAACGGAAAACCTTGTATCACTGATCGAAAAGCACATTACCAAATAGACGTACTTTTTTTTTCACAGATTAAAAGCACCCTCTTGCAAGCTCGAGAGTCTTTAGCAGATTGTACTTCGTATGTGGAAGGTGACTGATCATCGTTCTTCAGAGAAGATGTGATAATCGAAATAGAAGCAGAATATCGTATCTTCTGTTATTTCACTCTTAAAGATAATGTTTATATTTATTTAACAATATCTCCTACTTCTCTTTGAATTGCCAAGAGTGGTTATTGTTTTATCTGCAACCGCCCTATTCGCAAGTAACCGCTTGAAGGATGAAGGGCTGGTATGATGGATCATGGGCTAATTAGCCCGACATGGGATGCCCATATGAAAACCCTCATCTTCCACTCGCCTATGATGGATAAATATAACTCTCTTTTCTCTCCAATGCTCATAATAACAAATAATCCATGTGACTAGCATACTTCAAGAGCTCATGGCCACATATTTGTTAGGAATATTTAGCGACTCAAATAGGGCATTTCAATTTTGACTAGATTCGGCATGTAGTACCTAAATCAATTGTTTACATTTATATCTCTTTTGATCTCTTTTAATTATGATATATTGTATTCACAATTATGATTATTCTAAATTAATCATAATAGGTGGACGATGAATACAAAATTAAAATGTGACATCAAAATAAATCGGTCTTGCTCTTTCCTAAAAACTCTTAATTTCAGTTTAATTTACTTTTCTAGAAATGTCCCATTATGTAAAATCAATTTGTGATCATTAGCAACATTCTAAAATAGCAAACATTGAATATAATTTTTGAGAATAAGCAAGAGTCGTACAAGTACTTAATTGAGGAACTCTTATCCTTAAGAGTTTCACACAACTTAAAAGTTGAAATCAAAACTTTTGCCAACTCTTATTAGTTGTCTCATGTGTACATGGTATGAAATATGTATTACGGTATTAACTTATTTCCAGTAAAGCGTATGCCTTTGTATCAAATACCGTATAGATGATAGTTCATATATTACCAATATTTAACTTCAGTTCACAAATCTACTCTTTATAAAGAATCCATCAAAAACTCACATCTGGCATCAAAGCCACCCATCTATCTTATCCACCGGGAAGGACTTATCAAATTCCTTGGAAAATTTCTCAGAAAATTCTATGGTCACATTGGGCAGCCATGGAAATACCTTCGAAGATTCCTTATAGTTCCTCCATGGCGCATTCAGTCTACGCCAAGACGTGTTCAAACCAAGGGTTGATGTCTTCGCTGCCCCAACTCTTAAGTATTCTTTCAAGAAATCCATCGCAAGTTGTTTATAACCTGGAACAAGAGGGATTTCACCGTTTTCCCATTGACCATCCACCACTTCAATTTCCGGAGCTCTCCATAAATCATCAATTACTTCTTGCCATTCATATGGGAGAGTATTTGTTAGGGCATTAATCATCTCGACGTTTGACATACGATAACCTTTCCATATGATATCTTGTATCATCTCATTAACCTTCATGATATGTTTCACCATGTCACATCCATCCCATCGATAGGCAGCTAACTTAGCTCTCAGCCTTGCAAGCCTCTCCTTTTGTTCATTTGTTCTTACAAAAATCGGTGTATGCCTAAAGCGCGGCATTGCTCCTGTAACAAATGTAGAAGAAAAAAATTACTCATAATCCTTGTTGCATCATAATAGGGAACACTTACTCACATCAATATTTCAAGACACAATGCATTCCATTACGCACACGCCGGCATCAAGAACGTTCTAATTGGAGCTTCCATACAATCACACACGTGGACAGATTTTTTTTTTTTTGTTGTCAAAGGTCAAAGGTCCATCGCCAGTCAACTGAGTCAGGTCAACGGATTAACCAGATGGGATCAACAAGTCAAAGGGTCGAGTTGGGTCGAGAGACTCGATTTAATCGGTGTGGCATATGTCAACCACACAGCCCACTTGTACGCGGGACACGTGCGGCACACACGTGGCACTTTCTTCGGCTGCGCGTGCAACACGCCAGTGATTTCTCACGCACATGCGATGCATGCGCCAACGAGGTTGCCCATTGTAGCCGTGCGTGGAGGCACGTTCGACCTCCTCCGATGGCATGCCACCACTCGATTTTCTCTTCTCAACAAGAACTACAACTCTAAACTTTCAAAAATAATTTTCACTGCATAGAACATCAAGAAGCAGCCCCAAATAGTACGGTTGGGTGTCATTTTTCATACCTAAGCGTTCGTCGACGTTGTTTTGCGATTTCTAGCCAACAACCTGTTTATAAACATGTTCAACGATTAGGAAATAAAATCATTACTCTGATGCCAATGAAAGAAACGAATTACTAAAAGAAATACATATTTTAAAGTATTGAGTAACACAAAAAACACATCCAAAAAACCTACCACGAAAAAAGTTGTATCACCAATCGAAAACATCAGTAAAGGGACGTACCTTGTTTTAACGGATTAAAAGCACCCTCTTGCAGGCTCAAGAGTCTTCAATGGCTTGCACTTCGTATGCGGAACCTCGTACGTTCTGGAAGGCAACAGAATGTCATTCTTCAAAGAAGTTTTAATCGAAATAGAAGGAGAATATCGTATCTTCTGTTATCTCCCTCTTAAATATAACTTTTCTATTTATTTAATGATATCTCCTACTTCTCTTTGAAATGTCAAGAGCAGTTATTGCTTTATCCGCAATGGTCCTATCCGCAAGTAACTGCTTGAAGAATGATGGGCCGGCATGATGAATCATGGGGGTTAGCCCAACATGGGCGGCCATCCATTCAACTCAGTTTGACATACAAATGATAAGAAAGAAAACAAAACACAGAGAAAAACAGAGGATTCCAAGCACTTGTCTCACACAAAAGATTATTATTCCTCTTCTTCGAGTGGAAATGGAGGATCTTTTAGATATATCTCTAAAATAACGATGATAGTTACAAACTTTAGATCGATGGTTATAAACTTTTATCCATATCAGAATACTTAACATTTACTTGGAGACATGTCTGATTCGCTCGAGAAGTAACAGATAAGGTGCACGCCGGTTTGGCTACTTTGGGCTCGGACTTTCCGTTGCCAATTAAGAGCCAGAAGCTAAGGTTGAAACTCCTGCTTGACGAACAATGTATATCAAGCACATTAACCAATAAACAGACTCATATTACAAAGATATGAGACCAAAAAGAAGTGCTCATCGAGCTTATGACCGAAGTCTAGATTGAACCCAGCGGAATTTACAGATCTAATAGAAATGATACGACGATGAAAAAACTAATGCCCCTATATATAGAAAAACCATAAAGAAACTTTCCGTTTGTTTGCGACCAAATTCCCTATAAATTAAGTATCTAAATCCATGTCTCAACAACTATTGCCAAAAAAGAATAATTCGTATCTCAATTTTTGAATTGGTAAATCTATCCCTTACGGCCAATTAACGTAAATATTAATTCCGTATCTACCTTAATAGGGAAAATTCTAAAAAAGGACATGAGGTAGAGCCATTTTCTTAAAAAAATGATCAATAGTAGGCATTATTTCAAATTAGGGTCTGACCTCGCCGCCAGGCCAAATATTTGCTAGTGACAAGCAAGTGATTTTCCCGTTGATTCAAATAAGGGCACTCTTGTCTTAAAAAAAATCTCAAGATTGTATCCTTTAAAATAAAAAACCAAAATCACTTTTCTTTCTTATTGCCATCTACTATGCTGTCCCCATGACCGATGTTCTCTGACCTGTGCAAGCTCGCAAGCCTCTGCAACTCTCCGGAGATGTTGCTACCGCATGCAGAGCAGTTACTAAAGGCCTGAGAGAGCTGCAGCAGCTGCTCCTCCTCCGAGGCACTTGACTTCCACGACTTGGTAGCAGCGGCGGCGGTGCGCTGTTGTTGTGAGCCACGAGCTCACCGAGGCGCATGTTGAAGATGGAGTCGGTCAGGTTATCAGAGGCGATTACGGCCTGTCAATCACGGAGCTCAAGAACCAGCACGTGCTCGCTCTCATTCTGGCACTAGTCGGAGTGTTAAAAACCAGAGGAGATGCAGATGTGTAGTTATGCACAAGAGCAGCGCTAAAACAGAGGAGAACAGAGGAGATATCACAAAAACAGAGGAACCGTCTGTTTTACACCCACACATAAAAAATTTAACAAAAAAAAAAAAAAAAAACTGACGCCTTAGCCTTTATATAGGCTTTACAAAAACAAGTAACCACCACAGTCCACTAACTTCACACGTACAGCAACCAATCCATATAATAGACTATTAACACATAAAAACAAACCAGAAATATTGACTTGTTCAACATTCACTCCCTTAAACTGATGTTGCAAACAATCAGTTTAAAGGACCTTCTCTCAATTTGGAATATCCAACAAACGAACACCAAGGAGCTTTCTCAGCTTCTGAAACATGGACAATTTTAGGGGCTTGGTGAATATTGAGATAGCTAATATAAGCACCTAGAGGGGGATGAATAGGTGCACAAACAATTTATCGAGATACGGAAGCGATTCTAGGCAGCCGATAGAAAGGAGTTCACAAAATGATTTACGATCAAAGTAAAGAGAGTAAGGAGAGAAGATTGAATACAGAGTTTATAGTGGTTCGGCTTATTCCAAGCTTACGTCCACTCTTCCGCACTGACAGCCCACCGGCTGGATTTCACTATGAACAAAAGAGAAGTTACAGCACTGCTTTTCCTTGATTCTACAGTGTAAATGTTCTATCACACCTCCTCAAGGTTTCTCACAAATATAGACTCTCTTTTGTATACAAGTATTCGCTCAAAGGAATTGTCTAAACAACAAGGAGCTTCAGACTTTGAAATTCTTCTATCGCGCACACCTCAACAACTTAGAACGTCTTCCTTATATACTCCTTTATGCTATCATACCCGTTGGCACTTACCAAAGGAATTCCTCCAATCTACCCATTGGATGGAATCAATTAGGAAGATCATTATGGCTATTAAAGGAACGTGTCGATAGCCTATCAATCCTGTTCGCCCATACAATCAGGATCTCGGTTTCCATAAGTAGAACCTTCCGAGAATATTTAGGCAATCATCGATTCCTTAATCTTCAAGTCAATCACGATCAATCAAAGAATTTGGTTGAGTCTTTTCCAGCCACGAGATCTTCTCCAGTTGATAAGGTCAAGCCCTTAACAAATTCTGGGTAACCTTTCTTCAATGGATTAGAGACTGTCAATGAGGATAGACTTTGAGTCTTGAGTCTGGCTGTCTGGAAGTCTTCAGACTTTAAATAGTAGAGTCTGCAAACCTTCAGACTAGACTGATGGAAACGTTTTGTCAGCTTCAAAATACTTCAAGAGAATTTCTCCAACAATCTCCCCCTTTTTTATGGTGACAAAACTTTCCTGCAGATTTGGACAACTTTGACTTGCAAAATATTTCTCAAACACATATGCATATCTTATAGAGATAAATGGCTAAATGAATAACACTAGAATCTGCAACCACAGAAAATAGGTTAGTTTAATAAGTGATAAAGCCATCCATAAGATACCAATGATAGTTAATAAAAGCAGTCAAGTCCAAGTCTAGTTCAGTTCTCATCCAGACACAAAAACAAAGTCAAACAGATCAAAACAATCCACAAAATCCAACAACCGGTTCAACACACCAACCACACGATTAAAATTTAAATTGTTCAAATCTTGCATCCTCCCCCCTTTTTGTCAGCATTAAAAAGGTTGAGATGAAAATGGAATGAAGTCAAGATTGCTTGGGAACGCGGACAAGCTGGAAATCTCCCATACACTAAACGATGCCTTCCAGCCTTTTCAAGTCTTCCTTCAGCTGTGCGATCTCCTCACCCTTGGCATTGGCTTGAGTCTGAACAGTGAGGGCTTGGATTTTATCATTCAATGAACATGAAGAAACTTGACCCGCAGTTTACAAGTTTTGAACCTCGCATCCCAAGGCATAAATTTGACCTCGCATCTCCAAGAGAATATCCATGATTCTGCAAAAGTCTGTTGCATTATCAGTCTGAGTACTTGCTTCAGCTCGATCTAATGGAGTAAATGCAGACGATGGTAGATCAGCATAATCTCGTAGGTTTGGCGATGAAATTTCATGACCTTCTTCTGGAAATTGAGAGGCATAAATGTTCTCTAGGTCTGTAGGTGAGCGACTAACTCCTTCACTTGCGTTAGGATATGAGGACTTCCCTCTTTTCTCTTGATCTCCCCCTGTTTCCATGCCTACAGGTAGAGAAGAGTGTTCGTCAGGTTCTCCTTCTTCTCCTCTTTCTTCTTCTGTCTCAACTCTTTCCTTCTCAGCTTCTCTTTCTTCTTCTTCCTTCTCCTCTGCTTCCTTCTCCTCTGCTTCTTTCGCCATTTGTTCTTATTCTTTCCCTGGAACAGGACGACTTAAGTTCTTCAAAGCCATTGCAGAGATGGTGAGATTTTCATCATCATCTTCATCTTCAACAATAAGAGCTCTTCTTTTCGGTTTTGAAGCAACCAAGGGCTCTTTTCCTTTCCGCTTTGATGAAGAAGAGGGTTGATGAGCTTTGAGTGGAGTCTTCTCCTTGAATTTCTCCAATGCCATGTTCAATTCCTTCAGACGCATCTTGGTCACCATTTTCAGTCCTACCACCATATGATCGCATGATCGAACACGAAAGATTTGCAGAGGCTGAATATTCAGATGTCTGAATAACTTCATCACAAGATTTGGGTAAGGAAGTTGGCCTCTGTCCTTCATCATGGCTCTATATATGTGGAACATAACAGTGTGAGGAAGAGAAAACCTTTTCCCAGTGAGAATGGCATACATCAGCTTTGCCTCTGAACTTGAAACATCAGTCTTGGAAGTTGATTTTGGTCGAAGGCAATTGATCACAATCTTATGAAGCAAGATGTTGAATGCACTCATCCTTAAATAGGAAATCTTTTCCTCTGTTCTTCTGTCCTTGACAAGTTCCAATGTAACACCAGCCATAGAAACTTTGATCGGTTGATATCTTCTCCTCTTGACTCCCAACACGTCTGCCAGCATATCCATATCCACAACGTAGTCTTGATCTTTGACACTGAAGGAAAATCTATTCGCATCTAAAAAGCTAAGATTTGAATAGAAATATGCGGTTAGTTCAGCATAGGCCTCTGTAGTGTCGGAGCGTAACCTTTCAAGTTGAAGATAACCGAACTTCTCCCTCAAGTTCACATTTACAAGCATCCAGAAAATCAAAATCCACACTCCTAGGGTTTATTACCCCACGCTTCAGCAATTTCGAGTACAAATTCTTTTGTTCCTTCGATCTAAACAAATCTCCTCTTTTTCCTTGACTTTCAACCGCAATACCCATTCTCGGTTGAAATTGACTGTACAATTTGTCATCATCATTCCCATCTACAGGATTCGGTCCCCAATCACAAGGATCACTCGGAATATTCGCAAGAGTTTCCTCAGCCAACCCTTTACGAGCAATTCCCAAACTTTCCATTCTTCGCAGAAAGATGTATTCATTTCCATACCCTTTCTCTTTAATAAAATCATCGACATATTTCAAGGGAGTACGCGTTGCTTTTAAGGCACGATACAGCTTATAAATAGAAGCGGGCTTTTGAACTCTTATAGGGTCTGCATCCTCGATGATTTCTTCCTCTTGTTGATGATCAACGCCTTAAGGGCTAGATGGAGGAGAGTGACGCTGCTGAGAATGTTGTGGGCTCAATTGCTATTCTAGAGCCACATCTTCTTCAGTGAGATCGAAGTGTGTAGGCCCCTCAATCATTCGCCGTGGTCCCCTGCTTGCGATTCTCGAAGACTTTCTTGAAGACGACATCTTTCTTAGTTTTTGGAAGATTCCTTGCTTGACTTTCCCAAGAAAGATGACAACTTTTTCGAAGATTAAACAAGGGAAGAAAACGGGAATGGAGGATCGATGCTCTCTAGGGTTTTTGAGAGTGAAGTGAAGAGCAATCAACAGTACACGATCGGTAAAAATGAGAAATAAACGAAACGTCACAAAGGAAAATAAAACTATGCCTTTTCAAAATAACCGTCTTTTTTTCCGCGAAAATAGTCATTTAAAAAATAACTTCCTTTTTGAAAATGAAACGATGCAAGTAATTTCGTTGATTAGATATAGCAACAATTTAACACAGTCTGACGGTCGTACCTCTTCAAGATAAGATTCGAGAGAAAGAAAGAGAGACTAACTTACAGTCTGACGGTCGTACCAAGACTAACTTAAAGTCTTATATGTCTGAGTCTGAAAGTCTTTAGACTTTGATTTCTTCATACCTCAAAATGTTAAGTCTAGTACGGATAGACTCAAATTGATTTTTCTCCAAAGGCTTTGTGAATATATCCGCAAGTTGGTTCTTTGAATCAACATATTGGATTGAAACATCTCCATTTTGAACATGGTCTCTAATAAAGTGATGTCGAATCTCTATATGCTTTGCTCTTGAGTGGAGAATTGGATTTTTAGTGAGGTTGATAGCTCTGGTGTTGTCGCAATTAATCTCTGTGCATGAGTCTTCAATTTCAAAGTCTCTTAGCTACTATTTTATCCACAGAATTTGTGAACAACAACTTCCGAGAGCTATATACTTTGCTTCTGCTATAGAGAGAGCTACTGTACTTTACTTTCTTGAAAACCAGGACACTGTCCTACCTCCAAGTAGTTGACAAGTACCTGAGGTGCTCTTTCTATCGACTCTGCATCCAATAAGGTCTGCGTCTGAAAGTCCAAGAAGAGTAAAGTCTCCCCTTTTTGGATACCAGAGACCAAAGCTTGATGTTGATGAAATATACTTGATAATACGCTTCGCAGCATTCAAATGAGATTCTTTTGGGTCTGATTGAAATCTGGCACAAATGCAAACACTAAATAGAATGTCAGGTCTAGATGCAGTAAGATAAAGAAGTGATCCGATGATACTCCTGTACAGCTTTTGATCGACTTTCTTTCCTCCTTCATCTTTGTCTATCTTCAAGGAACTTGACATTGGTATGTCAGCCTTTTTGCAATTGTCCAGTCCAAACTTTTTGACAAGATCATTTGCATACTTTTCTTGATGAATGAAAGTTCATTCCTCCAGTTGTTTCACTTGGAGCCCGAGAAAGAAGGTTAACTCACCCATCATGCTCATTTCAAATTCATCCTGCATAGTCTTAGAGAATTTCTTGCACAAGCTTTCATTAGAAGATCCAAAAATAATATCATCCACATATATTTGAACAAGTAAAAAGCTTTTGCTTTCTCTTTTAATAAAAAGGGTAGTGTCTACTTTACTTTTAACAAATCCATTTCGAATTAAAAACTTACTTAATCTGTCGTACCAAGCTCAAGGTGCTTGCTTTAAGCCATACAATGCCTTTTTGAGTCTGAATACTGAGTCTGGTTTCTTTGGGTCTTCAAACCCTGGTGGTTGTTCCACATAGACTTCCTCACGGATGAAACCGTTTAGGAAAGCACTTTTGACGTCCATTTGAAATAACCTGAAATTTTTATGACAAGCAAATGCAAGTAATAAACGAATTGCTTCTAACCTTGCTACCGGTGCATAAGTCTCGTCATAGTCGATCCCTTCTTCTTGTGTGTATCCCTTGGTCACGAGTCTAACCTTGTTTCTTATGACTTTTCCTTTCTCATCCATCTTGTTCCTGAAAACCCATTTAGCTCCAACAATTGATTTACCTTTCGGTTTAGGAGTCAGCTCCCAGACATCATTAACTCTGAATTGTCTAAGTTTTTCTTGCATAGCTTCATTCCAGCTTTCATCGGATAAAGCTTCTTCTATGCTCCTGGGTTTTATTTAAGAAATAAGAGCCACAGCACTAGACTCTTCTCGCCTTTTGGATCTTGTGCGGATTCCTTCATTGATATCGCTAATAATAAGATCTTTGGGATGACTGGACTTATGTTTCCAATTGCTGGTTAATTTATCAGATTGATGGTCACTTCCTTCACTAGAATCTTCAACAGTCATTTGTTGCTGGTCCTTCAAAGTCTGAGCTGCTTCTTGAGAATTATACTTTGTAGAGTATGGAGCAGATTCGGTCTCTTCAAAATGAGTCTGAATAGATTCATTTTGTATAGAATCTTGGAATTAAACATTCATTGATTCTTCCATAGTTTGAGTCTTCTTGTTGTAGACTCTGTACGCTTTGCTTGTGGTTGAATATCCAAGGAAGATGCGTTCATCTGACTTTTCTTCAAACTTACCAACTCGATCATTTGCATTTTTCAATATGAAACATTTGCATCTAAATACATGAAAGTATGACACAATGGGCTTCTTTTCTTTGAATAATTCATAAGGGGTTTTTTTAGAATAGGCCTTAGAAAAACTCTATTGATGATATAACATGATGTTGAAACTGCTTCAGCCCAAAACCGTAAAGAAATATTGCTTTCAATTAAGAGAGTTCTGGCCATTTCTTGAAGAGATCTATTCTTCCTTTCCACAACTCCATTTTGCTCTGGAGTATATGGAGAAGAGAACAAATGCTATAAACCAGATTCGTCACAAAATTTAGCAAAATAATGATTTTCAAATTCACCTCCATGGTCTGTTTTTATACTTGAAATAACATGCCCCTTTTCATTTTCAACCTTCTTAGCAAATTTTTCAAAGTAAGAGAAAGTTTCAGACTTACTTGCCAAGAAATATACCCAAGTAAATCGCGAGTAGTCATCCACAATTACTAGGCAATATTTCTTACCTCCAATGCTCGCGTTCTTGTTGGTCCGAAGAGATCCATATGCAAGAGCCGCAGTACACGGTTAGTGGAAACTTGATTTATTGGCTTAAAGGAATTTCTTACCTATTTTCCCAATATACATGGTGTACATAGATCAGACTTTTGGTATAATAAATTGGGTAGACCACGAACAAGCTTCTTTGCTGAGATTTTGGCTATCTGCTTCATGTTGATATGCCTAAGCTTTTTGTGCCATAAGTTCGCTTCGTCTTGGATTGAGATTAGACATTGCGATTCATCTGGTTTCACGTCTACGAGGTAGATATTTCCATGTCTTCGACCCATGAAAGACTGAGTAGAGTCTTTACTGGTTCCTGAACAAATACCCTCTTGAAAGTTGATTTTGAAACTGACATCACAAAGCTGACTGATACTGAGCATATTGTAATTGAGCCCTTCAACTAAAGAAACATTGCTTATTGTGAGGTTCCTAATCTTTACAGTTCCAAATCCTACTATTTTTCCTTTCTTTGTTTCCTCCAAATGATACTTTTCCACCATTCACTTGAACAATCTTTATGAAGCAATTTGAGTCTCCTGTCATGTGTCTCGAGCATCCACTATCCAGGTACCATTTCATCTTTTTCTTGATAGTGACCTGCATTTAAAAAGAAACTCAAGCTTTTTTTGGTACCCATATTTTCTTGGGTTCTTTTGAGTTAGTCTGATATACGGTTTTTGCCCAGACTTTATTGACAGGTCTCCAATCCATAGGACATTCTTTCTCAAAATGATCTGCACTATTACATTTTGAACATCTAAGAGCATTACAACCTACTGGTTTTACAAAGGTCCTTTCAAAATGATTTTTGTAAGCATTCCTTGTTGGTCTTTGTTTAATTCTTTCTTTTACTTTAGAAAAATTGATTAAAAGAATGGTTTCAGCAGTCATTCCTAAACCAGATTTATTGAAATAAGGTCTTTGAATAGAAAGTATTTTCTCCAGTTTTTCAGATCCTAGAGAAAATCTTTTGGAAATATGAAATATCATTTTTCAAAAATGCATTTTCTTTCAAAAGATTATCTTCACTTTCTTTGAGAGAAGAAACATCCCGGTCTAAGCATTTCACTTTTTCTTTCAAAACATTCTCTTGTTGTTTTAAAGCAGAATTTTCCTTTTTGAGTTCATAAATTCTTTTAAGAGAAGTCTTAAGACTAAAACATAATTCATCAATATATTTCGAAACTTTAATAGGGATTTTGAAATTACTTACCTCGAGTTCACTTTCTGAGTCTGAATCAGTCTCATAGTTTGATTCTGAGTCTGATTGTGCCATTAGACATATGTTGGCATAATCATCATCACTATCTTCACACTCCATATCACTCCAGGTTTCAGCTTTGAGAGCCTTTCGATACCTTTCAGTTTTTCATTTCTTCTTCCTCAGAAGAGGACAGTTGGGTCTGATATGTCCCTTTTTCTTACATTCAAAGCAGACTACATCTTTGTTTGATTCATCATCTTCAGCAAACTTGGTCTGTTGCTTTTGAAAATTTTGTTTCCTTGAATTGAATTTTCTTCCTTTTCTATTTAGCTTTCTGACTCTTCTTATCATGAGAGCAAGTTCTTCATCATCCATGTCGTCTTCGAAACTGTTACATCGAATCATCATTAGATTTTAATGCAATAGATTTCTTACCTTTAGGATCTTCGTCTTCATTGATTTGTTCCACTTCATAAGACTGAAGGGTTCCAACCAGCTCATCGACAGACAGTGGCATGATTCTTTGAGTCTCTCTGATTGAGGTCTTAATGTGATTCCAATCATTGGAGAGTCCACGCAGTAGTTTGTTTACTTTCATGGGATCAGAAATTGGTTGACCTTGATTTTCAATACCATTCACGATTTCTGTAAAACGACTAAACATGTCAGTTATAGATTCTACTGGTTTCATTCTGAAGGCTTCGTATTGACCGAGAAGAATGTTGATTCTTGCCTCTTTCACTCGATCGGTTCCTTCATAGGTAATGTGTAATCTATCCCAGACTTCTTTGGCTGTATCACAAGAAGATATTCCGTTATATTCAGTAGGTGATAAAGCACAATATAAAGAGTAAATTGCTTTTGCATCAAGAGCTTGTCTCTTGATTATCTCTTCCTGACTCATTTCGCTGGACTCAATAGTGTCCTTTCCTCTTTCTGAGACAGATGCAGCTTTATGAATGATTCCTTTTTCTACAACGTCCTATTCCAAAGGATCATTTGATCTTAAGAATGCCTTCATCTTGTTCTTCCATATGTTGTAGTCCTTTCCATCAAAGTAAGGCGGTCTGGTGTTGTTTAGCCCTTCTACCAGCCCTGGAGCCAACATACTAGCCATGGATCTTTTACTCTGAAGTAAAACACTTCAAACAAAGTGAGTACACGAGCTCTGATACCAATTGAGATAACTAGTATAAACTGAAATAGCTAGTACGAGTACCTAGAGGGGGGGGTGAATAGGTATACAAAAATTTTCTCGAAGCTTGCACGATATTTAAACGATTAGAGGATTTGCAACAGTTAAAAATTCAATCGCAAGACCGAGTAAGGGAAAGAGAGAATTGAACGCTCGGTTTATAGTGGTTCGGCTTGATTCAAGCCTACGTCCACTCTTCAAAGACCGACGGCCGATTGGCTGGATTCCACTATGATCAAAGAGATGTTACGGTGTTGATCTTCCTTGGTTTCTAGGTGTAGATGATCTACCACACTCACTCAAGGCGTTACAAAGTATAAACACTCTCTCGTGTACAATTTTGCTCGGTCTCGACTAACAATCAAGGATCTTCGACTGGAATTTTTCTATCGATCACACACTTAAAACAGCTAGACGTCTTCCTTTTGTACTCCTTCATGCCATCATAGCCGTTGGCACTTACCAAAGGAATTCCTCCAATCTACCCGTTGGACGGAATCAATCAAGAAGATCATCCGAGCTATTTAAGGAATCGATGATAGCCCATCAATCTGTTCGCCCATACAATCGGGATCTCGGTTTCCATGAATAGAATATTTCCAAGATTGTTTCGTCAACCATCGGATCTTCAATCGATCTTAGATAAGAATTAAAGAATCCGAAATGATTATCCAACCAAGAAATCTATTTCAGAGTATCGAATCCTTAACTATAAACCTCGGCTTAGGATTTCCTTCGACACTGGAGTAGAAAGACTGTCAGTGAGAATAGACTTAAGTCTTGAGTCCTGAGTCTTAAGTCTTTGAGTCTTGAGTCTTGGGTCTTGAGTCTTGGGTCTTGAGTCTTGGGTCTTGAGAGAACAAAGTCTTCGGACTTTAAACCGACGGTCTCCGAACATCCAGACTTTAGATCGAAAGAAACGTTTTGTCGGCTTCAAAATATTCGGAAAGATTTCTCCAACAATCTCCCCTTTTTGATGGTGACAAAACTTTCTTGAAGATTTGAACAACTTTGACCGCAAAACATTTCTCAAGTAATATGGCTAACTCATAAAGATTAATAAAACAACCAGACTCGCATCCACGAGACAATTGGTTAGTCTTTCATGAGAAACACCATATAACAACACTTGAATAAATGCAACCAGTCAAGTTCATAATCCGCAATCCACAGTCAGTCAAATTCACACCCAAATTCAAGTTCTCAAGTAATACTCAAAAATAAATAAACATAACCACAAAGGTCAAAGATTAAAAAATGAAAGTTCAAATTGATTCTCCCCCTTTTTGTCAGCATTGAAAAGGGTGAGAAAGGATTCATGTCTGCTTGGGAATGCGCACGATCCGGAAATCCCCAATGGATCGGACTACTCCTTCAAGCTTCTTCGTGTCTTTCGCGGACGAGCTACCTCTTCTCCCTTGGCATTGGCTTGGAGTTGCCGAGCGAGGTCTTTGAATTTATCTTCCATAGAGACCGAAGATTCTTGTCCAGCATGCTTCAAAGCTTGGATTTCACGGTCCGAACATATATCGGTTACGCATTTCCAGAAGAATATTCATGATACTACGAAGATCCGCAGAATCATCCGTACGTATGCGGCATTGGCTTTCTCGGATGGTGTGTATGCGACGATGGTGCTTCGTTCGGCCGCGGATCTGGAATCGATGTATCACCTTCTTCAGGCAATTGAGAGACCGAACTTCTTTTCGGGTCTTCGGAGATTGTCTTAGATCTTCAGCAACAAGAGGTGTAGACCTTTCTTGCAAGCTTACTCCCCCGTCTCTAGGACATAGAGAGGGGAAGAATGATGATCATCCTCGGGATTTCCCTTCTCTCCATTTATCACAGTTTGTTCTTTTTCTTCTTCTCCTTCTTCCTCAACTTCTTTTTCCTTCTTTCTCTGTTCTTCTTCTTCTCTGCTCGCTGAAGTTCGTCGAATGAGACACGAACGTCTTGTTCTTGTCGTCTTTGGAATAGTGGGATCTTCATCATCTTCATCTTCATCCTCATCCTCCAGGATAAGAGTTCTTTTCCTCTTTTCGAAGAGGCACCAATAGCCTCCTTTCCTTTCCTTTTTGAAGCGGATCGGATTTGGAGATTTCACCTTGAATTTCTCCATTGCCTTAGAAAGTTCTTTCGACGCATCTTCATTAACATTTTCAACCCTACCACCATCTTGTCACACGGTCGAACACAAAAAGTATGTGGCGGTTCAATATTCAGATGTCGAAGATCTTGGTCACCGAGACCAGGATAAGGCAATTGTCCTTTGTCTTTTGACACCGCTCTCGTACATATGGAAAAGAATAGTGTGCGGGAGAGAAAATTTCCGTCCTGAGTTGATCGCATACATCAACTTTGCTTCAGAAAAAGACACAGAAGTCTTTGACGTAGACTTTGGTCTAAGACAATTGATCACAATCTTATGAAGCACAATGTCGATGGCATTCATCCTGGAATAGATGATTTTCTTATCAACGTCCCTATCTTTGACAAGATCCGAGTAGTACGAGCGGTGAGACTTTGATTGGGAGATAGCGTCCCTTTCAACTCCAATTATGTCCGCCAACATATTTACATCTACCACATAGACTTGGTCTCGGACACCGAATGAAATTCTATTCGCATCCAAAAAGCTAAGATTTGAATAGAAGTAAGCGTCGATTGATCATACCCGTCTGTAGAGTCGAGCAAAAAGTCTCAAGTTGAAGCAAACTCAACTTCTCCCTTAAGTTCAAGTTGATGGAATCCGGAAGTCAAAGTCGACACTTCTAGGGTTGATTACCCCTCTTTTCAACAACGAAATACATTTTTTCTTGATCCTTGGATTTAAACAAATCCATCCGATTTCCTTTCACCTTTGCAGCCACACCCATTCTAGGTTTAAATTCAAGGAACATTTTGTCATCATCGTTCCGTCAATTAGATTCGTCCGGCATACGAGGATCACTAGGAATGTTCGCAAGAGCCTCCTCTCGCTCTTCCTTTCGGAGCAATTCCCAACTCTTCCATTTTCCGCAGAAAAAGATACTCATTCCCATAATTTTTGTCCTTAAGAAAGTCATCTATATACTTTAATGAAGAACCGGTGTTTTTCAACGCACGATAAAGCTTATAGATAACGAGAGGGTTTTTGGACTCTTCTTGGGTCGGCATCCTCGATAATGTCTTCTTCTAGATTTTGACTTGCACCTTGTGGGTCGGGAGATGCTGAATGACGTGGAGGAGAGCGAATCGGACTTTGTCGCCGACTTGGTGAGTCTTCTTCCTCGCAAGATCGAAGTGAGTCGGTCCCTTCTCCATTCTTTGTGGTCCCCCGTTTGCGATTCTTGATGATTTCCTCGAAGACGACATCTTTCTTTGTCTATTGGAGGATTTCTTCACTTGCTTTTCCCAAGAGAGATGACCACTTTCTCGACGATGAACAGAGAGTAAAAACAAAGTATCGGAAGAAGAGTGTCTTTTAGGGTTTTTAAAATTGGGGGTAGAATGACTGTGTATTTATATGTGCCTCGGATTTGAAAATAGAATTTTAAACGGTACAAGGAAAGTGTACGAACACTCCTTTTCAAAAATAACTGCCAAAAATAACTTCCTCTAAAAAAGACAAGTTTTCAAATTTCACACAAATTATATCCGAATAAAAGAACGTACCTTTTTCGAGATAAAATAAGCAAGAATTCATACCTTTTAGGTAAGATATCGACTTACGGTCTTAAGCGATGAATGATTGAGTCTCGGGATTTAAAGTCTAAGAGATCGAGTCTTAGAGTTGGTGAGTCTCTAGACTTTAACTTCTTCAAGCTTCAAAATGTTGAGTCTTGAGCGGATGAAGTCGAATTGATTCTTCTCCAAAGGCTTTGTGAATATGTCCGCTAGTTGACTTTTTGAATCAACAAATTGAATTGAGATTTCTCCATTTTGAATATGATCTCTAATGAAGTGATGACGAATCTCAATATGCTTTGCTCTAGAATGAAGGATTGGATTTTTGGTGAGATTGATCGCGCTTGTGTTGTCACATCTCGATTTCGTGCATGAGTCTTCAATGCCAAAGTCTTGTAGCTGTTGTTTTATCCATAGAATTTGCGAACAGCAGCTTCCAAGAGCTACATACTCGCTTCCGTTGTTGAGAGAGCTACGGTGCTTTGCTTCCTTGAAAACCAAGACACTGTCCTATTTCCAAGCAATTGACAAGTTCCGAAGTGCTCTTTCTATCGACTCGCAACCGCCAGATCTCGCATCCGAGTATCCTAGAAGATTAAAGTCTCCCTCTTTGGATACCAAAGACCGATGCTTGAAGATGAAGCAACGTATTTGATAATACGTTTCACGGCAATGAGATGTGATTCTCTAGGATCCGATTGAAACCTAGCACGAGATACAAACACTAAACAAAATATCAGGTCTAGAAGCGTAAGATAAAGAAGTGAACCGATCATGCTCTGTACAGCTTTTGATCTACTTTCTTCCCTTCTTCATCCTTGTCTATCTTCTCGAGAACATGACATTGGTATGTCGGTCTTCTTGCATTTTTCCAATCCAAACCTTTTGACAAGATCATTCGCATATTTTTCTTGATGAATGAAAGTTCCTTCATTCATTTGTTTCACTTGAAGTCCAAGAAAGAATGTTAATTCTCCCATCATACTCATTTCAAATTCATCCTGCATAGACTTAGAAAATTTCTTGCAAAGACTTTCATTAGAGGATCCAAAAATAATGTCATCAACATATATTTGGACAAGTAAGAAGTTTTTGTTTTCCTTTTTAATAAATAAGGTAGTATCTACTTTACCTTTGACAAAACCATTTTGTAATAAAAACTTACTTAGTCTGTCGTACCAAGCTCGAGGTGCTTGCTTAAGACCGTACAGAGCCTTTTTCGTCTAAAGACCGAGTCGGCTTCTTTGGGTCTTCAAATCCAGGCGGTTGTTCCACATAAACTTCCTCATGGATAAATCCATTTAGGAAAGCACTTTTGACATCCATTTGGAATAACCTGAAATTTTTGTAACAAGCAAAAGCAAGTAATAGTCGAATAGCTTCTAACCTTGCAACCGGTGCGTAGGTCTCGTCATAGTCTATTCCTTCTTCTTGCGTATAGCCTTTGGCCACGAGTCTTGCTTTGTTTCGTACGACTTTTCCTTTTTCGTCCATCTTGTTCCGAAAACCCATTTGGTTCCAATAACAGTTTTACCTTTTGGTTTAGATGTCAATTCCCGGACATCATTGATGTTGAATTGTCTCGAGCTCTTCTTGCATAGCTTCGATCCAGCTTTCATCGGATAAAGCTTCTTCTATGCTTTTTGGTTCAATTTCAGAGATGAGAGCCACAAAGACTAGATTCTTCATGCCTTTTTGATCTGGTACGAATTCCTTCATTAAGTTCGCCAATAATAAGATCTTTGGGATGACCGGATTTGTGCTTCCAGTTACTAGTTGATTTGTCGAGTTGATGATCTCTTTCTTTACTTGATTCTCCATGAGCGTCTTGATGATGTATTTCCAGACTCGAGATGGTTTCGAGATGTAGACATTTGAAGGTCTAGAGCGGGTTCGTCTCTTCGTACCGAGTCTTGCTGGATTCGTCTTGCACCGAGTCTTGGAATTTGACATTCATTGATTCTTCCTGATGGCTTTTCTTGTTGTAGACTCGTAGGCTTTGCTTGATGTAGAATATCCAAGGAAGATACCTTCATCGATCTTTCTTCGAACTTACCCACTCGATCATTTGCATTTTTCAAAATAAAGCATTTGCAACCAAATACATGAAAGTATGAAACAATAGGCTTCTTACCTTTGAACAATTCATAGGGGGTTTTCTCAAGAATAGGTCTTAGAAAGACTCTATTTATAATATAGCAAGCGGTTGAAACGACTTCAAAGCCCAAAATCGAGGAGAAATTTTACTTTCAATTAAAAGTGTTCTAGCCATTTCTTGAAGAGATCTATTCTTTCTTTCCACAACTCCATTTTGCTCGGAGTATACGGAGAGGAAAACATGTGATTAACACCGATTTATCACGAATCTCGTAAAATCTTGATTTTCAAATTCACTTCCATGATCGGTTCTTATACTTGAGATAGCACATCCTTTTTCAATTTGAACCTTTTTAGCAAACTTTTCAAAGTACGAAAAGGTTTCAGATTTATTTGCAAGAAAATATACCCATGTAAAACGAGAGTAATCGTCTACAATTACTAGACAATATTTCTTACCTCCAATGCTCGGGTTCTTGTAGGTCCGAAGAGATCCATATGAAGCAAGCGCAATGCATGATTAGTTGATACATGATTTATTTGCTTAAAAGAATTTCTTACTGCTTTCCCAGAATGCATGGAGTGCATAAGTCGAGACTTTTGGTAAGGCAATTTAGGTAGACCTCGAACAAGCTGCTTTGAAGAGATTTTGACTAATTGCTTCTTGTTGATATGGCCAAGTTTTACGTGCCATAGAAGCGCTTCATCTTGAATTGAGATTAAGCATTGTTCTTCATTTAGCTTTACATCAAGGAGGTGAATGTTTCCATGCCTTCGACCCATGAAAGACCGAGTCGAATCTTTGCTAATTCCAGAACATATGCCTTCTTGAAAAGAGATCTTATAACCGAGTATCACACGGTTGGCTAATCGAGTAGATTGTAGTTGAGTCCTTCCACTAGAGAGACATTGCTTATTGTGAGATTTCCAATTTTCACAGTTCCGAATCCCACAATACTTCCTTTGCTATTTCCTCCGAATGAAACTTTTCCACCATTTACTTGAATAAGCTTTATGAAACAATTTGAGTCTCCTGTCATGTGTCTTGAGCATCCTTTGTCAAGATACCACTTTACCTTCTTTTGACAGAGACCGCATTCAAAAGAGAGTCTCAAGCTTTCTTTGGTACCCAAATTTTCTTGGGTCCTTTGGTGTTAGTAGGATGAGCATTATTGGGCCATACTCTTTTAACAGGCCTCCAAACCATAGGACACTCTTTTTCAAAATGATCCCGACAATTACACTTGGAACACCTTAAAGCATTTCGTCCTACGGGCTTTACAAAAATTCTTTTAAAATGATTTTTATAAGCCTCTCTCGATGGTCTTTTCTTAATTCTTTCTTTTACTTTCGGAAAATCAATCAAAGGAATTGTTTCAGCTGTCATACCTAGACCCGACTTATTGAAGTAAGGTCTTTGGATTGAAAGAACTTTTTCAAGTTTTTCAGACCCTATTGAAAATTTCTTTGAAATATTTGATAAATCAGTTTTTAAGAAAGCATTTTCTTTCGAAAGATTGTCTTTACTCTCTTTAAGAGTAGAAACATTCAAGTCTAAATTTTTTACCTTTTCTTCTAAAATGTTTTCCTTTTGTTTTAAAACTGAGTTTTCCTTTTTAAGTTCGGAAATCTTTTTAAGAGAAGTCTTAAGGCGAAACATAACTCATCAATATATTTAGAGACTTTGACAGGGATTTTATAATCACTTACCTCAAATTCACCGTCGAGTCGATCCAGTCGATCCAGTCCGAGTCGAGTGTGCCATCGAGACACGGGTTGGCATATTCCTCATCACTCTCTTCACACTCAGATCGCTCCAGGTCTCGGCTTTGAGAGCTTTTCGAGACTTCTCACTTTTTCCTCTTTTCTTTTCGAAGAGGACAGTTGGGTCGATGTGTCCCTTCTTTTTACATTCGAAGCAAACTACATCTTTGTTTGGTTCCACATCATCAACGAGACTTGGTCCGCTGTCTCGAAAACTCTGTTTCTTTGGAATGAACCTTCGCCTTTTCTATTCGGTTTTCTGAATCTTCTTATCATGAGGGCGAGCTCCTCATCATCCATATCATCTTCGAATCTGCATCATCGAATCATCATTTGATTTTAGTGCAATAGATTTCTTACCTCTTGGATCTTCGTCTTCATTAATTCGTTCCACTTCGTAAGACCGAAGAGTTCCGATCGTTCGTCTACGAGATAATGGCATGATTCTTTGCGTCTCTCTTATTGAAGTCTTTATATGATTCCAATCCTTGGAGAGTCCACGCGAAGCTTGTTCACCTTCATAGGATCAGAAATTTTTTGTCCTTGGTTTTCAAGACCATTGACAATATCGTAAAACGACTAAACATGTCGCTTATAGATTCTCCGATTTCATTTTGAAGGATTCATATTGACCAAGAAGAATATTAATTCTGGTCTCCTTCACTCGATCTGTCCCTTCATAAGTGATATGTAACTGTCCCGAGACTTCTTTTCTTTGTAACACAAGAAGATATTCTGTTATATTCAGTTGGTGATAAAGCACAATATAAAGAATAAATCGCTTTCGCATCGAGTGCTTGTCTCTTGTTTAATTCTTCTTGAGACATTCCGTTTGGCTTCAACAGTTTCTTTCCCTCTTTCGAGATTGATGCAGCAGGGGAGTGATTCCTCTTTCCACAACGTCCCATTCCGGAGGATCCTTTGATCGTAGGAAAGCTTTCATCTTGTTTTTCCAGATGTTGTAATCCTTTCCATCGAAGTAGGGAGGTCTGGTATTGCTTTGCCCCTCCATCGCCCCGGTGCTAGCATACTAGCCATGGATCTTTTACTCGAAGTAAGACACTTCAAAACGAGTGAGAACACGGGCTCGATACCAATTGAAATAGCTAGTACGAGTACCTAGAGGGGGGTGAATAGGTATACAAAAATTTTCTCGAAGCTTGCACGATATTTAAACGATTAGAGGATTTGCAACAGTTAAAAATTCAATCGCAAGACGAGTAAGGGAAAGAGAGAATTGAACGCTCGGTTTATAGTGGTTCGGCTTGATTCAAGCCTACGTCCACTCTTCAAAGACCGACGGCCGATTGGCTGGATTCCACTATGATCAAAGAGATGTTACGGTGTTGATCTTCCTTGGTTTCTAGGTGTAGATGATCTACCACACTCACTCAAGGCGTTACAAAGTATAAACACTCTCGTGTACAATTTTGCTCAGTCTCGACTAACAATCAAGGATCTTCAGACTCTGGAATTTTTCTATCGATCACACACTTAAAACAGCTAGACGTCTTCCTTTTGTACTCCTTCATGCCATCATAGCCGTTGGCACTTACCAAAGGAATTCCTCCAATCTACCCGTTGGACGGAATCAATCAAGAAGATCATCCGAGCTATTTAAGGAATCTGATGATAGCCCATCAATCCTGTTCGCCCATACAATCAGGATCTCGGTTTCCATGAATAGAATATTTCCAAGATTGTTTCGTCAACCATCGGATCTTCAATCGATCTTAGATAAGAATTAAAGAATCCGAAATGATTATCCAACCAAGAAATCTATTTCGAGTATCGAATCCTTAACTATAAACCTCGGCTTAGGATTTCCTTCGACCTTTGGAGTAGAAAGAGCGTCGGTGAGAATAGACTTAAGTCTTGAGTCCCGAGTCTTAAGTCTTTGAGTCTTGAGTCTTGGGTCTTGAGTCTTGGGTCTTGAGTCTTGGGTCTTGAGAGAACAAAGTCTTCAGACTTTAAACTGACGGTCTCCGAACATCCAGACTTTAGACTGAAAGAAACGTTTTGTCAGCTTCAAAATATTCTGGAAAGATTTCTCCAACATAAACACTTAGAGGGGGGTGAATAGGTGCACAAACAATTTATTGAGATACAGAAGCGATTCTAGGCAGCCGATAGAAAGGAGTTCACAAAATGATTTACGATCAAAGTAAAGAGAGTAAGGAGAGAAGATTGAACACATAGTTTATAGTGGTTCGGCTTATTCCAAGCCTACGTCCACTCTTCCGCACCGATGCCCACCGGCTGGATTTCACTATGAACAAAAGAGAAGTTACATCACTGCTTTTCCTTGATTTGCGCAGTGTAGATGTTCTATCGAGACCTCCTCGGGGTTTCTCACAAATATAGACTCTCTTTTGTATACAAGTATTCGCTCAAAGGAATTGTCTAAACAACAAGGAGCTTCAGACTTTGAAATTCTTCTATCGCGCACACCTCAACAACTTAGAACGTCTTCCTTATATACTCCTTTATGCCATCATACCCGTTGGCACTTACCAAAGGAATTCCTCCAATCTACCCGTTGGACGGAATCAATTAGGAAAATCATTCTGGCTATTAAAGGAACGTGTCGATAGCCTATCAATCCTGTTCGCCCATACAATCAGGATCTCGGTTTCCATAAGTAGAACCTTCTGAGAATATTTAGGCAATCATTGATTCCTTAATCTTCGAGTCAATCACGATCAATCAAAGAATTCGGTTGAGTCTTTTCTAGCCACGAGATCTTCTCCAGTTGATAAGGTCAAGCCCTTAACAAAACATCAAGTTCTAGGTAACCTTTCTTCAATGGATTAGAGACTGTCAATGAGGATAGACTTTGAGTCTTGAGTCTGGCTATCCGAAGGTCTTCAGACTTTAAATAGCAGAGTCTGTAAACCTTCGGATTAGATTGATGGAAACGTTTTGTCAGCTTCAAAATACTTTAAGAGAATTTCTCCAACAAATATATCAGCCACTTGATCTTCACTTCTACAGAAAACTAGCTCAACTACTTCATCCTTTGTAAGATCTCTCAAGAAGTGGTACTTCACATCTATATGCTTGCTCCTCCCATGTAGAACTGGATTTTTGGATAGCTTGATAGCTGAGTTGTTGTCACAATAGATTATAGTTGCTTTTTGCTATTTGAACTGAAGCTTTTTAAGAATCTTCCCTAACCATATGGCTTGATAAGCGCATGAAGTTACAGCAACAAATTCTGCTTCAATTGTTGATGAAGTAACAATTGATTGCTTCTTTGAAGACTATGAAACCGCCCCTGAACTAAGCATGAATACATACCCTGAAGTACTTCTTCTGTTGTCAACATCTCCAGCATAATCGCTATCTGTAAACCCAAACAAATCTAACTTTTCTCCCTTTTTATAGAACAGCCCAAAACTTTTAGTTCCTTGCAAATAGCGAAAAATCCTTTTTGCAGCTTGTAAATGTAACTTGGTTGGGTGCTCCATATACCTGCTTATAAGGCTCACAGCATGCATGATATCTGGTCTTGTCCCCGTCAAATACATCAGGCTTCCAACAATCTACTTGTAGAGAGTGCTATCCACCTTGCTTCCATAAGGATCTTTCAAGAGCTTCAATCAAACTTCAGTTGGAGTAGTCACGGGGTTACAATTATTCGTTTGAAACCTGTCCAAAATCTCTTGAACATACTTCCTTTGAGACATAAAGATTCCAGCTGCAGATTGAACAACTTCTATGCCTAGAAAATAATGCATCAATCCAAGATCAGTCATCTCAAATTCATCCATCATAGATTCCTTGAATTTGTCAAACATGACATTATCACTCCCTAGTAAAAATAAGATCATCCACATATAAGCATACAAGAAGCAACTTTCCACCATCACCAATGTTAATAAAGAGTGTATGCTCATATGGACATTTTCTAAAACATTTCTTCAAGAAATAGGCATCAATGCGACTATACCAAGCTCGGGGAGCTTGTTTTAACCCATATATTGCCTTTTTTAATTTATAAACTTTATGTTCACTACCGAGCTTCACATAACCAGAAGGTTGATCAACAAATACCTTTTCTTGAAGATCACCATGCAAGAATGCTGACTTCACATCCAATTGGAAGATAGGCCATGAATTCTGCGCTGCTAATGCAATTACCAATCTGATTGTGTCAAGTCTTGCTACAGGTGCAAATACTTCTTTGTAATCCACTCCAAATTCTTGCTTGTAGCCTTTCGCCACCAAGCGCGCCTTATACTTATCAACTTTACCATTCTTGTTCAATTTTGTCTTGTACACCCACTTGACTCCTATTGTTTTGTGTCCTTTTGGAAGATCTGTTAACTCCCAAGTGTTATTCCTCTCAATAGCTGCAATTTCTTCATCCATTGCTATCCTCCAATTTTCTTTTTGTACTACTTCATCAAAAGTTGTTGGATCACAATCTGAAAACAAAGCAAAATGGATAAGTGGATCTTCATATTGATCAACTCCTGTTACTTCATAATCACTCATCCATGCAAGCCTCTGTCGAACACGATGAGGTCGATCTTCAAGTTCCGCAGCTGCTGCTGTACTTTGGACACTGCTTGTGGCGATTTGGGTTGTTGTGGATTGCTGCACCAGCCCATTTTCATCTTCAAAATTCGTTGGAATTTGCTTACCAACACCTTGTTCACCCCATGGCCAAGTTTGTTCTTCATCAAATATCATATCACGGCTGATAATGATTTTCTTGGTCATAGGATTATAAAGTTTATAGGCTTTTGATTGATCATTAATGGCAAGAAAAACACATTTGACTCCCCTGTCATCTAGCTTCTTCCTCTTTTGGTCAGGAACATGGGCGTAGGCAACACACCCAAAAATCCTGAAGTGATCTACTGCAGGTCTTTGGCCACTCCATGCTTCTTCCGGTGTCATATTTTCAGCTAGAGTGGGACTTCTATTTAAAATATGAATGCTCCAATTGACTGCTTCAGGCCAGAACCTTTTTGGAATTCCACTTCCCCTCAAGAGACTTCGCACCATATTCAGAATGGTACAATTCTTCCTCTCACATACGCCATTTTGCTGTGGTGTATAAGCTGCTATAAGTTGTCTCTTGATCCCATGCTTCATACAAAAATCTGTAAACTCAAGCGAGTTGTACTCTCCACCACGATCCATGCGAAGGACCTTTATTTGATTTCCTCCATCCTTTTCAACAAGTGCTTTGAAGTTCTTGAAAGCCGCAAAAGCTTCAGATTTTTCTTGCAAAAAATACACCCAAATTTTCCGGCTAAAATCATCGATGAAGGTAATGATATACCGTTTACATCCATTGGAAATTGGAGATATTGGTCCGCAAATATTTGAATGAACCAACGCCAACGAACTTTTTGCTCTCCATGATTTTCTTTGTGGAAATTGAGCATAATGTTGCTTGCTAACAACACAATCTTCACAAATTTCCAAAGGAGCAGAGATTTGAGGAAGACCCTCCACCATTTCTTTTTTATATAGTGTTCGCAACCCACCGAAATTAAGATGCCCATAGCGAAAATGCCATAACCAGGCTTCCTCCTTCAATCTTGTAGAGAAACATGAATTTGTAGTGTTGTGGAGATACAATGGAAATATCGGATTGCTCGTCATTTTGACTTCAGCAATTAAACCCAACTTCTCATATTGGATTCTACAAATCTCACCTTTAATAGAGATTTCATATCCCTTCTCTTGCAGCTGACCATCACTTAACAGATTAGTTTTCAATTCAGGGACATACAATACATTTGAGATAGTTTGTACCGAAGTCCCTTTTGGATGAATTGCCACTGTTCCTTTTCCCATCGCCGACACAATGGAATTATTACCAAACTTTACGGTGTTTTTGTACATTTCGTCTAGATCAAAAAACATTTTCTTGTCTCCACACATGTGATTGCTACAACCAGTGTCAAGATACCACATGTTTGGTTGAGTTTCTTCCTTCTCATGGCACACCATCAAAAGAGATACTTCTTCTTCTTTCTTAGCAAGGTTAGTTCTTTCAACTCTTTGTTTATTCAAATTAGTTCGATATTCAGATTTGTAATGCTCATACCTATGGCATCTAAAACACTCCATTTTGGATTTGTCTACTGACCTTGGCCTAAAACCAATTGAATGTCATCCTTCACGAACTCTTCCTCTCCCTTGGAAATCACGATAGGACTAGCTTTCAGACTTTTGATCAAAGTTGAAGCCACTGCGATCGTTGTTCTCCCTTCCTCTGCCTCTTCCTTTGTTCACCCTTGTTGATGATGAAGAATGATCTCCAGTTGAGACCTTCAAAGCTTGCTCTTCCGTCTCTTGTTGTAGGAGTTTTTGTTCATGAACTAACAAGGATCCTTGCAACTCATCAATGGAAAGTTCTTCAATGTCCTTGGCTTCTTCTATGGAACAAACAATAAAGTTGAACTTTGGTGTCAACGATTGAAGAATCTTTTCAACGATGATGACATCCTCTGTCTTGTCGCCATGAATCCACATCTTATTAACTATTGCCATTGTCCGAGAGAAGAAATCTGTGATTGTCTCTCCCGACTTCATTCGTAGCATTTCAAACTTCAAACGAAGCGTTTGAAGCTGCTGCCTCTTTGCTCTTGCTAAGCCTTGATACTTTTTCTTCATGGAATCCCATATTTCCTTGGAGCTATCCTTGCAAAGAATTGTCTCCAAAATGGATCTTTCAATTGCTTGGAAAAGATAATTTTTGGCCTTGAGATCCTTCAATTTTAATGCATCCAAAGCCGTTCTTTGCGCTGCCGTTAACACAACTCCTTCATCAGGTTCGGCAACTCCTGAAGAAACAACATCCCAATATTCCTTGGACTTGAGAAAATTCTCCATTAGCATGCTCCAATGATCATAATTACCATCAAAGTGTGGAATAGTAGGTTGTACAAATGTTTCTGAGGCCATTACTGCTGCTGCAAAATAGAACCACCACAAAAGCAACCTGCTGCTGCTACAAACGAAAATAACGTGCTACAATACTCTCCCTTGACTACTACAAACGAAAGTACTTGCTGCAATAAAAACTCTCTTTTGGTTCTCACCTTTTTACGGCACTCAAACACACACTTTTCTTCCTAACCTCCGCTCTGATACCAATGTTAAAAACCAGAGGAGATGCAGATGTGCAGATATGTACAAGAGCAGCGCTAAAATAGAGGAGAATAGAGGAGATATCACAAAAATAGAGGAACCATCTGTTTTACACCCACACACACACACACACACACACACACATATATATATATATATATATAAAATAAAAAACTGACGCCTTAGCCTTTATATAGGCTTTACAAAAACAAGTAATCACCACAACCCACTAACTTCACACGTACAACAACCAATCCACATAATAGACTACTAACACATAAAAACAAACCAGAAACATTGACTCGTTCAACACGGAGCACACCATCCGCATCAACCGACCCGTGTGGCGATGGATTTTGGCGGTGGAGGATGAGAAGTCGCAAGAGAGAGGAACGCAACTAGAGTTGGAGTAAGATTCTTCGAGAGAAACCATCGCCGGATGAGATCCCGATTCTGCTGCTTTCTTACTCAAGTTAAAAGGAGGTTTATGTGGGAAGACAAAGCTTGGTTTTAGACTAACTTAGCAAGTTCGGGCCTTTATTTGAAGGGATAAGTATACTATAAGTGCCAAAACTTGTATATGGTGCTTACTTTAATATCAAAGGCTTTCACTTGCTCATTTAAGTGCTAAATTGGAGAAAAAATGATCACTTGGCAATAAATTCCGGCCAAATTAATTACATGTCATTTATAATTAAATTTATAATATGACTTGGCAATTTTTTTAAAACTCCATTCTATATGGCATTTCCACTTGGCATTCTTGGTACTAAAGTGATCACTTCAAACAAAATTTGGCATTCAAATGATCACTTTAATTAAAATTCGGTACTCAAATGATCACTTTTTACAACTTTTGGATGACATTGGTTAAGGATCATATGCTAACTAGGCACGTTAGTGAGCCACATAGGATGGAGAAATTAATCAAATATAGCCACGTTAGATTTCCAGCGACCCAAATCGCAGTTGGCACCTAAATGATCATTTAAATAAAAAAAAAAAGTGGCACTCAAGTGATTCGAGTCCTCTTTTCGAAAAAATAGTTGCACTTCAAGCCTTTAAAATAAGAGATGTGCAAGCTAAAAAGAGCAGAGAAGAAGGAGAGGCCCCTGCACATCCATGTTTAGTCACAAAGGAAGGGGACATTCCCTAGATGAGAAAACCAAGCATCTATCAATTCAATATTCTTGCACATGCCTGCCGTCGCACAACCGGTAGACATAACAGCACCCACCACCATGCCTCCTCCCTCGGGCTACATGACCACCAGCCACGCCTCCACCCTCTGGTGACACCAACCGCTGCTCATGATTAGTCATTCATGAAAGGAAGCATGAAAGAGCAAGAAGGCAGGGAAAGACATGACTAGAAGAAGGAGTTTAAGGGGAAAAAAATCATATTTTCTTCAATTCTCCCGAGTGTACAAGGCTCCGTAAATAAAGTACAAGATGTACACAACAAATGGCGATGATATATTCTACAAATCAAACTTATTCTCAATCCAATCAATCTCAATCTCAATCTAATCCTTAATTGATTTAGTGCACAATCATAATCAAAAAAGGAATCTCAAGCGAAATCTCGAGCATATCTTCCAACACTCCCCTCCAAGCTGGTGGTTTGTAGATATCCAAGACGCCTAACTTACTTAATAGATATACGCGTTGTCTTTGACATAGAGGTTTAGTGAAGATGTCGGCGGGTTGTTCTATGATTCCAATTCCTCTTGTCTCAATTATTCCTTCATGAATCTTCTCTCAAGTGAAATGACAATCCACTTCTATATGCTTAGTTCTTTCATGCACTATGAGATTTGCTGCAAGCTTGAGAGCCGCATCATTGTCGCAATAATAACTTTGTTGGACCTTTCAACTATATTCTTAGATCCCAAAGAAAACCTCGTATCCATACAATCTCACACATAGATTTCGCCATAGCTCGATATTCCACCTTAGCTGAAGATAATGATACGATCGCCTGCTTTGGTCTTCCATGAAAGAAGAGATTCTCCCAATTTAATATAGAGTCGGTGACGGATCTTCGACTCATGGGACAAGTCACGTAGTCCGCATCACAATATGCCGTCATCTCCATATTACATTTCCTGGATAGGAGTATCCTGAGTCTCAGGCATTTTTTCAAATATTTCATGACCTTTAGGGCAGCATTCATATGAGATTGCTTTGGACTGTGCCTAAATTGACTAAGTGTCTGCATAGTATATGAGATATTAGGCCTAGTCATAGTCAAATAAATGAGTTTTCCAATGAGTTTTCGATAACTTGATGGATCCTTCAGTATAGGATCATTATCTTGAGATATTCCCGCATTGTAATCGACCAAAGTTATTTTGGTGTTTTGCTTGATTGAAATAATTGTTGGTTTGCATTCTGATAGTCCTGCCTCTGCTATTATCTCTAGTATAAATTTCTACTGATTGAAAGAAATTCCTTAGTCAGATCAGGCATTCTCAATCCTAGGCAATCTCAATCCCAATGAAGTATTTAGGTGCTTCTTAGTCTTTTATATGGAAGGTGGAGTGTAGATATTCCTTAAGGCTCTTTATAGCAGCTTTATCACTGCTCATGATGAGTATATCGTCAACATATATCATCAAGTAGATAAATGACATACCTTTAGTCCATGTGAATAGGAAATAATCATATCTACACCGTTTGAAGCCTGCAATTGTGAAAGCATTGGCAAACTTGGCGTACACTACCTAGAAGCTTGTTTCAAGCCATAAAGGGATTTATGGAGACAACATACTTTATTCTCCCTCTGTCTCTATGAATCCTGTGGAATATCCATGTAAATCTCTTTATCCAAATTGTCATGAAGAAAAGCATTATGCACATCCATTTGATGTAGTGGCCAAACATGGATAGTTGTAATTGATAAAAATGAATAAACTGTGATGTCTTTAGCCACGGGAGAGTAGGTCTCGTGATAATCAAAACCTTCTCACTGAGTAAATCCTTTAGCCACTAAATGAGTCTTGTAATGCTCAATGGACTCATCAACACGATACTTTATTTTATATACCCACTTGCATCCGATTGGCTTTCTGTTTGGAAGTAGGGTGACCAAATCCCAAGTTTGATTGTCGATCAATGCTTGTAGTTCTACTGCCATAGCCTTCTGCCACTGTGGATCATTGGATGTCTTATCATAACTAGATGGTTCCCTTTCCTCCGATATGTGACTAATGCAGCATCTATGCTCCAACGAAAGTTTATGAAAGGAAACATGAGAATAGATCGTAGGAAACATAAGAATAGATCATACAATGAATACTTAGTGCATTGATGAAGCACATACATAGTCCTTTTTCTATGTTAGAGGTTGTTTAGATTGACTTGAATGTCGAGGAGGATCCACTCATGGTGGAGGGAAAGAAACTGGTGCTGATGTTTCCTTAGTGGTGAGTTTCGGTGAGATAGAAGGAGTGTCCTCCATGTTTGGCGTATCCTCAAGCACAAGTTCCATAATGATCTCCAAGGGCAACATCTCATATAAGGTTGGGGCTATTGCCAAAGGTGTTGCTAGGATATATTCAAGAGAAAGATCTTCCTCAAATAAGAAGTGATGAGGACTTTTCACAGCCTTCATTTGATGATTCTTCTTCACGAAATGGGAAGATGTCTTCATGAAAAATGGCGTCTCTACTAACAAAGAATTCCCCTGTCAATGGATCAAGAACATGATATCCCTTTTCTAAGTTGGGATAGCCCATGAATATACATTACCGAGCATAGAGACCCATCTTGTCCCGAGAGCCCACTATAGAAGTGTAGCAAAAACAGTCGAAAACCCTTAAATGATCCAATGCCAGTTTCTTCCCAAAAAGTAGTTTGAAGGGGGTTCTTCTCTATAATATCCATGTAGGCATACAATTGATATGATATGCTACAGTAATAATAGTCCCCCAGTAGTTCTCTGGAATTTCAATGCTCATGCAACTTCTAGGAGATGGCGATGCTTATGTTCCACCACCCTATTTTATTGTGGGGTGCAAATGCATGAACTTTTTTGCAAAATACCATGAGTCAAGAAAAGCTCAGTGCAATCATGATTGAAAAGCTCATTACCATTATCAATGCAAATTTGCTATATAGATCTTCTAAATTGATTTCTTCACTAGGTGATGAACATGTTTAAATGGGAGAAAACCTGACCTTTTGATTGCATCAGAAAGACCCACGTAGCACAAGAATAATCATCCATAATGGTGAAAAAGTAACATGATCTACCATGGTGCAATGTGTGATAAGGTCCCCAAACATCCACATGAATTAATGAAAAAATGTTATTGGCACAAGTTTCATTGAAAGGAAAGGGTGCAAGGGGGCAAATATGCCACTGAGAATAAGGAAAGAAAGCACCATGACCCATTCTTGAATGCATAAGGAAGTCTTTATCATTGGCAATCACATTATACAATAATGTTTAAAGCCCTCTGGAAAGACTACCCAAGCCTTTGCCAATTAAAAGGGTATGAAAGAAGCAAGTGTTAGAGTCAAAAAACACTTGACAGAAATTTTCCTTGCAAACTTCGGACACCGAAATGAGATTAAACTAAAATTATGGGACATAAATGACATTTTGAAGGGTGATTTGAGGACTAAGTTTGATTGTGCCCGTCACTGTAACATGAATAACATTCCCATTTGATAATTGCACAGAAATAGGGAGATTCGGTTTTCTACGCATATTTGAGAAAAATCATTTTTCGCAAATAATATGATCACTCGCTCCTGAGTTAATTATTCATGCATTTCTTGAAATCGAATTCATTAGACAATGAGATATACCTTAAAAACTTCCTCCTTCGTTGGAAGTATATAATTTACGTAATACTCACATCAGTTGTTGATATTTTCCAGATGTGATGGGTCGATCAATATTTGGACCACTGAGCCCAGTGACTTGGTAAGCTGCAAAAAATTCCTTTCTTTTTCCTTTTTATCCGGGCTTGCCATGCAATTTCCAACAATTATCAATTGTATAGTGCCGGCATTTGCAATATTCACAATATAAATTACCTTTCCCCTTTGAATTTTGTGCAAAATGTTTTGATCATGTGGAAAAAACTTTCCCGTCGAATGTCTTAGATGTGGAGTCATGCCCACCATATGATTCAACTAATGGATGTCTCTTGTGAGCCGTCCAATCAGTGTGAACGATCTGGGCTATTTGTCCCTTCCCTTTTAAGGGAATGGATATCGCCGCCTCTACTCCTACGGAACCCTAGCCCCTCTCGACACTCTCTCTCCTGGCTTGAGTTTTTGACGCCCGATTCTTACTATTCACCACGGGCTGCACGAGCAATACTCTCCCCTCCTTTCGCATACTTCGGTGTTGCGAGCCACTAGCTTTCTTCCTAAACAACTAACTAGCAAATTCACTTGAGATGTGATATAGATTCCATGGCCAAGATTTGTGAACAAAAGGTTGGGTAAAATTCATTCAAAATTAGGAGAAATCGGGTGGCATTTTCCCTGTGTTTTATAGATCTATACTGCTCAAGGATTTCTTTTGGGCCCTCAAGTATCTCCTCTGCGACTTCAAGGTCATTGCAAAGCGATGATAATTTGTTGAAAACGATCATGACTATCATATTGCCTTGCTTGAGTTCGCTAAGTTCCTGCATGAGAGACCTTACCAACAAAAAAAAAAGTTCCTGCGTGAGAGAGAACATTTCGTACAATCTAATTTTCTATACATTTGTTTGATGTTTTCCCACATGCTCTTCAAGTCCTCCAACAGTGGAAGATTGGCCGCAACTTTTGGAGATATGCGGTTATTGATCTATGTTTGAACGAGTTGATTACATTTTCTCTAATGTCGAGCCAAGCACTCGTTGAAGGGGATTGAGATGGCTCCGTCAAGAAAGCCATCTTTGTCCTTTGTCACAAGGGCTCACCGAAAGTCCTATGACCACCTGGAGTAGTTTTCAGGCATGGTTAATTATAGACTAATGAGTCGCAATTCTAATCTATCAGAGATCAACACGTGCAGTGGGCCACCGGGCTTTGGATAGTCATGACTAGAAAAGATAAAAAGCTGGGCACAAAACTCGAGTAGTGATTTCTCCCCATACCCGAATTGCTTGACTCGGCTCCATGACTTGCATTGAAAAATCCCGAGTAGGGATTTCTTGTCATACCCAGTTCGCCCGATCTGCGTGTCTGCTCTGCATTAACTTGATCTGACTTGATGGCTGCGCTTGCCCCATTTTTGGTTGGTGGGCTCCCATTGGGTTGGGCATTGCTTTGCTAATCCTAAACTCTAGGCAATGATGGATTTGGGCTTGGCCCAAGACACCATGAATAAGGTATCCATTGGTAAGGATGGCTTGCAATGGGTTGGCCTGTAACGGGCTAGCTTGAAATGGACCACCCCAAACTAGACTGAGCTCGGATGGGCTGCCATTGCATGTGTTGGGCTTGAGCGGGCTGTTATTGGGTCATGCGAAATTCCACTGCTGGATCCTAAGTTTCTAAGGTAGTGGGTGTGACTTCTCCTGTATGTTGGTCATCAGAAGCAAAAGGCAAATTCTATGGATTGGTCATGGTGGTAAAAAATCGCTCTTTTCTTCTTCCTTAAAAATTTAATTCCTACACTGAAGGAATGGCTCTATTTTACAAGTCAGCATCCTTGGTAGGCAATTGAAGCGGAAGCTAAATCAGGAGCTTGGAGGCTCTAATACCATGAAAGGAAGCAAGAAAGAGGGAAAAGTGTCAAAAAAGTCCTAAACCTTTTACCTTTGTGCCGATTTAGTCCTAAACCTTTTTTTTTGTGCCAATTTAGTCCTAAACCTTTTTAAGTTGTGCCAATTCAGTCCTTTTGGCCGGATTTTGCAGGACGGGACGCCCGGCCGGTTGACGTGGCCTAATCGGCGGCGACGTGGACAACTTTTAATAATATTTTAATATTTTTTATTTATTTTTATTTTTATTTTTTCTTTTTGTCTTTTTCCTCCAGCCGGTCGCCGAGGTCCGGCGACCGCCGGCGAGGGTGAGGCCGACCTCGTCGGATCCGGCGAGGTCGCGCCTCGCCGACCCTCGCCGGCCATGGGCGAGCCTCACCCCCCTCGCCAGATCAGGCCATAGGCAAGGGTGAGGCTCGCCCATGGCCTGATCTGGCGAGGCGAGCCTTACCGGCCCTCGCTGGCCATGGGCGAGGCTCGACCTCGCCGGATTCGGCGAGGCTCGACCTCACCCGAGATCCGGCGAGGTCGGTCTCGCCCTCGCCGACGATCGCCTCGGCCGGTCACCGAACCTCAACGACCGGTTGGAGGAAAAAGACAAAAATAAAAAATAAAATAAAATAAAATAAAATAATATTAAAATAATATTAAAAGTTGTCCACGTCGCGCACCGACAGGCCACGTCAGCCGGCCGGCGTCCAATCAGCAAAATCCGGCCAAAATTGGCCGGAAATGACTGAATTGGCACAACTTAAAAAGGTTTAGGGCGAATCGGCACCAAAAAAAGGTTTAGGGATCGAATCAAGACAACAGCGCAAAAGGTTTAGGACTTTTTTGGCACTTTTCCCCAAGAAAGAGCAAGAAGACAGGGAAGGATGTGACCGGAAGGAGTTTAAGGAAAAACAAATTGCATTTTCTTCAATTCTCCCAAGTGTACAAGGCTCTGTAAATATAGTACAAAATGTACACAATAAATGGCAATGATATATTCTACAAATCAAACTTAACCTCAATCCAATCAATCTCAATCTCAATCTAATCCCTAATTGATTTAATACACAATCATAATAAAAAAGGGAATCTCGAGCATATCTTCCAACAATTCATTACCCTAACTAGCTTCTATCACCAACTTCACACGCACACAGCCACGGTCATTCTTCCCAGGTCACCGCATAACCACCTTTGACCACCTAGACCACCACTACACAACCGGATCAGCCTGCCCAGCCTCCGCGCCACTGTTTCTGCCGTTCATCATTCTCCCTAGCCAATGTCCTCGGACAGCTTGCCGTTGTCACTACACCTCCTGCTGCAGCTGTGCCTCGTCTTCACATTGTCACCACGCTCTGCTGAGCACCGTGCCATTACCAACCAAACCCGCAGAGCCTGACCATCCTAGAAGAGCCGCGTCTCCCCTGTTCTGCCCTGCTTTTCTGGCCGGGAAAGCCTAGACGGCCAGCCCCTCACCTGCGCCCCAGCCATTTTAGGTACTCTGACCATCAACTCGTATGCTCACCCCAGTTGTGGCGTTGCGAAAAGCCAGGTAACTGCGCCCTCTCTAGTGCTGCCCTGTTTTGGTGAGACGCAAGGCTGAGATGTGTTCACATTACCCATGTGCAAGCCGCTGAAAATCTGAAGTGTTGCTTGTTGTTCATAATGATATATATCATTTTTTTAGACATTTTAACATGAAAAATTGCATCGAATTCATGACTAGGTTCGATTTTCTCAATGCATATAAACTGCTTGTTGAAAGGCCTGCAAGGGTCCTCACTTTTGGTGAACCCTGAGCCGATTCGCCTAAGGCCATGAGTCGTGCATGGCTGGCCGGTAGGGATCGTGCAAGCAAGCCACTTTGGAAGGTCATTTCGATATGTGTAGTTGATTATTTTTCATGCGTTTAAAACTCTACGTTGCATACTTTCATTCGAATCAAGTGGATTTTGTATGAAGCCCTAGGTGTACTAGATACAAGGGCGTGAAATTGGACAGTTTACTGGTGTGGCTGTTCAAGTTTCAACCCGAGACTTGCAAGGCAGCCAGACTGGTGAATTTGAAGGAGCTTTTAACGATGATTTGATGAGTTTTGTGAGCTGTTACTGAGCTTTTTGTGCTGTCGGTTTGTAGTTGCAGAGCATTGGAGCTTTACTCTTGCTTAAAGTCATCCGCAAGTCAGGATCGAAGGCCATGAATATGGCTTGGGAAAGTGGTCTGGGCATTTTGACGCGAACCAAATGTTCAACAAAATGCCCAAGCAGCGCTTCTATTTTGGAAAGGATGATTCGAGCTCAGTTAATGTAATACTTATGTTCTGAGTTAGTCCGTGCTTAGTAAATTAAGCCTAGTTCAGGTTAAGAAAAAAATTATTTTGAAAAATAATGATAATACAAAAACAAAGTATAGACTACATGTTAGTTCATCTAAGCATTTTAAACGCATTTTTCCGTTAGTGATAGTTTTTGCAGGAATCTCGTGGTAATGGGTAGTGGTAGACCTCAATTTGCTTAGCGTGCCTATGCTCTTTTGAATTTTCTACAAACTATTCATTTCTTTGATTAATGGGTGTTACGTTTTTTATTGTGCACCTGCATAATCACCTATTATATGTTAGTGGATTAGGATTAAATGGTTCAAGACTGCTTGTTAAATATTTTTGAAATAAAAAGAGAAATTACAAAAAGATTGTTAGAATTATCTAACAAAATCAAGTCCCTAAACCCATCGAATCTCTGGTTCGTAGAAGTAAAATATAATCTAGCTAATCTGACCCTAACTAATTAGTGATGGCTCTGAAACATAAGATAAATTATATGTTAAATCAGGTGCCAAGTTACGATTGATGGGGCTTGGGAGAGTCTATGCTAAATGCAAGCAATTGCCTAATGAGAGGAACCTTCGTCCATGTTTAGTAGTCTGTTAGATTTTCCCTTGGTGTTCCGCCTCCGGGACTGTCGTATCATGTGCTTATCCCTTTCTGTTTGTGTGGATCTGAGCAAGCATGTACTCTTCGTTGAGGTTTTCTACACATATGTGCTAGCTTTTCAGTTTAAGTTTGCTTTGCCAATTAAATGGATTTCAGTTGGTGAAGTTGCAAAGCTTGTAAAAATCCCACTCTTTCGAACTTCTCATTTTTCCAGGGTGTGTGCTCAAATTTTTGTTCTTTCAATTGACCTTGGCTTTAGAATAGAATTATGGTAAAACTATAGAGATCACATAGAAATAGTATTACGGTATATAGAGAAACATGACCTTGGAGAATGATATCAAGAAAAAAAGCATCATGTTAATTACGAATAGAACAAATTTTAGTGATTTCATCCATTCAACTAAAACAGAACGACCATAGTCTCACTCTCACCAAAAGATTTATTCTTCCTCTTCTTCGAGTGGAAATGGAGGATCTATTAGATATATCTCTAAAACAATGGTCATGGTTACAAACTTTGTTTCGATAGTTACAAACTCTTCTCAATATTGGAATATTCTTGCATCTACCTTGAGATGCTAAACAAATCATTGGTCGTGGGGCAGAAGTACACCCCAAGTGCCAAAACTTGGCACGAAGGGAACTTAAACTGCCAAAAGTTTGGAAAGTGATACTTAAGTGTCAAAATCAGAGAAAAATGAATTACTTAAGTGCCACTCTGATTAAAATCCGACTAAAATGTCGATGTGGCGATTTTCTAGCAAATAAAGTGCAAAACGAGGTCGTTTTGCACGCCGACATGTCTAGACAATACAAAACGATGTCATTTTGGTGCTAACCTACTAAAAAAACTAATATAAAATTAATTAAATTTAATTTAAAAATAAATTTATTTAAAATCATTTAAAATAAAAAAAATATTAAAAAACTAAAAATAAAAAATAAAAAAGGGCCGATAGCGACGGGGGAGGCGGCAGCAGCGAGTAGCCCTCAGCCGCTTGCCCCTTTTTTAAATTTTATTTTTTTAAATATTTTAATTTTATTTTTAAATGTTTTAAATGAGTTTAGTTTTAAATTTAATTTAATTAATTTCTATATTAATTTTTTTATGACGTCAGCACCAAAATGACATCATTTTTGTATTGTTTAGCCACGTCAGCATGCAAAATAGTGTCGTTTTTCCCTTCTTTTGCCGGAAAATTGTCACATCGGCATTTTGATCGAATTTTGACCGAATTTTGACCAAAGTGGCACTTTAGTGATCAATTTTACTCCGATTTTGGCACTTAAGTATCACTTTCCAAAGCCAAGTTTTGGCACTCTAGGTGTCGGTCGTGGCATCTCTTCTTAGCTTCTACAAGTGCGACTTTCTACAAAACAGCAGTTGTGCAAATTGCATACTTAGGCACTTTCTGAAGTTTTGTGATCATTGCCTTTCGAACATTCACCCCGCTCCCTGCCTCGTGCTCAACTACTGCAAGTCGCTCCAAGGAGTCGTCGCGTCGTTCAATGAATATCTTGCCGAAGCGCTCTTGCAACACTCGAGAACGGCATCTTCCATTCGGGCATGACGATACCCTGACGCGAGGGCATCTTTGCAAGACATGCCTGATTTCATCGTGAAAGTAGCCAAGAAGGGGCGGGCAGGTTGGGCTGCTTCGGACTCGAACTTGCTGTCACCAATTGAGAGCCAGGAGCAAAGGCTGAAGCTCCTACCCATCCAACAATGTGTATCAAGCATATTAACCAATAATCGAACTCATATATGAAGATATGAAACAAAAAAGCAGTGCTCGTCGAGCTTATGCTCAAAGTCCATATTGAATCGAGGTTAATTTACAGATCTGATAAAACATGACACCATGATGGGAAAAAAACTATGCCTCTATATATCGAGAAGCCATAGAGAGACTTTCTCTTTATTTGCGATCAAAGCACCAATAAATCTAGCATCTGAATCCACATCTCAACAACTATTGCCGAAAAAGAAAAATTCATGTTGTGATTATTGATATGGTAAATCTATCCCTATGTAGTCAATTGACAAAATATTAATTCCGTATCTACATTGATAAGGAAAATTCTAAATAAGAGCCAAAAGTTAAGTCATTTTCTCAAAAAAAGCCAAGAATAAACACTTTTTTTTTCAAAATGAGACCTAAAGTGGCTAAGTCAATCTCAATTAAGGTCTGAACTCATCCGCTAGTCAAATGTTCGTCAGCAGTGAGAAAGTGATTTTTCTGTCGATAAGAATATGGAAAAAAAAATCTGAAGATTGTTTCCTTAGATATAAAATCCCAAAATTACTTTTTCCTTTTTCAGAGTGGAATCTAAATCTACCTTGAAATCACTCACGCCTATTGCCCACAACACAGTCGGAGAGAGAGAGAGAGAGAGAGAGAGAGAGAGAGAGAGAGAGAGAGAGAGAGAGAGAGAGGAGGGTTACTAATTACATTTGGCTCATTGTTTTAGTTAATTTCATGTTATTTAGTTTATTTCAATTGCTTCTTTATAATTTTATAATTGCACATTAGGCTCTTCTAGGGTTGTTTTTGAGAAAATTATCCAAAATGTCCTAAACATTTTGCATTTTTGCTAATTAAATCATAAACCTTTCGTAATTTTACTAATTGAATTATAAACATTTCCATATTTTGCTGCTTGAGTCTATCCAACCAATTTTGGCTAGAAATTGTTGATGTGAATGACGGCCGACCTACATTGCATGGTTAACGTTAACGTAAATAATTTTTAATAATTTTTTAATATTTTTTAATTTTTAATTAATTTTTCTTTTAACTTTTTTTCCTTTCCAATCCGTTTTTTACTGAAAAAAAAAGTAGAAGAAAAGACAATTTGCAATTATGTCACCATTGAAAAGTAGAATCTCAATTACATTGCCTTGCATGGTCTCCGTGAAGAGCCTTTGACACACTGTCACCAACACCGGAAAGCTCAGGTTAGAGGAAAGAAGGGCAAAAAAAATTTAGAAATAGAGAGTGAAATGAATTTGCTTTGCTTTTCTCTGAGTCACGTTTTGCATGCATCATGCCCATCTCGCCCTCTCTCCGCTTCTCCTTCAACCAATTCCCTTGTATTCTTCATATCTTCATAGACTTCAAAACATTACTCTCTCTCTCTCTCTCTCTCTCTCTCTCTCAACCATTTTCGCCATGGCCAGGTTATTGTCTAAGGTCAAAATGTCCATCTTGTCTTCGAGCTCTCGCCGCCTTCTCTCCTCCTTGTCCTCCATGGATGCCGATGACCTGAAGATCCAGTTGATCTCAAACTTGCAGCCTAACAATGCCAATTGCCCCACGGAATGGCCAACTTACTATGGCGAGTACTAAGGTGTCAAGAATTCACAGGACAAGACCTTGATTGTGCTCTCGTGCTCGCCGCAGCTTTCTGAGTCCATTCATCAAGTGCTCGGAACAGCAGTGTCACCGCAGCTGTCTTTATCTGCACCAGAGGAGCTTCATTCCCCCATGCAACGCTTGCATCCAAAGTTGCAGAGCTGCTTGAGTGACCCGAGGTCATGACTGGAGTTTCTATGACAGAGCAGCAGATGACCTTGGCCAGCTGACTACTCGAGCACGAGGAGACTCTCGCCCAGTGTCAAGCCAAACAAGGCATCACACCATCAAGGAGGCCCGAGGCATTCATCTGCATCGAAGACACAGTAGCAATCGCGTCACTTCTCTCTAAAGGCGAAAACGTATCTGCCAAGGACCAACTCAAACTTCTCTTGAGGAAGTTCTTTCAAATGACTCCTCAAGACAACGACTCAGCTTCTTGCATCCACTTCGGGATGCTAACGAGTTGCTGGTTGTGGCATCTCTTGTCCTTCTCAACAAGTGCGACTTCCCGGGAAACAGAGATGGTGCAAATGACGCAGTTAGGCACTTCCTGAAGTTTTGCAACCACCAGCTTCCGAACATTCACCCTGCTCTGTGCCTACCAGTTGCGCTTAACTTCTGCAAGTCACTCCAAGGAGTAGTCGTGTCGCTCAATGACACATTGCACTTAACCTGCCGAAGCACACTTGCAACAGGCATGAACAGCATCTTCCACTCGGGGCATTTACAAATTCCTCAAACAAGGGGATGTTGGACATATGAGGATTTTTCGATTTTGCTATGGAGGTAGCCAACAAGGTTATGTGCTGATTCGGCTGCTTGGAGCTTGCAGTTGCCACTGCCAATAAGGAGTGAGGGGCCGAGGATGACAGACATCCGTGACTTCTCATCACTGTTGAACCCACTTTGTACTTTGCTTAAGCAGCACCTGCACAGTTTCATCGTGTTGCCATATCAGAGTGTTAGCCAGATTTTCAAGAAGCCGAGACACTGCAGAGTCACTTCATGAACATCTTGACAGCTTTGGATGAGCACTTCAGCAAAATGGAGGAGCAATTAGCCCCAGAGAGAAATGGGATATTGGCATGGCTTGGGCCAAGTACCTGCCTTTACTTAAAGTACTGAACATGCTCTCGAAGCTACTCCTGGGTGCCGAGTAAGCATTTTGTGCAGTCTTGAGGCACAGGAAATCCATGATAAGGGCACTGGTTCTTAGGATAACAGAGCAGGCTTACAAGTACATGTGGCTTGTTTAGCACAAGGACATGACCGATTTTGAATGTAACAGGCACTTAGCATTCAAATTGATCTTTGCGACCGGTGGCCACCAGGGGGTAATTGTGGTTAGCATTGACAGGACTTGCATGCTGGCCGATTCCATTGTCTCTTTGTCTGAAGTTGATCTGAGAATCCTTTGTCTTAGCATGTCTGTTATATTCAATAACAAGGAGGTCCTCGGTCCAGGTGTAATGCAATAATTGTTCTATATGGCTTGTAGAACCATTTTTAACAAGGAAAGCGGTGTTCCTGCCATGCCCGAATGATGGAAGGAGATTCTTTCCAGAACCATGTGAGTTGGCTGACGCTCTTAGAGTTCCATTTAAGGGATAGAGTAATGTTGGGTGAATATAAAAATTTAGGTGATCTTGAGCTGCTGTACTCTTTTTGTATCTTTGGCAGTTCTCTGCAGATGCATGATAGCCTCCAATCCCACTGTTTGGTAGACAACCCATGCTTTTATATAAGTATTGATACTTCATATGAGAGGATTCGAATATCAGGTTCTTCTAATCCACAGCGTGTAATACCAACTGCAATTGGTTGGGAATATTCGTTGGCAGAACTGTCCGAACATTAGTTGTACAATGTATGAACTATAATTAGCATTCTACCGTATGACTCTTCCAAGATTGTTTTGTGTTTGGAAGATGATATTTTTCCAGCTGCTCGTGCTTCTTGGGTACATTTCAAGGATCACAACTGCGAGGACCACAAGATTGTTTAGTGTTTGGAAGATGAAATTTTTCCAGCCAAGGTAGAACCTACTGAGCTCAACAAGTATAAATTCCGCAGCAAGCTAGTTTCCTTATCCTTGATACAAGAAGTGCAAGTCGGTATACTTCTTGACCACATCTTCTTCTTACAATTAGCTGGTTCAGATGTCTTTCTAGGCGATGCAGAAGATGCAGACACAATGTTTTTGTGGAAGCTGCAAGCAGATTCTAGAAATGGATGCCAAGATAAATTGATTCAGACATTTTAGGACTAACGTTTGCTCAAGAAGTTGAGCATTCATCGGGGATGAAATTGATAGAACTATGGCCAGGAGGAGAAGGCATTGCAGTGATCAGCAAAAACCAGTACGATTTTTAGTGAGTTACCAGTTTGTCATGTCAATATCAAAACATGTACGGAGTTTTGGAGGAGGCTTCAATGAAATGCTTCTAGCCCAGAGATTCCAAAACCTCTGCTTTCAGAATTTGGAGCTCGAGGATCTCAATCTATTGCTTTATGGGAGTGAAGAAGATATATACATCGAAGACCGGAGGGCATACGCAGAGCACAATGGATATGCAGACATCAATCCTCAAGTACTTTGGTTTTGGGTGGTATGTCCTTGAATAATACTTAGTCTATCTTGGAGTTGTTATGCCTAATGAGTTGATGCTTATCTATCCATTTACTTTCCACTAATTTTTACTATTCAAGCTCTTGTCGCTTAGTATGTATCATCACAGGTGTAAAATAATTTGTGTATATAATCCATGTTGATAAATCTGTGTACTTTCCTCTAGCTAATGTTGATCGATGTGCTAAATCACCTCGATGTTGGTGCAAATTCACAAGGCATGGTGGATCATCCATCTATCTATTTAATCTGAAGTTAAATTCATGCCTAAGAAAACTTTTCTCTGGAGAGTGATTTTCTCAACAATTCAAGTGACTACAACAACAGTGTGGTCCATGAATCTGTAGCATGAAATTTGGGGTTTCTCCATAGTAGGCCATTGATCAAGATTTACTGCAAAATCGGGAGTACTATCTTGCCTTGAGAGAAAAAATTAAAATAAATAATCTTTCCGTCTGATGCAGAACATGAGAAGTTCTTTCGATGCCTTCCCGATTGTTCAACGTTTCCTGGAGGGCATCATTCACAAGAACACTTCTTGTCATTATGAAATAAAAGCTTCGAGGGATGAATGTATCGTTGTGTTAGGCGTGATCTTACCTGCAGAAAAAATAAAATAAGCATTCATCACGGATGAAATTGATAGAACTATGGCCAGGAGGAGAAGGGATTGCAGTGATCAGCAAAAACCATCAGCAAAAACCAGTACGATTTCTAGTGAATTACCGGTTCGTCATGTCAATATCAAAACATGTATGAAGTTTTGGAGAAGGCTTCGATGAAATGCTTCTAGCCCAGAGATTCCGAAACCTCTGCTTTCAGAATTCGGAGATCCAGGATCTCAATCTGATGCTTTATGGGACTGAAGAAGATATATACATCGAAGAACAGAGGGAAGAAGCAGAGCACAATGGATATGCACACATCAATCCTCAAGTACTTTGGTTCTGGGTGGTAGGTCCTCGAATAATACTGAAGTCTATCTTGGAGTTGTTATGCCTAATAAGTTTATGCTTATCTATCCATCCACTTTCCACTAATTTTTACTATTCAAGCTGTTGTCTCTTAGTATGTATCATGACAAAGCTCTTCGAGGTGTAAATAATTTGTTTATATAATCCATGTCGATAAATCTGTGTACTTTCCACTAGCTAATGTTGATCGATGTGCTAAATCACGTCGATGCTGGTGCAAATTCGCTAGGCATGGTGGATCATCCATCTCTCTATCTAATCTGAAGTTAAATTCATGCCTAAGAAAACTTTTCTCTGGAGAGTGATTCTCTCATCAATTCAAGTGACTACAACAACAGTGTGGTCCATGAATCTGTAGCATGAAATTTGGGGTTTCCTTATAGTAGGCCATTGATCAAGATTTACTGCAAAATCGAAAGTACTATCTTGCCTTGAGAAACCAAAAAAATCTTTCCGTCTGATGCAGAACATGAGAAGTTCTTTCGATGTCTCCCCAATTGTTCAACATTTTGCGGAGGGCATCATGCACAAGAACACTTCTTGTTATTATGAAATAAAAGCTTCGAGGGATGAATGTATTGTCGTGTTAGGCGTGATCTTACCTGTTGGAAAAAAAAAAAAAAAAAAAAAAAAAAAAAAGCAAAGGAGATCACGTCACTCTCATTTACTAAGTTGAACAATGATAATAGACATCTCAAAATGTAGTTAATCTACACAAATTATCTGAATCAATTCTACTTCTGCTAAGTGATTCTTCCCTATCTTATCACCAGAACAACAACTTCCCTCTATTGGTTTCTAATTGTCAACTGATGATGACTTTTCCACCCAATCTTATTCACCAAAAAGAAGATTTTTTTGGATTTCGGAATCCACTTCATTTCACAAACTATCATCACAGCATCTCTCATGTGGTTCCTCAGTATCCAGCATGTCCTTAGAGTACTACTGTGGGACTTGCTTCTACCTATGTCCCAGATGATGCCTAATTTTTCCTCTGTGCCTTAAGAAGGGATATAGTCGCTTGAACTCTTGCCCCATATATTATATAATTCATTTGCGTTCGCTCTATCCAAAAAAGTAATTCGAAAGAGATCTATTATGTTCTTTATTATGGGATGAGGGTTAGAGTACAACATTAGATAGAACCAGGCTTCATTATCACCACAGAAGAGCAAACAGGACACCTGAACAATTTCACTCTCGTCTTGCCTGTCCATTCTGGACAAAGTATCTCCTTTTTTTGGTTCCTTAGAGAGTTGCTAAAGTACTTGTAAATTTCCATATTAGCACTGATTTTATATCCTTCAAACATACAGAATTTCCTTTAATTTCCTAAGTGCAGATTGAACCTCAACAACAACGTAAGATTTAAAAGGTTAAAGGGTGCTACATACTTTTCAGCATAACCACTGTTCAAGGCTCTTAAAGGAAACTCTTTTTTTCTCTAAACCAGGATTAGGTGAAGAAACATCCGTATTTTGCAGCAGCAAGTCTTTATTTACTATGTAAACTACAATTTTGATCAGATTTTCTCTGTCTCGGAGCAATCTTGACTGTTAGAGTTGCCATGCATGGATTATGTAAGAGCACAAAAAAGTGACATCAGTTCCAGTAAAATTATGTCGCTCAATGATGATAAAAACTAGTAATTAACTATTACGTTGCTCGATGGCCATCATGGAGCAATCTTGACCCTTATTGTTTGTCCCATGAAAACTAGGAGAAATGATTTTTACACACAATTTCAATCTTTGTTGCATTAGCTGGAGAAGTTGTAAAGACGAGATTCACTGTCATGTACATGAATATTCATGAAAATAATGAAATAGCTATTTGCAATATTTATATCGAGATTTTCTTAGACTTTGTATTCAAGAATATTCTTTGGTTTCTAGTGGAATATCTCTGAGCTACATTTTTGTCAAGAGTTCCAAATGAATCATCTTTTTTACATATACAGGAGCTTCTTCTTCCAAAGGAAATATGAACATCGTTTCTGGTAATGTTATTTATTAGATGCTTATTTGACGAATTTTTGCCATAATGGCTTTTAACATAAATATGCTATTACTGGATGTAGTCTATCAATTGCACTACTTGCAACTGATAAATCAGAGACAATTTTCTGATTAATTTCCAATGTCTACTCTGTAGAAACCTCATGGAGCAAACACACGATGTGATCATGGCTTCGCTTGCATGTGATCCTTTGAAATGCTTCTCTTGTTGCTTCAAGGGTCCTCATGGATGTATTTGATCTTGCTAGATGATAAGGGAATGACTTTTTTTCTTGCTTCATGGAAATTTTCATTCTGACATTTGCGCTAGTAATTTTCAGTGCTTGTGGTATATCAATGTTTTTAGAGGAATTTGTCTTCTGTTTTTTACAGACTATCCACAAAAATCTTGGCTTCCTATTAGTTCATGGAGCTGAAACAGAACATAATTGAGATAGCATTGTGCAAGTTCTTCCTTATCAGAACCGGATGTCTCTGTATATCTCTGAGAATGAAGGCATTATAGTCTATACTTGTCACCTGATTGAACCATTGAAGAATTTAAGGAGCGAAATCTAACGATTTGGGAATGTTTTGGGCTCTACAGCATGACTTGTATGAGTGCTTTCTTGCTGAGACACCTCTATGAATGTTTGATAGATAAATTTTAGCAACTCGCTTGTTGCTTGAAGCACTCGGAGAAGTGACAGTATCTGTATAGCTTCATTTCACACTGAGAGAATAATTAGTTGAAGTGCAGCAAGTTAAAAGAAGTTAAGGATGATGTGATTTTAGTATTGTACTCTTTAATTAAAGACATCTAGAAACTGAAATTTGAGCATATGCATAAGTAGCTGAACCTTCTGATTGTGGATGTTGTGTCTATGTCAAACATAAAGAACGGAGAACGCTATCCGGTTTAACATATTGTTCCTGCTTCCATCACAATCTTCTCTTAATTTTTTCCTTGGGTTGTGAGCAAGATGTCAATGGAGCAAAAGAAGGCTCTTCATTTCTTTCAGGCATCCATGAAGTATCTACCAGCAGGGGGCTTTCGCGGTTTGACTTCTCGGCTTCAAATCTCCATGTCCCTGCAGCCATCCGATCGGTTACCAACATCCCAGACATGCTTTTTCATCTTGTTGCTTCCACTGCATCCTTTGCTGGATGTAATGTGAGAGCGTCTCGAGTTTATCACCCAAGAGCATGTGGCCAGTAGCTTTGGGATCGAATGAATTAGCAGCCGACATTGACAGTGAAAAAAAAAATATGCACCCAGGAATGGTTACCAGTGATCCTTGGAAATGGACAGGTTATAATCTCTCTCTCTCTCTCTCTCTCTCTCTCTCTCTCTCTGTGACCCTTCCTTTTTGTTCGTGGGTTTGCGTGTGCGCGCGCTATTTGCGAATTAAATGGACTTCAGTCGATGAAGTTGCAAAGCTTGGAGAAACCTTAACTTCTTCTCAAATTTTCATTTTTTTCAGGGTGTTTGTGTGTGATTGAATTTTTGTTTTATTCAGTTGGCCTCAATTTTAGCATAGAAAATATGGTTAAAAGTATAGAAATCGCAAGAAATAGCACGACGGTATATTAAAAAACATAACCTTGGAGAACGACATCAAGGAAAAAGCAACATGTTAGCAAATGATACAACAAACCTTAGAGATTACATCCATATGACTAAAACAGAACAACACAAGTCTCACTCTCACCGAGTCTGACATGCATGATAATTGATAAGAAAGACACATAGGGTATAACAGAGAATTCCAAGCACCTATATCACACAAAAGTTTTATTCATCCTCTTCTTCGAGGGGATTCTCGTCTTCTTCCAGTGATGCAGCTGGTTCTTCGGTGACTCTTTCATTAGTTTCTTTGGTTTCTTCCTCTGGTGGCTCCTCGGCTTCGACCTCATCGGCTTCCTCTACTTCATCCTCTGGAGAAATCTCGCCATGATGATCAGTGGCTGGTTCCAATCCTGCAATCGTCTCTTCAGTCTCCGTTGCGTCAGCTGCTTCGATTTCTGGAAATTCGGTCTGAGGTTTCGAAACCTGGAAAAGCAATTCATTTGCCTCAGGTGTTTTTCTATCCATCTGATTTTGTTCATACATGTTATGTTAAACAGGAAGGAAAGATGAAGAATTGAGTATTTGCAGGCAGAAGGCAAACTTGATCTGTCTTGTTCAGCGATTTGATTCACCATAAAGAGCTAAGGTTGGTTTGCAATTCTCTGAACCCCATCAAACTTTATTTCTTCACGCTTGTCGTTAGGTACTCTCAAAAGGAATATTGATCAAAACATGATGGTTCATGATTTTAATTAAGTCTGCAAACTATCTAGTGCTCTTCTTGAGGTAGTATCATAATCTGCCCACGGAAAGGCTTTCATGTATGAACTGAGTGTGGACCTAATAAGCTTTTTCTTTGTTTTTCCTCCTTTTGTTGTGGTAGCAGATTGAGGTCCTGTTTGGTAACCATTCCATTTCCAGGAATAATTTCTGTTCACAAATAGTTATTTTCTTATTATTTTCCCCCGATGAGCTTATAAGCATTTGAAGATATTTAATAACTGCACAAAATTTCTATTCTCGGAATAGGAAAAAAAAAATTGCATTTGGTATGACTTTAAAATTTTTTGTGTTGTAGAATTACTTTTGATTTTTTAATAATTTTATGAGTTTTTCTTTTTTATATTTCCTTTTTCTTCTTCCTCCTCATCTAACTAGTTGTTGGCCACACTAGAGCCTCATAGTGGTTGCACGAGCTTGGCCTCCCCTTAGCTAGGCGAGGCTCAACCTCATCCAATCACCACGAAGTGGCTCGCCATGGTCGGGCAAGGCCAACAATGGCTAGGTAAGGCTCGACCTCGCTAATGGTCAACGAGGTCACCGGACCTCATCTACCCAGTCGCCGAGGTTTAACAAGGTTGCTAAGAAGAAGAAAAGAAAAGAGAGAAAAAAAAATTGGCCTTGATTCTAGAGTTGTTTCTAAAAACAAAGAAGTAAAATTTTTCTACTTTTTGATTCCATTTCAAATCTATTTTCAGGAACAAATTTGTTCCTTGGAGTAAAAAAAATTAGCTAACATTATGAAACGGATATATGTTTTTTTTTTTTTTTTTTTGGGGGGGGGGGGGGGGGGGGGGGGGGGAGACATTAGAACAGAAATAACCAAGAATTAGTCAATTACTAGACACGCCCTGAATAGCCTTGAATATTGAGCATCTCGGCATAAAGCTATTTTACAACACCTTATTCGATGGATATAATTAAAAGTGACTAGGTCAAGAAAGAGTGTGCTGATTACGTCGATGAATTAAGGAAAAACAAAAGTGCACTGAGATGGATTTCATCCATGAAAACTGGACTTAAAGGTTCCTATGATACTAAAGGTAAAGCTGTGAACCCGTGTACCTGAGCACTGGCCATTGATTGAGTTGAAGGGGAGTTTGAGAGAAGCTTGGACACTGAGGGAAAGAGAAAGAAACGAGTGTTGCTTAGTGTGTAGGTGCAGAGAGAACAAACAGCACGAGGTCTATTTATAGAGAGAGACATGACTGCCAGATTCCAATAGGGTAGAAGAGCGGGGAATTGTTGGCCAAAAAAGAAAGAGCTTTGGAATAAATGGAAAAAAAACAGAAGTGTCCAAATGGAATTTACTATGCAAGGACCAGAGAAAGTATGGCCTAACTTTGGTTCGATAGACCGAAGCAATCATAGTTTAGTTATTAGAGTGAGACCCACAAAGTGTTTTTATATTGTAATTGATTCTGTCTCAATGCAATAATAGACTGACATTATCAAGTAATTTTGAGGAGGCTATGATCAAGTACCATATCTTTTTCATTATGCGAAGTTATCACATGTTGATGGTGCATAAGTTTTTCATATTTGGCTTTTGTAAATACTTTTTATCTCTATCATTATTGATTTAGTAGATATGTAATACAATCTTTGAACCAACTTACAGTCAATCACGGTCCATAGAATATGCTTTTCCACACATCCTTATTGTATTTGACTAACTCTGTCGAATCACAGCGATATTACAATAACCTCGTGCACAAGAAGCAGAAGATCAGAAAGTTGATGCATCATGTCAACGATACACAAAAGAATACGAACATATAAGCATGTCTGGCTGGGAATTCTGGTTTTCTTTTAACTCGACCAATTTGTACTGCAATTATTGCATATTTCATTCATCCTTCACGGACTTTTGCGAGATTGAAATGGTGAAATGGCAGGCTGTGGAGGCCAACTCTCTCGTATCAGCATCATATCTGTCTCTTTGCTTCAGCGTGCTTCTGTGCAGGTCTTGAAGGTGACTAAAGCATTGGCATCATATGCCTCCATGTTCTGTGATTTCCATTAGCTTGCGACCTTCTTTAGTGTCATTCGAATTCTTTCTGGCCTTTATGGTAGGGCCAAATCTGATAAAGGAAGTACTTTCTTTAGTGACAACTTTGTAGAAGATATGCCAACTGATGATCAGTTCATTTATTAAGTCTTGCGCAGTAAATTTTCCTTGAATAAAGTATCTTATACAAAGCTATAAAAAGTACGATATTCCATGGCAAATTATTCATTTAGCTTTATTCCTCCAATAATGCATAGCAGATTCTCTAACCCAAAATGCAGTAAGATCATTACTAGGGGTTGAGCACTGGTTTGGTTCGAGCAGGGATTCAGGGCATTGTCGGTCTTATTCCGGGCCAGTTCTGGGAGAACCAATCCAATTCTCTGTTTCGTAAAGCTAGAATTCACCGAACATTGATTCTGTTCCGAGCTTCGGCCTCGGCTCATGAACCTCTCAGTTCAACCTAGAAACCTGACTAAGCAAGGCATATGTATTTGAGCTCATTTTTGGGACGTAACGAAATTTGAGCTCACTTTCTATGAAGTTATTCATTTTAGTGTTTTAGGCTGGGTATAATAAACTTTAATAAAAATGTCAATTATTTTAAAAGAGAAAAAGTATCAATTCCAAAAACATTGGAACCGAGACCTGCAATCAGTTCCAAGTTCTTCTTCTGGAACCAATTCACTTAGGAACCGATCTAACCTCAAGAGAAATGCGGTGAGAAATTAACGCAAACCATGCTAGTCAGCCAGGCATTTCTCAGTGGTGTTGGGATTCATTTGGTAAAGTTTTCAAATGATATCAAACACAACAATTTGGAAACCTGCAATACCATAGCCAAATCAGCAATGGAAAGTTCTAACCTTTGTGCCCCACCAAACTAATTAATTGAATTTGCCAAGATTAAGATTTCTTTTCACAATGTCATAGTTGAAAACCTTATAAGCACATCATCATGGGTAGCCTAAATACAGTCTAGATACTCTTTTCATGTGAATACCTAATCGTATATGATTTCCAAAGGTAATTACCAATTTAAAATGTGAAAGGCGTTATTGAAAAAGCACTGAATTAGTAATTCTTTAGTATATTAAATTGATGATTTTGATTTGCCAAATTTCTCAATAGTTATGTTTCGAAAGATGGCATCGGATGGCGTTGGCAAAATAGAGATCTTCTTGCAACTTGACTGTTGTTTGGCTTTTCTCTACATAGATAGCAAAACAATTTCAAGAGGATGGCTCCTTACATACTCTTTTGAGATCAATAGACTCTAGCTACATTTGTTTGTTCGGATTTTCTAATTAGGATAGGATTAAATAGGATAGAATAGAAAATTCATGATATTTTACCATATCTTATCCATTGTTTGATGATTTTAATAATAAAATTGAATATATTCACATTTTTTTATATATATTATTTGATTTAAACGCCTATATGAATCATAAATTTTACAAATGAAATGATAAAAATCTCTCACAACACACTTATCTACTTTTTTTTTTTATTTTTCTCGCTTTTTTATTAATTTATTTTTTTATTTCTTTCTCCCCTTTCCATCATTCTCTAATAAAATTTTATTAAATATAAAATTGCACTAATACACCTACAATACTAAAACACCTAAAATATGTAATAAATATATTTATATATTAAATTTATATTATAAGATAGAATTAAATTCAAATATATAAATAAAAATTAAATTAAATTAAAAAAAAATAAACTTTATTTTTTGTTATCTTGAATTTCTTAGATTATAGTTCAAATATTATTTATATTGAAATATAATTTAAATTTGTTAATTTAAAATTTTTGTTATTTGAGGAAAAACTTTCCTATTATGGATATTAAAATTCTCTCCACCTTCATCCCATTTTTCATGGGATAATTTTATCAAGTTTATATATTATATTCGACTTTATCATATCTTAAGCAGGCACCAAAAGTAGAATAAGATAAATTTCATTTTACCCTAAATTTTATCATGACCGCCTAACAAAACCAAACTTTAAAGAGGTGCCAGCGCATATAAACATGTTCAACGAGCATGTGTTTCTGCAGACTGATGAGCTACTCCCTCTGAGATTTAGACGGTTGGTTTGACAAATTCTGTGTAGATTCACCACCCACAAAACTGATCACCTGTGTTTTCACATCTTTCTCTTTTTGGGCCTACTCGAAGTAAGGTAAGGACCTTATCCCAAGTCCACATGAATCAAAACTCACGATTGAGTATGCACCTGTCTCGCTGACGATTTTCTATTCGATACTGTTTATGAACCTTGTTTACATGCTTGCAAGAAGATTTTCCGACCTCATCACACTGATCTCATCAAATGAAGCTTTACGCAAGAAAAAACCTTAGCATATCATCCATTACATTCCTGATTCGGTAATTCTACATTGTTTGTAAGTGTTTGAAATTCCTTCCGATGCAACAAAGTTTGGATGTATGTCATTCATACAGAGATTTCAAAGGTGAGGTTTTGACTTTTGAAGTCCTTCACACATTCCCTGGACAGATTACTCGACACCATATACAATAAGAACGTCAACTTGACGACAGTTCACACTGAGGATTTGACTTCCCAGTCAAGGGGATAAAACAAAGCAGCTGAAGACTATGTCAGGACTATGTGTCAATCCATCACCATAAGATTTAAGATCAGGAAATCAGAAAGAAAATTAGCAATAAAACAGAGGCCTGTAAAGCCTAAAATCAGAACAAAAGCATTTCTACTAGATACTACTTGCAATTAGCCCATGCTACATATCTTCAACTGGTCTAGGACAAAAGTATGAAACATCTGATGACCTAACCTTGTTAATTCACAAAAGACCTAAAAGAGGACTTAAACAGAAGCTGCTCAACTAACATTTCTACCATCCCGTGCAGCCAGGTGGTAGAGGTTCAGTGCACCTGCAAATACATAATTATTATGGTCAGACCTGCAACATTTTTTGTTTGAACCCCAAAAAGAGCAGAGTAAAATCTTTTTTTTATCAAGGATAAAATCCTCCTCAAGTACACATTAGTTAGATTGGTTTAGAAACGTAGGAAAACCAACCCTTTGGATATTTCTATGGTTTCATGGGAGTTGCAACATATCTTTGATGATGATAGCAAAATGAGTAAATTTATCACGTTGTCATAAAAGGAGAATTACCATAAAAATCGGGAAAACTACCAAGCAATAGTTTATATATTTCAGTCCCAGACCCATAGAATTAACTACCTGCATACTACCATGCTTATAACAAAATGCTAGACGTTTGTCAATTTAGTTATGCTGGAGTAAATACCCAGTCTACAAATGAGTTCCAAAAAGAATTATAACCCATAGATCAAACACATTCCAAGTATATTTAGGTTAGTTAGGGCTTGCATAATATTTGCAAGAAGAAATTGCGAGTATAAAAAAGATTATGAAGGCTATAAACCAAATTTCTAGCTCACTGCAAATGCTAACATACAAAGACAAAAGAGTTGACCAAATTTATACATGCCAACTGCCATGAAACAATTCTTAGCAATAAAATTTATTAGAAAAAAAAATGCTTTAAAAACAGTAGGGAACAATCACTTAAAATGAACCTTGAACACTCACCAGCCGCACTATCATGATCGCTTAAATAAGTGATGGCGTTCTAGCAACTCAGGTACTCCCAATGCAGATATGCTTTCACAGCCAAGAAGCTCCCGAAGCCTGGCATCACAATGTATCCCCATGGGATTCAAAGGATCCTGTATAAGAGAAGCAAAAATGCAGAAGAAACAGAATACCAATGATAAGCAGATTCAACACATTTACAGTTTCGGCTTCCTTAAAAGCTACCAATTCTTACATGCCAAAATAGCAAAGAAATGGGAACTTCCTGACCACATGTTAATGGGTAAACAGTAGTGAAAATACGACACAAAAACAGTATAGTAGTCTGACATATGCTAGAATGTCATAAGGAAGTACAATTTCCTTTCAAATGACAGTCAAAAATTACAAGCAATGGAAAAGCTAAAAGTAAGCGTTAAAAGTTACAAACCTCCAGTTGATGGATCTTAATGTACTCCCAAACACGCCTATGTGCTTCTGTCTGGAGCATTTCCCTTTCTCCAGTTCCCAAAAACTTGGCTAGCGCTTCAGATATAATTACAGATGGATCAGGTTGAGAACTAATATTGGGGGACTCAGCACTGACCTTCAATCTTTTCGCTTGACCTGACTCCTCTGAAGGCATTACAATGTGAAAAGAAGCTCAATAAAATCCATATTAGGGACTGGGAAAAGAGTATTTATCACTTTAAGAATACTTTGCATACTTGTAGGTTGAAGTGGAATAATATGTTTGGAAAGTAGCTTGTTCATCTTGAACATGTCAGTGCAATCTGTTTCGAATACCAAACGCAGGGCATCATCACAGATTATCTTCCTCTTGTTACTTGGATCTTGGAGGTTATTCTTCCTTATGTATGCCCAAAGCTGCTTCACGATCTGGATAAAGCAAAATAAGAGTTCTTTAGCAAATTTCTTGTGGGTAATGCAGAAGCTTTTTAGTTGAAGAGTAATTTCGCACCTCGGTCCGAGGTAATGCTGGCTCACCAACGATGGCCTGAAGCTCTGATGTGACCCCACATACTTTGTTCAGACCACCTGCACCACCTCTTCTTTTTGCACCAGCTGGAGCACTGCAATAAGATCATGCACCATCACATAAGTTATAGCACATGTAGAAGCAAACAGCAGAGAAAAACACCAACAGATTCACTTAAACCTAGTCAGATTTGCATTCCTATCCAACCCAAAACATAACATGACAAAAGAATAATGATTGTGCAAAAGGGAGCCACGCATTTAAAAGAAGAAGATCGGCAAGATATTCTTCAACCCTCGGAAGAAAAACCTCATTAGAAACCACTTAGAAGGAAGGAGAGAAAGAAACATCACTACATTGCCATTTTCTCAAGTTCAGTTAATAAAGCAAAAAAGAGAAGGGGAGAAAAGCGATATCACTTCACTAAATACACCTTTATATAGATTAATATATCGAAAATGGCAAACGAGGGCACCCTCAAAGAAATTTCAATGACAGACATAGGCAAAAATCTAGATTTTGAAAGAGCCTCCAGGATCCAATCTCAAAAAGAAAAGAGTTCTTTTCAAGTTGTAGGGCAACAAACTTCAAGCATAAGATAGAAAATCATCTGGAGCATCCTATGGAAAGAACGGATCTGAGCAGACTCCCACCACAAAAGTAAAAAATCCTGACGAACAAATCAAGCCAAGCGAATATTCAAAAGATAGCTGCTTTCCAACACATGCCAGCAGAACACTCTGAGAAAAAAAAAAAAAATGTTGCAACTCACTAGGTTAGTCACACAAAATGAATCCGCAACCCAATCAATAGTTTGAGCCACACACCCCCCAGAATCCATTTTCACTCTTGTTTCAACAATTTGTGTCAGTGCAGTCTCAGTGCATCAATCTTTCTCCAAAACCCTCCCTCAGCATCATTTCCAAACACATGCTTCAGCTAAGCCCCCCCAAAAAGCTGGTTACATTCAAGCTCACACTACTGGCAATCAATACCACGCAAAAGAGAAACAAAACGCTGGGGAAAAACCCTAGCAGGGCACAAAGTCTCGAAACAATCAGCCTCAATCCCGCAACCCTAACCCTCAATCGATCCCAAATTGCACCCTAGAGACAGAAATTGCACCGTCGCTTAACAAACCCTACGCACGAAGGAGGCGAAATGGCCAAAGAGAAAGAAGAAAAAAAAAAAAAAAAACCTTTCTTTCGGGCTCTCCGACGCCGCGGGAGCCGCGCTCTGTTCGGCCTTGACAGCGGCCGGGGGAAGGGCGGCTGCGGCTGCGGCTGAGCCACACGGGGCGCGCGCGGCGGCGGCGGGGGCGGGCGCGTGGGTCGGGCGGAAATTGAGATCCTGCGGGGGCTGGAGAGCGAAATGGGAAGGGAAGAGCTGCTGCTGCTGCTGCTGCTGGTGTTGCTGCTGCTGCTGGTGTTGCTGGTGTTGCTGCTGGTGGTGGTGCTGCTGCTGGTGGTGCTGCGGCGGCTGCGGCTGGGGCTGGTGGTGGGGGTGGTGGGGGAAGGCGGCAGAGGGAGGAGGGGCAAAAGGGTCTTTGCGGGGGAGAGGCGGGGGAGGGTGGTGGTGGGCGCGGAGGAGGAGGGCGATCTGGTCGCGGATGAAGGGGGCCTTGTGGGAGAGGTCGAGGCCGAGCTTGGCCTCGAGCTGCTGGACGACGCCGTTGATGGTGGTGACGGAGTTGGGGTCCGACTGCCGGAGCACCGTCTCCACGCCCCGCGCTATCTCCAGGTCCGTCACCATCCTCCGCGCCGCGCTGCCCGCCGCGTTCACATTCATGAAATCCGGCCGAGGGGGGGCGCAACGCCTTAACGGAATTAACGAACTCCCCTTCTCTCTCTCTCTCTCTCTCTTCCTTCTCTCTCTGGCTGCTTCAAACGGTCTCTCTGTCTCTCTCTCTCTCTTCTCTCTCTCTGTCTGTGTTGTTTTCTTTTCTCTCTCCTCTGGTCTGTCTGTCTCTCTATCTCTATCTTCTCCCATCTCTATCTCTCTCTCTCTCTATAGGGCATCGAATGACGGAAATGCCCATGCGTGTCCTGGCAAATTTCCGTTTTTTGAATCCAGTGCTGTCTATCTCTCTCTTGCTTTCTCTCTCATTATTGTTGTTGTTTTTGGACAAATTCTTTTGGTTGTGTTTGATTATCCAAATGTAAGACCAAATGGACAAACCACCAAATCCGGTGTTTGGTGACGCCCATCGATCTACTTCGAAATAAGTATATTCAGGATATGGGATAGGGATGAGATAAGTACAGATTAGATCAAACGAAAATAAAAATAATAATAACTTAACAAACCTTGCTACATTCCAATAATAGAGTGATGGAGTGACACATCTGAATATTACTTCATCCGCCATTGTGCAAAGACCACCAGCACAATAGCCGATCGTTACATTGTTATTGCCTCCGATCCGGGCAGCTAATCATGTTGCGACAGCTAAGGGTAAAATGGAATCTGACGATCGCTGTCACCTCCGAGGACGGGCCCAATTTGCAATCTACTTATACACTGGAGTTTTTGAATAATGGCTTTGCTATAGTTGCCCACCAATGAGCTTCTAAAGTTGCTATTTACGAAAGGGAGAAAAGTTTTATTATTGGGTTGTGTTACTTTCTTGAGTGGTCCAATGTGGTTCTTGTGAATTGTTTTTCAGTAGTTTTGTCGATTCTATGAGAGGTTCGGATGGACTAAGTTCATAGCATGGAGATCTACAAAAGGCTTCCCAAATCTGAGACTACTTTCGAGTAGATAAGAAGATCTTTATAGAGGTCTCTGCACCCAAATCATACAAATAAAAATGTATTGTAATTTCACTAATTTTTTGTGTTCCCTTTTTGACACTCTTGTTTTGGCATCAACCTACGGCAAGTAAAAGATGCTCTTTTGTAGGTCCATGAGTGAGCAATTCAAAGACGACCCAAGTGGAAGATCAAGTTTCCAACCAAAAGGCAACCCGAATCGACACATTTGAGCTCTACCTCTCTATCTCTATGATGTAGATAGGGGGTCGCAACCGTTGCACTAGATTTGCATAGACTACAACAACTATGAGAAAGCTGATTGAGAGGGAGAGGAATGAGATGACAAATTTGGGATACATGGAAAGTGTCAAAAGTGATAGGTGGAGGTCGAAACAACTAGATAGGAGAGAGAATTTTGAAAGATTTTCATTTCTTTCTCTTGCACCAAAAACATCATGGGATTTTCCACGATTCAAAAGATATTCAAAGTGTTTTTAGTCACACTTTATCCTATTATATCACAATTTAAATACGGAGGACCAAATGCAACTTTAGAGTTAAGAACATATTTAATTCTCTATATTCTGGGCATTTGTGCAATTTGAACTTCTAACGTTTGTTTTGTGCAATCAAAGGGTTTTAAATTCGACTTGAAATAAGAGACATTCGGGGAATTAGTTAAGTCACGTATTTGCTTGGTTTGTTGAAATGTGATGTCACTTTTAACCTTAGGAGCAGCGGGTACGAATGTAGATGATCGGTTGCAGCTGTCACCCTCTTAAATTAAAGTTACAAAAGGAAAGATAAAAATAAAATTATATACAAAGAAAAAAAAAAAAAAAAAAAGAGAAAAGGAAAAAAGGGATATAAAAGAAAAGCTGAAGTTGTGAATCTGTCTTTGCAGTTCAAGTGGGTCACTTGCCCACCATATTCTTCACCTTTTCTCTTTGTCTCTAGTCCATGTCAATACCTAAAATACAACCGATGCTTACAAGTGTATGCAGAGTCTCCGAGAAAGGACTTTGTAGAAAGAGCTCTGAAGATCTAGAGATTCACCATATTGTGGCCATAATTAAGAGATTAATAACATTTCTATACCTCTTTGAAAATGTGCACTATTGATAATAAGTCTAAATTGACTTACCATCCAAAATTGACTTCCAAAACATCCAATTCTTACTTTAAGAAGCTTTTTCATTTATACCCCAGACATTGAAAGCTTTCACTATTAAAATGAACTTGTTTTGGTTTACGTTGTTCAACAAATGAAAGACTAACATTTTTGTTGGGTTTTATTCTCTATTGAGTTTATACAAGTTGCATCTAATGAGATTTCAAATAAAAGAAAATTGGATCGCATTGACATCATTGTCAACATGGTAAAAGAAAGACGAAGGGTAAGATTGTGAAGAGCTCATATTTGAGATAAATCTCATTTGATGAGATTCATAGACTTCTACTCTACTAAATTTTGTCACGAAAAATCCTGATTAAGAAGGTGTCATAGGATATAATTTCTCTTTTTATCAATGGAGAAGAAAATTGATAATTAAGAAATTGAGTTTGATCGTGATGTAGGGGAGACAATGGGGTAGGTCAACAACTGTAGAATGTTTATTGGGTGCTGCTTCTATGATTGTTAATTTTAGACAAGACCTTTTTCTTGGTTAAACTAGGATCACAATTCAGTGGTTGTCGTCAGAAGATCCGTTTGTCTACTTAAGACATAGACTTTATCATACGTTTGTTGCCCTAAGAAGATAGGCTCAGTTCTTATTGGTGCTCTAGTGTACCACTTGTCATCATTTGTGCCTTGGAGAAAAGCAATGAGCAAGTTTCCTGTTGAAGCATGAGTTCCTTTTTCTAGTGATTGCAATGGATGATGACCCGGTTTGGTGAAGGGCTCACTTTTTTTGGTTGGTTGGATTAGCCAACTCTATAAACAATGCCAGAGTGTTCAAAGATCTATACAAAACTTACCTTTTTTTTCCTCTTTTTATTAGAGAGAGAAACTGAGCGATTAAGCGGAAATGATCAAATATCATCTCACCTCAAGTAACCACACTTAGGAAACAAAGTTGATAATTTGAAATGGTGGTCATCAAGATGTTATTATCGGTTAAATTAAACATCTTTACTACCGTCTCTACCATAGCAATTCAATTAGTTCTTTGCTAGATTAAGGGAAGTTAGCCAATTTATCGAGCATTTTCTCATCTAATGAGAGAACAAGGTTACACGATTAGATTTTATATTCATTGCATACCCCTACTAAACTTATCAATCAAGCAAGATGTTGGCCAAAATTTCGAATGCTTATGTGCAACCTAAACATGAAATTATTCGCATTTACTGATATGGAAAATCAAAACTACATCGGATACTTAATCTATACATGCAAGTTCATTCCTTAACCACCAATGAGCGACTCTTCAAAAATTCTGTTAGACCTGCAAACATGGCCCTATTAGAAAAGGTTAGACGAAGCCCACCTCATCTCTAGCCATCAACCGGCAAAGCCACCAATGGCGACTCGGCTCAAATCATGTAAATCCACACGACCCAACAATGCAAAACACTTTCACCATAAACAGCAGAATGGAATTGCAATTTCCATGGATTTACGCATGACGGAATGAGCAAGCTAACGAGGAATGTTACGAGGCCAGGCAGTGACATGGGGCAACGTAGACGAAAGCCCATCAATGGATGTTGGGCTACAGGGCAGCCTTCACTGCTAAATCCAGTTGGAGAAGCAAAGGAAAGCAGCAGCAGCAGCAGCAGCAGCAGAAGAAGAAGCCCATCAATGGTTATTGGGCCATTGAAGTCAGCTTGCAGCAGAAGAAGCAGTAGCGGCAGCAGCAGCAGCAGAACGAGGAGGAGGAGGAGGAGGAGCAAGATCCAATGGCGCAAGTTCTCAACTTGGCCCTACCCCAGCCGCACCCGCCACCTTCCTCATCGCCGTCGCCTTCAAGGACGCGGCCGCGCGACCTCCGTCGCTGGGCTTCGCTTCAGCAGAGCCTCAAGTGCAACGGCAGATTCTCCTGCCTGTTCTCCGACAATCGCAGGGAGGTAAAGGAAGCTCCTTTGGTCTCGCTTCTCTCATTGCGCGCGGTGAACTCGTTGCTTCTGGATTAAGTGAGCTTGAATTTGGCGGAGACATTCCGGGGATTGAGTTACATGGCGACCTTGAATTGTTCTTGCTCCATCGCGGTGTTTTGCTTCTGTGAAATTAATGGAGTTTTATGTGTGCGCGAAGTGTTCGCTGCTTTGCCTGAGTGAGCTTAATGGAGATTGATTGTGCCTAGTGGTCAATTTGGTTAATTTCTCCCGGTCATATGATTGAGGAAAGCGTGCGATTTTGATTTCAAAACTGATCAGGAGCAATGAACAAGCAATAACGTTCATTCAAACGTGTTTGATTGGTGTAAGAAATTCTTCCGGTGGCATTTCGGTGTTGAATTCTTCAAGATACATTATCCAAATGAACCCTTATAGTAGATGATGGTAATCCAATGTGCATAAATCTATGTACATGTATTGGTCGTGCAACTTCACCAGCTAATATTTCAGAATCGGAACCCAGGATCTGGTAGGTACAGTAAAAAATCCTCTTATGTGGAATTTTGCCTCAGCACAAATGGTTCATCCAGTTACCTAATTCCCCTAGCTGAAACCTGTCAGCATCATCTCATGCGGACTCAAGTTGAAGCACTTGACTTGGGAATGGTGGGCAATGATCTCTCTATATCGAGGGCATTAAAAATTCATCAATAGTTAGGGAGCCACTGCTTTTATGAATTCACTTCATTTACCAGATAGGGGCAAGAGTGATCCATGTCCTTCCACATTATCTATTATCAAGTTTACTTTCCATTGCATTGGACATGGGTTAAAGGTAGTAATCATGGCTACAGAAGACAGTCATGGAGCAATCTCTGGTGGCCAAATGGCAATCTTTTGTTCAAAGAGGTTGACTAGCGACCATATCAGATGGTATGGATAGATGAGAAACTCCACATTTACTATTGGTCTTTCTTGGGTGCTTTTATTGCTTGATTCGGGGCTGGGTGGGTTCAGGGGCAGCCTGACTCATTGTCTGATATCTCACTAAGAGCTTTGGTCCTGATTAATAGTGCTAGAGTTCACTAGGCCTGTTAGAATGATCTTGCCAGCTCCCTGGTGTCTCCAATAGCTCCAAATCTTAGAGGGTGCAAAAGTTCTTGACATAAAAAGCATAATGGAATCTAGATGGAAAGTGTAAAAACTTTCACGCCTGAGGGGGTCATGTCTCTGTTTGAATTAGTGTTGGTCCTGTATACATATACACAAATGCCTGGATCCGAGATGAAATCACTAGACATAATTCAGCTTTTTCTTGGCCCTAACCGGTAGAGAATAAGCATCTAGGGATCTTGCATATTCTAAATATGCTTGGGATATCCTAACTCGAATTGGTACCTGCAGAGTTCATATAAGCAGATAAAACTTTCTTATATAGGATTTGCTTGATATTGAATAATTAGCCAAAATGAACTACCTCCAAGTGTGGACAAGTTTTCCAAAAGCATTAGAACAGAACTGAAAACAGATGGTAACCTGTTCCTTGAGATGTAATAAATCAAATTTGGTTCCATATTAGGCATTTGTCACAACAATGGATGTAAGAATTTTGATTCCAATTTGCTCTGCCTTGTATTCTGCTATCATATTCTTCACAAATCTCTTCATGACTATAACCCATGTCTGGCTCTCCCCAGTGATTCAAGACATTCCCCTTGGAGCAGATCACATCCATGCAGAGACTTACTTTGGTTTCTCCCAGCTTATTTTATGCCATATTTGACAGATTGGCAATTTACCATATTTCTGGGTGCAGGACCAAGCTAGAAAAGCTTTAGAAAGTGCACTAGGGGGAAAGAAGAGTGAGTTTGAGAAATGGAATAAAGAGATCAAGAGAAGAGAAGAGGTGGGAGGAGGTGGTGATGCTGGTGGAGGTGGTTGGTTTGGATGGGGTGGAAAATTTGGTTGGTCCAATGGTGATAATTTCTGGCAAGAAGCAAAGCAGATTAGTTTGGCTGTTTTAGGTATCATTCTCATGGTAAGCAGCTTCTTGTGCAAATTCTCAATATTAGGTTTCATAGTGTAATGATTTTTACTCTCTCCCTCTGTATCTGAGACATTCTTATTTTCCTTCACAGTTTCTCTTAATTGCAAAAGGAGAAATCATGCTTGCAATGGTCTTGAATCCACTGCTGTTTGCATTGCGAGGAGCAAGAGATGCGTTAACTTTTGTTACCACAAAGATCTTGAGACTATCCCCAAGTAGTCCTGCTGGCTTTGACGCTTTACCAAAGAATGAAAATCGTAGACGTGTCTCTGCTAAAGAAGAAGTATTGAGAAAATGGGGAAGCGCTTGATTGTGTTTTCATCTTGTATGAAGAATAATCTTGTCGATTCTTTGTTATGGCTGTCACCGTGCCATAATTTTCTCGTTGTTTTGCTTTTTCAAAGGCCAAATTGTGGAAAAGGCTGATGCGTAGGCAAAATTGACGAGCTGTTAAAGGCTGCCATGTATCTTTTTCCTGAGTCCAAGTTGATTCAAATTTTGTGGAAGGAAACCAAAGGGTGTTTGGCATGTTCCTTGAAAGGCTTCTTCGATGAAGACCTGTTATTCTTCCTTTGCACCATGAAATCACTGGATGCCTGCACATTGGACATGGAAGTGCAACTACTTTCTCGAATAGTAGTTGTCAAGGACAAGCTCTAACACCGATTGTTTGAGCTTCCCATTAAGGACAAGAGAATTCAAATCCTTTCGATGTACTTGATTCCTTAAGAACCGTCTCCAATTGCTTTTCTTACTACTTATTCTATACCAGTTCATACTAAATTTGGTTTCCAGTGAGACGTACGATTGAGCTTTTCGGTGGATTCTCTTTTTAATCATGTTCTCCTGTCATTGTGTTATAGTTAGACTTGTGTAGCATAGCACTCATGGACATCTTATCCAGTCTCAACCTAATTCCTTTTTCTCTTGGTAACCGGTATGATTGTGGAATAGTCGCATGATTTCGCGAGGGCTATCGCGTGAGGCAAGTACTTTGACATGCATGATAGCAAAGTTTTTTTTTTTTTTTTTCGGTCGAAATGATAGCAAAGTTCACTGTAGCTCAATAAGTGACTCGGAAACTACAAAATTTCTGTTGTGTGCCGAAAAATGGAAACTTTGGATAGCTAATGCATGGAACAGTTTGCATACATTTGTCTAAGACACTCTTAAGACTTGATCCCGAGTTCACGGAAGAATCACTCACATTGTGGCCCGGTGATTATATTTACATGTCGGATGCAGGGTACATGCAGGGTTGCAGACGGATTTATCTAGCCCTACGTTCAATTTAATGAACATCAATCACCCGGAGCAAGCAGATGGTCATCTAATCTTGCAAATGCATATGGCCTTTTTCTAGTCCAATGTTCAATCCAGTGAAACTCGTTCACACCAGTGAATACGGCCATCTCTATTTACTTTGGAAAGTGTTCTCGCTCGCCCACTTTCGGCATGGACCCGTGACCAGAACAGAAAATGCCGTCGCCATCATGAGCCGATTTACACGTGAAGCGCGGACCTTCTTTGGGACGTTGAGCCATGTCCTTTTGCTTGCATACGTCGTTTTCATGGAGCTGTTTTTATCTGTGATGAGTTGTTCGATTCAAGGCCACATTGTCTCTGCCCTTCTGTTTAGACGTAAGTGGCAACGGTGCCTATTTATGGTGAGCAGGTGCAAGATCAGCAGGTAATCAGACATTGCCTGATGAATCCATGTTGGGAACCCATGCGAGCTGGCTCGAGGTTAATAAAGTTGCTCATGAATGGTCGTCGTCTTAAAACGAGGACATACCATATGCGTTAGCTTAATGTTCTTGACGTGGATAAGAAACCCAACACTTGGCCGGCCAACCCCTCCCCTTTGCCAGGGGAGGAGCTCCGTCATTGTCCTGTACCCAACCTAGTATGCTAGGAGAAGGGCATCGCAGGACTCAAGAGGGGTTCTCACTCCATAAGGAGTTGGCCGAGAGAGCCCTTGGGGACTTTATCCCTTGTTTCTACCCCCTCATTTGCCTTTAAATGGCTTTGGGAGGGAGAGTCTCCTAGGGATGTCCTATTCAGGGAGAAGACCTTTTAAGGACATGTCCAGGTCCAATGGTCGTCGTCTTAAAACGAGGACATACCAGATGCGTTAGCTTAGTGTTCTTGACGTGGATAAGAAACCCAACACTTCTTTAATGATAGTGATATATGTGATACAAGTAGATAGGACAAACTGTCTTTGAATTTATAATATACGATCAACTTTGATTGAAGTGAAGACGCAACCGTCACACGAGATGCTTTCTCAACAAATATTTTACTTTGGAATGGACAAGAAATATCCGATGAGCATTACGTGATGTCTCATAAGTCCATATCAGTTTGCAAACAATTGATAGTAAAATGATGAGACAACGACGTCAAAAAGTTATTATCATAGATGGCATGTTATTATTCAGATTCTAATTTGGTGTTTATTTGCCAATTCCATTAATCCATTTTAGGACCCTCTTGGTCAATTCTTCATCTTGATATTTTTCTAATTTATTTTAATTTCGCCAAGAATGGTCAATAAATTTATAATAATACCGGCATACACAATTCATATACTAAATGACATAACAGATTGTGGGTTTACAGAAGTGGGCGCACTTCATCATTCGATGATAGTTTGCCGTACCTTATTTTCTAATATACACTTGGTGGCAATGGTAATCTTGACGTAGAAGTTTCTCACCCTTATTCACCTAAGTCATGTTTAGTGCGATGGAACTATTTCATTTTCTAAAGTATTGACATGAAGAAAATGACTTGAATGATTAAGAATGATGTGGTCAAAGTACTTAAAAAGAGTCACCGTACACAAGCCTCGCACGCGTATCTCCCTAATGCCTCACCCAATCATGAAGTACAAAAACAATTCATCTATTATCACGGATTATGAAGACATATCCTTTCATTTTATTATAGCTATCATTATCTTATTTTTTGGGGGTGCGTTTCACGGGCAGTTCTATAGTCACATGGTCCGTCTCAATCCGAATTTTAAGTGACTCGAATGCGTACGTGATCAACGGACCCCGCATCAATAATTTCAATCTATTGACTCCCTCTATGCGAGGCGTGTTTTTAACGAATCATTGAATTTGCATAATTTACCGTTAGGATTCAATCGACAGTAAAAAAGAAAAGCATTTTATTTAACAGAAAACCCATGTTTTGAAATATTTTTCTAAAAAATATTATTGCTTATAAAAATGTATGAATATGATATTTTCAACATCCACAAAAAAATGTAAGCATAAATTATAGTCGAAAATAAAAAAAAATATTTTATATTGGCTAATCATTCCAAATAATATAATTAATTATTTTAAAAATATTTAATTTTTGGAAAGGTTTTCAAATTGTTCAACCAAAATGAAAAATGGCTGGTCGATTCAAATGAGATCGCCCGAAGCTTCAAGATCCATCTGAACGTACAGCGCTACTGTGGTCCCATTATTTAGTTCTAATTAAAGCTGCATTAAATTGTGCTATTTATTGTGAATTAAATTGAGCCAAATAAATAGCTATTATACTACTCTCTCTCTCTCTCTCTCTCTCTCTCTCTCTCTCTCTCTTTATATATATAAGCTAAGAGCACAGTTTATTTCCCCTTCTTATTCATATTTTCCCGACAAAAATTGGTGGCGAGTTATGAATTATTGAACCCGCATCTTTGACTAAAAGTTTATGCCGACAATCGATCACTTCATTTTAAATAAGCTTTGATCAATCCATTCGAATTTATTATATATCTTCTTCCTTACACATTTTAGTATGTACTGTAGAATCTAAGTACGACTATCGTTTTATAATATCATTTGCCACATTATTATCAAAAATGAGTTTTTTTTTTTTTGCTCTACTTTTACTCACAGTCCATAGCTTTGTACTATAAAATTTCTATTATTATTAGGAGTGTACAAAATAGACCATCTAAACCAGGAGCCACCCTATTGGGTCCGATTCTCATGAGTTTTGGTCCAGTTCTAGTTCGAGTTCCTAATAATTGAATCATTGTTTTGGCGATCGATTATCGATTTCAAGGAAGAATTAGACTGATTTTATATACTTTATTATTATTATTATTATTATTATTATTATTATTATTATTATTATTATTTTATTATTATTTTATTTCTTCAAATAAATTAATGGGTTTAATTTATTATTTTTGAGAAAATAAGAGCTTGTAATCGGATAATAAATTTCAATTCATTTCACGGAAAGTAACTTTCAATAAAACATTTTGCAGATTTTCCGATAGTAGTTTCTCGGAAAATGAGCTAATTTAAGGAAACATTTTTCATTATTTGAAAAAATACCTTTAAAAGTACGGAAAATGTTTTTTCAATTTTCAGAAATGAAAAATATTTTCCATAACTTCTTTCATCTCACCTTCTTTCACCATTCTCCTTTTTTTTTCTTTTCCTTCTTCCTTTCAAGCCTCACCATAGGCTGGTCTTACGAGCTTGTGGCGAGTTAGGTCAGGCTTTGCCTCGCCCAAAGTCAGATCCGGTGAGGGCAAGGCTTGAGCTCACTTGGATCTAGTAAGCCATAAGCTCATCGGCCTCAGCAAAGCTCGGGTTCTCTAATCCACAGTTGGTCAGTCACTAGGCAGTCGGCCATGGTCGAGTCATGCAGCGACGAAGGAAGAAGGAGGAAGGAAAAGAAAAATGAAAAAAAGAAAATGAAGGAAAAAAGGAAAAATTAAAAATAATAAAAATTCGATATTTCAAAAATAAAAATAATTAAAAAATTTGAATTTGAATTTTAAAATATACATTAAATTTTGAATTTGAATTTTAAAATTCAAATTTTAAAATTAAAAAAAATTAAATTTTGATTTTTTTTGGTAATTTTTTCAATGAACGAACAATGAAAAATATTTTCTACTCTCTATTTTTATGTTTTAGCCAAATACCAAAAAATGTGGTTATTTTATTGTAAAATGGTTTTTGGAAAAACATTTTTAAAAAACATGATGTTTTTTGCTAAGCAAACATAGAACCTAAGATATCTGGATGAAAGTATAGGATTTGTTGCGAGCTCTCAATTTGTTCATAATCATGTTTTAAATAATAGAATATTTGAATAGAAATATGAAAAAGATATTAACCAGGCCAATTCCATTAAACCAAATTGAAATGGTAGTTCAATCTAATTCCCAGTCTTAAGACCAATTGATCCGATCTCCGATTCTCACATGCTGAGAACTGATCATCTCTAGTTCTCACCTATCGAAAAAAATATTGGTGGGGAGAAACGTTATCCAAAAATCAAAACGAGGGAAAGACTTTCTGTCTGTAATTTCGTATTCATCTTCTGATCCGGAGAATCCAATACGCGGGGAAGAGGTCAAAGGGGCATCCCTTTCCTGTCCCTCTTGTGGGATTTCGTGTGCCGAACTGTGGAAAAAACGAAGGAGAGAAGGGAAAAAAAAAAAAAAAAAAAAAAACCAAACGCCCCCCCTCGAATTTTGGTCTGCGTGGAACCCAAGTGCCCCAACCCAAAGGGACGTTCATGATCTCTCTCTCTCTCTCTCTCTCTCTCCTCTCTCTGTTTTCTTGCTCCTGGATTCACCTTTTCGGATCACCACATGACCAATTCCTGAAGTTCTCAACAACCCACCTTCTCTTTCTCTCTCTCCACGTATCGTTCTTGGCGGTGTTCTTTTCTTGCTTGCAAGGTTATGCCTCGTGGGTGTTTTCTTGGTGGTTTCTTGATTGTTCGCATTTGCCTTTCTGGGATTCTTTTTTTTTTTTGGCCTTTTCGTTCTCATTTCATATTGATCTTTATTGGGTTTCGCTCCCTTCTTGGTCTCTCCTCACACAGATTCTCCCCACTGGCATAGCTTTGGCTTCTCCCTGGTGTTCTGTTAATCTCGAGAATCTTGTTTCCCCTCCCAGTTCAAGATACGTCAGGAGTGTGACAGAGAGAGTTCGAATTGTGCCCGGCCGCACAAAAATTTGGTCTTTCTTGTTGCTGTGGATGAGCTGAATTGATGTCCTTGGCGGTTGGAGCAACTTCGAGTTCCAAGACAATGGGACACGAGCGTGATGAGAAGAACAGCGAGAGTGAAGAGAAAGCCGACGTTGGTGCAGACAGCAGAGCAAAGACACCCAAAATTGAGGAGAGTGCTGATGGTGACCCCGAGGCTAAGATTCACAAATCAGCGAGTGAGAGCTCCATTGGCGCCACTGAGGATGAGGAAGATGATGAGGGAAGGAAGCTTGAGTTGGGTCCTCAGTACACTCTTAAAGAACAGTTTGAGAAGGATAAGGTTTGTTTTTTCTTTTTCCCTTAAATGTTTCATTTGGCAGTCTGCATTCTCCATTTCTATAGTGCCCCTTTTGTTTGAATTGTGAGATGCTTTGTATTCTTTATGGGTATGATTTTTTTCTGATCTTTTGGTTTTCCCTTTATTTTGTGATGATTTCCTTTATCTAGGATGATGAGAGCTTGAGGAGATGGAAGGAACAGCTGCTGGGAAGTGTGGATTTGAATTCTGTTGGAGGTAATTGCTGAGGCAGCTTTTCTTGTTTAACGTTCAAATTCTCATCTATGCCACATAATTAGCCCAATTTCTGTTAGTTTTTCCGTTCTCTTCTGTACTTCTTCCCAATTTTCCCCTTTCCTAATCCTCCATTTATGAACTACAATGCTTCTGTGGTCTTTGCACCTCTTGAATGTTTTCCAAAGTGCAGTAATTTGCCCATGTTTTGTTTTTTTTTTTTTTTTTTTTGGCAGTTGAACTTAAAAGTTAAATCTTGAGATTCAAGTTTCTGCATTATGTTCTTAGGTTTTCCCCCTTCAAGTACAATGGCTTCATGCCCATCTGTGTGTGCATTGCCCTAAATATAAAGCTTCTTTTTCTGTCTCTTGTATGCAATGTAGAAACTCTGGAAGCGGACGTCAAGATCCTGAGCCTTGCAATCAGATCTCCTGGGAGATCTGACATTGTTCTTTCTGTTCCCGAGAATGGAAAGCCAAAAGGTTTGTGGTTTACGTTGAAAGAAGGTAGTCGCTATAGCCTCAAATTCACATTTCAGGTCAGCAACAACATTGTCTCTGGTCTCAAATACACTAATACTGTGTGGAAAACCGGTGTTAAAGGTAATTTTACTTTTCCAACTTCCATTGTCCTCTTTTCTTTTTAATTCTCAAAACCGTTTTCTTTAAATAGATTTCTTTCTCTTTGTCTTGTTTTTGCAGTGGACAGCACCAAGGAGATGCTTGGAACATTTAGTCCACAGTCAGAGCCTTACACACATGAGATGCACGAAGAGACAACACCCTCTGGAATTTTCGCTAGAGGATCATACTCGGCTCGGAGCAAGGTTAGTTTGGCCTGATAAGTGTGCTTTGGCCTTTAATTTCTCCCTTTGATGCCTCACTACTAAAGGAATACTCAACCATTAATGGAGGCTATATTTTGGTACTTGTCACTTGATCCTCAGTTTCTAAACATGCAAATGTATTTTGTGCTTCTGAAATGTGGGGACCGTACCAAATCTTTCACAGTAGAGTCGTCAACAAAAACTTTGCATTAATTCAGAATGTAAAGAACTGAACTTTGCTTCAGCAGATAGAGAATTTGAAAACTTCCTCGATTTAAGTCGCTTTCCTTCGGGATTTGGATGGATTTTGTCTGGTCAAGTTAGTATAAATAATATAAGCAGGTGTTGGTGTTGCGTCATCTGCTTTTGCATAACAAGCAGTGTGGAATTTCAAATGGGTGGGCCTCCTTGTCCCTTTTCAAATTTTCTGATTTGAAATCTGATGTAGTTTTGTCTTTGTTTCCCTTGTTAACTTACCTCTCTTCTTTCCTCTCCAGTTTATCGATGATGACAACAAGTGCTACTTGGAGATCAACTACACCTTTGATATCCGGAAAGACTGGTAGTTAGAAGAAGAGTTTTTGTTCTGTCCACTTTTATTCGCACCATGTTGCTTGTGTTTCAAGTTTGAGACTGGTAAAATTCAGTTTGTGTAATCTATTTCTGGTTGTAGGATGTCACTTTAAGTAATAAAGTGGGGATTTACATCAGAAAGGTGGTTCAGACTAAGTAGAATTTAGAACCTACCCATCATTTTGTAGTAGTTCTTTCGTTAGAAAAATCAAGTTGGTTCATCTGAATATTCTTCTGTCTGCTCCGTTTGCCGTATCGCTTTACTTGTTGGAGTATAGTTTACTCCATTTGAAAACTTGAGCCAAACAGTTGATTCTTTATGCGAGTGAAGGAAGAAGCAGTGCACAAATTAGACCATCTCCCATCTTGTTTTCTTTAACTTTGAAGGAGTAAAGTCCTGGGTTTATCTCTTAATTCACTTGGTGAGACCCCTCTGTATCTGTATATTATAATCATTCAGTTAATCTTTTAAGGTGGTCCTCTTCCACTGCTCCTCTTTTTCTTTTCCTAATGGTATGACTCAGCAGGCATTATCATGTTCATTATGAATAGTTGAGAATGATTTAAAGTTGATAAGACCGAGAACTACTTTTGCCCACCCAATTTAGTTTGGGGAGATGTGTAGTTCCTCAGCATTTATGTATGCACGCAGTATTTGCAAGCTCATCAATCACAGACAAAATCATTGTCAAAATTAGGAACAGAACAGTTTTGGTCAAGCAATTGTGCTTATGAGAACTTTGGACAGCTCTGTTTACACAAGCTTTATACTCTGCAACTCTTGGATGCTTCTCAAGTCTCAACATGGACGGACTTAAGTATTGGATTAAAATGTAACAGATCTTAACCGTTGAACAAATTTCAGCAAGGATGGCCAGGAGTTTTTGCTTTCTAATCTAATGGTAAAATTTATGGAGGCACGATGCTCGGGAAGAGAATTACATTTTGACCCGAGTTTTAGGATCTGTGGCAAGTTACCCCCTGACTTTTTGAAATTGAAGTTAACTCTAGCCAAAATTTTCTCGAATATCCATTCACGTCATTGCAAGTGACTAGTTATGGAAGACAAACTAGTCATATATCATCTATTTGTGTTAAAAGAAATATAAGGAGGACTACTCACAAATATATTTCAAAACCATATATCAATTTACATTTAGTATTGACTCCAATCAAATTCTCATCAGAATTCAAGTTATATCTTCTCACATACAATAAACTTCTGAATTATTCTTTTATTATTTGTATGATGAATTTGCCTTCTGCAACTAGTTACGTGCTATCATGTGGTCGAAGCTCCAAGCAAAATTTCGGCCGAAGTCAATGCCATGGGACGCACTACAACCAAATTATGATTCGGGGGCTAAATTGCAAAACACGATGAGGCGATCTGCAAAAAGCAAAAACCTTGGGGGGCAAAATGTGAATTTGCCTCAGATAAAAAAAAAAAAAAAAGTGAATTTGCCCGTGGCAGGAGGGACTATGAACTCACCCAAAGCAATCAAAGCATACGCTTTCATGAGTGTGCCCAGCCAGATAAAGCAAAAGAGAAGTCCCCCATCGCTTGCTTCTGGCTCCACTTTCCAAAACAAAACCCCATCTGAGAAGGAAAGAAAGGCAGATTCCATGGCGAGAAAGTCAACACTTTTGGACCCATGTTTGGTGCACTGTCAAGTGCTTGTCCGAGGGAACTGCTTTCGAATGATGATCCTGCTGCTGTGGCGCGATTGCGGCTTCGCACTTCGAGAAGTATCGGGTCTGGGATTCGATGAAGGTGGAGCTTCCTTTCGCAGCCTCGAGTCTAGACGTGGATGTCATGATGTATTCTGGAATTGGAGATTAGAGATGAAGTCAATCTGGTAGATGAAAACTGGTTCAAATGCGCTTTTCCTATCTCCCATTCTCTCCTGAGCACCACCTAAAGTACTTTTAAGGAGCTTAAGCAACTTAGCCTTGTAACTGATCAAAGAAGCCAAATGGGCCTTGCTAAAGAAGAATGGTAGGTGTGCTAATTGGACATGGTAACTCTGCAGGACCATCTGGTTTACCCAAGGAATAACCAGATATCTGCTATAAACTAGAAGTTGCCATGTAGTGCGATAGACACAAATTTGCGGTCAAGTACGATTGATGTCCTCAAGAGATTGTATCTAGCTAAATCCAATGCATGAACAAGGACCGGTTTGACAGACAAGGACTAACAAACGAGTTTTTGGACGAACCCGACATCTCATGGCGATTGGAGAATTTAAATGGAACAATCTTCTCCATTTTCCCCTTGTTGAATAGGGTAGATTTTCCTGTCTTTTAGTGTTTACGAACTCATCCTGCCCATAACCACCAAAAAAACTAACAGTTGAAATATACTCGAGTAATCAGCTTCTGAGAACTATCCGGAACTTGACTGGACAGGCGTTTCATCAGTCCATCAGCAGTTCCACGTCTTGGATGCTTCTCCTCAGGGCACATTCCATCATGGGGTTATGTAAAGCTCACATGAATGTGCAAACCCTATAGAGCAAAATTTTATATCACCGGCCAAAGGTAAAGGCTCTGCTTTCCGAGTCAATCCAATTTCCAGGATAAAATCAACACTCTATTATGGTTGGTGTGAAGTTTGCTTTAACTACAGGATATTTATCATCTGAGACGTTCCTCTCGTGAAAGGGGAGCTTTTTCAAATCGAGATACCTTGCACAAACTCTCAGTGCAGTAACCAGCTTCATGTGAGGCCAATAATACATCGGAACCAACATGATCCATGAGTCCTGAGTAGTAATGTCTCGTGCTCATAAAAGTTGGACTCATGCCACAACCTTTTGCAGCCTGATTTGATGAGCTGAGACATACTTGCATTTGTGTTTGACCATACATATACATATAGTACCTGACCGTGTTCTTAACGTGCTCTTATGCCAGTGGCAGCCAAAGTAATAGCCGAAGTATAGTTGCAGGCTCTGGATCCATCTCCAACAATAGCATCATCTATTCTGATCATTCGAGGAAAAGAAAAACTAAGATAGGCTCTATATCATCATACTGATATTTACCAAGCCTTCAAGAATAGGTGTTCTTGAACATTACCTTACTTTGCCCTGAATGTCCCCAATATATCCTTGGTTTAACCTGCTTCTTGGTAAAGTATGTTCCTCTTCAATTTCATGCTATAATCGTGCGACAGTGGATAGTCATAGAAATAGAAGGAGAAGTGGCAGACAACGAGGAGCTCGCTCTAGATTCAAAGAGGGCAAGAGAGCTTCATCAACCATCCCCACCATCATTCAGTACAAGCTCGTCAAAAGTCTGATCACAAGTCAGCTGATTGAAAGAGAGGATGTGTTGCTGAGAAACCGAAGGGACTGCCTGTATCACCAATCAGCCGATGGCCAGGTGCTTATGGTAGATTAGTAGTGTGGCGCGGTTTGAGACGTTGCAATGTTAGACTATACCTATCAAAGGGCAGGTCCAAATGTCATGAGGATTGACTCAAATTGCTGATTCGCTGATCCTACATCCTCTCAAGTTTCTGCAGGAAGTTACGTCATGCAAACCTGCCAAGTTCATGTCGCGGCTTTTCAAGACTTTGCAATTGGATTTCGGGACTTCAAAGTGAGAGAGTGCTTTCTGGTATCCCATCTTATTCCAACTCACACGTGCTGATGGTTTTACATTGCTTCTGATCGCTATTTGGCGTGCAAAATCCACCTTGTCTAGACTCTTATTTGCTTGGAGAAGAGCGAGAGCGAGATGGAGGCCGTGGAAAAACTATGCCCGAGGTACGGAATAAAATTGGTTCAACCAAAATGTCCCTCAAATGACAGTGGATGTTGGAGCTGAAGCTAATAATACAGTAACTGCTTGCTACTCTGCATTACCACAGGTTAGCCACGATTCGCAAGGACAACTTAGCCTGATTCTCACATTTGTCGATAGAAATTTATGTAGAACAACACCCTGTTCCTCCTAAGAAGAAATTTGATGCTGAGAGGCTGAAGCCGCACTGGTAAATTCAATGGAGGTATACCGTGTAACCAAAACCGTGCCAGAAACTTTTCCCCACAAAGCGTTTTCTCAGGGATTCTGATATATCCAGTAATTTGATTAATCGTGCATTGGTGTTGATTGAACTTAAAGGTACGTCTCTATTCTTAATATGTTCTGCACTAAGATTTCTTTCTGGAATTTCGAGTTCGATGATCGAATGTCGTGGTCAATATTGTTCATGATGGTAAACCTGGTGAAGGGCCATGCAGGGCGACCGCGTACAGAGGAAGTCAGATGAAGCCAATGACATTTTCCATTTTTCTTATGCAATCTCTTTTCAATACTTAAGAGTGACCCAACGGAGTGAACCAATCACAATGAACATAATAGATTGTTTTTAATCTTTTGGGTTAATACAACAAAAAAATCCCAAACCGATACACTTATACTAAATTTATCCCGAGTTAATTTTTTTACTATCAAAAACCTCAAATTAGTACACTTTCATATATTTACTTCAAATCAGTACATTTTTGACAAATTTACCCTCTATTAGTTTTCGTTAAATTTTACTATCAATTGTTAGATTGGATGACATGTGATAGTTGACTGGTATACCAATTTGAGATTTTACTTGTTATAAATGTATCAATTTTGAATTTTTGGGGTTAAAAAATTTAGTTTATGGATAAATATGACACAAGTGTACTTGTTTTGGGTTTTGTGATCACTAAGGGATAAATAGATGTACTAGTTTGAGATTTTTCATGATATTAATCTTAATCTTTCTAACGAGTTTATGTGAGCCAAGATATCATAAATTTGTGCTTGAGTTGAGTATCAGGCGATCATATTTTTCAAGTGAAGTTAATTTTTGAGTTTTTAAGTTATCATGAATTCAAAGCTTGATCATGCTCGAGTCTAGCATTGGGTATTTATAAATTTTTGGTGAAGTTAATATTGATCAATATATAAACATATATGAAAAAATGACACAAATGATCAAAAGAATTACCAAAAAAGCTCTTAATCTATTATGATTATACCGATATAGTCATAAAACATTTTTTGTGAATTAAATTCTAAACATATTGCATTTGTGTTAATTCATTCATTCCGTCAAATTTGGCTGAAATTTCTAACATTTACACCAATCATCATACATAATGTGGGTGATGCCAAAATGGATAATTTTTAATTATATTTTAATATATTTTTTAAAAATTCTTGGTTGGGTGAGGCTCGCCATTTTCAGTGGCCAACAAGGATCAACCTGGCTAGAGGAAGAAAAGAAGAAAAAAAAAGGAAAAAGAAAAATTCATAAAGTATAATTTGTGATCTCATATCACATAAATTTAATGTTTCAAAAATTCGGAAACAATGACCTTATGGTAGGTTCCAAAGTATGGGATTATACCCACCATCCAATCATGACCCTACCATGTGGAGGTAGCCCCTTAGAAAGATAGAGGGTCCATGAAGTACTTAAATACATATAATTGTACTGAATTAATTATCATTTTTTATTTTCGTTATGTATGAAATGATAGGAAGAAAGGTATATACTTTTCGTATTTTACTTCTGGCATTATTATATCTGAGGTTGGAATAAACATGTACCTTATTATCAAGGCGCCAATGTTTTTATGGGTGAATATTCATTTAAAAAAAAACAAAAAAAGTAAGAATAGTATAGTGTACCTTAAAACATGCGCAGCTGACAAGTTCCAAATAATCTCGAACCTAGACAAGGTAGGTTTAAAGATTCTAAAGGTTTGAAATTAGTGCTTACATGGTAAATTTCATGGTCCTGAAACCCACGCGCCCTAATCTAGGCAGCCGGGTTGCATCACTGTCGATGAAACCTAAAGTTTCATCTTGATCTGCCAATTATACTATGGGCCAGCAAAATTTCCAGTCAAAAATTTGGAGCTCGACTATTAAAACGCAAGTGTCCACATTGCTGATGATTAAAAATCTGGCGAAGGGTCGCAAAGGGCATCCGAGTGCAGAGAAAGTCAAATGGAAAATCTAGTGTATGAGTGGATGTTCATCTTTTAAGGCCTGGTTTTCTAGGAAAATGACGCTTGGATCCACTATCGCATGTTGGTCCGACAAATTGGACTTTCTTCTTGGTGGGTTTGTGTTGACCGTTGACTTGGGAAGGCTTGATCGCCCCTTTTTTTGTTCTCCCTTTGTATTTTATAAAATGCCGTAGAATAGAGCTCACCAAACATACGTCCAAAAGAAAGGTTGATTCGTTTTGAGCTTTTATTGACCTCGGTTAGAAATCAACAGAAAAATTGTTTAGTCAGTTCTAAGATTGGAAAAATTACCAAAATAGTCTTAAATCTATTGTAATTTTTTCAATTAAATCATAATTTTTTTTAGAATTAATATATTGAAAACATTCGAGTCTATAAGAAGCAGAAGACATAGGCCTGCACGAAGCCAAGCCCCAGCCACTGACTGACTGATGGACTGACTATTTTTTCAATTAATTTTTTTTAAAATTAATATATTGAAAACCCCAAATCGGTACACTTATAATAAATTTATCCTAAACTAATTTTTGGACTAGCAAAAATCCTAAATTTGTACACTTTTAACAAATTTACTCCAAATTGATGCACTTGTGACAAATTTGCCATCGGTTAGTTTTCATTAAATTTTACCATAAAATAATTAAGTTGAATAACACTTGACAATTGGCTAGTATATCGGTTTGAGATTTTACTCTCTACTTGTCACAGTTATATAATTTTTATAATTTTTTGTGGTAATAATTCAATTTAATGAATGGTATATCTATTACGAATATACCATTTTCGGGGATCAAATAAATTAGTTTGAAATAAATTTATCACAAGTATACCAATTTGGGGTTTTTTTAATGGTTAATTGGAGTAAATTTGTTATAAATATACAAGTTTGGGATTTTTCATGATTAAAAAAATAGTTTTTTTCAACAAAAAAATGAAATTCTTATTCGATTTAATAGTCTTATTCTATTTAATAGTTGGAATAATTAATTTATTATTTAATAATGAATTTCTTTTAATTTAATAATGAATTTATCGGCATTAACTTTGGACCACGTGCATCTAAAGCACCTTTTACTAATATCAATGTAGTTGTATGTAAACCTAGAGCAATCACATGATGAACCAAGAAGTCTCCAGGACCAATTGTTAAGAATAGTGAATTACTATTCTCATTAATAACATTTAACCAGCCGGGCAACCATATGCTTTGACCTGCAGTTGAGAATTGAATCCAATTTTTTCCATTATTTTTGTATCCGTAATAGTGCAAAACGAAGGCTTGGCTCCAAGTTGTTCAAGAATAGTGAATTTGTCACACATATACTAGTTTATGGTTTTTAATGGTATTAACTATTTTTTTTTCAATTCAATTCTAAACGTTTTGCAATGCCAATTCAGTTTATCTAACTAATTTTGGCCGAATCGCATTGATGTGGACACCAGTCAACACTGATATGTTAATTTTTAAAATTTTCTTTTTCTTTTACTTTTTGGTTACTAGCTAGAGGAAAAAAGGTTAGAAAAAAATAAGGGAAAAGATGAAAAATTAAAAAATCCAAAAAATTAAAAAGAATTGGCACGTCAGTATTGGCCAGACAATTGACGCTAGTTGGTGTCTACATTAGTGTCACTAGATTAAAATCAGCTGAATAGATTAAATTGACACAAATATAAAAATATTTATCATGGAATTGAAAAAATTACAATAACTTTAGGACTGTTTTCATAATTTTTTTTTGAGATTACATTGAAATTTTGTGCAAAAGTTTAAGATAAAGTTAGCAAAATTTAACAAATTTATGATTGAATTTATATATGTATAATAGATTTAATATTGAACGGGGATTTTACCCAACGTTGATTTAAAACCCCAGAAAAGTCAGTTCCTAAGGTACAAGCACTGTTTTGTTCAAAAAAAAAAAAAGGTACAAGCACTGTTTCCGAGGATGACAGCCGTGAAACACTATTGATATTCACGGGAGATTAACGCAGGAACAAGGCGTGAACACCGGGAAGACAAAATCCCAACGCGTTGCAATGGGGGAGGTCAGCACACACGTCACGGTAAATAATTACTTGTTAGCTAGTACTCAGGGACTAAGATCAGCAGACGCAATTTTGCCCAAACATATAGTAATTCCTGACCAAGTTTATCCGTGAAAAAATGTTTATTGGGTACAGTAAAACAAAATTAAAAATCTGACCTATGGCCATTGCTTGGCTGCGATCCCCAATCGATCCATGGCCATGATCATCAGCCACAAACGAGTGAACGTTTAACCAAACGGGCTATACTTAAGACGGATAGGAAACTTACCGGCACCACGTTAATTCCCCTCGAATTGACGTTTCTCCGATCTAATATCTCCGTATATTGCAATGATCGGTGCCGGAAGGCACAGGGGATCCCGCCGAAAAAAATGTGGCTCAGCCCGTCTCTTTCACACCAATCCCATCCCAATTTCACCACGTATCTACCAATATATGAAAGCCTTCATTAAACACTCGATGACATTGGGGTCCATATAGGAGCAAAGACTAGAGTGTACCATCATCTATCCTTCCAATTAGCTCTCTTTCCTTGGCTTTCGCCAAGAAGGAGCTCCAACCTTTCAAGTGCCCACCTCACTTGGCGTTTGCGCTGGCCTTTCTTTTCAAGAAAATGGACCAGGGAAGCGACGTGCACAACTTCATCAATGTGTGGCTCTCGGTCTTCGCCGCCCTCGGCTACTGCTACGCCATCGGCAAGATCGCCGGCAAAGGCTTGCCGCGGCTCATCGCCATCATCCCGGTCGTCGGCCTCTTCCTCGTCCTCCCTCTCGGCCTCCACTCCATACACCTCGGCGGCAGCACGGCCTTCTTCATCGCCTGGCTCGCAAACTTCAAGCTCCTGCTCTTCGCCTTCGGCCGGGGCCCCCTGGCCTCCGACCCCTCCATCTCCCTCCCCGGTTCATCGCCCTGGCCTGCCTGCCCATCAAGATCCAGCCCGCCCGCCGCACCGACCCGTCGCCGGAAACCGCCTCGAGAAGCCAAGAAAACGCCGACCCAATTCAGAACGGCCGGGATAAACAAAACCCAACTCCTCGAAAGCCCCAAAAGGGCCACAAATCGGCCATCAATTACGGCATCAAGATCCTTCTTCTGGCGACCATTCTCCGCATCTACGACTATAGCGACCGCCTCCCGCAGAAGGTCGTCTGGTTCCTCTACATCCTCCACATTTACATCTGCCTCGAGATCATATTGGCCGCCGTGGCCATCGCGGCCCGCGCCACGCTCGGCTTCGAGCTCGAGCCGCAGTTCGACGAGCCGTACCTCTCCACCTCGCTCCAGGACTTCTGGGGGCGGCGGTGGAACATCATGGTCACCCGCATCCTCCGCCCGACCGTGTACGACCCCCTCCTCGCGTGGGCCTCGCGCGCCGTGGGGCGGAGGTACGCGGCGCTGCCGGCGGTGCTGGGGACGTTCGCGGTGTCGGCCCTTATGCACGAGCTCATCTTCTACTACCTGGGGCGCGTCCGGCCCAACTGGGACATCACGTGGTTCTTCCTCTTCCACGGGGTGTGCCTGATGGTGGAGATCGCCGCGAAGAAGGAGCTCAAGCTGGGCCTGCGGCTGCCGAGGCCGGTGGCGGCGGCGCTGACGGTGGGGTTCGTGATGGTGACGGCGTTCTGGTGGTTCCTGCCGCCGCTGCTCCGGTGCAGGGCGGACGAGAGGGCGTTCGAGGAATACGCGGCGGTGGGCGCGTTGGTGAGGGACGTCGTCGGGAGAGGGCTGAGCTTCGCCTTGGGAGGAGCCCTCAACGCATCGTCACCGGCGAAACCCTAACCGGCGTCGTTTCCATGACCAGGCAGGAGAACAAAGAGCATCCAATGGCGTCTACGAATCGTCGTCTACCTTTCTTCCTTACCACAAAATATACAGAAATTAGAACGATTTTTTTTTTTTTCTGATGAGATATGAAGTTGGACTGTTGAGGCATTTTCTTTTATTTATTGAACATCACTTTTATCAAACTTTAACATAAGTTTAATAATTTCAATTTAAACCGATGCGTGCATGGTGTAAGATTTAATTATAAGGTTCTATCACTAATTGATAGTGAAAATGGTAATTCAAAATGGGTCCACGGAACTTCCATAAATTCCATATCTTCCTCCTTTAATAAACTTTTTCTATTTTTCGCGCACATATTTTTGTGTGCCTATTTTTGGGGACACCTAATGAAAGTAAATGCGCCAAAAGTCATCATTGCTTTACAATAAATATAAAAACTAGAGAAAGACGACATATATCTAATAAATTGAGCGACATTCTAATGTAAATTTTTCAATTAACTGCCGTCAAAATTCAACGCACTATCAACGATTTCCAAGAGCAATTAATTGGTAGGGCTTTATTTTCACATAAAATTTGGGTTAACGTCTAATAGGCTTAACATTTTTTGGATGATTTGAAAATGATATAACTTTTGGTCCAATGAATGGTACGTTCACGAGACAAGGGAGCAACTGCCTCCAGGCAGCACTAGAGTGCACGAGTGCACGAAATATAAAGTAGAGTCCAGCTTGGAATGCCACGAAATTTGGACGATCTTGCACGTTTTGAAAGACCAATCTTTTTGTCGAGCAGTACTTGCCAGTTCATTCCACAAAACCATCAAATCGAATCAATTCCTAATCATACGGTTGAATGCTTATTGAAACCCTACTTTATGCGTGACTCTATCCTCCGTTGCAATTATCATGACCCTCACCCTTTCCCTAATAATATGATAAAGTTACTTGCGTTTGGTTATGCACTTGAAATATTTTATTTTAATTATTTATTGCTTGCAAAAGTGATTAATTCATTTAATAACGTTATTGATTGGAATAAGTCAAATTAGTTGCAAAGTAAAACCCTAATCCTCATCTCTACTTCTTTATAGACTCATTAGTCTCCCGAACTTTCTCGATATATAGCGACTTGACATTTAGTCTTTATAACCCTAATTCGCTTAATGCATGGTCCCCGGCCAAACCCTAACCCGCATCCATTTTCATGATCAGACGGAACAGAGAGCATCCAATGGCATCTAGGAATCATCATCTACCTTTCTTCTGCACCATAAAAATTTACAGAAATTTAGAACTTTTTTTTTTTTTATGAGATATGAAGTTCGCCTGTTGAGGCATTTTATTTATTTATTTATTAAACTTCACATCAGTTTAATAACTTCGAATTAAACCGATGCTTGCATGTTGTAAGAGTTAATAATAAGGTTTTATCACTAATTAATCAAAAAGGTAATTCAAAAGGGTCCACGCAACTTCCACAAATTCCATATTATCCTCCTTTAATAAACTTTTTCTATTTTTCGGGCACACATTTTTGTCTGCCTATTTTTGAGTCATCATTGCTTTACAATAAATATGAAACTAAAGAAAGGCAACATATATCTAATAAAATAAGCGAAATTCCAATGAACTTTTTCCGATCAATCCCGTCGAAATTCGACACATCATCGCGATTTCCAAGAGCCATTAGTTGGCAGGATTAATTTTCGCATAAAAGTTCAAGATTACATTTATATAATGAAAAATTTTATAAATGTAATGATGTTCATTTAATAGATTTAAGATGAATTCAGGATTTTTTTTTTTTTTGACAAATAAGCGGGATATCATTTACCAGCTGAGGTTCTGAGCAAATACAACATGAGCATTAGTACATAGTAAATCCAAAAGAGTAGAGGGGGGTTAGTAACCTAATTTCTAGGAAGACAGCCCATAGGTTGGGCTTTGGCTAACCAATCGGCCACTTTGTTGGTATCGCGACTACAATGACCTAAAGTGAGTCCCGAAATATTCTCCATTTTGTGCTTGGCCCGGTCCACTAGAGGTTGCACTGGCCAACTTAAAATAGGTGAGGAGAGAACACTCTCCACTGGCATACGACAATCAGACTGAAGTATTATTTCTTTTTCTGAAATATTCGAGTTGAGCATAGAGGAGATAAAATCTAGGGTTTCAACCAAAGCTATGGCCTCCGCTTGTTCAGCTGAACTCACCTCAATATTTTTTGCAAACCCATCCCTTATTCGGCCAAATGAGTCTATAGATGCAAGCAACAACAGCTCGAGAGAAGGGTTGTCTGCTGAGCATCGTAGAAACCCCATTCTTCTCTCTGGTCATAGCAGGGCGTAATGCCGGTTCAGGGCTGCATTCAGCCTATCATTCGGTTAGATGGGGCCAAAAGGTGATTCGGGTCCTTCATTGGTGTCATTGTTGTACGGGTAAGTCCAACTCCCATTCCTCTCGTCCGATCTGTAGATTCTTACATGGTTGGCATCATTAGTGTGCCTTCATTCCTGCTGCTGTGCTGGGAAGTTAAAACCAGTAGATCTGAGATCGTGGTCAGGAGCTGTAGATGTTGTAGATCCGTCGTCAATGGAGCCACTAGTCAGGAGGAGCTTGCCACGATCTCGCACAACACCTCTACTGTGCAGCTCAGGCGGGCATGCTTTGATTCGGATCTGGATCGAGTTGGGCATCTCTGTGTTGTGCATGGGAGGGCAATCATGAACGTGACTACATTCGGCCTGTCTTTCGGTGAGATTAGGGCCTTAAGGTGAGTCGGACCCATCCTCACTATCATTGTTGTTCAAGTATGTGCGGCCTCTAGAAAGCTCTACCGATCTAGTATTCATAGCAGGGAGGGCCATTTGGATATACCTCCATTCCCGAAGCGTGGGTCGGGAGTCAAAATTGTCAGATCTGATTTTGTGATGGGGCTTTGTAGGTGGTACAGGGCAATCGTCGTTGGTGCCTCTACCTAGGGGGTGCTTTCCGCGATCTTGCGCTTGATAGCTATTGGGAATCTCAAGCGGGCCTTTGCGGATGTGCCTTTGATTCGAGATGGGCATTTCTTAGTTCGTCTCTCTGTTTATACTAGGTAAGCATCGGGCCTAGACTTTACCTCTCATTCCAGCTTGAGGCCACATGGCTCTATGCTTTTAATCCTTCCGAGCATTACTGTTTACCTTTGGGTTATGTGGTATATCAAAGTCGCTCTTAGCCACGTTTGCAGTCAATGTTAGAATAGAGATTGGGAGAGCACTTTGCTTGGCTGGTGTAATTTCACAAGTGGAGTTTGAGACCGGGGCAGAATCTAAAAGAGTTTCATTGTTACGCACCACCTTTTCTTAACTTACATCAGGTGAGTTGTTGGCTATACAAGCACTGTCGAATGAAGCATCAATATTTATTTTGAATACTCTCGGGGGGGGGGTTGCCACTTGTTAGGTAGACCTTGGCCTTGCTTCCCATTCTGTGACTTTTGATTCTAAGTTGTGAAACTTTCCTGTAACATTGTAGCTCTGAACAGGGTTTAATGTGTGTTGAGGGGATGTTTCTTAAAGATGAAGTGGTTTAATCCTTTCATATGCACCATAAACTGTGGTAACCAATTCAAATCTACGTGAGTTCCTTGGTCCTGCGTGACATTTGCACAACCAATCATCAAATCATGTTAGACCCACTCGATCTATGTGGACTTGTAGGGTTGGCTCATTCCATAGTTGTGATGTCTAGAGGCAAAGTAGCAGAGTGTGTTTGATTGTCTCTAGTTTGAGATTGCATATTAGGTACATTGGTACAGGTACTATCTTCCTCTTATAGAGATTATCCAAAGTAGGCAATGCATTTTGGCAGGCACTCTAAAGGAAAAACTTTATTTTAAGTTGTATGGCGGAGTTCCATATAAGCTTCCATATGTTTGGATCAAATTGGTGGGATGTTGTTGGCATTGACTCTCGATGGGTAGTGGGTTTTTTGGTCAAAAAGTATTTACTCTTCACTGTATAGGTTCCCAATTTGTTATTTACCCAAACCAGTTTATCTTATGTGGTTAGGAGGTCGATAGGGATTGCTCTGATTTCTTTCACTAGGGAGTCATCAAACAGGGACCGCAAGAGGTCTTCCTTCCATGTTGCAACTTTAAAATCAATCAATTCAACCACTTTGCGCAGTTCATTCGGTCTCGCAAGTCCTCCAATCGATCCTTTCTTCAACCATTTATCCTCTCAAATTGAAATTTTTTGTCCATTACCCACTACCCACGTAACTTGAGGAGCAATCGCATATCTTCCTACTAGTAAGCTTTGCCAACACCACAATGGATGTGAACCTTTCCCAACCCGCCAAGTCATAGTTTGGGAAGTAAAGTCCTTTCATGATTTGACTCCAAAGTGTGTCCGGATGCTAAGAAATCCGCCAAGCTTGTTTTCCTAACATAGCGGTGTTAAAGGCAAGTAGGTTCTTAAAGCCAAGACTGCCTTTCTCCTTACGAAGCTTTAGGAGTTCCCATTTTCTCTAGTGTAGACCAGCTGTCTTGTTGGTATTTCTCCACCAAAAGTTAGCAATTTTCTTCTCAATGGCTTTAATAATGGATATTGGGATTTTGAAAATTGACATTACATATTGAGGTATTGCTTGAATTATTGATTTGAAAAGAATTTCCTTACCAGCTCACGAAAGCAGATTTTCTTCCCAACTCTCCAGCTGCATGTTTACACTAGCAAGTATCCAAGCGAACATATCTTTCTTCAAGGCCCCCTAATCCGAAGGGATTCCTAAATATTTTCCTGTTTTCGTAATTTCGGGAACTCTTAGCATCGACACCATGTTTCTTTGAAGGCTATTTGGGCATCCTTTGCTGAAAAATAGTCTTGATTTATTCAGATTTATGGCATGACCTGATGTATAACAATATTGGTGGAGGATAGTCACTAAGTTTTGACATTCCATAATTGTACAATCCAGGAAAAAAATAGAGTCGCTTGCAAATAGTAAGTGGGAAAGAGTTGGACAATTTATGTTCAGTTTAATCCTGTGGATTGTATCTTTTACAAGTGCTTGCTTCATCATATGAGATAAAACATTAATAACTATAATAAACAAATACGGGGATAGAGGATCTCCTTGATGAATACCCCAAGATGGCTTGAAATAGGGTGATGACTCCCCATTAAACTTAATGTTGTAGGACACTATAGTGACACACTGCATAACCCACTACACCCATTCTTCACAAAAGCCCATCTTACTTAGATACTCCTGCAAGAAGTCCTACTCTATTTGATCATAAGCTTTTTGCATGTTGAGTTTAAGAATGGCTTGGAATTTTTTCCTCCTGTCTCGAGTTATTAATCTGTGGAGAACTTCTTGAACAATCAGAATATTATCCTGAATTTGCCAACTCCCCACAAAGGCACTTTGCTCTGCTGCAGTTATATCTGGTAATAGAGGTTTTAGTTTGTTTGTGAGGATTTTAGAAATGACTTTATAGACAAAATTACACAGGCTTATGAGCCGAAATTGTTCTAACTTTTCTGGATTTTGGTTTTTGGGGATGAGAGTGAATTGGGTTTTGTTTAGGGCTGGGTGTAGGGTTCCAAACTCAAAGAAAAGCTGCACTTCCCTAAGAATGTCCCCACCAATGTCTTGCCAATGCTGCTGAAAAAAGAAGCCGTTCAATCCATCCGGTCCAAGAGCTTTGGTAGTGCCCAACTGGTGAGTAGCAACATGAACTTCTTTCATAGTAATGGCTTCAGTAAGTTTGAGGTTCATAACTGCATCAACTAACGATGGAATGTGGTTTAGAATAGGCTGAAAGTTCCTGGGACCCAATGAAGTATATAGGTTTTTGAAGAAATCCATTGTCATATTCTTAAGAGTTTCATTATTCCTTACCCAATTGCCTTTGGCATTCATTAGCATGAAAATGCGGTTTCTATTTCTTCATTGTATAGTGGTGGCATGAAAAAACTTTGTATTCCTATCCCCCCATTTGAGCCACTTAATTCTAGATCTCATGCCCAAAAACATTTCTTCTTGTTGTCATAGTGATTCGATCTCTTTGTGGATGTGCTGAATTTTGTGATGATCGTATTGCAATGTGGGGTTGTTCATCAGAATCTGAAGTTCGTTTTTTAGCCCTTCGATTTTCTTATAAGCATTGAGGAATCTTTTTTTAACTCCACACCGCTAGTTGAGTAGCCACTATATGCAGTTTCTCAACCATATTCTTCCTTTGGGAATCCTCCCATGTTTGCTTGACAATTCGCTTGCAATCAGCATCTTTCACCTAATAAGCCTCATATTTAAACTCTCACCACTTGCATGTCAATGTGGGTAAAGTTGACAAAATGAGAGGACTATGATCGGATCCAATAGTTGGTAAGGCTGTAACTTTTACATTTAGATAAGCTATTCTCTAGTCCATGTTGCAAAGAGCTCTGTCCAACATTTCTTTAACATTATCGTCTTCATCTCTTCTATTCGTCCAAGTAAAGGCGCATCCCTTACTTTCCAGATCCATTAATGAGTAGGCATGTAAGAAGTCTTTGAATGCGATAAGGCGAAAGTGTTCTACCATCCTCTTTCCCACTTTTTCCTAATGGTACAAAATTTCATTAAAATCCCCAATACAAAGCCAATAAAGATGATTGAAGGCACTTGCTCTTTGTATTTCGTCCCATAGTAGAACTTTGTCATGAAAGGCATTAGGTGCGTGTAGAAAAGTAATCCGCATATTCTGTCTACTATCATGGAGAAGGCATTGCACTTTGATGAGGTATTCAAAATGCGATTCCAATGTAATGGTTACTTGTTCATCCCAAAAAAGAGCCAAGCCCCTTGATAACTCTTCTAGATTCACCAAAAAACTGTTAGAAAACTTGAGCCGTCTTCTTAGTCATTGCATCATCTACTCTTGGTTTTTAGTTTCCATAAGAAATATAAGATTGGGCCTTTCTTGAATCACTAGGATTCTAAGAGCCTAAATTGTCAGGGGAGAACCCAATCATTAACAATTCCAACTTAGTAGTTTCATAGGTGCACCGATGGCTTATTAGGGCTAGCCACCAAAGCCCATTGAGTTGATTTCTCCTCATTTGTGACAAGGATCTCCACTAATTGTAAGTTGTCAATGGACATTGTCTTTGAGGATTGTGCTCCATACGGGCAAAATTGCTTTCCTTTCTTTGATGTAGGGAGCTTGGTAGATTTGGTTTTGCCCATAGCTTGGCCTCTTTCTGTCTCTAAATAATGTTGCCTCTCTTTTTCAACTTCTTTAATTTGTTCATTATATAGCGTCAATGTGGATTCAGCATCTAAGCAACTGCTATCTCTCTTTTGTGGTGCTTTGCCTTCTATAATGGTTAGGGCTCGAGAAGAGAGGAGATGGTCAACCTATTGTTTGGGCCCCTCCTCCGAGAAGTGCTGGGCGTGGAGAGGTAGAAGGGGCTGCGTTGCTATGTTCTTTGCCTGCTAAGTTTCATGAGTTTCCGCTAAAAGAGGAGATTCCGACACCATTTCTTTGTCTTCAAGGAGTTGGGCTTGTTTACCATTAAAAAAAAAAAAAAAAACTTTCCCATATGGGCTGAGTTCTGGACCTTAGCTCGTAACTAGTTCCTGAAGTTACTTGGTAGGTCCTCCTCCAGCCTTGTATTTTCGTAAGGTATTTCTTTGTAGGCAGTGGCATAATGACCAGTTCTTCCATAAAAGTAGCAATAATGCGGCAACCTCAAGTATTTGAATTCAATCCACAACTTTTTGCTTCCCAAGTTGATGACTACCCCTGTTTTAAGAGGTGTAGCTAGATTTAGATTGATTTTAGCTTTCTCGACCTTATAATTGCTATTTCATTTTGCTTCCAATTTCACCTCTAGAACTTCTCCAAGCTTGGAAGCAATCTCTCGTACTACATCCATCGTTACTCTGCCAAATGGTAAGCCAAACAAATGCACCCAAAAGTGGTAATGAGAGGAATCATAGCAAATATCTAGAATGTTAGGATCACATTGCTAGAGCACTAAGAGCTTGTTGGAAAAAGACCATGGCTCGGCATTGAGGACTTTTTGCTTCTCGGCTTCGGATTTGAAGGAGAATGAGAAGAAGCCTGGTTCTAACAAGGTACATGATACATTTTCCATCCTCCATGCTCGTTTCATAGTGTTGAGAAAAGGCTTGGAAATTGACGTTTGGTTGAGAATAGAGTTTGCCAAACAATATTAGCCATTACATTCTATTAACTTTTCATCGGAAATGTCATCTTTAACATCTATAACATCATCCTCACACCATAAGTTACCCAAGCTTTTGCACAACACCTCTAACCTGCTCGCTTCAAAATTAAGATCCTCCATGTTGCATACTTCTAGAAGGCACGATGATATTGCAAACGGAATACTACAGCACACAAGGTATATGACCAAACTTCGTATAGTTAATGGGACAAATAACTTAGTGTGTCACTAGAAAGCGTTGAGTAGAACCTTTTTGCATGATTGTAGAGAAAGGTTGGAGCTCTGGCCTACCATTCTTCTTGTCATAATTGCTTTGTTCTATAGGGCAATCCGGGCCAAGTGGAGAAAGGCAAAACATATCCATGGAGGGGGTGGTGAAGTGCGGAAGGAGAGAGGTGCGAAGAAAGGCGGATGGGGTTGGGCTGTGGCTGGGGAAAACGAAAAAAGAGTTCATGCATGGGTAGATGGTGGGTTTTGGCTTGTTGTAAGGAACAAATAAATTAGGGCTGATCTTTAGGGTTTTGGAAGAGACGCTCAAGATGAAGGAAAAAGTAGGCGATGAAGTGTAGATAAAAGCCCAAAACTAATTTAGGGTTTGGATGGGGCATTAATGTAGAGATACTAGTTGAGAAGCTTAAAAGAGTTTATAGGGTTTGAAAGTGTGAGGGATACGACTAGGGAAGGTGAAACTGGGGTCGGTTGGGGAAGCATCTTCTCATTGAGGAGAATTGAGGTTGATGGGGAGGAGTGAAATGGAAGACTCGTTGAAGAGGACATCAGCACAAAGGAATTGAGTGAAAACTACCATGTGGTAGAGGAGAGCCCAGATGAATTTAAGATTGATTTGATAATTATGTCCCTTTCTTTCTTTTCATTGTCAAGAAACTTCAAGTGACGTGGTAGGCTCGATTAGTCAAAATCAAGGAAGTTGGACATGAAAAGAGGTTGGAAAAAGGAATTGAAGTAAATATGAAGATATGAAACTATAGACAATCCCAGTTAAGACAAACATGATGGTTGCATGGTTAGTTCATTAAGTACCTAGGAAAGAGAAATTGAGGAGCTAGTGAACGTCTAATCATTCTTTTCTTAGCTTGAAGTGTCACGAGTCATAATAAGTGGATGAAGAGTTGATACTCAATGATGCAAATAGTTCTTTAAAGTCCACCAAAATAACCATCCAAAAAGTCTTGCACATGCTAAATGATGATCAATTTAATTCAAAACATGTTAAATTAATCAATTAAATTTTTAAATATTTCAACAATTTATCAATTTAATCCTTATGACCAATTTTGATAGAAAATTGATAATGTGGATACTCGTCGTTTTTGTGGTATAGATGGTATTAACACGACAATTTTTACAAAACTTCTAAAATTTTCAGAAATTTTTATAAGTTTTTTTTTTTTAAATTTCTATTGATCTTCTTTTCTAGAGGTCTAACAAGGGTTGTTGGGACCTTAGTGATGGTTAATGACGAACCACAAGACAAGGCTCATGCCACGTAGGACATCCGGCTATCCAAGTCATTGATTTTAGAAAAATAATAAAGAAATTGCAAATATTGTTTTCGACAGGTTGTCATGTCCCCGATTTCCAACTAAAATTTATCAAAACAACTAAATTAATAAATTCTCAAAAGATTTAGGACTGAATTGATTGAACTGAAAAAAGAAAAAAAAAAAAAAGTTATGACTGAATTGATTTGATGTATAAAAGATTTAAGATTTTTTGGATAATTTGAAAATGCTTTTAAGTTTTGGTCTAATGGATGGTCGGTTCACAAGAAAAGAGGGCAACTGCCACCAAGCAACACTAGGGTGTCTTGTTTTTATAAGAATTTGTTTATTTTGTGAAAAATGATTGGTTTGAAAAATATTTTTCTAAAAGTGATTGTTTATATCATTTGCAAAAATAAACGAATGAAAAATGTCTTCATGGTGTGCGAAAATATTTAAATATAAATTGTTCTCGTTAATGAAAATATTTTCCTTTGGTTTACTTATTTTAAATGACACAAGTGTTCACTTTTAAAAAATATATATTTGTTAAAGTATTCATTTTTGTTGAAATAAACCAACCCTTATTGACTAAAAAAGAGTCTACTCATTAGTGGTTGATAATTTCTTTAGATTGACCTATCCACTTTGAATACTTATCGAAACCCTACTTTATGCTTGACCTGAACCTCGGATGCAATTATCATGAAGCTCACCCTTTTAACCTAATAATATAATAAAGTTACTTGCATTGGTTATGCACTTGAGATATTTTATTTTAATTATTTATCGGTTGCGAAAGAGTTTAATTCACTTAATGACGATATTGATTGGAATAAACCAAATAATTTGAAAAGTTAAACCCTAACCCTCATCTCTTTTCTTTATAGACTTGTTAGTCTCTGAAACATTCTCGATATATAACTACTTTACATTTAGTCTTTATAACCCTAATTTGCTGCGTATGTGTGTCCGATTTGTTTATGTTTATACCCTTTTCAGTCTCATCACATGCCGATTTCACCCTGCGCTTTCTCTGTATCACTCTGATGTCCTTGTATCGAGATTGATGCCACGGTTGATAAAGTGAATTTATATACATTTGTCCATCAAGATTTGGTGCCAATTCCCGGTTTACACGCGGCATTGAATAAAGGAAAGCCTGAAAGGGATATATGAAAGAGGAGGAAAGGTCCAACTTCGATTCCGCCTAACTTCAATTTTTTTCAATTTTGCTGACAGCAACTGCCGCGTGAATGGTTTCCGGTTTTGTAGGTTTCTTGCAGCGGCAGCAGCCGTGCAGGACCTGGAAACTGTCTTCATAACAGAGGTTTGACAGGTGCCGGTGTTGACGACGCGGTCTTGTCCAAGTTTTAGTATTAAGAAAAGAAAATAAAATAAAAATCCATTTTCTTTACTATCTAGTTAATTACATAAATAACCTATGAATTTTGATTTAATATATAATATTATTTTAAAATTTTTCATTTGTCCAATTACAATCGCCAACCTCTTATTTTTCTAATCCTCTACAAATTGAAAAAAAGAAAATAAAAATATTTGATGTCATGTCAAAATGTTCATAAATGATGCCATGTTGGATTTTTAGTCACTTAAATTGACCAATAGCATTTATGCAATTGGTTTCTTCTCTAAAGGTGGCACTGAAGGTGATTCTTTCTAAAAATATTAGTATCGAAATGACTGTTGTATAAAAATTATTATATTTTCAATGTGTTTTTGCTCACCTCAAGCTTTGATTCAATTGATACCGTCCATTCTATTCTTTGCCTCACACACATACGCACACAGATTTATTTATTTATTTGACTAAACGGTCGATGCTCTATGCCGCGCATATCTTGCACGGTTTGGCATAGAAAAGATGGTCGGATGCTTTTCACACATTTTCTCCGAATGCCCCAACCCCCCACCTTTGACCGCTTCACTTTATTCCCCTCCAAAAAAATATTTAGTAAAAAGCAAAGCAATTATTCCAACGAACGTCTTTTTTCCCCTCTAACTTTCCATCAAATTTATTAAAGGTAAAGACAGCTTTAGCCTAGTAACATAGAGCTCGATCAAAACTAAGAGCATGGCGACCGAGCTCCAAAACTTCGTCTTCGTCTGGACCTCCGTCGTCGCCGCCCTCGTCTACTGCCGCCACGTCGCCAAGCTCGTCGCCGCCGGGCCCAGGCGGCTCCTCCTCTTCCTCCCCGTGATCCTCCTCTTCCTCCTCCTCCCTCTCCGTCTCACCACCATCTCGCTCGGCGGCCTCACCGCCTTCTTCGTCGCCTGGCTCTCCAACTTCAAGCTCCTCCTCCTCGCTTGTGGCAAAGGCCCCTTAGCGCCCCCTCTCTCTGTACCGCTTTTTGTCGCCGTCGCGTCTCTTCCGATCAAGATCGGCCCTTCCACAGGGGGCGGCGGCGGCAACGGCCTCAAGTCGCCGGCAAACTACGTCACGAAATGCCTGTTCGTGGCTATGCTGTTCCCGCTCTATCAGCGGAGTGACTATGTGCACGAGAAGGTCATGATGATGGCGTACTCCATCCACATGTATATCGGGCTTGAGGTGGCTCTGGCAGCCGTCGGCGCGGCGGCTGGCCGGCTCATCGGCGCGGCGGTCGAGCCGCAGTTCGACGAGCCGTACCTTTCCACGTCGCTGCAGGACTTTTGGGGGCGGCGGTGGAACCTCATGGTGTCGAGCATCCTGCGGCCGAGCGTGTACGATCCCGTCCGGTCGGCCTCGGGGCGCCTCGTCGGGAGGCGATGGGCCATACTGCCCGCCATGCTTGCCACGTTCGCGGTCTCCGCCCTCATGCACGAGCTGATCTTCTACTACATCGGGAGGAAGGAGCCCGCATGGGTGGTCACGTGGTTCTTCCTCCTCCACGGGGTCGCCGTGGCGGCAGAGGTCGCGGCGAAGAAGGTGCTGCGCGGCACGAGGTGGCAGCTGCCGGCACAGGTGTCGAGGCTGTTGACGGTGGGGTTCGTGGTCGTGACGGGGTTCTGGTTGTTCCTGCCGCCGCTCCTGCGGTGCGACGCGGTGGCGAAGGCGCAGAGGGAGATCAGTGCGGTTATTGAGTTTGGGAAAAGGCTTTGGAGCATCTTGAGATTCATCTCATTTGAGGTAGTAAGTGGTCCTTGAATTGCCCCATATTTTATAAAAGATTAGTCGTCCTTTGGCGACAAAAAATTTGTAAAACTTCCTTCTTTTTGGATGGCGCAAAAAAATAATTCTTGCATCTTTCTATTCAATCTTGAATTTCGCTCATAGACTTTAGTTAATTAATCGTATTTGTCTGAAATCGAAAAGTTTGGTCCTTTTGAATTGATTTACTAATAGAATCCACACACCTAGGTTGTCACAAAGTTCGAAGCTTCTATTTTTAATTAGGGAAATTGGACCCAGAGATCTCTAGGCATAAGGTCATCGAAAATGCCAATATACCAAATTATGGCAGCCGCTGTCAAAGTATAAAAGCCATACAATTTGGCCACGAATACAATCCTATAATTTTCTCATATGTGAAGCCTTTAAAATTATGTGTGTGATGCACTTTTGAAATGGAGTGGGAGACAAAATAGCTGTCACAACTTGAATTTTTCATACAATATGAATCTCGAAAGAATAAATAATTGAGCCTTAGTTCTTGACTCTTTTTTTTTTCACTATACGTGATCTTGATAAAATAAACATCAAGCACAAAAAATAAAATAACAATAAACATGGCTATTTTCGTTGCGCGCTCTTGATGGAAGAACTTCAGAAGCACTAAACTGAATGCTCCTAAACTCCAAACTCGACCCATCTAAAAATGATTTTGGAGTTGAGCTTAGTAAATGAAATCTCTTTGTCTAAAGTTGGAGATCTACTCCCCACTCTACTTAAGAGTAACCACATGACTATGGCTATTTTATAATATCACATCACAAACTACACAAGCCATATTATTTCATATATGACACATAGGATTATCCTCTCAATTCACTAGAAACCCGTCATAGATGGCAAGAACATTTGTCTTTTCCCAAAATCTTATTCACATATTAATATAAGAAAGTTCACTCTCTGGCATATAGACCTTAGTAAAGGTCTCCATCATATGGCATCCTTTAAATGCAAATCGTCATAATATAATATTGTGATGTGCAATTTTATCGTTACAGTTAACGTGTAAATAATCATTTGGTACATCGCATCATCAAGGTCATTTCAAAATCCTCTTGAAATCACTCATTCGCGTTTTTATTCATGAAATATAGTTATAATCCATAGAATGACTCTTGACATCTCCTAATGGCATCATGAATATAATGAACTTCTCACATTATATCAATAACAATATCACGACAAAAGCACAAGCTTGCATTAATAAGCATTATTTGCATACATTATATAAATTCACCCACGATACAAAATCATATAAATTCACTCATACATAGTGTTGTGAGGATAATTAAGAAAAAATTCATAAACCTACTGTACAAATGCCAATTTAGTTACAAACATCTCAATTTGGCTAATTAGATCATAAATTTTGAAGATTTGCTAATTTAGCATTTAAGTCATTTATGGTTGAAAATTGCTAATGTGGACGGCGAATGTCCCAAATGGCAAGGGCGGTGTTAAGTTGACAACTTTTGCAATTTTTTAATAAAATTTCTGAACTTTTTCATTTTCATTTTTATTTTAATCCTAAACTTTTATGCAAAATTTTAATGTAGTACTTCCGGTCAACTTTGGTTGGAATTTTTGAGTGGCAGTGCGTTGTGTAAGATAGCCAGTAGTGATTGGACCGCTATATTAGCGATTTCAAAAGAAAATTGACTAAAAGGACTACATTAAAATTTTGAGCAAAATTTTAAAAACAAATTGATAAGATTAAAAAGTCTAGGATTGAATTGACTTCCATACAATAGGTTTAGGATTAATTGAGCAATTTTTCCATGCACTTTGTATTTGCCATCTCTATTTATTTAGGTACTTTCATCTTTTATTTTCGGGTCAAACTCGATTTTGAATTCACCTTGTTTTCTAGAATGCAATCTAAAATTTTTTTTTCACATCGCGTCTCATGTGTGTGCCAAATTGTTTTGTATGCATTAGAAACTCTTTCAATGTTGTCTTACGTAGAGTTAATCCCACATTATATAGTAGACACGCGGACCTCTGGAGTGCCATAACTTAGCAGAAATGGACATTTAAGTGCGATAACTTACGAAAGGTACACTTAAGTGTCAAAATTAGAGCAAAATGGATCACTTGAGTGCCAATTCAAAAACGGCACCCAAAAATTCGGCTAAAACATTGATTAATTTCAATTTTTTAAAAAAACTAAATTTATTTAAAAATTTTAAAAAATTTAAACGATTTAAAAAATTTAAAACGGCATAAAAATTTTTTTAAAAAATATAACAATCGTAAAAAATTTAATATAAAAATTAATTTTATTTAATTTAAAACTAAATTTATATAAAAATAAAAATTTAAAAATTTAAAAATTTAAAAATTTAAAAATTTAAAAATTTAAAAATTTAAAAATTTAAAAATTTAAAATTTTAAAAAAATTTAAAAAAATTTAAAAAAAAAAATTTAAAAAATTTAAAAGATTTAAAAGATTTAAAAATTTAAAAAAAAATTTAAAAGATTTAAAAATTTAAAAATTTTAAAAGATTTAAAAAATTTAAAAAATTTAAAAGATTTAAAAGATTTAAAAATTTAAAAAATTTAAAAGATTTAAAAAATTTAAAAATTTTAAAAGATTTGAAAATTTAAAAATTTTAAAAATTTTAAAAAATTTAAAAGATTTAAAAAATTTTAAAAAATTTTTTTAAAAAAAAAAATTTAAAAAATTAAAAATTTATAAAATTAAAAAAAAAATTTAAAAATTTAAAATTTTAAAAATTTTTAAAAAATAAAAATATTTACAAATATTTAAAAATTTAAAAATTTAAAAATTTTAAATTTGAAAATATTTAAAAATTTAAAAATATTTAAAAATTTTAAATTCCCCCATTTTTTTCCGATTTAAAAAAATTTTAATTTTTTTTAAAAAGGGGGGTGGCAGCCGACCCTCCCCCGAGGGCTCTGGGGGCGGCCCTCAACCGCTGGCTTGGCTACCTTCCTCCTCCTCCTCCATTTTTTAAAAATAAATATAAATTATATTATTATTTTGTTTTAAATTAAATTTAATTAATTTTTATATTATATTAAAATTCAAATTATGCCAAAACAATGTCGTTTTTGGCCAATTTAAGGGCTCTATTTTGGCTAACACCCAAAACAACGTCATTTTGGTGCTAATGTGGTAAAAAATTTAATATAAAAATTAATTAAATTAAATTTAAAACTAAATTTATTAAAAATTTTAAAAAATTTAAAAATTTAAAAAATTTAAAAAGTTTAAAAATTACAAATTAAAAAAAATTTACAAATTTACAATTTTTTTTAAATTTAGAAAAAGGAGGTGGCTAAGGGCTGAAATTTTTTGTAAATCTTTTAAATTTTGTAAATTTTGTAAATTTTTTGTAATTTTTAAATTTTTTTTGTAAATTTTTAAAATTTTTAAAATTTCTAAATTTTTTTGTAATTTTTTGAATTTTTTAAAGTTTTTAATGTTTTTAAAATTTATTTTTATTTTTTTAAATTTAATTTAAATAATTTTATATTATATTAAAATTCAAGTTATGCCAAAACAACATCGTTTTGGCCGATTTAAGAGTTTTATTTTGGCCAACACCCGAAATGATGTCATTTTGGATTGAATTCGAGCTGACTAAGTTCTCTAGTGAGACATATCGGCGAGAAATATTAATATTTTAATGCTACGTATGATTTCCGGCCAACTTCGCTGGAGATGGCACTCAAGTATCCCACTTTTCTTAAAATGTGGCATTTAGGTGTCCCTTTGTGCCGAGTTATGGCACTTGAAGCGTTCTTTTGCCCTATACAGTAGATCGATGTTGTTTATAAAATAAGTTTATGTACATTTTGTCATCGACGCTTGGATTTATTTTCCCAATTTAGGTACATTTTGTCGTTCACCCCCAAGCACACTAGCTTGCCGATCTTCTTTGACTGGGTTTGTCGGCCAAGTTTGTTGGCTTGCAAGACGTGCGACTTTTCGCTACAACGGTAGGGGAATTTTTGTCTCAAAAACATTGGGATTAATATCATGAAAAATTTAAAACCGGTACATGTATGATAAATTTATCCAAAACTAATTTTTTTATCATGAAAAACTTCAAAATGGTATATTTGTGACAAATTTGCCCAAATTGACCATAAAAAACCCAAAACTAGTATAATTGTGACAAATTTATCAAAAACTAATTTATTCAACCATCAAAAATCCTAAATCGATACATTTGTGACAAATACACTCTTTGTTAAATTTGATTAATATCACAAAAAATCACAAAATTTATATAAATGTGTCAAACGGAGAGTAAAATTGTAAAATGTTATATCAATCAACTATCACGTGTCATTTATTTTACCAAAAAAAAAAACCATTACGTGTCATTTAACTTAGTAATTTGATAGTAAAATTTAACGGAAACTAACATAGAGTAAATTTATCATAAGTGTATTAGTTTGGGATAAATTTATCAAAGATGTATTGGTTTGGGGTTTTTGATGGTAAAAAATTAGTTTGTGATAAATTTGTCACAAGTAAACTGATTTTGGGTTTGTTTTTAGGGTTTTAAGCTAAAATATTGATTGCAAACCAAATTTTTAAATGGTAGTGGTGGACCAATAGTCTAAAACTAAAGTGTGAAAATGTATAATAGAGGAGCAAATATGATCTTGAAGAAATTTAAACTCATATCCTTATAGTTTCATATCAAAAGAATTATCTGAAAAATCCTAAATTTATTACAATTGCAACAATTCAATCCTAAACATTTTTTCTTTTTCCAATTGAGTTCTAAATATTTTACATTTGTGTCAATTCGGTTCATCTAGTTAATTTTTGTTAGAAATCACTAACATGGACATTGTTTGTCCTATATGGTGTAGTAGCATTGAAGTGGACAATTTTTAATGATATATTTTTATTTTTTCTATTTCTGTTATTTTTCCTTTTTTTTCTTCTCTTTCTTTTCCTTCCCTTATTCCTCTTGCAAGTCGTCGGACCTTGGTAACTGACCAAAGGTGAGGGCTGGCCTAGCTAATGGTCAATGGGGGTGAGCTTCGCTAGAGGCTAGGAAGGTTGACCTCATCGGCTCTCACCTTTAGTCAATCACCAAGGTTCAACAAATGACTAGAGGAAGAAGGAAATGGGAAAAAAAGAAATCGAGAAAAGAAAAAAAGAATAAATAAATAAATAAAATAATTTAAATAAATATTTAAATATATATTTTTAAATTGTCCACATTAGCATTGTCCATGATATGTAGGATGGCAGGCATTAATATCAATGACTTCTTGTAAAAATTGGATGGATGGATTGAATTGACACAAATATAATACAAACCAAGAATGTTTGTGATTGAATTGACATGATTACAATAAATTTAGAACTTTTTTTGGTAATTTTCACGTTTGATATCAAATTAGTATGTCCAACCTAAAAGTTTCAGCCACTCGGTTGAGAGAGAATATATGAATATAAGACCTATTTGAACCCCATGTCGGGGAAGCTTTGCAAAAACTTGGGTCGCAAGATAAATATTTCCAAAAATTATTTAACCCAAAGTGGCTTTACAACGCACTTTCAAATTACAATTGGACAAACACAATTTGCAGTTGAAAAATCTCCATTTACAATAAATTGTTATTAATAATGAAAATATTTTTTATTGGCTAATTATTTTAAGGAATACAAATGATAATTTTAGGAAAATATTTTATGAATAATTCATTTTTGTAAAACAAACAGAGCCTTTAAGTGCTTTGCATTTCCCCAAAAGCAAACCAAATACAGCCTAACAAGTCTCAACCCAAATCTCTAATTAGTTCTAATTGGTGCAAACATGCCTGTCACTCATGCTCATCTCTTAGACTAAACTGTGACAGCAAATAAGATTCCTTGTTGAGTTTAGGATGCTGATATGTATTAGGCACCCACCAATCAACAATGACTCTAATAAAGTTATTGGGAAGTTTTATAGAAATTCAATACATTCAAAATGAGGGAGCCCATAAGGACCAAGTTGGACCCACAATCACTCAAAATTTTTAAGCTAAATGAATTAAGGGCAAACTATTTTTTATCAATTGCTTCTTTTAGCTCTTGACATCTATAGTGAGATTTTTTCTTTCACTTCGCTCACATATGCACTCAATACCCATAGACAAACCATATGACATATATTAATACAAGCATCGCCAAACAAAATCAAAGAGAATTGCACTTATATGAACTCACGATCTACCTACTGGTGATACCTTCTAGGCATCAAATATTCAATGAAAAGTTAATTTCTAAGAGGATATTTAGATCTTCCTATGAAACTCAAATTGGGTTATATTTACTCCAAATTTGGATTCCAATGCTTTGTCTAGAGAGGGGAAAAGATTAAGAGAGGAAGAAAATATTAATTTTCCCTTCTCCTTTCTTATCATAATGATTAGAAACTCTTGTTTATTTTCCATATTATCACCCATTTTCCTCATCTCCCTTGCTTCTTGAACAAAGCCACCAATTTGCAGGAAAAATCACAAGATAGTCCTAAACTTATTGTGTATATATCAATTCAATCTTAAACCTTTTAATTTTACAATTTTTTTTTTTGTGGGTGGTGTAACCAGTGGGTATCCAAAACTAAAGCCCCGACTAATCCAAACTTGGGGATTAGAGTAGTGAAGGTTTCTCCCCCCAACAAGGGTTTCTTCGAGTTTCGAACCCCTGCCTTTGGCAGGTAAAGTCCGCCTGAGGTCCCTTGCTACCACTAGACCAATCACTTGTTGGTTCAATTTTGCAATTTAAATCTAAACCTTTTAACATCTTTTCAATGTAGTTCATTTTGCCAATTTTGGCTAAAAGATGTGAACACCAATTGTCCTTTGTAGTATGGTGGTTTCTTTTTTGTCCTTTTTTTTTTTCTTATTTTCCTTTACTGGTCTACGGCCTCAGTAGTCTACAGGCCATAACTAGGATACCCTTGCTCGTCCTAGGCTTGGCCTTAGGCTAGGGTGCCATAACCATCGCTAGATTTGGGTGAGAGAGGGGGTTGGGGGGGGGGGTAGGGGAGACGAAAATGGTGATGAAATTTACCTCCTCTATGCTTCCCAAAAGGTTGCTTTATTTGAATAAAGAAGAAGCAAGATACGATGAATCACATAAGGTCGATAAAAAGTGTCTTAAAGAGAAAAAGAACATTAGTCTTGCATGCATTATCCCATAATTTGAAGGCAATCATTGTAATTATAGATTGAGATGTTATGACTTTAGAATCAATTTATTGACTCAAATTCATGTGAATTGTACTAGAGTAAGTCTCACGTATGAGATTTGGTGTGGTGTGAAACAATTAACATTTTCTAGTTGACCCATAACTACTGTCTTAAGTGTTTGAGTGAATATGGATCCATATGGATATGTTGATAGGTTTGAGAGTAGACTCTTTTATAATAATCTCTCTAGATGAAGATATTGATTTTGTCAGGTGTCCCTACAAGTGATATTGAAGCAGGTGGACCCCTAAATAGAGATCTGTATACGATGAAATATCTCACTGTTGGTGCAACTATTGAGTAGAAATTGCCTTCACGTTTGGCCTCTTGAAAAGAGAATACTCGTGGAGGTGGACATTATGGTGTACTAACCTGGTCTTGATATGATGATGCAAATGGATACCTAATTTAAAGAAGCACGCCTACACTAAAGTTCACTTTTGAGGGGCTACTGTTGAAGTACATGTGCATAATTGTATCAAAGATTTGTTATAATGTAGTTGATGTATATGCTAATTGACTAATAACTCATCAATTTAAATTTTTAAGTGAAAATGAGTCTAATTAAATATATTTATGAACTTGAACTTTGGTAATCTTTTGGTAATCTCCCCCAATGAAGATTCTGCAACACGTCCCAACACCATTCATTAAAAGAAAAAAATGCCACGTTTGGACACAACAAACCTTATAAATGATCTAAATTTTCCCACACGATTGATCACTGGAAAATTTTAATTTCAACTCTCTCTGCGTTTTTCTCCAACTCGAATGTTGTCACAAGTCTTCTTTTTCATTTTTTCGCTAGGCAAAATAACACTTTTTGAAATTAAACACATAGTCTAGTGGCCATACACAATTTCTCAACCACAAACAGTTAGCACAAGCAGCCAAGTAGGCTTTTGCAAGGAAGCATCACAGGCTGATAAAGAAAACGGCAAAAAAAAGGGCATATGCACGTGGGAAACTCTATTTGACAGCTCAGACAGATCAAGAAACTGCGATGATCTCTGTGACATCCCGATTTTCCAATTCTATTTTCAATAAATTGAGACGGGCATTTCGTTGGCACGCATATAGTTCCTTTCCTTGAGTCGGCCACTCATGTGAAAACTAGTCTGTCGGGTGAAGCCGCTAAGAGGTTCTAATGCATTAGACTCGAGAATATGGCCAGGAAGCGACCTTTCGACCGAGCTAATCTGCAAGGGTCATTACGGCACAAATAAAAGTCGATTAGAGACCGGAGATAGGTCGACTCGACAAAGGCATGTGATCAGGTGTGGGTGATTCCACCAGATTGCACAGTTCTTGTCGATCGGCACTGGACCGACTTTTCTATCGATTGGGTACCCTGTGTTCGTATTTGAAACCTTGAGATTACCCCGACAACCGAAAGTCGCCAATATTTCAAAGAGGTACATTGTGGCTTGAGATGATCAACCACAGGTCAAATGCATGAAAATTTCTAAAGGGCTACCGGTAGTTGGGCGCGCAAGTATCGTGCCAAAGTGAAATTAAGTGGAATTGACATCGAATTCAGAAATTGGAAGTCTGGGTGTGTCACAAATCATTTCAAGATCATTGAATCATCTTTGGGAAAGTTTTTCATGCAATCGAGCCAAAATAATCAAGAAATGGCTAAGTTGGCTCGAGAAATTAGTAGGCCGCTTTTGGTCGCGCTTTTGGGACTTAAGTTGGTTCTATAGTCAAGTGAAGATGTTAATGGAAGTGTGGTGACATTGAATTTATTTTATGGACTTCCATTTGATTCAATTGGAAGAGAATCAAGTGGAATTGGAAAATTGGTTGTACAAGATTTGGACCCCGGCGGAAAATGAAAGTGCACCATTGGAATAAGGTTATGGGAGTTTTGAGTGAGTGGAGTATGACATCATGGATGATGTCATGGTGGGCCATTTGGTGGGATTAAAGAAAAGGAAAATGAAAAGAAAAGAGCCCCCCTTCTCTCTCCTCCCTTTCTTCTTCCTCTCTCTACCGTGTGACTTCTCCTCCATCTTCTTCATCTTCCTTCTTCGGCTGCTCGGTTCCATGGAGACCGAAGACCAGAGGAAGCGGCAGCCGCCGTCGCACACCCCCCTTCCGCCGTCCTCGCCGTCACTCGCCCGTGGAAGCCAACCGAGGCGAGCTGCTGCTGTCCTGCTCGTGCGCTGGTCTGCCTCTGTCCGCTCGTCTAAGATCGTCGTCCAGCATCCTCAGGCCGTCGTGGAGCTCGCCGAAGGCCGTCTCGCCGCCGTGCAGCAGCCGGAACCATCGCCTGGACCGCCGAAGCCCTGCTTCGCCCGTTTCCAGCGAGCCGAGTCGCTGGTTCTTCTCCTCTGTTCCAGCAGCGATTCCAGATCTGGGGAAGCTCAGCCGGAGCCGTCCAGCCCATCTCCGGCCACCGTGAAGCCCCGCCTTGGTCCGGTTCGACCCCCCAACCTTCCCCGATCCTTCCCCATCTCATCCAAGCTCCGGATCTACCCTTCCTCGGCCTCAAACCGCCATAGACAGCAGCCAAGAAAAATGGGTATGCAGCACCTGTTTGGCCCGTTTTGGCCGCCTTCCCGAGCCCGGATGCTCGGCCCGCTTTGAGGAAAGTCGATCCTCGCGTCGTCCCCGTCGTTTTGGTCCGCTCGGTTCGTTAATCCGGTGAGTTTAACTCACTAAATCTTGATTAGAGGGTTAATGATGCCCTAAGTGTGCTTAGTCTAAGTTAAGTAAGATTAGGTTGGTAGATTAGTTTATTTAAATATGGATTAGATTAAGTTGTTTAATTAAAGTTAAACATGTTTAGTTTAAGGGTTAAGTAGGTTTATTTTTAAAATAAATCTTGATGTGACATAAAGGAATTTACTTTTGATTTATTTAAACATTTCGAAATTATTTAATAATTTAATAATATATAATTATTCGAAATTATTAAAATATGATTATTTAATTATTTTCGAAATAAATTTAATTATTTATTAAATTCCGAAAATTTTGTCGGGACCCTAAATTCTCGAATTTCGTCGGTCATTTCTTGTGTATTCGGATTTTGAAATTGATGGTCGGATATTATAAATTGAAGGTGGATGGCGAAAAATATGAATATTATTATTTAATTAATTTTAGGAATAAATTTAATTATTTATTAAAATTCGAAAATTTCGTTGGGACCTTATTTGCTCGAAATTTCGTCTTAGATCATTTGTTGTGCATTTAGAATTTTAATTTGATGAATGGATGTGGCGAATTGAGTGTTGATTGTAATAAATATGGATTCTTTATAAAATTCTAAGTGTGGAAATTAATGGGTGATTGGTCGTAATATGCCACCTATTAGAGGTCGCGCCAAAGTGGGGCCGTGATATGCCACCTATTAGAGGTCGCGCCGGTGGGGCCGTGATATGCCACTTATTTGAGGTCGCGCCGAGTGGGGCCGTGATATGCCACCTGATAAAGGTCGCGCCCAGTGCGGCCGTGATATGCCACCTATTAGAGGTCGCGCCCGGTGGGGCCGTGATATGCCACCTATTAGAGGTCGCGCCCAGTGGGACTGTGATATGCCACCTATTAGAGGTCGCGCCCAGTGGGGCCGTGATATGCCACCTATTAGAGGTCGCACCTAGTGGGGCCGTGATATGCCACCTGATAAAGGTCGCGCCCAGTGAGGCCGTGATATGCCACCTATTAGAGGTCGCGCCCAGTGGGGCCGTGAATTGCCACCTGATAAAGGTTGCTTCCAGAGAGGCCGTGAATTGCCACCTGATAAAGGTCGCGCCGAGTGGGGCCGTGATGCCACTGATTCTAGTTTTGCCGGGTGGGCTGTGATTAAGAGTTATGATTGAATTGCTGAATTGACATGTAATCGGTCAAGTCGATTGATCGCTGAGACGATCCAAATGGTTGAATTGTTCTGACGATGTGATTGTGCCATGATTGTTTGGTTATCATAATTGCACGTGGTTGGTTTATATAAATTGTGCTAACCTGCAGATAAAGGCTGAGGCGAGGTAAGTCTTCTGTGTGATGTGGCTAGGCCACTCGGGGCGTATTTTCTTTCTAATAGGGGTTTAGGGGGTTGAACTTGCTGAGACCTCGTCTCATCCCGGTTGTGGGATTAAAATTTCAGGTCCCTGGTGGACGGAGCGACCAGATAGCTTTGGTTGGCCTTGAGGAGTTGCAGAGGTGAAGTCATAAGATTGGAGAACGTGTCTGACTTGTAGGTCATAGGACATTTCCTTTTTAAGAGCCGGTCTTTTGTAGACTTTTGGCCGTAGACCTCTGTTTGTAATTCTGTTGAATTATGGAAGTGTTATGTTGTGGTTTTGCTTCCTGCTTTTCTATCCCGCATTTTATTGTCAGGGGTTTTATAATATATTCCGCTTGCGCATTAATAAATGAATGGGGTCGGCGACACTACCTGGGAATGTCGCATTTGATCGACTGCAGTGGGATGTGCGCGCGCTCGGGGTTCGGGGCGTGACAATCTCGTTTTGGCTTTGCATCCCCACATGCATGTCGAAAAGCGCACATGCACGAGCACTGTCTTAAGCAAATTGAAGGTGGGCTAATCTCCAAACATCGGATAGGAATACCCGGTTTAGCCCAACTTTTTAACATTACACGATAATCTAAGCATCCAGTTCTATTCCTCGTAAAGGCACTGATTCATCAATTAAGGAATTTGACTGGATTATTATCAATCTAGGAAGAAGAACCTAACAATCCCACCAACTTACTTGATCGATAATTTAGCGCCTTTAACTTGTACGTAAACATCCTAAGGGAAAGCTAGATTATTGACTAATCTAATACTATAACATGTGAAAGGTCAAACCCTAGCTCGTTCTACACCACATGGTATTCACATGTAATCTTGCAGAATCAAATGTTGTGGAGAATTATACCATACCATGTCGATTTGTATATTGCAAATGGTTCTCGTCGGTGAGTTATTAAAAGGCAGCGGTTAGCTCGTTTTCAATTTAGTAATGTTTCCGCAGTTTGAGAATTTTGGGGGTGCTGTTACGGCTCATTTTTGAAGCTCTACAATATCAGATCACATTGATTTGCTTCTCTGTTGATCCTCTCACCTCCAATGACCATAGTACCACATTTTGCAGCGTCTATAGTCTACTTCATTCGGTTTTACGCGACACATTCTCAAAGTCTAAATTTCATAGTCCAATTCAATACTAAATTTTAATCCCGCCTTTAAGGTTGGATCCTTGTCTTTAGGGTTTCAATCCCATCTTTTAAGTCAAATCTATCTTTAGGATTGTCAATCTCAATTTTAGGGTCAACCCGTCTTTAATACGTTAGTTCTGTCTTCAGGATCAGCTCCTTGTCTTTAGGATTTTTACCTCGCCTTTAAATTCGGATCCTTGTTTCAGGGCGATAATCTCGCCTAAATCCAGAGAGGATTTTTCACATAATGTTTATGTCTTGAGGTGGGCACAATATTGATTTTTTATTTTCGGTTCAGTTTAGGATGGGTAATTTTTAAAATGGTTTGTAAAAGAGACTACCACCGTATCGTATCGTGTGGCTTACTCAAACTGCCAAATCATATTTTAATATATATGTTAAATATATAAATATTTTTGTCCCAGGCTGCTTCACGCGTCCCTAATCGCCCAAACTAACCCAATTGAATTAGAAATAAACACAGCATTTGACCATCAAAGAAAAAGAGCTTCATCAAAACTAAATCAGACCTAAGCAAGACGAGACGATCTCACCGAAACCATGGAGACCGAGCTCCATAACTTCGTCTTCGTCTGGATCTCCGTCGTCGCCGCCCTCATCTACTGCCGCTATATCTCCATCCTCGTTCCCGTTGGACCGAAGAGGCTCTTCTTCTTCCTCCCGGTGATCCTCCTCTTCCTCCTCCTCCCGCTCCGTCTCACCACCCTCTCCCTCGCCAGTCTCACCTCCTTCTCCATTGCCTGGCTCTCCAACTTCAAGCTCCTCCTCCTCGCTTATGGCAAAGGCCCTTTAGTGCAGCCGCCAACTTCGTCCCCTCTCTCTCTTCAGCTTTTTGTCACGACCGCGTCGCTTCCGATCAAGATCAGCCCTTCTGCCGAGAGCCCAACTTCCAAGAATGGCAGTGGCGGGGGCCTGAAGTCGCCAGCGAACTACGTCGCGAAATGTCTACTGCTGGTTTCGCTCTTTCCGCTCTACCAGCGGAGTGATTATGTGCACGAGAAAGTCATGATGTTGGCGTACTCCGTCCACGTGTATATCGTGCTCGAGGTGGCTCTGGCGGTAATTGGTGCAGCGGCTGCCCGGCTGATCGGCACGGCAGTGGAGCCGCAGTTCGATGAGCCGTACCTCGCCACATCGCTGCAGGACTTCTGGGGCCGCCGATGGAACCTCATGGCGACGAGCATCCTGCGGCCGAGCGTCTATGAACCCATTCGGTTGGCTTCGGGCCGCCTCGTGGGAAGGCAGTGGGCTGCTCTGCCCGCTGTGCTCGCCACGTTCGCAGTGTCCGCCCTCATGCACGAGCTGATTTTCTACTATATCGGGAGAAAGGAGCCCACATGGGTGGTCACGTGGTTCTTCCTCCTCCACGGGGTCGCGGTGGCAGCAGAGGTCGCGGCGAAGAAGGCGCTGCACGGCGTGAGGTGGCAGCTGCCAGCAGAGGTGTCAAGGATGTTGACGGTGGGGTTCGTGGTGGTGACAGGCTTCTGGCTCTTTCTGCCGCCCTTGCTGCGGTACGACACGGTGGCTAAGGCGAGGAGGGAGACCATTGCTGTTATTGAGTTTGTGAAATGTCCTTGGAGCTTATTGAGATTTAGCTCATTTACCGTTATAAGTGGTCTCTCCTCATTGTATCCAGATTAGTCGTCTTCTGATAAGTAGAGGAATAGCATTGACTTTGATAAAGTCCAATCCAAAAATTTAAATTGATATGTGGAAGGAGACTATATTGATATAAAAAGTATTTATGATCCATTGCTAAGCAATGTTGAGTAATACTTCAACATATTCGATATTCGATTTCGCTCATGATCTTTAGTTTATTCAATTCGATCCCACTTCCAAAAATGCAGCCGCTTCTAATTGACTTACTAATAGAATCCACATCTAGGCATGAGGTCATAAAATGCCTCTATACCAAATTATTGGTGGTCATCTGAGACTCCTGAGTTTCCTCCCATGTCTTCTCCTGCAATTGAATCAGATTAAAAAATGTCTCTTACCTGCTCCACCCAAAAGAGATTAGGCTAGGGTTATGATCTAATAATTATAGTTAGATGATCAAGTTGATTTCATGATTATAAGTTCATTCCATGCCAGACTGGCCCGGCATGCAAAAGAGATCATGAAGTGAGTATTCACACTTCTGCTTTGACAGCGCAAGGTCTAGTATGGCCAGATTGAGGAGCGCATTCCGGGTTAGGAAAATACTCAAAATGGTGTCGTCTTGTTCAATAGTTTGAGCCAAATTGCTCTGGACACTGTGTTGCATAGGAATGCATTTAAATTACTATTACAGCTAGATTATCGACTAGTATAATACTATAACATCGGGAAAGGTCAAACCCCAGCTCGTTCTGCACCACATGGTATGCATTTGTTGTCTTGCAGGATCAAACGTTGTTGAATTGCAAATGTTGTTTTTGTGTATTGCAAATGGGTTCTTGTTGGCGAATTATGAGCCCGAGGGGGAGAGATCCAAACGGGTGAAGGGGCGAGCGAGAGAAAAAAAAATAGCTCTTAACTCCTTATCTTTGGAATTTTATATGGAGGATACTTCCACACTTGAGAATTTTAAAATCAGACAAGCATCAAATCACGTTGATTTGCTCCTCACATCCCCTTTTAATTCCCTCTTCTTTTCTTTCACAGTCACTGATCCTTTCACCTACAATGACCATACCCATTTCTCAGCCTCTCTAGTATAATCGATCAGTTTTATGCGACAGCTTCTCAAAAGTATAAATTTCCTAGTCTGATCAAATACTAAGTTTTAAACCCACATTTTCCTTAAGAGTATTAAACCCCGTCATCAGGGTTTTAATTCCACCTTTGGGGTCAGAATTGTTAGGATTATGCTTTTAGATACAATGAAATAGTGAATAAAAGTGAGAAGGAGAAATTGGACACAAGGGCTACATCTAGTTATGGGGTTTCACTATAATTAGTACATCATATTGCCCCGCAACCCTACCAAGATGGCCCCATGTTTTCCTATCAATTTGGATGATGAAACACACCCCAACAGAATCATTTCTTCAGGTTTCAATCTCGCTTGTAGGGTTAGATCCTTGTCTTTAGGGTGTTAATCCTGCCTTTTCGGTCAGATCCCTGTCTTTGGGGGTGTTAATCCGACCTAGATTCTATAACAAAGAGACGAAGTTTTACGTAACAATTATATCTTGGAACATAGTGTTATACGATGTTGATCGGAAGTGCGCATAATATAGTTTCTTCTTGGTTTGCTTGAGTTTAGAATGGGTAACTTTTATAAACGGTCCGTGAAATGGACTCCCGTATCGTGCGGCTTGGTTCAAAACGTGTGTGTATATATATGTATTTATCTCTATGTGTTTATGTATTTTATTTTAGTAAATAAAAGATTGGGATGCTTTCCATGCTTTCTCCTAACAAATCATATTTTATATTTGTCCCTTCCACCTTTGATAGCATCACACGTCTTAATTCGACCAAACAATCTCACCTTTGTCGGCCGGTGCTACGACTAACTAGCCTGCTCATCGGCGTGGCGGTGGAGCCACCGTTCGATGAGCCGTACCTCGTCACGTCGCTGCAGGACTTCTGGGGACGGCAGCGGAACCTCATGTCGAGCATCCTGTGCCCAAGCATGTATGACCCCGTGTAGTCAGCCTCGGTCCGCCTCGTCGGGAGGTGGTGGGCTGCGCTGCCCGTCGTGCTCCTCATGTTCGCGGTGTCGGCCTCATGCATGAGCTGATGCTCTACCGCATTGGGAGGAATGGGAACCCGCGTTGGTGGTCGCACGGTACTTCCTCCTCCACGGGGTTGCCAAGGTAGCAGAGGTCGCAGCAAAGACGGCGCTGCTGCACAGCACGAGGCGGCGGTGGCGGCATCTACGGCTGCCAGCAGAGGTTTCGAGGGTATTGACGGTGGGGTTTGTGGTGGGACGGTGTTTCAGCTGTTCCTGCAGCCGCTCCTGCGGTGCGACGCAGCGGAGAAGGCAGGGAGGGAGACCATTGCGGTTGTTGAGTTTGTGAAAGGGCGTAGGAGCATCTCTGAGATTTATCACACATACCCTAGCGATAGGACCTTGAATTGCTCCGGATTTTTTGTACATGTTATTTGAAGGGCGGATTTTGTAAAAATTCATTGTTTTTGCATGATGTAATGTATCTTTTTATCGATGTGTAATTTTGTTCCTAAACTTTAATTTTATTTCTAGGGACAAGGTCATGGGAAATGCCACTATTACCAAATTATCGGTCTTGGCTATTGGCTACTGCAATACAAGTATAAACCCTAAATTTCCAAAGAAGGAATGGGAGATAAGAATGTTTATTGTGTGACATATCTATTCGGTATATATTACATAGCAATCAATCTAAGGTCGCCACTCTACGAGAGCTAGCCTTCGTCGTCAGTGCCGCTGAGCATGTTGACTGGACCATCCACCCAAGGATACCTGTCGAGGGTCACCTAAAACTTCGAGTTCCTCTCTTGTTTTCTCCTCCGATCGGATCCGATTAAAATGTTGTTCACTTCTCTTATCTTAGAACAGAAAAGTCTCCCAAATCCCTCTAGAACAGAGAGACCCTAAAGTGAGTATGATGAGAGAGAGAGAAAGAACTTGTTGACACCTATTTTAAAACAAAACAAAAAACAAACAAAACAAAACAAAAAAAAAAAGGAAAAAGAAAAGAAAACACACTAAGGGGGCTGGGTTGGGCCAAATCCGGCCTCGGCCCAACCCGCCCCTCCTTTTTCTCTCTCACTCGCGTGGGGCCCAGCCCAGCTGTCTTCCTCCCCTTCGCGTCCTTCGCGCGCAACCTGCAAAAACATAAAAGAAGAGAGCGGTAGCAGGGGACAAGAGGATCATGAGGGTCAGGTCGGTGGTGCGATTTGTGGGTTAGGAGCAATCTGGCCGGTGCGATCCGTGGGTCAGGAGCAGTCCGGCCGGCCAGCTGCTGTTGCGAGGGTCTTTTCACGTGGACCTGTAGAGAAGAAAAAGGAGAAAAGAGAAACCGGAGAGGAGGGAGGGGGACAGGCACAACCGCAGAGGGAATCGAGAGCGAGAGAGAGCGAAACAAGAGAAAGAAAGGGAGGATAGGGCCGGAGAAGGAAGCTGAGAAGGAGACCCCCCAGGACGCTCTATTGCCGCCGGTGAGCCACCCGACTAACGCCGACCGCCGCCATCTCCCTAGAACCTAAGTAGGCATTTCGCCAAACGCCTAGTGTGTGTAGTGTGGTACTGAGCTGGTCGAAGCTCCCTCGACCGTTTCAAGCGAGCTTCGGCCCCCCACCTGTCCTTGCTGCATCTCCTGTTGTCCCGGCATGCCTCATTAGCCTTCCGGATTCTCGCTTGGGCCTCAATCGAGCTAGAAGCCACCGCTTTCATGAATGCCCACCACCCGTTCGCTATAATGCCCAATCGAAAACCAGTTTTTGACCCTCCTATTTAGAACCTCGGCAGGGTCAGTTGACCATCGGAGGGGCATTGTCATCTGCTCGGAAGTCGGGATATGCCTCGCCTCACCGTGGAGACGTTGTTGTGCCCTAGCTGGAGACCGCTCAACCTAGTTGCCATCGCCGCCTTCCTTGTCGTGACAGGGTAGGTCGTAGAGTAGGGGTTGCTGCTGGCGGAGGGCTGTCCTCGACCAACACCCTGCCACTACCGCCGAGACCCCCCACCTAACCGAAGCAGAACCGTTGCGTGCTGGCTGGAAAGCCACCCGAGCTGCATGCCGATGTGGTGCCCCTTGGTCGTGACCAAGCAATTGCGGACCAGAGGGTGCTGGCCGAGCTAGGCCGGATCATAGATCGGGCCCGCTTGGCCACCCTCGTTTCATAGGCCAACGACCCAGAATTAGTCTGGGCTGTGGGTTTGCGGTGAGCCTTTTTTGCAAAAAGGAAATTGGGCCCGTTAGGTGAGCTCAATCCCCAAACTAGGCAAAAGCCCAACCACCCTTGGTGAGACCTGGTCCTTTCGGGTGGGCTGATCGGTTCGACCTCGATCGGACCGGATCCAGGTGGGTTTGATTGGCCTGCCCCGACTGGGTCAGACCTGGGTTGGGTCAGATCGGACCGAACTTGATTCGCCCAAAAAGAAAAAGAAAATTCGAAAATCTAAAAATTGCAGGGTTTGGTTGGGAATTGCCATGTCTTGCATTCTTAGTATAATTAGGCCTTTATTTGCTCATATATTGATTATATCGCATGTTTAATTTGCATATTTAATTATGTTTAATTGCACATGCTCAATTTTACTGTAATTAGAATCTTGGTAGTTATAATTATTATTTTAATGATTGCGCACTCGCATGTTAGTGGATAGGTGTAAAATCATCCAAACTATTTGACAAAAATCTTTTCTTTTAAAATGAACAAGATTAGGTACTGAAAGGGCACTAATTGGTCAATTAGTGTAATCAAATCCCTAATCCTGGATTCTTTGGTTGTGTAGAAAGCGAGGCATACTCCCATGCTTCGCTTAGTTTCTAGCCGACTCCAATAAGCTAGTGGTGACTCTTTATTGTGAAATTCTTAAAAATATCCCAATGTTGCATGAGGTATGGGCTTGGGAGAGCCCGTACCTAATCATGAGCCTTAGATATGTCATTTAGGCAATACCCTTAAACCTATTCCCTCTCCCTCGAGGGTTAGGTTGCGAAGCCTAGTTTTAGCGCTAAAATGAATGTCATATGAAAATTATGACACTTTTAATATTGTTTTCCCTATTTTATAGGTATAAAAAAAATGCCTTATGTTAAATTGCACAAGTAAGAAAGTGCCACAGTGATAATAACAAATAGATAGATGCCTTGAAAAAAATGCAGTAATTAATTCACAAAATAGATAATCCGCACTAGCTAAAATTAATTATGATCCTTGGTCAGTAAAATGAGGTGATGGATAATTGATCCAGCCATTAATCGGCTCGGCTTGTATTCACACTTTCCACGTCAACACCACAAGTTGGCATGCATTTTTCACTATGACGATTGGTTATTACTTAGGTTCTTTTACACGTAAAATTGATATAATTATGCCAATTTATGTTTGATGAACTTATTAAGATTGGATAGTAAATGATCCTTTCGGTCAACATCGTTGAGAATTTCACCCCTATCAATTAAATTTGGAGTCATCATCAGCAATGCACAAAATACATTTTGAATCACTTTATTGGACAAAAATACATTATTTTGAATTGAACATATGCTTCTTAGATTCCGAGCATATGTTACAATCGAAACTTATTAGAATAATGCAAAAGTGTATACTTTGGTATAAAACACAAATGATTCATTCCCATTGGGATGTCAATAGCCTCTTGCACTGGCGATGAACTCGGAACAAACAACTTCCAGATTAAGACACGGTACAAGGAGGCATGTCTCTGGGCGGTGGATTCACCTTCTGATGCTTTAGCTTCCCGTCTCTAACGACGAGGACTGTGTCCATTCCCCAGCTCGCATGGCGTTCTAAGTGACAGTGCATGAACCACACTCCTACAGCCACCCGTAAAAGAATAATCAGTTAATTGTGCATTCATATACAAGATCAATTCATGCAAAACTAATGCCAAAATGATAGATACATGATAATAGATGCTATTCATTTGAAAATAGAAACGATATGTTTCTATGCGTGTCGACTGATGAAATCATAGTACCTGGATTATCGGCTTTGAATCTGATCGCTGTCCACCCGTTTTTGGGGACTCCAATGGTATTAATATAAGGCGGATCCACTGTATTATAATCTGATACATAGGAGTCGCTAAAATTTCCATCGCCCATTCCGACGACGTAAAAGCTATAGCCGTGCAAATGCATGGGGTGATTCTCCGCCACTCCAATATTGGTCCCTTGGAATCTTATTTCAACCTCCTCATTATAGTTAATCATCAACACTTCGGTACTCACATTGGCAGCTTCCCCTAAGGCTGAAACATTCCCAGTGTAGTCGAACACGAAAGGTGGTTCATTTGGAAAAGTTTTGTTGTAGACTCCTGAAATATTGCTGCACACACCACACAAATATAATGTTATAGACACATTTAGATGTTGAATTATGCCTTCGCTTTAAGACAATGAAGGTTTTAACCAGTTTAATTGGTTCCATTTGAAAAATGTTTCAGCCTGAACCAATGCTATCAGTTTGAAAAAGATATTCAATCCGAACAAATAGGATCAAAATTTGTGGGTCTAATGATTTACGTACTTGTAGTATGCTTGGAGAATGCTAATTGAGGGAGTCGAAAAACTTATGTTGTTCAAGCTTGCTGAAAGCATAGAGCCGTCTGTACCGGCACATGTTTTATTAGCAGGACATGGCTGCTCATTCACGGACACCGTGATTGTAATGTTTCTCGTGATGTTGGTTGGAACTGTGGACGGATGTTCTTTGCTGTTCAAACTCCTCAATTGAGTAGTAAAGTTTCCAGCATCACTCTTATTTTTAAAACCTGGAAGCTCGGGTAACACAGGTGTCTTTGAGCTATTACCGCCGCTGTATTGGAATATCCCCCTTGTGACGTTTTCGTTGGATGGGGCAATGGAGTCCACAAACGGACTGAAAACCATATAGTAGCGATCGATAATTTGGTTTGCAGTGACCAAAACATCCATTGTTTGACCGGGAGTTATCATGAGGTACTTAGTGTTAAGCGGCTTTAAATAAGCTCCATCCATTCCGACCACAGTGAGATTGTGCTCAGCTATGCAAAAGAACATCTCTTCGTTCAACCCGGCGTGTATGATCCGAAGGAGATACGTTTTTCCTTGCACAACTGTTATATTGTACGTCGAATCTACAAAAGGGGGAAAAAGCACACCATATTAAATAGTATTGATGAAGATCCTAAAATTACTCCTGCTATATGTCAATCATCATTAATAAATTTTAAAGCATACCAATTTCGCAAAGATCTCATTTCATTAACTATAGAATAGTAAAGTTATATTTCATTACCTTTGAATAAGAATTTTTCTTTTATATTTATAGCATATATCACACTCACATACATACATTAGAATTAGTACCATTAGAGCATGGATAACTGTCTCCGGGTTGACCATTGATGGTATAGGCCACGGACAAGTCTGGATCACCTCCGGATTCAAGAGCCTCATCGATTATGTCTTTCGTATCTCTCGCATACCATTCAGCTGCATGCCAAACAATAATTTTGATAAGAAAAACAATGCAAACTATTATTTGTGTGTGCGTGTATCCTTGTTTGAGTAAGTGAAAAACTTATTTATGAAATTTAAGGTAGTTGAAAATAGCATACAGAGCACAATTGTGTGTTGCTTGTCAAACTCATAAGGGTAGTTGGTGTCCTTGACAGGCAAAATGATTATAGGACCATGTATAGTGGCACGTGACCAGTCGCTATGAGCATGCCACCATAATGTGCCCTCTTCCTCGGTGAGCTTGATTTTTTGAAGGAAGCTTGAGTTCGTAGGGATGGGGCATTGTGTGATGTATTCCGGGCCGTCAGACCAAGGATATCGTATTTGTCTCACTCCATGCCTACACATGTGTATAAAATTAGGGGGGGGAGAGAGAGAGAGAGAGAGAGAGAGAGAGAGAGAGAGAGAGAGAGAGAGAGAGAGAGAGAGAGAGAGAGAGAGAGAGAGAGAGAGAGAGAGAGAGAGAGAGAGAGAGAGAGAGAGAGAGGACTGTATTATTACCAATGGATAGTGATTCCATAAGGTCCTAAGTTGGTGACATTAACGTAAATAGTATCGCCCTTGTGAGCACGGATCTCTGGCCCAGGAAATAGACCGTTCACGGTTATTACATTCCGATTTGTCTCACACAACATCTCAATAGGTGTCTCCTTTAACTGCAACAAAAATCACCCTATGAATCTTGGACCATTATACCCATAAAATAACTTGTCTTATTAAATTGACGCAAGGCTTGTAGCCAAACTTTCTCATGGATAAAGACTCCAAAGGGGTTGGAAACCACATCCCAAAAGAGTAAAATATACAAATCATACAACCATAGATATTGCCGGATTACTATTAAACTCTCAAGATGTCTAAATCGTCAAAAAAATTGCATTGCATCTAGTTTGGCATTTGAATGATGTAGTGCTCGGCCTTGAGCATAGTCCGGGGTTTAGCTAGCTGAGAGATTTAGATGTAAAGATCATTGTTGAAATAAGGAGATTCTTGTGTTGAATACACTGATAGGATCGTGGTCAACTATAATGCCTCCGAAAGATGCTAAAACTGGTAACAATCCAATGCTCTTGGTCACTAAATGTTCAGCAAGGGGATGTTGCTACTCACCACGAAATCATAGAAGAGGACTTTGCCTTGAGCCATAAAGAAGAGCAGGGTCGCAGTGACCGTAAACCCTAGAAATGTTCCCATCGTCCCTCTCCCCCTCTCTCCCCCTCTCCCTGATACAAAAAATCGAACCTGTACTAATCGCTTGATCCGGAACTGAAAGGCAGACTTGGGTTATGCTCTGTTTCTTTGTTCTTGTGACCTTCCCCTTCCATTGAAGGGAGCTATTTATAGGAAACTTCTCTCAATGTTTGGTGATCTCTGACCACTGTCTGCCCCCACATGAAAACGAAGTCGCCGTAGGCCCCACAGAGACGCGTGTCCTGTGGCATTACAGCAAATGATAATTAAAGAAAATATGAGCATTTGTCAATCAAAGGCTCGTGCTCGTTTTTCCCGTGTTTCCACGAAGAAGAAGATCGGTTGAAGAGCACCGCAGAGGAACAAGCTGATGAACTTCTCTCAACTTGTTTAGTCGTGCCGGCCAGAAAGAGAGAGAAAGGCAAACATTATCTTACGCGCTCGTCAACTGCTTCAAGATCCATTGTTGATTCTTGATACAAAATCGAACTTGTACTAATGCCCATTTAAATATGGCCATCTTATAAAGCTTGTAAATAACTTTTTTACCCCCAATAATATATAAATTATTGAAGTAAAGCAATTTTTTTTTTTTTGGAATTTCAGAGAGTAAGTTATTTTCTCGAAAAGAAGAAGATAATGCAAATTGCCAAAAAAAGAAAAATAGGAATGTAAAAGCATATTTGGTTCATTTTTCCATGTGAAATGACGGCTTATAGTCATGGCTTTACCAAATTTCTATGAGATCGATCTTGCAGGGTTTTACCTAGACCGAGCTGCCTCAATTCCTTCGTGGAACAGAAGCGCGTAGGAAATCTCTTTTCCAACGTTCCTCTTGACATATGAGCACACGAAGTGGATCCAGATCAGAGACAATACCATAGCCCGGGAAAAGATGTTCGGGAAGCTGATTGCATGATTTGATAAAAAGCACGCGGTGCGAATCATTGTTTGCCTAGATGAGCTAGCATCTTTCTTTTACATGATTGGAGGAGATGCCGGTGGTTAACTTTCTTTGCAGGCTGTCGATCTTCTATGACAAAGGATGATTCACTTACGGCATTTTTCAACAAAAACATGGCCTACAAAATTAACGGTTTTGTCGTTTATTATTGCTTTATAGACGTGAAAGACCCTTTTTCGAATAATTTAAGTTGATGTCATAAATATTGCCGGTGCAGCATTAGTATCCAAAAAAACCCTGAACCACCATCGCGATTGTAATCCAATTTTTATGAGTGCCCTTTTTGATACTTGGTGATTGCACGGTATAAATTCCCAACGGGATCATCAATAAATGCCTAACATATGCTTTTGTACTTATGATAAAATGCTATGGTACAAACTATTTCTAGAATGTGAATTTTTTTGGTATAAACATTGGTGTCTATCAATTCTAAAGACTCCATAAGAAAGTAAATTGAGAAACTCAAGCCATGAAGAGACAGATACCGACTTATTCTGACAATTGCTCATAGTAGCATGAGCTACTTTAGATGGCCGATTGACCAATAAAGATGAAAGGAAACGAAAATTGTGTGATCCACATGATTAATGTTTCAACCATGAACCTCTAGATGCCACAACCATAAATCTTAAAAGGCGTGTCTAAATATTTTTATTTCTATTTTTTCCACTTCTTTTATGATATTTGAGCCACCGGATAGACCAGATCTGAAGTTGAATGTTGACGCATCTTGGAATCAGGGCGAGTTTCTTTGCTCTGTTGCTGGTGTGGTGAGGAATTCGTTGGGGCAGAAAATCGAGGGCTTCGCTTGCACAAATAGGGTTTCTTCATCGCAAGAGGCGGAAGTCGAAGCCCTATTACACGGCTTCTTTTATATGAAAGAACTCTAGATGCGGCACGTACAGGACTTCCGTAGTCAACCACTTCGCTGGATCTGTGAAAGTGATTGTCTTCCAACAGTTGAACAGGTAATGGGCCGGGCCAATATTCAGTGGAATTTGAAAGAAGTGGTCAGACGATGCAAGTAAGAGCTGGATCAATGTGCGAATGTCAAGGTGAGTTGTTGTACTTGAGAAGAAAACCGTGCTACGGACTGGATTGCACGAACCCACCGAGCGAACAAGCTTCCCTTGAACTGGTGGATTAATCCTCCTTTGCCTCTATGGAATATATTATGTTTGGACATTAGTCCTTATATGTCTTGTAAGACTCCTTTTAAGTGAGAATAGCACGCCACATCTTTTTGACCAAAAAAACCACCCTCTAGATCTCATGAACTAATTATTTCCAATCCTTTGGCCCATGCAAGGGCCCTAATCAAGTGTAATTTGCAAACAATTAGCAGGATTTAGATACGTGTCCTCCAGTTTCTAGCTGAAAATCTCTCAATGCCCAATCAATAAAAAATTCTCTAGGTTTTACTTTTTTCTTTTTGCATAATCTAAATTTTGTGATGAACATCTTAGACTTTGTCTTATCCCAAAATATCTAATACCCTCACAATATACAAATTTGACACTAAAATTCACATATAATGTTTTCATGATTTTTTAAAAGTTAAATTAATTTTTTTTTGGTAAAAAGGTAAGAGGTATATAGATTTTTGCACAAAAAGCTATACAGTTGTACAGCAAGGGGGCCTCGGCACCAGCTTACACTTAGAAATACAGGACAACCAAACGAGTGGAAGGGGGCCAGGTGGGAGAAAAGGGGAGGGAAGAGCTGCAAGAGAGATACGATGCAAATAAAAACAGCAGCAAAAGAAGGCCAAAACAGCAGCCAACAAAGGAGACGAGGGGGAAGAGCACACAACACTAGCTTGCACAAGGAAAAGACATAGAGGAAAAGAGCAGGAGGGACACCAAGATGGGAACACAAGCTGCATCATCAGGAAGACTAGGGAGAGTTCCATCAGAAGCATCAACTAGCAACAGCGAGATGGGCAGCAATGTAGCAAAGGACAGCTTCACCAACCACTTCTAAGAGGACACCGGTTGTCATAGCCTCTACACCTTGCCAATAGAAACATACAAACACTTCTGATTGCCCCAACATCAACCATCCATCCAAATGAATCATTACATATTAAATATTGTGTATTTTCTCATTTTCTTCTGAGCCGATGAACCTTGGCACGTAATTATCAATTTGGGAGGGTGGGTACGTCTTATGTTTGCATCTAAGAATGTCTCCCTCATCAGAGTTCTGCTTCGACCGGTGAATCGACGAAGAACCGTAACCAATGTATACGTTTGAGGCGTGGAGACACTCTTCTTAAATTGATGCTGTCCCCATGATGTTGCCTCCATAACCGGACAAGATCCTGCTCCTATGGAAGTTCCCTCGTGTATTTCGACACCATTCCATGGTCATGTAACTCACTCCTTAAGCAATCGCTTTTTAATTTACATAATTCCCTGCAATCCACAAGGCGTGGTTTCATGCTCGTACAAGAAACCCAAAAGCACGTCTCTCACGACACGAGCGCCATGTTGGAACTTCATATTTTCCTCGGATACATACAATGTACCAGAGCAGAATAAAGAAACAGTGGTACACCTTTTAATTAATCAACGCGCTAAGAAAAATTTTAAAAGTGCCGTAATACTAATGGAACTTATGGTCATGGCAAAAGAAAAAAAAATACCTGAGCTTAGTAGCAAAGCATATAATAATAAGACATCTTTATGACATAAACTGGAGTTTACCATGGCACTTATATAAAACGATTTTATTACAACTTGAGAATTTGGATGCGAGATTATTCAAATAATTAGTAGTGTCGTAACTTAATGAACAGACATGGGCCTCACAAAATGTGAGATTCTAATTAAATTGCAAGGATATTGGGAGAATTACCAAAAAAGTCCTAAACCTATTGCAATTGTACCAATTTGGTCCTAAACATTTTTTTTTGTCCAATTTAGTCATAAACCTTTTATAATTATGCCAATTTAATCCATCCGGCCAAAATTGGCCGGCCGGCGCTGACGTGGACGCTAGAAGGGGATAGCCGGTTGGCGAGGTAATTTTTATATATATATATATATATATATATATATATATATATATATTGTTTTTCGAATTTTTAAATATATTTTAAATTTTTTTAAATATATATATTTTTGGCCTTCTTCTCCCTCCTCTGGCCGGCGAGGTCAGCCTCGCAGGCCACTAGCGGAGGCGAGCCTTGCCCAGCGACGGTGAGGCGGCCGTCGCTAAATCTGGCGAGGCTTGACCTCGCCATGGCTAGGCGAGGCCGAGCCTCACCAGATTTGGCAACGGCGGCCTCGCTAGATCTGGCGAGCTTGGCCCTCGTAGGCCACTGGCGAGGGCGAGGCCCCGCCGCACTACGTGGTGTAGTCGAGGAACCCATGGAGGAGCTCGATCTCGTCCTCGTCGGTCCAGAGGTGCTGGAAGAGGGTTTTGGCGATAGTCACGGCTGGGGAGGGCCGCTTGAGCTCGGAGAGGGAGATCATGCCGACGATCAAGGGGACGAGGGAGGCGGCGGGGGCGATGATGGCGACGGCAGCCTCATCGGCCACTAGGCGAGGTCGACCCTTGCCAATGGCCGGCGAGGCTCGCCTCTACCAATGGCTGGCGGGGCGAGCCTCGCCAGTGGCTAGCGTCGGCCCGGCCAAAGGAAGGAGAAGAAGGCAAAAAAAAAAAAAAAAAGAATTAAAAAATTAAAAAAATATTTAAAAATTTGAAAAAAATAAAAATATATATTAAAAAATTACCTTGCCGGCCGGCCAATTTTGGCCGGATGGATTGAATTGACACAATTATAAAAGATTTAAGACTAAACTGGACAAAAAAAGAAGGTTTAGAACTGAATTAGCACAATTGCAATAGGTTTATGACTTTTTTGGTAATTCTCCCCAAGAATATCATTCCTTGCGAATATAAAAATAAATAAATAAATAATTCCTCACGAGTGTTTTGTTTTTGGCACGAAATTTTTACTTTTGGCGGAACCAATGGAGTGGGTTGCTTTCTGAGTATAGGAAGGACACAGATGACCGTACTATCACTGATAATAACAATGCGTAGACAAAAATAAAGTTAGTTGGGAAGATTGAAAAGGAGCTTCCATTGTCGTATCATCAAGCTTGTTCTTGTGGAATTATCTTGCATTATCACCTAATAAATCACTGAACAAGGTCATGGGGGGCAATTAGAAGATGAGCGTAACAAGGCTAACCGGATGATCACTACTATCGTGGACTAAATTAACTCGTGGCCTGCACGGAAGTGACCTTGTTCTTTAGTTTATTATATTGTTCCGTGGGAAGACTAGGTAGAATTAATCATGTTGTGTTTCATGTAATAATTATGTTTGCTATGCAGGCACGTTTTTGGGCACATAATGCAGAACTAGACAACGTGAATGAGATCATGCTGGTGAAAGCAAAACTAATGATTCCGTCCACAGCAGTGAAAAAACCGGATCCTTGAAAGCCAGATCTACTGTAGAAGCACAGGCCTCCGGTTCAGGAAATGGAGGAACTAGGTAGCAAGCCATCTCACTGGTCATGACTAGGGTTTTGCTACTTAGCAATGGGCATGTAGAGATCAAACATTCCCCCTCTTGACTCAAGCAAAACATTACATGACTTACATGTAGATCATGTAGATCAAGTTCATCTCTAGCATTGATTATGCTGGCTCCACAATTAATTAATTGAGATGATATTAGTCTGTGTCATCTATAGAAACATGCATGCGATGATTTTTCTAGCACTACCACAAATGATGGGGTGTAACATAATAACAAGATAAGTGTTCAAAACATTGTTGTTCTTCATTGGATCGAATAATGATCCTATTTCTAGAATTAGCTCGTGTTTTACCTACTTACACACGTATTAAACGTGCATCGATTAGCTTGCTTGGATATAGATTAAGAGGATTCTAGCTCTAGCACTCTAGATGCATGCATGCTCGCTGTAACCGTTCCCTGTTGATTCCAACCAGACATGGAACAAAAGTCGTGAAATTTAAAAAATGTCTCCTTTTTCTACCCAAAAAGCATCTCCTCGATCACAGCTGGTCATGGACCCCCTTTTTCTTCGTCGAATTTATCCATCATATAAACCATGGCAAAAAGGTTAGCATCCTATTCTTTATTAAATGGGCACGTGGTACATATGCAACTCAATTATTGATTCAGACGTGTCCCGAGTTGAATAATTGATTTCTTTTCAGACAGAAGGGGCGGCACTTGAAGAACAGACTTTCGTGAAAGAGGAATGAAGGCACATGCTGAGAGCAGTAGAATCATTGTCCTTGTGTCCATGGACGTTCGCAGTACCAAATTAGACGAGCAAGGAGAGGGTTTCGTGTGCCAAAGAAGAAAGAAGGACCAAAGAAAGGTTCATGACAAGGAATAATGGAGATTGGCATATTGGAGCCTATGGTACTTTTAGCATTGTCCCGCCTAACGTAATTTTATCCGAAATTATAAATCGAATAAATACTATCACTTCGAAAGCATAACATATTTTAAGGATATCATTAGTCCTATTTTTTTTTTTAATTTTTCAATTCAATTTCAAACATTTATGTGAAATTTCAATATAATTCTTTCGGCCAATTTCTGCCGAAAGTCACCGACGTAGTGATGTGCCACGTAGGATAGCCGGCAATGACTAGATTGTTACATTAGTAATTTCCAGTGAAAATTGATAAAAAAGTATTACATTTAAATTTTGCATAAAGATTTAGAATTAAATTGGTTATTTTGAAATTATCATTGAAAGAACTATTTGAGAAGGAAGCCTAGACCCATAGGTCCTACATAGACTCACCTGCTGGACTAGATATCCAACAATCCTGCCTTAGGTAAAAAAGCTCGAAACAGTAAAATAGCCCTCTATATCTATTGCACAAGAGTAGAGTTCATAAAAGGTAGTTTACAAGCGGAAGGAAGCTTGATTTCACTATTCTTGTGGGGACTCAGTGTAAGACTTACGTGATACAGGAAGTGAGAAGCCATAGTTCACAATCCATTACATGCAATAATGGCTTATGGATTTTGTGGTGCACGCGCACTCCAGTTAGGGATATATCGGCTACACTACTCGACATGAATAAGTGAAATGGAGTAGCATAAGAAACTGAACTGGTGGAAAACAAGACAAAATGCTTACCTTCTGGTTCCTTAGCACAGTGCAACCGGTTGATCGATATGTGTCAATTCGAGAACTCGTATATTTGAGAGTAGGAGGATATTGAGAAGTATGATGTGTCGTGGTAAAAGCAAGGGAAGAAGGGAGTGAAGAAGATGGATGACTTCATTGCATTTATTCACCAACGAGAGAACTAAGCAGTACATGTACAAACCCTGAGGAGCATAGGAAGTACTGCATAGTACAGGGTACCATCCCTGGTCGTCACAAGAAGGCATCAAGAATTATTAGCTCATGTCATATATCATAGTAAGCAATTTCTAGGGTTTTAGGTGAGAATGGAGAGCAAGCCCCAAATTTAGGGTTTGCCTCATAGGTTGACTTTAAGAATTATCCTCCGGTGGTCATTTCTATTTAGCAAATATATATATATATATTCGATACACGAAATTTTTTGCCCATGGCAACAAGACATCGCCGAAAGGAGTAAGGGAACCATCTATTTTATGTGCATAATTACATTGTTCCATGATAAAAGAATATGAATTTTTATCCATAGTAGTAGATTTCAGTAAGTCCTAGTAAATGTTCAAGATTTGCTGGTAAATAAATTGGTATTTGATTTTTTTTATTTGTTAATTTTTTTCCAAGTAACTTGTTAGTAACTATATGTAGATAGTTTTAAAATTATCATGTAGATATATTTTCGGAAGCGTTTAACATTTTACATGCAATAACTAAACTATCTAGATATAATTATTTGAACTTATATCAAAATGACATGCATCATATGACATAAGCCTAATTAATTCTAGGTACACCTGTTATCTAAATGAAACCTAGATAACATTTTTTTGTTTGAATATATTTATGAAAAATATGTATTATGCTAAATCTATGTGCATTCTAAAACTAACATGCATCTACCCTAACTAAAAGGCCAAGACTTATGTGCACTAAGCTCTAAATATGCGTGAGATAGTGGCGACCAATGATGCTTGATAATATCCTAACGTGTTAAAATACCCGTTAAGTTTAGAGTTCACCATATCATTGATAACATGCTATTTCAAGACCATCAAGTTTTAACTAATCAAATCAATCATAGCAAATTACACGAAAAAAATATTAGGGTCCGACTGTAGGATTTAAAGGTTCAAAGGCCTAATATGTATTGACTAATGCAAGAAAATGAAACAAGGGGAATCAAAGTAAAGCATGGCAATGATAAAGGTTAATAAATCATAAATAAGCATACTGTGAAATTCGACACATCAAGACTTATTAAAAAAGATAATGATTCACATTTAACTTGATATCAAATGGCATAGTACGTGAACCTTGAATATCCCAAAAAATGTTTACGCATTAAGAAAATTAATGAAAAGTTAAGAACATATGTCAAGTTGCACCCAAGTACATGAAATCTAACTGTCTGATACTCAAGCGGGAACTCCATTTAAGCAATCACTTCCTCACACCACGCAATTGCTTCTAAAATAATATGGCCAGCTGGAACATATCATACTCAGGAGTGGCATACAAGTAAATCTCAAGCAATTCTTAAAGGCAATCGTGATTAGGAATGAGATTTAATCACCAACGGCCGTAATTCTCTGATTGAAACTTAACATATGTTAATAACCGATAAGACTTGCAGTTTAAAGATTTGGACTCTTTCCATGCTTTCTCCTAACTCGTCACTTTTTTTTCCTTTTTGTTTCGGACTGCTTCACAAGTCCATCGCCCAAACTTTCCCCATGAATTAAAACATAAACACAGCACTAACCATCTAGAAAAAGAGCTCGATCAAAACTAGGACAGATCTACACAAGACAATTTCACCGAAAACATGGAGACCGAGCTCCATAACTTTGCCTACGTCTGGATCTCTATCGTCGCAGCCCTCATCTACTATCGCGACTGTAAGCCGCAAAAGCAACATACCAAGATCTCTATAGTTAGACTCAAGAATAGTATCATGTAAAAAAATTTACACACCTGATTTGAAATCCCTTGTTCTTGATGTAGAATAGCGATGATTCAAACTCTAGAACTTCTCCTTCATTATTCTTTGTATCACTGACTCAATGAGACTGTCCCTTATCCTTAGTGTTCATTACCGTTAAGTAAACACTCCTTATGTGAGGATTATTGCGTGTTGGGATTAAATGAGTGACTTGAACACTATTTGTAAACTTTTTAGCAAGTCCTCTTATCATGGGTCAAACTCAACCCAGCTTATACTAATTAAGAAATCTTTTATATTATTTTACTAGACCAATCTTGTAAAACAGTAAATTATAATATCAATTACTATGGCCCATAAAAAAAAAATCTTATATTCTTCCACTTGGGCTATGTTATTTGGAATTGTATATATGCATCTTGGTCTAGAGATAATTTTTAATAGTCAATCATATCCCATAAAGTTTTAAACACCTCATAATTGTGGTAACTACCTGTATACACACAAAGCCGTCTATGGTCACAAGTGTTTTCAACTTTATTGATATAGATTTAATATGATAGTATGGCAAATGAATAACACCTCTTATATAGAGTAATATCTTTATGTGTCATCCCCTTTGTTATTCATAATTCTCTTTCCTTAAGTATAACAAAAACTCGTGTCACTAGAGAATATTTTTATGGTTCTAATAAATTTACATATGTATTATTCTTATGGTTAACATTTCTTTATGCATAATAAGACATATCCTTAAGATTGATAACTGGATGCCCCTAGCTTTTAATCATGGTCTACACAATACCTTGAGGCTTTTAATAGATGTATGCATTCAACTCCATAACGATGCATTCAAAATTACTTTATTGAATGCAAAAGAGTTGATATATATCATAGTGTGATTAAATGTAATAAATGCATATGTAAACTTTATTCAAACAAAACTGAAAGAGCTCCCACTAAGCAACATCTCATGATACTCCTAAGCCCATGTTAATGATATGTCATTCAAGAACACAAGGGCGAAGACCTTTAGTTAATAGATCTTCAACTATATCATATGTGGAAATATGCTTTATTCTAACATTACTTTTCTGTATTGTTTCTTTATGGCTAAAAATTTGACCGCCATATTTTTAGACCTCTTGAGACCTCTACTGTTGTTATATAAACAAAATTGTAGAATATTTTCTTAATACAACTATATGAGTTTATCCACAAAGTCAAATACAATCAACTACCTAATGAGGTTCCCGAACCAAAAACTCAAGTACAATTGAAAAGTATATTATACACTTTGCTTACATGGTAGGGGATGATAAAATTTTTTGTTTCATGCTTTTCCATGATATTATACTTCATGCTAACATAAAGATGCAATTCATTGTCGACTTCATGTCATCCTAATAGTCAATTAATTTTGCATCTGAATACCTTACTAACTACAGGATCTGAACATATTTGTAAATCAACATTTAGTCTTTTGTTCTCTTTAAGTACCTTAAGATCTTTTTGGCAACGGCCCAATGATCGTGTCCTAGATTTAACTAATATCTACTTAGAAGTACTATGGCAAGAGCGATGTTGATATAATACAAATTTGAGCATATATAATATTTTCAAGTGTACTAACACAAGGTATATTGTTCGATTGAATTTTTTCAATGCCTAACTGAGGACATTGTGACGGATTCAATTCATTACCCTTAATGACGAGCAATTTCTAGCTTATAATGATATATACTTAATCTTTCCAAAATACGATCAATATATGTCCTTTAAGACAAATCCAATATATAACGAGAACAATCCTTATGGATCTCAATATCAAGGACAAAAGATGTCTCATCAAGCTCCTTTATGTTAAATTTTTTTGACAATACTTGTTTTGTCTCATTCAGTGATTCAAGATCACTACTTGTAAGCAATATATCATATACATAGATTACAAGATAAATAAATTTCTTCCCACTAACTTTGTACAAAATACACTGATTTACTTTGTTCTCAACAAAGTTGAACAAAATGACAACACCATGAAATTTCAAGTACCGTTGTCTAAAAACTTGCTTGAGGCCATAAATAGACTTTTTAGTCTACACATAAGCTTAGCTGGATCATTTGTTGTAAAATCTTTCGGTTGCACCTTATATATCTTTTATCAAGGTCTTTATTTAGAAAGACAATTTTAACATCCATATGGCGTAACTCTATACCAAAATAAGTTATTAATGTCATATTCACTCTGAAAGAATTTTTAGAAAATATTAGAAAAAAAATATTTCTTCGCAATCCATTCCTTCTTTCTAAGTGAAACACTTGGCTATCGGTTTGACTTTAAATTCCTCAATTTTTCTTTGGAGTCTTCTTTTAGTCTTATATACCTATTTGCAATTGATGAGCTTGTGACCTTTAAGCAAATCAACAAGTTCCCAAAGACCATTATGTGTCATAGATTGCATCTCATCTTTCATCATATCTAACCACAAATGTAATGAGGACAAGAAACAACTTATGTATAAGTCATTGGATCAACCATGTAGCAGATATCATAGTCATACTCTCACAAGTAAACTATATAGTTTGGTGGTATAGCTAATCGTCTCTCTTTAACAGATGTCTTGAGTGGAGTTATAATGTCTTCATCCTTCACTTGAGAGGTTTGAGGAACTTCATCAGGAACTATCAACTTCATTAGGAACTATCTCAACAATAGTATCCCAAACCTCAATAGGCTTAGTCTATGGTATAGGAGACTCCACAATTTTTTGTATAGGTAAAGACAAAAATATGGTAGTCTCCACTGTACTATTATACTTAATAATCTAAAAGTAGCTATCCTCTGCAGCTACATCGAACTTCAGAAACTTGATGTCTGTGATTTTACAATTTTTGTAACTCCATTGGGATTATGAATAACCCTTTAAATGATCTAGGTAAAGATTGAAGTAATGCCAAATATTTCTAAAGTCCGACTTATTTAATATTGGATTATATAACCATACCTCTATATGACATTCCCAACCTTAAGATAGTTCAAGCTGGGTTTACATCCAGTCCATAACTCCAAAGAAGTCAATGAAATAGTTTTGGTTGAAAAGGCTGCTTTCAAAGCATTATCCCATAGAAATTGGATAAGTTAGTTGTATTAATTATACTCCTCATAATCTTCATGAGGGTGCTATTGTGTCTTTCAGCCACACCATTATGCTTAGGATTTCCAAGCACAGTGAATTAAGTTACTATCCCAAAATCTTCTAAGTATGTGACAAATAGCCCTTTAAACTATTTACAATTGCCATACTTTGCCAAAATACTCACCACCATGGTCATATCTGACAATATTTAAGACTTATCCTTAATTGTTTCTTACTTTCAATCCAAAAAAAAATCTTGAATTTATCAAGAGATTCAGAATTTTACTTAATCTAGTATAAAAGAAATAGTCGTCAATGAATATGTCGAAATAAAAATTTCTACACAACATTACCATATAGGTCTACTAAGATCAATGTAAATGACCTCCAATAGGTCATAACTTCGAAATATAGTTTTCTTCTTTATCTTAGTCATTTTACCTCTACCATGATCTATGTAGGTCTTTAGGTCACTTTTAAGAGTAAACAAAATGTCAGCTTTATTAGCCTTTCTACTCTTTTTCTAGAGATGTGACTAAGATGTTTATACCACAATAATAAGATTATTCTTTAGATAGAGGTCTCTTTGAAGTAATATTTTTAGCTGTATAATCGACGTATATTTCATTGGGAGTTAAACATAATTTATACAATCCATTAGATATATTGCAACACCCGAACTTATTTGAATTAAAGAACATAGAAACAATATTATTCTTTATTTCAAAAGAGTAACCACTCATGTCCAAACATGATATGGAAACTAAGTTTCGTCTTAAGGAAAGTACATAAAATGTGTTTCATAAAATCATTTAAAGCCATAATTAAGAATTAAAATGATCTCTCATGAACTCAACGTCGACTTTATAGTTCATCATGATTTGGCTTTATTCGATTTATGAATCCTCGTATGGTAAAAGTAACATCATTAATTGCACTAATCTTTAGCCACCAAGAACCGAAGAGGGCTTTTGATAAGTTGAATTCATATATAAATGCCAAAGAATCATTACCTGTATACTCATGCTCGGACAACCAAGTTTTAAATATTTACTACAGACTATCTTTATGTGACATTTCTTCTTACAAAAGAGGCAATGGTCACTATCCCTTGAATGGTACTTTCTTAAGACTCAAAGTGTCAGAATAACCGGTGATTTCATAAGTTCCTTAATGAGTATGATTTTTGGACTTTAGGCTTACCATCCTTAGGATGTAATCCCTAACTTTACTTGAACCATCGTATCTTATGTTGAATTGTCCTTCCAAGTATGTCTCAGTCTTGGTATTAGATAAGGTACAGTTCAAACCACCAAGACTTCCATCATTTGTCTAATTGTAACAGTCAGCTGGCAAATCACTATTCAAGTGTTCCATATGAAATGGTTTCATGGATAACAAGCAAATTTGATTGCTTTTTTTTTTTTAAGTAGTAAAATATGCCTTTTTGGGGTTCAATATTGTCAATCGTGTAATCTACCAGCCTATCTTTAGTAAAAGCAATATGAATATCCACTAGCTTATCACAAAAATAGAAAATCCTCTTTCTATTTCTTAAAGATTGAACTAGTAAAAACCTCAATAGTCATGGAGTTATCATGTACATAAAAGGTGACTAAAAAAAAAGTAATGTATATAATTAGCATCATGTGGGTACTGTGTAACTTAAAAACATATAAATACATATCTAGAGAATTACACGGATCCTTATATAATTATCTTTAGGCAAAATATATGACATGCGGTTGTATATTCTTCATATGACAACGGCTATAAGTATATATTCCAAGTTTTGTGAATTCATCACCTTTGGATGTACGAACCACTAGGATCAGTCATTCCACTAGAATTAGTCATTCCTCAACTATATGTTATTTATGTATCCCTCCATAAACCAATACATAATCATTTTCTTTGGAGGTATGACCACGCATTAGAATTGGAGACATCCTACTACAATACAAAACCGATATTTTTCAAATCTAACCAAGTGTTCCATTTTGACGGTTACGATTCAATTGAATAATTGAAAATCTCTCATACTAGAAATATAAACTTTTTGTCTCACATTCATCTTATGCATATAATTCTAGATAGGGTAATTTATCACTAAAATTACATGTCATGCCAATTATATTTTTTTTCATTCATTGATACATGTTAATACATGTTGAACCTTATATATATCAATGAATCAATGCTCTACATATTACTTATGTGATGATATAGATGTGAACTTGCATCTGTATTTCCAAAATCATAAAAAAAAAAACACAAAAATATCCTAAAAATACATGTATTTAAGGTTTCGTATATATTTCCACATTCATAAAATCATCAAAAATATAAATAAATATACTACAATGTAAAACATGTCTATACAAGCATGTAGACTCCAAGAACGCACCAATCAAAGCCCGGATGTGCCTTCATGTGTCTTTGGAGTGCACAGCCCGTACACCGCATGTGATGTTTACTTGAATCCGTTTGAATTGCCGACTCAATCGGTTCAACTGGTTGAATGGTTGGTCAACGGAGAACAAGGTTAGATCTCGGGTTGGTCAATGGTCAACCGGGTCAAGCCCCGATCAATGGGTCAGGTCGAACCTCCCTTGTGCATGTTGGTGATGTCAGCATGATATCAGCCCTAGCATGTGGAGCACACGCTTGCTTTGATGTGTGCATGGGAGCGCATGATCACCACGTGTCGACACAATAGCATGCACTAACACCATCGCAGCATGTGGTGGCACGTGGGAGCATGTGCCACTTCCCTGGTGGTGTGTGACCACTCTAAGCATTCATCTCAACGAGCTCGTTCCATTTATGTGATCAAAATTAATTTTTATTGCATGAAAAGTCACGAAAAAAAAGGGCCAAATCTGTACATTTGAGTTCTAGGCTATGGTTGCTCTAGTACCACATGTGAGTTGCAAAAACATTTCAAGATATTCATAACTAGAATTAAGAACATATGTATAATCAAGTAAAGAAATTTATGCATCAAATTTGGAATCCATCATTTTTTTATGCGGAATAATGATGATCCAAACTCAAGAGCTTCTCCTTTGTTCCCCTCTATATTACTAGCTCAATAAGATTACCAATCACCTTTAATGTTCACTAGTATTTAATAAGCGCTCCTTATGTAAGAATAATTATGTGTTAGGGTTAAAAAAGAAACTTAAGCGCTATTTATAAAGTTTTCAATTAGGCCCTCTCATCATTTTCTTGGCTCAACTTAGTCCACATTAGTCAGTCCGATATTAGATTAATTAAGAAACCTTATATCTCATTTTATTAAATCAATCTCATAAAATGATAAATTGCAATATCAATTAATGGACTACATTAGAAAAACTCTTACTGCTACATCTCCATCCTCGTCCCTATTGGACCGAAGAGGCTCTTGTTCTTCCTCCCGATGATCCTCCTCTTCCTCCTCCTCCCGCTCCATCTCACACTCACCCTTGCTGGTCTCACCTCCTTCTTCGTCGCCTGGCTTTCCATCTTCAAGCTCCTCCTCCTCAGTTATCGCAAAGGCCCTTTACTGTCGCCGCCGACATCATCACCCCTCTCTTTTCCACTCTTCGTCACCATTGTGTTGCTTTCAATCAAGATCAGCCCTTCCGCGGAAAGTGCGGCCACCAAGAATGGCGGTGGCGGTGGGGCCTTGAAGTCACTGGCAAACTATGTCGCAAAATGGCTATTGTTGGTTTTGTTCTTTCCGCTCTACCAGTGGAGTGACTGTGTGCACGAGTGATGTTGGCGTACTCCGTCCACTTTATATTGTGCTCGAGGTGGCTATGGCGGTGGTCAATGCATTAGCTACCCGGCTCATTGGCGTGTCGGTGGAGCCGCAGTTCGATGACCGTACCTCATTACATCATTGCAGGACTTCTGGTGTATGAAGCCATCCGGTTGGCCTCAAGCCGCCTCGTGGGAAGGCAGCGGGCTTCTCTACCCCCCGTGCTCGCCACGTTCACAGTGTCTATCCTCATGCACAAGCTAATCTTCTACTATATAGGGAGGAAGGAGCCCACATGGGTGGTCATGTGGTTCTTCCTCCTCCATGGGGTTGCCGTGGCAACAGAGGTCATAGGGAAGAAGGCACTGTGAGGCACGAGATGGCAATTGCTGGCAGAGGTATCAAGGTTGTTGACTATGGGGTTCGTGGTGGCAACAGGCTTCTGGCTGTTTGTGCTGCCCTTACTATGGTACAACACGGTGGCGAAGGTAGGGAAAGAGACCATTGCTATTATTGAGTTAGTGAAAAAGGCTTTGGAGCTTATTGAGATTTATCTCACTTACCATAGTGAGTGGTCGCTTATCATTGACTCTGATACTATGTTTGAAAGTCGAGCCTAAAAATTAATACTAATAAATGATAGAAGAAGACTACATGAATATAAAGAGCAACCCATTGTCAAACGATGTGAACTTCAACATATTCGATATTTGATTCCGCTCATGAACTTTAGTTTTCTTCAATACAATTTGATTTCCAAAACTACAGTCGTTTCTAATTCACTTACATAGGAATGCATTCTAAATAAGTTTCATAAGCTATTTCGTTGAGGAGAAAAGTAAAAGATATTGCTAGATATTAGGAATTTAAAGAGAACGGCCGCAGTAATTGGGTAAGTAAATATGTGAATACATCATCAGCCGGCGGGTATTTATTTATTTATTTATTTTTGTTAAACTATAAGCACTTTCTTCCACAGCCATTGGGACAATTTAAAGTAGCTTCTAAAGTAGATTTTTTTTTTCTTTAAGAGTCCCCGTAATAGACATTGTCCTAAATAACTCTTAAAGTCAACGTCTTTGTCTCAAATTACCCTCAATCTCACCAGCAGACCAAATATTTGCTGGCTCGGTTTGTTGAGCCATGAGCACATGTGGCTTTCCACGACAATGGTAGGGGCATTTTTCTCCGAATTTTTGGATTGTAAACCAAAAATTTTTATGGTGTCCATGAATCAAGAGTCTAAAACTAAAATGTGGAAATATATAATAAAATAGGCAAATAAGAGTCTAGAAATATTTGAATTCAAGACCTTTGGATATGATATCATTTTAATATGTCTAACCTAAAAGCTTCGGCCATTATGTTGATGGAGAATATGTGAATATAAGGCCCATTCAAATCCCATGTTGGGGAGATTCAATAACTTCATAATGGAGAGATCCAAAAGGCTACTAATGTGTTTAATAGTTGAGTAATAGACTATGCAGATGATAGAACATGTAAAGGATATTATTGAAGTCTATACTTGGAAGAACCAGAAGACAGACTTTATGTTGGAGCTGAACTTATTCTAACTGTATCCAGACCTTAAGGCTAAGGGGGGGCATGACAAACCAGAATTTTTGTTCCAAAAACAATTTTTCTATTCCATACTTGTTTTTGGAATGAAAATCCATTTGTTAAAATTACTTCATTTTTCTATTTCTAAAATAGATTTTTGTTCTGAAAATAGGTTTGAAATAGAAATCGAAGTAAAATTTTTTTACTTTTCTATTTTTGGAATAGAAATGAGAAATAGAAATTCTTTTCATTGTTCGTCCTTACTACAAACCGGTTGTCCATCCATCGCCGCTGACCACCATTTGTCAATGGTTGCTACCGTTGTCCACCAATCGCCAACCGCTAGCCATTTCATCTACTGTCTACCGCCGCCACCGCCGCTGTTCGTTGATCACCGTCGTCCGAAAGGGAGAAATTTTGTGTCGTTATCAAACAAATTTTATTTTTAGAGTAGAAATTTTGTGTCGTTATCAAACGGGTATTTTTGTTTAGAAACTTATCTAAAAATAGAAATAGAAAAATATATTTTTCTTCCAGAAATCAATTTCTAGCCGGAATGGTTATCATTCGCACCCTAAATATGTTCATAAGAAGAATATGTTCAGACTTACATATAGATTGTAAAGTTTATTTCAGACGGAAGATACTCAAAGTCTAGTTTAGATAGAAGACACTCAGACTTTACTTTCGACAGAACACCCTCAAACTTTACATCCAGAACGACACAAGTCCATAACGTGACAAGGTTCGGAATGAAGCATGTTCAGAACGAGACAACTTGACAGAACATAACATAAACCCCAAACATATAACAGCTAGTGATCTAGTTTGGATTCTACATCAAGACAGATTTAATTGACTCAATCTAATTGATTAATAATTAGATTTTGAAGACAAGAACTTTCTAAACGAAAAAGCTTTACTTATGGAAACTAGGATTCTGTTTGTATGGGCGATCAGAATCAATTTGGGATTCTACTTTTGTCACTCAATGGCTACTAAATCTTCTTGATACAAATTTTTCCAATAGGTAGATTGGAAGACAATCCTCTAAATACGTCTAACGGCTAGTTTGAAAGTGGATGAGTATTTAAGGAGATTAAGGACCGATGAGCAAGTGAGAAATGGAGCGTAGAATTTATAATTCCAAAGTTTGAGTGAACTTCGATTATACATTTATCTTTGGTGAGTTTAAACATTTGGGATCGTGAGAAAAATACAAAAAGAGTGACTTAGTGAGATAATGTGATCTATCACTGAGTGTTTGCACTCAAAGTTATAATTTGTTGTTGATCACACAATGGAATCCAGCTAGAAGGCTATTAGCGTGGGAGAATGGACGTTATTTCAAAAGTTTGTTCTATCGCATAACAGATTCTGAACATCTACCAGAAATCTGGTGGCTCATTTGTGTTCGTACTAGCACTTTCAGCTTCATCACAATGTAAACAATCTCTTTGGTCCTTTGCCACAATTCCGTCGATAGTCTCCTTTCATAGTATTCATGGCTGCCTTCAACAGCTTTGCAGGTCCAATGCCTAGAAGCCTAAGGAATTGCACGACTCCTGTGCGAGTCTATCTCGAGAGCAACTTCCTTTTGGGTTATCTAGATCGAGACCTCGACATTTAACCGAACCTCAATTTTCTGAACTTAAGCTACAATAAGTTGAGGGGAGGTCCTCTCCCCGAACTGGGGATCATGCCTAAAGCCAACACTTCTGAAAGTTGCCAGAAATGAGATTGGTGACATGATTCTAAATGAGCTCTGAAAGGATAAATACACTAAAAAAGTCAAAGGTTGTGTACAATGCTCACTTTAGTGCCAAAAGATTTTTTTTTTTTTTTTTTTTTTCATATCACCTAAGTACCACTTAAAAAAAAAAAAAATCACTCTAAGCTCAGTCGTCGAAAATCCGACGTGACTATATTTAATTAATTTCTCCGTTCTATATGGCTCACTGGCATGCCAAGTCAGCATATAACCCCTTAAATGACATCGTCTACAAGTTGTAAATAATGATCATTTGAGTGCCAAATTTTGTTTAAAGTGATCATTTTAGTGCCAGTCATTGTGAAAAAGCAATCACTTCAATGTCAAGCATGCCCTGTGAAAATGTCACGCTTCTAGTGTACTTATCCTAGCTCGGCAAATTAAGTGTTCTGGGCGTGCTCAATTTGTTGTCTAACCATATTACCAATTGATACTGAGACATTTAGGGCATGTATGACAAAATTCCAGGAACAGAAATCAATTTCTATTCCATGAACGAGTTTCTAAGCAAAGACACACATTTGATAATGATTCAAAATTTCTATTTCTTAAATAAAAATTCGTTTGATAACAAAATAAAATTTCTATTTCTAAGAGTGGCAACGACCGGCATTCGGTGATCGACGAAGAGCAGCCAAAGTTTGGAGTCCAACGTCCGGCATCAAAGTCTAGTGATCGGCAATGGGTGGCTGAAGTCCGAAGTCTGGTGATGGGCGGCCGAAGTCCGGAGTTTGACGTCTAACATTCGACATTAGGAGTCCGGCGACTAGAGGCTGGTGGCAGGTGGCTAGTGGCTGGAGTCCAACAGCGAGCGGCCGACATCTGACCGTCGGTGGCGAGTGGCGGACGATCAGCAGCAAACATCCAATGGTTAGTGGTGAGCCTCCAGCATCCAATGATTGGCAATGAGCAACTAACGACCTATGGGTGTCCGGCATCCAACGACTAGCGGTTGGCAATGGGCGGCCGGAGATTGGTGGCCGGCAGCCGACATTCGGTGGCTGGCGGTTGATGGCTGGTGGCTAGGGTCGATGGCAGGTGGCCGGCAACCGGCGGCGAGAGTCCAGCATCCCACGGGCGGCAAGTGGGCAACAAGCAATGATGAGAGTGAACAATAAAAAAAACTTTGATTTCTCAAATTTTGTTTAAGAAATAGAAAAGCTAAAAATTTTAACTTCTGATTTTTGCTCCAAATCTATTTTTGGAATATAAATCTATTTTAGAAATAAAAAAATAAAATGCATTACCAAACAGATTTATGTTTCAAGCTTATTTTAGGTGATAGAAAAACACATAAATAGAGAAACAGAAATGTTGTTAGGAAACTTCTCCTCTCTATATTGGCTGAATTTAAGAGAGAATACGCTCTCAAGTTCTGCCTCAACTCTGGCATCTGTCACGTCTCGAGGACCTTGACCTCTCGTCGGACAAGCTGGGAGGCCCGATTCCGGAACAACTCTGGAAATGCTCGAAGCTGCGAAATCTGGTCCTGGCGATTAACAATTTTAATGGGTCTATGTCGCCTCTGGTCAGAAACCTAGGACTGCAAGGTTCCTTGGACTTGAGTCATAACCGCCTCGCTGGCAATATACCTCCGCAGATTGCAGAGTTGGCCATGGAGCATCTAGATCTCTCTCACAACGAGCTCTCTGGCAAAATCCCTCCTTCCTTTGCCTGAATGACCAGTTTAACATCGGTCGATTTCTCCTACAATCAACTGGAAGGTCCGATTCCAGATGGCGAAGTTTTCCCCCTCTCTGCCCCAACTGCATTCCGTATCGGCAAGAACATGCGGGGCGCACTCCGAGGTCTCCAACCATGCAATGCTCAATTATCGGAGAGCACAGTTCGCAAGAAAAGCCACAAATTGTGGATTATACTAGGCGTTTCTTCATCGGTCGTTTTACTCCTGATTGTAGTATTGCTTGGAAAATCCATCCAATCCTGCTAAAGAACGAAAAAGTGCGAGTGCGAGAATTGCCAGGCTGAACAGCAGAAATGTTTTCTCCGTGCTAAATCATGATGGGAAAGTCGTCCATGAGGACATCGTCCAAGCGACAGAGGGTTTTGATGATAAGTATTGCATCTGGGAGGGCGGAAGCGGAAGAGTCTGCAGAGCTCTGCTTCCAACTGGACATGCCCTAGCCGTAAAGAAGATTAGGTCCTTGGAAGGCAATGAAATAGAGCAGATCACAGAGAACTTCATCAATGGCAGGTGCATACAGTTACGTCGTTCCAGGTAACTCTCCTCGTGCCTCTTTTACTGTGCTTTACAAGTTTATGCATTATTTGCCATCGTCGCCAAAGAAGTTCCCTTTGGCACCCATTGGATTGATACAGGAAATGCCTCGAGATCATACAAATTGAGCCTGTAATCCTGTGCTTGAAACAGCTTCAATACTATATATTACCCTATGCATATCAGACTTTATTAACTAAACTTGAAGAAGAAGCTAGCTATTCGCAATCGCTATTCTGATGATGGATTTCTCATTGCTTGATGCCAGAGCTCGTGCACACAATGAGCCTGACTGAGAAGTGCGAGGTTTATAGGTTCGTTGTCCTGGCACTCAAAGTGATAATAGGAAAACACCCAGGGTAGCTCGGTTTATCTCTGAATTCCCTGCAATCAGAGCAAAGCATGGAGCTAGAAGATCTGTTAGATGTGCGTCTTCCACCTCCGGCAGATCGGATCACCATGAATGAAGTGAAAGCAATAGCAAAGCAAGCCCGTTCATGTATAGATGTTGATCTGAATAGCAGGCCAATCATGAGAGAGGTGTTGCGGGCACTCCTCGAAAATTAGAACAATCTTCACTAGTCTCAGGCAGGCACGCTCATCGGCGCATTTGTATCTTCTTGCAGTAATCGATTTCGTCCTAGACCCATACAAGTAGGCAAATTTAAGGATTAAATGGGCAATGGAATGACTCGATAGATAAACCGAACATGACGATCATGTTCTCGTTCACATGTAATGAAAGCTTCTCAAGCAAATTAGATAGGCCAATCATGATAATCGCATTCTTAGTAATAGCATGACAAGAGTCAAAATGCGAATTGCCCAAAAAAAGAAAAATTGAATATAATACGACACGATTCGCTTAATCCATACTGTTTGGGCTCATGGAAGCTCGTCGAGGTGGGACGGGCCAAGGCCAGCAATACGCACCAATCTCTCCTTTGAAAGAGCCCAGCTGTAAATGCCTCCTTGTTTGCCCAGAGCATCCATTGTAAGACGAGTGAAGAGCGAGTATTTTCTGAGAACAGATCAAGGTTCGGTCATCTCAGCACAAGTGTCGGAGCTACTGAACCCGATGAGATAAAACTTTGAGCAAACCAAGGAGGGAGGACAGACATTTAATGGTAGCAGATGGAAGCGAGTGATCAATGCTCTCAAGTCAAAGCCCACAGCGAGAGTAGGAGACCTATTATATGACACGTTTGGTTCGACTTTTGAAAAATGCATTTGTAAAAATACAAATACTTTTTGGTGAAGGGAGTTTTTCGAAAAGTAAATAACATTTGGTAAAATTTGTATTAATAAACAACTTTTATTAAAACTGTTTTAAAAATTTACAAATGACTTTTATTAAATTAAAAAATAAATATTTATATATATTTTTTGAAGTCCGGCCACCGGACCATCATATTTGGCGGCCGGATGGCCGGATTTGGCCCTTGGTCGGTTGCCGGAGTCGGGCAACCCCAAGCGATGGCTGCCTGAGGTCGTGCGACCTCAAGCCATTAGTCGCCTGGGTCACAAGACCCAGGCGTCGCCTAAGGTCCTGGCGATGGTCGCTGAGGTCGGGCGACCCTCAGGTGGCGATTGCTGACACGCATGACCCCTTGTCCGGCGGTTGTCAGCCTCCGATCGGTGGTGGTTTGGAGAAGATAAACAATACCAAAGACTTGCATACTAAGATGTAACTTCCCAAAGTACCTCCAAAACTACATTGGGTTAAAGGCCCTTTGAGTCATTTGGAGATGCAATTGCATCTTACCAAAGTCGCCCAAAAAAATGAATCAAACACGTTTGCATTTGGCAAATGACTTTAGAGCCCAAAATCCCATTCCCAAAGCTGAACCAAACAGGCCTATATTGACAAACAAAGAGAGGATCCTGCACATCACATTGGGTATGTAAAGTGATGGAGAAGATGTCTATGCCGGCTCTCGTGCCGCTCATAATGCTGGGGGTGCTGTGATCGATGGCCGTCCCTCCTCGGACCATCATGGCTTTTTCTTCGGATGGCAGCGCCTGCCGGGACTGCATCATGGACCGGCTGAACCGCGGTTGCCCATCGTGCGGGCCGGTTCTCTGCCGCATGGAGCGGTGCTTGTGAGGCGGGTCATCGCGAGCCAAATGCACGAGGAGGTGTGACTGCAAGGGTGGGAAGCCAAAATTATCCGATTGCAATAAATGCATGTCCAAGTGCAAGTGCAGCTGTGTGGCCTAGGCTTAATAATTTACCAGAGTTCTTTTACTGTGGGTTTTGACGAGAGTAACTAGAGTTTTAGATTTTATGAAATTCTGGTCTCTCTTGAAAGATCATCGGTACTTGTTTTCTGACATATTGGAGTTCAAGCTCTGATTCTTTTAAGCCAGAATTAGGTGCTTCTGAATGTAAATTGCTTACCCAAAATGGAACATGGAGGCATATCGGAATCAACCAGTTCAAATCGGTTGAATTAGTATGGGAAAGATGTCCAGGAAACTCAAAAAACAAGTGACAGATGATTTCATTTCATAGTAAATCGAGTATACGTGATACATCAATATATATCAATCATTATAAAAAAAACGATCACTTCAGTGCCAAACACGTCACATGAAAATGCAACGTGGGTTGGATTTTTTTAAATGATATGTCAAATCATATAAAAATATTAATTATAAAAGCCACGTATTATTTTTTTGGGAATTTTTCGATGTTGGCACTCATTTAATAATTTTTTCTTTGCTTTGGCATTTAAGTGATATAGGAACTTCTAATGTTCTCCTACCCTACTTTTTCTATTCAAAGATTCACGTTCTTAACAAAGTGACTATTTTTCTTTACAAAAAGTGACTAAAATAATTTGGTGAAAAGTTTTAGCACTAAAATGAGCATCATATAAAAATTATGACACTTTTAATATCTTTTTCCATATTTTATAGGTATAAAAGAAAATGCCTTATGTTAAATTGCACGAGTAAGTAAGCGCCATGGTAATGATAACAAATAGATAGATGTCTTGAAAAAATGCAGTAATTAATTCACAAAATAAATAATCCACACTAGCTAAAATTAATTATCATCCTTGGTCGGTAAAACGAGGCAATGGATAATTGATTCAACCATTAATCGGCTCGGCTTGTATTCACTCTTTCCACATCAACACCGCAAGTTGGCATGCATTTTTTGCTTTGACGATGGTTATTACTTAGGTTCTTTTACACGTTAAATTGATATAATTATGCCAATTTATGTTCGACGAACTTATTAAGATTGGATAGTAAATGATCCTTTCAGTCAACATCGTTGAGAATTTCATCCCTATTGATAAAATTTGGAGTCATCATCGGCAATGCACAAAATACATTTTGAATCACTTTATTGGACAAAAATACATTATTTTGAATTGAGCAAATGCTTCTTAGATTTCGAGCATATGTTACAATCGAAACTTATTAGAATATTGCAAAAGTGCATACTTCGGTATAAAACACAGATGATTCATTGCCATTGGGATGTCAATAGCCTCTTGCACTAGCAATGAACTCGAAGCAAACAACATCCAGATTAAGACACGGTACAAGGAGGCATGTCTCTGGGCGGTGGATACACCTTCTGATGCTTTAGCTTCCCGTCTCCAACGACAAGGACTGTCTCCATTCCCCAGCTCGCATGGCGTTCTAAGTGACAGTGCATGAACCACACTCCTACAGCCACCCGTAAAAGAATAATTAGTTAATTATGCATTCATATACAAGATCAATTCATGCAAAACTAATGCCAAAATGGTAGATACATGATAACAGATGCTATTCATTTGAAAACAGAAACGATATGTTTCTATGCGTGTCTACCGATGAATTCATAGTACCTGGATTATCGGCTTTGAATCTGATCGCTGTCCACCCATTTTTGGGGAGTCCGACAGTGTTAATATAGGGCGGATCCACTGTATTATAATCCGATACATAGGAGTCACTAAAATTTCCATCGCCCATTCCGACGACGTAAAAGCTATAGCCGTGCAAATGCATGGGGTGATTCTCCGCTGCTCCGAAATTGGTCCCCTGGAATCTTATTTCGACCTCCTCATTATAGTTAATCATCAACACTTCGGTACTCACATTGGCAGCTTCCCCTAAGGCTGAAACATTCCCGGTGTAGTCGAACACAAAAGGTGGTTCATCCGGAAAAGTTTTGTTGTAGACTCCTAGAAGATTGCTGCACACACCACACAAACATAATGTTATAGACACATTTAGATGTCGAATTATGCCTTCACTTTAAGACAATGAAGGTTTTAACCAGTTTAATTGGTTCCATTTGAAGAATGTTTCAGCCTGAACTAGCACTATCAGTTCGAAAAAGATATTCAATCCGAACAAATAGGATCAAAATTTTTGGGTCTAACAATTTACGTACTTATAGTATGCTTGGAGAATGCTAATCGAGGGAGCTGAAAAACTTATGTTGTTCAAGCTTGCCGAATGCATAGAGCCGTCTGGACCGGTACATGTTTTATTAGCAGGACATGGCTGCTGATTTACGGACACCGTGATTGTAATGTTTCTTGTGATGTTGGTTGGAACTGTGGACGGATGTTCTTCGCTATTCAAACTCCTCAATTGAATAGTAAAGTTTCCAGCATCGCTCTTATTTGTAAAACCTGGAAGCTCGGGTAACACAGGAGTCTCTGAGTTGTTACTACCGCTGTATTGGAATATCCCCCTTGTGACGTTTTCGTTGGACGAGGCATCGGTGTCCACAAAAGGACTGAAAACCATATAGTAGCGATCGATGGTTTGGTTCGCAGTGACCAAAACATCCATTGTTTGACCGGGAGTTATCATGAGGTACTCAGTATTAAGCGGCTTTAAATAAGCTCCATCCATTCCAACCACGGTGAGATTGTGCTCAGCTATGCCAAAGAACATCTCTTCATTCAACCCGGCATGTATGATCCGAAGGAGATACGTTTTTCCTTGCACAACTGTTATATTGTACACCGAATCTACAAAAGGGGGAAAAAGCACACCATATTAAATAGTATTGATGAAGATCCTAAAATTACTCTTGCTATATATCAATCATCATTAATAAATTTTAAAGGCATAACAATTTCGCAAAGATCTCATTTCATTAACTATAGAGTAGTAAAGTTTTATTTTATTACCTTTGAATAAGAGTTTTTCTTTTATATTTATAGCATATATCACACTCACATATATACACTAGAATTAGTACCATTAGAGCATGTATAACTGTCTCCGGGTTGACCATTGATGGTATAGGCCACGGACAAGTCTGGATCGCCTCCGGATTCAAGAGCCTCATCGATTATGTCCTTCGTATCTCTCGCATACCATTCAGCTACATGCCAAACAATAATTTTGTTAAGAAAAACAATGCAAATTGTTATTTGTGTGTGCGTGTATGCTTGTTTGAGTAAGTAAAAAAATTATTTATGAAATTTAAGGTAGTTGAAAATAGCATACAGAGCACAATTGTGTGTTGCTTGTCAAACTCGTAAGGGTAGTTGGTGTCCTTGACAGGCAAAATGATTATAGGACCATGTATAGTGGCACGTGACCAGTCGCTGTGAGCGTGCCACCATAATGTGCCCTCTTCCTCGGTGAGCTTGATTTTGTGAAGGAAGCTTGAGTTCGTAGGGATGGGGCATTGTGTGATGTATTCCGGGCCGTCAGACCAAGGATATCGTATTTGTCTCACTCCGTGCCTACACATGTGTATAAAATTAGGGGGAAGAGAGAGAGAGAGAGAGAGAGAGAGGGCTGTATTATTACCAGTGGATAGTGATTCCATAAGGTCCTAAGTTGGTGACATTAACATGAATAGTATCGCCCTTGTGAGCACGGATCTCTGGCCCAGGAAATAGACCATTCACAGTTATTACACTCCGATTTGTCTCACACAACATCTCAATAGGTGTCTCGTTTAACTGCAACAAAAATCACCCTATGAATCTTGGACCATTATACCCATAAAATAACTAGTCTTATTAAATTGACGCAAGGCTTGTAGCCAAACTTTCTTATGGATAAAGACTCCAAACGGGATTGGAAACCGCATCCCAAAAGAGTAAAATATATAAATCATACAACCATAGATATTGTCGGATTACTATTAAACTCTCAAGATGTCGAAATCGTCAGAAAAATTGCATTTAGTTTGGCATTTGAATGATGTAGTGCTCGGCCTTGAGCATACTCCAGGGTTTAGCTAGCTGAGAGATTTAGATGTAAAGATCATTGTTGATATAAGAAGATTCTTGTGTTGAATACACTGATAGGATCGTGGTCAACTATAATGCCTCCGAAAGATGCTAAAACTGGTAACAATCCATGCTCTTAGTCACTAAATGTTCAGCAAGGGGATGTTGCTACTCACCACGAAATCATAGAAGAGGACTTTGCCTTGAGCCATGCAGAAGAGCAGGGTCGCAGTGACCGTGAACCCTAGAAATGTTCCCATCGTCCCTCTCTCTCTCTCTCTCTCTCTCTCTCTCTCCCCCTCTCCCTGATACAAAAAATCGAACCTGTACTAATCGCTCGATCCAGAACTGAATGGCTGACTTGGGTTATGCTCTGTTTCTTTGTTCTTGTGACCTTCCCCTTCCGTTGAAGGGAGCTATTTATAGGAAACTTCTCTCGATGTTTGGTGATCTCAGACCACCGTCTGCCCCCACATGAAAACGAAGTCGCCGTAGGCCCCACAGAGAGACGTGTCCTACGGCATTACAGCAGATGATAATTAAAGAAAATATGAGCATTTGTCAATCAAAGGCTCTCTGTTAAAAAAAAAAAAATTCAAAGGCTCGTGCTCGTTTTTCCCGTGTTTCCACGAAGAAGAAGATCGGTTGAAGAGCACCGCAGAAGAACAAGCTGATGAACTTCTCTCAACTTGTTTAGTCGTGCCGGCCAGAAAGAGAGAGAAAGGCAAACATTATCTTACGCGCTCGTCAACTGCTTCAAGATCCATTGTTGATTCTTGATACAAAATCGAACTTGTACTAATGCCCATTTAAATATGGCCATCTTATAATGCTTGTAAATACATTTTTTTTACCCCCAATAATGCGTAAATTATTGAAGTAAAGCATTTTTTTTTTTTTTGGGAATTTCACAGAGTAAATTATTTTCTCGAAAAGAAGAAGATAATGCAAATTGCCAAAAAAATAAAAATTTGAATGTAAAAGCATATTTGGTTCATTTTTCCATGTGTAATGATGGCTTATAGTCATGGCTACTCTTACCAAATTTCTATGAGATCGATCTTGCAGGGTTTTACCTAGACCAAGCTGCCTCAATTCCTTCGTGGAACAGAAGCGCGTAGGAAATCTCTTTTCCAACGTTCCTCTTGACATATAAGCACACAAAGTGGATCCAGATCAGAGACAATACCATAGCCCGGGAAAACATGTTCGGGAAGCTGATTGCATGATTTGATCAAAGCACGCGGTGCGAATCATTGTTTGACTAGATGAGCTAGCATCTTTCTTTTACATGATTGGACGAGATGCCGGTGGTTAACTTTCTTTGCAGGCTGTCGATCTTCTATGACAAGGGATGATTCACTCACGGCATTTTTCAACAAGAACATGGCCTAGAAAATTGAGGGTTTTGTCATTTATCATTGCTTTACAGACGTGAAAGACCCTTTTTCGATTAATTTAAGTTGATGTCATAAACATTGCCGGCGCAGCATTAGTATCTGAAAAAACCCTGAACCACCATCGCGATAGTAATCCAATTTTTATGAGTGCCCTTCGCTTTGATAATTGGTGATTGCGCAGTATAAATTCCCAACGGGATCATCAATAAATGCCTAACATATGCTTTTGTACTTATGATAAAATGCTAGGTACAAACTATTTCTAGAATGTGAATTTTTGGTATAAACATTGGTGTCTATCAATTCTAAAGACTCTTAAGAAAGTAAATCGAGAAACTCAAGCCATGAAGAGACAGATACCGACTTATTCTGACAATTGCTCATGGTAGCATGAGCTACTGTAGATGGCCGATTGACCAATAAATATGAAAGGAAACGAAAATTGTGTGATCCACATGATTAATGTTTCAACCATGAACCTCCATATGCCACATCCATAAATCTTAAAAGGCGTGTCTAAATATTTTTATTTATATTTATTTTCCAATTCTTTTATGATCTTTGACTAGAGATTCATTGAACACCCTCTAGATCTCATGAACTAATTATTTACAATACTTTGGCCCATGCAAGGGCCCTAATCAAGTGTAATTTGCAAACAATTAGCAGGATTTAGATACGTGTCCTCCAGTTTCTAGCTGAAAATCTCTCAATGCCCAATCAATAAAAAATTCTCTAGGTTTTACATTTTTCCTTTTGCATAATCTAAATTTTGTGATGAACATCTTAGACTTTGTCTTATCCCAAAATATCTAATACCCTTACAATATACAAATTTGACACTAAAATTCACATATAATGTTTTCATGATTTTTTTAAAGTTAAATTGATGTCGACATGTAAACAATTAACATTTTATTTCTTGAGAGGACACCGGTTGTCATAGCTTTTACACCTTGCCGATAGAAACATACAAACACTTCTGATTGCCCCAACATCAACAATCCATCCAAATGAATCATTACATACTAAATATTGTGTATTTTCTCATTTTCTTCTGAGCCGATGAACCTTGGCACGTAATTATCAATTTGGGAGGGTGGGAACATCTTATGTTTGCATCTAAGAATATCTCCCTCATCAGAGTTCTTCTTCGACCGGTGGTTCGACGAAGAACCGTAACCAATGTATACGTTTGAGGCGTGGAGACACTCTTCTTAAATTGATGATGTCCCCATGATGTTGCCTCCATAACCGGACAAGATCCTGCTCCTATGGAAGTTTCCTCGTGTATTTCGACACCATTCCATGGTCATGTAACTCACTCCTTAAGCAATCGCTTTTTAATTTACATAATTCCCTGCAATACACAAGGCGTGGTTTCATGCTCGTACAAGAAACCCAAAAACACGTTTCTTACAACACTAGCGCCATGTTGGAACTTCATATTTTCCTCGGATACAGACAACGTACCAGAGCAGAATGGAGAAACAGTGGTGCACCTTTTAATTAATCAACGCGCTACGAAAAATTTCAGAAGTGACGCAAGACTAATGGAACTTATGGTCATGGCAAAAGAATAAAAAAAATACCGGAGCTTAGTAGCAAAGCATATAATAATAAGACATCTTTATGATATAAACTAGAGTTTACCATGGCAATTATATAAAACGATTTTATTACAACTTGAGAATTTGGATGCAAGATTATTCAAATAATTAGTAGTGTCGTAACTTAATGAACAGCCATGGGCCTCACAAAATGTGAGATTCTAATTAAATTGCAAGGATACCATTCCTTGCGAATATAAAAATAAATAATAAATAATTCCTCACCAGTGTTTTGTTTTTGGCATGAAATTTTTACTTTTAGCGGAACCAATGGGGTGGGTTGCTTTCTTAGTATAGAAAGGACACAGGTGGCCGTACTATCACTGATAATAACAATGAGTAGACAAAAATAAAGTTAATTGGGAAGATTGAAAAGGAGCTTCCGTTGTCGTATTATCAAGCTTGTTCTTGTGGAATTATCTTGCATTATCACCTAATAAATCACTGAACAAGGTCATGGGGGGCAATTAGAAGATGAGCGTAACAAGGCTAACCAGATTATCACTACTATCGTGGACTAAATTAACTCGTGGCCTGCACGGAAGTGACCTTGATCTTTAGTTTATTATATTGTTCCGTGGGAAGACTAGGTAGAATTAATCATGTTGTGTTTCATGTAATAATTATGTTTGCTATGTGGGCACGTTTTTGGGTACATAATGCAGAACTAGACAACGTGAAAGAGATCATGCTGGTGAAAGCAAAACTAATGATTCCGTCCACAGCAGTGAAAAAACCGGATCCTAGAAAGCCAGATCTACTGTAGAAGCACAGGCCTCCGGTTCAGGAAATGGAGGAACTAGGTAGCGAGCCAGCTCACTGGTCACGACTAGGGTTTTGCTACTTAGCAATGGGCATGTAGAGATCAAACATTCCCCCTCTTGACTCAAGCAAAACATTACATGACTTACATATAGATCATGTAGATCAAGTTCATCTCTAGCATTAATTACGCTGGCTCCACAATTAATTGATTGAGATGATATTAGTCTATGTGATCTATAGAAACGTGCACGCGATGATTTTTCTAGCACTACCACAAATGATGGGGTGTAACATAATAACAAGATAAGTGTTTAAAACATTGTTGTTCTTCATCGGATCGAATAATGATCCTATTTCTAGAATTAGCTCGTGTTTTACCTACTTACACACGTATCAAACGTGCATCGGTTAGCTTGCTTGGATATAGATTAATAGGATTCTAGCTCTAGCACTCTAGATGCATGCATGCTCGCTGTAACCGTTCCCTGTTGATTCCAATCAGACATGTAACAAAAGTCGTAAAATTTTAAAAAATGTCTCCTTTTTCTACCCTAAAAGCATCTCCTCGATCTCAGCTGGTCATGGACCCCCTTTTTCTTCGTCGAATTTATCCATCATATAAACAATGGCAAAAAGGTTAGCATCCTATGCTTTATTATATGGGCACGTGGTACATATGCAACTCAATTATTGATTAAGACGTGTCACGAGTTGAATAATTGATTTCCTTTCAGACAGAAGGGGCGGCACTTGAAGAACAGACTTGCGTGAAAGAGGAATGGAGGAATGAGAGGTAGAATCATTGTCCTTGTGTCCATGGACGTGGAGGCACATGCTGAGAGCAGTAGAATCATTGTCCTTGTGTCCATGGACGTTCGCAGTAACAAAATTAGACGAGCAAGGAGAGGATTTCGTGTGCCAAAGAAGAAAGAAGGACCAAAGAAAGGTTCATGACAAGGAATAATGGAGATTGGCATATTGGAGCCTATGGTATTTTTAGCATTGTCCCGCCAAACGTAATTTTATCTGAAATTATAAATCGAATAAATACTATCACTCCGAAAGCATAACATATTTTAAGGATATCATTAGTCCTAATTTTTTTTTTAATTTTTTCAATTCAATTTCAAACCTTCATGTGAAATTTCAATATAATTCTTCCGGGCAATTTCTGTTGAAAATCACCAACGTGGTGATGTGCCATGTAGGATAGTCGGCAATGACTAGATTGTTACATTAGTAATTTCCAGTGAAAATTGATAAAAAAAATATTACATTTGAATTTTTCGTAAATATTTAGGATTAAATTGGTTATTTTGAAATTATCATTGAAAGAACTATTTGAGAAGGAAGCCCAGACCCATAGGTCCTACATAGACTTACCTGCTGGACTAGATATCCAACAAGCCTGCCTTAGGTAAAAAAAGCTCGAAACAGTAAAATAGCCCTCTATATCTATTGCACAAGAGTAGAGTTCATAAAAGGTAGTTTACAAGCGGAAGGAAGCTTGATTTCACTATTCTTGTGGGGACTTAGTGTAAGACCTACGTGATACAGGAAGTGAGAAGCCATAGTTCACAATCCAATACATGCAATAATGGCTTATGGATTTTGCGGTGCACGCGCACTCCAGTTAGGGATACATCGGCTACACTACTCAACATGAATAAGTGAAATGGAGTAGCACAAGAAACTGAACTGGTGGAAAACAAGACGAAATGTTTACCTTCTGGTTCCCTAGCACAGTGCAACCAGTTGATCGATATGTGTCAATTCGAGAACTTGTATAATTGAGAGTAGGAGGATATTGAGAAGCATGATGTGTCGTGGTAAAAGCAAGGGAAGAAGGGAGTGAAGAAGATGTATGACTTCATTGCATTTATTCACCAACTAGAGAACTAAGCAGTACATGTACAAACCCTGAGGAGCATAAGAAGTACTGCATAGTACAGGTTACCATCCCTCGCCGTCACAATAAAGCATCAAGAATTATTAGCTCATGTCATATATCATAGTAAGCAATTTCTAGGGTTTTAGGTGAGAATGGAGAGCAAACCCCAAATTTAGGGTTTGTCTTATAGGTTGACTTTAAGAATTCCTCCGTCGGTCGTTTCTATTTAGCAAATTTTTTTTTATATATATTCTATACACGAAAATATTTTGCCATGGCAACAAGACATCACCAAAAGGAGAAAGGAAACCATCTATTTTATGTGCATAATTATATTGTTCCATGACAAAATCATACGATTTTTTTATCCACACTAGTGGATTACATTAAGTCCTAGTAAATGTTAAACATTTGTTGGTAAATAAATCGGTATATGATTTTTTTTTTTTTTACTTTTTTTCCGAGTAACTTGTTAGTAACTATCATGTAAATCGTTTTATAATTATCATGTAGATATATTTCCTGAAGCGTTTAATGTTTTATATGCAATAACTAAAACTATCTAGATATAATTATTAAAACTTATATCAAAATGACATGCATCATATGACATGAGCCTAATTAATTCTAGGTGTACCTGTTATCTAAATGAAACCTAGATAACAATTTTATTTGTGACATATTTATGGAAAATATGTATTATGCTAAATCTATGTGCATTCTAAAACTAACATGCATCTGCCCTAATTAAAAGACCACAAGAATTACATGCGCTAAGCTCTAAATATGCGTGAGACAGTGACGACCAATGATGATTGATAATATCATGATGTATTGAAATACATGTTAAGTTTAGAATTCAACATATCATTGATAACATGATATTTCAAGGCCATCAAGTTTCAACTAATCAAATAAATCATAGCAAATCACACGAAAAAAATATTAGCGTCTGACCTTAGTATTTAAAGGTTCAAAGCCCTAATATGTGTTGCCTAATGCAAGAAAATAAAACAAGGGGAATCAAAGTAAAGCATGGCAATGATAAAGGTCAATCAATCATAAATAAGCATACTATGAGATTTGACATATGAAGACTTATTAGAAAGATAATGATTCTCGTTTAAGTTTATATCAAATGGCATGGTAGGAGAACTTAAATATCCCAAAAAAAAATTATGTATTAAGAAAATCAATGAAAAGTTGAGAACATGAGAACATACGTCAAGTTGCACCCAAGTACATGAAATCTAATTGTCTGATACTCAAGCAGGAACTCCATTTAAGCAATCACTTCCTCACACCACGCAATTGCATCTAACACAACATGGCCAGTTGGAACAAATCATGCTCAGGAGTCACATACATGTAAATCTCAATCAATTCTTAAAGGCACTCGTGATCAGGAATGAGATTTAATCATCAACGACCGTAATTCTCTAATTGAAACTTAACAGATATTAATTGTTGAACCTTGTAGAAACGTGATGCAAATATAACTCACGAAATATGAATTTAACTATTACAATATTTTCTCACACCACATATAATACTCGGAGCAAATTAGCTCCTACAATACTCGGAGTACACTAACTCCTACAACTTACTCTTTCTCACTCTCACGGATGAACTACTCTCTTTTCTTCTTATCTCTCTTACTCACGCCGCACACCTCACCTCACACCACACAACACTCTTGCATAAGACCCCCTACACTCTACACTCACTACACTCTACACAACACCCCCTCACACTTACACTTCAAGAGACAACAGCCCCTATTTATAGGAGCCAAAGTCAGTGGAGTCCATGAACAAAATGGCCGAGAAAAATCTGGAGAGAGAGAGAGAGAGAGAGAGGGAGAGAAAATTCTGGAGAGAGGGAGAGAAAAGTCTAGAGCAATATAGAGAGAGAGAGAGAGTAATCTGGAAAAATCCAGAGAGATAGAGAGGAGGTGCCTTTTTCTTCTGACACTCTCCCTCACCTACTACTCTCTCTTAGCATGGACATTGTGTCAAGTTGCTTTTCGGCATTTGCATTTGTCTTCTTCCATTTGTTGGAGAAATCTTTCCAGAATATTTTGAAGCTGACAAAACGTTTTTATCAGTCTAGTCTGGATATCTGCAGATCGTCTAGTTTAAAGTCTGAAGACTTTCTGATCGCCAAACTCAAGATTCAAGACTCAAGACTCAAGACTATTCTCACTGACAGTCTTTCCAATCCAGTGACGAAGGAAATCCAGAGCCGAAGTATATGGTTGAGGATTTAATCCTATTCTCTGGAGAAGATCTTTTTGGTTGGATAAATATAACAGATTCTTTTGTTCATATCAAGATCAATTGAAGATCCGATGGTCGACGAAATATTCTTGGAATGTTCTATTCTTAGAAACCAAGATCTTGATTGTATGGGCGAACAGGATTGATGGGCTATCGTCAGGTTCCTTTAATAACTCGAATGATCTTCTTGATTGATTCCGTCCAACGGGTAGATTGGAGGAATTCCTTTAGAAAGTGCCAACGGGTATGATGGCATAAATGAGTATAAAAAGGAAGACGTTCTAGTTGTCTGAGTACGTGATCAATAGTGAAATTCCAGAGTCTGAAGCACCTTGATTATTAGTCAATTCATTCTGAGCGAAATTGTATACACAGAGAGTGTCCATACTTGGTGATACCTTGACCGAGTGTGGTAGATCATCTACACCTAGAAATCAAGGAAGATCAACACTGTAACATCTCTTTGTTCATAGTGGAATCCAGCCAATTGGCTGTCAGTGCAAAAGAGTGGATGTAGGCTTGAATCAAGCCGAACCACTATAAACCGCGTGTTCAATTCTCTCTTTCCTTTACTTAGTCTTACGTTGATTATTACTTATCGCAAATCCTTCAACTGTCTAACTATTGCGCAATTATCAAGAAATTATCAAGAAAAATCTTTTGTATACCTATTCACCCCCTCTAGGTACTCGTACTAGCTATATCAATTGGTATCAGAGCTCGTGTTCTTACTTTATTTGAAGTGTTTTACTTCAGAGTAAAAGATCCATGGCTAGTATGCTAGCACCAAGGCTGGTGGAAGGGCAAAGCAATACCAGACCACCCTACTTTAATGGAAATGATTACAACATCTGGAAGAACAAGATGAAAGCTTTCCTACGATCAAAGAATCCTCTGGAATGGGACGTTGTGGAAAGAAGAATCACTCCTACTGCTGCATCAGTCTCTAAAAGAGGGAAAAAACTGTTGAGACCAGCGGAATAACTCAGGAAGAGATAAACAAGAGACAAGCACTCGATGCAAAAGCAATTTACTCTTTATATTGTGCCTTGTCTCCAACTGAATATAACAGAATATCTTCTTGTGTTACAGCAAAAGAAGTATGAGACAGATTACATATCACCTATGAAGGAACAGATCGAGTGAAGGAGACCAGAATCAACATTCTCCTCGGTCAATATGAAGCCTTCAAAATGAAACTAGGAGAATCTATAACTGACATGTTTAGTCATTTTACAGATATTATCAATGGTCTTGAGAACCAAGGACAAAAAATTTATGATCCCATGAAGGTGAACAAGCTACTGCGTGGACTCTCCAAGGATTGGAATCATATAAAGACTTCAATAAGAGAGACACAAAGAATTATGCCTCTATCTGTCGATGAGCTGATTGGAACTCTTCAGTTTTATGAAGTGGAACGAATCAATGAAGACGAAGATCCAAGAGGTAAGAAATCCATTGCATTAAAATCAAATGATGATTCTGATGATACAGATTCAGGAGATGATATGGACGACGAGGAGCTTGCTCTCATGATAAGAAGGTTCAGAAAACTGAATAGAAAAGGAAGAAGGTTCAACTTAAAGAAACAAAGTTTCCAAAGACAGCAGACCAAGTCTGTTGATGATGAGAAACCAAACAAAGATGTAGTCTGCTTCGAATGTAAGAAAAAGGGACACATCAGACCCAACTGTCCTCTTCTAAAGAAGAAAAGAGGAAAAGCTGAGAAATTTAGAAAAGCTCTCAAAGCCGAAACCTGGAGTGATATAGAATGTGAAGAAAGTGATAATGAATATGCCAACATATGTTTGATGGCACATTCAGACTCAGACTCAGATTCTGGATCAGACTCAGATAGTGAATTTGAGGTAAGTGATTTTAAAATTCCTGTCAAAGTCTCTAAATACATTGATGAACTATGTTTTAGTCTTAAGACTTCTCTCAAAAGAATTTCCGAACTTAAAAAGGAAAACTCAGCTCTAAAACAAAAGCAAAACATTTTAGAAGAAAGAGTTAAAAGTTTAGACTTGAATGTTTCTACTCTTAAAGAAAAAGAAGATAATCTTTTGAAAGAAAATGTTTTCTAAAAACTGACTTATCAAATATTTCAAAGAAATTTTCGATAGGATCGAAAAACTTGAAAAAGTTCTTTCGGTTCAAAGACCTTACTTCAATAAGTCTGGTCTAGGCATGACAGCAAAAACAATTCCCTTGATTGATTTTCCTAAAGTAAAAGAAAAATTAAGAAAAGACCGTCGAGAGAGGCTTACAAAAATCAATTCAAGAAAGTTTTTGTAAAGTCTGTAGGTAGAAATGCTCTAAGGTGTTCAAAGTGTAATAGTCATGATCACTTTGAAAAAGAGTGTCCTATGGTTTGGAAGCCTGTTAAGAAAGTATGGCCTAATAATGTTTATCCTACTAACACCAAAGGACCCAAGAAAATTTGGGTACCAAAGAAAGCTTGAGACTCTCTTTTAAATGCAGGTCTCCGTCAAGAAAAAAGTAAAGTGGTATCTTGACAGTGGATGTTCAAGACACATGACAGGAGACTCAAAGTGCTTCATAAAGCTTGTTCAAGTAAACGGTGGAAATGTTTCATTTGGAGGAAACAGCAAAGGAAGCATTGTGGGATTTGGAACTGTGAAAATTGGAAATCTCACAATAAGCAATGTTTCTCTAGTGGAATAACTCAACTATAACCTTCTCAGCATTAGTCAATTGTGTGATACTGGTTTCAAGATCTCCTTTCAAGAAGGAATTTGCTCTGGAATCAGTAAAGACTCTACTCAGTCTTTCATGGGTCGAAGACATGGAAATATCTACCTTTTAGACATGAAATTAAATGAATCACAATGCCTAATCTCAATTTAAGATGAAGCGAGCTTATGGCACAAAAAGCTTGGTCATGTCAATATGAAGCAATTAGCCAAAATCTCATCAAAGTAGCTTGTTCGAGGTCTACCCAAATTACCATATCAAAAGTCCGATCCATGCACACCATGTATTCTGGGAAAGCAGGTAAGAAATTCATTTAAGCCAATAAATCATGTCTCTACTAATCATGTACTACAGTTGCTGCATATGGATCTCTTCGGACCAACCAGAACCCAGAGTATTGGAGGTAAGAAATATTGCCTAGTAATTGTGGACGATTACTCCCACTTTACTTGGGTATATTTCCTTGCAAGTAAGTCAAAAACCTTTTCGTATTTTGAAAAATTTGCTAAAAAGGTTCAAAATGAAAAAAGATGTGTTATCTCAAATATAAGAACAGATCATGAAGGTGAATTTGAAAATCAAGATTTTACAAAATTGTGTGATGAATCTGGATTTAAGCATGTGTTCCACTCCTCAGCAAAATGGAGTTGTGGAAAGAAAGAATAGATCTCTTCAAGAAATTGCTAGAACTCTTTTAATTGAAAGTAAAATTCCTTCACGATTTTGGGCTGAAGCTGTTTCAACAGCATGCTATATCATCAATAGAGTCTTCCTAAGACCTATTCTTGAGAAAACCCCTTATGAATTATTCAAAGGTAAGAAGCCCATTGTTTCATACTTTCATGTGTTCGGTTGCAAGTGCTTTATATTGAAAAATGCAAAGGATCAAGTTGGTAAGTTTGAAGAAAGATCGATGAAGGCATCTTCCTTGGATATTCTACATCAAGCAAAGCCTACGAGTCTATAACAAGAAGAGCCGTCGGTGGAGGAGTCAATGAATGTCAAATTTCAAGACTCTACGCAAGATGAATCTAGTCGACTCGGTATGAAGAGTCTCGAATCGCTCGAGACCTTCCAAAGCTGACAACTCAAGAAATGTCTTAGACTCTGGAAGACCAGCATCAAGATGTTCATGAAGATTCAAATAAAGAAAGAGATCATCATCCAGACAAATCAACCAGTAACTGGAAGCATAAGTCCAGTCATCCTAAAGATCTCATTATCGGCGAAATTAATGAAGGAATTCGCACAAGATCCAAAAGACGTGAAGAGTCTAGTGTTGTGGCTCTCATTTTTGAAATTGAACCAAAAAGCATAGAAGAAGCTTTATCTGATGAAAGCTGGATCGAAGCTATGCAAAAGGAGCTCAAACAGTTCAACATTAATGATGTCTGGGAATTGACATTTAAACCAAAAGGTAAAACTGTTATTGGAGCCAAATGGGTGTTCAGAAACAAGATGAATGAAAAAGGAAAAGTCGTACAAAATAAAGCAAGACTCGTGGCCAAAGGATACACGCAAGAAGAAGGAATAGACTATGATGAGACTTACGCTCCTGTAGCAAGGTTAGAAGCTATTCGTCTATTACTTGCGTTTGCTTGTTACAAAAATTTCAGGTTATTCCAAATGGACGTCAAAAGTGCTTTCCTAAATGGATTTATCCAAGAGGAAGTTTATGTGGAACAACCACCTGGGTTTGAAGACCCAAAGAAGCTAGACTCAGTCTTCAGACTAAAAAAGGCCTTGTATGGTTTAAAGCAAGCATCTCGAGCTTGGTACGACAGACTGAGTAAGTTTTTATTACATAATGGTTTTGTCAAAGGTAAAATAGATACTACTTTATTTATCAAAAAGGAAATCAAAGGCTTTTTACTTGTTCAAATATATGTGGATGATATTATTTTTGGATCCTCTAATGAAAGTCTATGCAAGAAATTTTCTAAATCTATGCAGGATGAGTTTGAAATGAGTATGATGGGAGAATTAACATTCTTTCTTGGTCTTCAAGTAAAGCAATTGAAGGAATGAACCTTCATTTACCAAGAAAAAAAAGGTTTGGATTGGAAAATTGCAAAAAGATTGATATACCAATGTCAAGTTCTTTGAAGATAGACAAAGATGAAGAAGGGAAGAAAGTTGATCAAAAGCTGTACAGAAGTATCATTAGTTCACGTCTTTATCTTACTGCTTCTAGACCTGACATTTTGTTGAGTGTTTGCATCTGTGCTAGGTTTCAATCAGATCCTAGAGAATCCCATCTCAGTGCTGCAAAACGTATTATTAAATATGTTGCTTCATCTTCAAGCATTGGTCTTTGGTATCCTAAGAAGGGAGACTTTAATCTTCCGGGATATTCAGACGCAGATCTGGCCGGCTGCAGAGTCAATAGAAAGAGTACTTCAGGAACTTGCCAGTTGCTTGGAAGCAAGACAGTGTCTTGGTTTTCAAGGAAACAAAGCACTGTAGCTTTCTCAACAACAGAAGCAAAGTATGTAGCCCTTGGAAGCCGCTGTTCGCAAATTCTATGGATAAAACAACAGCTACAAGACTTTGGGATTGAAGACTCATGCACAGAAATCAAATGTGACAACACCAGCGCAATCAATCTCACCAAAAATCCAATTCTTCATTCAAGAGCAAAGCATATAAAGATTCGACATAACTTCATTAGAGATCATATTCAAAATAGAGAAATCTCGATTCAATTTGTTGATTCAAAAAGTCAACTAGCGGATATATTCACAAAGCCTTGGGAGAAAAATCAATTCGATTTTATCCGTTCCAGACTCAACATTTTGAAGCTCGAAAAAGTTAAAGTCTTGAGACTCTCCAACCTTAAGACTCAGAAAGTTGATGATCATCAGACTCTAAATCCTCAGACTCATATATTGATGACTATAGACTGTAAGTTGTTATTTTATCTAAACTCGAAAAGGTATGATCTTTCGTTCAGTTATTTTGTAGTCTATGTGAAAAACGAAAACTTGTCTTTTCAAAAGGATTAATTTTGACAGTTATTGATTTCGAAAAGAGGTATTTGTACACTTTCCTTGTGCCGATTGAACTACCCTTTTCAAAACTGAGTTATATATATATATATATAGTTTTCATTTTCAATCTTTAAAACCCTAAAAAGCATTCTCCTCCCAATCCGGTTTCTACTTCGTGTTCATCTTCGAGAAAGTTATCATCTTTTCTTGGGAAAGCAAGTAAAGGAATCTTTCAGCGACAAGGAAAGATGTCTTCTTCGAGGAAGTCTTCAAGAATCGCGAACAGGGGACCACAGAGGATGAAGGAGGGACCTACCCATTTCGATCTCACCGAAGAGGAAGAATTATCAAGTCAGCAACAGAACCCGACTCACTCTCCACCACGTCACTCAACGCCATTTACCCCATATGATGCGGGTCAACAACCGGAGGAAGAGATAATCGAGGACGCAGACCCAGTAAGAGTCCAAAAACCCTCGTTTATTTACAAATTTTACTGTGCGTTGAAAAGTACTGGGACTCCGTTGAAATACGTGGATGATTTTCTCAAAGATAAGCATTATAGGAATGAGTATATCTTTCTGAAAAAAATAGAGGATTTGGGAATTGCTCCCAAAGGTAAAGCAGAGGAAGCACTTGCGAATATTCCCAGTGACCCTCGTATGTTTGGACCAAATCCAACTGATGGGAACGACGATGATAAAATGTTCAGTGATTTTCAACCTAGAATGGGTATTGCTGCAAAGGTGAAGGGAAAGAGGATGGAGTTATTCAAATCAAAGGAACAGGAGAATTTGTTTTTCAAACTGCTGAAACGAGGGGTGATATACCCTAGGAGTGTTGATTTTGATTTCTTGGATGCTGTTAATGTGAACTTAAGGGAGAAGTTCAGTCTGCTTCAACTGGAACGTTTTTGCACTGATACCACGGACGGTTATGCACAACTGACTGCGTATTTCTATTCGAATCTCAGCTTTGTAGATGCGAATAGAATATCATTCAGTGTTCGAGATCAGGATTATGTGGTAGACGTGGACATGTTGGCGGACATAATTGGAGTTGAACGAGGACGTTATCAACCAATCAAAGTCTCAGTTGCTCGTGCCTCATTGGAACTTGTCAAAGATAGAGATGCAGAAGGAAAAATCATCTATTCAAGGATGCGTGCCATCAATATTGTGCTGCACAAAATTGTGATCAATTGCATCAGGCCCAAGTCTACATCAAAGACTGATGTGTCTAATTCAGAGGCAAAATTGATGTACGCAATCAACTCAGGGATGAAGTTCTCTCTTCCTCACACCATTCTCTTTCATATGTACAGAGCAATGTCGAAGGACAAGGGACAATTGCCTTACCCAGGTCTGGTGACCAAGATCTTCAGACACATGAATATTGAACCACCACACACACTTTGTGTTCGACCGTGCGATAAGATGGTGGTAGGTTTGAAGATGTTAACGAAGATGCGTGCGCAAGAACTTTCCAAGGCAATGGAGAAATTCAGAGTGAAGACTCCGGTTCGTCTCGCTTCAAAGAGAAAAGGGAAGGAGGCCATTGGTGCCTCATCCAAAAAGAAGAGAACTCTCATCTTGGAGGATGAAGATGAGGAGGAAGATCTCACAATCACTGCATTGATAAGGACCAGACGTTCTGTTCCCCAATCGACAGAACATCAGAAGAAACAGAGAGAAGAAGAGAAGCAAGCCAAGAACAGAGAAGAAGAAGAGCAGCGAGAGAGGGAGAAAGAAGCTGAAGAAGAAGGAGAAGAAGAGCAAGAAAAGTCTGCAGCTAAATCTAGAGAGAAGGGGAATCAAGAAGAGCATGATCATCACTCTTCCCCTTTTGAAGTCCTAGAGACAGGGGGAGTTGGCGAGCAAAGGTCCACATCTCATGCTGCCAATAGTGAAGCTCTAAGACAATCTCCAGCAGATCCAGAAGAATTTCAGGCTTCTCAATTGCCTGAAGAAGGACATGATACGTCAACACCAAATCTGCAAAACTATACAGAAGCGCCATCGTCTGCATTCACTCCATCTGAGAAAGCAAATGCAAGTACACATACGGATAATTCTGCAGATTTTCGTCGTATTCTAGATGTTCTTTTGGAAATGCGGGGCCAAAACTATGCTCTGGACTGTGAGATTCAAACCATAAAGAATGCTGGACAAGCATCTTCGGTTACCTTGGAGGACAAAATGAAAGACCTTGCTCTACAACTTCAAGCCAATGCCAAAGGAGAGGAGGTAGCTCAACTAAGGGAAGACTTGAAGAGGCTAGAAGGCGTAGTCCAGTCCATGGGAGATTTCCAGATCGTGCACATTCCCAAGCAGACCTGACTCCTTTCTCACCTTTTTTAATGATGACAAAAATGGGGAGAAGCAATTTGAACCAACCAACCAACTTTAAACTTTGACTTTAAATTTTTTTTTTTTGTGGTTGAATATGTTTGTTTTTGAGTATGACTTGAGTGAACTTGGGTGTGAACTTGAATTTGACTGAATTGGCTGTGGATTTTGATGCTTGACTGATTGCATTTATATCAAGTGTTGTTATATGGTATTACTCATGAAAGACTAACCAATTTTTTGTGGATGCAGAGTCTGGTTGTTTTGTTAATCTTTATGAGATAGCCATATTGCTTGAGAAATGCTTTTGCAGGTCAAAGTGGTTCAAATCTACAGGAAAGTTTTGTCACCATCAAAAAGGGGGAGATTGTTGGAGAAATCTTTCCAGAATATTTTGAAGCTGACAAAACGTTTCTATCAGTCTAGTCTGGATATCTGCAGATCGTCTAGTTTAAAGTCTGAAGACTTTCTGATCGCCAGACTCAAGATTCAAGACTCAAGACTCAAGACTATTCTCACTAACAGTCTTTCCAATCCAGTGATGAAGGAAATCCAGAGCCGAAGTATATGGTTGATGATTTAATCCTATTCTCTGGAGAAGATCTTTTTGGTTGGATAAATATAATAGATTCTTTTGTTCATATCAAGATCAATTGAAGATCCGATGGTCGACGAAATATTCTTGGAATGTTCTATTCTTGGAAACCAAGATCCTGATTGTATGGGCAAACAGGATTGATGGGCTATCGTCAGGTTCCTTTAATAGCTCCAATGATCTTCTTGATTGATTTCGTCCAACGGGTAGATTGGAGGAATTCCTTTAGAAAGTGCCAACGGGTATGATGGCATAAAGGAGTATAAAAAGGAAGACGTTCTAGTTGTTTGAGTACATGATCAATAGAGAAATTCTAGAGTCTGAAGCACCTTAATTATTTTTTTTTTATTTTTTTTGGTGACCCAGGGAACCTCCGAATGCCGAAGCACCTTAATTATTAGTCGATTCATTCTGAGCGAAATTGTATACACAACGAGTGTCCATACTTGGTGATATCTTGAGCGAGTGTGGTAGATCATCTACACCTAGAAATCAAGGAAGATCAACACTGTAACATCTCTTTGTTCATAGTGGAATCCAGCCAATTGGCTGTCAGTGCAGAAGAGTGGACGTAGGCTTGAATCAAGCCGAACCACTATAAACCGCGTGTTCAATTCTCTCTTTCCTTTACTTAGTCTTACGTTGATTATTACTTATCGCAAATCCTTCAACTGTCTAAGTATTGCGCAATTATCAAGAAATTATGAAGAAAAATATTTTGTATACCTATTCACCCCCCTCTAGGTACTCGTACTAGCTATATCACCATTCAGCACATTGTGAAGCTTCCTTATACGTGGATGGCTCTATGGCTTCATCTTTAGTTGCTTCTCTTGCTGCGTCTTTCCATTGGGTTTTGTGATCCTTGAATTTTTGCAATGCCAATTCATTTTGCCCTTTGGTCTCCTTTTCCTTCTTCTCACTCAATTCGATCTTCGTATTCGACATATCTCCTCTAAGAATTTGAGATTGTAACTCATCCGATCAACCCTCTCATTCGTAACTTTCATTTCATGCTTCAACCGATTCAATCCCATCCGAAGCACTTCAATGTAGACCTCTTGATCCTTTTCCTCATAAAATTTCTTCCCCTTGATCTTATTCCACCGATCCTTACACCACGGGATGTAGGGTGTAGATGGCCTCCTTTTCTCAAAGAAAACTTTATTTTTCTCTTTCATTTGTTCGTTGTCTCTTTCGATATGATTAATTCGGAACATCATAGTGGGCTTGAGGTCTTGAAGCTTCTTGAACTCACATCGGAACTTCTCTAGCTCCCTTTCTTTTGCCTTGAGCTCTCAATCCTTCTGCCTTATCATCTCATCCCTTTTCTTCAACATATTCTCCATCTTTGCCTTCTCAACTTTTAGCTTCTTTATCATCTCCTGCATCTCTTGTAGTTTCTTTTCATAATTGCTTGTTGGCATTGTTAGTTGCTTTTTCGAGTTCTCCCTTGGCTTGCTCTTATTCGGGGTCGTGATAGAACCTGTCGAATTATTCAATTCAATTATACAAGTGGTTGCAAGCTCTTCTCGTTCTTTCACTGCAACAGGCGCTTGAAAGTTCCATCCTTCTTCGCTTTCAATCTCCTTCTTGTAGGAAGTGACGACATTTCCTTCTCCCGCCCATACCAACAGAATCTGGCAATATGTCCTACCTTGCCACAAACGTAGCACCATTTGCTACGCCTTTTGTTGCTCTTGTCTTCATTGTCATCATCGTCGTGATCTTGACGAGCTCCCCTTGGCTGATAACCCTTCTCATTTGGTTGCCTCCGTCAATCTCCATGATTTTTCCATGGTTTGCCATCTCTTGCACCTGCTCTATTTCCATTCTGGCCCTTGAACCCTCTTTTATTACTGAAGAGGGCACTTTCATCCTCTTTAATTGTAACTTTAGGGATTTGTTTATCTAAGGCCTCTTGATTGGCCAATATATTTTCCAACTCTGTTAGAGTTGGCTCATTTGCCCATCCACGAGTGGCCATAACAATACTATTATATTCCGGCCTTAACCCGTGAATTATTATTCTTCTCATTCTTGTCTCAGAAATGGCATTCTCAGGATCTAATTTTGAAATTTCTTCACAAATAGATTTAACTTTAGAAAAGTATTGACTCACCGTCATTTTTGTTGCGAGATTGAGAGGAGCTTGTTCTCCAAGCATTGTAACTTGGCATCGTTTGTCCTTGCAAACAGTGTCGCCAAGTTATCCCAAGCCTCCTTCAGGGTCTTCGCATTCTTTATGTGCTGTAATAATTTATCTTTAATAGTCACGGTAAGAACGTAAAGAGCCTTACCTGATTTGACGTTCCACTTTCTTAAATCACTATCATGTGTGGGTGGTGTGGTGTTGTTGCCGCCAACAATATCCCATAAATATTGTCCAAGCAAATAATACTGCATGCGAGTACTCCAATTATTATAATTGAAGTTGTTGAGCTTCTCCATGCCGTTCACAAAACTTGAGAAATCTGCCATTGTGACTTGAGTGTAATGCCCCGCACTATACCAAGTAAGCCTGGTCCTAGACCAACCGAATTCACAATCCTAGATTGTGCACTGGCAGAACTCCTACGTCCTTTGCTTCTTCGCTCCTTGGCTCGACAGTCCTCGACCGCCTACTCACTTATAATGGTCCATGACTACTGTCTTCGCACAGTCTCCAATAACCTGCTCTGATACCAATTGTTGAACCTTGCAGAAACGTGATACAAATATAACTCACGAAATATGAATTTAACTATTACAATATTTTCTCACACCACATACAATACTCGGAGCAAATTAGCTCCTACAATACTCAGAGTACACTAACTCCTACAACTTACTCTTTCTCACTCTCACGGATACTCTCTTTTCTTCTTATCTCTCTTACTCATGCCGCACACCTCACCTCACACCACACAACACTCTTGCACAAGACCCCCTACACTCTACACTCACTACACTCTACACAACACCCCCTCACACTTACACTTCAAGAGACAACAACCCCTATTTATAGGAGCCAAAGTTGGTGGAGTCCGTGAACAAAATGGCCGAGAAAAATCTGGAGAGAGAGGGAGAGAAAATTCTAGAGAGAAGGAGAGAAATTTCTGGAGAGAGGGAGAGAAAAGTCTAGAGCAATAGAGAGAGAGAGAGAGAGAGAGAGAGAGAGAGAGAGAGAGAGAGAGAGAGAGGCGGTGCCTTTTTCTTCTGACATTAATAACCTAGAAGACTTGCAGTTTAAAGATTTGGACTCTTTCCATGATTTCTCCCAACTCATCAATTTTTTTCTTTTTATTTTTTTTGTTTCGGACTCCTTTGGACGTCCATCGGCCAAACCTTTCCAATGAATTAAAATATAAACATAGCACTAACCATCAAACAAAAGAGCTTGATCAAAACTAGGACATATCTATACAAGGCAATTTCACCGAAAACATGGAGCCTGAGGTCAATCACTTCGTCTTCATCTGGATCTCCGTTGTCACAGCCCTCATCTACTGTCACTACTGTAAGCCACGAAAGCAACATCCCAAGATCTTAATAGTTAAAATCAAGAACATATGTATCAAGTAAAGAAATTTACACACCTGATTTGGAATCCATTGTTCTTAATGCATAATCAACAATCCAATCAAGAGCTTATCTTCTATTACTCTATGTATCACTACCTCAATGAGACTACTCCTCACCCTTAGTATTCATTAGCATTCAGTAAAAACTCCTTATAGGAGGATTATTATGTGTCAGGATTAGTGAGAGACTTGAACACTATTTATAAAATTTTCACTTAAGCTCTCTCATCACGGGCTAGGTTCAACTCGACCCACACTAGCCAGTCCCATATTAGACTAATTAAGAAACATTCTATCTCACCTTATTAGATCAATCTCATAAAATCATAAATTACAATATAAATTAATGTAGCTCATATCAGAAAAATTTTACATTCTCCAACTTGGGCTATATTATTTGAAATTGCATGTGTGCACCTTGGTCAGAGATTATTTTTAATGGCCAATCCTATCCCATAAGGTTTAAAATACTGAATCATGGCAATAACTAATGTATACACATAGAGCCTTACATTATCACAAGTGTTTTCAACTCTACTAATATGGATTTCATATGATAAAGTGGCAAGTGGATAACACCTCTTATAGAGAGAAATAGTGTCATTCTCTTTGTCAATTATCATTATTTTTCCTTAAGTGTCACAAAAACCTATGCAACTAGAGAATATCTTTATGGTTCCCAAGAACATACATATGCCTTATTATTATGGTTAACATTTCTTTATGTATAACAAGACATATCATTAAGGCTAATAACGAGATGCTCCTAGCATTTATTCAACATTCATACAATACCTTGAGAATTTCAACAAATATATGTATTCAACTCGATAACAATGCATTTAGAATTACTTTATTAAATACAAAAAAGTTGACATATATCACAATGTTACTAAATATAACAAATACAAATCTAAACTTTATTAGAGCAAAACTAAAACAACTCTCATTAAATAACATCATCTCATGATGCTCCTAAACTCATGTTAATAACATGTCATTCAAGAACACTAGGGCAAAGGCTTTTAGATAGTGGATATACAGCCATATTATCTATGGAAATATGCTATATTATAACATTACTATTATGTACCCTTATTTTTTGGTTAAAGCATTGACCGCTATATGTTTAGATCCCTTGAGACATTTGTTGTTGTTGTCGTTGTATAAACAACACTGCATAATTATTATTTCAACATAATAGTATGAGTCTTTCCACAAAGTCAAATATAGTCAACTCCCTAATGAGGTTTTAGAGCCACATAACTCGAATAGTAGTCGAAAAGCATGTTACAAACTCTACTTACATGGTAGAGGATGACAAAAGTTTTTGTTTCTTGCTTTTCCATGATATTGTACTTCTCGCTAACATAAAAATGCATTATGTTGTCGACTTCATGTCATCCTAATAGTCAACAAAGTTTTCATTAGAATATCTTACTAGCTATAAGACTTGAACATGTTTGTAAATCAGCATATAGTTTTTTTGTCTTCTTTAAATATCTCAAGATCTTCTAAGCAACAACCTAGTGATCATATTTTGGATTTAACTACTATATGCCAAGAAGTCCTATCGCAAAAGTGATGTCTGGTTTAGTACAAATTTAAGCATATATAATACTTTCAAGTGCATTAACACAAGGCATATCATCTAATTGGGTTTTCTTAATGTTTGAATGAGGATATTGTGACAGATTCAGTTCATCACCCTTAATGACAGGAGCAATTCATGGCTTGTAGTGATGTATATTGATTTTTTTTTTAAATGCGATTACCATATATCCTTTAAGACAAACCCAATATATAACGAGAATGATCCTTATAGAAAGACGCCTCATCAAAGTCCTCTATGTTAAAATTTTTCGATAGTTCTACTTTGTCTTATGCAGTGATTCAAAATCACTACCTACAAGTAAAATATCATGTACGTAGAGTATGAGAAAATTAAATTTCCTCCTACTAACCTTGCAGTATATAAACCGATTTACTTTGTTCTCAACAAAATTGAACAGATTGACCGCACTATGAAACTTTAAGTACCATTGTCTAAAACTTGCTTAAGGCCATAAATAGACTTTTTAGTCTATACACAAGCTTATTTGAATCATCTGCTACAAAACCTTCGAGTTGCACCATATATATCTTTTATCAAGGTCTTCATTTAGAAAAATAGTTTTAACATCCATCTGATATAACTCTGTATTAAAATAAGCTATTAATGACATATTCACTCTGAAAGAATCTTTATAAAAGATTAGAAAAAATATTTCGTCACAGTCCACTCATTCTTTCTGAGTGAAACACTTGGCTATCAATTTGGCTTTAAACTCCTCAATCTTTCTTTAGAGTCCATTTTAGTATTGTATACCCATTTATAGTTGATGAGCTAGTGACCTTCAAGCAACTCAACAAGTTTCCAAATACCAATATGTTTTATATGGAATATAAACCACATTTCAACAAGATCCTATCTTCAGGTTTCATTTCACCTTTAAGGTTAGATCTGGTAAGGCCAAGCTCTCCCAGCCACCGGCGAGGCTCGCCTCGCCTAGATTTGGTAAGGCCGAGCCTCGCAGTGGCCTGGCAAGGCTTCGGCAAGCTCGCCGAACCTTGCCTAGCCGGTCATCGGCAGCCACTATGGTCGACGACTGGCCACCAAGGAGGAAGAAGGAAAAAAAATGAAAAATATAATAAAAATATTTTTAAAAAAGAAATAACAAAATTATACAATTTTACCAAACACATTTCTATTTCGGGAATAAAAATTTTTGCAAGTACTAAGGGTGCGCATGACAATGCTCCTTGGCTGGGGAATAGTTTTTTTTTTTTTTCAGAAATAGTTCTTTTCTATTTCTATTCCGGGGAACAATTTCTGAGTAAAAGAACCCGTTTGGTAACTACACAAAATTTATACTCTTGGAATAGAAAAAGAATAGAAATGCGTTTGGTAACGTAATAGTTTCTTTTTTGTATTTATTAGTTTTTTTATTCTTGTTCATGGATCACCGCCGCCACCTCTACACGATCGCCGCAGCCGACCGTCACCACCAACCGCAGCCGCACAGCCCGTCGGCCACTCCCTCCCATGGCCGGGTAGCAATGACCGGCTGCGGCGGTGACCAGCGGCGGCGGTAATCGGCGAGCGGCGGCGACGGCGTCTCTGGGCGGTTAAAGGTGGCTATGGCAAGAGAGAATAATAAAAGAAAAAAAATTGACTTATTTCTATAAATTATTCTCGGGGACAAAAGTAATTTTTTTTTTTGTTTCTCGTTTCAGCTCCAAATCTATTTATAGGCTAACTTTCTATTTCCCGGAATAGAAAAATAACTTGGCGTTACCAAACAGATTTCTGTTCCTTTTTTGTTCCGGGGAACAAAAGAATAGAAATTGGGAGAAACAGAAACGTTACCATGCGCAGCCTAAGAGCGTTCTTATACTCAGAAGATGTTCCTAGGAATAGAAACAAAAAAAAATCATTTCTCATCAAAAACTGTTTCACATAATAGAATCGTTACCAAACGTGCCCTAAACATCTAGTTCTATCATTTGTAAAGGCACTGATTTATCAATTAAGGAAAAAGAATACTGAGGATATCAAATCAAGAAGAAGTAAAAAAAGAAGAAGAAATGTAGTGATAATCTGATTTCTTGTCGCCATAATAAATTGGGAAGAAAATCTAATTTCTTTCTTCATCTTTACAAAAATAAAGAAGCATAAGTAATTAATCATGACACATTCACTAAAAAAATCCTTTTGCAACTAATCATTCTTTCATAGGCAAATGATGGGAATTGGACCCTCGCATGGTGGATTCACAATCCACTAACTTGATCTACTTGGCTATGTCTACCCCCACTATTACTTGTATTTAATTTGATACCTCCATGTTATTCTTCTTTGATTGATAAATCAGTACCTTTAACTTGTATATACATATCTAGAGGGAAAGCTAGATTATCGACTAATATAAAACTATACCATGTGAAGGTCAAACCCTAGCTCATTCTACGCCACAAGGTATGCCTTTGTCATCTTGCAAAATCAAACCTTGTTGAGAATTCTATATGGATGGTTTTAAGGTCATGTTGATTTGTATATTGAAAATGGATCTTGTCGGTAATTATTAAAAGGCAGTAGTTAGCTCGTTTTCAATTTTATAATGTTTCCGCACTTAAAGAATTTTTGGGTTGTGTTTAGGGGTATGCAAAAAAATTAGGACCCACTCAGACCGCCTGGAACCAGACTAGAATCGTCTGGAACCGGTGGTTCTTAAGGGAATTGGTCCGGTTTTCGATTCAAATTTATGGGAACCGGTGGATACTAGTCCGGTTCCCAATTCCATGGGCGGATTTGCCCACCCTGGACCGGACCGATTATATTATAATAATATATTGATTTTTAATATTAAAATAAATTTTGAAATCACTAATTAGCAAACCTAAATTTTAGGGTTCCATCTCCTCTCATGGTTTCCATATTTTTATAAGAATTTAGTAAAGTGTGTAAGCTACCTTTCAACAACTCAACAAATGTCTCCTTCAAAAGATACTTCCGGGACTCACATAAGACATTGTGTTAAAAAATATGTAGAGTATCGGTGGAATTATTTATGTAGAAAGAATTCGGTAAAGCAGAGCTTGTAAGAGATTAATTGTTGTTAGGGGATAAATGAAAAGATGATTTACATATGACAATAATCCAAAACCTTGAACTTAAAGAATATTTTAGATTTCAATTGAAATAATTCAAAAACAGGAAAAAGAAAAACCTATTTCTCTTCTTTGGTAGTGTTTTCCAATAAAATAAAGAAAAATTGTACTCTTAATTAAGCCGTTTCGATTTAAAGAAAAATATTATTCGATATGAAGAGTATTTACGGCGGGATTTGGAAAATGATATTATTATTGGTGAGAACGGTTCCATGGATCCATCCGGGAACTGGACCAGACCGATGGTTCGATTTTTGGGTGGATGCAAGCAACTAATGGGTGGTTCTCAGTTCCAATTTTTTGAAATCGGTCCTTAGTGGGCGGTTCCTAGTTCTAGGCTGGAAATCGCCCACTCGAACCATGCACACCCCTAGTTGTGTTGTTACAACCCATTTCCGAAGCTCTACAATGTCAAATCACATTGATTTGCTTCTTCTCCGTTGTTCCTTTCACCTCCAATGACCATAATACTACATTTTGCATTGTCCCTTAGTCTAATTCAAACAATTTTATGAGATAGTTTCTCAGAGCCTAAATTTTAGTCCCACCTTTAAGGTCGGATCCCTGTTTTTAGGGTTTCAGGTCATATCCTTGTCTTTAGGTTGTCAATCTCAACTTTAGGGTGGGTCCATATTTAGGACGTCAGTCTTGCCTTTAGGATATGCTCCTTGTGTTGGAGGTTATGGGTTTGGGAGAAAAAAAGTAATTGCTTGAAGTATTACACCAAGAGACATCAAGTTTGGAATGCTCAATAGTGTTACCTCCAGCGTAAGGAAACCCTAGAGTTTTTATATGCAAGTTATTGAGCTCCGGCCCATATGGACCTAAATAACCATACTTTCACCTATTGGGATAGTATATGAACATATTATTTTGGACTATATTAATAATATATCCAACAATCTCCTCATATTTTCACCATACAACACAATCTAATAAGGTGGTTAGTGTAATGTTCACACAAATATGAACCATCCACATTCAGTCCAAGACAATCAACTCGAATCGGTCAAAGAGTATTTCAGCAGTAAAGTATTAAACTAAATCATCCTTTACTCATCATTCTTATCATGAATTTGTTATGAGATCAACAAAATCCAAATCCCAAAATAAATCTCAGATTTAGTTCACAACCAATATATGCATAATAGTCAAGTATAAGTAGGCCAGTCAAAATAGTCCAAGGCCTTACAAATATAAGAAACAAGCATAATAATGTTCACAAAATAGAAATAGCAAAATGCAAGTCTCAAGTAAATGGACTTCATCAAAATAGGCAATAGTAGGTAAACTGTCAAGTCCCTACACGCTTTAAATGATATATATTCATTCATCAAGTAGGTCATCTTAGTCAGGATCCACTCATTAAGCTCTCCTCCATCTCCGCCACCCCCTATAGAATGTCAAATATGAATTTCATATTATCATGAATTCAATTATTTGAATAAAAACTTAGCAACATTCCATCAGGCAGAGAAGAACATATATTGATGTCGTAAACATCATAATATCATGTTCATAAGCATTAATCAAGTTTCATATTTTATGAACAAGACCTAAACAGTGTGATTTGCAAAGAGCCAACAACTTAAGTTTATTTGTAGGAGAATAACTATTGTCTAGTTTTAAAGAACATGACCAGTAGTCAAGTCACCTACAATAACCTAGTCATGTAATATCAAGTTTCAATTAAGAACAAGACCAATAGGCTTCTTATGTAAACAATTGTTTCTATGTTTCAATTCGGAATGTCATAGTTACCGATTCCTTAAAGTCAAATAATCTAGCATCAAGTTTGGAATGAGATCATTTAACAAAAAAGGATAGTCCAGCCTAGTTGAATTGTATCATCAAGTTTGGAATGACATAATTTTCCCCAATAGAACATTTGAATTAGTTTAAAGTCATCTTCATCAAGTTTGTAATGAGATAACTCACCATTTTCAAATTAGTCAGCAACTGTGAACATCGATGAAACATATAAAATGTGCTTATCATTATAGCCAATAAAGAAAGATTTGATAATTCAAAACACACAATTAGAAAGCTAGTAAATGGTAGTTAAGACTTGCCTATATAGTTTTTAACCCCAGTTCTCCCATTGTTTGGAATAATCGATCTTTAGGCATACCTTTGATGAGAATATCGGCTATGTTATCTTTCGATCTCACATCGATCAAGGTGATAACCCCTTGTTTTCTCAGATAATTCAACAAAACATGTTTCAGTCTCACATGTCTTCTCTTTGAATTAAAGAGAGCATTCTTGACGACTTGGACAGCTGCTCGATTATCACAGAATAGGCTTAAAGAATTAATCTTTAGTCGAGTCAAATGAATATCCATAATCAAATTTTTTATCCACCCTGCCTCTTCACCGGCTGAGGCTAAAGCAAAAAGTTCTAATTCCATAAACGGCAATGCAATACAAGTCTGTTGTTTGGATTTCCAAGGAATAGCAGCTCCACCCAAAGTGAATACATATCCATTAGTGGACTTACTATTTCTAATATTTGAGCACCATGAGACATCAGAATATCCATTCACAATTGGAGGATAACCAGAATAATAGAGAGCATAATCTTTAGTACCTTTAAGGTATCTCATTAGCCTATCAAGGGCATCTCAATGCTCTTTACTAGGATTACTAGTAAAACGACTCAACATGCCAACTGTAAAGTTTATGTCATGTTTAGTGCAACTCATAGCATATATGAGACTACTAAGCAGTTTTGAATATTTTAACTGATCCACGCCGATCCCTTTATTAAGACTCAGTCTGTTAATATAATCACATGGTGTCTCACTCGGTTTACACTTATCGTATCCCCAATTAGAAAGTAGCCGCTCAATATAATGAGTCTAGCTAAGGGAGATGACTTACCGTTTAAAGCTTATCTTCATACCAAGAATGGTATTAGCAATACCAAGATCTTTCATGTCAAATTCTTTAGTTAAAGTAGTTTTCACGTCACTCACTACAGAATGATCGGAACCAAGAATCAACATGCCATCAACCTATAAGCAAATGATAACTATCTTATTAGACATAGAACGATGGTAAAGGCATTTATCTGAATAACTAAACTGAAAGCCATTACTCTTTACCACTTTGTCAAATTTAAGATGCCACATTTTAGGTGCTTGTTTAAGACCATATAAGGATTTATTCAATTTACAAACTTTGTCCTAAAAACTTTTCATAACTCATCCTTCTGGTTGTTACATGTAAATTTCCTCATTTAAATCTCCATTTAAGAAAGTTGTTTTTACATCCATTTGATGCACTACAAAGTATTCAATAGATGACACACAAGTGAATAGATATCAAAATAGTCTATTCCACTATGTTGTTTATAGCCTTTAACTACTAGACGTGCTTTGTATCTAGCTATTGATCCATCACTATTCAGTTTTTTCTTCAATATCCATTTACAGCCTATAACTTTAGTGTCTTTTGGCAAATTTACTAGCTACCAAGTGTGATTTTACAGCAGAGAGCTCGTTTTATCATTTATGGCTTTTGTCCACAGTAGAGATTTCCTAGATCTCATTGCTTCTTGATAGGAGAATTGATTATCCTCAAGATGGTAAGTAATAAAGCTCTCACCAAAATTTTTTGGAAACTCTCTCTTATAGATACTCTAAATGGAAATTGTTCAACAACCAGCTATGTGGAGTTAGTGACAGAAGGGCTTGCTTCAGATTCTACAGGAGATTCTGAAATCATATCTGTAGATCTAGAAACATTCAAACCTTGATCTTTGAGAAAGTTGTTTTCGAAGAACACCGCATCTCTAGATTCTATCACTGTGTTAGTAGATTGATTTATAAATCTATTTGCAGCACTATATTCTGCACTACTTAGATATGCACAAGTAATGGTTCTAAATCTCACCTTAGGTTTCTTAGGATTTAGTATGCTTACATAAGCAATACGGCCCCACGTCTTAAGAATATCATATCTACAATGATGCTTATGCCATATCTCATAAGGTATCGTAGACAACTTAGAATGTGGCAATCTGTTCAAGATGTGATTAGCAGTTAGAACTACTTCTCCCCAGTAAGAGGAAGGCATGCTAGCTGTGAGTAACATAGAGTTTAACATTAGGATAAGTGATGCGGAAGTCCTAAAACTTACAAAAAGTGCAAATAAGTCCTAATACAAAATGTTTCATTTGAGTCCTAAAATTGACGCCGTCAATTTTATTAATGGAAAATGTTGACATGGCGTTGACGTAGTATTTTAAATGATTTTTTTTAATTTTCTAGCTGGTTTTTTTAAAATAATTTTTTATTCATTTTAAAAAAAATTATATTTAAAAACTAAAGTTCAAATTTTAAAAAACTATTAAAAAAAAAGGGTAGGAGTCGCGGCCGCCCATCGCCAAAGGGGCCAGCGACAGTCACCAGCCGTCGCCCGACCAAGGTGAGGGTTGGCGACCCTCACTTGGTGCAGGCAAGGGCTCGTGACCCTCGCCTAACGTGGGCGAGGGTGCCTAGATTTGGGCATGCCAGTCCTCATAGGGGGCCGGCGACCGTTGCCCACCATGGGTGAGGCCTCTTGCTGGCCCTCGCCTGGAGGCCAACAATTGTTGCCAACCCTAGGCGAGGCCTCGGCGGCCCTTTCCTAAGGCCGGTGGGGCTCGCCCAAATCCGAGCTAGGCAGGCAACGGTCGCCAGCCCCCCGTGAGGGCCGGCGTGCCCAGATTTGGGCGCCCTCACCCGCGTTAGGCGAGGGTCGCCGGTCCCTCCAGCAATGGGCAACTAGCTCCTTCTACCCCCGCTCCTCCGCCCTTTTTTTTTTTCTATTTTTAACAGTTTTCAAAATTTGAATTTTAGTTTTTAAATATAATTTAAAAAAATTGAATAAAAAATCATTTTAGAAAGCCAGCTGGAAAATAGAAAAATAATTTAAAATGCCGTGTTAGCATTTTTCTGTCAATAAAATCGACGGAGTCGATTTTACTTATTTGCATTTTTTGCAAGTTTTAGGACTCAAATGCATTTTCGTGATAAGTTTTAGGACTTCTGTAGCACTTGTCCCTTTAACATTTCAATTAACGTTCTATTCTTACGTTCGGCAACACCATTTGATTAGGGTGAATAAGGAGCAGTGGTTTCAAGTATTATACATTCTAAAGCACAAAATTCCTTGAATCTTGACATAGTATATTCTCCTCCTCTATCACTCCTAATCCTCTTAATTTTCAAGTTGAGCTGATTTTCTACTCTAAACTTGAAAATCTTAAACTTTTCAAACGCCTTATCTTTCGATTTCAACAAATAAACATGACAATATCTAGAAAAATTGTCTATGAATGTTATTAGATACTTCCAACCACCTTTAGTAATATAATTTCTAAAGTCACAAATGTCAGAATGTATTAACTCAAAAAGTTGTGTGCTTTTAGAAATCAACTTAAAGGGTTCTCTAGTAATTTTAGTCTGTGTACACACTTCACACTTGTCAAATCGAATAGAAGTAACTAATGAAATGTTGTGAGTTTTAGCTAAATGTTGCATTTTCATTAATTCACATATCCAAGTCTATTGTGTAGCAACTTTGGATCAATCAAAGTAGAATTCACATGATTTATGTTATTAGTATTTAAACTCAACATATACATACCATTAACCATGAATGCACAACCAAAATAATATAAGTTAACAGATAAAGTTACTCTATCATTCATAGTTGAAAAAGACATACCGGTTTTATCAAGTAAACTCATAGATATTAAATTCTTCTTAAGTAAAGGTACTACTCTAACATATTTCAGAGTTAGTAACTTACCTAAAGAAAGCACCAAATTTGCAGTTCCAATATGAGTCACCTTTGCCTTACCAACATTGTAATTTTCCACAGTGTCTTTCACTTCTGTGACCTCAGTGAGTAAGTTCTTGTCGTTTGTAGCATGACAAGTAGCGCTACTATCCAACCACCACTCAGAAGAGACGATGGCCTTTTCAGTCTTCATCATTCCAATGAAGACTTGAGGCACATATCCTCTAATTAACATATTGGCCTTATTTTGGGGTATGTCAATATTTGGTTTCTTTGGCGACTTACATGCTACTGCCTAGTGACCCCACTTTCCACAGTTATGACACTTGCCATTCTTCTTCTTTTTTAAGATAGTCTTTTTTGGTCTCTAACTGTAAAGAGGATTCACCTTTTGGTAAATTGGACTTTTTCTGAGGTTTATTGGAGAGTGAAACTAAGTTGGCAACTGACTTTTGTAGTGTTAAATTCTTCCTAGTAATATTTTGATCATCAATGTGAATATACCTCTTTAATTCATCCAGTCTCATATGCACCTTCAATCTGTGCATTTTAGTCTTGAAAGAACTCCATTCAATTGGTAGTTTGCTCAACACAAGACAAACAAAGAGATTATCGGACATATCAGAATTATCATCTTTTAGCTTATTCCTCATGTTCTCAAATTCAACTAACTGAGAGGTAATGCTTGAATTCATAATGAATTTAAAGTCAAAGAATTTCTCTGCTAAGAGAGTTTTAGAGAGCCCCTATTGTTTTTGGAACTAAGCGTTTAAGTGATCCCATATCTCTTTCGCCGTCTTATACTCACTATAAATCATAGCCATATTAGGATTTAGAAAGTTCAACAAGTAATCTCTACAAAAATCCTCATCTTCGTTCCACTAATATTCATCCATATCTTTAGTGGTAGATGTAAAATCACTTAATACAGTATAAAATATGTCATGTTCTTTCATGCCAAATTGAACATATAATTTCCAACCATGAAATTCAATAACATCAAATGATTGGAACTTTATAATATCATAGGAATTACGCTTTGCCATTTTAATCAAAGCAAAGTATTAGAAAGAGTGCACCTTGAAGTCGTCGAAACCACAAAGTCTAATAACTCCCCTAACCTTGATCAAATCGCTCTGTAGAGATGGAATTTGCCAAAACAAACTCGAAAAACAGATATGGAGTGCTCAAAAACCTTAAGATGGACTGTCCTTGTCGTTGAAAGTCACTGAAAATTTCCGCCGACAAAATTCGCTAGAAATTTTGTCCTCGAAATTCGCTAGAAATTCAGATGAAAACTTCCAGATGCCATAACTTCTCCGTCCGACCTCCGATTGACGCGAGTGACCATTCAAAACGTTTGTATTGACAAGTAAAACAAAGCCCAAGTGATTTCACCCTCTAAAATTGGCTATAATTTTTGGGTTTTTGAATAAAAAATTTCGGTCACTCGAATCTTCAAACTCATATCCTAGCCAATATCACCGTCGAAATCGAAAGTAAATTACACCCGTGAGTTCGTCTTGACAAAATCTTCAAGAGGACACCTTACTCGCTCAAACCCAACACATGAACATAATACTTCGAGATTGTTGGAGGTTATGGGTTTGAGAGGGAAGAAGCAGTTGTTTAAAGTATTACACCAAGGGACGTCAAGTTTGGAACGCTCAACAGTGTTACCTCTAGCGTAGGAAAAGCCTAGAGTTTTTATATGCAAGTTATTGGGCTCCGACCTATATGAACCCAAATAACCATACTTTCACCTATTGGGCTTGTATATGAATATATTATTTTGGACTATATTAATAATATATCCAACACCTTGTCCTTAGGGCTTTAACCTCGCCTTTAGATTCAAGTCCTTGTTTCGGGACGTTGATCTTGCCTGAATCCCTCAGCTAGAGAAGAATTCTTACATAATGCAACCCTTTCAACATACACATGTATAGTGTTGATTAGAGCTGAGCACAATATATATATTACATTATGATTTGGCAGTTTGCATAAGCCGCACAATCCGGGTGTATATATATGGATGCTTTCCATGCTTTCTCCTAACTCATCACTTGTTTTTTTTTTTTTTTTTTTTTTTTTTTTTTGTCCCAGACTGCTTCGCACGTCCCAAATCGCCTGAACTTTCCCAAATAACTTAGAAATAAACACAGCATTTGACCATCTAACAGAAGAGCTCCATCAAAACTAAATCAGACTTGAAACAAGACGATCTCACCGAAACCATGGAGACCGAGCTCTAAAACCTCATCTTCGTCTGGATCTCTGTCATCGCAGCCCTCACCTACTGTCGCTACATCTCCGTCCTTGTCCCCGTCGGACTGAAGAGGCTCTTCTTCTTCCTCCCGGTGATCCTCCTCTTCCTCCTCCTCCCACTCCGCCTCACCAGCCTCACCCTCGCCGCTTTCACCTCCTTCTTTGTTGCCTGGCTCTCCAACTTCAAGCTCCTCCTCCTCGCTTATGGCAAAGGCCCTTTAGTGCCGCCACCGTCATCACCACCTCTCTCTCTCCCACTCTTCGTCGCCATTGCATCGCTTCCAATCAAGATCAGCCCTGCCGCAGAAAGCGTTTCCAAGCATGGCAGTGGTGGGGGGTTGAAGTCGCCGGCGAACTACGTGAAATAGCTAGTACGAGTACCTAGAGGGGGGGGTGAATAGGTATACAAAAATTTTCTCGAAGCTTGCACGATATTTAAACGATTAGAGGATTTGCAACGAGTTAAAAATTCAATCGCAAGGCGAGTAAGGGAAAGAGAGAATTGAACGCTCGGTTTATAGTGGTTCGGCTTGATTCAAGCCTACGTCCACTCTTGACCTTGTGACGCCCGATTGGCTGGATTCCACTATGATCAAAGAGATGTTACGGTGTTGATCTTCCTTGGTTTCTAGGTGTAGATGATCTACCACACTCACTCAAGGCGTTACAAAGTATAAACACTCTCGTGTACAATTTTGCTCGGTCTCGACTAACAATCAAGGATCTTGAGACTCGGAATTTTTCTATCGATCACACACTTAAAACAGCTAGACGTCTTCCTTTTGTACTCCTTCATGCCATCATAGCCGTTGGCACTTACCAAAGGAATTCCTCCAATCTACCCGTTGGACGGAATCAATCAAGAAGATCATCCGAGCTATTTAAGGAATCGATGATAGCCCATCAATCTGTTCGCCCATACAATCGGGATCTCGGTTTCCATGAATAGAATATTTCCAAGATTGTTTCGTCAACCATCGGATCTTCAATCGATCTTAGATAAGAATTAAAGAATCCGAAATGATTATCCAACCAAGAAATCTATTTGAGTATCGAATCCTTAACCATAAACCTCGGCTTAGGATTTCCTTCGACCTTTGGAGTAGAAAGAGCGTCGGTGAGAATAGACTTAAGTCTTGAGTCGAGTCTTAAGTCTTTGAGTCTTGAGTCTTGGGTCTTGAGTCTTGGGTCTTGAGAGAACAAAGTCTTGAGACTTTAAAGCGACGGTCTCCGAACATCCGGACTTTAGGCGAAAGAAACGTTTTGTCGGCTTCAAAATATTTGGAAAGATTTCTCCAACAATCTCCCCCTTTTTGATGGTGACAAAACTTTCTTGAAGATTTGAACAACTTTGACTGCAAAACATTTCTCAAGTAATATGGCTAACTCATAAAGATTAATAAAACAACCGGACTACGCATCCACGGACAATTGGTTAGTCTTTCATGAGAAACACCATATAACAACACTTGAATAAATGCAACCAGTCAAGTTCATAATCCGCAATCCTGATCGAGTCAAATTCACACCCAAATTCAAGTTCTCAAGTAATACTCAAAAAATAAATAAACATAACCACAAAGGTCAAAGATTAAAAAATGAAAGTTCAAATTGATTCTCCCCCTTTTTGTCGGCATTGAAAAGGGTGAGAAAGGATTCATGTACGCTTGGGAATGCGCACGATCTGGAAATCCCCAATGGGTGGACTACTCCTTCAAGCTTCTTCGAGGTCTTCTCGAGACGAGCTACCTCTTCTCCCTTGGCATTGGCTTGGAGTTCTTTGAGCGAGGTCTTTGAATTTATCTTCCATAGAGACCGAAGATTCTTGTCCAGCATGCTTCAAAGCTTGGATTTCACGATCCGAACATATATGCAGTTACGCATTTCGAGAAGAATATTCATGATACTACGAAGATCTGCAGAATCATCCGTCGTATGTTGGCATTGGCTTTCTCGAGATGGTGTGTATGCGAGACGATGGTGCTTGTTCGGTGGCGATTTGGAATCGATGTATCACCTTCTTCGGGCAATTGAGAGACTGAACTTCTTGCAGGTCTTACGGAGATTGTCTTAGATCTTCAGCAACAAGAGGTGTAGACCTTTCTTGCAAGCTTACTCCCCTTTGTCTCTAGGACATCGAGAGGGGAAGAATGATGATCATGCTCGGGATTTCCCTTCTCTCCAGTTATCGACCCGGTTGTTCTTTTTCTTCGTCTCCTTCTTCCTCAACTTCTTTTTCCTTCTTTCTCTGTTCTTCTTCTTCTACGCTCTGCTGAAGTTACGTCGAATGAGACACGAACGTCTTGTTCTTGTCGGTCTTTGGAATAGTGGGATCTTCATCATCTTCATCTTCATCCTCATCCTCCAGGATAAGAGTTCTTTTCCTCTTTTTCGAAGAGGCACCAATAGCCTCCTTTCCTTTCCTTTTTGAAGCAGACGGATTTGGAGATTTCACCTTGAATTTCTCCATTGCCTTAGAAAGTTCTTTCGAGACGCATCTTCATTAACATTTTCAACCCTACCACCATCTTGTCACACGGTCGAACACAAAAAGTATGTGGCGGTTCAATATTCAGATGTCGAAGATCTTGGTCACCGAGACCAGGATAAGGCAATTGTCCTTTGTCTTTTGACCTTTGCTCTGTACATATGGAAAAGAATAGTGTGCGGGAGAGAAAATTTCCGTCTGAGTTGATCGCATACATCAACTTTGCTTCAGAAAAAGACACAGAAGTCTTTGACGTAGACTTTGGTCTAAGACAATTGATCACAATCTTATGAAGCACAATGTCGATAGCATTCATCCTGGAATAGATGATTTTCTTATCAACGTCCCTATCTTTGACAAGATCCGAGTAGTACGACGCAGGTGAGACTTTGATTGGGAGATAGCGTCCCCTTTCAACTCCAATTATGTCCGCCAACATATTTACATCTACCACATAGACTTGGTCTCGGACCTTTGAATGAAATTCTATTCGCATCCAAAAAGCTAAGATTTGAATAGAAGTAAGATCGGTTGATCATACCCGTCTGCCAGAGTCGAGCAAAAAGTCTCAAGTTGAAGCAAACTCAACTTCTCCCTTAAGTTCAAGTTGATGGAATCCGGGAAGTCAAAGTCGACACTTCTAGGGTTGATTACCCCTCTTTTCAACAGCACTGAAATACATTTTTCTTGATCCTTGGATTTAAACAAATCCATCCGATTTCCTTTCACCTTTGCAGCCACACCCATTCTAGGTTTAAATTCAAGGAACATTTTGTCATCATCGTTCCGTCAATTAGATTCTGTCACGGCATACGAGGATCACTAGGAATGTTCGCAAGAGCCTCCTCTGCTCTTCCTTTCGGAGCAATTCCCAACTCTTCCATTTTCCGCGAGAAAAAGATACTCATTCCCATAATTTTTGTCCTTAAGAAAGTCATCTATATACTTTAATGAAGAACCGGTGTTTTTCAACGCACGATAAAGCTTATAGATAACGAGAGGGTTTTTGGACTCTTCTTGGGTCGGCATCCTCGATAATGTCTTCTTCTAGATTTTGACTTGCACCTTGTGGGTCAGGAGATGCTGAATGACGTGGAGGAGAGCGAATCGGACTTTGTCGCTGACTTGGTGAGTCTTCTTCCTCAGTAAGATCGAAGTGAGTCGGTCCCTTCTCCATTCTTTGTGGTCCCCTGTTTGCGATTCTTGATGATTTCCTCGAAGACGACATCTTTCTTTGTCTATTGGAGGATTTCTTCACTTGCTTTTCCCAAGAGAGATGACCACTTTCTCGACGATGAACGAGAGAGTAAAAACGAGTATCGGAAGAAGAGTGTCTTTTAGGGTTTTTAAAATTGGGGGTAGAATATTTGTGTATTTATATGTGCCTCGGATTTGAAAATAGAATTTTAAACGGTACAAGGAAAGTGTACGAACACTCCTTTTCAAAAATAACTGCCAAAAATAACTTCCTCTAAAAAAGACAAGTTTTCAAATTTCACACAAATTATATCTGAATAAAAGAACGTACCTTTTTCGAGATAAAATAAGCAAGAATTCATACCTTTTAGATAAGATATCGACTTACGGTCTTAAGCGATGAATGATTGAGTCTCGGGATTTAAAGTCTAAGAGATCGAGTCTTAGAGTTGGTGAGTCTCTAGACTTTAACTTCTTCAAGCTTCAAAATGTTGAGTCTTGAGCGGATGAAGTCGAATTGATTCTTCTCCAAAGGCTTTGTGAATATGTCCGCTAGTTGACTTTTTGAATCAACAAATTGAATTGAGATTTCTCCATTTTGAATATGATCTCTAATGAAGTGATGACGAATCTCAATATGCTTTGCTCTAGAATGAAGGATTGGATTTTTGGTGAGATTGATCGCGCTTGTGTTGTCACATCGATTTACGTGCATGAGTCTTCAATGCCAAAGTCTTGTAGCTGTTGTTTTATCCATAGAATTTGCGAACAGCAGCTTCCAAGAGCTACATACTCTGCTTCCGTTGTTGAGAGAGCTACGGTGCTTTGCTTCCTTGAAAACCAAGACACTGTCCTATTTCCAAGCAATTGACAAGTTCCAGAAGTGCTCTTTCTATCGACTACGCAACCGGCCAGATCGCATCGAGTATCCTAGAAGATTAAAGTCTCCCCTCTTTGGATACCAAAGACCGATGCTTGAAGATGAAGCAACGTATTTGATAATACGTTTCACGGCAATGAGATGTGATTCTCTAGGATCGATTGAAACCTAGCACGAGATACAAACACTAAACAAAATATCAGGTCTAGAAGCGGTAAGATAAAAAGTGAACCGATCATGCTCTGTACAGCTTTTGATCTACTTTCTTCCCTTCTTCATCCTTGTCTATCTTCGAGAACATGACATTGGTATGTCGGTCTTCTTGCATTTTTCCAATCCAAACCTTTTGACAAGATCATTCGCATATTTTTCTTGATGAATGAAAGTTCCTTCATTCATTTGTTTCACTTGAAGTCCAAGAAAGAATGTTAATTCTCCCATCATACTCATTTCAAATTCATCTGCATAGACTTAGAAAATTTCTTGCAAAGACTTTCATTAGAGGATCCAAAAATAATGTCATCAACATATATTTGGACAAGTAAGAAGTTTTTGTTTTCCTTTTTAATAAATAAGGTAGTATCTACTTTACCTTTGACAAAACCATTTTGTAATAAAAACTTACTTAGTCGTCGTACCAAGCTCGAGGTGCTTGCTTAAGACCGTCGAGCCTTTTTCGGTCTAAAGGCGAGTCGGCTTCTTTGGGTCTTCAAATCCAGGCGGTTGTTCCACATAAACTTCCTCATGGATAAATCCATTTAGGAAAGCACTTTTGACATCCATTTGGAATAACCTGAAATTTTTGTAACAAGCAAAAGCAAGTAATAGTCGAATAGCTTCTAACCTTGCAAGCTGGTGCGTAGGTCTCGTCATAGTCTATTCCTTCTTCTTGCGTATAGCCTTTGGCCACGAGTCTTGCTTTGTTTCGTACGACTTTTCCTTTTCGTCCATCTTGTTCTGAAAACCCATTTGGTTCCAATAACGAGTTTTACCTTTTGGTTTAGATGTCAATTCCCGAGACATCATTGATGTTGAATTGTCGAGCTCTTCTTGCATAGCTTCGATCCAGCTTTCATCGGATAAAGCTTCTTCTATGCTTTTTGGTTCAATTTCAGAGATGAGAGCCACAGCACTAGATTCTTCATGCCTTTTTGATCTGGTACGAATTCCTTCATTAAGTTCGCCAATAATAAGATCTTTGGGATGACTGGATTTGTGCTTCCGAGTTACTAGTTGATTTGTCGAGTTGATGATCTCTTTCTTTACTTGATTCTCCATGAGCGTCTTGATGATGTATTTCCGGACTACGAGATGGTTTTTCGAGATGTAGACATTTGAAGGTCTAGAGCGGGTTCAGTCTCTTCGTACTGAGTCTTGCTGGATTCGTCTTGCGAGTCTTGGAATTTGACATTCATTGATTCTTCCTGAGGCTGGCTTTTCTTGTTGTAGACTCGCTGTAGGCTTTGCTTGATGTAGAATATCCAAGGAAGATACCTTCATCGATCTTTCTTCGAACTTACCCACTCGATCATTTGCATTTTTCAAAATAAAGCATTTGCAACCAAATACATGAAAGTATGAAACAATAGGCTTCTTACCTTTGAACAATTCATAGGGGTTTTCTCAAGAATAGGTCTTAGAAAGACTCTATTTATAATATAGCAAGCGGTTGAAACTTGACTTCAGCCCAAAATCGAGGAGAAATTTTACTTTCAATTAAAAGTGTTCTAGCCATTTCTTGAAGAGATCTATTCTTTCTTTCCACAACTCCATTTTGCTCGGAGTATACGGAGAGGAAAACATGTGATTAACACCAGATTTATCACGAATCTCGTAAAATCTTGATTTTCAAATTCACTTCCATGATCAGTTCTTATACTTGAGATAGCACATCCTTTTTCAATTTGAACCTTTTTAGCAAACTTTTCAAAGTACGAAAAGGTTTCAGATTTATTTGCAAGAAAATATACCCATGTAAAACGAGAGTAATCGTCTACAATTACTAGACAATATTTCTTACCTCCAATGCTCACGGGTTCTTGTAGGTCCGAAGAGATCCATATGAAGCAAGCGCAATGCATGATTAGTTGATACATGATTTATTTGCTTAAAAGAATTTCTTACTGCTTTCCCGAGAATGCATGGAGTGCATAAGTCGAGACTTTTGGTAAGGCAATTTAGGTAGACCTCGAACAAGCTGCTTTGAAGAGATTTTGACTAATTGCTTCTTGTTGATATGGCCAAGTTTTACGTGCCATAGAAGCGCTTCATCTTGAATTGAGATTAAGCATTGTTCTTCATTTAGCTTTACATCAAGGAGGTAAATGTTTCCATGCCTTCGACCCATGAAAGACTGAGTCGAATCTTTGCTAATTCCAGAACATATGCCTTCTTGAAAAGAGATCTTATAACCAGTATCACACGGTTGGCTAATGCGAGTAGATTGTAGTTGAGTCCTTCCACTAGAGAGACATTGCTTATTGTGAGATTTCCAATTTTCACAGTTCCGAATCCCACAATACTTCCTTTGCTATTTCCTCCGAATGAAACTTTTCCACCATTTACTTGAATAAGCTTTATGAAACAATTTGAGTCTCTGTCATGTGTCTTGAGCATCACTTTGTCAAGATACCACTTTACCTTCTTTTTGACGAGAGACACGCATTCAAAAGAGAGTCTCAAGCTTTCTTTGGTACCCAAATTTTCTTGGGTCCTTTGGTGTTAGTAGGATGAGCATTATTGGGCCATACTCTTTTAACGAGGCCTCCAAACCATAGGACACTCTTTTTCAAAATGATCGACAATTACACTTGGAACACCTTAAAGCATTTCGTCCTACGGGCTTTACAAAAATTCTTTTAAAATGATTTTTATAAGCCTCTCTCGATGGTCTTTTCTTAATTCTTTCTTTTACTTTCGGAAAATCAATCAAAGGAATTGTTTCAATTTGTCATACCTAGACCGACTTATTGAAGTAAGGTCTTTGGATTGAAAGAACTTTTTCAAGTTTTTCGAGACCCTATTGAAAATTTCTTTGAAATATTTGATAAATCAGTTTTTAAGAAAGCATTTTCTTTCGAAAGATTGTCTTTACTCTCTTTAAGAGTAGAAACATTCAAGTCTAAATTTTTTACCTTTTCTTCTAAAATGTTTTCCTTTTGTTTTAAAACTGAGTTTTCCTTTTTAAGTTCGGAAATCTTTTTAAGAGAAGTCTTAAGGCGAAACATAACTCATCAATATATTTAGAGACTTTGACAGGGATTTTATAATCACTTACCTCAAATTCTTTGTCGAGTCGATCCAGTCGATCCAGTGCGAGTCGATTGTGCCATCGAGACACGGGTTGGCATATTCCTCATCACTCTCTTCACACTCTGTATCGCTCCGGGTCTCGGCTTTGAGAGCTTTTCGAGACTTCTCACTTTTTCCTCTTTTCTTTTCGAGAAGAGGACGGTTGGGTACGATGTGTCCCTTCTTTTTACATTCGAAGCAAACTACATCTTTGTTTGGTTCCACATCATCAACGAGACTTGGTCTGCTGTCTCGAAAACTCTGTTTCTTTGGAATGAACCTTCGCCTTTTCTATTCAGTTTTCTGAATCTTCTTATCATGAGGGCGAGCTCCTCATCATCCATATCATCTTCGAATCTGCATCATCGGAATCATCATTTGATTTTAGTGCAATAGATTTCTTACCTCTTGGATCTTCGTCTTCATTAATTCGTTCCACTTCGTAAGATCGAAGAGTTCCAATCGGTTCGTCTACGAGATAATGGCATGATTCTTTGCGTCTCTCTTATTGAAGTCTTTATATGATTCCAATCCTTGGAGAGTCCACGTGAAGCTTGTTCACCTTCATAGGATCAGAAATTTTTTGTCCTTGGTTTTCAAGACCATTGACAATATCGTAAAACGACTAAACATGTCGGTTATAGATTCTCGATTTCATTTTGAAGGATTCATATTGACCAAGAAGAATATTAATTCTGGTCTCCTTCACTCGATCTGTCCCTTCATAAGTGATATGTAACTGTCCCAGACTTCTTTTGCTGTAACACAAGAAGATATTCTGTTATATTCGGTTGGTGATAAAGCACAATATAAAGAATAAATCGCTTTCGCATCGAGTGCTTGTCTCTTGTTTAATTCTTCTTGAGACATTCCGCTGGCTTCAACAGAGTTTCTTTCCCTCTTTCGAGAGATTGATGCAGCAGCGGAGTGATTCCTCTTTCCACAACGTCCCATTCCGGAGGATCCTTTGATCGTAGGAAAGCTTTCATCTTGTTTTTCCGGATGTTGTAATCCTTTCCATCGAAGTAGGGAGGTCTGGTATTGCTTTGCCCCTCCATCAGCCCTGGTGCTAGCATACTAGCCATGGATCTTTTACTGCGAAGTAAGACACTTCAAAAGAGTGAGAACACGGGCTCGATACCAATTGAAATAGCTAGTACGAGTACCTAGAGGGGGGTGAATAGGTATACAAAAATTTTCTCGAAGCTTGCACGATATTTAAACGATTAGAGGATTTGCAACAGTTAAAAATTCAATCGCAAGGCGAGTAAGGGAAAGAGAGAATTGAACGCTCGGTTTATAGTGGTTCGGCTTGATTCAAGCCTACGTCCACTCTTCGACAGCGACGGCCGATTGGCTGGATTCCACTATGATCAAAGAGATGTTACGGTGTTGATCTTCCTTGGTTTCTAGGTGTAGATGATCTACCACACTCACTCAAGGCGTTACAAAGTATAAACACTCTCTGTGTACAATTTTGCTCGTCTCGACTAACAATCAAGGATCTTCGAGACTACGGAATTTTTCTATCGATCACACACTTAAAACAGCTAGACGTCTTCCTTTTGTACTCCTTCATGCCATCATAGCCGTTGGCACTTACCAAAGGAATTCCTCCAATCTACCCGTTGGACGGAATCAATCAAGAAGATCATCCGAGCTATTTAAGGAATCGATGATAGCCCATCAATCTGTTCGCCCATACAATCGGGATCTCGGTTTCCATGAATAGAATATTTCCAAGATTGTTTCGTCAACCATCGGATCTTCAATCGATCTTAGATAAGAATTAAAGAATCCGAAATGATTATCCAACCAAGAAATCTATTTGAGTATCGAATCCTTAACCATAAACCTCGGCTTAGGATTTCCTTCGACACTTTGGAGTAGAAAGGCGTCGGTGAGAATAGACTTAAGTCTTGTGTCCGAGTCTTAAGTCTTTGAGTCTTGAGTCTTGGGTCTTGAGTCTTGGGTCTTGAGAGAACAAAGTCTTCAGACTTTAAACTGACGGTCTCCGAACATCCAGACTTTAGACTGAAAGAAACGTTTTGTCAGCTTCAAAATATTCTGGAAAGATTTCTCCAACACTACGTCATGAAATGTCTATTGTTGGTTTCGCTCTTTCCACTCTACCAGCGAAGTGACTACGTGCATGAGAAGGCCATGATGTTGGCGTACTTAGTCCACGAGTATATCGTGCTCGAGGTGGCTCTGGTGGTGGTCGGTGTAGTGGCTGCCCAGCTTGTCGGCGTGGCAGTGGAGCCGCAATTCAATGAGCCGTACCTTGCCACATCTCTGCAGGACTTTTGGGGCCGGCGATGGAACCTCATGGTGACGAGCATCCTGCGGCCGAGCGTGTATGAACCCATCCAGTCGGCCTCGGGCCGCCTTGTGGGAAGGCAGTGGGCTCGTCTGCCCACCGTGCTCACCACGTTCGCAGTGTCTGCCCTCATGCACGAGCTGATCTTCTACTATATCGGGAGGAAGGAGCCCACATGGGTGGTCATATGGTTCTTCCTCCTCCATGGAGTCGCCGTGGCCGCAGAGGTCACGGTGAAGAGGGCGTTACGTGGCACGAGGTGGCAGTTGCCAGCAGAGGTATCAAGGCTGTTGACAATGGGGTTCGTGGTGGCGACAGGCTTCTGGTTGTTTCTGCCGTCCTCACTGCGGTACGACACAGTGGCGAAGGCGGAGAGGGAGACCATTGCTATTATTGAGTTTGTGAAAAGTCTCTGGAGCTTATTGAGTGGTCGCTCCTCATTGTGCACAGATTAGTTGTCCTCTTAAGCTGATAAGAGGAGGGATAGCACCGGTTCTGGTACCATGTTACAAAACCCACCCAAAAATTTAAATTTATAGGTAGAAGGAGATCACATGAATATGAAGAGTATTTTTCCAATGATGTGAAATATTGGATATTCAATTTCACTCATGAACTTAGCTTTACTTGATTCGATCCCTTTTCCAAAACTGCAGTTGTTTCTAATTGACTTACTAAAGAATCCACATCTAGGCAAGAGGTCGTTGAAAATGCCTCTATACCAAATTACTGGCGGTCATCTGAGACTCCAAGTTTCCTCCCGTGTCTTCTACAATTGAATCGGATCAAAACGTCCTTTATCTCAAAGCAAAATAGTTCCTCCGCGCCCTCCATTTGCATGCCAGCTCGCTAAGTCTTGATGAAGGACCAAGATAGTATCTAGTACAAAGAGATCCTAAAGTGTAATCACACTTATGCTTTGACAGCGCAAGGTATAGTACGGTTAGATTGAGAAGCGCAAGCCGTGTTAGATAAAACTCAAAAAAGAAATACTTGGATAACAGCCTTTAATTTATTTTGAGAATAACAGTCTGTTTTAGTACATAAAAAACTAAATAACAAAAAATTGTTAACTAATATGAGATCTATTCCTTTAAGAATTTGTGACTTGCAATAAGTTATTATTCTCATAATAACCCAAAGACGGTCATACTAGCAAAACCCAACTCAAAATGGTGTTGTCTTGTTTAATTTGTTTGAGCCAAATTGCTCTGGACACAATGTTACATAGGAATGCATAAGTTCATAAGCTATTTCGTCGAGAAGAAAAGTAAAAGGTATTACTAGATAATAGGAATTTAGAGAGAAAGCCCGCCCTAATTAGATGAGTAAATATATGAATACATCATTAGCCTCGGACGGATTATTATTATTTTCCAAACTATAACCACTTTCTTCCACAGCCTTTGGGAAAATTTCAAATAGCTCAAGTAGTCATTTCTTGAAAGAATCCCAAAACGGACTTGGACTTCACCTCAAATAAACTTTTGAAGTGAGCAACTTAGTCTCAAATCACCCCTAAGCTCACCAACTGGTCAAATCTTCGCTAATTGGGTTTGCCAGCCAGGTCCATTGGCCTGCGAGCATGTGCGGCTTTCCACAGCAATGGTACGGGCATTTTTATCTCAAATTTTTGGATTGTAAAGCAAAATTTTTTATAGTGTCTATGGACCAATAGTCTAAAACTAAAGTGTGGAAATGTATAATAAAATAGGCCTATATGAGTTTGGAATATTTGAATTCAGGATCTTTCGATATGATCATTTAATATGTCTAACCTAAAAGCTTCGGCCATTATGTTGGTGGAGAATATGTGAATATAAGGCCCATTCAAATCTCGTGTTAGGGAAATTCAGTAACTTCCTAATGGAGAGATCCAGTAGGAGCTAATAACTTGAACCCATGACAATTTAGTTGAGCTTACATTCACTCAAAAACTTAGACTATTTAATTATGGGCCAATTAAATATTATTTATTACTACTAAACCTGCTATCTTTCACATTATGCACGTGTGCACCCAACATTCTCTCCTCATATGTGAGTCTTTAAGACATTGAGCCATCACCCCCTTAATCCAAGCCTGGTATTCTTCCACATAAACAAATCTCAACCTGAATCTCTAATCAACACCAGCGGTGCAAACTGGCCTTTTACTCGCGCTCTTCTCATAGGCCGAACTGTGATGGCAAACTGCACTCAGCAACCATGAGTATTCATAGAATTCCTTGTTGAGTTCAGGATGTTGATTCATATTAGGAGCCTACCAATCAACCGTCGGCTCTAATAAAACTGTTGGGGAAGTTTTGCATAAATTTAATACCTTCATAAAGAGAGATCCAAGAGGGAACCCACAACTTGCGCTCATTGACAACCTAATTGAATCTACAAACACTCAAAAGTTTATGCAATTAAATTATGGAAAAACTAAGTATTATCAATTGTTTCTTTCAGCTCTTGACATCTAAAGTAAAATTTCTTTCTTTCACTTCACTCACATGTGCACTCAACACTTCATAAACAAGTGAAATAGGATATTTTCACGAAAGTATTGCCAAACAAAATAAAAAAAGAATTGAACTTAAAGGGACTCGCGATTACCCAAAAAATGATGCCTTGAACTAGGCATCAAGTGTTTAATGAGAAGTTAACTCCAATGGGATATCTCAATCTCCCATCACTGGTAAGCAATAATTGTAATTACGGATTGAGATGTTCTCACTTACTAAGGATCATTGGCATCTTCAGTTTATTAATATAGATTCATGTGAATTGTATTAGAAGCAATCGAGTGTTTAAGTAAATGTAAGTTCAAATGGACATGTTGATAGGTTGGGGCTTAGAGACTCTGTTAATAATCTCCCCCAATGAAGGTATCACATTTCCGTTGGGTGTCCCAATAAGTGATATCAAAGCCGATAGTTAATTGATGGGCGTCAAGTAGACATTTGTATTTGAGTGAAATATCTCATGGTCAACACAGCTTTTGGGTAGAAATTGCATATAGCCAGATTATCGACTAATATTATACTATAACATGTGGAAAGGTCAAATCCCAGCTCGTTCTACACCACATGGTATGCATTTGTCGTCTTTCAGGATCAAACGTTATTGAATTTTAAATGTTGATTTGTATATTTCAAATGGGCTCTTGTCGATGAATCATTAAAAAACGTAGCACTTAACTTTTACTTATCTTAGGAGTTTTATATGGAGGATGCTTCCACACTCGAGAATTTTGAAATGAGACAAACATCAAATCACATTGATTTGCTCCTCACTTCCCCTCTTCCTTTCTTTCACAGCCATTGATCCTTCCTCCTCCAATGACCACACCCCATTTCTCAACTTCTCTAGTTTAATTCATTCACTTTTTTACAACAGCTTCCCCGTGTATAAATTTCGTAGTCTGATTAAATACTAAGTTTTAAACCCACCTTTTCCTTGTCTTGAGGGTATTAATGTAGTTCCCCGTCTTTAGGATTTTAATTCCACCTTTGGGGTCAGATTTGCTAGGATTAAGCTCTCAAATACAAGGAAAGAAAGAATAAAAGTGAAAAAGAGAAATCGAGACACAAAGATTACATCCATAGAGGATTGCATTGTAATTAGCACTCGCAACTCTTTGTTATAACCCTCAATTATACAAAAAAAAATTATATATACTTAATAGTTATTCATGAGCTCAAATTCAACTAACTAATAAAATATAGCGGCTTGAGGGCATTACCCTTGCAACCCCTGTCAAAACAGCTCATGTGCCTTCCTATTGATTGGGAGTATGAAGGACACCTTAATAAGATCTTGTCTTTATGTGTCAATATCGCCTTTATGGTTAGATTCTCGTCTTTAGGGTGTTAATCCTGCCTAAATTCTTTAACTAGAGATGAAGTATAACAATTATATATTGGAACATACTAATACACGATGTTGATTAGAGGTGAGCACATCATAGTTTCTTTTTGGTTTGGTTGAGTTTAGAATGGGTAATTTTTAAAATGGTTCGTGAAATGAACTCACCGTATTGTGCGTCTTGGTTTAAAATATTTTGGAAACTACACAAGCTGCCAAATCGTACTTTATATATACATGTATATGTATATGTATTTTATTTTATTTTAGTAAATATAAATATTGGGATGCTTGCTTTCGCCGAACTCATCACGTTTATATATTTGTCCCTTCCACCTTTGACTGCTTCACGCGTCTTAATTCTCCCAAATAATCTCACCTTTGGTGGTCGGTGCTGCGACTAGCCGGCTCATCGGGACGGCGGCGGAGCCACCGTTCGACGAGCATCCTGTGCCTGAGCGTGTACGACCCCGTGCGATCAACCTTGGTCCGCCTCGGTGGGAGGCAATGGGCCGCACTGCCTACAGTGCTCGCCACGTTCGCGGCGTTGGCCCTCATGCACGAGCTGATGCTCTACCACATCGGAGGGAAGGAGCCCGCGTGGGTGATTGGGCGGTTCTTCCTCCTCCATGGGGTCGCTGTGGCGGCAAAGGTCACAGCAAAGAAGACGCTGCGCGGCACAAGGTGGCGGCGGCTGCTGGTGGAGGTGTCGAGGGTGTTGACGGCGGGGTTCGTGGTGGCGAAAGGGTTTCGGCTGTTCCTGCCGCCACTTCTCTGCAGCGCGGTGTGGTGGCGAAGGTGGGGAGGGAGACCATAGCGGTTGTTTAGTTTGTGAAAGGGCTTTGGAGCATCCTGAGATTCATCTCACGTACCCTAGCGAGTGGTCCTTGAATTGCTCCAGATTTTTCATACGTATTAGTTAAAGGGCAGATTCGTAAAAATCAACTGTCGCATCTTTCTATGAATGCCATTTCGCTTGTGAACTTTAATTTTATTTCTAGGGACGAGGTCAAACGGTCTCCGCTAGTGGCTAAAACAATACAAGTATACTAAGGGTACGTCTCTCTTCCAAAAAAAAAAATAATAATAAATACTAAGGGTATGTCTGTTAATCATTCTATCCTCAAAAATAATTTCTGCTAAAAAATAGTTTTTTTTTTTTTTTTTGTTTCCGAACGAGTTTTTGAGCATTCGAAAGAGTTTAGTAACTGTCTAAAATTTATATTCCTAAAATAGAAATACATTTGATATGGCAATTAAATTTTTTTTGGGACTTAGAATTTTTTAATTATTATATTACATTTTTCTTTTCTCTTTTTTCTTTTTCTTTATCTTCTTCTTTTGGCCAAACAAGAGCTAGTGAGGTCGCCAGTCACAGCAATGGCCCATGACCAGCCAAAAGAGAGCTGGCGAGGTCGGGCCTCGCCCAACCACCAATGAGGTCACCGAACCTCGGCTAACTAGTCTCCAGTCATTGCCTTGGCTAACAACTGGCTAGGGAAAGAAGAAGAGGATAGAAAAAGAAAGAAAAGAAAAGAGGAAAATAAAAATGGTTTTGGCTTAATTTAGTAGTTGTTTCGAAAACTAAAAAGCAGCTCTTTTTGCACTTCTTGATTCTATTCTAAATCTATTTCTGAAAACAAAAAAGTTACCAAACAGAATTATATTCTTTTTGTGTTCCAATAAACAAAAAAATAGAATCAGACACTATTTGATATGTTACTAAACAGACCCTAAATATCCGAAAAAGGCATGGGAGATAAGAAAGCAACTCTTTCTCTATATATATTGCCAGGTAGAATGTTTATTATTGTGTGTCGTATCTATTCAGTAGCCATTACATAGCAATCAATTTGAGGCCATCGCTCTACGAAAGCTAGCCTTCGTCGGCACCACTGACCATGTACTCGACTGGACCGTCCGCCCAAGGATAGCTGTCAGGGGTTGCCTGCGACTCCAAGTTCCGTCCCATGTTTTCTCCTGCGATCGAATCTGATTAAAACATCGCTCACTTCTCTTATCTTAGAGCAAAAGAGTCTCCGAAATGCCTCTAGCATAGAGAGACCCTAAATTGAGTATGATCTGAGAGAGAAAGAGAGAGAGAGAACCTGTCTCATAAGTTGAAGTGAGAAGCCTCGTTGCTTCGCCTCCGAGCGCGGCGGAGACAACCAGAATGAGCACGGCGGCTGCAAGAAATGACCTGTTATAACTCATTTCCATGCACCCTCTTCTCTATTACCGGGTTGATGTTTCTGCTGAAGGCAAGTACTCGACAGGGGCATATATATGCGTGCACATGAGCATGTATTCACGCTCAATGCTTTGACTATGCATAGGAAAGGTACTAGCTTAGATTGGGAAGCGCGTGCCGTGTAGAACCAAATTGGTCTTGACACTTTGTCACGTAGGGATGCATCTGTAATGAGTTTCGCAAGTTATTTCGGGATAATTTCCACAAAAAAGAAAAAAGAAATCATGAACCTACTTTACAATGCCAATTCAATATTAAATTTTTTAGTTTGGCCAATTTAGTCATATATCTTTTGACAATTGGCCAATATAGTCTTTTTGGCAAATTTTGGTTGATAATTGCTGACATAGACGCCATTGTTCTCATGCTACGCCGGTGCTAACATGGACGTTGTTTTGCATTTTTTTTTTTTTTTTTTTTTTTAGAAATTCAGAGTTTGAATTTTTTTTTCTCTAGTCAGCACTTAGGTCAACACGGCGTTGAGTTGATTTCCAAGTGCATTTTCACTCAGTCTTCTCCGTGATTGATGGGAATTCAATCTCCAGGTTTAATCATTTAGTGACGGTCCATACATCTCTCCATATTTCGATTGTCAACCGATTTTTACCTTCTATTTTTTTTTTTCCGGGCCAGAATGATTAATCGATCGAATTCCTTTCCATGGCAAAATCGGCCTTCTATGCTCGCTCGAGGAACCCGTTGCTTAACGCATAGTGTCATGTCATACAATGCCGCGAACTGTCCTTGATGGACGGTTGAGATCGTTTCTTTCCCGGTCAATGATCTCCGCTAGAATCGGGGAATTTACTCTAAAGACTTAGTCAAATTAATGTACTGATGAAAGGTCCAATTTGATCGGCGGCGGTCCATGCAATCTTGCTGCAAAGTCGCTGGTGAAATTCGTCTACGCCGCCGTCGTGGTAAGAACCGTTGAACCGCGTCCGTATAGACTGGGGTTGCTCTCGGGGACCGCCACATTCGTCGTCCATTCTCGTCGGATTAGGCTTTCCGGAAAATTTCATCCCCGTGCTCGAATGTCGCCATCGTTTCAGCGGTCAAGATGTCCACAGCTTACAGCAATCTATCGCGGTTTAGGAACAATCGCTTCCCGCTACGCTCGCCATCGTTGAGAACTCCAACTGATCCGCAGCGCGCGGTCGTCATCTGATGAGATAGCACAATCTGCTGCAAGCTGCACGCAGACAAGAAGAAGATTGCTGACCATGGTGGAACTTAGGTCACACCTCTTGCTTTGGTTTCTGCTGCTATTATCTTGCACTGCTGAAGCAAGAGCTAGTTCAGAAGCAGAGGCTCTCCTCGCATGGAAGTCCACTCTCGAGAACCAAACCGCGCTTCAATCGTGGACGGCCAACGGGATGATGGGCAGCCCCTGCAGATGGTTTGGCATCTCTTGCAATGCGGAGGGCGGCATCACGAAGATACATCTCCCGCGCGCGAGCCCAGGGGGAAACCTCACTGACTTTGAGTTCTCAGCTTTCGACAGCCTGGTGTCCCTCAATCTCAGCCAATGCAACCTCTCGGGGCCTATCCCGCCTCAAATCGACTCGCTCTCGAAGCTGACGCACCTGAACCTCTCCAGGAACATTCTCTCTGGTCGTCTCCCGCCCACACTTTCGAACCTCACTCGTCTCTCCTTGCTTTATCTCGGCAACAACATGATAAGCGGCGAGCTGGATCCGCGCTTGTTTTCCAACTTGACTGAACTCCAGTTCCTGGAACTCCAAAACAACAATTTCACTGGGAAAATCCCCTCGGAGATCGGCCTCCTGACGAATCTCGTAGAGCTAACTATCAATAACAACCGTCTGAATGGCTCGATCCCATATGAAATCGGAAACCTGAAGCATTTAGATGCTATATCTTTATATGGGAATCATCTCACTGGTCCGATCCCTGCATCCATCGGCAATCTTACTCACTTGACGATGTTGTACTTGCATCAGAACCGTCTCTCAGGACCTATTCCTCATGATATTGTCAAGTGTACCAAGCTAGTCAAAATATTTCTGTATGACAACGATCTCTCGGGTTCAGTACCTCCAGGACTCGCCAACTTTTCATTCCTAGAGACGCTTCATCTCAGCGAAAACAATCTCTCTGGTCCCTTACTGCAAGTCTGCCGAGAGTCTCCTCTCGTAGTATTCACAGCCGCCTTCAACAGCTTCACATGTACAATGCCTGGAAGCTTGAGGAACTGCATGACTCTCGTGCGAGTCCGTCTCGAGAGCAACTTCCTTTCGGGGTATCTAGACCGAGACTTCGGCATCTATCCAAAGCTCAATTATCTTGACTTGAGCAACAATAAGTTGAAGGGGGTCCTGTCCCCATACTGGGGTTCATGCCTAAAGCTGACACTGCTGAAAGTTGCTGGAAATGAGATTGGTGGCTCGATTCCGAATGAGCTCAGCAAATTAAGTGTCCTGGAAGTGCTCAATTTGTCATCTAACCATATTACCGGATTGATACCCGGACATTTAGGAAACTTGTCCTCTCTCTATCAGCTGAATTTAGGAGAGAACAGGCTCTCAGGTTCGATTCCACCTCAACTCGGGCAACTATCACGTCTCAAGGACCTTGACCTCTCATCGAACGAGCTGGGAGGCCCGATTCCAGAACAACTCTGGAAATGCTCAAAGCTGTGGAACCTGGTCCTGGCGATGAACAATCTCAACGGGTCTATATCACCTCAGGTCGGAAACCTAGCACTGCAAGGTACCCTGAACTTGAGCCATAACCACCTCGCCGGCAATATACCTCTGCAGATTGCAAAGTTGGCCGTGGAGTATCTAGATCTCTCTCACAATGTGCTCTCCGGCAAAATCCCTCCTTCCTTTGCCCTGATGACCGGTTTAACATCAGTCGATTTCTCGTACAATGAACTGGAAGGTCCAATTCCAGACAGCAAATTCTTCCTCCTCTCTGCCCCAACTGCATTCAGCAACAACAAGAACATGTGCGGTCCGGTCCAAGGTTTCCAACCATGCAATGCTAAATTGTCAGGGAGCGCAGTTCGCAAGAAAAGCCACACATTGTGGATTATATTAGGCGTTTCTTCATCAGTCGTTTTACTCCTAGTTGTAGTATTGCTCAGAAAATCCATCCTATCCCACCGAAGAATGAAATGCGCGAGTGCGAGAATTGCTGGGCTAAACAGCAGAAATGTTTTCTCCGTGCTGAACTATGATGGGAAAGTCGTCTATGAGGACATCGTCAAAGCCACGGAGGGATTTGATGATAAGTATTGCATCGGTGAGGGCAGAAGCGGAAGAGTCTACAGAGCTTTGCTTCCGACGGGACATGCGTTAGCCATAAAGAAGATCAAGTCCTTGGAAGGCGATGAAATAGAGCAGATCACAGCAAGCTTCATCAATGAGATCAGGTTGTTGACAGCGATACGACACCGAAACATTGTCAAGTTCTACGGATTCTGCTCTAGCGGGCCTCATAAGTTCCTCGTGTATGACCTGATCGAGAGGGGAATCCTAGTGAGCACCCTGAACGACGGCGGTGAAGCAGCACAGCTCGACTGGAGGAGGCGAGCGGAGATCGTGAGAGACATGGCAAGCGCCCTGTGTTACATGCATAATGATTGCATGCCGCCTGTAATTCATCGAGACATATCAAGCCAAAACATCCTGTTGAACACAGAATATAAAGCTTTTCTTTCCGATTTCGGCATCTCTAGGATTTTAAAGCCTGATTCGAGCAACTGGACGGCTGTGGCAGGCACGTACGGTTACATCGCTCCAGGTAACTCTCCTCGCGCCTCTTTCTCTGTGCTTTACAAGTTTACGCATTGTTCGTCATCGTCGCTAGAGATATTCCCTTTGGCGTAATTGGATTGACATAGGAAATGCCTTGAGATCATACTGATTGAGCCTGTAATCCTGTGGTTAAACAGCTTCAGGACTACATTACTATCAGCATATCAGATAAATCAGTATACTTGAAAGGAAGCTAGTTATTCGCAAAATTGCTATTCTGACAATGGATTTCTCGTTGCTTGATGCCAGAGCTCGCGTACACAATGAGCCTGACTGAAAAATGCGATGTTTATAGCTTTGGTGTCCTGGCGCTCGAAGTGATAATCGGAAAACACCCATCAGAGCTCGGTTTATCTCTGAATTCCCCGCAATCCGAGCAAAGCGTGGAGCTAGGAGATCTGTTAGATGCACGTCTTCCACCTCCGGCAGATCAAATCATCGTGAACGAAGTGAAAGCAATAGTGAAGCAAGCACGTTCATGTATAGATGTTGATCCGAATCGTAGGCCAACCATGAGAGAAGTGTCGCAGGCACTCCTCGAAAATTAGAACAATCTTCACTAGTCTGGAGCAGGCACGCCCATTTGTATTTTCTCGCTGTAATAGATTCCCTCCTAGTCCTCTACGAGTAGGCAAATTTAAGCATTAAATAGGCAATGACGATCGTGTGCTTGTTTACGTGTAATAAAAGCTTCTCGAGCACAATTAGATAGGCCAATCATGATTATCTCATTCTTATTTTTAGCACGACGATAGTCAAAATACAAATTGCCCAGGAAAAAAAAAACTCGAACATTACACGACATGATTTGTTTAATCCGTACTATTTGGGCTCATGGAAACTTATCGAGGTGAGACCGGCCGAAGCCAGCAATACGCACCAATCTCTCCCTTGAACGAGCCCAGCTAGATATGCCTTGCTTGTTGGCCTAGAGTATCCTCGGTAAGACAGAGTGGAGAGCAAGTAATTACTGACAACAGATCAAGGTTCAGTCATCTCAGCACAAGTGTTGAGCGAGGGTGGCCCTCGGCTAGGTCGGGTGAGGGCCTCCCTCACTAGATCTGGCGAGGGCACCCCTCACCCGACTCCGGCAAGGGCTTGGCAAGGGGTGCCCTTGCCTGACTCAACCGAGGGCCACGCTCGCCCGACGCTGGCGAGGGTGACCCTAGCCAACCCAAGTGAGGGCAACCCTCGCCAGATGCCGGCTTTCCTCCACCGACGAGGGCAACCTTGCTGGACACCGACTTCCCTCCGCCGGCTCTGCCATGATCGACGGAGGGAAGAGAGAAGAATAAGAAAAAAATGAAAAAAAATATTAAAAAGTAAAAAGACAAAAATGTCATATAGTTTAGAGTAAATGTGTCACACATAGAAGTTAAGGGTTTTTTATGTCACGAAAAAAAAGTTTGAGGTAAATGTGTCACGATTGGTAAATTTTGGGGTAACCCATTCGTGGGCAACTACGTTGGTTGAGAGTCTCTTTTATCGCTGAGGTCAAGGGTTCGAAACTCGGGGTTGCTAACAATTTAAGTGGGGGGCTCTAGCAGTGGGATGCTGGGTTAGTCTCCCCCAAGGTATAAGGGCCCGGTCTTTTGGTGCCGTCCGAGCACCGGGGGCCCGTGGTGGAGTCCTTAGTTACCAAAAAAGAAAAAAAAAAGTTTGGAGTAAATTTGTCATTTTTGGCAAAATGTGGGATTTTTGATGATTTTTTCCATGGGCAAACTAAGTATTATCAATTGCTTCTTTCAGCTCTTGACATCTAAAGTAAAATTTCTTTCTTTCACTTCACTCGCATGTGCACTCAACACTCCATAAACAAGTGATGTAGGATATCTTCACAAAAGTATTGCCAAACAAAATAAAAAAGAATTGAACCTAAAGGGACTCGCAATCTACCCGAAAATGATGCCTTGAACTAGGCATCAAATGTTTGATGAAAAGTTAACTCCAATGGGATATCTCTCTCTCCCATCACTGGTGAGCAATAATTGTAATTACGGATGGAGATGTTCTCACTTACGAAGGATCATTGGCATCTTCAGTTTATTAATATAGATTCATGTGAATTGTATTAGAAGCAATCAAGTGTTTAAGTAAATGTAAATTCAAATAGACATGTTGATAGGTTGGGGCTTAGAGACTCTATTAATAATCTCCCCCGATGAAGGTATCGCATTTATGTTGGGTGTCCTAACAAGTGATATCAAAGCCAATAGTTAATTGATGGGCCTCAAGTAGACACTTGTATTTGAGCGAAATAACTCATGGTCAACACAGCTTTTGGGTAGAAATTGCGGACATCTAGATTATCGACTAATATTATACTATAACATCTGAAATGGTCAAACCCCAGCTCGTTCTACACCACATGGTATGCATTTGTCGTCTTTCAGGATCAAACGTTATTGAATTTTAAATGTTGATTGTATATTGCAAAGGGGTTCTTGTCGATGAATTATTAAAAAAACGCAGCACTTAACTTTTATTTATCTTAGGAGTTGGGAAAATTACCAAAAAAAGTCATAAACCTATTGTAATTGTGTTAATTTAGTAATAAACTTATTTTTTTGACCGATTGAGTCCTAAACCTTTTATAATTATTCTCAATCAGTCCATCCGGCCAAAAATGGCCATCCGATGCCGACATGGCAACCGGCCGACACCGACGACCTTTTTTTTATAATAATATTTTATTATTTCAAATATTTATTATTTTTTTTTTTTTCCTTCTCCCTCTCCCTCCTTCCTCCTCCTCTCCTCCTCCCTCCTTCTTCCTTTGGCTCCGGCGACCGACTAGAGGGGAGGGCTGGCCGGTCGTTGGACTGAGGAGGCCGGGCTAGCTCACCTCGTTGTCACTGGGCGAGGGCAAGTTTGCCTAGCCACTGGCGGGGCAAGCCCTCGCTAGATCCAGCGAGGGGGCTTCACGGTTGCCGGGTTTGGCGAGGCTAGCCTTGCCTGATCTGGTGAGGGTTTGCCTCACCAATCGACAAGCTCGCGCTCAACGACGGCAGGGCGAGCCCCCGTCGGATCTGGTGAGGTCTCGCCTTGTGGTCACAAAGCGAGGCAAGCCCTCCCAGATCTAGCGAGGGGGGCTCACCGTCACGTCTGACAAGGCCCTGGTGAGGGCTCGCCTTGCCCAACGACCACAAGGCAGCCCTCACCAGATTTAACGGGGGCTTGCCCCACCGTCGTGAGGCGCAAGCCTCCCGGAGCCAAAGGTAAGAGGAGGGAGGAGGGAGGAGGGAGGAAGAAGGAAGAAGGAAAAGGGAAAAGAGAGAGAGAGAGAGAGAAAAGGAAAAAAGATAAAAAGAAAATTAATAAAATATTTCAAAAAATAAAATATTATTAATAAAAGGTCACCGGTGCCGGCCGGCTGGATAATTTTGGATGGATAAACTGATCGGGAATAATTGTAAAAGGTTTAGAACTCAATTGGTCAAAAAAATAAGTTTATGACTAAACTAATACAATTGTAATAAGTTTATGACTTTTTTGATAATTTTCCTCATAGGAGTTTTATATGGAGGATACTTCAACACTCGAGAATTTTGAAATGAGGCAAACATCAAATCACATTGATTTGCTCCTCACTTCCCCTCTTCTTTTCTTTCACAGCCATTGATCCTTCCTCCTCCAATGACCACACCCCATTTCTCAGCTTCTCTAGTCTAATTCATTCATTTTTTTACGACAGCTTCTCCATGTATAAATTTCATAGTCTGATTAAATACTGAGTTTTAAATCCACCTTTTCCTTGTTTCTAGGGGATTAATGTAGTTCTCCATCTTTAGGATTGTAATTCCACCTCTTAGGTCAGATTTGTCAGGATTAAGCTCTCAAATACAAGGAAAGAAAGAATAAAAGTGAAAAAGAGAAATCGAGACACAAGACTACATGCATAGAGGATTCTGCTGTAATTAGCACTCACACCTCTTTGTTATAACCCTCAATTATACAAAAAAAAAAAATTATATATACTTAATAGTTATTCATGAACTCAAATTCAACTAACTAATAAAATATAGCGGCTCGAGGGCATTACCCTTGCAACCCCTGTCAAAATAGCTCCTATGCCTTCCTATTGATAGGGAGTATGAAGCACACCTCAATAAGATCTTGTCTTTATGTGTCAACATCGCCTTTATGGTTAGATTCTCGTCTTTAGGGTGTTAATCCTGCCTAAATTCTTTAACTAGAGATGAAGTATAACAATTATATATTGGAACATATTAATATACGATGTAGATTAGAGGTGAGCACATCATAGTTTTTTTTTTTTTTTTTTTTTTTTTTTTTTTTTTTTTTTTTTTTTTTTTTTTTTTTGGTTTGGTTGAGTTTAGAATGGATAATTATTAAAATGGTTAGCGAAAGGGACTCAACGTATCGCGCGTCTTGGTTTGAAATATTTTGGAAACTACGCAAGCTGCCAAATCTATATATATATATATATATATATATATATATATATATATATATATATATATATATATATATAGATGTATCTATATGTATGTATGTATGTATATTTATGTATGTATGTATGTATGTATGTATGTATTGTTGGAAAATATGGCTTCGAAATAGGTTGAACAATGAAATTGGATCGAGTAAAATAACTCGGACTTTGAGGCGTAATATCACTATCTTTAAGGATTTATTTGCCCCACAACGTTGCTAATTTTCACTGGCAAAAATCCTCCAGGATACAACAAAGTCTCGGATGAGAATACTAGATAGCAATTCTTATATTTCTCCAAGGTCTCTCTAGGAAACAATCGAAAAATTGACTGTAGTTTTTTCAGAAAGAATACTCGAAAAATGACCACACTTTCCTTCCGAAAATTGACAAGTATATATATGAAACAATCTTGCAACTCTTCATGAAAATTGTCAAAGAATGAACAAATACGTCATTTAGAAAAATTGTTTGGATAAACAAATGCGACTCTTCGGAAGAAGTCGAAAAACGAACAATTGCAACCCTTCGAGAAAAGTTAAAACCGAATAAGTAATTTTCCAAAGGTTGTCTTGAAAAGACACGAATTTTTATTTTATAAACAAAATTCAAAATAAAAGAGGAATAATAATAATAATAATAATAATAATAATAATAATAATAATAATAATAATAATAATAATAATAATAATAATAATAATTTTTTAAATAGAATTTCGAATTTTAATTTTATATATTTTATTTCGAAATTCTCAAAATAAAAGACAACTTTTGAATTTACTAAAAGATTAATAACAATAAATAAATAAATAAATAATAAAGGGATTAGCGTTAATTAAACCGCGGGCGCACAAAGTGCTAAGTGCGCCAAATAATCGTGCACCAAGACACGGTATGGTGGGGTCTAGCCCCATCCAATCATTCTTTTAAGTACATAAAGAAAAACCCGCAGTTTTAAATTAGCCTACTCCCTCTCATTTTTCCTATGTGGGACAAAGAAAAAATATTCTGTTTGTTTTAGCAAACAAACCTCCACCATGTATGTATGTATGTATGTATTTTATTTGAGTAAATATAAAGATTGGGATGCTTGCTTTCTCCTAGTTGTCCCTTCCACCTTTGACTGCTTCACGCGTCTTCATTCGCCCAAATAATCTCACCTTCGGCGGGCGGTGCTGTGACTGGCCGGCTCATCGGGATGGTGGTGGAGCCACCGTTCGATGAGCATCCTGTGCCCGAGCATGTACAACCCCGTGCGATCGGCCTTGGTCTGCCTTGTCGGGAGGCAGTGGGCCATACCGCCTACAGTGCTCACCGGGTTCGTGGCGTTGGCCCTCATGCACGTGCTGATGCTCTACCACATCGAAAGGAAGGAGGCCGCGTGGGTGATCTGGCGGTTCTTCCTCCTCCACGGGGTCGCTGTGGCGGCAAAGGTCACAGCAAAGAAGGCGTTGTGCGGCACAAGGTGGCAGCGGCTGCTGGCAGAGGTGTCGAGGGTGTTGATGGCGGGGTTCGTGGTGGTGATGGGGTTCTGGTTGTTCCCACCGTCCCCTCCTTCAGCGCGACGTGGTGGCGAAGGCGGGGAGGGAGACCATAGCGGTTGTTGAGTTTGTGAAAGGGCTTTGGAACATCCTGAGATTCATCGCACGCAAACTAGCGAGTGGTCCTTGAATTGCTCCAGATTTTTCATACATATTAGTTAAAGGGCGGATTTTGTAAAAGATCGTTCTTTTCTGATGATGTGAAATTAACTCTCGCATCTTTTTATAAATGTCCAGTTCTGCTTATGAACTTTAATTATATTTCTAGGGACAAGTTCACAGGAAATGCCACCGTTACCAAATTATTGGTCTCAGCTAGTGGCTACCTCAATACACTTTTCTTTTTTTCTTTTTTTTAATAAAGATACATTTGGTAATCATTTTGTTTCGGGAACAATTTCTACTCAAAAATAGTATTTTTCATTATGTTTCATGAACGAATTTTTGAGCATTCGAAGGTGTTTGGTAATTATACAAAATTTCTATTCCCAAAATAGAAATTCATTTGATATGCTAATTAAATTTTTTTTTACTTAATTTTTTTATAATTTTATTACATTTTTCCTTTTTTTTTCTTTTTTTCGTTTCTTCTTCTTCCGGCTAGATGAGAGTTGGCAAGGTCGTTGGCCACGGCGAGGGCCCACAACTAACTAGACAAGAGCCAACAAGGTCAAGCCTCGCTCAACCACTGACGAGGTCACCAAAACTTGGCTGGCCAATTGCCAACCTTCACCATGGCCGGCGACTGGCCAGGGAAAGAAGAAGAGGAGAAAAAAAAGAAAAAAAAGAAAATGGTTTTTTCTTGATTCTAGAGTTGTTCCCGAACCAAAAAACAACTTTTTTTTTTATTTTAACTTCTTGATTCTGCTCAAAATCTATTTTCGGGAACAAAAAAGTTACTAAACGGATTTTCGTTCTTTTTTTATTCCAATGAATAAAAAAATAGAAGCAAGCATTGTCTAACATGTTACTAAACAAAACATAAATTTCCGAAGAAGGCAAGGGAGATAAGAAAGCAACTCTTTATATATATATATTGGCGGATAGAATGTTTGTTATTGTGTGACATATCTATTCAATATCCATTACATAGCAGTCAACCCAAGTTCGTCGCTTGATGAGAGCTAGACTTCGTCGTTGGCTCCGCTGACCTTGGGCCCGACCGGACCGCACGCCCAAGAATAGTGGCAATCAGGGGTGGCCTGCGACTCCAAGTTCCGTCCCATGTCTTCTCCTGCAATCAAATCCGATTAAGACATTGCTCACTTCTCCTATCTTAGAGCAGAAGAGTCTCCCAAATGCCTCTAGCACAAAGAGACCCTAAACTGAGTACGATTTGAGAGAGTAACAGAGAGAAAGAACACCTGTCTCATAAGTTGAAGTGAGAACCCTCGTCGCTTCGCCTCCAAGCGCGGCGGAAACAACCAGAACCGCGTCCATATAGACTGGGGTTGCTCCCGGGAACCTCCACATTCGTCGTCCATTCTCGTCTAATTAGGCTTTCCTGAAAATGTCGTCCTCTTGCTTGAATGTCGCCGTCGTTTCAGTGGTCAAGATGTCGACAGCCGACAGCAATCTCAGCGGCCATCACGGTTTTGAAACAATCGAATCGCTTCCTGCTAGGCTCGCCATCATCGAGAACTCCAACTGATCCGCAGCACGTCGTCGTCGTCTGATGAGATAGCACAATCTGCTGCAATCTGCACGCAGACAAGAAGAAGATTGCTGGCCATGGTGGAACTCAAGTCACACATCTTGCTTTGGTATCTGCTGCTATTATCTTGCAGTGCTGAAGCGAGAGCTAGTTCATAAGTAGAGGCGCTCCTCGCATGGAAGTCGACTCTTGAGAACCAAACCGCGCTTGGATCGTGCACGGCCATAGAACTGCCCGGACTGAATCAGACCGACCAGTTTTGGGTAGTTTTAGGGGTTGCCAATCCGATTCCAGTGATTTTCAGTCCGGTTCCTGTTGACACCTCAATTTTAATTAGTTTTATTAATTAAGTTTTTAATTTTCTCTTTCCGGATAAATAAATGATAAAAAGATAAAACAGCAAAAAACAAAAAGAAAACAAGAAAAGAAAAACAAATAAAGAAAAGCAAAAAGCAAAAAGCAGCCCCCCTTTTATTCACGTGGGCTTGTACGACTTGCCCCCCCCCTTTTTCCTCCTTCTTCTTCCTTCTTCTTCTTCTTCTTCTTCCTCGCTCCTTCTTCCTCCGTCTCTGTAGTTCACGCGCAGAAGATGACGACGCGCGCAAAGGACGGTCTACGGCCGAGGGGAGTAGGCCGACGTCGGCCGGAGAGGATAAGATCTCAGGCGCCATCAATGCCGAGCATGCTTCGTTGATGGGACGCCGGTCTAGCCAAGGAGAACCGCTCGGCGCGCGAAAGGGACCGCCGGTCGAAGCTCCGTCGCCGGACCTCCTCGCCTATAAATAGGCCCCCGTTTCCATCATCGAAGGGGCACGCCGGAAGATCGCAAGTTCGGAAACTTCCTCCCGAGAGACTTCGGAGGAGGTTGAAGAGCGAGCGAGAGGAAGGCGAGTGAGAGAGAAAAATCGGGTCGCGAGCTAGGTCGACCTCCCACCGAGAGACTTCGGGGAGGCCGCCGGCGAGCGAGTCCGTGGAGGTCGATCCGGCCGGTGGAGGCTCGGATCTCGGCCGGAGAGGAGAGAGCACGAGCAAAAGGGGGCAGATCTCGAGCATGAGGGGGCTGCTGGAGAGAAGAGAAACTAGAAGAGAGCCGCGCGCGAGCCGTGCCCGCACCGAGGCCACGCCGGATCCCGAGAGCTAAGGGGCCGCCGTCGCGCCGCTCGCCTTGTCACCACCGCGGCCGCCGTGCCGTGCCCTCGTCGCGAATAGGTAATAGCCGTGCTGGCTCCGTCCGGGTAGCGTCGCTCGCCCTCCCCCGAGGACTCGGTCGTCCATCGTCGTTGCCGCCGCTTTTTCCGACGAACCAGCGGCCACCATCGTCGTCATTTCTTTTCCCCGAAAAGCCTAGCCGCCAATCACCACATCGCGGCCGTTGAATCCTCCGGCGATGTCCCGAGGACCCCTCTTCGGCGCCGCGGATCGTCGAGCCCTAGGGCTCGACCAACCTACCTCGCGAAAGGGATGCCGGGTAGAAGACGGGTCGGGTCCGGGCCATTATGCGGGTAGGGTTTCGAGCATAGAGGGGGAGGGGCGGAAATCGGGTCGCCGGGTTGCTGGGTCGTCGGGTCAGGCTTGAAATCCGGCGCCTTAGGGTTTCATGGTCACTGGGCTTTTGGGTGGTTGGGCTAGGTCGGATCCAACTCCGGATCCGACCCGTGGATCCAACCCGGTCGCATTTTGAAATAAAATAATAGTAATAATGTTTTATAAAAAAATAAAATAGAAAAGGTATAAAAGTATATTTTATTTTCCAAAAAAATTCAAGTCGGGCCCGCAACGCGGGCCCGTCCTCATTCGGATCGCCGGCCGGGTCGGACCCAACCCGCGGATCCGACCCGGTTCGGCTTTTCCTTTTTAAAGTTTTATTTTAAATAATAATTTAATAAATAATTAATAAATAATTTATTTTCAAAAAATATTAAAAATGCTTTAATTTCCAGAAAATCGAAAAGTATTTAAAAAATGTTGAAAAATGTTTTATTTTCTAAAAAATCAAGAAAAATTTAAAAATAATTTATTTTCCAAAAATATTAAAAATATTAAAAAATATTTTATTTTCCAAAAAATAAAAAAAAAATCAAAAATATTTCATATTTTCCAAAAAATGCCAAAAATCCAAAAAAAGCCAAAAATTCATGAAAAAGCCAAAAAATTCAGAAAAAGCCAAAAAGACTTGTATTTTTCCAAAAAAAAAAAAAAATACCAAAAAAAATCCCTTTTGTGTCCAAAAAACTAGAAAATGACTACAAAAAAAAAAAATGTTTTTCCTCTCAAAAATGCATGGAAAATCCCTTGAACATCCAAAAACCTCGGGGTTTAAACAAGATTAGGTACCGAAAGGGCATTAGTGATTAACTAGTGTAATCAAGTCCCCGATCCTAATTTCTCTGGTTGCGCAGGAGCAAGTACTTCTCCCGATACTTCGCTTGGGTTTCTAATCAACCCACCCCAAATTGATTAGTGGCGACTCCATTTTAAAAATTAACTTGCAGGTTAAAAACTTAGACTATTAAAGTCGTGAATTGGTGGACTTGGGAGAGTCCGGGCTTTAATTAATTCAGCCGAGCCATTAGCCTCCTTAGGCGCTTGTACCCGATTGCGGGCGCAAAAAAAAAGAGGTCGCGATAGCTTGGCGACTCCACTGGGGACTTTGAGGACTTAGGCCATTTAATCTTTGTTTAAACGCTTTGCTGACTTGGGTTTCTTTTTTTCTTTTGTGCATGGTAATAGCTTAAAGTTTTTTTTTATTCTGTCAAAATAAAATGTTTTGTGATTATAAACTGTTGTGCATGCTTTACTGTTTTAACACTACACATGGCACACACAACCCGGCCGCCGGACTGGGCCGCCATAGGATTTCTAGGATGGTGTTAAGAAAGATACGACCTCGAACGCGAGACTGCGATGTAGAGGTTGCCTTTCTTTTCCCCGAATTTCTTAGCCGAGGTTAGGAGGGTATGCTGCTAACGCGAGACTGCGACGGGCGGATATCCTTTTAATCTCACCAAGCCTTCTGAGTTAGAAATCGAGCCACACGTCCCATCTGTATGTCTTTGTGCTTGCCATTTTATTTAAAAGCAAAGTGATTTCTTTACTTTTACTCAGTCTTTTTATTTGACCCATGGCAATTTAGGATAAGCTTTTCAAAGTCCCAGTTTATGTGCGATGGGGAAAGACGATATCCAGTTCATTCCTGCTCCTAAGGCGGAACTCTTCAGATGGTGGGGTCAATTGGATCAGCTTGCCCAAGAGCGCGTGAAAGCCAAAATCGGTCATCTTCTATCATTGATTCAAATCACTGTTCGTCCTGAAGTCATACAAGCCATGGCACATTTTTGGTGCCCGAAGACAATTACTTTTATATTCGGTAGGTTTGAGCTAACCCCAACCCTGGAAGAATACAGCATCATCACTGGAATGCCTCTTGAGAAAAAGCTTGTCAAGCCATCGATAGGCGCCCTCCCATGGCGCGGAGTTAGCACGACTTTTAGGAACCGAAATCCATGTCATGAGACAAATTCTTGAAGGCAACCATAATACCTGCCCACTAGAATTTATGAATGCATGTTTTCAAAATCAGCCTATGACCCAAAAAAGTGAGATTTTCCTCCTAGCCTTTTTCGGGCTCATCATCTTCCCCCATCAAAGAAATGCCATAACTCCCAAGATGGCATGGATAGTTGATCAGATCTTAAGAGGGGGGAATTATGTCAACATGATTTTAACTGAAACATTCTTGTCTTTTAATCGTTTTAAAGACAACTCGGAGAAAATCATGCGAGCCTCTCCTGAAATTTTACAAGTCTGGTTCTTTTCTCACCTAAGCGAATTTCGAGACTTCATGCGATTGCTTGAAACAAATGCTTTTGAAAATCCATTACAAAAATTTATGGTTTTAGGACCGTACATTCCCAATCAAAGCTGTTTAAATTGGGTAAGCTTTCTAACAAACCTAGCTCCTGAGGCATTCCAATGGTGTGCTGGTTGGTTCCATGAAAAGAGGGCCCGCTTTGCTTACATGCGCACCCGCCCAATTCCGTTGCTCGGTCTCACCGGCGCCATTCCCTACTACCCGTATCGGGTAGCACGACAATATGGAGCCCTTCAGGAGATCCCACCGCCTTTCAAGATGATGGTCCCTCCAGTTCTTTTCAACACAAGCCGTGACTATGAATTCGAAATTTCTACCGCTGAGGAAACCTGGGACAAGTGCCATTGTAAAAGGATTGTGATACCTGAAGGGCTTGAGGGAGAAGAAAAGGCCCACCACGCCTCCATGTCCTACATCCACAACCATCGTATCCCGACAAAATGGAAGCCATCAGTCCCTCACTCAATCAGCGAGAGCAGCCAGCACGAGCAAGCAAGGCTCATGGAGAGGGATTTGGGAATGGACTGGATGCACACCTCAAAGCCAGTTCAAGGAAGTAGGCGTCCTCGCAAGAACAAGGCTCCCCGTCGCATATAAATTGGCAATCATGTGCCCCTTAGTGTTAATAGTGTGAAAGTTTTGTCCCATTGTTTAGGGACTTTTGTTTAATACCTAGTATTTCATCTCGTCATTTCAATTTCAAGTCAGGAGTCTGCGGTCTATAAAATCCTCTTTTGATAAATAAAAAAGCAGTTAGACCATTGCCATGGGTCAATCTTTGTTTACTTTCGTGCTCATTCATTGTTTTCGCAACGAACAGGTAATTATGAATCGCCGGCCACCAATCGCCCGTGATTGGCCTCATGCAATAGGACCCGATCGAATGATGTACAAAATCATCTCATTAACATTGAAGACGGCGTAGGACAGATGTCCATTGTCCTTCAACAACTCTCGAGACAAATGAAATCCACTCAAGCTGAGCCCAACTCTATAGTTGCCTCAAACACCGTCATGATGCCCACAAATTTGCCAGAAAATAGCCAGCACCATAGACAATTTGAAAAGATCATGAAAAAGTTAAACCAGTTGCAGGAGCAGAATCCCATGGACCTGTCCAATTACACCGGCATTGAGATCCCTGAAAAACTCAAAGCACCTGAATGCGAAAGGTATGCCGATACCTCCCGCCCAGAGACCTACTTGCAGGCCTACTTGGTCCGAAGGATGATTCAATCGTACCAATCAAGCTTGACTGGCCCTGCCTTGCGATGGTACATTGTCAGGAAGATTAGTCCCCTTAAAACTTGGAGGGAACTAATTCATGTTTTTCACCAAGAGTATGATATTGACATCACCCTTGACATCACCTTGCCCTACGAAGAGCCAATGATCGCGGAGCACGAGGAGCTGTTAGCCAATGAGATAGGAGAGGAGCATGTCAATGAAGCCTTGCATGATAAATGGGTAGCTGAGCAACATCCTATTACTGGAAAATTTCCCACTAGGAAAGGCAAGGAGCCTTTGTACGAGATCAAAGACACAGAGCCTGTTCAAGACCGGGGCATGACTGGACGACTCCCTAAGCTTACTCCAAGAGCTAGGGTCCAAAGAATACCAACCCCTATCAACCTGGAAAGTGAATCAGACAGTGAAACTCTAATGTCTCTCACTTCCCTTGACAAAATCAAGTTAGCAAAACGAAGGGCCTTACTCAAAAGGTCTGGACCAGGAGGCAAGAAAAGAAAGCCTAAGCAGATCAATGTAGCGTCTGCTAACGAGCCACCACACCAAAGCTTCCAGCATTCCCAAGAATACAGCTTTGAAGGCCACCATCCTCTAGAGTACAACCCACGAAGACTTCCGGCCCTAGAATACAATCCCAAGGACTTCCAGCGTTATTTTGACAATGGCGACGATTCATCGTATAACTGTTTCCTACTCTCATCCGGGGATGAAGGTCCGTCAGAAGAGGAAGCATACGTCTTTATCCGCTACGATCCTAACGAAGTATTAAGCTCGTCCTCTAACCATGAGGATAGCTTCAATACTTCATCCTCATTTGGAAATTTTGACCAAGAAGAAAGCAATGGGGTAATCTCGGTAGAGTCCAACTCTCCTGAAACAGAAAAATTCACCACTACAACGAATATGCAGTGGGAAAACCAGTGGCCTAACCAGGATACATCAAGCCCGTCTTGCGCTCATAGGATCATGACCCCTGGAGAGATGTGGATACCTAACCTCCGCAAATATAACGGCATGACTTGCCCTGTGGCCCACTTGCAGTACCTCCATGTTGAAATGAGTCGGTACTATGGCCCAATGTCATTCACAACTCAGGCCTTCCAAGAAAGTCTTACGGGATCTGCATTACAATGGTTCATCACAGCAGATATCAGCCTCATGAGGGATTGGAATGAGCTGTCTTCTGCATTCCTGCTTCAGTATCAAAGCCAGATTGGGACTGAAGCGCCTTGTCAGAACTTGGTTCACTTCAGAAGAAGACCAATGGAGGATTTTCGAGTATATGCGAGGAGGTGGGAGGCTTTTATGATACAAACTTACCCTCAAATGGCTGAAGAAGAAATGATAAAGCTGTTTATAGGGGCTTTACCTTGCAAGTATCGCTGTTGGTTGCATGGGTTGCATTTCCATAGCTTCAATGAAGTGGTCCTCTCATGCGAATACTTCGAGTCTACTGGAGGCGAGGAACTCAAAGGCGCTTAACCAGCAATATCAAAGTGCTCCTTTTCATAAGAGTTTTCATGGGTGTTGCTTGTTTTTATAATTTCATGTTTCTTATCCTGTCTAATGTGCTACTGTTGTATTTTCCATTTCAGTAATCTAATGTATAGTTCTAATATTTTGTTTTGAAAGCATGAGGCGGTATCCCAAACCGGCCCAGTGATGTTATCCAACCATGAAAAGAAAATATCATCCAAGGAGAATACCGAAATTTGGGCTTCCTCATGCTTTTTCTCCCCCAAAGACGTATTTTGAAAATAAAAAATATTTCATCACCCGAAAGTTTTTGTTAAAACAAGATGATAAATTTAATCATGTTTGTCTTTCGACTCATTCACTTCACTTCATGTCTCGAAGATCATTCCCATCCCCTTTGACTTAGTGTGACATGGGGCATTTGAAGCAAGCGCATCAGGTGAACTCCACCAAATTCAAAGACACCGCCAAGAAAACGGGGGCAAATAGAAAGAATCATCCTACAAAAAGAGGGTAAGTCTTATCCTCTTAACATAATATTGAAATGATGTCTTCTCTTTTCTATTTACGGGATACAAGAGATGAGATGTAATAGGTACAGGCATAGAGTTGAGATCGAAGCATCCATGACATGCCTCACTCCTGCCCAGCTCCATCCTAAGCCAAAGGACTATCTTGTCGCACGACGCGCCCAAACGGCTAGATGTTACAGTATCAACTTCAACATAAGGAAGGAGTTCCTCCTCTTCCTTTTAAGTGATTACTGTCAACAGGGAGAAAATCTAGACAGTCAAGGCGATCTATAGCCCCACACCCTGGACAATGACTTTGGAATTTAGAAGCTTCACTCCAGACGCATATTCTCGCAATAAGTAATTGCCATAAGAGAATTGGAGGTTTTGATTGTCCATCTTAGATTCCATAGAAGCTTGAAGTACATGACTTTGCTCAATGCTGCTAATGGTCATATAGTCAAAGACAAAAGAAAAATTCCACAGAAGGAAGGCGTTGAAGATAAATCGACAACCATCAATCATACATACATGGCCATGAGTGAGGAAGGCCAATCGAAAGAAATGTCAAACTGTGCCAAGACGAAAAGGCTGTCATCGACATTCAAATATCCCTAGGAGTCAGCAAATACAAACTTTGGAGAAGAGTAATTTGGTATCGTTTCCAACACTCCCAGTGTCTGAACTCACTTTTGACATATTTTCTCCTATTGACAGGAAGCATAGGATTCAAGAAACAAGCTTAAAGGTTAATTTGGACAAATCAAATGACCCATATCGATTTACCTAACTTGGTATAAAAGGACGTGTCGTCCTGGAGCCGGTTCGGTTAAATAAAAAAGGCAGCGCCCTACAAACACCGTCGGCACCTCTAGCCGAGTGGTATCCGGGAAGAAGCAAAAAGGTCCGAAGTCGGGGGTTCGAATCCCTGACGCGGCAGTTAGCCGCTTGGTAAAAAAATAATAAAAAATTTTGCTTCTCTTGCACTTGCAAATTACGAGAGAGCAGGTGACCTAACAAAGCAAAAGACGTAGGACTTCGTGTCCCACTTGCACTTCAGGATCACCCAATCGTCTGCAAACCAGTGAAGGGTAAAGTTGTATCGCTTCCAATTATTCGACTCTTAAAAGAGTTCATGACTAACACATTCCCTCTTGTTTCTTGCAGGATCACTTGACTGTCAAAAGCAAGGATAACGAATCAATGAGAAGCATGTCTTGTTTGTTGCAGGATTACCTGATTGTCAAAAACAAAGATAATAAATCAATAAGAGGCATGACAAACTCTCCTAAGCGAAATGGCATCCTGAGTAATTGCCAAAGCAAATGACAGAGATCCTTCAGGCCTCAACTCACATTTGATTTTGGCCAGACTAATTGATCTACTTGTACATCTTCTCTTCTGCAGGGGCAAAAGCAGAAAGGCCCATCAAATCCATGATCAGATCCCCAACCCTGGCTGATCCTTCTTATGTTATGTCCCTACTTAATAAGGACAACCATCGACACCCATTTGCGAATAACCCTTTTGATGTTCAAAATCTAACATATTTGGAAACACCATTATGTTAACCCCTAAAGTTGTCAATAGGGTCTTTTTTGAGTCAAAACCATTCATTTGTTTTGAGAGTACAAACTCCATCACATTTAAAATGCTGCATGGATTTTGCATGATGATTTTGTCTGTCTAAGTCACTGATTCCACTGAGGATTATTAGAATAGACAGCTAAGTGAAGAATACAAGATTGATTGAGCATGCTGAATAAGGTGCGTCAGAATGATGACAGGCAAGCTATATCCTACACACGGTCCCCCATCTATACACTTGTGAGATGAGTGCGAGAAGATTCCATGGCTGCAGGGTAAAGAGTTCTCTCGCGAATGGTACGGTAACCAAAATAGTGAGAGGCATTCCATCGCTCACCCCATTGAGCCCCATACACTGATGAAATTTCTGTCCTATCCTCCGTCAAGAACCACCCCACCGGGGCAAGATCGAGAGCGAAGTAAGCATCACAAAGTGAGAAGAGAGATAGAAATTTTCTTGCTCGCACTTGCATCAATCTTTGGGTGTCTTTATTGCATATGAACACTCGCATTAATTTAAGTGCCCTAGAGTCATGAAGAGCAATTCTTTCTTTACGCACTTGTATCTATTGTATAACTCAATTGAGTCTGTAAATTCACCTTCACGTGGAGGCAAAGCATAAGCTACTGCCATTTGAGTAGCATAATCAGAAGTGCCGGTAAAAGATGAAGACTCAATAGTCTAACAAAGGCGTTTGCTTGAACTTGTCAAGATCAGCTCTCAAGCAACAAGAATAAAAAAAACATGGGCATAAAAAAGCAGTGTACCTGGTAAAAGCAAGGTCAATGCCCATAAATGAAGAACTGGAATAAAAAAAAAGGAGCATGAAAAAGCAGTGTGCCTGGTAAAAGCAAGGCCAATGCCCTCTAGTCAAAAATACAGCAAAGAAAAAGTTGTTGTTGTGGTCCATAGAACCTCCATTTGACAGTGAGAAGAAAGACTGGTGACAAATGCCAAGGCAATCACCAGCTCTCACCCTTTTACACATGAATCAAGCCTACATTGCATCCCATTGTAAAAGTCTCTTCAGACTAGGGGCACTTCAATTAACGTAGGATTTCATATGTCTATAAGCATCGCTCGAAGAAGTACGAGCAAGACTATTCTATCTCTTTTCACAGGACTCTTGACTTGCAAACTTGGAGATGATCGTGTGGCACTTTGTTCATGAGCCTTGACCTCGACGGTCCCATTTGATGAGCTATTGACCAAGTCTTCATCGCAATTTCAACAAAGACCTCTCACATTGGTAAAGTCGTACCGTTTGCGAGAATACTCAGACCCCTGCTGACATGATGACAGTAAGATAGTGTGGTCCTTATAAATCCTGCATCAATGGTCAGGATAGCCTTTTCCATGAGAGTGAGTGAAAAGTCCTTTCAGACTAAAAGTCCCTCATCTGGCATGCTCAAGACATCTATATTCTAAATGAAGGTTGTCTTTCAAAATCTTCCCCAGTGGAAATCAGATGATGCAAAATTGACAAAATTATCATGCATGAATCTCATTTGAACTCATGAATTTACAGCATATACAATCATGTGTGCATATTGTGCAAATAGCAGACATACTCTCAGAGATTAGAGATATTGCCAGGTAAGCATATCCTTATCCCTATTCGTCTTAAAGTACCTACCACTGTCCAGGTACTCTCTTCTTGACACTCGACCTATTCAAGTCATCCCTTGAGTTTGGATGCTTGCAGTTGTCTTAGTATCCCATTGTCTTTGAGTACCGGCCACCGTTCGGATACTCCTTTTTCCTGACACTCGACCTGTTCGAGTTGTCTTTAAAGTTTGGATGCTCGTGACTGACCAAGAATCCCTTTATCGTTGAATACCTACTGCTGTATAGGTATCCCTATTGTCTTTGAGTACCCACCACTTGCCGGGTACTCCCTCTTAACGACACTCGACCTATTCGAGTTGTCCCCAGAGTATTGATACTTGTGACTGACCAAGTATCCCTTTATTGTTGAATACCTACTGCTGTCTAGGTATCCTTATTGTCTTTGAGTACTGGCTACCGTTCGGATACTCCTTCTTCTTGACACTCGACTTGTTTGAGTTGTCTTCATAGCTAGGATGCCTACAATTGACCAAGTATCCCATTACCTTTGAGTGCCTTTCATTGTCTAGGTACTCCATTTCCGTGACACTCGACATGTCCGAGTTGTCCTCAAAATTGTATCATTGAATACTAGTGGCCATTCAAGTATTCCATCGCGTTGTGCGCCTGTGGTTATCCAGGTATGTTTTCTTACACTTGGACCAGCCATAGTGGTCCCAGATCGTATCATCAAAAACTTATGTTCATCCAAGTATTCCAGTACTTTGTACACCTGCGGCTACCCAGGTGTTCCACCCCTTTAAGTGCCTGCGGCAATCCAAGTAAGCCTCATACCACATTCAAGTTTATAATACCAGGAGGTAAGAGACCTTCATGAATATGCGGGGCACGCCCTCGATATTCCCCATACCAGGAGGTGGGAGACCTTCACGAATATCCCAGGTACGTCCTCAATATTCCCAACTACCAGGAGGTGAGAGACCTTCACGAATATGCGATGCACGTCCTCGATATTCCCAGTTACCAGGAGGTGGGAGACCTTCATGAATATCCAAGGTACGTCCTTGATATTCTCAATTACCAGGAGGTGAGAGACCTTCATGAATATCCAAGGTACGTCCTCGATATTCCCAACCACCAGGAGGTGAGAGACCTTCACGAATATGCGGGGCACGCCCTCGATATTCCCAATTACCAGGAGGTGAGAGACCTTCACGAATAATCGGGGCACGCCCTCGATATTCCCAATTATCAGGAGGTACGCCCTCTATATTCTCAATTACCAGGAGGTGAGAGACCTTCATGAATATGCGAGGCACGTCCTCAATATTCCCAATTACCAGGAGGTGAGAGACCTTCACGAATATATGAGGCACGTCCTCGATATTCCAACTACCAGGAGGTATGCCCTCGATATTTCCCAATTACCAGGAGGTGGGACACCTTCACAAATATCCAAGAGTACGAATATGTGACGTCCTTGATATTCGTACCGGGAGGTGAGCGACCCTTCGATACTTGTGATCATCCAAGTATCCCCAAAGAGTTTGTATTTCCCAATTGCCGGGAGGTGTGATCGTCTTCGATACTTGTGATCATCCAAGTATCCCCCAAAGAGGTACCCCTTCGATACTTGTGATCATCCAGGTATCTCCAAAGAGTTTGTACCTGTGATCGTCCAGGTACTCCTTCGATACTTGTGATCATCCAAGTATCCCCCAAGAGTTTGTACCTGTGATCGTCTAGGTATCCTCCAAGAGTTTGTACTTGTGATCATCCAAGTACTATCTCCCAACAAGCAAATGCCCTGAGAAAGGTCGGCGCATCCCCCGTTAAGGCAACCAAAGAAAGGTTCGGGTCCTAGACAAACAACTTATTGCTCTAACAAATCGGGCACCGAAGAAAGGTTCTCCCGTCAAGGCGACCGAAGAAAGGTTCGGGTCCTAGCGATTTCCCGTCAAGGCGACCGAAGAAAGGTTCGGGGGTCCTAGACAAACCCACTTATTGCTCTAACAGGCGACCGAAGAAAGGTTCGGGTCTAGACAAACCATTGGAAAAGGCGACCGAAGAATTCCCGTCAAGGCGACCGAAGAAAGGTTCGGGTCCTAGACAAACCCACCTATTGCTCTAACAGGCGACCGAAGAAAGGTTCGGGTCCTGGAAAAGTGATTCCCCGTCAAGGCGACCGAAGAAAGGTTCGGGTCCTAGACAAACCCACTTATTGCTCCAATAGGTGACCGAAGAATGGTTCGGGTCCTAGAAAAGCAATCTCCTCATGCAAACAGGTAAGATGATGCCTTGATACTTGCCAAAACTCGGGGTTCACACCCTATCTCACTCATTCCCGATAAGTAACTACAGGTATCTTCTTATCTGTCTTAGAATACGTAATGTTATATTGCTCTTTTTTCCGCATAGAATAATAAGTCCCAAATAAAATATAATCTATTACGCATGCATGGATAAAATTTAGGCATCGGTTTGTCTTTGAATGCAACCTCCGCGAAGCTCACCTTCAAAGAGGGGGCATTGTTGACACCTCAATTTTAATTAGTTTTTAATTAATTAAGTTTTTATTTTCTCTTTCCGGATAAATAAATGATAAAAAGAAAAACAAAAAAAAAAAAAAGAAAACAAGAAAAAAAAACAAAAAAAAGAAAAGCAAAAAGCAAAAAGCAGCCCCCCTTTTATTCACGTGGGCTTGTACGACTTCCCCCCCTTTTTCCTCCTTCTTCTTCCTTCTTCTTCTTCTTCTTCCTCGCTCCTTCTTCCTCCGCCTCGTAGTTCACGCGCGAGAAGATGACGAGGGTAGCGCAAAGGACGGAGCCGAGGGGAGTAGGCCGACGTCGCCGGAGAGGATAAGATCTCGGGCGCCATCAATGCGAGCATGCTTCGTTGATGGGACGCCGGTCTGGGCCAAGGAGAACCGCTCGGCGCGCGAAAGGGACCGCCGGTCGAAGCTCCGTCGACCGGACCTCCTCGCCTATAAATAGGCCCCGTTTCCATCATCGAAGGGGCACCACGAAGATCGCAAGTTCGGAAACTTCCCCTTGAGAGACTTCGGAGGAGGTTGAAATCAGCGAGAGGAAGGCGAGTGAGAGGATCGGGTCGCGAGCTAGGTCGACCTCCCACCGAGAGACTTCGGGGAGGCCACCGGCGAGCGAGTCCGTGGAGTCCGATCCGGCCGGTGGAGGCTCGGATCCGGCGGAGAGGAGAGAGCACGAGCAAAAAGGGGGCAGATCGAGCGTGAGGGGGCTGCCGGAGAGAAGAGAAACCGGAAGAGAGCCGCCGCAAGCCGTGCCCGACACCGAGGCCACGCCGGATCCCGAGAGCTAAGGGGCCGCCGTCGCGCCGCTCGCCTTGTCACCACCGCGGCCGCCGTGCCGTGCCCTCGTCGCGAGCGGGTAATAGCCGTGCTGGCTCCGTCGGGTAGCCGTCGCTCCGCCCTCCCCGAGGACTCGCGGTCGTCCATCGTCGTTGCCGCCGCTTTTTCCGACGAACCGGCGGCCACCATCGTCGTCATTTCTTTTCCCCCGAAAAGCCTAGCCGCCAATCACCACATCGCGGCCGTTGAATCCTCCGGCGATGTCCCGAGGACCCCTCTTCGGCGCCGCGGACGTCGAGCCCTAGGGCTCCGACCAACCTACCTCGCGAAAGGGATGCCGGTCGAAGACAGGTCGGATTTGGGCCATTGTGCGGGTAGGGTTTCGAGCATAGAGGGGGAGGGGCGGAAATCGGGTCGCCGGGTCGCTGGGTCATCGGGTCGGGCTTGAAATCCGGCGCCTTAGGGTTTCATGGTCGTTGGGATTTTGGGTGGTTGGCCGGGTCGGATCAACTCGGATCCGACCCGTGGATCCAACCCGGGTCGCATTTTGAAATAAAATAATAGTAATAATGTTTTATAAAAAAATAAAATAGAAAAGGTATAAAAGTATATTTTATTTTCCAAAAAAATCCGAGTCGGGCCCGCGTTGCGGGCCCGTCCTCATTCGGACCGCCCTAGGTCGGACCCAACCCGCGGATCCGCCGGGTTAGCTTTTATATTTTTTAAAGTTTTATTTTAAATAATATTTTAATAAATAATTAATAAATAATTTATTTTCAAAAAATATTAAAAAATGTTTTTTAATTTCAGAAAATCGAAAAGTATTTAAAAAATGTTGAAAAATGTTTTATTTTCTAAAAAATCAAGAAAAATTTAAAAATAATTTATTTTCCAAAAATATTAAAAATATTAAAAAATATTTTATTTTCCGAAAAAAAAAAAAAAAATCAAAAAAATTTCATATTTTCCAAAAAATGCAAAAAATCCAAAAAAAGCCAAAAATTCATGAAAAAGCCAAAAAATTCAGAAAAAGCCAAAAAGACTTGTATTTTTCCAAAAAAAAAAAAATACAAAAAAAAATCCCTTTTGTGTCAAAAAACTAGAAAATGAGAAAAAAAAAAAAAAAACGTTTTTCCTCTCAAAAATGCATGGAAAATCCCTTGAACATCCAAAAAACCTCGGGGTTTAAACAAGATTAGGTACCGAAAGGGCATTAGTGATTAACTAGTGTAATCAAGTCCCCGATCCTAATTTCTGCGGTTGCGCGGGAGCAAGTACTTCTTCCGATACTTCGCTTGGGTTTCTAATCAACCCACCCCAAATTGATTAGTGGCGACTCCATTTTAAAAATTAACTTGCAGGTTAAAAACTTAGACTATTAAAGTCGTGAATTGGTGGACTTGGGAGAGTCCGGGCTTTAATTAATTCAGCCGAGCCATTAGCCTCCTTAGGCGCTTGTACCCGATTGCGGGCGCAGAAAAAAAGAGGTCGCGACAGTTCCTAATTTTGAGGTGTAAACCTTAACCCTAATCTCCTCTCACCCCTCACTCATTCCAAATGATGAAGTAAATCTTTGTTTCTTTCATATCACTACACCGATTCATCCAACTTGTTCCTTTTTTTTTTTTTTTTTGGGTAAGAGATCCAACTTGTTCCTTTTATCTCTTGCTTCTTTCTTAATTTTACTTTCTTTCTTTTCCTGCAAGAATTCACCCGTTTTACCTCCCTCGCTCCACCTTCCTTAAATTTGTGAGTCCATCGTATATGGAAAATGGAAAAGAATTCAAATTCATTGAATCCTCCTCCTTTTTTTCAAGTGTGCCCTTACAATCACGACCCTATCATCTCTTGGTCTTCTTCACAAATCTTAGACAAAATCCCAATTTTGAATTGCAACATAGATTGGCAATTCAATTAATCGAGAACTTTCAATCAAGATATGTGAATCCACCAGTTCTATTGGACCGCCAAGGAACCAGACCGGACTGGAGGTCCCAGGACCAAGTGGTCCGATTCCGAATTCTAGAAATGGGGTCCTGGGTGAGATCAAGTCGAATTGGGAACCGATCACTTCTAGCCTTACATGGTCTCTTGAGGAACCAGTTGCTTAATGCAAAGTGTCATGTTATACAATGTCGTAAAATGTTCCTCGAGGGATCTTACCGACAAAAAGGTCCAATTTGATCGAGCGGCCGTCCATTCAATCTTGTTGCAAGTCTACGGTGAAAGTCGTCCGCTTGATGTTAATAGGCGTAACTCAAAATTCCAAGTAATGTCGGGAATGCATGTTTACACCAATGTGCAAGAAAATACACAACAAAGCCAACATTGACCCATTATCGTATCGGCATATAACGTCGCCACCGTGCGATGAACTGTTGAACCGCATCGGTGTCGACTGGGGTTGCTCTTGGGGACTGCCACATTCGTCGTCCATTCTCATTGGATTAAGCTTTCCTGGAAATTTTGTCCTCGTGCTTGAATGTGGCTGTTGTTTAAGCGGTCAAGATGTCGACAGCTTATGGCAATCTCGGCGGCTATCACGGTTTTGGAATGGTCACTTGGCTCGCTTTCATCGAGAACTCGCACTGATCCACGGCCTGCCATCGTCATCTGATGAGATAGCACAATCTCTACAAGGGACTGAAGCAAGAATGTAAATCCATCAGAAGGAATAATAAATGGAATCTGCAGCAAGCTGAACGCGGACAAGAGGAAGATTGCTGACCATGGCCGAACTTAAGTCACGCATCTTGCTTTGGATTCTGCTACTATTATCTTGCAGTGCTGAAGCGAGAGCTAGTTCAGAAGCAGAGGCGCTCCTCACATGGAAGTCGACTCTTGAGAACCAAACTGCCCTTCGATCGTGGACGACCAGCAGGACGATGGGTGACCCGAACCTGTCGACGAGGCCGTGCAGATGGTTTGGCATCTCTTGCGATGTGGAGGGCGGCATCACGAAGATACATCTCCCGCGCACGAGCCTAGGGGGAAACCTCACTGGCTTTGAGTTCTCGGCTTTCGACAGCCTGGTGTCCCTCAATCTCAGCCAATGCAACCTCTCAGGGCCTATCCCGCCTCAAATCGGCTCACTCTCAAAGCTGACGCACCTGAACCTCTCCAGGAACATTCTCTCTGGTCGTCTCCCGCCCACACTTTCGAACCTCACTCGTCTCTCCTTGCTTTATCTCGGCGACAACAATATAAGCGGCGAGCTGGATCCGCGCTTGTTTTCCAACTTGACTGAACTCCAGTTCCTGGAACTCCAAAACAACAATTTCACTGGGAAAATCCCCTTGGAGATCGGCCTCCTGACGAATCTTGTAGAGCTAGCTATCAATAACAACCGTCTGAATGGCTCGATCCCATATGAAATCGGAAACCTGAAGCATTTAGATGCTATATCTTTATATGGGAATCATCTCACTGGTCCGATCCCTGCATCCATCGGCAATCTTACTCGCTTGACGATGTTGTACTTGCATCAGAACCATCTCTCAGGACCTATTCCTCAGGATATTGTCAAGTGTACCGAGCTAGTCAAAATATTTCTTTATGACAACAATCTCTCTGGTCCCTTACCTCAAGTCTGCCGAGTGTCTCCTCTCGTAAATTTCACGGCCGCTTTCAACAGCTTCACAGGTCCAATGCCTAGAAGCTTGAGGAACTGCACAACTCTCGTGCGAGTCCATCTCCAGAGCAACTTCCTTTCAGGGTATCTAGACCAAGACTTCGGCGTCTATCCGAACCTCAATTATCTTGACTTGAGCAACAATAAGTTGAGGGGGGTCCTGTCCCCGAACTGGGGATCATGCCTAAAGCTGACACTGCTGAAAGTTGCTGGAAATGAGATCGGCGGCACCATTCCGAACGAGCTCGGCAAATCAAGTGTCCTGGAAGTGCTTGATCTGTCATCTAACCATATTACCGGATCGATACCCGGACATTTAGGAAACTTGTCCTCTCTGTATCAGCTGAATTTAGGAGAGAACAGCCTCTCAGATTCAATTCCACCTCAACTTGGGCATTTGTCGCGTCTCGAGGACCTTGACCTCTCGTCGAACGAGCTGGGAGGCCCGATTCCAGAACAACTCTGGAAATGCTCGAAGCTGCGAAATCTGGTCCTGGCGATGAACAATCTCAACAGATCTATATCGCCTCAGGTCGGAAACCCAGCACTGAAAGGTTCTCTGAACTTGAGCCATAACCGCCTCGCTGGCAATATACCTCTGCAGATTGCAAAGTTGGCCGTGGAGCATCTAGATCTCTCTCACAATGAGCTCTTCGGCAAAATCCCTCCTTCCTTTGCCCTGATGACCAGTTTAACATCGGTCGATTTGTCGTACAATGAACTGGAAGGTCCAATTCCAGACAGCAAATTCTTCCTCCTCTCTGCCTCAACTGCATTCAGCAACAACAAGAACATGTGCGGTCCCGTCCAAGGTTTCCGACCATGCAATGCTAAATTATCGGGAGCGCAGCTCGCAAGAAAAACCACAAATTGTTGATTATATTAGGCGCTTCTTCATCGGTCGTTTTACTCCTACTTGTGGTATTGCTTGGAAAATCCATCCTATCCCGGCAAAGGACAGAAAGTGCGAGTGCGAGAATTACTGGGCTAAACAGCGGAAATGTTTTCTCTGTGCTGAACTATAATGGGAAAGTCATCTACGAGGACATCGTCAAAGCCACGGAGGGTTTCGATGACAAGTATCACATTGGCGAGGGCGGAAGTGGAAGAGTCTACAGAGCACTGCTTCCGACGGGAAATGCGTTAGCCATAAAGAAGATCAAGTCCTTGGAAGGCGATGAAATGGAGCAGATCACAGCAAGCTTCATTAATGAGATCACGTTGTTGACAGCAATACGACATCGAAACATTGTCAAATTCTACGGATTCTGCTCTAGCGGGCCTCATAAGTTCCTCGTGTACGACCTGATTGAGAGGGGAAGCCTAGTGAGCATCCTGAACGACCACAGTGAAGCAGCACAGCTTGACTGGAGGAGGCGAGCGGAGATCGTGAGGGACATAGCGCGTGCCCTGTGTTACATGCACAATGATTGCACACCGCCTGTAATTCATCGAGACGTATCAAGCCGAAACATCCTGTTGAGCACAGAATATGAAGCTTTTCTTTCTGATTTCGGCATCTCTAGGATTTTAAAGCCTGATTCGAGCAACTGGACGGCCATGGCAGGCACATACAGTTATGTCGCTCCAGGTAACTCTCCTCGCGCCTCTTTCTCTGTGCTTTACAAGTTTACGCATTGTTCGTCATCGTCGCTAGAGACATTCCCTTTGGCGTAATTGGATTGACATAGGAAATGCCTTGAGATCATACTGATTGAGCCTGTAATCCCGTGGTTAAACAGCTTCAGGACTACATTACTATCAGCATATCAGATAAATCAGTATACTTGAAAAGGAAGCTAGTTATTCGCAAAATTGCTATTCTGACAATGGATTTCTCGTTGCTTGATGCCAGAGCTCGCGTACACAATGAGCCTGACTGAAAAATGCGATGTTTATAGCTTTGGTGTCTTGGCGCTCGAAGTGATAATCGGAAAACACCCATCGGAGCTCAGTTTATCTCTGAATTCCCTGCAATCCAAGCAAAGCGTGGAGCTAGGAGATCTGTTAGATGCACGTCTTCCACCTCCGGCAGATCGAATCACCATGAACGAAGTGAAAGCAATAGTGAAGCAAGCACGTTCATGTATAGATGTTGATCCGAATCGCAGGCCAACCATGAGAGAAGTGTCGCAGGCACTCCTCGAAAATTAGAACAATCTTCACTAGTCTCAAGCAGGCATGCGCATTTGTATTTTCTCGCAGTAATCGATTCCATCCTAATCCTATACGAGTAGGCAAATTTAAGCATTAAATGGGCAATGACGATCATGTGCTTGTTTACGTGTAATAAAAGCTTCTCCAGCACAATTAAATAGGCCAATCATGATCATCTCATTCCTATTATTAGCACAACAAGAGTCAAAATACGAATTACCCATGAAAAAAGAAACTCGAATATAACACAACATGATTTGTTTAATCCGTACTATTTGGGCTCATGGAAGCTTATCGAGGTGAGACCGGCCGAAGCCAGCAATATTCACCAATCTCTCCCTTGAGCGAGCCCAGCTAGATATGCCTTGCTTGTTGGCCCAGAGTATCCTTGGTAAGACAGAGTGGAGAGCAAGTAATTACTGACAACAGATCAAGGTTCAGTCATCTCAGCACAAGTGTAGGAGCTACTGAACCCGATGAGATAAAACTTTGAGCAAACCAAGGAGGGAGGTCAGACATTTAATGGTGGCCGATGGAAGAGTGATGAATGCCCTGAAGTCAAAGCCCACAGCAAAAGCAAGAGCCCTTTTATATATTGCCAAACAGAGAGGGGATCCTGCATATCACAATGGGCATGTAAAGAGATGGAGAAGATGTCTAAGCTGGCTCTTGTGCCGCTCATGATGCTGGTGGTGCTGTGGTCGATGGCCGTCCCTCCTCAGGCCGTGGCTTGTCCTTCGGACGGTGGTGTATGCCGGGACTGCATCGTGGACCAGCTGAACCACGGTTGCCCATCATGCAGACCAGTTCTCCGCTGCATGGGGCAGTGCTTGTGGGGCGGGTCATCGCGAGCAAACTGCACAAGGAGGTGCGACTGCAAAGGTGGGAAGCCAAAACTGTCCGATTCCAAGAAATGCATGTCCAAGTGCAAGTGCAGCTGTGTGGGCTAGGACTGCAGAGTTCTTTTGCTGTGGGTTTTTGAATAGAGTAACCAGGGCCCTTGGTTGTATAAATTCTGGTGTCTCTCGAAAGATCTTTGGTACTTGTTTTCTGACAGATTGGAGTTCAAGCTCTGTTTCTTTTAAGCCAAAAATAGGTGCTTCTGCATCTGAAAATGCTTATCCAATATGGAACTTGGAGGCATGCCAGGATCGGCCAGTTCAAATCGGTTGAATTAGCACAGGAAAGATGTCCAGGAAACTCAAGAAACAAGTGACAGATGATATCATTTAATAGTAGATCAAGTATATATGATGTATCAATATACAACTTCAGTGTGTCACTCAAACTGTTGGTGACACAGAAATGAAAAGGCCTATCAACTGGGACGGGAATGAACACTACAATAATCACTAACGTTTGACTTGGGGGTACAAGCGTTGGATCAACCTATGAATGAAAGATTTCCAGCATAAATTTGAATCAATGTGGGGCAGAAGAGACGCAACCTCACAATTACAAAAGCAAGGAACCGCGATTTTCGAACTTCTAGAAGGAACTCCTCAATTGTGTTGCCCTTTTAATCCGACAATCTCAAATCACACAATTTCTCACTTCCCCGGCATTGGCATTCACAAGGAAGAAGCATCATCGCATTTGTCCCTCTTCACCTCTTCCCACAATTTCATGCACACAAACACAAATGCAGCAACTCGTCCAAATTCATCCCTTCCGCTCAAAATTCAAATGGTATTTCAACTAGCTTTAACTCATACATAATAGCCGTCAAGATCCAATGGAGGGACATGGATCATTACGGCGATATTTTCTATTCGTCTCTTCTTTCACAAACATTCTCCTCAGCCTGCATGATTGTTGTATGATCAACTTATAGGTCAAGAGGTGATTCCAGGCCACGAACGAAAATTGGTAAGTGTAACCCTGCATATCATCTACTAACAATTGCCAAATCAAGGCTCCGGCTCCAGCTTGCCTCTTCTTTGCTGATTCATATATTTTGTCATAAACCATCTTCAAAAATATATCTCTTTGATATGACTCTTGTTGATTCTGATGCAATGATGACCCAACTTCTGTGAAAAGAATCGGTTTCTTCAGTATGTCGTCCCCATCATGTATGTGAGAATCCAGCCACTGCGAAAGATATTTCACTTTTTCATCCAAACTGGCCTCCGGGATCCTACAACCAACAGAGAAGAATTTAAAAGTACAGCAGAAAATAGAAATGCAAAATTTGCACAGAAAGCAAAGAGTCCTTGCCTATAGCTCCTTTAAAACAACTAGAGGGAGGCTTTTGCGATTTCCATTACTTTTCATGTTGTTAATTTAGACATGATAATCTTTCTATAACCAAAAAGCACAGCTAGCAGTATTGGCAGATGCATTCTAATTTCAACTAATTTCAAGTTGCAGCATCATCGAGTGACGTTTAAAGCACTTATTGAAGTGATATTAGTTTCTACAAGCATCATCCCAGGCTGAAGTTTACTAACCATCAGGATATGCATGGACAGAAGCAAAATCAATTTTGTGAATTGCTGAGTTGTTAAGGAAATCTGTTCCAAGTGAAGAGGCCCATTCCCCAGGATTAACTGCATTTTTTTCTTGCGTTTGCAACCCATAAAATCCCTCAACTCCAGTGGTAATGAGGTGTCTTTGGTCTAAGCTCTTGATATATGCAGCCATCTCAGTGATCCAAGACTGTCACACAACCACAAACAAGATCAGGATGGAAGCATGAGAAGCTCAACTTAAGAAGAGGTACATGCAGATATAAGTATGATACAGCAAGATTGTTTTTCTTCCATGCAGATTAGCATGATACAGCAATAAATAACAAAACGTATCAATGCGAATATCTAGCGGATAGAAGTATTTCTTTTGGATAGTAAATATGGTGTGTTCCTCACTCAATAAGATCACAGAAGTGTATCCAGAAAGAAACACGAGCCTGGAAACATCCAAAGAATTAGTCTTCTAAACCTCAAGATATTTGATGAGAATGAGATCCACATGATTTTGTTCATAGAGAGAGAGAGAGAGAGAGAGTTATGAAGTTTACCTGAAGAAGTGGAGCAGATGACCCAGATACACCACGGGGTTCATTCATTAGCTCCCAAGCAAAAATAGCTGGTTCATCAAAATAATGAACTCCAGTCATAGAGTTTTTTCTAGTTACTACCGCCTGCACAATGAGGTAGTTATGCGAGCATCATATGCCTTTGTCATGCAGCCAAAATACTGTGGCACAAGGAACGACATTCATCTGCTTCTAATGCCTAGCATGAAGCAGAAAAATGAGAGCACAATCTACCTTGACATAAGCCTTGTAGTACTCCTTTATTGTGGGATGCGAGAAAAACGAATCTGCCGATGAAGACACGTTCTCTCTAGCCTCTTGTGCCCATCTGATATACTGTGCTTTACCACCAAATGCATTCAAATTGTTGACTAAGCTCAGGATTACTCGCACCCGATTCCTCCGAGCTTCAACAATTACATAATCTAATCCCTGAAATCAAATTAACAAAGCTAAGAACCTTGAAATGTCCCTGCCAAATGTTGCTTGTATAAAAACATGAAATTTATATTCACAGGAGAGCCACCACAGGGAGAAAAGAGTACAAACATACGGACAGCTATTTTTATATCTCGATGATCATCTCCCCACCACAAAGTTAGCACCATTCACCGTCCCTTCATTCGACCCACTACTTACAGCCATTTCCGGCAGCCAAATAAACTATTTTCTACTCTAATCTCTACGGTCTACAGCTAACACTCGTAGCTGCAACAAAACTTCTCGCAATTCTCCATTGGAGATTCATCCAAGAGGAACCCGATACTTCACCTATATGCACATATGTTACGACAAAACAACGAAGAGGAGGTGTTCTGCAATTTTTTAAGTCAAAGCTTAAGTAACTCCCACCGAATTCAAACCCCGGAAACAAACGTTAACCGGATCCTAAAATTCGAGGATCGAATACTTCCATTTCTAAATCAACGTCACGAATCTCTCCGATGCTTTCTGCGGCTAGCAGTGCAAACAATTCTACCGACGGGGAAAGAGAAGATCTGCACTTGGCAACCCACCGACACTGCACACGAAGGGAAGGAAAAAAAAAAAAAAAAAAAAAAACAGAGCGCAAGAGAGTTCATTTCCACAGACCCTGAACACCCGCTCATCGAAAACGCCCGGCGACCTCTGCAGCGCGTTGGGCCCGTCGCCGTCGCTGAACGCCCACGTCCGGCACACCGTCATCCCCATCCCGGCCCCTCGCCTCATCATCTCCGAGACCCTCCCCCTCGACGCCCCGCCCCGCACGCTCTCCTCCATCAGCCAGTCCGAATTCCACCCGTTGACGTACACCGCCGACTGGGCTCGACCCGCTCCTCCTCCGCCGCCGCCGCCGTCCTCGACCACTACGAACCGGGTCGAATTCGTCCCCACGAAGCCCATCTTCGGGAGCCATAGAACCGGGAAGGTGAAGCTGGGTTCGTCGAAGTTGAGGTAGAGGATGAGGAGGACGGTGGCTCCGCCGAGGATCGGATACAGAGCCTTGTTTCTCCAGTTCGGCTTCATCTTCGTGGCCTCTCCTTTCCTCGTTCGAGTTTGGGAACGAGTCGAAGAGTGTCTTGAGAAATCAATGCGGGTCAAGGAAAGTCAACGCCCGACGTGGCGCCTTGCCGTCGTGTTGTTGCTCTTTCTCTTTATTTCTCTGACAGTGACGTGGCAAGCGTGGAAGCGAGTTGATTGGTCCAGTTGGCGGTTAGCAAAGCAAGAGCGAGAGCGGTGGTTGCTGCTTCGGCTTCAGTTTCAACCAAAGTGAGGGTAGTTGGCTGTCGTATTTAAGGTTAAATACCTAAAAATAATGCTCAAAATTTAGTCCAACTTTCACTTCAATCCTAAATTTTCCTACACATTCAACAATCGCCGCTGGTTTATTTAAAATTTTCAGCATCAAGAACAAACGAAAATAAGGGTATTGATGATGGACTTGAAACAAATATTTTCTGACACATGAATAGAATTAAAACTAGAGCAAAAGTAAAGGATTTTTTTAGATAAAAAAAATCGGAGAAGATTTAAAATTAACTTAAAGTTAGGAGTTTCTAGAAAACCAAACCATTGTAATTGTGAAAAGAGCAAGTTTTTCTAATTGTGGAAAGTTGCCCCTAGCATTTCAAAATTTTGCAGGCCGCCTCCTAACTTTTTGAAATTGGTGGCAAAGAATTATTTTTTAAATTAGAAGGTGAGTTGGTCGGGTATAGTCTGTCACATAATTAGATAACAACATATTTCAAAATTGTATATCAATACGAATTTAATATCAACTCCAATCAAATTCTCGGCAATTCTTCAACCACACACTTTCATGCATAATATAATTCTACATTATTCTTCGACTTTCTTTTTCATATCCATGTACTTACATGAAAAATTCGTCCATCATAATAACTCACATGTCGTCTCGCTCTTGGAAGCTCCAAGCAAAAACTCGGTCAGAGTCAACGCCAAGGGCTGAATGACAACTGATATTTTATACTCGCGTAGCAAATTGCAAAAAATCGAGACATCCCCCGGGACCCAATTTGCAACGACCCTAAAAACTTTGAGGGGCAATAATAATATGTAATTTTCCCCAAGGGCAGACGGCAGGCCTAAGCGGGCCGGGTCAGCCCCGGCCCAAATATGTCCCCTAGGCCCAGCCTGAAAAATGATGGGCCCTAATTTGTACCTCCCACCAAGCCCGGCCCATATCTGGATCGTCCTGCTCATTCTTATGCATGCTTCTCTCTCCTTTTTCTCGTTAAATGTCTCTGCATCACCATTGCAATACGTCCCCCAGGCTCGGCCCGAAAAATGATGGGCCCTAATTTGCACCTCCCACCAAGCCCGGCTCGTATCGGGATCTTCCTGCTCATTCTTATGCATGCTTCTCTCTCCTTTTTCTCATTAAATGTCTCTGCATCACCATCGCATCAGCGGAGCATCAACTAACAAATTCCAACATGGAAGGGGGAGGTGAGGGATTCAAATCCCCACCTTGTCAGAGGGGGATGGGGGTAGGGACGAGTAAGTTTGAGAGTGGGTTGCGACTCCCACGCCCTGCAAGCGGCAGGACATAAGTCTGCGAGTGAGTGTAGAGTAGGAATAAAGTAGGACTGACCAAAAAAAAAAAAAAGCGCACTTCTCTCTCCTTTTTCTCATTAAATGTCTTTGCATCACCATCGCATCGGCGGAGCATCAACTAACAAATTCAAGCCTTATAAGCTAGCCCAAGACTCCCCCCTTAAGCGATGCGGAACGCGAGCATCAACTAACAAATTCAAGCCTTATAAGCTAGCTCAAGACTCTCCCCTTAAGCGATGCGGGACGGGAGACATGTCCTTAACCTCGCTTAAGTAGATACCACCTTTAGGATAGGCCTCCATTGTATACATATTGTCTACTTTGGACACTAAGTATTCACGGTTTTATTCTTCTCGGGGCAGCTCATACTATCCCAAGAAAATACGTATGTATAGTTAGAGGGACCAAAGCCTTATAAGTTAGCCTAGGACTCCTCCCCTAAGCGATGTGGGATAGGAGACATGCCCTTAACCTTGCCCTTGTACTACCAAGGCGATTTTAGTCCGTCCCTCCATACTGCCCCGGGTCTAGGTCATCACATTTGAAGTTACAAACTTTTTTCGCTTAAAGCCAATAAAATCAAAATGCTCAGAGATTTTGCATGATCATTTTACCACCAAAGAATTGTCAAGATAGACCAATTTGATGAATGATCTAGAATTACTTGAGAATGTTAAAGTAGATGTGTTAGGATGATGAAAAGCAAACCCTATTCTGTACATATTTTCCTGTTTAAGTACATGTTTTTTACCTTTATTAGTTTTTTACCTTTATTAGTCCATCAATTAAGAAAATTATCAATTACATGGCTTTAAGTAGCAGATAATTGCCATTCTAGCATTACATGCGGTATTGGCGTTGCGGTGGCAGTGACCATCGCTCAGATTCTGCATGGCGCCCGTGACAGGTCTCAGTGAAGCGTGTGGAAACGTGAGGAGTATGGGAAGGCCACATGTGGAAGGGGTTTCCATCATCCATAGAGGCCATTATTGTGACTTCAGTTTCAAAATAATACGTGGTAGGTAAAGGAAGCTATAGAAATGGAGCAAAGATGCATTACTCGAAGGCAAACTACGAGAAAACCTAGTACCAAAAAGCATTCACCTGAAGCCCACCTGGGATGCCTTTATCATATTTATGAGTAATCATATCATGGTTGGAAGATGTGTATTTTGAGTTCTAAATCGGTTTGTCCTTCCCACTGTCACTCCCGATTTATCATCCAAACTTAAATTATAGTAAATGAACTACAAATAAAGATAAATTAAATTAAATTGGGAATTTATTTTTTTCAAATTAAGATCAAATTTATAAGAAAAGTAAACAATAGTGAAAGTAGATACTTTTTCTGGCCCTGATTTTATCTTTTTGGCCGACAGTTATTATCTTTGTCTGGATATGGATATTACATTAGGATTAATTGCAATATAATGAGGGAAAAGTACAGACTTAAAGTAAAGGGAGATTTTTACTTGCCACAGAAGTGTACTGGGATTATATTAAGGGAAAAATAAGATAAAAAGAAGAATGGCCGTATGCCAGCCTTCTTAAGTCTACTTCAGTGCATAGCTGTGCATATATGATATAGATTGTGACACTTAAACTTGCAGGAATGCATGCACAAATATAAGTCCAAAGCCACTTCAGTGCATAGCTGTGCATGTATGATGTAGATTGTGACACTTAAACTTGCAGGAATGCTTGCACAAATATAAGTCCAAAGCCAATGCCAGGAATGCTTGCGCAAATATAAGTCCAAAGCCAATGCCAGGAATGCTTGCACAAATATAAGTCCAGAGACAATGCCAGGAATGCTTGCTCAAATATAAGTCCAAAGCCAATGCCAAACATAATATATATTCAGAATGCATAATTGACCCTAGAAGTCCATATGGACAGTTAATAGACATATTGCTATGGTAATAAGGATCAGATGCTGGAACCTGCTGAATCCATTCACTGATCAAAACAGAGAGCTTGACGTCCCATGTAGGCTTGTCTCGCAAGTAACTGAAGTCGAATGGGATAGGAGGTTTTCTTCATCCACTGCATTTCATCTCTTCATCGTTCTCTTCAACTGTCAAACCGTCGAGCTCGTAGTTAATCCTGGCGAGTTGCGCAGCCACTTCCCTCATTGATGGCCTCCTCGCACCACTTTGTTCCAAGCACTTCACTGCAATTTCAGCTGCCATTCCTACTCTCTCCATTTCATCTTCACTAGCGCCCTCGAAATTTATGACATCAGAAATCATCTTATCCTTCACAGAAGAGATGAAATAATGGATGATATTGATTGATTCTTCAGACTTAGTAATAAAACTTGTAGGTTTCTTTCCCGTGAGCAACTCCACTAGGACAGCTCCAAAGCTATATACATCACTTTTGACTGTTAGCATACCGGTGATTAAATATTCTGGATCGATGTAACCCAATGTGCCTTGTATTTCATTGGCTAAAACATGACTACGCTCTGGTAATATAAGTACTGAAGTTCCAAAATCAGATACTTTTACAGAGTAATTGTGATCTAGAAGTATGTTCACCGACTTGATGTCGCCGTGAATGATTGGGGGTTCTGCACAGGAATGCATATATTCAAGTGCAAGAGCTGCTTCAGTGGCTATTCTAAGTCGATTTTTCCACGATCTCAAGATGGTTGATGCATTCTGATGGATTTGTTGGAAGAGGGTACCATTCGAAATGTATTCATAAACCAACAATGGTATTCTAGTCTCCAAACATATGCCATGAAGTTTCACCACATTTTTGTGGTTTATTTGCATCACAATTTCGAGTTCCTGCTGGAAATCCCCCTTGATTAGAGACTTGTGCACATCTTTAGGCTTTTTGACTGCGACCATGGTGCCCCCAGCGATTCTGCCTCTATAGACAGAACCAAAACCGCCCTCACCGAGCTTATTGCTATCATCATAGTTGTTGGTTGCTTTTGCCAACTCCGCTTCGGTAAAAATTTGAACTCTTTGGTGTTTCAAGAGCTCACCTCCATTTCGTTTGAAGTTTTTTTGTTTTCTTTTCCTCCTCCACTTGTCAATGACTAAAGCAACAGAAGTTATGCTGAAGATGGCTAGAGCAATCCCTGTCGAAGAGTATATGTTACTAGATTAATTATTCAAGCATGTCATCCTTGTACAGTCCAGATAGTTCATAAAAGACATTAATTTCAAATGGATACCCATTTAATCTTTTATTAAACAATCCGCATCCATCACCATTTATTTGAATCATTGGTCTATTTTTCAAAATATAACTACCCAAACGGTGATAAAAATGGTTTCCGTAACAAATGGGTTGCCATATTATGTATCATGTAACAATCCTTATAAAAGTCCTCATCTAATCAAAAGAACTCAATTGAAATACATATTACCAGCATCTTCTATTACCCTTCCAAATGTCTTTCCTTGATTATTATGACGAAGGTTTGTTATAAACAAAAGTAAATGAGGAAGCATTCACCTCACATTGTTTTAGCTCTTTCCATTTACAAATGATATAAAAAGCAACCAATTATGCACGTTGTAATTATCATGATTACATGTTTTCGTCCATCCTATTGGAGGAAACTTTAACTGGGCTTACGAACAGAGATATCATTCAAAATTGTATTTAGGTAAAGTTGCATATGGTTTATGTGTATAATGTAAACCACGATTGAAGGAGATTTCTTCTAGCTAGAGATGAAAGAAAATATAGCCTTGTTCCTCTAAAACTAATTTTAAATAGGAACCGTAACGGGGCAGGGACCAGGATCCCCTCGTCCCCACCCCTTGAACTGAAAACTTGCCCGCCACACGGGCAAACGGACACCACTGGAATTAATCGTTTTTTCTCAAAAAGAGCTAATCCACCTACTAGATAACCTCGACATTTTTCTTGTTTTTTACAATTTTTGTAAGAAAAATGGGCCAGATGGATGAATTTTATACAAAAAAAAAAAATGGCCTCTTTGATTGGTTTTATAGAGCCAAACAAATCATATATTACTTACCTTTTACAAAAAAAAAAAAAAACCAACCTTAAAAAATTAGTCAATGCGCGAACATGTGAAGAAGAAATACATGGAAAACAGTTGTACCACATTGCTCGCCTAAAGGACTTTCCAAGCCTTCATCTTCTATAAAAACAAGACTTGTAAAGAGAAGTGGTTATTCTTTGGGTTTTGTTATTATTATTTCATCATCTTCAGAACAAATATTACAATCAAACAAAAGAAATAAATTTCCTCACGAAGTTTGCACGGGGCAGATTTGTCTGGCGGGGCAGCGCTAATAGCCCCACCCCTCGGGAAAATTTGCCCCGCCTGACACAGTTTGTCCGTGCTTCGTGCCCATCCTTTGCTTTAAGAACCTTGCTCCCCCAGCTTAGCTTTTAAGTATGGATCCGTTCCTTTTTTTTGCAGCTATTATTATCCAAATTTTGACATTTAAATTTAAGAGAAATGATTACATGACAAACTTTAATGTGAAAATACTAATTTATTTTAGACAAAAAAAATTAAATTACAGATAATTATAAATTGTTATGGGACTCACTTTTTAAAGAATTTGTAGCTTATAATAGATTATTATTCTTACAGTACCCTAAATACTGTTATGCTAGTGAAGCTCTTGAATTTATGTGTTTCAGTTCAATGACTTTAAATATTAAGATAGATGGTAAAATGCAATTTCAAACCTCGGGAAAAATTAACATATCCACTGCAAAATCTCAATAAAAATGTGGATTATCATACTGTTCTTTGGCAGCGTAATCTCAAATCACACAAGCAGTGTCCTAAGATCTGCCACCTCTCCCATAGCTTCCTTCTGTTTACTCTCAAAAACTCTGTTCGTCCCTTTCTACTAGTTTTACTTTGTTTCTTTATTTTTCTTTTGCTCTGCTTTAGTGGACAATTAACCGAATAATTTTTTTAATTCACGGGAGGATGCCTAAAGGGAACAATTTTTACCCAATTTGAAACTCAAACATGACTTACAAGTCTGAACAATATCTAGGCTCCGTTTGTTTCGCGAAAAAAAAAATGATTTAGAAAACATTTTTCCAAAAATGATTATTTGTATAACTCATAAAAATAAATAAACGAAAAATATTTTTATCATGTATAAATATATTAGACATAAATATTATCAATAATGAATATAATTTTATTGACTAAAGATTTCAAGCGAATTGAGTTTAGTCTGAAAGGGCTTTTGTTTGGAATACCACATTCGCATGCACGTGCAATCATGTTCCTTGTAGTCCATCTCCACCTCCACCTCCACCTTAGCCATTGGCCACCGCGGTTATGGAAGCGCTCACAAACTCCTTGTTCTCTCTCTCTATCTCTCTCTCTTTCTCCCTCTCCGGTGGTCACGTTTCAGGGTCGACGACTTGGCTCTCAGAATTCTTAAACCTTCGACTCTTTGATCGGAGGTAAACTTGCAATTCTCAGATAGAAGTTGGACCTTCTAGCGTTTTAGCCAAAAGGTGTTTTTGAAGTGAAAAGACGAAGTGAGGTGCGTGCGGTGAATATTCGACCAAAAGAAAGAAAAACTGAGTGTGGCCGCGTGTCTCTCGGTGAATACTGATAAAGGAAAAAAACTCCAGATGAGAGGCAGTTCTGCAGTAGCTGGAATGGATTCTGGAATTGTAACGGATCGAAACTCTTCATAAGTTTTTGTAATTCCTATATAAATATTAGAAGACTCAGACAGTATTTGTGATCAACAGGCGAGACTTATTTCTTTTTTTTTTTTTTCCTTTTATGCGAGTGGTGACCGATGATCGCTCGGTTGCGAAGTAAAATCAGACACAATTTCGGAACATCTTAACATAAGCCAGATCAAAAGCAAGTGGACTCGTGAGTCTAAAGCAAGGATAGCTTAAATTATCAAGCGACTATCACAAGGGAAGTGCAATTACCTGCAGCAACTATGGCGAGACGAGAAATTTGGCAACCAACTTTGCCATCACCAGTCATGCCAAATGGGCAGTTGCATGTGTAGCTCCCGGGTGTATTCTTGCAATTTCCATGACATGGATATTGTCGAGGATCTTTACACTCATCGATGTCTATATCACGCAGAACGGTGAACTGTAAATATACGTTTGTTTGTTCTCTTTTTTCTTTTTCTGTTTTTCTTCTGAAAATTACGAATTGGTTGAGGAAGTTGAATCGCGGAACTTATGGCCCAGTCCAAACATATAATTTTTGGCTTGCAAAGAGAACAGAAGAAGAATACCTTGACATACTGGGGAGCCATAGGGATTCCCCGTGTACCCAAGCTCGCAGAAGCAACGATAACCCTGCCCGTTCGTGAAATAAGAGCAGTTACTGTTGGCGCCACAGGCATAGATCGATCGGTTCGATTGCGCTTCCTTGCAGGTCAAATCTCTTTGAACGACCCAATCCAGGACAACCTCCGAGTAAATTTCTTTCTGCATATCGGCCAGGACAGGAAGCTTGTAATTCGAGACATTAAAAGTCTCCTGGTCCACTACGAACGCTGATCCACAAGAGCTGAGGCTCTGAACTGAGATGTAATTCGTTGAGCTGCGCAAGGATATATTGAGGCTCCTGAGGCTCTTGGGGATCGATGTCTGACAGCACCCGAGGCCAGAGCAAGCACTCTCAGTCGTGAAGTCGATGTGCTTACGGCAATAGGAGAAGCATCCACTGCCAAAAGTCCCAGCGACATCTGAGATAAGAGCACTGGTGTCGCAACCAAAGACAGTAAGCTTGTTCCTGGTGTTCGACAATGTATATTGCTGGCCAAGTATGATCGACGGGTAGGGGTTAGAGCCGTTAAGCCAACTGCCACTCTCATTATAGCAGTCCAAAGCACTGTACAAGCCAATGGTCATTGTCCCATTCACCAGAGATATGTTGTACACCGGAATGTTTTTGCCGAGGATCAGGATCCCCGATGTGTGGTTGCACCAGAGGACAAGGTCAGGGCTCCACGCACAATCTTCACTGAGCCCGAATGGGAAAGGCACAGTCATGTCGCCACACTGCCGGTTGCAGTCGTCCTTCTCAGTAAAAGTGGCCAAGGCCAAGGCCACTGGAAGAAAACACAACAGTGCCGCTTGCATCTTTATGTTTCTCCGATCTGTGATTTCCTCTGGCTCTTCTCTTACCCGTTTTTCTAATCCTATTTTGTTGATGCCGATGCTTCAGCTGCAGCCAAGTCAGTCAGCACGCTGGAAGACGGAGTCATCGATACTGACCCGTGGGAAAATCATTGCTGGCTTTTCCCGCAAACCACGCTGCCGTTTGTAAAAGCTGTGAATATTTCCATATGCAAACTGATATAAATTTAAATACAACTGATGTTTATATACACTTTCATTTTCACTCATATTGCACACATTCTAAAGCCATGATTGTTTCACAAGGTAACACGAGAAAAATCAGTTTTTTGAACTGAAAATCTCCATGCTTAGTTATGCAGTAAGGACTCTTGGAAGTCCTTAGCAAAATAAGTTCTTTGCATACTTTGCAACTGAGAGATCATCTCATCTGAGGTTTTCTTCTTTCTCAGTACTCCACAGAATATGCCTATGTAGTTTTCCCAAAAAAAAAAAAAAAAAAAAAAAAGCAAAAAGAAACTCTCTCAGACTCTCCCTCTCTCTCTCTCTCTCTCTCTCTCTCTCTCACACACACACACACACACACACACACACACATTTTTCCCCCTTTGGGACCTTTGCGCTTCTGCCCTTGTTCATAGAGTGGGATTCAAGCGTGAGCCGTTCACAGCAACCAATTATAGGCACATCGAAGAATTGGTGAAATTAAGCACAATAATAGAGGGAGAAAAGGCTAATTGTATCAGCGGAACAAATTGGAGAAATCCGATTACATATATGAAGAGATGCAATGCAGAATAAAGAAACAATATACAAAGGTTTTTAATTCAATTGCTGGTGCAAAAGACAATTTACATATGAAGGGCAATGCGCCCTTAGTCGTTGTCCTAGTGAAAATGTGGGTCAGAGTTTACTGAAGACTAATACAATTACATGACTAAGATATTGGGACTGCATACTAAACTTTGCTTTATCTTGTATCTAAGAAGAAACAAGCGTATATATATAGTATCAGAAATTCAATAGTATAAAGAAACACCACTAAAACTTTTTAATAAGTGATATGAAAGTTTCAGTTGAGCGTTCAAACAAGTGGGATCCATTCTTTGAATGACTTGCTTGTTTAAGAAATTAATAAAAAAATTGCCATATTATTTATCAGAAAAATTTTAATATGATTTCTTAGTACATATAGCATTACTCATATAGATATAGTTTTATAAAAAAATGCAAGATGAAGTAAAATGAACAATACGAAATAGCATCATTTGGGTAAGAATTACTACTTAGTAGTTTCGGACCTCTCGAGACACATTGGCGACAAGTTTGAAACTCCTTAGTGGCTTCTTGACCTCAGCTAACCTTAATCTATTTGTTGCATATGTTCGACTATGCCATGATGTAGGATTATCCCTATTATACTCTCACTATATTGTTGTAAGCTGACAGTGACAATGTCACGCCCTGAATCCCCAAGCGTGTGAACATTCCTCGATGGTCGATTAAAAATGCAACGTTCCAGGACACGTCGCCGACACATTCTTTTTATATTTCGATTAAACGCATGTAGAAGCGAAATAATTAAACACCTTGTCAACCAACAAAACATGGATAGTAAATTCTATGTTTTCTTTTGATTTCAAAGTAGAATCCAGCCGAAGGCTATCAGCGTGGGAGAGTGGACGTAGGTTTGATTTAAATTGAACCACTATAAATTTTCTGTTCAATTTTCTCTTTCCTTAACTCCTTTAATTTGGATGTTGCAATATTTTTCTGTGTCTTGGTAAATTACAGAATATCTTATTTGAGTCTGAATTGAGCTTAGAAGTCTGATTTTATTTAGACATTGTTTGAGAAAGTAACTTTTGCTGGCTTTTTATTGGTTAAATTTGTCTTTACACCTATTCACCCCCCTCTAGGTGGTTATACTAGCTCTTTTAAGATAAAATCTCAGCGAGTGAACTTCCTAAATCTTGATTAGGACATAAATTCATACGGAGGCAGCCTAATCGTGCAATGGCATACAATCTTATCTCGCCTTGGCACACCCCTGCATATTAGTACATCACATATGCCTTTATCAATATAATAAACATAAATAATAATCAGAATACATAACTCTTATGCACCAAGCATCCACACGAGTCCCGATTATAAGGTAAAACCCGTTTTGGCATGTCTCATACCATACCTAACATTTTTACCCCATAATCAAGCGCAATACATCACAATCATTCATATGTGTTCCAATTATTACGATCTCTCGGGCTATAGCCAACACACGAGTCGGCGGTCTTCCGGCATGACCGGGCATCGTCCTGTCCCATCGGGCACAGCAACGTCTAGAACCCCCGCCTAGACGACACTCCATAAAGGAGTATCAGTTCGGCCTAAATCGCGATTGAGCATTCGAACCCCCGCTGGGCATCCGATAAAAATCAGGCATCGCCCCCAAACTCCCATTGGATGACGGATTCAATTAAATGACCACACAAGCATGCCAACACTCAAGCCAATTTTTATCTTCTGTCAATTAGCCCGGTGTAAAAGAGTTCGTGCTTAAATAACAAACCTCGGAAAATCTTTATATTTAAAATTCCGGTAAAATAACACACGTGGTCACGTATTTAAAATCAACACATCAAACTTTGCACACTTTCATTTTAAAATATCATTGCCCCTTTTATCACGTAAAATACGGCGTCCAAACACGACATCTCAAAGTTTGCCATTTTCTTACCAATGAACCATCTTTGAAAAATGGCATTTAAAATACATGATATGGGCAATCAAACATCATGGCATTACATGCTCAACGATCAGAATTAAGTTAAAATTCATATAGTAAAACAAGCATAAAATTTTACTTAACGACTAATCCATCATTAATAATGCTTATCACTATTAATTAAACTAATTGCAATTAATTAGGCTAATTACAATTAATTAAAATAAACTCAATTGATTAGACAAACTACAATTAATTAACAATTAATTGAAATTAACTAAAATAATTACAATTAATTAAAAATAAATTAAGATTAAATAAATAAATTGTGATTACTTAAATTAAACTCAATTAACTAATCTAATCACGATTAATTAATCTTATCGTAATTACTTAAACTAATTGCAATTAAAATTAATCTAACACATTCTTAATCGCAATTAAGAATAAACTAAAATTAACTAACACTGATGGTTGTTAATATTAAACTAACCACCCCCTAAACGCAATTAACGCCCTAATCCACAATTAGGAGGTTAACTCACCGATTTCCAGTGACGATGAGCCTGCGGCGACGGCGGCACGACGGCGTCGAGAACGTGATGCTCGTGGCTCAAACAGAGGCTCAACAGCAGTGACTCTTGAAGCTCACGGCCAAAAGTCGGGGAGGCTCGGTTCAGGAGGTGGCGGTGGCCCGCGACAGCTCGAGAAGAGAATGATGGTGACGGCAAGGTGAACAGCGTGAGGGATGTGGGCGGCAGCTTGCGGCAACGAGCAAGCAGCGGTGTCGCGCGAACGGCGGCGCAATGGCCCTTGAAGCTCGATGGTGGAGATGGCGGTTTGGCGGTGAGGACAGCGAATGGCGTGGCTCCAAGCAATGGATGGATGTGGCGTGGTGGTGAGTTGGGCGTGGGCAGTGGTGGGGTTGTGGGTTTAGCAGCAACCAGCAAGCGAAAGGAAGAAGAAGAAGAAGAAAGGAGGGGTTCGGCCGAGCAGGAGGGAGGAAAGAAAAGAGAGGGAGAGAGAAAGGAAGAGAGGGAAGAAAAGACAAAAGAAAAAAGGGGTGGGGGGGGGGGTGCCGGGGGGCGGGGGGGGGACAAGAGGTGACGTGAAGGGGGGAAATGGGTGGAGAGAGAGAGAGAGAAGGGAAGGGGGGAAGAAATCTCCAAGGGGAGGACAAAGAGGAGAGAGAGAAGGAGAAGAAGACAAATAAATCACCCGGGGGGGGTTGGGGGAGGGGAATGAGAGAGAGAAGAAGAAGAAAAAAGAAAAAGGAGAAAAGTGGGGCATGTCAGAGACAGGTTCACTCAAAAACAGCCTAATGCGCATATGCAACTCTTATGGTAATGCTCACAGGGAGTCATCAATGTTGGACGCTCTTTCCTCCCATTTTATTTGTCAAATAATATTATCACAGTAATGCTAATGTGATGTACAATTATATATATATATATATATATATATATATATATATATATATATATATATATATATATTGCACAAGTATCCTTGTTGTAAAGATACATAAGTGCAAGATGAGAAATGCTATACCGGTGAAAATAGAGAATAATTATAGCATATACAGTCAATGTAAACAAAATTTTATACAAGTAATCACATACACTATTGATTTGAAAGAGTTGGTAGTTATAATCTTCAAATTGTGAGTAGATGAGGCTGCTTATCTAAAATTTCCTTTATATTGGCAGTGTATGACATGTTTTTTTCGGAAAAGATATAGCGAACTATGCTTGCTAGATAATGTAGTATGTACTGCTCGATAATTAAATGAAGGCGCACTTTGTTTTGGGTCTCATACTTTCCAGCAAAAATCGACTCCAAGAATGTGTGATGCCTCATAATTTTGTGAAGTTTTATGAGAGAAATAAAGATGTATCCATAAGCATATTGCTATTCTAGCATCACATGTGGTGTTTAATGTTGTCATCAAAAACCTTAAATAATATGGAACACAAAATATTTTTGAAAACTTCAGAAAATGGGGATGAGGGTCTTGCATCTCTCACTAAGCTTCGGTGAATGCAACATGGCCTAGTGTTTCAAGAAAACTAATGTAACTTGTGGAATCTGCAATTATAGCTATTTGGTATACTTTGTAATAGTAGTCAATAAAAACTGAAAAGAGTCAGACCCATTGATTTTTATTTTTATCGTTTATCAGCCATACCCGATTCAACCCAAAAACCATTAGAAAAATCATAGTAGAATTTCTATCGCTATTGCTCTTGAGTTGATTCTCTAAAGAAGAGCAATTGTTCCTTTAGCTTGAAACAATGATATTCAGTACCATTCCTTGTCCAACCAGCAGATGCAATTGACAAAAGTAGTGTTGGATATCAAATTGTGGGTGTTGACACCTAATATTTTAGAAAATAATAAATAAAATAAAAATTCGGTTTTGGAAATATATTTTCATTTCAAAAATTCAGTTTTTATTTGATTTTGGAGCCTTTTTATTGTTGGAGTCGTTGAGTGAATATCTCGCTTGCAAAAACAACTTTGAGCGTTTTCACTATAAAAGGCGAGGCTTCGGAACCAAGGGGGGGGGGGTTTCTTAGTTTTCGAAGTCAAAAATTCACTAAAAAGGAAAGGAGTTTTCATGCTTTCGTGCTTTAGGGGTTGTCAAAAGTCAAGAGAGCTTTTCCTTATGCTGAAAAGGTGCAGAGAGAAAACAGAGGTGAAAGCGACATGAGAGAGAGGGAGAGAGAGAGAAAAGACAAAAAAGGAAAAGAAAAAAGGTCTTCTTCTCCGAGAAAATATTAGGGGCTGCATGGAAACGTTCCTAAAAAATGTTTCTGGAACACTTTTTTTGTTTTTTTGTTCCCGGGAACAAAAAAAGAACAAAAACGCGTTTGGTTGTTTTTCTGTTCTTTTTTTTGTTTTTTTGTTCTCGAAACACAAAAAGAATAGAAATGAGAAACGAGAAAAAAAAAAATTATTTCTTGTTCCAGAAACAATTTTAAAGAAACGATTCTCTCTCTTCTCTTTTCTGCTTCTTTTCTTCTTCCTTTTTTCTTTTTTTTTTCTTTCGCCGGTGGCCGGCCTCAGCCATGGTCGGCGACCAACTGTCGAGGGCTGGCGACGCCGTCGACGGTCGGCAACCTCGCTGGAGCGTCGCCGGCCCCCGGCGAGGCCGAGCCTCGCCTTGGCTGCGCAAGCTTGACCTCGCTCGCGCCGGCAAGCCTCGCCGTGGCTGGGCGAGGCTGCCGGCTCTATTGGCTGGTCGTCGGAGGCCGGCACCGGTCGAAAAATGAAAAAATAAAAAATAAAGGAAAAAATGAAAAATAAAAATAAAAATATTAAAAAATTAAAAGAAACAAAAAAAGAATAAAATTTACCAAACGTGTTTTTGTTCATTTTTTATTTTCGGAACAAGTTTACCAAATGCATTTTTTTATTCAAAAATTGTTCCCAGAACGAAACACTTTTTTTTTTCGTTCCCGAAACGTAAAAAAACGAAATAAAAACATGCCTGCCCATAGGTACCTTAAAAGTGTCACGCAATCCGTGCTCGATCCATTCATGCGTCGACACTGTCCTCGGGACCCGCCACGCCCCCGCTCTCTCTTCTCTCCGTCTTTTGCACTGTCTCTCTCCTCTCTCTTCTCACTCTCTCCGAAATGATCGGATTGGCGAAATTCAACAATTGATGGTTTCGTCTTCCTTGTTGCTGTCCCTTTTAGCCGGCGAGAAGAACTCTATTAGTCTCCCTGCGTTGAACCCATTCAGGTTGTCATGAGTTACGGCATCGTTGTGAAGATTCGCCCTTTAGAGTTTCCTCTTCTTAGGAGATTCTCTCCCATTGAATTTTGTCGAATGAAGATCTCCTCCCATTGAAGTTGAACTCATTATCTACGGAGACCCATTTCGAGTTCTCTTGATAAGTATCGTCGTGCGCGTAGCTCCACTTGGAGCGCTTGGTGTTGTTGTCCATGTTCAATTCGATCGTGTTGGGATTGTTGGATTCGACACTAAATCGAACCCCTAAAATGAATGCGGAAGACAAGCCTGGGAAATTCACATGTATCACCGATCCTAAAGCATACCACGGAATCGAGCGTATCTTGTTAGCCACAGATTAAACACCAATGCTGAATAGAGGAAGAGAAAACCGATCATGTTCGATCCGATGATGTCGATTGGCCTTGAAGGGAAGATAGTGTCGCCTTTAGCGTTCGTCTTTTTGTTTGGAGGGAAGAGAGGGAGAGGAACGTACATTATGCCAACGGGTGTGTTCCTCCCTCTCTCTTTCTCCTTTTATACGTCCCCTCAAAATTAGAAACGTAGCCCTTCATCGATGGGCCCTCATAAAGTAGGCCGGGCTTTCAGGCCCAACATGGGTGGACGGACTTTAAGCCCATCACATAAAACCACCATCTCCCACTCGCACATGGTGAGCCGAACATAATTCTCTTTACCTCTCTTCAACATTCATACTGGTGAATAATCCGTGTGACCAGCATACTTTGAGAGCTCATTGCTATACATCTGTTATAAATATATAGCAGCTCATAATGGGTATCACACTCTGAGTAGATTTAGTATGCAAGTACCCTAGATCGATCGATCACATTTATATCTCTCTTGATCTCTTTTAAATAATGATATATATATATATATATATATATATATATATATTATATTCACAATTTATGATTATCCCAAAGACAGTCATAACTGGTTAACCGGTGAATATAAAACTACATTTTGATTCTCCAAAATTGATCTTCCTCTTTCCTTCAAACTCTCAATTTTAGTTTAGCTTGCTTTTCTAGAAATGTCCCATTAGATCGAATAACACTCATGACCATTGACAACATCCTAAGATAGCAAACACTAAATAGAAATCTTGAGAATAAGTAAGAGTCATGAGGGGACAAAAAAATTGAGGAACTCTTTACCTCAAGAGCCCCACACGCCATAAAAGTTGAGATCAAACTTTTGCCACTCTTATTGGTCGTCTCATGCATACGTAGTATGAAATACGTATTGCGGTATTAACTCCTTCCCATGGAGCGTATGTCTACACCTTTCAATACCGTAAAGATGATAGTTCAGACATACCCAATGTCTAACTTGAGTTCACGTATCTACTTATTCACAAAATTCATCAGAACTCACATCTGGCATCTTAAACAGATAAAGTAAAATATGTGGGTTATTTTACTTTCGGACATAGTAAGTATTATGTCATCATCTTAACACTTAGTTAAGGCGACATACGTATTTTAAGCTTGAGCTCTCGATTATCACCTAGATAATAAGCTTTAAAACAGTCTTATCTCTATTTATCACACAGTAAATAGAGGCGATTACCAATGTGAGTGAGCTAATCTTATATCTGTCCGACATACTTTCTCAACTTAGAGTAATGCACTGAGCATTACGATGCATAAAGATCAAACAAAGATTCATAGGCATTAATGATGAAAACACAAATTCATCAAATGTAAACACTTAGGGAAATTACAGTATTCAGTACATCAGTCTCTATGCAATCCTAGAGATTTCATATAACCACAAAACACATCTCTAGGTATTGACTTTATTATAGGATCTGCTACCATTCTATGCGTAATATGTACTGTAAGTTCACATCTTTTTATGCAACCATATCCTTTACAAAATTATACTTGGTATCTATGTGTTCGGTCTTGCCATGATATTTTGGATCTTTGGCATACGCTTTTGCTGCTTGGCTATCACGGTTAACCAACAATGAATCTGCAGCACTTCCAATAACACATAAATGATTCAAAAATCTCTTAAGCCAAACACCTTCTTATACTGCTGCTGATAATGCCACGAACACAACTTCCATCGTGGACAAGGTTATACACATTTGTTTCTTAATGCTCCAACATATGATGCCATTATTCGATAAAAGAACAAATCCAAAGGTAGATTTCCTTTCATCTAAATCTCCTCTCCAATCAGCATAAAAATAGCCTTAGAGTCGTAGATCATTTCCTTAATAACTCAGCGTATTATCAGCAATCCTCTTTAGATATCTCAGCATTCTCTTAACGACTTTCCAATGTGTTTGACCTAAATTGGATTGGTAACTACTTACTATTCCAACTGCAAAAACATATGTCAGGTCTTATACACATCATAACGTACATCAAGCTCCCAACAGCATTAGCATAAGGAACATGTTTCATTTGTTCCTTCTCTTGTGGAGTCCTTGGACACAGTCTATGGCTCAATCCTTCACCTTTTGCAATAGAAGTGTCTATGGGTTTTCAATCTTGAAATCTTAACTTCAAGAATGTATGCAACCTCACCCATATCCTTCATCTCAAAGTTGGAAGACAACCAACTCTTGACAGTATTAACAAGCTCCATATTGCTTCCAGCAATTAGTATATCATTAACATATAATGATATGATCATAAATTGATACTTGGATCTTTTGATATATACACGATGATCCTCATTAATCATTGTAAAATCATATGCCATTATGGCATTATAAAAAACCTATATACCATTGTCTCGATGATTGCTTGAAGCCATATATCGATCTCAAAAGTCAACATACCTTTCCTTCTTGGCATTTCTTTATGAAACCAGCAAGTTGTTCCATATATATTTCTTCCTATAATTCTCCATTGAGGAAAGTAGTCTTTACATCCATTTGATGTAACTCAAGATCCATACTAGCTACTATTACCGAATAATGCGAATCAAGGTAAATCTCACTACATGAGAAAATATATCTTCATAATTAATTCTTTCCGTTGATTATACCCATTTGCCACAAGGCGATCCTTATGCCTTTCTATCGAGCCATCAGCCTTTCGCTTTATTTTGAGAACCCACTTGTTCCCAATAGCTTTGCGTCCATTTGGAAAATCAACCAATTCCCAAATATGATTTGACTTCATTGACTCCATCTCCTCTTTCATTATATAAATCCATTTTTCCTTACTAGGGCAATTTAGAGCCTCATTAATATTTCTTGGTTCATCCTCATCTTGTGGAGCAACCATAAAAGTTTCTCCCTCAATGTCAAAACGTCGAAGGGAATATTTTGGCAACTTGTTCGCCGTATGGGAGATTGTACACTTAGTACATCATTCCCCATATGCTCCCACTAGGATTAGATAATGATGACGTCATCTCATCATATGGTTGCAATTGAGAATGAGTTGAATTCAATTAATCACTTCTCATATTACTCCCACTTGGACGAACTCCACTAATATCATTATCTTAATCCAAGGTTTCAAATAGAGAATAATCTTTACCTATTTCGCCCTTCTTAGGAAATTCATCCTCTAAGAATGTGACATCCCGTGATTCAAAATCAGTTATACTCCCACTTTCCTGCTCACCTATGAACACATACCCTTTCGAGTGTTCGGAGTATATCATTAAAATACTCTTCTTTCCTTTGGGACCCAATTTCCCAAACTTGTGAGAGGACTCGTGAGTATAGGCAGCACAACCCTATGGCTTAAGAAAACTTAAGTCCGGTTTTCTACATGTCTATAACTCATATGGAGTGGAAGTAACTGATTTGGAAGGCACCCAGTTAAGTATATAGGCAGCAGTTAACAACGCATCACTCCAAAAGGTGATAGGTAAGTTAACATGCGCCATCATGGACCTAACCATTTCCAACAGGGTTCTGTTCTTCTCTCTGCAACACCATTTTGTTGAGGAGTATATAGAATAGACAACTGTATTTCTATTCATTTTTCATCACATAATTTTATGAACTCATTAGATAAATATTCTCGACCTCGATCGGATCTTAATGCCTTTATTTTCTCGTCTAATTGATTTTCTACCAGGTTCATAAACATTTTAAACAACTTAATGCTTCAGATTTATGAGAAATCAAATAAACATATCCGAATCGAGTATAATCATCTATAAAAGTGATGAAATAAACAACCTAATGCCTTCCTCTCACATTCATTAAACCATAGACGTCATAATGGATTAAATGCAGAGGAAATTCAACTCTTTTACTTTTTCTAAATGGTTTGCTTGTCGTTTTCCCTACTAGGCAATGCTCACATATGGGCAAATCGACTTTTTCAATGTTGCCTAATAAGCCCTCTTTGGCTAGTCTATTTATATGTTATTAGCCAATATGACCAAGTCTAGCATGCCATATAATCACATCTTTATCATATTAAATAGAAGACGTGAAACAAGGAAATAACAAATATTGACATCACCACAGTCAACATCTAGTACAATAAAACCATCTAGAAAGTGACCACCACCATAGTAGTTTGTAGCCAAATACAAAATCTACACAGCTATTACAGAAGTTCACACTAAAACCAAGTTTAACCAATATCAAAACAGACACTTAAATTTCAACGAATCTCCGGAGCATATAGAATATCATGTAGGAACATGGTGCGTCCACCATGCATGTTCAATTGGCAGGTGCCAATTCCTTTAACTATCAGCTCTGGAGTTATTTCCCACATATATCCACTTAGTTCTAGTTGGTATCGTCAGAATTCCACGAAGGATTCTCTATCCTTCGCTACATGGTCTATTTCTCATGAATCTACAGTCCATAAAGGATTGGATTCAGCAAATAATATAGAACTTGACACATAAGCAAAGTTCTCAAATGTACAAGAGGTGTATACCTTTTTTGGCTCACAACAATTGCGAGCATAGTGACCCTTCTTGTCACAATTGTAACACCTCACTCTTGACATTTTCTTCACTTGAGGACGTTTTCCTCTCTTGCGTTGGTTAACTCTTGATTTCTTGCAATAAGGACTTGATCCTTTGCATTCCCACATATTGAACGAATCAATACACTTGCGCCTAGAGCTCAAAGCCCTTTCTAAGCTAGAACCAGCATTGTAAATATCTATTTTCGGCTCAAATGCCGTTAAGCGGTCCTCAACTAGCTCAAGGTGGTGCATGGCATCCTCAAGATCTTCCATAACATAGTCAAGAGCTTCTAGTGCTTCTTGATTTTCCAACACATATTGAATCTTCATATTCAATATTTCACAATTGTTGCCGTTCATATCAGCAATTACGTTCTTAGTTGCTGAAAACATCGATATGAACACATTAGACATATATGCATGAATAATTAATGCCTATCATTTATGCATTCACTTTGCACAGATCCATCATATCAATGAATAATTTCAAGTAAGGTTTCAAAATCAAAATGTCACTACGTTTCCAATCATCCTCCAAAAATCCTAACTTAAAACTATTATTAATATAATTGTCTTATGCAAAATAAATTCTATGAAGTTACAAAAACTTCCATGAACTACCCACAGTAGTCAACAATAATAGAAAGCAAATAATATCTAACATCCAATAGAATAACAATACTTTCACATAATACAACTATCCATTCCACTAAATAATATATACAAAGAAGAAATATCAACATAGAAAGAGATATTCACACTCAAAAACATCTCAAATTAATCTAAGAAATAAATAGGGAATGTCCTTTCTAATCTATCAGTCAAAATATCTAAGTAATTTGAAGGCATAAAATTTGCTAACCATGGAAAAACTTTTGGAGAGCTTTCATGTCGCCTCCAAGGCGCATTCACTCTGCACCATGTGGCGCTCATTCTAAGGATTGAAGTTTTGGTTAATTCAATCCTATAGTACTCTCTAACAAAAGCTTCCACTAGCCTTTTATAACCGGGGACCACGTTGACCTCCCATAGCCGATCTAATACTACTTGTCATTTAGGTGGAAGAGTGTTCATCAAAGCCGGCACTTTTTCAAAATCCGACATAAAATAACCATTTCAGATGATCTCATGTATCATCTGATTGACCCTAACCACATGTGATACTAAATCACCGTCATGCCACCGATAATTAGCTAACTCTGTCATCAGCCTTTTAAGTCTTGTACTTCCCTCGTCCGTTCTCGATTTGCAGATATCCGTGTATAACGCATCATAGTTCTTGCAACAAATGCGGAGAACTAAAAATGGATTACTTATAATCCATAATATACATAAGGGAAAATGCATAATTTTCAATGATTCATGCAACAAATGTAGAATAAAAAATGGATTACTTATAACCCATATAGACTTAATTGAAAAAAGAAACAAATTCCTTTTTTTTTTCTAAGGTCAGCAATCAACAGTCGCCGGTCAATGCCGGTCAACGGTCGCTGGTTGTCGGGCTTACAGGTCGGATCGGGTCGGATGAACCGAGCAGCACGTGCCATGCGCGTGCGCGGGCTAACGTCATGCAGACGTCAGCCGGCACGTGCGCAGCATACGCCAGGCTTCAATGTGGGTTGGGTCAGGTCGAGTCAAGCCGCCGGCCAGTGACCGGCCATCCAACGGTCGTCGGCGATGACGTCATCGATGACGTCCTCCCGGCGGTTACCGTGACATCACAGTGACGTTAGCACGTGTCGATTCGTCGACCAGTGTGTGCCGGTTCACCGGTCACCAGCGCGCACGTGTCGGTTCGTCGACCGGTGCATGCCGGTTTGCTGGTCGTCGGCGCGCATGTGCCAGTTCGCCAACCGGCGCGTGTGTCGCACGCGCTGGCCAAGCCAGCGCTTCAGGCACGTGGCGCCCACGCGCAGTGGCTTCTATCCGCGCGTGTGGGCGCGTCCAGCGTCTTCCGACGGCGCACGACATGTCGACGGACTCGTCTCGACGAGCTCTTTCACCCTATCTTTTCAGAAATCGATTTCGACTTACAGAAACTCAAAAAAATAGATGAATAGTGCTCGGTTGTCGGGATTTTGTGCCCCGATCCGTGTCGGCCGATTATTTTCGCAAAAAATCAATCAAAAAACATCAAAGGGGTTGGGAAAACATGAACTAGGGCCCTGATACCAATGTTGGGATTGTCGGATTCCCAAAAACCGGATTCGACACTAAATCGAACCCCTAAAATGAATGCGGAAGACAAGCTCGGGAAATTCACATGTATCACCAATCCTAAAGCATACCATGGAATCGGGCGTACCTTGTTAGCCACAGATTAAACACCAATGCCGATAAGAGGAAGAGAAAACCGATCCCGTTCGATCCGATGACGTCGATTGGCCTTGAAGGGAAGACGGCGTCACCTTAAGCGTTCGTCTTTTTGTTTGGAGGGAAGAGAGGGAGAGCAACGTACGTTATGCCAACAGGTGTGTTCCTCCCTCTCTCTTTCTCCTTTTATACGTCCCCTTAAAATTAGAAACGTACCCCTTCATCGATGGGCCCTAATAAAGTGGGCCGAGCTTTCAGGCCCAACATGGACGGACGGGCTTTAAGCCCATCACATAAAACCATCAGATCGAATGAAGATTGCTTTCTGCAGATTCATTTCCTTCGCACTCCTCTCCATCAGCTTCTTTATTTTCTCAGAATAATTCGTTTTCAGCGCATTCAAGATTGATCTTTTCGCTCAAGAACGCCTCGAGCTCCTTGGCTTTCTCGATTTCGAGAGAATTCTCATCTTTACTCATTTTGGATCTCATGTAGGCCTCGAGCTGAGCCTCGGCTTTTCGACGGCGGTATTCTTCTCTTCAAAATAGTACTTGGCCTCCGAAAGTTTCGTCTCGCACTCTCTCCTCGCGCAAAACATCCGCTAGCTGAAGTATTTCCCTCTCCTTCTCCACCTCTTCAAGAACTTTGGCGGATTCTCTCTTCAATTCTTCCACTTGCGCCCGGTCCTCTCCAATCCCTCTTGATAACTCGTCGTAGACCTCTGTATAAGTATCTGGCAAGCAACGAGAGGATCAAATTAATGAGGTAGGTTCTGGTTTTGCAGATATGCTGTACGTGGGAAAAGAAGAAGGCATTAACGAACGAAACGTAGCACACACGAACTACAACAGCGATAGCATTTGCACACTAAATTCTCTTACTACTCATTAGAGAAGGAATGTATGTTTAACTCCATCAAAGGCCTTAACAATAACAGTAATCCAAGCAAGATGGTAATGATCAGATGAGGAATAAATAATACATGGGGAAACTCTGCTCTCCTCGAATTGGACTTATTGGCCGGCGAAACAACAAAACCAATTTGGTCAATAAATATATCTACCTTTAATCTCGTTAACCATGGTAAAATTAGAAGACAATGCTCAATTTGCTGGTCATGAGACCATAGTTGCATGATGAGCCCGAAGGTCAAAGTAAAATACATGTACATACATAAGGCAAACAATGGATGCCATCAAATCCCATCTACTTAATAACCAGTCATGAATGACAATGTTCACAGCCGTAAGAACATTCAAGTACTTTGACGATGACCTCAAGACAATTTTTGTTGGATACCACCTTGTCAGTTTAGACTAACTCAAGTACCAATAGCGATAAAGAAACATCCCCAAAGCATTTGCATATAATTCTCCAAGGAGAGTTAGATAATGCTCTAAGCCGATCTTAAGCATTGACAAGCCAATAAGTCATATTTGCGAGTATCCATAGAATAAGATAGGTTTAGAGTGCTGATGAAAAGAAGGAACATGTTCTCCAACCGAAAAGAGAAGTATCGTGCTATCAAACACAATTTATCTAGTCAAATGACTTTGTTATGGACAGGAAGGAATTTTAAATACATTACTGTAGGGAGACTGGGGAAAACAGCATGCAATTGTCTTGTATGATCATTATATACCAAAATTCAGTGAGTGGGAAGAACACACGAGATGAATGAACATGGTACTACTTTTTTTCTGGCTGAGTTGTGAAGACTATGGCAAGCCAATAGAGTATGGCACCTTGGTGGAAATGGAATCTAAACCAGAATCCTGCAGAAACAAAATTATTCTCTCGCTTGAAACCGGCCTTGAGATCAAGCTAACCCCAAAAGTTGTCAATTTAATTCCTCTCCTTCCAATCACTCATAACAGAAATACCATTAGATTAACCTACTCAGAAGTCTCAGGGATTTGATCTAGAAAGGAGATCTTTTAGGACTAGATTGCATGACTAAATTTTGGCACTCAATACAACCAACAAAGAAGCAACCAATAAGGACTTTGTCGATAAAATTTATGAAATGTCTTGTCTAGAATTCAGGGAAAGTTACACGTCATCATAGTTTTGAGACAATCTAAACTATGAGTTGCTTCTGCTACTCTAGATCCACAACCACCCCAAGCATTAACACATATAACCCCAAGACAGGAGAAACTATCATTGAGCATATCTTACCATCTATTCCAAATTGACAACCTTACACCGCCCTTTATCCTCTCCAGTCTATCATTCTTATACTTTGTTTAGAAGGCAAGGATGGGATGAAAATGGAAAGAAAATTTAAATTTATGTCCTCTCTGCGCCAAAGTTTCAAACTTTACCCCAATTTTCCTTCCCCTCCCCTCCTTCCCAAACAAAGCATTGGTACCAATCCTTGGGAAGAGGCAACTAGAATGCCTAATACAAATCACATTGTAGCAATAAAGAAAGTCCAGCTTAGTCTGAGCATAGCCTCTAAAAGGGTTTTTCTTTGGAAATAGGAATCCTTATACACTCTAACTTGACTGCCTTGCATAGTTTAACAAGGTTTGTTCCTTCAAAAAATGGGGTGTCAACAAATAAGTAGAGCAATCACAAGTAGCATAATTCAGTGAATTCACAATACAACAACACAAACATTTTAACAAGGCCTTAAATAGATAGACTATGATCAGCCAAAGCATACAATTAATAGTAGTTCCGGCGCAACCTATTCTTCATAAGCAAAATTGAGTAAGCGATAACCTAAACCAAAGTGGTAGGCTATTCCTTAGCAAAGTTATAGTCAAATTTCATAAATGGTAATTCTTCCAAGATCACTTCATTAGTTTGAGTTATTCTCACCCAATTATTTGTAGGTTTGAACACTAGAAATAAGAAAATGAATATCATACTAAGTCGTTGGGGTAAAAAAAACATGAAGTCTTCAGAGATCCTAATGTGCCAACCCCGATGACACGAGATAAACCAATGAACCGAAGAGCACGGTTTGCTGTTTCTAGTCATTACATCACCCATGAATTCTTGATCTTTATTAAATATCTCTACCAAAAGCTGCAGCCACAACAAAAAGCTCAATAATTAAGCCCTTCACAACCAATAATCATTAGGCATAATCGTCACTACCCAATGAGCCCATGATCCTTATGTTAATCTGTATCAATGGACTACAAGAGTACTCAAATGTCCCATTGAAAGAACAAGACAGTTGAGTGAAAAGATTAAGCCCTTCACAAACCCCCCACACACAGTGGCATTTCGGCATTGATATCACTTGTGCCTTCAAGCGCCTCAAACTTAATGGAAACAATAAAACCATCCCCTGTGCCTTAAATTGCTACCATCACTCCAAACATTTCAATTCCACGGTAAATATTACTAAGCAAACACGAAGCAATAAATCCGAACAAGCATCAACAACAGACGGGTACGGAAAACAAGGAAAAGACAGTGCAACACTCACTTCATGAGGATGTTGTAGTACTCGAGATCCAGGGAAGAGAACAAGGCGTCCAGATCCTTCATTGCCATTATCGCTCTGTGCACCACTATCTAGTTCGCTGACTGCAAAGATCGCGACTTCACCACCCGGAAAGATCTACCGATACAAGCAGCAAACACCCACAAAAAAAAAAAAAGGGCAAACCTTGCATCGCTCGTCCCATGTGTTCAGAGGCGATCCTTTGAGGGCGGTCTTAAGAGCCTCCACCAGCTTCGACCTGCACGCGGCGAAACGAAACACGAGGAAATGCGGAGGTGGGTCAGCTCAAAATAAATCCGGCGAAATCGCGGACGGAAAGGCGGCAAGAGAGGGATCGAGGAGGGGAAGTTTACTGCTTGAGCAAGCTCTCAATCTTGCGGGACTTGTGCTCGATCCTGGAGATGATGGCCTCCGCGTTGTCCGCCTCCATGAAGCTGTCCGTCGCCACCATCATTTTGGTGAAGCGCCAAAAAAGTAACTGAATAACCAGCACTCCATATAATGCGTCGGCAAGTAACTGAATCGCCAAATACTCGAAGAAGTTCTTCAAAAAACTTCTCTATCCCTCCAAATTTTTTCCATATCCATAAATTTCAAAATCAGGGAACCACAAGACACATTTCCGACTTCCACGTAACTTGTCTACGTCCACGCATTTCCCTATGATGGTCTCGGGTATGGGTGATGGAGTCCCCACATAATCTTGGCATCCATCAATGATGGGTCGAATATGGAGGATTCAAGAAGAGATGTGGTGGTGGCCATTCTTAAAGGATCATAATTGCATAAGCCATAGCCTCCGCTTTGATAACGCCGAGATAAATCTAGTTCAATTCTAGAAGATAACCAACGAAGCTCACAATCAACCTAGCCTTCAAAATGCGTCGGCAATTATACTCCGGTAGTTACCTTTCGACAGTGAGAGGTCCGAGAACGAGCAACAGCAAAGGAGAACCGTAGGCAAACAAGCAGCTTCCTTCCTCATCGAACGGAGTCGAACCTGCATAGGGAGAGACATCACCGACTGCTTCAACCAGTAGCCTTCGCCAACTGTAGGCAGCAAAAACAAGAAAAACCAGAAATTGTATCAGAAAATGGACCTCCAAGATTTCAAGGGAGGAGGGGGCGGGGGATCGGGGATTAGGAATCGATCGACGGAGCGAAGAGAGGCGGTGTTACGGTGGCGAATGCTGGTGAGAGGGGTGGCAACCTCGGGGCGGGTGGACAGGCGGAGGTTCCTAGGAGGTAGACAAGGGCGGCCGGAACGCGATCGACGTGACGACCCATGTCCGGAACCCCGAGCGCGCGCTTACGCTTCTTCGTCTCCGTCTCGCGCCCGTCGTTTCTCTCTCCTCCATTTTTGCCGTCGTGGTTCGACGCGTTGGGGTCGGGCGCGTAGGCGGAGGTGGAGGAGACGGGGGCGATGGACTTTGACGCCGACGGAGGCAACCGGCGGAGGTGAAGGGCCGTCGACGTCGCATTTCGCTGGAAGAGAGGCACGACTTCACGGAGGGGAGAAGAGAGAGAGCAGAGCGAACGTCACGAGAGGGAGGAGGAGGAGCGTCGGCGGCGTCGGCCTCAGCGTGGGGGCGATGGAAGCAACTAGCGGATGCGGAGGGGAGAGAGAACGTAGGTCTCGATCGTTCTCTGTTTGTTCTTCTGCGAGGAGAGAGAAAGTGAGAGAGAGAAAATTGCAGAAAATTTAACTGAGGAGAGAGAAATCTTTTGGGCGGGAGTCATGACCTGTCTTTTCTTCTGCAGCGAGCCGAGCCCAGCCAAACCGAGCCCGCCCCTATTTTATCGTGAGGAGAGAGAGGAGAGAGACAGAACCGCTGAAACGAAGACGTGGACGAGGTGGACTAACACACGGACAGGTGTCACGCAATGAATCATTCAGAGCACCAATTATGTGGCATTGTTAAGGTACCAAATATTTTCTTCTCCTTCTTCATGCGGTGCCTCACCAACCCTCTGCACTCCCCTTCTGCCGCTATCGACGTTGGCAGCCGCGCCTCCACCACTTGCCGGTCATCGCCTCCACGCCGTTGCTGCTGCTCCTGCGCCCCGCACTGCCCGCGCTCGGCCACCAATCACCACGTGCCTCTGCTCCGAGTGCTAGTGATCCGCGCCCGGTAAACGACACCGTTGCCACTGTCTTGATATGCCTGCTTGAGCGCTCGGCTCTGGCAGATCTGAGCTGAACCGCTACTGCCCACACACCGCTAGTTATTGTCCCACCGTGCCCTTGCACCGCACCATCGTGTTCGGATTCCCACACCACATCTCTGCCTGCGCCCTCCACCCACAACCGCGAAGCCACCGAGCCGCAACGGTCACCTCACCAGCACCGCCTCACACCAGTGACCTGCGACCCCACTGCACGCCGCTCGGACCTCCGTCTCAGTAGCTCGCCTCCTGCTTGCTCGGTGGCCGAAGCCCGTCGTACCGACGCCTACGCCTTGCCTCCGGTGACCGCGAGCTCAAACGCTGCGGTGCTCGTGTCCGGCTTTGCTTGCGATCTCCTGTTCTCGCCGTGCTCGACGCCCGCGGCACTTGACGACTGTTTGCTCCGAATTGCCGGATCTCGCCGGAGCTCCGCACCTCCGTAACCTCCAACGGCGACATCCTTGTTCTGCCGGTGGTCCCTGCTGCCCGGGTGCCACCCCGTTCCTACCAGTCTGCCTTCTCCGGAGTTCCCTTTGCCAGACCAAAAATCAGTCCCCTCGATGACCAGCTGCACAAGCGCCGAGCTTCTCTTTTGGAAGAAAAGGGAAAAGAAAAAAAAAAAACAAAAGAAAAAGAGAAAAGCAAATTAGGTAGTTTGTTTTTCTTTATTTTATTTATTTTGTTATTATTGTTCAATTTAGAATATTGAAATGTGCTTTTCTTTTATAAATCTCGTAAGCATTAACTGCAATTATTTTATCCCAAATTATGGTAATTATTAATTTGACCCATAAGACGTCGGGTCATTTTTTTAATTACTTTAATTTTTAGGAATTTTGATAGCATTTCAATGGTTAAATCATTATAGAGTTAAAATAATTGTTAATTTAATCCGTGAGACAACGGATTATTTTTTTTCGGTTATTTTAATTCTTATCTTCATTCTTTTTAAATAATTACTTGTTTGGAAAGATTAAAAAAAATCAAAAAATCAAAAAGTATATAAAAATATAAATATTGCATTAGAGCATTTAGGTTTAGTAAAATAGGACTATATTTTTAGGGTTAGTAAATTAGAATTGCATTTATAGGATTATAAATTTTAGATTATACTTTTAGATGGGTGATTTTTATTAGGGCTAATTTAAAATAATGTTGGCTTGTCTTGATTTTTTTTTTTTATATAGCTTTTAAGATAAGATATAGTTTAAGTTAAATTGATTCCTAAAATAAATTAGAATATCATTCACTTAAGTTAAATTGATTCCTAAAAAAAATCATTTCCTTGGTTAGTTAATAGGTTAATTCATAATTAATCTCATATCATCATTATTTAGCATATGTTGCATATATGCATTAAAAAATGAATCATCATTAAAATAAAATCATGCATGTAGAAATACCATGTCATTCATCTCATATCACGTAGCACATGCATATTTAGGATTATATAAATTAGATTGCTTATATATAGTGATAAGTTTAAGTCATACCATATGAATTGCATCTCGCATGTCATTAAAATAATTTCATGTATATTAAGTTAGATTAAGATTGCATAATAATAAAATTAGGTGTCTTGTCATTTAGAAATCATGTTTAGGGCATGCATTTTTATTAGCATTTTTTATTGAATGTTATTTTATTGATTGTGCACCCGCATGACCACCATTTGCATGTTAGTAACTTGGGTTAAAATTAATCAACATTGCCTGCAAAATATTTTTGAAATTAAAATAAAGGTACCGAAAGGGCGTTAGACTAATCTAGCGTAACCATGTCCCGAACCTACCGAATCTCTAGTTCGCAATAGTAAAGTATTCTCCCATACTTTACTTGGGTTTCTAACCAACCCTAATTGGTTAGTGGCGGCTCCAAATTGAGTATAACTGCATGTTTGAATAAATTAATTTCTTAACATCAAGTCGCGATTGGTAGGATTTGGGAGAGTCCGTACCAAGTCTTCGGACTTGGTAATCCATTAGCCTTCTTTAGGTAATTCACCCTCAGGAAGGTCGCGACAGTGGGCCTGAGACATCTTCCATTTTCCCCTCTTTTTACTAAGGAATCCTTGACAAGACCGTCTGTGCAATCTTGATGTTGGCCTTGACTTGGAAAGCAAAGCAATGACTTACACAACCAACTAACACCTCTATGATTCCAGCTTCAATAATTGCTCAATCCGATTGTGGAGGCTCCCTTTTGTTAGGAGCCCGATTCATGTGATCATGTTGTGATTGATTGGGGGAATTTCCAAACTGAGTTTAAAATGATTAAAATCGTGATAGAGCCCTTTTTTTATTTTTAATCCTCTACCCATGAAATAAATTATTTTCAATGGATTGGCCATATATATAAACTCGACATCTTATTTAGATCTTTGTGTACAAACTATTATTTTGATTTGCGGTAGATAGAATTAAAAGACAAAGGTAGATCAATTGATAAACACTATTGATTCAATTTGCTTAGTATTAACGCACTAATCCCAAACCCAATAACTATACCCTCAACTTTGTGGGAAATTTAAAGTAGCAGTTATATGAACAAGAAACTTTATACAAGCTATCTCTATATCTCTTAAATATCAACCACTTCCAAATGAAGTACGCATAATTCGTCATCATTGCTAGAGACATTCCCTTTGGCGTAATTTGATTGACATAGGAAATGCCTTGAGATCATACTGATTGAGCCTGTAATCCTGTGGTTAAACAGCTTCAGAACTATATTACTATCAGCATATCAGATAAATCAGTATACTTGAGAAAGAAGCTAGTTATTCGCAAATTTGCTATTCTTACAATGGATTTCTCGTTGGTTGATGCCAGAGCTCGCGTACACAATGAGCCTAACGGAAAAATGCGATGTTTATAGCTTCGGTGTCCTGGCGCTAGAAGTGATAATCGAAAAACATCCAGCAGAGCTCGGCTTATCTGTGAATTCCCTGCAATCCGAGCAAAGCGTGGAGCTCGAAGATCTGTTAGATGCACGTCTTCCACTTCTGGCAGATCGAATCACCATGAACGAAGTGAAAGCAATAGTGAAGCAAGCACGTTCATGTATAGATGTTGATCCGAATCGTAGGCCAACCATGAGAGAAGTGTTGCAAGCACTCCTAAAAAATTAGAATAGTCTTCACTAGTCTCGAGCGGGCACGCCCATTTGTATTTTCTCACTGTAATCTATTCTTATGTAAAATAATATGCAAATGTCTTTATGAAAACATTGGAGCGTCATAAGAGCGGGTGGTCCCACAAATTAAAGAGAATTACCTGATTTTCAAGATTACAAATGGGTTACAATATTTGATTTACGCATTTCGCTTATATTTTGGTTTATCAATATCTTTTCCTTAATTTGTTATTAATTTCAGATTTTCCAGTTTATCAATATATTTTCAATTTACCACCGCCCGCGGTAGCGCAGTTGGCTTTGGGCTCCCTCCCCTCACGAAGGGGAGAAGTTTAAATCCCAGAGGCGTCGCGTTCGCGCGACTCAAATGCAGCTGGGTCTGTGGTGGTGGCTCAGTCTGCCCTGGGTTTACGTCTAAGTTGCCAGCCAACGGCAGTTCCCGGGTCATCAAAAAAAAATATATCTTTTCAATTTTGTTATTAGATTTTAGTTATTTGATTATTTTTTAGATGGTGACCTCCTTATAAATAGGCGCATAAGATATTGTAATCTGTACTTTTTTATTCAAAATAAACATCATCTTTTGGAATTCTTTCCAAGCATCGCTTTCTTTGAGTCAGATTCCCCCGGTCCTACATGAGTAGGCAAATTTAAGCATTAAATAGGCAATGATGATCATGTGCTTGTTTACGTGTAATAAAAGCTTCTCGAGCACAATTAGATAGGCCAATCATGATCATCTCATTCTTATTATTAGCACGACAATAGTCAAAATACAAATTGCCCAGGAAAATAAAACTCGAACATAACACGACATGATTTGTTTAATCTGTACTATTTGGGCTCATGGAAGCTTATCGAGGTGAGACCGGCCGAAGCCAGCAATACGCACCAATCTCTCCCTTGAACGAGCCCAGCTAGATATGCCTTGCTTGTACTGACAACAGATCAAGGTTCAGTCATCTTAGCACAAGTGTTGAGCAAGGGTGGCCCTCGGCTGGGTCGGGCGAGGGCCTCCCTCGCTAGATCTGGCGAGGGCACCCCTTGCCCGACTCCAGCGAGGGCTTGGCAAGGGGTGCCCTCCCCTGACCCAACTGAGGGCCACCCTCGCCCGACGCCAACGAGGATGACCCTAGCCAACTCAGGTGAGGGTGACGCTCGCCCGACGCCGGCTTTCCTCCGCCGACGAGGGCAACCCTTGCTAGATGCCAACTTCCCTTCATTGGCTTTGCCATCGCCAATGGAGGGAAGAGAGAAGAAGAAGAAAAAATGAAAAAAAAAAAAAACATTAAAAAGTAAAAAGACAAAAATGCCATATAGTTTAGAGTAAATGTGTCACACAGAAGTTAAGGGTTTTTTGTGTCACGAAAAAAAGTTTGGGGTAAATGTGTCACGGTTGGTAAACTTTGGGGTAACCTATCCGTGGGCAGCTGCGTTAGTTGAGAGTCTCTCCTTTATCGCCAAGGTCGAGGGATCGAAACCCGCAATTGCTAGCAATTTAAGTGGGGGGCTTAGGCAGTGGGATGCTGGGCTAGTCTCTCCCAAGGTATAGGGGCCCGATCTTTTGATGCCGTCCGAGCACGTGGGGCCCGTGATGGAGTCCTCGGTTACCAAAAAAGAAAAAAAAAGTTTAGGGTAAATTTGTCATTTTTGGTAAAGTCTGGGGTTTTTGATGGTTTTTTCTAATTAAATTATTGGCAAACTAAGTATTATCAATTGCTTCTTTCAGCTCTTGACATCTAAAGTGAAATTTCTTTCTTTCACCTCACTCACATGTGCACTCAACACTCCATAAACAAGTGATGTAGGATATCTTCACAAAAGTATTGCCAAACAAAATAAAAAAGAATTGAACTTAAAGGGACTCGCAATCTACCCGAAAATGATGCCTTGAACTAGGCATCAAGTGTTTGATGTGAAGTTAACTCCAATGGGATATCTCGATCTCCCATCACTGGTGAGCAATAATTGTAATTACGGATTGAGATGTTCTCACTTACGAAGGATCATTGGCATCTTCAGTTTATTAATATAGATTCATGTGAATTGTATTAGAAGCAATCAAGTGTTTAAGTAAATGTAAGTTCTAATGGACATGTTGATAGGTTGGGGCTTAGAGACTCTATTAATAATCTCCCCCAATGAAGGTATCGCATTGGGTGTCCCAACAAGTGATATCAAAGCCGATAGTTAATTGATGGGCCTCAAGTAGACACTTGTATTTGAGCGAAATATCTCATGGTCAACACAGCTTTTGGGTAGAAATTGCATACATCTAGATTATCGACTAATATTATACTCTAACATGTGGAAGGGTCAAACCCCAGCTCTCTCTACACCACATGGTATGCATTTGTCGTCTTTCAGGATCAAACGTTATTGAATTTTAAATGTTGATTGTATATTGCAAATAGGTTCTTGTCGATGAATTATTAAAAAACGCAGCACTTAACTTTTATTTATCTTAGGAGTTGGGAAAATTGTCAAAAAAAAAAAGTCATAAACCTATTGTAATTGTGTTAATTTAGTCATAAACTTATTTTTTTGACCGAGTCTTAAACCTTTTACAATTATTCTCAATCAGTCCATCCGGCCAAAAATGGCCATATGGCACTGACATGGCAACCGGCCGGCGCGACCTTTTTTTTTAATAATATTTTATTATTTGAAATATTTATTAATTTTTTTTATCTTTTTTCCTTCTTTTTTTTTTTCCTTCTCCCTCTCCCTCCTCCCTCCTCCTCTCCTCCTCTCCTCCTCCCTCCTTCTTCCTTTGGCTTTGCCGATCGGCTAGAGGGGAGGGATGGCCGATCGCCAGACTGAGGAGGCCGAGCGAGCTCACCTAGTTGTCGCTAGACGAGGGCAAGTTTGCCCAGCCATTGGTGGGGCGAGCCCTCGTCAAATCCAGTGAGGGGGCCTCACGGTTGTCAGGTTTGGCAAGGTGAGCCTCGCCTAATTTGGTGAGGGCTTGCCTCGCCAATCAATGAGCTCACGCCCAACAACGGCAGGGTGAGCCCACGTCGAATCTGGTGAGGGCTCACCTTGCGGTCACAAAGTGAGGCAAGCCATCACCAGATCTGGCCAGGGGGGCTCATCGTCGCATCTGACAAGGCCTTGGTGAGGGCTCGCCTTGCCCAGCGACCACGAGGCAGCCCTCACCAAATCCGACGAGGGCTTGCCCTGTCGTCGCTGGGCGCAAGCTCGCCGACTGGTGAGGCGAGCCCGCCGGAGCCAATGGTAAGAGGAGGGAGGAGGGAGGAAGAAGGAAGAGGGAAAAAGGGGAAAGAGAGAGAGAGAGATATAGAAAAAAGGAAAAAAGATAATAAAAAAATTAATAAAATATTTAAAAATATATTATTAATAAAAGGTCGTCGACGCCGGCTGGATAATTTTGAATGGATAAACTGATTAGAAATAATTGTAAAAGGTTTATAACTCAATTGGTCAAAAAAATAAGTTTAGAACTAAACTAATACACTTGCAATATATTTAGGACTTTTTTGATAATTTTTCGAGGTGTTTTATATGGAGGATGCTTCAACACTCGAGAATTTTGAAATGAGTCAAACATCAAATCACATTGATTTGCTCCTCACTTCCCCTCTTCTTTTCTTTCACAGCCATTGATCCTTCCTCCTCCAATGACCACACCCCATTTCTCAGCTTCTCTAGTCTAATTCGTTCATTTTTTTTTACGACAGCTTTTCCATGTATAAATTTCATAGTCTGATTAAATACTGAGCTTTAAATCCACCTTTTCCTTGTTTTAAAGGTATTAATGTAGTTCCCCATCTTTAGGATTTTAATTCCACCTCTTGGGTCAGATTTGTCAGGATTAAGCTCTCAAATAGAAGGAAAGAAAGAATAAAAGTGAAAAAGAGAAATTGAGACACAAGACTACATCCATAGAGGATTCCGCTGTAATTAGCACTCACATCTTTTTGTTATAACCCTCAATTATACAAAAAAAAAATTATATATACTTAATAGTTATTCATGAGCTCAAATTCAACTAACTAATAAAATATAGCGGTTTGAGGGCATTACCCTTGCAATCCCTATCAAAACAGCTCATGTGCCTTTCTATTGATAGGGAGTATGAAGCACACCTCAATAAGATCTTGTCTTTATGTGTCAACATCGCCTTTATGGTTAGATTCTCGTCTTTAGGGTGTTAATCTTGCCTAAATTCTTTAACTAGAGATGAAGTATAACAATTATATATTGGAACATATTAATATACGATGTTGATTAGAGGTGAGCACATCATAATTTTTTTTGGTTTGGTTGAGTTTAGAATGGATAATTTTTAAAATGATTCGTGAAAGGGACTCACCGTATCGCGCGTCTTGGTTTGAAATATTTTGGAAACTACACAAGCTGCCAAATCGTACTTTATATATATATATATATATATATATATATATATGTATTATGTATTTTATTTTAGTAAATATAAAGATTGGGATGCTTGCTTTTGCCGAACTCATCACGTTTATATATTTGTCTCTTCCACCTTTGACAACTTCACGAGTCTTAATTCTCCCAAATAATCTCACCTTTGGTGGTCGGTGCTGCGACTAGCCGGCTCATCGGGAGGGCGGTGGAGCCACCGTTCGACGAGCATCCTGCGCCCAAGCGTGTACAACCCCGTGTAGTCGGCCTTAGTCCGCCTCGTCGAAAGGCAGTGGGCCGCACTGCCCGCAGTGCTCGCCACGTTCACGGCATTAGCCCTCATGCACGAGCTGATGCTCGACCATATCATAAAGGAGCCCGCGTGGGTGATCGAGCAGTTCTTCCTCCTCCATGGGGTCGTTGTGGCAGCAAAGGTCACAGCAAAGAAGGCGCAGCGCAGCACAAGGTGGCGGCGGCTGTTGGCAGAGGTGTTGAGGGTGTTGATGGCGGGGTTCGTGGCGATGACAAGTTTCGGCTGTTCCTGCCGCCACTCCTGTAGCGCGGCGTGGTGGCGAAGGTGGGGAGGGAGACCATAACGGTTGTTTATGATGGATTTTTTCTTTATTGATGGGCCTGAGTTGGCCCGTCCGCCCAAGTTGGGCCCAAAAAGCCCGGCCCACGGGAATAGGGCCCGTGGATGGGGGAAGGTATAAAAGGGAGGAGAGAGAGAGAGAAGACACCCTTTGGCCATTCTAACGTACGCTTCTCACTCTCTCTTTCCCTCAAAACACTTAAGGCACGTTGTTTCCTTTTTCAAGGCAAATTGACATCATTAAATCAGAATTTCTTCCTCGGTCTTCAGCATTGCTGTTTAATCTGTGGCTAACAAAGTACGCTCGAATCCGTGGTGTGCTTTACGATCGGTGATACGTGATTTTCCCGGGCTTTGTCTCCGCGTTGATTTAGGGGTTTGATTTAGTGTCGAATCCGGTTTTTCGAGGATCCGTTATTCCCAACATTGGTATCAGAGCCCTAGTTCACGTTTTTCCCGACCTGTTTGATGTTTTTTGATTGATTTTTCGCAAAAAAAAAAAAAATTCGGCCGTATGGATCAGGGCGAGAAATCCCAACACCCGAGCGCTGTTCGGCCATTTTTCTGAGTTTTCGTAAGTCAAAATCAAATTTTGAAGGCACTGGGTGAAAGAGATCGTCGAGATGAGTCCGGCGACATGTCGTGCACCACCGTACGACGCCGCACGCGCCCACACGCGCGGCCAGAAGGCGCTGCGCGTGGGCGCAATGCGCCCGAAGCGCTGGCAATGGCCAGTGTGTGTGCCTCACGCGCCGATGATGAATCGGCACGTGCGCGCCGGCGACCGGCGAAACGGCACGCGCCGGTCGGCGAACCAACGCGTGCTGACGTCACTCGCTGACATCATCGTGACGTCACCCAACGGTCGGTAACCATCGAGATGACGTCATTGATGAGGTCAACGTCGACAACGGTTGGCCGGCCAGTCACCGGTCGGCGACCCGACCCGACGGCGACCGACCCGACCCGATTAGCCTGGTGCATGCCACGCATGTGGGCGCGCGTCGTGTGATGTGCCACGCGAGGCACGTGCCGGCTGACGTCTGGGTGACGTCATCCCGCGAACGCGCGCGGCACGTGCCGGTCGGTTTGTCCGACCCGGCCCGATCGGCCCGACCGGTCCGTCTGGTCCACCGACCCGCGTGCCCGTTGACCCGTTGACCGTTGACTGACCGTTGACTGACCGTTGACCGTTGACCCGAAAAAAAAAAAAAAAAGAAGGAATTTTTTCCTTTTTTAGTCATGCCTATGTGGGTTATAAGTAATCCATTTTTAATTCTAAATTTTTTGCATGAATCATGGAAAATTATGTATTTTCCCTTATGTAAATTATGGATTATAAGTGATCCATTTTTAGTTCTGCATTTGTTGTAGGAACTATGATGCGTTATGTAAGGATACCTACAATCCCGAGAACGGACGAAAGAAATGCAAGACTTAAAAGGCTGATGTCATAATGAGCTAATTATTGGTGGCATAATGGTGATTTAGTATCACATGTGGTCAGGGTCAATCAGATGATACAGGAAATCATCTGGAATGGTTATCTTATGCCGGATTTTGAGAAGGTGCCGGCTTTGATGAACACTCTTCCACCTGAATGGCAAGCAGTGTTGGATCGGTTATGGGAGGTCAACGTGGTCCCGGGTTATAAGAGACTAGTGGAAGCTTTTGTAAGAGAGTACTGTAGGATTGAGTTGGCCAAAACTTCAACCCTTAGATTGAGCGCCACATGGCGCGAGTAAATGCGCCTTGGAGGCGACATGAAAGCTCTCCAAAAGTTTTTCCATGGTTGGCAAATGTGCCTTCAAATTTCTCAAATTTATGGCTAATAGATTAGAATGGACATTCCCTAATTATTTCTTGGATTAATTTGAGATGTTTTTGATGTGAATATCTCTTTCCATGTTGATATTTTTTCTCTGTATATATATTGCTTAGTGTAATGTATAGTTATATTATGTGAAAGCATTGTTATTCTATTGGATGTCATTTATCTGTTGCTTTCTGTTATTGCTGGTTGCTGTGGGTAATTAGCTGTGGGTAGTTCATAGAAGTTTTTTGTAACTTCATAGAATTGATTTTGCATAAGACAATTATATTAATGATAATTTTAAGTTAGGATTTTTGGAGAATGATTGGAAACATAGTGACATTTTGATTCTGAAACCTTACTTGAAATTGTTCATTGATATGATGGGTTTGTGCAAAGTGGATGCATAAATGATAGGCATTAATTATTCGTGCATGTATGTTTGATGTGTTCAGATCGATGATTTCAGCAACTAAGAACGTAATTGCTGATATGAACGGCGACAATTGTGAAATATTGAAGATGAAGATTCAATATGTGCTGGAAAAGCAAGAAGCACTAGAAGCTCTTAACCATGTTATGGAAGATCTTGAGGATGCCATGCGCCAACTTGAGCTAGAAGAGGACCGCCTAATGGCATTTGAGCCGAAAACGGACATTTGCAATGCTGGTTCTAGCTCAGAAAGGGCTTTGAGCTCTAAGCGCATCGTATTGATTCGTTCAATATGTGGGATTGCAAAGGATCAAGTCCTTGTTGCAAGAAATCAAGAGTTAACCAACACAAGAGAGGAAAACGTCCTCAAGTGAAAAAAATGTTAAGGGTGAGATGTTACAATTATGACAAGAGAGGTCACTATATGCTTGTAAACACCTCTTGTACATTTGAAAACTTTGCTTATGTGTCAAGTTCGAAAATCCAATTCGTAGTCGGGAGCGACAGACCATATAGCGAAGTATAAAGGATCCTTCATGGAATTTCGACGATACCAACTGGAACTAAGTGGATCTATGAGGGAAATAACTCCAGAGCTGAAGTTAAAGGGATTGGTATCTGCCGATTGAACATGAGTGGTTGACGCACCTTGATGTTCTATATGCTTCGGAGATTCATCCAAATTTAAGTGTCTATTTTGGTGTTGGTCAAGCTTGGTTTTTATATGAACTTCCATAATAAAGGTGTAGATTTGTATTTGGATACAAACTACTATGGTTGTGATTATTTTCTGGATGGTTTTATTGTACTAAATGTTGACTATGGTGATGTCAATATTTGTTATTCCCTTGTTTCACGTCTTCTTCTTTATATGACAATGATGTGATTGTGTGGCATGCTAGACTTGGTCATATGGGCCAACAACGTATGAATAGACTAGCCATAGAGGGCTTGTTGGGTAACATTGAAAAAGTCGATTTGTCCATATGTGAGCATTGCCTAGTAGGGAAAACAACAAGGAAACCATTTAGAAAAGATAAAAGAGCTTAATTTCCTCTGCATTTAATCCATTCTGATGTCTGTGGTCCAATCTGTGAGAGAGAAAGGCATGGGGCTGTTTATTTCATCACTTTTATATATGATTATACTCGATTCGATATGTCTATTTGATTTATCATAAGTCTAAAGCATTATGTTGTTTCAAAAGGTTTATGAACCTAGTAGAAAATCAATTAGACAAGAAAATAAAAGCATTGAGATCCGATTGAGGTCGAGAATATTTATCTGATGAGTTCAGAAAATTATGTGATGAAAAAGGAATAGAAAACATTTGTCTATTCCAAACACTCCTCAACAAAATGGTGTTGCGGAGAGAAGAAACAGAACCCTACTGGAATGGTTAGGTCCATGATGGCGCATGCTAACTTACCTATCACTTTTTGGAATAATGTGTTGTTAACTGCTGCCTATATACTTAACCGGGTGCCTTCCAAATCAGTTACTTCCACTCCATATGAGCTATGGACAGGTAGAACACCGGACTTAAGTTTTCTTAAGCCATGAGGTTATGCTGCATATACTCATGAGTCCTCTCACAAGTTTGGGAAATTGGGTCCCAAAAGAAATAAGAGTATTTTCATGAGATACTGCGAACACTCGAAAGGGTATGTGTTCATAGGTGAGTAGGAAAGTGGAAGTATAACTGAATTTGAATCACGAGATGTCACATTCTTAGTGGATGAATTTCCTAAGAATGGCGAAACAGGGGAAGATTACTTCCTATTTTGAAATCTTGGATTAAGATAATGATATTAGTGGAATTTGTCCAAGTGGGAGTAATATGAAAAGTGATGAATTAATTTCAACTCATTCTCAATTGCAACCATATGATGAGATGTCGTTATCATTATCTAATCCTAGTGGGAGCATAATGGGGAATGATGTGCTAAGTGTGCAATTTCCCATAGGTGAACGAGTTGCCAAAGTATTCCCCATTGACATTTTGACATTGAAGGGAAAACTTTTATGATTGATCCACAAGATGAGGATGAGCCAAGAAATAATTAATAAGGCTCTAAATTGCCCTAGTAAGGAAAAATGGATTCATGCAATGGAAAAGGAAATAGAGTTAGTGAAGTCAAACCATGTTTGGGAACTGGTTGATCTTCCAAAAGGACGCAGAGCTATTGGGAACAACTGAGTTCTCAAAATAAAGCGAAAGGTTAATGGCTCGATAGAAAAGCATAAGGCTCGCCTTGTGGTGAATGGGTATAATCAACAAGAAGAAATTGATTATGAAGATACATTTTCTCCTGTGGTGAGATTTACCTCGATTCACATTATTCTAGCAATAGTGGCTAGTATGAATCTTGAGTTACATCAAATGGATGTAAAGATTGCTTTCCTCAATGGAGAACTAGAGGAAAAACTATATATGGAACAACCTGCTGGTTTCATAGTGGAAGGCCAAGAAGGTAAGGTATGTCGACTTTTGAGATCGACATATGGCCTTAAGCAGTCATCAAGACAATGGTATATACGTTTTCATAATGCCATAATGGCATATGATTTTACAATGATTAATGAGGATCATTGTGTATATATCAAAAGATCCAAGGACCAATTTGTGATCATGTCATTATATGTTGATGATATACTAATTGCCGGAAGCAATATGGAGTTTGTTAATACTGTCAAGAGATGGTTGTCTTCTAACTTTGAGATGAAGGATATGGGTGAGGCTGCATACATTCTTGGAGTTAAAATTTCAAGAAATCGTTGTCTCTTTCGCAAGAAACCTATATAAATAAGGTTCTGGAACGATTTTCGTATGCAAGATTATAAACCCATAGACACTCCTATTACAAAAGGTGAAGGATTTAGCCATAAACTGTGTCCAAGGACTCCACAAGAGAAGGAACAGATGAAATATGTTCCTTATGCTAGTGCTATTAGAAGCTTGATGTACACTATGATGTATACAAGACTTGGCATATGTTTTGCAGTTGGAATAGTGAGTAGATACCAATCCAATCCAGGTCCAAAGACAATGGAAAGCCGTTAAGAAAATACTAAGGTATCTAAAGGGGACTGTTGATTATATGCTGAGTTATTAAGGAAAAGATCTGCGACTCTAAGGCTATTCTGATGCTGATTGGGGATGAGATTTAAATGAAAGGAAATTTACCTCTGGGTTTGTTTTCTTACCGAATGATGGCACCATATGTTGGAGCTGTAAGAAACAAACATGCATAGCCTTGTCCACGATAGAAATTGAGTTCGTGGCATTATCAACAACAAGTATAAGAAGATGTTTGGCTTTAGAGATTTTTTTGGATCATTTAGGTGTTATTGGAAGTGCTGCAGATTCATTGTTGGTTAACGTGATAGCCAAGCAGCAAAAGTGTACACCAAAGATCTAAAATATCATGGCAAGACCAAACATATAGATACCAAGTATAATTTTGTCAAAGATATGGTTGCACGGAAGGAAGTGAACTTATAATACATATCTACGCATAGAATGGTAGCAGATCCTATGACAAAGCCAATACCTAGACATGTGTTTTTTTTTTGTGGCCATATGAAATCTCTAGGATTGCGTAGAGGCTGATGTACTGAATATTGTAATTTCTCTAAATGTTCACAATTTGATGAATTTGTGTTTTCATCATTAATGCCTATAAATCTTTGTTTGATATTTATGCATCTTAATGCTCAGTGCATTATTTTAAGTTGAAACGTATGTCGGACAGATATAAGATTAGCCCACTCACACAAGTAATCGCCTCTGTTTACTGTGTGATAAATAGAGATGAGACTGTTTATAAGCTTATTATCTAGGTGATAATCGAGAGCTCAAGCTTAAAATACGTATGTCGCCTTAACTGAGTGTTAAGATGAGGACATAATACTTACTATGTCCGAAAGTAAAATACCCCACATGTTTTACTTTATCTGTCTAAGATGCCAGATATGAGTTCTAATGAATTTTGTGAATGAGTAGATATGTGAACTCAAGTTAGACATTGGGTATGTCTGAACTATCATATGTACGGTATAAAAGGTGTAGACATACGCTCCATGGGAAATGAGTTAATACCGTAATACGTATTTCATACTACGTATGCATAAGACAACCAATAAGAGTGACAAAAGTTTGATCTCAACTTTTATGTCGTGTGAGACTCTTGAGGAAAAGGGTTTCTCTATTTTAGTCCCCTCACGACTCTTACTTATTCTCAAGATTTCTATTTAGTGTTTGCTATTTTAGGATGTTGCCAATGGTCATGAGTTTGATTCGATCTAATGGGGCATTTCTAGAAAAAGCAAACTGAACTAAAATTGAGAGTTTGAAGGAAAGAGGAAGATCGAATTTGGAGAATCACATTATAGTTTTGTATTCACCGGTTAACCAATTATGATTGTCTTTGTGATAATCATAATTGTGAATACAATATATATATATATATATATATATATATATATATATATATATATATCATTGTTTGAAAGAGATCAAGAGAGATATAAATATGTTCAATCGATCTAGGATATTGCATACTAAATCTACTTAGGATGTGATGCCCATTATGAGCTGCTATATATTCCTAATAGATGTATGGCAACGAGCTCTCAAAGTATGCTGGTCGCACGGATTATTCACCGGTATGAATGTTGAAGAGAGGAAAAGAGGATTCTGTTCGGCCCACCATGTTAAGTGAGAGTCTATGATGGATTTTTCTCTGATGGGGTTGAGTAGGGCCTATCCGCCCATGTTGGTTTTGGACCACCATGTGCGAGTGGGAGATGATAGATTTTTTCTTTATTGATGGGCCCGAGTTGGCCCGTCCGCCTAAGTTGGGCCCAAAAAGCCCGGCCCACGGGAATAGGGCCCGTGGATGGGGGAAGGTATAAAAGGGAGGAGAGAGAGAGAAGACACCATTTGGCCATTCTAACGTACGCTTCTCACTCTCTCTTTCCCTCCAAACGCTTAAGGCACATTGTTTCCCTTTTCAAGGCAAATTGACATCATCGAATCAGAATTTTTTCCTCGGTCTTCCGCATTGGTGTTTAATCTGTGGCTAACAAGGTATGCTCGAATCCATGTTGTGCTTTAGGATCGGTGATACATGATTTTCCCGGGCTTCGCTTCCGCATTGATTTAGGGGTTCGATTTAGTGTCGAATCCGGTTTTCGGGGATCTGTTATTTCCAACAGTTTAGTTTGCAATAGGGCTTTGGAGCATCCTAAGATTCATCTCACGTACCCTAGCGAGCGGTCCTTGAATTGCTCCAAACTTTTCATACGTATTAGCTAAAGGGTGGATTTGTAAAAATTAACTGTCGCATCTTCTATAAATGCCATTTCGCTTGTGAACTTTAATTTTATTTCTAGGGACAAGGTCAAAGGAAATGCCACCGTTACCAATTTATCAATCTCCGCTAGTGGCTAAAACAATACAAGTATAGTAGTATACTAAGGGTACATTTGGTAATCATTTTATTCTCAAAAATAATTTTTGATAAAATATAGGTTTTTTTTTTAAATTCTATTTCTTGAATGAGTTTTTAAGTATTTGAAAGCTTTTGGTAACTATCCAAAATTTATATACCTAAAATAGAATTACATTTCGTATGCCAATTAAATATTTTCGAGACTTAGAATTTTTTTAATTATTATATTACATTTTTCTTTTCACTTTTTTTTTTTTTTTTCTTTATCTTCTTCTTCTCACCGAGACAAGAGCGAGCGAGGTCACCAATCACAGCAATGGCCCATGATCGGCCGGAAGAGAGCTGGCGAGGTTGGGCCTTGCCCAACCACCAGCAAGGTCATCGAACCTCGGCTACCCCTGTCTCTAGTCATTGCCTTGGCCGACTAGTTAGGGGAAGAAGAAGAAGAGGAGAGAAAAAGAAAGAAAAGATCGAGAGGAAAAAATGGTTTTGGCTTAATTTTGGAGTTGTTCCCAAAACAAAAAAGTAACTCTTTTTTTTTACCTTTTGATTCTATCTTAAATTTATTTCCGAAAACAAAAAAAGTTATCAAACGGAATTCTGTTCTTTTTTTGTTTTAGTGAACAAAAGAATATAATTAAGTACTGTTTAGCATGTTACTAAACAAATCCTAAATATAGGCATGGGAGATAAGAAAGCAACTCTTTCTATATATATTGGCAAGTAGTATTTTTATTATTGTGTGACATATCTATTCAGTATCTATTACATAGCAATCAACTTGAGGTCATCACTCTACCAGTCGGCACCACTGACCATGTACCCAACCGGACCATCCGCCGAAGGATAGCTATCAGGGGTTGCCTGCGACTCCAGGTTTCGTCCCATGTTTTCTCCTGCGATCAAATCTGATTAAAACATCGCTCACTTCTCTTATCTTAGAGCAGAAGAGTCTCTGAAATGCCTTTAGCATAGGGAGACCCTAAATTGAGTATGATCTGAGAGAGTAAGAGAGAAAACCTGTCTCGTAAGTTGAAGTGAGAACCCTCGTCGCTTCGCCTCCAAGTGCGGCGGAAACAACCAGAATGAACACGGCGGCTGCAAGAAGTGACCTGTTATAACTCATTTCCATGCAACCTCTTCTCTATTAGCAAGTTGATGTTTTTGTTGAAGGCATATACTCGATAGGGGTATATATATGCGTGCGCACGAGCATGTATTCACGCTCAATGCTTTGACGATGCATAGGAAAGGTATTAGCTTAGATTGGGAAGCGCGTGCCGTGTAGAACCAAATTGGTCTTGACACTTTGTCATGTAGGAATGTATCTGTAATGAGTTTCGCAAGTTATTTCGGGATAATTTCCACAATAAGAAAAAAAAATCATGAACCTATTTTATAATTCTATTTCAATTTTAAAATTTTTTATTTGGCCAATTTAGTTGTAAATCTTGTGACAACTAGCCAATATTAGTCTTTTTGGCCAAATTTTGGTTGATAATTGCTGAATAGACGCCATTATTCTCATGGTACACCAGTGTTGACATAGACATTGTTTTGCATTTTTTTAAAGAAATTTAGAGTTTGAATTTCTTTTCCCTTTCTTCCTTAGCCGATCGCTGGGCCTCAATGATGGCCAACAAACAGTGGAGGAAGGAGGAATAGGAATAAAAATAAAAAATAGATAAAATAGATAATAAAAAAAAGAGGAAAATTTTAAAATATTATAAAAATCATCCACGGCAACGTCAATTGTGTCACATAAGACGGCCAGCACTCACGTCACATATTTTCAACCAAATTTGGTCAAAACGACTACATTGGGAAATTTTTAAAAAGGTTTGGATTAAATTAGCTAAATGAAATATTCAAGATTGAATAGACGTCAAGATTTTTGGATTTTTTCTGGTAATTATCCCACTTATTGCACAAGCTAATATGTACGCGTGATGATTTTCTCTTTTTTCTCTAGTCAGCACTTAGGTCAAGCACGGCGCTGAGTTGATTTCCAAGCGCATTTACACTCTGTCTTCTCCGTGACTGATGGGACTTCAATCTCCAGGTTTAATCAAATTTGTGACGGTCCATACACCTCTCCATATTTCCATTGTCAACCGATTTTTATTTTTTTCTGGGCCGGAATGACCGATCGATCCAATTCCTTTCCACGGCAAAATCGGCCTTCTAGGGTCGCTCAAGGAACCTGTTGCTTAACGTAAAGTGCCGTGCTACACAATGTCGCGAACTGTCCTCGATGGATGGTTGAGATCGTTTCCACGGCAAAATCGGCCTTCTATGGTCGCTTGAGGAACCTATTACTTAACGCAAAGTGTCATGTCATACAATGTCGTGAACTGTCCTTGATGGATGGTTACAATCGTTTTTTTCCCGGTCACCGATCTCCGAGGAACGGTTCCTCAAGAAATCGTATCTAGAATCGGGGAATTTACTATAAAGTCTTAGTCAAGTTAGCGTATCGATGAAGGGTCCCATTTGACCAACGGCGGTCCATACAATCTTGTTGCACAGTCGCTGGTGAAATTCGTCTGTTTCGCCGCCGTGGAATGAACAGTTGAACCGCGTCCGTATAGACTGGGGTTGCTCCCGGGAACCTCAGCATTCGTCGTCCATTCTCGTTGGATTAGGCTTTCCTGAAAATGTCGTCCTCGTGCTCGAATGTCGCCGTCGTTTCAGTGGTCAGGATGTCGACAGCCTACAGCAATCTCAGCGGCTATCACGGTTTCGGAACAATCGCTTCCCGCTAGGCTCGCCATCAACTGAGAACACCAACTGATACGCAGCACGTCGTGGTCGTCTGATGAGATAGCACAATCTGCTGCAATCTGCACGCAGACAAGAAGAAGATTGCTGACCATGGTGGAACTTAAGTCACCCATTTTGCTTTGGTTTCTCCTGCTATTATCTTGCAGTGCTGAAGGGAAAGCTAGTTCAGAAGTAGAGACGCTCCTCGCATGGAAGTCGACTCTCGAGAACCAAGCCGCGCTTCAATCGTGGACGGCCATAGAACCGTCAGGACTGAATCAGTCCAACCGTTTCTGGACAGTTTTAGGGGTTGCCAGTCTGATTCCAGTGACTTTCAGTCCGGTTCCTGATTTCAAGGTGGAACCGGCTCGCAAACCAAATCGATTTACGTTTTTCTTTAATTTTTTATTTCTTAATGAAGTAAAGTGTAAACCTAAACCCTAATCTCCTCTTACGGTTCACTCATTCCTAATGATGAAGCAAATCATTGTTTCTTTCATATCGCTACACCGATTCATCCAACTTGTTCTTTTGTTTATGGCTTCTTTCTTAATTTTACTTTCTTTCTCTCCTGCAAAAATTCACCAGTTTTACCTCCTCGCTCCACCTTTCTTAAATTTGTGAGTCCGTCCATTATGGAAAAGAATTCAAATTCACCGGATCCTCCTTCTTCTTTTTCAAGCGTGCCCTTACAATCACAACCACATCATCTCTCAGTCTTCTTCACAAATCTTGGACGAAATCCAAATTTCGAATGGCAACATAGATTGGAATTCAATTAATCCAAAACTTTCGATCAAGCTATGCGAATCCACTAGTTCTATTGGACTGCCTGAGGACCGGCCCAGGCCAGTGGTTCCAGGAACAGGTGGTCCGATTTCCAATTCTAGAAATGGGGTCCTGGGTGGGATCAGACCGAACCAGAAACCGATCACTTCTAACCTTACATGTCTCTCGAGGAACCAGTTGCTTAATGCAAAGTATCATGTTATACAATGTCGTGAAATGTTCCTCGAGGGATCTTACCAACGAAAAGGTCCAATTTGATCAAGCGGCCGTCCATTCAATCTTGTTGCAAGTCTCTGGTGAAAGTCGTCCGCTTGATGTTAACAGGCGTAACTCAAAATTCCAAGTAATGTCGGGAATGCATGTTTACACCACGGTGCAAGAAAATAGACAACAAAGCCAACATTGACCCGTTATCATATCAGCATATAATGTCGCCGCCGTGCGATGAACTGTTGAACTGCGTCCGTGTCGACTGGGGTTGCTCTTGAGGACTGCCACATTCGTCGGCCATTCTCGTCGGATTAAGCTTCCCTGAAATTTTGGCCTCGTGCTCGAATGTGACCGTCGTTTCAGCAGTCAAGATGTCGACAGCTTACGGCAATCTCGGCCGCTATCACGGTTTTGGAATGGTCGCTTGGCTCGCTTTCATCAAGAACTCGGACTGATCCAGGGCCTGTCATCATCATCTGATGAGATAGCACAATCCCTACAAGGGACTGAAGCAAGAATGTAAATCCATCAGAAGGAATTATAAATGGAATCTGCAGCAAGCTGAACGCGGACAAGAGGAAGATTGCTGACCATGGCCGAACTTAAGCCACGCATCTTGCTTTGGATTCTGCTGCTATTATCTTGCAGTGCTGAAGCGAGAGCTAGTTCAGAAGCAGAGGCGCTCCTCACATGGAAGTCGACTCTTGAGAACCAAACCGCCCTTCAATCGTGGACAGCCAGCAGGACGATGGGTGGCCGGAACCTGTCGACGAGCCCGTGCAGATGGTTCGGCATCTCCTGCGACGTGGAGGGCAGCATCACAAAGATACGTCTCCCACACGCAAGCCTCGGGGGAAACCTCACTGGCTTTGAGTTCTTGGCTTTCAACAGCCTGGTGTCCCTCCATCTCAGCCAATGCAACCTCTCCGGGCCTATCCCGACTCAAATCGGCTCACTCTCAAAGCTGACGCACCTGATCCTCTCCAGGAACATTCTCTCCGGGTGTCTCCCGCCAACACTTTCGAACCTAACTCGTCTCTCCTTGCTCTCCTTCGGCAACAACATGATAAGTGGCGAGCTGGATCCACGCTTGTTTTCCAACTTGACTGAACTCCAGTTCCTGGAACTCCAAAACAACAATTTCACTGGGAAAATCCCCTCGGAGATCTGCCTCATGACGAATCTCGTTGAGCTAGCTATCAATGACAACTGTCTGAATGGCTCGATCCCATATGAAATTGGAAACCTGAAGCATTTAGATGCTATATTTTTACACAGGAATCATCTCACCGGTCCGGTCCCTGTGTCCATCGGCAATCTTACTCGCTTGACGATCTTGTACTTGCAGCAGAACAATCTCTCAGGACCTATTCCTCAGGATATTGTCAAGTGTACCAAGCTAGTCGAAATATTTCTGCATTACAACGACCTCTCAGGTTCAGTACCTCCAGGACTCGCCAACTTTTCATTCCTGAAGAAGCTTCATCTCAGTGAAAACAGTCTCTCTGGTCCCCTACCGCAAGTCTGCCGAGAGTCTCCTCTCGTAGTATTCACGGCCACCTTCAACAGCTTCACAGGTCCAATGCCTAGAAGCTTGAGGAACTGCACGACTCTCGTGCGAGTCCGTCTCGAGAGCAACTTCCTTTCGGGGTATCTAGACCGAGACTTCAGTGTCTATCCGAACCTCAATTATCTTGACTTGAGCAACAATAAGTTGAGGGGGGTCCTGTCCCCGTACTGGGGATCATGCCTAAAGCTGACACTGCTGAAAGTTGCTGGAAATGAGATCGGCGGCACCATTCCAAATGAGCTTGGCAAATTAAGTGTCCTGGAAGTGCTCGATCTGTCGTCTAACCATATTAGCGGATCGATATCCCGACATTTAGGAAACTTTTCCTCTCTGTTTTGGCTGAATTTAGCAGAGAACAGGCTCTCAGGTTCGATTCCGCCTGAACTCGGGCATCTGTCGCGTCTCGAGGACCTTGACCTCTCATCGAACGAGCTGGGAGGCCCGATTCCAGAACAACTCTGGAAATGCTCAAAGCTGCAGAACCTGGTCCTGGCGATGAACAATCTCAACGGGTCTATATCACCTCAGGTCGGAAACCTAGCACTGCAAGGTTCCCTGAACTTGAGCCATAACCGCCTCACTGGCAATATACCTCCACAGATTGCAAAGTTGGCCGTGGAGCATCTAGATCTTTCTCACAATGTGCTCTCCGGCAAAATCCCTCCTTCCTTTGCCCTGATGACTGGTTTAACATCGGTCGATTTCTCATACAATGAACTGGAAGGTCCGATTCCAGACAGCAAATTCTTTCTCCACTCTGCCCCAACTGCATTCAGCAACAACAAGAACATGTGCGGTCCGGTCCAAGGTTTCCAACCATGCAATGCTAAATTGTCGGGGAACGCAGTTCGCAAGAAAAGCCACAAATTGTGGATTATATTAGGCGTTTCTTCATTGGTCGTTTTACTCCTTATTGTGGTATTGCTCGGAAAATCCATCCTATCCCGCCAAAGAACGAAACGCACGAGTGTGAGAATTGCTGGGCTAAACAGCAGAAATGTTTTCTCCGTGCTGAACTATGATGGAAAAGTCGTCTACGAGGACATCGTCAAAGCCACGGAGGGTTTCGATGACAAGTATTGCATCGGCGAGGGCGGAAGCGGAAGAGTCTACAGAGCTCTGCTTCCAACGGGACATGCGTTAGCCGTAAAGAAGATCAAGTCCTTGGAAGGCGATGAAATAGAGCAGATCACAGCAAGCTTCATCAATGAGATCAGGTTGTTGACAGCCATACGACATCGAAACATTGTCAAGTTCTACGGATTCTGCTCTAGCAGGCCTCATAAATTCCTCGTGTACGACCTGATTGAGAGGGGAAGCCTAGCGAGCACCCTGAACAATGGCGGTGAAGCAGCACAGCTCGACTGGAGGAGGCGAGCAGAGATCGTGAGGGACATAGCACGGGCCCTGTGTTACATGCACGACTGCACACCGCCTGTAATTCATCGAGACATATCAAGCCGAAACATCCTGTTGAACACAGAATATAAAGCTTTTCTTTCCGATTTCGGCATCTCCAGGATTTTAAAGCCTGATTCGAGCAACTGGACGGCCGTGGCAGGCACGTACGGTTATGTCGCTCCAGGTAACTCTCCTTGCGCCTCTTTCTCTGTGCTTTACAAGTTTACGCATCGTTCGTCATCGTCGCTAGAGACATTCCCTTTGGCGTAATTGGATTGATATAGCAAACGCCTTGAGATCATACTGATTGAGCCTGTAATCCTGTGGTTAAACAGCTTCAGAACTATATTACTATCAGCATATCAGATAAATCAGTATACTTGAAAAGGAAGCTAGTTATTCGCAAAATTGCTATTCTGACAATGGATTTCTCGTTGCTTGATGCCAGAGCTCGCGTACACAATGAGCCTGACTGAAAAATGCGATGTTTATAGCTTCGGTGTGCTGGCGCTCGAAGTGATAATTGGAAAACACCCAGCGGAGCTCGGCATATCTCTGAATTCCCTGCAATCCGAGCAAAGCGTGGAGCTAGAAGATCTGTTAGACGCACGTCTTCCACCTCCGGCAGATCGAATCACCATGAACGAAGTGAAAGCAATAGTGAAGCAAGCACGTTCATGTATAGATGTTGATCCGAATCGTAGGCCAACCATGAGAGAAGTGTCGCAGGCACTCCTCGAAAATTAGAACAATCTTCACTAGTCTGGAGCAGGCACGCCCATTTGTATTTTCTCGCTGTAATAGATTCCCTCCTAGTCCTCTACGAGCAGGCAAATTTAAGCATTAAATAGGCAATGACGATCGTGTGCTTGTTTACGTGTAATAAAAGCTTCTCGAGCACAATTAGATTGGCCAATCATGATTATCTCATTCTTATTTTTAGCACGACAGAAGTCAAAATACAAATTGCCCAGGAAAAAAAAAAACTCGAACATAACACGACATGATTTGTTTAATCCGTACTATTTGGGCTCATGGAAACTTATCGAGGTGAGACCGGCCGAAGCCAGCAATACGCACCATTCTCTCCCTTGAACGAGCCCAGCTAGATATGCCTTGCTTGTTGGCCCAGAGTATCCTCGGTAAGACAGAGTGGAGAGCAAGTAATTACTAACAACAGATCAAGGTTCAGTCATCTCAGCACAAGTGTCGAGCGAGGGCGGCCCTCGGCTGGGTCAAGTGAGGGCCTCCCTCACTAGATTTGGCGAGGGCACCCCTCGCCCAACTCCGGCGAGGGCTTGGCGAGGGGTGCCCTCACCTGACTCACCTGAGGGCCACCCTCGCCCAATGCCGGCAAGGGTGACCCTAGCCAACCCAGGTGAGGGCGACCCTCACCAGACGCCGGCTTTCCTCCGCCGGGGAGGGCAACCCTTGCTGGACGCCGACTTCCCTCCGCTGGCTCTGCCATGGCCAACGGAGGGAAGAGAGAGGAAGAAGAAAAAAAATATTAAAAAGTAAAAAGACAAAAATGCCATATAGTTTAAAGTAAATGTGTCACACATAGAAGTTAAGAGTTTTTGTGTCACGAAAAAAAAGTTTGGGGTAAATGCGTCACGGTTGGTAAACTTTGGGGTAACACATCCGTGGGTAGCTGCGTTGGTTGAGAATCTCTTCTTCATCGCCGAGGTCGAGGGTTCGAAACTCGCAGTTGCTAGCAATTTAAGTGGGAGGCTCTAGCAGTGAGATGCTGGGCTAGTCTCCCCCAAGGTATAGGGGCCCGGTCTTTTGGTGCCGTCCGAGCACGGGGAGCCTGTGGTGGAGTCCTCGATTACCAAAAAAGAAAAAAGAAAGTTTGGGGTAAATTTGTCATTTTTGGCAAAGTTTGGAGTTTTTGATGATTTTTTCCCATTAAATTATGGGCAAACTAAATATTATCAATTGCTTCTTTCAGCTCTTGACATCTAAAGTAAAATTTCTTTATTTCACTTCACTCACATGTGTACTCAACACTCCATAAACAAGTGATGTAGGATATCTTCACAAAAGTATTCCCAAACAAAATAAAAAAGAATTGAACTTAAAGGGACTCGCAATCTACCCAAAAATGATGCCTTGAACTAGGCATCAAGTGTTTGATGAGAAGTTAACTCCAATATGATATCACGATCTCCCATCACTGGTGAGCAATAATTGTAATTACAGATTGAGATGTTCTCACTTAGGAAGGATCATTGGCATCTTCGGTTTATTAATATAGATTCATGTGAATTGTATTAGAAGCAATCAAGTGTTTAAGTAAATGTAAGTTCAAATGGACATCTTGATAGGTTGGGGCTTAGAGACTCTATTAATAATCTCCCCCGATGAAGGTATCACATTTCCGTTGGGTGTCCTAACAAGAGATATCAAAGCCGATAGTTAATTGATGGGCCTCAAGTAGACACTTGTATTTGAGCGAAATATCTCATGGTCAACACAGCTTTTGGGTAGAAATTGCGTACATCTAGATTATCGACTAATAGTATACTATAACATCTGAAAAGGTCAAACCCCAGCTCGTTCTACACCACATGGTATGCATTTGTCGTCTTTCGGGATCAAACGTTATTGAATTTTAAATGTTGATTGTATATTGCAAATGGGTTCCTGTCGATGAATTATTAAAAAACACAGCACTTAACTTTTATTTATCTTAGGAGTTGGGAAAATTACCAAAAAAAGTCATAAACCTATTGTAATTGTGTTAATTTAGTCATAAACTTATTTTTTTTTTTTACCAATTGAGTCCTAAACATTTTACAATTATTCTCAACCAGTCCATCTAGCCAAAAATGGCCCTCCGGCACTAACATGGCAATCATCGCGTCCGCGACCTTTTTTTAAATAATATTTTATTATTTGAAATATTTATTAATTTTTTTTATCTTTTTCCTTCTCCATCTCCCTCCTTCCTCCTCCTCTCCTCCTCCCTCCTTCTTCCTTTGGCTCCAGTGATCAGCTAGAGGGGAGGGCTGGCCGGTCGCCGGACTAAGGAGGCCAGGCTAGCTAACCTCGTTGTCACTGGGCGAGGGCGAGTTTGCCCAGCCACTGGCAGGGCGAGCCCTCCCCAGATCTGGCGAGGGGGCCTCACGATTGCCGGGTTTGGCGAGGCGAGCCTCGCCTGATCTAATGAGGGCTTGCCTCACCAATCGACGAGCATGCGCCCAACAACGGCAGACGAGCCCCCGCCGGATCTGGCGAGGGCTCACCTTGCGAGGGGGGCTCACCGTCGCGTTTGACAAGGCCCTAGTGAGGGCTAGCCTTGCCCCAGCGACCACGAGGGAGCCCTCACCAGATCTGACGAGGGCTTGCCCTGCTGTCGCTGGGCGTGAGCTCAGCGACTAGCAAGGTGAGCCCGCCGAAGCCAAAGGTAAGAGGAGGGAGGAAGAAGGAAGAGAGAGAGAGAGAGAGAGAGAGAGAGAGAGAGAGAGAGAGAGAGAGAGAGATAAAAAAATAATAATAATAAAATATTTCGAAAAATAAAATATTATTAATAAAAGGTCGCCGGTCGGCCGACCGCCACGTCGGTGCCAGCTGGATAATTTTGGATGGATAAACTAATCAGGAATAATTGTAAAATGTTTAGAACTCAATTGGTCAAAAAAATAAGTTTATAATTGAACTAATACAATTGCAATAGGTTTAGGACTTTTTTGATAATTTTCCCCATATGAATTTATATGGAGGATGCTTCAACACTCGAAAATTTTAAAATGAGGCAAACATCAAGTCACATTGATTTGCTCCTCACTTCTCCTCTTCTTTTCTTTCACAGCCATTGATCCTTCCTCCTCCAATGACCACACCCCATTTCTCAGCTTCTCTAGTCTAATTCATTCATTTTTTTACGACAGCTTCTCCATGTATAAATTTCATAGTCTGATTAAATACTAAGTTTTAAATCCACATTTTCCTTGTTTTAAGGGTATTAATGTAGTTCCCCATCTTTAGGATTTTAATTCCACCTCTTGGGACAGATTTGTCAGGATTAAGCTCTCAAATAGAAGGAAAGAAAGAATAAAAGTGAAAAAGAGAAATTGAGACACAAGACTACATCCATAGAGGATTCCGCTGTAATTAGCACTCACATCTTTTTGTTATAACCCTCAATTATACAAAAAAAAAAAATTATATATACTTAATAGTTATTCATGAGCTCAAATTCAACTAACTAATAAAATATAGTGACTTGAGGGCATTACCCTTGCAACTCCTGTCAAAATAGCTTATGTGCCTTCCTATTGATAGGGAGTATGAAGCACACCTCAATAAGATCTTGTCTTTATGTGTCAACATCGCATTTATGGTTAGATTCTCGTCTTTAGGGTGTTAATTCTGCCTAAATTCTTTAACTAGAGATGAAGTATGACAATTATATATTGGAACATATTAAAATACGATGTTGATTAGAGGTGAGCACATCATGGTTTCTTTTTGGTTTGGTTGAGTTTAGAATGGATAATTTTTAAAACGGTTCGTGAAATGAACTCACCGTATTGTGCGTCTTGGTTTGAAATATTTTGGAAACTACGCAAGCTGCCAAATCGTACTTTATATATATATATATATATATATTTTATTTTAATAAATATAAAGATTGGGATGCTTGCTTTCTCCTAGTTGTCCCTTCCACCTTTGACTGCTTCACGCGTCTTCATTCGCCCAAATAATCTCACCTTTGGCGGGTGGTGCTGTGACTAGCCGGCTCATCGGGACGGCGGTGGAGCCACCGTTCAATGAGCATCCGGTGCTCGAGCATACCCCATGCAATCAGCCTTGGTCCGCCTTGTCAGGAGGCAGTGGGCCGAACTGCCTGCAGTGCTCACCGGGTTCGCGGCGTTAGCCCTCATGCACGAGCTGATGCTCTACCACATCGGAAGGAAGGAGCCCGCGTGGGTGATCGGGCGGTTCTTCCTCCTCCATGGGGTCGTTGTGGCGGCAAAGGTCACAGCAAAGAAGACGCTGCGCGGCACAAGGTGGCGGCGGCTGCTGGCAGAGGTGTCGAGGGTGTTGACGGTGGGGTTCGAGGTGGCGACGGGGTTTCGGCAATTCCTGCCGCCACTCCTGCTGCACCGCGTGGTGGCGAAGGCGGGGAGGGAGACCATAGCGGTTGTTTAGTTTGTGAAAGGGCTTTGGAGCATCCTGAGATTCATCTCACGTAACCCAGCGAGTGGTCCTTGAATTGCTCCAGATTTTTCATACATATTAGTTAAAAGGGTGGATTTGTAAAAATTAACTGTCGCATCTTTCTATGAATCCATTTCGCTTGTGAACTTTAATTTTTATTTCTAGGGACAAGGTTAAAGGAAATGCCACCGTTACCAAATTATCGGTCTCTACTAGTGGCTAAAACAATACAAATATACTAAGGATGCATTTGGTAACCATTTTATTCTCAAAAATAATTTCTACTAAAAAATAGTTTTTTTTTAATTATGTTTCCCGAACGAGTTTTTGAGAATTCAAAAGCGTTTGGTAACTATCTAAAATTTATATTCCCAAAATAGAAATACATTTGGTATGCCAAAATTTAATTTTTTTTTGGGACTAATTAAATTTTTTAAAATTTTTAATTATTATATTACATTTTTCTTTTCTCTTTTTTTCTTTTTCTTTATCTTTTCTTCTGACCAGACAAGAGCCAGTGAGGTCACTAGTCACAATAATGGCCCACGATCGGCCAGAAGAGAGCTGGCGAGGTCGAGCCTCACCCAACCACCAGCGAGGTCACCAAACCTCGGCTAACTAGTCTCTAGTCATTGCCTTGACCGACGACCGGTCAGGGGAAGAAGAAGATGAGAGAAAAAGAAAGAAAAGGAAAAAGGAAAAAAAAATGGTTTTGGCTTAATTTTGGAGTTGTTCCCAAAACAAACAAAAAAAGTAACTCTTTGTTTACTTCTTTATCCTATCCTAAATCTATTTTCGAAAACAAAAAAATTACCAAACATAATTCTATTCTTTTTTTTATCCCAAATATCAACCACTAGAGTTTGCCCCAATGGCCACCCTTCCTACATGGAAGGGGGCGGTGGGGAGTTTGAATCCCCACATTCTTAGGAGGGTTGTGGTGGAGATGATTTAGTTTCAAATGTGAGTTTCGACTCCCACTCCCTAAACAAACGTCTAAACGTGAGAGTTAGAATATGAATAGAATATGACCAACCAAAAAAAAAAAAAATAGATCCTTAATATCCGAAAAAGGCATGGGAGATAAGAAAGCAACTCTTTCTATATATATTGGTGAGTAGAATTTTTATTATTGTGTGACATATCTATTCGGTATCCATTACATAATAATCAATTCGAGGTCATCACTCTACCAATCGGCGCCACTAACCATGTACTCGACTGGACCCTCCACCCAAGGATAGCTGTCAGGGGTTGCCTGCGACTCCAAGTTCCGTCCCATGTTTTCTCCTGCGATCGAATCCGATTAAAACGTCGCTCACTTCTCTTATCTTATAGCGAAAGAATCTCCGAAATGCCTCTAGCATAGAGAGACCCTAAATTGAGTATGATCTGAGAGAGTAAGAGAGAGAGAGAACCTGTCTCATAAGTTGAAGTGAGAAGCCTCGTTGCTTCGCCTCCGAGCGCGACGGAAACAACCAGAATGAGCACGGCGGCTACAAGAAACGACCTGTTATAACTCATTTCCATGCACCCTCTTCTCTATTACCGGGTTGATGTTTCTGTTGAAGGAAAGTACTCGACAGGGGCATATATATGCGTGCACATGAGCATGTATTCTCGCTCAATGCTTTGACGATGCATAGGAAAGGTACTAGCTTAGATTGGGAAGCGCGTGCCGTGTAGAGCTGATGGTTTTAATTGGGGTTGGGCTTAAGGCCCGTCCGCCCATGCTGGGCCCAAAAGGCCCGGCCCACGGGAATAGGGCCCGTGGGAGGGGAGAGGTATAAAAGGGAGGAGAGAGAGAGAAAACGTATTAGTTGGAAATAGAAAAGATGTACGTTTTCTCTCAACGCTCTCCCTCTCTCAAGTTGTTCTTCAAAGTAAAACCAGTGACACATTCGAAGGATTCGGCCTCCTCGGATCGAATAGGATCAAGATTCTCTTCCTCCAACGACGTCGGTGTTTAATCTGTGGCTAAAAGGTACGCTCGAATCCGTGGTGTGCTTTAGGATCGGTGATGCGTGTTGTTTTCCCGGGCTTCGTCTTCCGCTTGATTTAGGGGTTCGATTCGGTGTCGAATCCAGTTTTGAGGAATCCGTTATTCCCAACATTGGTATAAGAGCACTGTTTCACGTTTTTCCCGATCAATTTTGATGTTTTTTGATTGTTTTTTCGCGAAATCCCTTCGGCCGTACGGAACCGGGCCAAAATCCCGACACCCGAGCGCTTTTCGGCCATTTCTCCGAGTTTTCGTAAGTCAAAATAAAATTCTGATTGCATAGGAAGAAGCGCGACGTCGAGACGAGTCCGGCGATGTGTCGACCGCCGCCGGGAGCCGCCGCACGCGCCCACACGCGCGGCCGGAAGGCGCTGCGCGTGGGCGCGACGTGCCCGAAGCGCTGGCATTGGCCAGCGGGTGCGGTGCACGCGCCGGTCGGCGAACCGGCGCGTGCAGGCCACCGGTGGGCGAACCGGCACGTGCCGATCTGCGGACCGACGCGTGACGTCACGTGATGACGTCACCGTGACGTCATCCAACGGTCGGTAACCGTTCGGATGACGTCACCGATGACGTCATCACCGACGTCGTTTGCCGGACGGTCACCGGCCGGCGACCCGACCCACCGGAGACCAAGGCACGTGGCAGGCACGTGCGGATGACGTCTGCGTGACGTCATCCCCCGCACGCGCGCGGCACGTGCGTCGGTCCGCGCGAGCGGTCCGACCGGCCCAACCGGTCCGTCCGATACAACCGGTCTGACCAGTCCGGCGACCGACGACCGTTGACCCTCTGACCATTGACCGTTGATCGTCAACCGTTAACTTTGACCGTTGACCATTGACTTTGACCATTGACCGTTGACAAAAAAAAAAAAGAGGAAAAGAATGTGTTTCTTTTTCAATTAAGTCTATGTGGATTATAATGTGATCCCTTATTTGTTCTGCATTTGTTGCAGGAACTATGCCTCCCCTAAGGTTGCGCACACCTATTCGCGCAGTTACCGATGAACAAAAGGGTAGGCTGTCTGAGTTGATAGCTGAGCTGACTGATCATCGATGGGAAAGGGGTGACTTAATTGATCATGTCCTTGAAATCAACAGGAAAATTCAACAGGTCATATGGAATGGTCGTCCTATGTCACAGTCAGAGATGGTGTGATTTTTCATAACCACTCTTCCACCTGAATGTCAAGATGTGTTGAATCGCATATGGGATGTCAACGGAGCCACTTCCTATAAGAAAATTGTGATGGATTTTGTAAACGAATATTACTATATTGTTTCAAGGGAAAAGATCAAGAAATTGAACAAAAGAGGATCTTTCCCAGTTCGTGTGCTGACTTTGTGTTAGTTGTATTGACTATTATATGTTAAGTGTGCTTTGTGGACATATTATGTATTGATTACTACCTAATTGTGTTAATTGAAAGCATTTTTTTTAATTGTATGTCAATTATCTGCTACTTTCTGTTATTGCTGGTTGCTGTGGGTAATTAGCTATGGGTAGTTTTAGAAGTTTTTGTAGCTTCATAGAATTAATTTTGCATATGACAATCATATTAATGATAGTTTTAAGTTAGGACTTTTGGAGGATGATTGGAAACATAGTGACATTTTGATTCTAAAGCCTTACTTGAAATTATTCATTAATATGATGGGTCTATATAAAATAGGGATGCATAAATGATAGGCATTAATAATTCGTGCATATTTGTCTGATTTGTTTAGATCAATGGCTTCAGCCACAAATAGCATAGTTGCCGAGCTGAACAAAGGTGAAAAGCTCAATGGAGACAACTATGAGATTTGGCAAATGAAAATCCAAGTATGTCTTTGGAAGAGCAAGAAGCACTTGAGGCTCTTATCATGACCATGGAAGAACCTGAAGAGGGAACCACTGCACAGCACAAAAGAAACAAAGAAGCTTTTTCTGCGTGGAAAAAAATGAACTCTCTAGCTCGCATCACGTTGTTGAGCAGCTTGGAAAATGACGTCATGCGAGAGTTTCGGTGTTTTGATAATGCCAAGGAATTGTGGGAGGCATTGGCAGCTAGATATGGTCATACTTCGGTGACTAGACTGAGGTAGCTCACTATCAGGTTTGACTCTTATAAGAAGCCTCATGGTCAGACCATGAAGCAACATCTTAGAAAGATGTCAAACATGATAACTGAGCTGAAAGATGCTGGCCATGTCCTCACAGATGAGCAGCAAGTGCAAGCAATGATTCGTTCCTTGCCTCAGAGTTGGGAACATAGGAAGGTGCACCTGACTCATAATGAAAACATCAAAACCTTTGAGGATGCGATGCGTCATCTTGAGCTGGAAGAGGACCGCCTGTTGGCGGCTAAGCCGGATGCTGAACTCTATTATGCTGGTTCTAGCTCAAATGGAGCTTCGAGCTCCAAGTGCAAGCGCCCTAACTGATTTGATAAGGGGAAAGGCAAGGAAGAAGCAGGTCTTTCAGGGAAGAAACCCAAATTCAACCAACATGGAAGAGGGAAGCGTCCTCGCATGAAAAAGCTTGCAAGGGTGAAATGCTACAACTGTGACAAGAAGGGTCACTATGCTCGCGACTGTCGTGAGCCAAAGAAGGTATGCACCCCTTTTACTTTTCAGAACTTTACTTATGTGTCGAGTTCTGTGTTCCTAACTGAGTCTAATCCTTTGTGGACTGTGGATTCAGGAGCGACAGACCATGTAGCGAAGGATAGAGGATCCTTCGTGGAATTCCGACGAGTACCAACTGGAACTAAGTGGATCTATGTGGGAAACAACTCCAGAGCTGAAGTAAAAGGAATTGGCACATGCCAACTAAATATGCGTGGTGGATGCACCTTGTTTCTTCATGATGTATTGTATGCTCCGGAGATTCGTCGGAATTTAGTGTCTGTATTGATGTTGGTTAAATTAGGTTTTAATGTGAACTTCTGTAGTAGATGTGTGAATTTGTTTTTGGAGACAAATTACTATGGTTGTGGCTATTTTCTAGATGGTTTTATTGTATTAGATATTGATTATGTTAATGCTAAAGTTTGTTATTCCCTTCTCACGTCTCCTAATAAATATGATAATGATGTGAATGAGTGGCATGCTAGACTTGGTCACATTGGCCAACAGCGTATGAATAGACTAGCCAAAGAGGGCTTGTTGGGCAATATTGAAAAAGTCGATTTGTCCATATGTAAGCATTGCCTAGAAGGGAAAACGACAAAGAAACCATTTGGAAAAGGAAAAAGAGCTGAGTTTCCTCTGCATTTAATCCATTCTGATGTCTGTGGTCCAATGAATGTAAAAGGAAGGCATGGGACTGTTTATTTCATCACCTTTATTGATGATTATACTCGATACGGATATGTCTATTTGATTTCTCATAAATCTGAAGCGATAAGTTGTTTCAAAAGGTTTATGAACCTTGTAGAGAATCAATTAGATAAGAAAATAAAAGCATTGAGATCCGATCGGGGTCGAGAATATTTTATCGATGAGTTCAGAAAATTATGTGATGAAAAAGGAATAGAAAGACAGTTGTCTATTCCGTACACTCCTCAACAAAATGGTGTTGCGGAAAGAAGAAACAGAACCCTACTGGAAATGGTTAGGTCCATGATGGCGCATGCTAACTTGCCTATCACCTTTTGGAGTGATGCATTGTTAACTGCTGCGTATATACTTAACCGGGTGCCTTCCAAATCAGTTGCTTCCACTTCATATGAGTTATGGACAGGTAGAAAACCGGACTTGAGTTTTCTTACGCCATGGGATTGTGCTGCCTATACACATGAGTCCTCTCACAAGTTTGGGAAATTGGGTCCCAGAGGAAAGAAGAGTATTTTCATAAGATACTCGGAACACTCGAAAGGGTATGTGTTCATTGGTGAGCAGGAAAGTGGGAGTGTAACTGAATTTGAATCACGAGATGTTACATTCTTAGAGAATGAGTTTCCTAAGAAGGGCGAAATAGGGGAAGATCACTCCCTATTTGAGACCTTGGATCAAGACAATGATATTAGTGGAGTTCATCCAAGTGGGAGCATAATGGAGAATGATGTGCAAAGTATACAATCTCCCATACGGCGAACAAGTCGCCAAAGTATTCCCCGTCGACGTTTTGACATTGAAGGGGAAACTTTTATGGTTGCTCCACAAGATGAGGATGAGCCTAGAAATATCAATGAGGCTCTTAATCGCCCTAGTAAAGAAAAATGGATTCATGCAATGGAAGAGGAAATGGAGTCAATGAAATCAAACCAAGTTTGGGAACTGGTTGATCTTCCAAAGGGACTTGAGCTATTGGGAACAAGTGGGTTCTCAAAATAAAGCGAAAGTCCGATGGCTCGATTGAAAGGCATAAGGCTCGCCTTGTGGCGAAGGGGTATAATCAACGGGAAGGAATTGATTATGAAGATACGTTTTCTCCTGTAGTGAGATTTACCTCGATTCGCATTATTCTGGCAATAGTAGCTAGTCTGGATCTTGAGTTACATCAAATGGATGTAAAGATTGCTTTCCTCAATGGAGAATTAGAGGAAGAAATATATGTGGAACAACCTACTGGTTTCATAGTAAAAGGCCAAGAAGAAAAAGTATGTCGACTTTTGAGGTCGATATATGGTCTTAAGCAGTCATCAAGACAACGGTATATACGTTTTCATAATGCCATAGTGGCATATGATTTTACAATGATTGATGAGGATCATTGTGTATATATCAAAAGATCCAAGGATCAATTTGTGATCATATCATTATATATTGATGATATACTGATTGCCGGAAGCAATATGGAGTTGGTTAATACTGTCAAGAATGGTTGTCTTCTAACTTTGAGATGAAGGATATGGGTGAGGCTGCATACATTCTTGGAGTTAAGATTTCGAGAGATCGTTCGAAGAGATCATTGTCTCTTTCGCAAGAAACCTATATAAATAAGGTTCTTGAACGATTTCGTATGCAAGACTGTAAACCCATAGACACTCCTATTGCAAAAGGTGAAGGATTGAGCCATAGACTGTGTCCAGGGACTCCACAAGAGAAGGAACAAATGAAACATGTTCCTTATGCTAGTGCTGTTGGGAGCTTGATGTGTACAAGACCCGACATATGCTTTGCAGTTGGAATGGTGAGTAGATACCAATCCAATCCAGGTCCAGCACATTGGAAAGCCGTCAAGAGAATACCGAGGTATCGAAGGGAAGCGTTGATTTCAAGTTGAATTACCAAGGAAAGGATCTGCGACTTGAAGGCTATTCGGATGCTGATTGGGGAGGAGATTTAGATGAAAGAAAATCTACCTCGGATTTGCTTTCTTACTGAACAATGGCGCCTTATCATGGAGCAGTAAGAAGCAAACGTGCATAGCCTTGTCCACGATGGAAGCTGAGTTCGTGGCGTTATCAGCAGCGGTACAAGAAGGAGTTTGGCTTAAGAGATTTTTGGATCATTTAGGTGTTATTGAGAAAGCTGCAAATCCATTGTTGGTTAATTGTGATAACCAAGCAGCTATAGCGTACACCAAAGATCCAAAGTATCATGGCAAGACCAAACATATAGATACCAAGTATAATTTTGTAAAAGATATGGTTGCACGAAAGGATGTGAACTTGCAGTACATATCTACGCATAGAATGGTAGCGAGATCCTATGACAAAGCCAATACCTAGAGATGTGTTTTGTGGTCATGTAAAATCTCTAGGATTGCGTAGAGTCTGATGTACTGAATATTGTAATTTCCCTAAATGTTCACATTTATGAAATTTTGTTTTTCATTGATTAATGCCTATGAACCTTAGTATGATCTTTATGCATCTTAATGCTCAGTGCATTATTTTAAGTTGAGAAGTATGTCGGACAGATATAAGATTAGCCCACTCACATGGGTAATCGCCTCATTTCTTGTGTGATAAATAGAGATGAGACTGTTTTTAAGCTTATTATATAGGTGATAATCGAGAGCGCAAGCTTAAAATACGTATGTCGCCTTAAGCGAGTGTTAAGATGAGGACATAATACTAAAGATGTCTGAAAGTAAAATACCCCACACATTTTACTTTATCCGTCTAAGATGCCGATGTGAGTTCGATGAATTTTGTAAATGAGTAGATACGTGAACTCGAGTTAAACATTGGGTATGTCGAACTATCATCTCGTACGGTATTGAAAGGTGTAGACATACGCTCCATGGGAAAGGAGTTAATACCGTAATACGTATTTCATACTACGTATGCATGAGACGACCAATAAGAGTGGCAAAAAGTTTGATCTCAACTTTTATGACGTGTGAGACTCTTGAGGAAAAGAGTTCCTCAATTTTGAAGTCCCCTCGGGACTCTTACTTATTCTCAAGATTTCTATTTAGTGTTTGCTATCTTAGGATGTTGTCAATGGTCATGAGTTTGATTCGATCTAATGGGACATTTCTAGAAAAGCAAGCTGAACTGAAATTGAGAGTTTGAAGGAAAGAGAAAGATCGATTTTGGAGAATCACATTATAGTTTTGTATTCACTGGTCGACCAATTATAACTGTCTTTGTGATAATTATAATTGTGAATACAATATATATATATCATGTTTAAAAGAGATCAAGAGAGATATAAATGTGATCGATCGATCTAGGGTACTGCATACTAAATCTACTCGGAGTGTGACGCCCATTATGAGCTGCTATATATTCCTAACAGATGTATAGCAACGAGCTCTCAAAGTATGCTGGTCGCACGGATTATTCACCAGTATGAATGTTGAAGAGAGGTAAAGAGAATACTATTCGGCCCACCATGTGCGAGTGGGAGATGATGGTTTTAATTGGGGGTGGGCTTAAGGCCCGTCCGCCCATGCTGGGCCCAAAAGGCCCGGCCCACGGGAATAGGGCCCGTGGGAAGGGAGAGGTATAAAAGGGAGGAGAGAGAGAGAAAACGTATTAATTGGAAATAGAAAAGACGTACGTTTTCTCTCAACGCTCTCCCTCTCTCAAGTTGTTCTTCAAAGCAAAACCAGTGACACATTCGAAGGATTTGGCCTCCTCGGATCGAACATGATCAAGATTCTCTTCCTCCAACGACGTCGGTGTTTAATCTGTGGCTAAAAGGTACGCTCGAATCCGTGGTGTGCTTTAGGATCGGTGATGCGTGTTGTTTTCCCGGGCTTCGTTTTCCGCTTGATTTAGGGGTTCGATTCAGTGTCGAATCCAGTTTTGAGGGATCCGTTATTCCCAACAAGAGCCAAATTGGTCTTGACATTTGGTGATGTAGGGATGCATACGTAATGAGTTTCGCAAGTTATTTCGGGATAATTTCTACCAAAAGAAAAAAAAAATCATGAACCTATTTTACAATGCCAATTCAATATTAAACTTTTTAATTTGACTAATTTAGTCATATATCTTTTGACAATTGACCAATATAGTCTTTCTGTTCAAATTTTGGTTGATAATTGTTGACATAGACTCCGTTGTTCTAATGGTAGGCTGGTGCTAACATGGACGTTGTTTTGCATTTTTTTTTTTTTAGAAATTCAAAGTTTGAATTTCTTTTTAAAATTTTTTTCCCTTCTTCCTTAGTCGATCACCATGCCACAGCGATGGCCGGCAACTAGTGGAGGAAGAAGGAATAAAAATAAAAGAAAAAGAAAAAGAAAAATAGGAAAAATTCAGAAAATTTTAAGAAATTGTAAAAATCATCCACGTCAATACCAACTGTGTTAGATAAGACAACTAGCATTCACATCAAATATTTCCAAATAAATTTGGCCGAAATGACTACATTGGCAAATTTTTAAAAGTTTGGTTAAATTGGCCAAATAAAAGGTTTAAAATTGAATAGACTTCCCTACAATAGATTTTGGATTTTTACTTTTTGTAATTATCCCATCTATTTCACAGGCTATTATGTACGCGTGATAATTTTCTCTTTTTTCTCTAGTCAGCACTTAGGTCAAGCACGGCGTTGAGTTGATGTCCAAGTGCATTTTCACTCAGTCTTCTCCGTGATTGATGGGAATTCAATCTCCAGGTTTAATCATTTAGTGACGGTCCATACATCTCTCCATATTTCGATTGTCAACCGATTTTTACCTTCTTCATTTTTTTTTTTTCCGGGCCAGAATGATTAATCGATCGAATTCCTTTCCATGGCAAAATCGGCCTTCTATGTTCGCTCGAGGAACCCGTTGCTTAACGCATAGTGTCATGTCATACAATGCCGCGAACTGTCCTTGATGGACGGTTGAGATCGTTTCTTTCCCGGTCAAGGATCTCCGCTAGAATCGGGGAATTTACTCTAAAGACTTAGTCAAATTAACGTACTGATGAAGGTCCAATTTGATCGGCGGCGGTCCATGCAATCTCGTTGCAAAGTCGCTGGTGAAATTCGTCTACGTCGCCGTCGTGGTAAGAACTGTTGAACCGCGTTTGCATAGACTGGGGTTGCTCTCGGGGACCGCCACATTCGTCGTCCATTCTTGTCGGATTAGGCTTTCCGGAAAATTTTGTCCCCGTGCTCGAATGTCGCGGTCGTTTCAGCGGTCAAGATGTCCACAGCTTACGGCAATGCAGCTATCGCGGTTTGGAAACAATCGCTTCCCGCTACGCTCGCCATCGTTGAGAACTTCAACTGATCCGCAGCGCGTGGTCGTCGTCTGATGAGATAGCACAATCTGCTGCAATCTGCACGCAGACAAGAAGAAGATTGCTGACCATGGTGGAACTTAGGTCACACCTCTTGCTTTGCTTTCTGCTGCTATTATCTTGCACTGCTGAAGCAAGAGCTAGTTCAGAAGCAGAGGCTCTCCTCGCATGGAAGTCGACTCTCGAGAACCAAACCGCGCTTCAATCGTGGACGGCCAACGGGATGATGGGCAGCCCTTGCAGATGGTTCGGCATCTCTTGCAATGCGGAGGGCGGCATCACGAAGATACATCTCCCGCGCACGAGCCTAGTGGGAAACCTCACTGGCTTTGAGTTCTCGGCTTTCGACAGCCTGGTGTCCCTCAATCTCAGCCAATGCAACCTCTCGGGGCCTATCCTGCCTCAAATCGGCTCACTCTCGAAGCTAACGCACCTGAACCTCTCCAGGAACATTCTCTCTGGTCGTCTCCCTGCCACACTTTCGAACCTCACTCGTCTCTCCTTGCTTTATCTCGGCAACAACATGATAAGCGGCGAGCTGGATCCGCGCTTGTTTTCCAACTTGACTGAACTCCAGTTCCTGGAACTCCAAAACAACAATTTCACTAGGAAAATCCCCTCGGAGATCAGCCTCCTGACGAATCTAGTAGAGCTAGCTATCAATAACAACCGTCTGAAATGGCTCAATCCCATATGAAATCGGAAACCGGAAGCATTTAGATGCTATATCTTTATACGGGAATCATCTCGCCGGTCCGATCCCTGCATCCATCGGAAATCTTACTCACTTGACGATGTTGTACTTGCATCAGAACCATCTCTCAGGACATATTCCTCAGGATATTGTCAAGTGTACCAAGCTAGTCAAAATATTTCTGTATGACAACGATCTCTCGGGTTCAGTACCTCCAGGACTCGCCAACTTTTCATTCCTGGAGACACTTCATCTCAGTGAAAACAGTCTCTCAGGTCCCTTACTGCAAGTCTGTCAAGTTCTATGGATTCTGCTCTAGCGGGCCTCATAAATTCCTCGTGTATGATCTGATCGAGAGGGGAAGCCTAGCGAGCACCCTGAACAATGGCGGTGAAGCACCACAGCTCGACTGGAGGAGGTGAGCAGAGATCGTGAGGGACATAGCACGGGCCCTGTGTTACATGCACAATGATTCCACACCGCCTGTAATTCATCGAGACATATCAAGCCGAAACATCCTGTTGAACACAGAATATAAAGCTTTTGTTTCTGATTTCGGCATCTCTAGGATTTTAAAGCCCGATTCGAGCAACTGGACAGCTGTGGCAGGCACGTACGGTTATGTTGCTCCAGGTAACTCTCCTTGCGCCTCTTTCTCTGTGCTTTACAAGTTTACGCATCGTTCATCATCGTCGCTAGAGACATTCCCTTTGGCGTAATTGGATTGACATAGGAAATGCCTTGAGATCATACTGATTGAGCCTGTAATCCTGTGGTTAAACAGCTTCAGGACTATAGTACTATCAGCATATCAGATAAATCAGTATACTTGAGAAAGAAGCTAGTTATTCGCAAAATTGCTATTCTAACAATGGATTTCTTGTTGGTTGATGCCAGAGCTCGCATACACAATGAGCCTAACTGAAAAATGCGATGTTTATAGCTTCGGTGTCCTGGCGCTCGAAGTGATAATCGGAAAACACCCAGCGGAGCTTGGCTTATCTCTGAATTCCCTGCAGTCCGAGCAAAGCGTGGAGCTAGAAGATCTGTTAGATGCACGTCTTCCACCTCCGGCAGATCGAATCACCATGAACGAAGTGAAAGCAATAGTGAAGCAAGCACGTTCATGTATAGATGTTGATCCGAATCGCAGGCCAACCATGAGAGAAGTGTCGCAGGCACTCCTCGAAAATTAGAACAATCTTCACTAGTCTCAAGCAGGCATGCGCATTTGTATTTTCTCGCAGTAATCGATTCCATCCTAATCCTATACGAGTAGGCAAATTTAAGAATTAAATGGGCAATGACGATCATGTGCTTGTTTACGTGTAATAAAAGCTTCTCCAGCACAATTAAATAGGCCAATCATGATCATCTCATTCTTATTATTAGCACGACAATAGTCAAAATACAAATTGGCCAGGATAAAAAAAAAAAAAAACTCGAACATAACACGACATGATTTGTTTAATCCGTACTTTTTGGGCTCATGGAAGCTTATCGAGGTGAGACCGGCCAAAGCCAGCAATACGCACCAATCTCTCCCTTGAACGAGCCCTGCTTGATATGCCTTGCTTGTTGGCCCAGAGTATCCATGGTAAGACCGAGTGGAGAGCAAGTAATTACTGACAACAGATCAATGTCCAGTCATCTCAGCACAAGTGCAGGAGCCACTGAACCCGATGAGATAAAACTTTGAGCAAACCAAGGAGGGAGGACAGACATTTAATGTTGGCCGATGGAAGAGTGATGAATGCCCTGAAGTCAAAGCCCACAGCAAAAGCAAGAGGCCTTTTATATATTGCCAAACAGAGAGGGGATCCTGCATATCAAAATGGGCATGTAAAGAGATGGAGAAGATGTCTAAGCTGGCTCTTGTGCCGCTCATGATGCTGGTGGTGCTGTGGTCGATGGCTGTCCCTCCTCGGGCTGTGGCTTGTCCTTCGGACGGTGGTGTATGCCGGGACTGCATCGTGGACCAGCTGAACCACGGTTGCCCGTCGTGTGGCCCAGTTCTCCGCTGCATGGGGCGGTGCTTGTGGGGTGGGTCATCCCGAGCAAAATGCACGAGGAGGTGTGACTGCAACGGCGGGAAGCCAAAACTGTCCGATTGCAAGAAATGCATGTCCAAGTGCAAGTGCAGCTGTGTGGGCTAGGACTGCAGAGTTCTTTTGCTATGGGTTTTTGAATAGAGTAACCAGGGCCTTTGGTTGTATAAATTCTGGTGTCTCTTGAAAGATCTTTGGTACTTGTTTTCTGACAGATTGGAGTTCAAGCTCTGTTTCTTTTAAGCCAAAAATAGGTGCTTCTGCATCTGAAAATGCTCATCCAATATTGAACTTGGAGGCATGCCAGCATCGGCCAGTTCAAATCGGTTGAATTAGCACAGGAAAGATGTCCAGGAAACTCAAGAAACAAGTGAGATGATTTCATTTAATAGTAAATCAAGTATATATGATATATCAATATACAACTTCAGTATGTCACTCAAACTGTTGGTGACACAGAAATGACAAGGTCTATCAACTGGGACGGGAATGAACACTACAATAATCACTAACGTTTGAATTGGGGGTACAAGTGTTGGATCAACCTATGAATGAAAGATTTCCAGCATAAATTTGAATCAATGTGGGGCAGAAGAGATGCAACCTCGCAATTACAAAAGCAAGGAACCGCGATTTTCGAACTTCTAGAAGGAACTCCTCAATTGTGTTGCCCTTTTAATTCGACAATCTCAAAACACACAATTTCTCACTTCCCTGGCATCGGCATTCACAATGAAGAAGCATCATCGCATTTGTCCCTCTTCACCTCTCTTCCCACAATTTCATGAACACAAACACAATTGCAGCAACTCATCCAAATTCATCCCTCCCGCTCAAAATTCAAATGGTATTTCAACTGGCTTCAACTCGTACATAATAGCCGTCAAGATCCAATGGAGGGACATGGATCATTACGGCGATATTTTCTATTCATCTCTTCTTTCACAAACATTCTCCTCGGCCTGCAAGATTGTTCTATGATCAACTTATAGGTCGAGAGGTGATGCCAGGCCACGAACAAAAACTGGTCAGCGTAACCCTGCCTATCATCTACTAACAATTGCCAAATCAAGGCTCCAGCTCCAGCTTGCCTCTTCTTTGCTGATTCATATATTTTGTCATAAACCGTCTTCAAGAATATATCTCTTTGACATAACTCTTGTTGATTCTGACGCAATGATGACCCAACTTCTGTGAAAAGAACCGGTTTCTTCAGTATTTTGTCCCCATCATGTATGTGAGAATCCACCCACTGCGAAAGATATTTCACTTTTTCATCCAAACTGGCCTCCGGGATCCTACAACCAACAGAGAAGAATTTAAAAGTACCACAGAAAATAGAAACGCAAAATTTGCATAGAAAGCAAAGAGTCATTGCCAATAGCTCCTTTAAAACAATTACAGGGAGGCTTTTGCAATTTCCACTCCTTTTCATGTTGTTAATTTAGACATGATAATCTTTCTATAACCAAAAAGCACAGCTAGCAGTATTGGGAGATGCGTTCTAATTTCAACTAATTTCAAGTTGCAGCATCATCTAGTGATGTTTAAAGCACTTATTGAAGTGATATTAGTTTCTACAAGCATCATCCCAGGCTGAAGTTTACTAACCAACTATCGGGATATGCATGGACAGAAGCAAAATCAATGTTGTGAATTGCTGAGTTGTTAAGGAAATCTGTCCCAAGTGAAGAGGCCCATTCCCCAGGATTAACTGCATTTTTTTCTTGCGTTTGCAACCCGTAAAATCCCTCAACTCCAATGGCAATGAGGTGTCTTTGGTCTAAGCTCTTGATATATGCAGCCATCTCAGTGATCCAAGATTGTCACACAACCACAAACAAGATCAGGATGGAAGCATGAGAAGCTCAACTTAAGAAGAGGTACATGCAGATATAAGTATGATACAGCAAGATTGTTTTTCATTCATGGAGATCAGCATGATACAGCAATAAATAACAAAACGTATCAATGCGAATATCTAGCAGATATAAGTGTTTCTTTTGGATAGTAAATAAGGTGTGTTCCTCACTCAATAAGATCACAGAAGTGTATCCAGAAAGAAACACGAGCCTGGAAACATCCAAAGAATTAGTCTTCTAAACCTCAAGATATTTGATGAGAATGAGATCCACGTGATTTTGTTCATAGAGAGAGAGAGAGAGAGAGAGAGAGAGAGAGAGAGAGAGAGAGAGAGAGAGAGTTATGAAGTTTACCTGAAGAAGTGGAGCAGATGACCCAGATACACCACGAGGTTCATTCATTAGCTCCCAAGCAAAAATAGCTGGTTCATCAAAATAATGAACTCCGGTCATAGAGTTTTTTCTTGTTACTACCGCCTGCACAATGAGGTAGTTATGCAAGCATCATATGCCTTTGTCATGCAGCCAAAATACTGTGGCACAAGGAATGACATTCATCCACTTCTAATGCCTAGCATGAAGCAGAAAAATGAGAGCACAATCTATCTTTACATAAGCCTTGTAGTACTCCTTTATTGTGGGATGCAAGAAAAACGAATCTGCCAATGAAGAGACGTTCTCTCCAGCTTCTTGTGCCCATCTGATATACTGTACTTTACAACCAAATGCATTCAAATTGTTGACTAAGCTCAGGATTACTCGCACCCGATTCCTCCGAGCTTCAACAATTACATAATCTAATCCCTGAAATCAAATTAACAAAGCTAAGAACCTCGAAATGTCCCTGCCAAATGTTGCTTGCATAAAAAAATGAAATCTATATTCACAGGAGAGCCACCGCAGACAGAAAAGAGTACAAACATACGGACAGCTATTTTTATATCTTGATGATCATCTCCCCACCGCAAAGTTAGCACCATTCACCCGTCCCTTCGCTCGACCCACTACTTACAGCCATTTCCAGCAGCCGTATAAACTATTTTCTACTGTAATCTCTACGGTCTACAGCTAACACTCATAGCTGCAACAAAACTTCTCGCAATTCTCCATCAGCGATTCATCCATGAGGAACCCGATACTTTACCTATACGCACATATCGTTACGACAAAACGACGAAAAGGAGGTGTTCTGCAATTCTTTAATTCAAAGCTCAAGTAACTCCCACCGAATTCAAAGCCCGGAAACAAACATTAACCGGATCCTAAAATTCGAGGATCGAATACTTCCATTTCTAAATCAACGTCATAAATCTCTCCAATGCTTTCTGCGGCTAACAGTGCAAGCAATTCTACCGACAGCGAAAGAAAAGATCTGCCGCTTGGCAACCCACCGACACTGCACACGAAGGGGAAAAAAGAAAAAGAAAAAAACAGAGCGCAAGAGAGTTCATTTCCACAGACCCTGAACACCCTCTCGTCGAAACGCCCGGCGACCTCTGCAGCGCGTTGGGCCCGTCGCCGTCGCTGAACGCCCACGTCCGGCACACCGTCATCCCCATCCCGGCCCCTCGCCACATCATCTCCGAGACCCTCCCCCTCGACGGCCCGCCCCACACGCTCTCCTCCATCAACCAGTACGAATTCCACTCGTCGACGTACACCGCCGACTCGGCTCCACCCGCTCCTCCTCCGCCGCCGCCGCCGCCCTCGACCACTACGAACCGGGTCGAGTTCGTCCCCACGAAGCCCATCTTCGGGAGCCATAGAACCGGGAAGGTGAAGCTGGGTTCGTCGAAGTTGAGGTAGACGACGAGGAGGACGGTGGCTCCGCTGAGGATCGGATACAGAGCCTTGTCTCTCCAGTTCGGCTTCATCTTCGTGGCCTCTCCTTTCCTCGTTCGAGTTTGGGAACGAGTCGAAGAGTTTCTCGAGAAATCATTTTTCAATGCGGGTCAACAAAAGTCAACGTCCGACGTGGCGCCTTGCTGTCGTGTTGTTGCTGTTTTTCATTTCTCCGACAGTGACGCGGCACGAGAGGAAGCGAGTTGATTGGTCCAGTTGGCGGTTAGCAAAGCTAGAGCGGTGGAATAACAGTTGATTTCTTATACTCGCGTGGCAAATTGCAAAAAATAGAGACATCCCCTGGGGCCCAATTTGCAACAACCCTAAAAACATCGGGGGGCAATAATAATATGTAATTTTCCCTAATGGTGGACAGCAAGCCTAAGTGGGCCGGGTCAACCCCAGCCCAAATATGTCCCCCAGGCCCTGCCCAAAAAATGATGGGCCATAATTCGCATCTCCAGCCAAGCTTGGCTCGTATCGGGATCTTCCTGCTCATTCTTATGCGCGCTTCTCTCTCCTTTTCTCATTAAATGTCTCTGCATCACCACCGCATCAGCGGAGCATCAACTAACAAATTCAAGCTTTATAAGCTAGCTTAGGACTTCCTCCTAAGCGATGTGGGACGGGAGACATGCCCTTAGCCTCGCCCGTGTACTGCCGAAACGATTTTAGTCCGTCCCTTCGTATTACCCCGGGTCTGAGTCGTCACATTCTCCCAGCCTTAAGGCATAGCCCCGTCGCTGTGGCCCCACACGCTGCGGGAGTCGGCTCTAATACCACCTGTAAGGACCCGAGCATTCATTATACACATATTGTCCGCTTTGGACGTCCTTACGGTTTTGTTCTTATCAAGGCAGCTCATACTACCCTAAGAAAATGAGTATATACAGTTAGAGAGACCCAAGCTTTATAAGCTAGTCTACTGCGGAAGTCGGCTCTAATACCACCTGTAAGGACTCGAGCCTCCACTGTACACATATTGTCCGCTTTAGACACTAAGGCCTCATAGTTTTGTTCTTCTCGGACAGCCCATACTACCCTAAGAAAACGCGTATATACAGTTAGAGGAACCCAAGCCTGATAAGCTAGCCTAGGACTCCCCCCTTAAGAGATGTGGGACGAGAGACATGCCCTTAGTCTCGCCCGCGTATTACTGAGGCAATCTTAGTCCGTCCCTCCGCACTGCCTTGGGTTTGAGTCATCACATTCTCCCCCCCTTTAAGGCACAGCGCCCTCACTGTAGCCCCACACATTGGGATGAGAGACATGCCCTTAGCCTCGCCCGCGTACAACCGAGGCGATTTTAGTCCATCCTTCCATACTGCCTCAGGTTTTGGTCGTCACATTCTCCCCCCCCCCTTTAAGGCACAGCACCCTCACTGTGGCCCCACATGCTGGGACGGGAGACACGCCCTTAGCCTCACCTACATACTGCCGAGGAAATCTTAGTCCGTCCCTCCATACTACCCCGGGTCTGGGTCATCACATTCTCTCCTCCCTTAAGGCTCCCTTCGTACTACCTCGAGTCCGGGTCGTCATATTCTCCCCCCCCCCTCCTTAAGGCACATCACCCTCGTTATGGCCCCACACGCTGCGGGAGTTGGCTCTGATACCACTTGTAAAGACTCGGGCCTTCACTGTACACATATTGTCCACTTTAGACACTAAGTTCTCACAGTTTTGTTCTTCTCAGGACAGCCCATACTACCCTAAGAAAATGTGTATATACAGTTAGAGGAACCCAAGCCTTATAAGCTAGCCCAGAACTCTCCTTCTAAGCGATGTGAGACGGAAGACATGCCCTTAGCCTTGCCCGCATACTGCCGAGGCGAATCTTAGTACTTTCCTTCATACTACCCCGAGCCAGGGTTGTCACATTCTCCCTCCTTCTTAACGCATAGCGCCCTCGCTGTGGCCCCACACGCTGGGACAGGAGACATGCCCTTAGCCTTGCCCACGTATTGCCGAGACGATCTTAATATGTCCCTTCATACTGCCTCAGGTCTGGGTCATCACATTCCCCCCTTTAAGGCATAGTGCCCTTGCTGTGGCCCCACACGCTGCGGGAGTTGGCTTTGATACCACCTATAAGGACCTACGCCTCTACTGTACACATATTGTTCGCTTTGGATACTAAGTCCTCACGGTTTTGTTCTTCTCGGGGCAACCCATACTACCCCAAGAAAACGCGTATGTACAATTAGAGGGACCCAAGCCTTATAAGCTAGCTCAGAATTCCTCCACTAAGCGATGTGGAACAGGAGACATGCCCTTAGCCTCGCCCATGTACTGTTGAGGTGATCTTAGTCCATCCCTCCGTACTGCCCCGGGTTTGGGTCGTCACATTTGAAATTACAAACTTTTCTCGCTTAAAGCCAATAAAATCAAAATGCTCAGAGATTTTGCATGGTCATTTTACCTTTAATTCACTAATTCTGCCAAAGAATTGTCAACATAGACCAATTTGATGAATGATCTAGAATTACTTGAGAATGTTAAATGAGATGTGTTAGGATGACGAAAAGCAAACCCTGTTCTATACATATTTTTTCCTGTTTAAGTACATATTTTTTACCTTAATTAGTCCATCAATTAAGCAAATTATCAATTACATGGCTTTAAGTTGCAGATAATTGCCATTCTAGCATTACATGCGGTATTGGCGTTGCGGTGGCAGTGACCATCGCTCAGATTCTGCATGGCGCCCGTGACAGATCTTAGTGAAGCATGTGGAAACGTGAGGAGTATGGGAAGAAGGGGTTTCCATCATCCATCAAGGCCATTATTGTGACTTTAATTTCAAAATAATACGTGGTATGTAAAGGAAGCTATAGAAATGGAGCAAAGGTGCATTACTCGAAGGTAAACTACAAGAAAACCTAGTTGCAAAAAGCATTCAGCTGAAGCCCCAAGCATTCAGCTGAAGCCCACCTGGGATGCCTTTATCATATTTATGAGTAATCATGTCATGGTTGCAGGATGTGGGGTATTTTGAGTTTTAAATCGGTTTGTCCTTTCCACTCTCACTCACGATTTATTATCCAAACTTAAATTATATTAAATGAACTACAAATAAAGAGAAATTAAATTAAATCGGGATTTTATTTATTTTTTCAAATTAAGATCAAATTTATAAGAAAATTAAACAATAGTGAAAGTAGATACTTTTTCCGGCCCTGATATTGTCTTTTTGGCGACAGTTATTATCTTTGTCTGGATATGGATATTACATTAGGATTAAGTGCAATATAATGAGGGAAAAGTACAGACTGGAATGCCACAAAGTGTACTGGGATTATATTAAGGGAAAGATAAGATAAAAAGGAGAATGGCCGTATGCCAGCCTTCTTTAAGTCTACTTCAGTGCATAGCTGTGCATATATTACATAGATTGTGACGCTTAAACTTGCACGAATGCTTGCACAACTATGAGTCCAAAGACACTGCCAAACATAATATATATTCAGAATGCATAATTGACCTAGAAGTCCATATGGACAGTTAATAGACATGTTGTTATGGTAATGAGGATCAGATGCTGGAACCTGCCGAATCCATTCACTGATCAAAACAGAGAGCTTGACGTCCCATGTAGGCTTGTCTCGCAAATAACTGAAGTCGAATGGGATGGGAGGTTTTCTTCATCCACTTCGTATTCATTGTTTTCTTCAATTGTCAAACTATCGAGCTCACGGTTAATCCTGGTGAGTTGCGCAGCCACTTCGCTCATTGACGGCCTCCTCGCACCACTTTGGTCCAAGCACTGCACTGCAATTTCAGCTGCCATTCCTACTCTCTCCATTTCATCTTCACTAGCGCACTCGAAGTTTATGACATCAGAAAGTGTCTTATCCTTCACAGAAGAGATGAAGTAATGGATGGTATTGATGGACTCTTCAGACTTAGTAATAAAATATGTAGGCTTCTTTCCCGTGAGCAACTCCACTAGGACAGCTCCAAAGCTATATATATCACTCTTGACTGTTAGCATACCGGTGACTAAATATTCTGGATCGATGTAACCCCATGTGCCTTGTATTTCATTGGCTAAAACATGACTATGCTCTGGCGATATAAGTACTGAAGTTCCAAAATCGGTACTTTTACGGAGTAATTTTGATCTAGAAGTATGTTCACCGACTTGATGTCACCGTGAATGATTGGGGGTTCTGCACAGGAATGCATATACTCGAGTGCAAGAGCTGCTTCAGTGGCTATTCTGAGCCGGTTCTTCCACGATCTCAAGATGGCTGATGTATTCCGATGGATGTGTTGGGAGAGGGTACCATTTGAAATGTATTCATAAACTAGCAATGGTATTCGAGTCTCCAAACATATGCCATGGAGCTTCACCACATTTTTGTGGTTTATTTGCATCACAATTTCAAGCTCCTGCTGGAAATCCCCCTTCATTAGAGACTTGTGTACATCTTTAGGCTTCTTGACTGCGACCATGGTGCCCCCAGCGATTTTGCTTTTATAGACAGAACCAAAACCGCCCTCGACAAGCTTATTGCTATCATCATAGTTGTTGGTTGCTTTTGCTAGCTCCACTTCCGTAAAAATTTGAACTCTCTGGTGTTTCAAGAGCTGACCTCCATTTCGTCTGAAGTTTTTTTGTTTTCTTGTCCTCCTCCACTTGTCAATGACTAAAGCAACAGAAGTTATGCCGCATATGGGCAGAGCAATCACTGCGAAAGAGTATATGCTACTAGATTAAATTCGAGCATGTCATCCTTGTATGGTCCACATAATTCATAAAAGATATTAATTTCAAATGGGCTACCTATTTAATCTTTTATTACACAATCCGCATCGATCACCATTTATTTGAATCGTTGGTCTATTTTCAAAATATAACTACCCAATTTAACCGTGATAAAAATGGTTTCGGTAACAAATGGGTTACCGTATTATCTATCATGTAACAATCCTTATAAAAGTCCTCATCTAATCAAAAGAACTCAATTGAAATACATATTGCCAACATCTTCTATTATCCTTCCAAATGTCTTTCCTTGATTATTATGACGAAGGTTTGTTATAAACAAAAGTAAATGAGGAAGCATTCACCTCACATTGTTTTAGCTCTTTTCATTTACGAATGATATAAGAAGCAACCAATTATGCACGTTGTAATTATCATGGTTAAATGTTTTCGTCCATCCTATTGGAGGAAATTTTAACTGGGCTTACGAACATAGATATCATTCAAAATTGTATGTAGGTAAATTTGTATATGGTTTATGTGTATAATGTAGACCACGATTGAAGGAGATTTCTTCTAGCTAGAGATGAAAGAAAATATAGCCTTATTCATCTACACATTAATTATTCTCTAAAACTAATTTTAAATATGAATTGTAAGGGGCAGGGACCAGGATCATGTCCCTTGTCCCCACCCCTTGAACTGAAGACTTGCCCGCCTCGCGGGCACACGGGCACCACTGGAATTAATCGTTTTTTCTCAAAAAGAGCTAATCCACCTACTAGATAAACTCGACATTTTTCTTATTTTTTACAATTTTTGTAAGAAATAATGGCCAAATGGATGAATTTTATACACAAAAAAAAAAAAATGGCCCCTTTGATTGATTTTATAGAGCCAAACAAACTCCAACCTTCACAAATTAGTCAATATGCGAAAATGCGAAGAAGAAATACATGGAAAACAGTTGTACCACATTGATCACCTAGAGGACTTTACAAGCCTTCATCTTCTATAAAAACAAGACTTGTAAAAAGAAGTGGTTATTCTTTGGGTTTTGTTATTATTATTTCATCATCTTCAGAGCAAACATTACAAATCAAACAAAAGAAAATAAATTTCCTTACGAAGTTTGCACGGGCAGATTTGTCTGGGGGGCAGCGCTAATAGCCCCACCCAGCGGGAGAATTTGCCCCGCCAGACAGAGATTGTCCGTGCCTCGTGCCCATCCTTTGCTTTAAGAACCTTGCTCCCCCAGCTTAGCTTTTAAGTATGGATCCGTTCCTTTTTTGCAGAAATTATTATCCAAATTTTGAAAGGAAGTGATTACGTGATAATCTTTAATATGAGAATAACAATTTATTTTGGACCATAAAAAATTAAATTATAAATAATTATAAATTGTTGTGGGATTCACTTTTTTAAGAATTTGTGACTTGTTATTTTTATAGTATCTCAACATTGTAATATTAACAAAACCCTTAAATTTATATGTTTCGCTTCAATAACTTTAAATATGTAAGATAGATGGTAAAATGCAATATCAAACCTCGGGAAAAACAAACACGTCCACTGCAAAATCTCAATAAAAAGGTGGATTATCATACTGTTCTTTGGCAGCATAATCTCAAATCACACAAGCAGTGCCGAAGATCTGCCACCTCTCCCATAGCTTCCTTCTGTTTACTCTCAAAAACTCTATTCGTCCCTTTCTACTCGTTTTACTTTGTTTCTTTATTTTTCTTTTGCTCTGCTTTAGTAGACAATTAATTGAATAATTTTCTTAATTCATGGGAGGATGCCTAAAGGGAACAATTTTTACCCAATTTGAAACTCAAACATAGATTTCATTTGTTTCACGAAAAACGAATGATTTGAAAAATATTTTCCTAAAAAAGATCGTTTGTATCACTTACAAAAATAAATGAACGAAAAATATTTTTATCATCTATAAGTATATTTAGACATAAATTATTATCAATAATGAATATAGTTTTTAGTGACTAATGATTTCAAGCGAATCAAGTTTAGTCTGAGAGGGCTTTTGTTTGGAAAACCACATTCACATGCACACATGTGCATGCCAATCATGTTCCTTGGAGCCCATCTCCACCTCTACCTCCACCTCCACCTTAGCCATTGGCCACCGCGGTCATCGAAGTTGGACCTTCTAGCCTTTTATCCAAAAGGTGTTTTTGAAGTGAAAAAAGGAAGTGAGGTGCGTGCGGTGAATATTCGACCAAACGAAATACAAACTGAGTGACTCACAGACTCACAGTATTTGTGATCAACAGGCGAGACTTATTTCTTTTTTTTTCTTTTTTTTTTTCCTTTTATGCGAGTGGTGACCAATGATCGCTCGGTTGCAAAGTAAAATCAGACACAATTTCAGAACATCTTAACATAAGCCAGATCAAAAGCAAGTGAACTCGTGAGTCTAAAGCAAGGATAGCTTAAATTATCAAGCGACTATCACAAGGGAAGTGCAATTACCTGCAGCAACTATGGCGAGACGAGAAATTTGGCAACCAACTTTGCCATCACCAGTCATGCCAAATGGGCAGTTGCATGTGTAGCTCCCGGGTGTATTCTTGCAATTTCCATGACATGGATATTGTCGAGGATCTTTACACTCATCGATGTCTATATCACGCAGAACGGTGAACTGTAAATATACGTTTGTTTGTTCTCTTTTTTTCTTTTTCTGTTTTTCTTCTGAAAATTACGAATTGGTTGAGGAAGTTGAATCGCGGAACTTATGGCCCAATCCAAACATATAATTTTTGGCTTGCAAAGAGAACAGAAGAAGAATACCTTGACATCCTGGGGAGCCATAGGGATTCCCCGTGTACCCAAGCTCGCAGAAGCAACGATAACCCTGCCCGTTCGTGAAATAAGAGCAGTTACTGTTGGCGCCACAGGCATAGATCGATCGGTTCGATTGCGCTTCCTTGCAGGTCAAATCTCTTTGAACGACCCAATCCAGGACAACCTCCGAGTAAATTTCTTTCTGCATATCGGCCAGGACAGGAAGCTTGTAATTCGAGACATTAAAAGTCTCCTGGTCCACTACGAACGCTGATCCACAAGAGCTGAGGCTCTGAACTGAGATGTAATTCGTTGAGCTGCGCAAGGATATATTGAGGCTCCTGAGGCTCTTGGGGATCGATGTCTGACAGCACCCGAGGCCAGAGCAAGCACTCTCAGTCGTGAAGTCGATGTGCTCACGGCAATAGGAGAAGCATCCACTGCCAAAAGTCCCAGCGACATCTGAGATAAGAGCACTGGTGTCGCAACCAAAGACAGTAAGCTTGTTCCTGGTGTTCGACAATGTATATTGCTGGCCAAGTATGATCGACGGGTAGGGGTTAGAGCCGTTAAGCCAACTGCCACTCTCGTTATAGCAGTCCAAAGCACTGTACAAGCCAATGGTCATTGTCCCATTCACCAGAGATATGTTGTACACCGGAATGTTTTTGCCGAGGATCAGGATCCTCGATGTGTGGTTGCACCAGAGGACAAGGTCAGGGCTCCACGCACAATCTTCACTGAGCCCGAATGGGAAAGGCACAGTCATGTCGCCACACGGCCGGTTGCAGTCGTCCTTCTCAGTAAAAGTGGCCAAGGCCAAGGCCACTGGAAGAAAACACAACAGTGCCGCTTGCATCTTTATGTTTCTCCGATCTGTGATTTCCTCTGGCTCTTCTCTTACCCGTTTTTCTAATCCTATTTTGTTGATGCCGATGCTTCAGCTGCAGCCAAGTCAGTCAGCACGCTGGAAGACGGAGTCATCGATACTGACCCGTGGGAAAATCATTGCTGGCTTTTCCCGCAAACCACGCTGCCGTTTGTAAAAGCTGTGAATATTTCCATATGCAAACTGATATAAATTTAAATACAACTGATGTTTATATACACTTTCATTTTCACTCATATTGCACACATTCTAAAGCCATGATTGTTTCACAAGGTAACACGAGAAAAATCAGTTTTTTGAACTGAAAATCTCCATGCTTAGTTATGCAGTAAGGACTCTTGGAAGTCCTTAGCAAAATAAGTTCTTTGCATACTTTGCAACTGAGAGATCATCTCATCTGAGGTTTTCTTCTTTCTCAGTACTCCACAGAATATGCCTATGTAGTTTTCCCAAAAAAAAAAAAAGCGAAAAGAAACTCTCTCAGACTCTCCCTCTCTCTCTCTCTCTCTCTCTCTCTCTCTCTCTCTCTCTCTCTCTCTCTCTCTCTCACACACACACACACACACACACACACATTTTTCCCCCTTTGGGACCTTAGCGCTTCTGCCCTTGTTCATAGAGTGGGATTCAAGCGTGAGCCGTTCACAGCAACCAATTATAGGCACATCGAAGAATTGGTGAAATTAAGCACAATAATAGAGGGAGAAAAGGCTAATTGTATCAGCAGAACAAATTGGAGAAATCCGATTACATATATGAAGAGATGCAATGCAGAATAAAGAAACAATATACAAAGGTTTTTAATTCAATTGCCGGTGCAAAAGACAATTTACATATGAAGGGCAATGCGCCCTTAGTCGTTGTCCTAGTGAAAATGTGGGTCAGAGTTTACTGAAGACTAATACAATTACATGACTAAGATATTGGGACTGCATACTAAACTTTGCTTTATCTTGTATCTAAGAAGAAACAAGCGTATATATATAGTATCAGAAATTCAATAGTATAAAGAAACACCACTAAAACTTTTTAATAAGTGATATGAAAGTTTCAGTTGAGCGTTCAAACAAGTGGGATCCATTCTTTGAATGACTTGCTTGTTTAAGAAATTAATAAAAAAATTGCCATATTATTTATCAGAAAAATTTTAATATGATTTCTTAGTACACATAGCATTACTCATATAGATATAGTTTTATCAAAAAATGCAAGATGAAGTAAAATGAACAATACGAAATAGCATCATTTGGGTAAGAATTACTACTTAGTAGTTTCGGACCTCTCGAGACACATCGGCGACAAGTTTGAAACTCCTTAGTGGCTTCTTGACCTCAGCTAACCTTAATCTATTTGTTGCATATGTTCGACTATGCCATGATGTAGGATTATCCCTATTATACTCTCACTATATTGTTGTAAGTTGACAGTGACAATGTCATGCCCTGAATCCCCAAGCGTGTGAACATTCCTCGATGATCGATTAAAAATGCGACGTTCCAGGACGCGTCGCCAACACATTCTTTTTATATTTCGATTAAACGCATGCAGAAGCGAAATAATTAAACACCTTGTCAACCAACAAAACATGGATAGTAAATTGTATGTTTTCTTTTGATTTCAAAGTAGAATCCAGCCGAAGGCTATCAGCGTGGGAGAGTGGACGTAGGTTTGATTTAAATTGAACCACTATAAATTATGTGTTCAATTTTCTCTTTCCTTAACTCATTTAATTTGATTGTTCTGATATCTTTCTCTGTCTTGCTAAATTCCAAAATACCTTATTTGAGTCTAAATTGAACTTAGAAGTCTGATGTTAATTAAACTTTGTTTGAGAAAATAACTTTCATTGCTTTTATTGGTCAAATTTGTCTTTACACCTATTCACCCCCCTCTAGGTGGTAATACTAGCACTTTTAAGATAAAATCTCAGCGAGTGAACTTCCTAAATCTTGATTAGGACATAAATTCATACGGAGGCAGCCTAATCGTGCAATGGCATACAATCTTATCTCGCCTTGGCACACCCCTGCATATTAGTACATCACATATGCCTTTATCAATATAATAAACATAAATAATAATCAGAATACATAACTCTTATGCACCAAGCATCCACACGAGTCCCGATTATAAGGTAAAACCCGTTTTGGCATGTCTCATACCATACCTAACATTTTTACCCCATAATCAAGCGCAATACATCACAATCATTCATATGTGTTCCAATTATTACGATCTCTCGGGCTATAGCCAACACACGAGTCGGCGGTCTTTCGGCATGACCGGGCATCGTCCTGCCCCATCGGGCACAGCAACGTCTAGAACCCCCGCCTAGACGACACTCCATAAAGGAGTATCAGTTCGGCCTAAATCGCGATTGAGCATTCGAACCCCCGCTGGGCATCCGATAAAAATCAGGCATCGCCCCCAAACTCCCATTGGATGACGGATTCAATTAAATGACCACACAAGCATGCCAACACTCAAGCCAATTTTTATCTTCTGTCAATTAGCCCAGTGTAAAAGAGTTCGTGCTTAAATAACAAACCTCGGAAAATCTTTATATTTAAAATTCCGGTAAAATAACACACGTGGTCACGTATTTAAAATCAACACATCAAACTTTGCACACTTTCATTTTAAAATATCATTGCCCCTTTTATCACGTAAAATACGGCGTCCAAACACGACATCTCAAAGTTTGCCATTTTCTTACCAATGAACCATCTTTGAAAAATGGCATTTAAAATACATGATATGGGCAATCAAACATCATGGCATTACATGCTCAACGATCAGAATTAAGTTAAAATTCATATAGTAAAACAAGCATAAAATTTTACTTAACGACTAATCCATCATTAATAATGCTTATCACTATTAATTAAACTAATTGCAATTAATTAGGCTAATTACAATTAATTAAAATAAACTCAATTGATTAGACAAACTACAATTAATTAACAATTAATTGAAATTAACTAAAATAATTACAATTAATTAAAAATAAATTAAGATTAAATAAATAAATTGTGATTACTTAAATTAAACTCAATTAACTAATCTAATCACGATTAATTAATCTTATCGTAATTACTTAAACTAATTGCAATTAAAATTAATCTAACACATTCTTAATCGCAATTAAGAATAAACTAAAATTAACTAACACTGATGTTTGTTAATATTAAACTAATCACCCCTAAATGCAATTAATGCCCTAATCCACAATTAGGAGGTTAACTCACCGATTTCCGGTGACGATGAGCCTGCGGCGACGGCGGCACAATGGCGTCGAGAACCTGATGCTGGCGGCTCAAACAGAGGCTCAACGGCAGTGACTCTTGAAGCTCACGGCCAAAAGTCGGGGAGGCTAAGTTCGGGAGGTGGCGGTGGCCCGCGACAGCTCGAGAAGAGAATGATGGTGACGGCACAGTGAACAGCGTGAGGGACGTGGGCGGTAGCTTGCGGCAATGAGCAAGCGGCGGCGTCGCGCGAACGGCGGCGCAATGGCCCTTGAAGCTCAATGGTGGAGATGGCGGTTTGGCGGTGAGGACAGCGAATGGCATGGCTCCAAGCAACGGACGGAGGTGGCGTGGTGGTGAGTTGGGCGTGGGCAGTGGTGGGGTTGTGGGTTTAGCAGCAACCAGCAAGCGAAAGGAAGAAGAAGAAGAAGAAGAAGAAGAAGAAGAAAGGAGGGGTTCGGCTGAGAAGGAGGGAGGAAAGAAAAGAGAGGGAGAGGGAGAGAGAAAGGAAGAGAGGGAAGAAAAGACAAAAGAAAAAGGGGGGGGGGGGGGTTCCGGGGGGGGGGGGGGGGGGACAAGAGGTGACCAGGGGGAGGACAAAGAGAGAGAGAGAAGGAGAAGAAGACAGAAATAAATCACCCGGGGGGGGTTGGGGGAGGGGGACGAGAGAGAAGAAGAAGAAGACAGAAAAAAGAAAAAGGAGAAAAGTGGGGCATGTCATAGACAGGTTCACTCAAAAACAGCCTAATGCGCATATGCAACTCTTATGGTAATGCTCACAGGGAGTCATCAATGTTGGACGCTCTTTCCTCCCATTTTATTTGTCACAGTAATGCTAATGTGATGTACAATAATATATATATTGCACAAGTATCCTTGTTGTAAAGATACATAAGTGCAAGATGAGAAATGCTATACTGGTGAAAATAGAGAATAATTATAGCATATACAGTCAATGTAAACAAAATTTTATACAAGTAATCACATACACTATTGATTTGAAAGAGTTGGTAGTTATAATCTTCAAATTGTGAGTAGATGAGGCTGCTTTCTAAAATTTCCTTTATATTGGCAGTGTATGACATGTTTTTTTCGGAAAAGATATAGCGAACTATGCTTGCTAGATAATGTAGTATGTACTGCTCGATAATTAAATGAAGGCGCACTTTGTTTTGGGTCTCATACTTTCCAGCAAAAATCGACTCCAAGAATGTGTGATGCCTCATAATTTTGTGAAGTTTTATGAGAGAAATAAAGATGTATCCATAACCATATTGCTATTCTAGCATCACATGTGGTGTTTAATGTTGTCGTCAAAAACCTTAAATAATATGGAACACAAAATATTTTTGAAAACTTCAGAAAATGGGGATGAGGGTCTTGCATCTCTCGCTAAGCTTCGGTGAATGCAACATGGCCTAGTGTTTCAAGAAAACTAATGTAACTTGTGGAATCTGCAATTATAGCTATGTGGTATACTTTGTAATAGTAGTCAATAAAAACTGAAAAGAGTCAGACCCATTGATTTTTATTTTTATCGTTTATCAGCCATACCCGATTCAACCCAAAAACCATTAGAAAAATCATAGTAGAATTTCTATCGCTATTGCTCTTGAGTTGATTCTCTAAAGAAGAGCAATTGTTCCTTTAGCTTGAAACAATGATATTCAGTACCATTCCTTGTCCAACCAGCAGATGCAATTGACAAAAGTAGCGTTGGATATCAAATTGTGGGTGTTGACACCTAATATTTTAGAAAATAATAAATAAAATAAAAATTCGGTTTTGGAAATATATTTTTATTTCAAAAATTCAGTTTTTATTTGATTTTGGAGCCTTTTTATTGTTGGAGTCGTTGAGTGAATATCTCGCTTGCAAAAACAACTTTGAGCGTTTTCACTATAAAAGGCGAGGCTTCGGAACCAAGTGGGGGGGGGTTTCTTAGTTTTCAAAGTCAAAAATTCACTGAAAAGGAAAGGAGTTTTCATGCTTTCGTGCTTTAGGGGTTGTCAAAAGTCAAGAGAGTTTTTCCTTATGCTGAAAAGGTGCAGAGAGAAAACAGAGGTGAAAGTGACGTGAGAGAGATGGAGAGAGAGAGAAAAGACAAAAAAGGAAAAGAAAAAAGGTCTTCTTCTCCAAGAAAATATTAGGGGCTGCATGGAAACATTCCTAAAAAGTGTTTGAACACTTTTTTATTTTTTTGTTCTCGGGAACAAAAAAGAACAGAAACGCGTTTGGTTGCGTTTTCTTAGTTTTCGAAGTCAAAAATTCACTGAAAAGGAAAGGAGTTTTCATGCTTTCGTGCTTTAGGGGTTGTCAAAAGTCAAGAGAGCTTTTCCTTATGCTGAAAAGGTGCATAGAGAAAACAGAGGTGAAAGCGACATGAGAGAGAGGGAGAGAGAGAGAAAAGACAAAAAAGGAAAAGAAAAAAGGTCTTCTTCTCCGAGAAAATATTAGGGGCTGCATGGAAACGTTCCTAAAAAATGTTTAAACACTTTTTTTTGTTTTTTTGTTCGGGAACAAAAAAAGAAACGTAAACGCGTTTGGTTCTTTTTCGTTCTTTTTTTTTTTTTTTTTGTTCTCGAACACAAAAAGAATAGAAACGAGAAAACAAAAAAAAAATTATTTCTTGTTCTAGAAACAATTTTAAAGAAACGATTCTCTCTCTTCTCTTTTTCGCTTCTTTTCTTCTTCCTTTTTTCTTTTTTTTTTCTTTCGCCGATGGCCGACCTCGGCCATGGCCGGCGACTGACCGTCGAGGGCTGGCGACGCCGTCGAGGGTCGGCAACCTCGCTGGAGCGTCGCCGGCCCCCGGCGAGGCCGAGCCTCGCCTTGGCCGCGCGAGCTTGACCTCGCTCGCACCGGCAAGCCTCGCCGTGGCTGGGTGAGGCCGCCGGCCCGTTGGCTGGTCGTCGGAGGCCGGCACCGGTCGAAAAATGAAAAAATAAAAAATAAAGGAAAAAATGAAAAATAAAATAAAAATATTTAAAAATTAAAAGAAACAAAAAAAGAATAAAATTTACCAAACGTGTTTCGTTCATTTTTTATTTTCGGAACAAGTTTACCAAATGCATTTTTTTATTCAAAAATTGTTCCAAGAACGAAACACTTTTTTTTTTTATTTCGTTCCCGAGAACGAGAAAAAGAACAGAAAAAAAACATGCCCCGCCCATAGGTACCTTAAAAGTGTCACAAAATCCGTGCTCTGATCCATTCATGCATCGACACCTGTCCTTGGGACCCGCCACGTCTGCTCTCTCTTCTCTCCGTCTTTTGCACTTCTGTCTCTCTCCTCTCTCTTCTCACTCTCTCCGAAATGATCAGATTGGCGAAATTCAACAATTGATGGTTTCGTCTTCCTTGTTGCTGTCCCTTTTAGCCGGCGAGAAGAACTCTATTAGTCTCCCTGCGTTGAACCCATTCAGGTTGTCATGAGTTCTGGCATCGTTGTGAAGATTCGCCCCTTTAGAGTTTCCTCTTCTTAGGGAGATTCTCTCCCATTGAATTTTGTCGAATGAAGATCTCCTCCCATTGAAGTTGAACTCATTATCTACCGAGACCCATTTCGAGTTCTCTTGATAAGTATCGTCGTGCGCGTAGCTCCACTTGGAGCGCTTGGTGTTGTTGTCCATGTTCAATTCGATCGTGTTGGGATTGTTGGATTTGACACAAAATCAAACCCTTAAAATGAATGCGGAAGACAAGCCCGGGAAATTCACATGTATCACCGATCCTAAAGCATACCACGGAATCGAGCGTACCTTGTTAGCCACAGATTAAACACCAATGCCGATAAGAGGAAGAGAAAACCGATCATGTTCAATCCGATGATGTCGATTGGCCTTGAAGGGAAGATGGTGTCGCCTTTAGCGTTCGTCTTTTTGTTTGGAGGGAAGAGAGGGAGAGGAACGTACATTATGCCAACGGGTGTGTTCCTCCCTCTCTCTTTCTCCTTTTATACGTCCCCTCAAAATTAGAAACGTACCCCTTCATCGATGGACCCTAATAAAGTAGGCCGGGCTTTCAGGCCTAACATGGGTGGACGGACTTTAAGCCCATCACATAAAACCACCATCTCCCACTCGCACATGGTGAGCCGAACAGAATTCCCTTTACCTCTCTTCAACATTCATACTGGTGAATAATCCGTGTGACCAGCATACTTTGAGAGCTCATTGCTATACATCTGTTATAAATATATAGCAGCTCATAATGGGTATCATACTCTGAGTAGATTTAGTATGCAATACCCTAGATCGATCGATCACATTTATATCTCTCTTGATCTCTTTTAAATAATGATATATATATATATATATATATATATATATATTATATTCACAATTTATGATTATCCCAAAGACAGTCATAATTGGTTAACCGGTGAATACAAAACTACATTGTAATTCTCCAAAATCGATTTTCCTCTTTCCTTCAAACTCTCAATTTCAGTTTAGCTTGTTTTTCTAGAAATGTCCCATTAGATCGAATAACACTCATGACCATTGGCAACATCCTAAGATAGCAAACACTAAATAGAAATCTTGAGAATAAGTAAGAGTCATGAGGGGACAAAAAAATTGAGGAACTCTTTACCTCAAGAGCCCCACACGCCATAAAAGTTGAGATCAAACTTTTGCCACTCTTATTGGTCGTCTCATGCATACGTAGTATGAAATATGTATTGCGGTATTAACTCCCTTCCCATGGAGCGTATGTCTACACCTTTCAATACCGTACAGATGATAGTTCAGACATACCCAATGTCTAACTTGAGTTCACGTATTTACTTATTCACAAAATTCATCAGAACTCACATCTGGCATCTTAAACAGATAAAGTAAAATATGTGGGTTATTTTACTTTCGGACATAGTAAGTATTATGTCATCATCTTAACACTCAGTTAAGGCGACATACGTATTTTAAGCTTGAGCTCTCGATTATCACCTAGATAATAAGCTTTAAACAGTCTCATCTCTATTTATTACACAGTAAATAGAGGCGATTACCAATGTGAGTGAGCTAATCTTATATCTGTCCGACATACTTTCTCAACTTAAAGTAATGCACTGAGCATTACGATGCATAAAGATCAAACAAAGATTCATAGGCATTAATGATGAAAACACAAATTCATCAAATGTAAACACTTAGGGAAATTACAGTATTCAGTACATCAGTCTCTATGCAATCCTAGAGATTTCATATAACCACAAAACACATCTCTAGGTATTGACTTTATTATAGGATCTGCTACCATTCTATGCGTAATATGTACTGTAAATTCACATCTTTTTATGCAACCATATCCTTTACAAAATTATACTTGGTATCTATGTGTTCGGTCTTGCCATGATATTTTGGATATTTGGCATATGCTTTTGCTGCTTGGCTATCACGGTTAACCAACAATGAATCTGCAGCACTTCCAATAACACATAAATGATTCAAAAATCTCTTAAACCAAACACCTTCTTATACTGCTGCTGATAATGCCACGAACACAACTTCCATCGTGGACAAGGTTATACACATTTGTTTCTTAATGCTCCAACATATGATGCCATTATTCGGTAAAAGAACAAATCCAAAGGTAGATTTCCTTTCATCTAAATCTCCTCTCCAATCAGCATAAAAATAGCCTTAGAGTCGTAGATCATTTCCTTAATAACTCAGCGTATTATCAACAATCCCCTTTAGATATCTCAACATTCTCTTAACGGCTTTTCAATGTGTTTGACATAAATTGGATTGGTAACTACTTACTATTCCAACTGCAAAAACATATGTTAGGTCTTATACACATCATAACGTACATCAAGCTCCCAACAGCACTAGCATAAGGAACATGTTTCATTTATTCCTTCTCTTGTGGAGTCCTTGGACACAGTCTATGGCTCAATCCTTCACCTTTTGCAATAGAAGTGTCTATGGGTTTTCAATCTTGAAATCTTAACTTCAAGAATGTATGCAACCTCACCCATATCCTTCATCTCAAAGTTGGAAGACAACCAACTCTTGACAAGTATTAACAAGCTCCATATTGCTTCCAGCAATTAGTATATCATTAACATATAATGATATGATCATAAATTGATACTTGGATCTTTTGATATATACACGATGATCCTCATTAATCATTGTAAAATCATATGCCATTATGGCATTATAAAAAAACCTATATACCATTGTCTCAATGATTGCTTAAAGCCATATATCGATCTCAAAAGTCAACATACTTTTCCTTCTTGGCCTTTCTTTATGAAACCAGCAAGTTGTTCCATATATATTTCTTCATATAATTCTCCATTGAGGAAAGTAGTCTTTACATCCATTTGATGTAACTCAAGATCCATACTAGCTACTATTACCAGAATAATGCGAATCAAGGTAAATCTCACTACATGAGAAAATATATCTTCATAATTAATTCTTTCCCGTTGATTATACCCATTTGCCACAAGGCGATCCTTATGCCTTTCTATCGAGCCATCAGCCTTTCGCTTTATTTTGAGAACCCACTTGTTCCCAATAGCTTTGCGTCCATTTGGAAAATCAACCAGTTCCCAAATATGATTTGACTTCATTGACTCCATCTCCTCTTTCATTATATAAATCCATTTTTCCTTACTAGGGCAATTTAGAGCCTCATTAATATTTCTTGGTTCATCCTCATCTTGTGGAGCAACCATAAAAGTTTCCCCTTCAATGTCAAAACGTCGAAAGGAATATTTTGGCAACTTGTTCGCCGTATGGGAGATTGTACACTTAGTACATCATTCCCCATATGCTCCCACTAGGATTAGATAATGATGACGTCATCTCATCATATGGTTGCAATTGAGAATGAGTTGAATTCAATTAATCACTTCTCATATTACTCCCACTTGGACGAACTCCACTAATATTATTATCTTAATCCAAGGTTTCAAATAGAGAATAATCTTCACCTATTTCGCCCTTCTTAGGAAATTCATCATCTAAGAATGTGACATCCCGTGATTCAAAATCAGTTATACTCCCACTTTCCTGCTCACCTATGAATACATACCCTTTCGAGTGTTCAGAGTATATCATTAAAATACTCTTCTTTCCTTTGGGACCCAATTTCCCAAACTTGTGAGAGGACTCATGAGTATAGGTAGCACAACCCCATGGCTTAAGAAAACTTAAGTCCGGTTTTCTACCTGTCTATAACTCATATGGAGTGGAAGTAACTGATTTGGAAGGCACCCAGTTAAGTATATAGGCAGCAGTTAACAACGCATCACTCCAAAAGGTGATAGGTAAGTTAGCATGCACCATCATGGACCTAACCATTTCCAGCAGGGTTCTGTTCTTCTCCCTGCAACACCATTTTGTTGAGGAGTATATAGAATAGACAACTGTCTTTCTATTCCTTTTTCATCACATAATTTTATGAACTCATTAGATAAATATTTTCGACCTCGATCGGATCTTAATGCCTTTATTTTCTCGTCTAATTGATTTTCTACTAGGTTCATAAACATTTTAAACAACTTAATGCTTCAGATTTATGAGAAATCAAATAAACATATCCGAATCGAGTATAATCATCTATAAAAGTGATGAAATAAACAACCTAATGCCTTCCTCTCACATTCATTAAACCATAGACGTCAGAATGGATTAAATGCAGAGGAAATTCAACTCTTTTACCTTTTCTAAATGGTTTGCTTGTCGTTTTCCCTACTAGATAATGCTCACATATGGGCAAATCGACTTTTTCAATGTTGTCCAATAAGCCCTCTTTGGCTAGTCTATTCATATGTTATTGGCCAATATGACCAAGTCTAGCATGCCACATAATCACATCTTTATCATATTAAATAGAAGACGTGAAACAAGGAAATAACAAATATTGACATCACCACAGTCAACATCTAGTACAATAAAACCATCTAGAAAGTGACCACAACTATAGTAGTTTGTAGCCAAATACAAAATCTACACAGCTATTACAGAAGTTCACACTAAAACCAAGTTTAACCAACATCAAAACAGACACTTAAATTTCGACGAATCTCCAGAGCATATAGAATATCATGTAGGAACAGGGTGCGTCCACCATGCATGTTCAATTGGCAGGTGCCAATTCCTTTAACTCTCAGCTCTGGAGTTATTTCCCACGTAGATCTACTTAGTTCTAGTTGGTATCGTCAGAATTCCACGAAGGATTCTCTATCCTTCGCTACATGGTCTATTTCTCCTAAATCTACAGTCCATAAAGGATTGGATTCAGCAAATAATATAGAACTTGACACATAAACAAAGTTCTCAAATGTACAAGAGGTGTATACCTTTTTTGGCTCACAACAATTGCGAGCATAGTGACCCTTCTTGTCACAATTGTAACACCTCACCCTTGACATTTTCTTCACTTGAGGACATTTTCCTCTCTTGCGTTGGTTAACTCTTGATTTCTTGCAATAAGGACTTGATCCTTTGCATTCCCACATATTGAACGAATCAATACACTTGCGCCTAGAGCTCAAAGCCCTTTCTAAGCTAGAACCAGAATTGTAAATATCTATTTTCGGCTCAAATGCCGTTAAGCGGTCCTCAACTAGCTCAAGGTAGTGCATGGCATCCTCAAGATCTTCCATAACATAGTCAAGAGCTTCTAGTGCTTCTTGATTTTCCAACACATATTGAATCTTCATGTTCAATATTTCACAATTGTTGCCGTTCATATCAGCAATTACGTTTTTAGTTGCTGAAAACATCGATCTGAACACATTAGACATATATGCATGAATAATTAATGCCTATCATTTATGCATTCACTTTGCACAGACCCATCATATCAATGAATAATTTCAAGTAAGGTTTCAGAATCAAAATGTCACTACGTTTCCAATCATCCTCCAAAAATCCTAACTTAAAACTATTATTAATATAATTGTCTTATGCAAAATAAATTCTACGAAGTTACAAAAACTTCCATGAACTACCCACAGTAGTCAACAATAATAGAAAGCAAATAATATCTAACATCCAATAGAATAACAATACTTTCACATAATACAACTATCCATTACACTAAGTAATATATACAAATAAGAAATATTAACATAGAAAAAGATATTCACACTCAAAAACATCTCAAATTAATCTAAGAAATAAATAGGGAATGCCCTTTCTAATCTATTAGTCAAAATATCTAAGAAATTTGAAGGCATATTTGCCAACCATGGAAAAACTTTTGGAGAGCTCTCATGTCGCCTCCAAGGCGCATTCACTCTGCACCATGTGGCGCTCATTCTAAGGATTGGAGTTTTGGTTAATTCAATCCTATAGTATTCTCTAACAAAAGCTTTCACTAGCCTTTTATAACCGGGGACCACGTTGACCTCCCATAGCCGATCTAATACTACTTGTCATTTAGGTGGAAGAGTGTTCATCAAAGCCGGCACTTTTTCAAAATCGGACATAAAATAACCATTCCATATGATCTCATGTATCATCTGATTGACCCTAACCACATGTGATACTAAATCACCGTCATGCCACCGATAATTAGCTAACTCTGTCATCAGCCTTTTAAGTCTTGTATTTCCCTCGTCCGTTCTCGATTTGCAGATATCCGTGTATAACGCATCATAGTTCTTGCAACAAATGCAGAACTAAAAATGGATTACTTATAATCCATAATATACATAAGGGAAAATGCATAATTTTCCATGATTCATGCAACAAATGTAGAATAAAAAATGGATTACTTATAACCCATATAGACTTAATTGAAAAAAGAAACAAATTCCTTTTTTTTTTCTCAGGTCAGCAGTCAACAGTCGCCGGTCAATGCCGGTCAACGGTCGCTGGTTGTCGGGCTTACAGGTCGGACCGGATGGGCCGGTCGGATGAACCGAGCAGCATGTGCCATGCGCATGCGCGGGCTGACGTCATGCAGACGTTAGCCGGCACGTGCGCGGCATGCGCCAGGCTTTAATGTGGGTTGGGTCAGGTCGAGTCAAGCCGTCGGCCAGTGACTGGCCATCCAACGGTCGTCGGCGATGACGTCATCGATGACGTCCTCCCGGCGATTACCGTGACATCACGGTAACGTTAGCACGTGTCGATTCGCCGACCGGCGTGTGCCGATTCACCGGTCACCAGCGCGCACGTGCCGGTTCGCCGACCGGTGCATGCCGGTTTGCTGGTCACCAGCGCGCACGTGCCAGTTTGCCAACCGGCGCGTGTGTCGCACGCGCTGACCGAGCCAGCGCTTTAGGCACGTGGTGCCCACGCTGGCCGAGCCAGCGCTTCAGGCACGTGGCGCCCACGCGCAGCGGCTTCTATCCGTGCGTGTGGGCACATCCAGCGTCTTCCAACGGCGCACGACATGTCGACGGACTCGTCTCGATGAGCTCTTTCACCCTATCTTTTCAGAAATCGATTTCGACTTACAGAAACTCGAAAAAATAGATGAATAGTGCTCGGTTGTCGGGATTTTGTGCTCGGTTGTCGGGATTTTGCGCCCCGATCCGTGTCGGCCGATTATTTTCGCAAAAAATCAATCAAAAAACATCAAAGGGGTCGAGAAAACATGAACTAGGGCCCTGATACCAATGTTGGGATTGTCGGATTCCCAAAAACTGGATTCGACACTAAATCGAACCCCTAAAATGAATGCGGAAGACAAGCTCGTGAAATTCACATGTATCACCAATCCTAAAGCATACCATGGAATCGAGCGTACCTTGTTAGCCACAGATAAACACCAATGCCGGTAAGAGGAAGAGAAAACCGATCCCGTTCGATCCGATGACGTCGATTGGCCTTGAAAGGAAGACGGCGTCACCTTAAGCGTTCGTCTTTTTGTTTGGAGGGAAGAGAGGGAGAGCAACGTACGTTATGCCAACAGGTGTGTTCCTCCCTCTCTCTTTCTCCTTTTATACGTCCCCTCAAAATTAGAAACGTACCCCTTCATCGATGGGCCCTAATAAAGTGGGCCGAGCTTTTAGGCCCAACATGGACGGACGGGCTTTAAGCCCATCACATAAAACCATCAGATCGAATGAAGATTGCTTTCTGCAGATTCATTTCCTTCGCACTCCTCTCCATCAGCTTCTTTATTTTCTCAGAATAATTCGTTTTCAGCGCATTCAAGATTGATCTTTTCGCTCAAGAACGCCTCGAGCTCCTTGGCTTTCTTTGATTTCAGAGAATTCTCATCTTTACTCATTTTGGATCTCATGTAGGCCTCGAGCTGAGCCCTCAGCTTTTCGACGACGGCATTCTTCTCTTCAAAACAGTACTTGGCCTCTGAAAGTTTCGTCTGCACTCTCTCCTCGCGCAAAACATCCGCTAGCTGAAGTATTTCCCTCTCCTTCTTCACCTCTTCAAGAACTTTGGCGGATTCTGTCTTTAATTCTTCCACTTGCGCCCGGTCCTCTCCAATCCCTCTTGATAACTCGTCGCAGACCTCTGTACAAGTATCTGGCAAGCAACGAGAGGATCAAATTAATGAGGTAGGTTCTGGTTTTGCAGATATGCTGTACGTGGGAAAAGAAGAAGGCATTAACGAACGAAACGTAGCACACACGAACTACAACAGCGATAGCATTTGCACACTAAATTCTCTTACTACTCACTAGAGAAGGAATGTATGTTTAATTCCATCAAAGGCCTTAACAATAACGGTAATCCAAGCAAGATGGTAATGATCAGATGAGGAATAAATAATACATGGGGAAACTCTGCTCTCCTCGAATTGGACTTATTGGCCAGCGAAACAACAAAACCAACTAGTCAATAAATATATCTACCTTTAATCTCAGTTAGCCATGGTAAAATTAGAAGACAATACTCAATTTGCTGGTCATGAGACCATAGTTGCATGATGAGCCTGAAGGTCAAAGTAAAATACATGTACATACATAAGGCAAACAATGGATGCCATCAAATCCCATCTACTTAATAACCAGTCGTGAATGACAATGTTCACAGTCGTAAGAACATTCAAGTACTTTGACGATGACCTCAAGACAATTTTTGTTGGATACCATCTTGTCAGTTTAGACTAACTCAAGTACCAATAGCGATAAAGAAACATCCCCAAAGCATTTGCATATAATTCTCCAAGGAGAGTTAGATAATGCTCTAAGCCAGTCTTAAGCATTGACAAGCCAATAAGTCATATTTGCAGTATCCATAGAATAAGATAGGTTTAGAGTGCTGATGAAAAGAAGGAACATGTTCTCCAACCAGAAAGAAAAGTATCGTGCTATCAAACACAATTTATCTAGTCAAATGACACTGTTATGGACAGGAAGGAATTTTAAATACATTACTGTAGGGAGACTGGGGAAAACAGCATGCAATTGTCTTGTATGATCATTATATACCAAAATTCAGTGAGTGGGAAGAACACACGAGATGAATGAACATGGTACTACTTTTTTTCTGGCTGAGTTGTGAAGACTATGGCAAGCCAATAGAGTATGGCACCTTGGTGGAAATGGAATCTAAACCAGAATCCTGCAGAAACAAAATTATTCTACTGCTGCTTGAAACCGGCCTTGAGATCAAGCTAACCCCAAAAGTTGTCGATTTAATTCCTCTCCTTCCAATCACTCATAACAGAAATACCATTAGATTAACCTACTCAGAAGTCTCAGGGATTTGATCTAGAAAGGAGATCTTTTAGGACTAGATTGCATGACTAAATTTTGGCACTCAATACAACCAACGAAGAAGCAACCAATAAGGACTTTGTCGATAAAATTTATGAAATGCCTTGTCTAGAATTCAGGGAAAGTTACACGTCATCATAGTTTTGAGACAATCTAAACTATGAGTTGCTTCTGCTACTCTAGATCCACAACCACCCCAAGCATTAACACATATAACCCCAAGACAGGAGAAACTATCATTGAGCATATCTTACCATCTATTCCAAATTGACAACCTTACCTGCCCTGCTTTATCCTCTCCAGTCTATCATTCTTATACTTTGTTTAGAAGGCAAGGATGGGATGAAAATGGAAAGAAAATTTAAATTTATGTCCTCTCTGCGCCAAAGTTTCAAACTTTACCCCAATTTTCCTTCCCCTCCCCTCCTTCCCAAACAAAGCATTGGTACCAATCCTTGGGAAGAGGCAACTAGAATGCCTAATACAAATCACATTGTAGCAATAAAGAAAGTCCAGCTTAGTCTGAGCATAGCCTCTAAAAGGGCTTTTCTTTGGAAATAGGAATCCTTATACACTCTAACTTGACTGCCTTGCATAGTTTAACAAGGTTTGTTCCTTCAAAAAATGGGGTGTCAACAAATAAGTAGAGCAATCACAAGTAGCATAATTCAGTGAATTCACAATACAACAACACAAACATTTTAACAAGGCCTTAAATAGATAGACTATGATCAGCCAAAGCATACAATTAATAGTAGTTCGGCGCAACCTATTCTTCATAAGCAAAATTGAGAAATTGATAACCTAAACCAAAGTGGTAGGCTATTCCTTAGCAAAGTTATGGTCAAATTTCATAAATGGTAATTCTTCCAAGATCACTTCATTAGTTTGAGTTATTCTCACCCAATTATTTGTAGGTTTGAACACCAGAAATAAGAAAATGAATATCATACTAAGTCGTTGGGGTAAAAAAAAACATGAAGTCTTCAGAGATCCTAATGTGCCAACCCTGATGACATAGATAAACCAATGAACCGAAGAGACAGTTTGCTGTTTCTAGTCATTACATCACCCATGAATTCTTGATCTTTATTAAATATCTCTACCAAAAGCTGCAGCCACAACAAAAAGCTCAATAATTAAGCCCTTCACAACCAATAATCATTAGGCATAATCGTCACTACCCAATGAGCCCATGATCCTTATGTTAATCTGTATCAAGGGACTACAGGAGTACTCAAATGTCCCATTGAAAGAACAAGACAGTTGAGTGAAAAGATTAAGCCCTTCACAAACCCCCCACACACAGTGGCATTTCGGCATTGATATCACTTGTGCCTTCAAGCGCTACAAACTTAATGGAAACAATAAAACCATCCCCTGTGCCTTAAATTGCTACCATCACTCCAAACATTTCAATTCCACGGTAAAGATTACTAAGCAAACACGAAGCAATAAATCCGAACAAGCATCAACAACAGACGAGTACAGAAAACAAGGAAAAGACAGTGCAACACTCACTTCATGAGGATGTTGTAGTACTCGAGATCCAGGGAAGAGAACAGGGTGTCCAGATCCTTCATTGCCATTATCGCTCTGTGCACCATTATCCAGTTCGCTAACTACAAAGACCGCGACTTCACCACCCGGAAAGATCTACCGATACAAGCAGCAAACACCCACAAAAAAAAAAAAAATAGGGCGAACCTTGCATCGCTCGTCCCATGTGTTCAGAGGCGATCCTTCGAGGGCGGTCTTGAGAGCCTCCACTAGCTTCAACCTGCACGCGACGAAATGAAACACGAGGAAATGCGGAGGTGGGTCAGCTCAAAATAAATCCGGCAAAATCGCGGACGGAAAGGTGGCAAGAGAGGGATCGAGGAGGGGAAGTTTACTGCTTGAGCAAGCTCTCAATCTTGCGGGACTTGTGCTCGATCCTGGAGATGATGGCCTCCGCATTGTCCGCCTCCATGAAGCTGTCCGTCGCCACCATCATTTTGGCGAAGCGCCAAAAAAGTAACTGAATAACTGGCACTCCATATAATGCGTCGGCAAAATCGAATCGCCAAATACTCGAAGAAGTTCTTCAAAAAACTTCTCTATCCCTCCAAATTTTTTCCATATCCATAAATTTCAAAATCAGGGAACCACAAGACACATTTTACTGACTTCCACATAACTTGTCGTCCACGATTTCCCTATGATGGTGGTATGGGTGATGGAGTCCCCACATAATCTTGGCATCCGTCAATGATGGGTCGAATATGGAGGATTCAAGGAGAGATGTGGTGGCGGCCATTCTTAAAGGATCATAATTGCATAAGCCATAGCCTCCGCTTTGATAACGCCAGATAAATCTAGTTCAATTCTAGAAGATAACCAACGAAGCTCACAATCAACCTAGCCTTCAAAATGCGTCGGCAATTATACTCCGGTAGTTACCTTTCGACAGTGAGAGGTCCGAGAACGAGCAACAGCAAAGGAGAACCGTAGGCAAACAAGCAGCTTCCTTCCTCATCGAATGGAGCCGAACTTGCGTAGGGAGAGACATCACCGACTGCTTCAACCAGTAGCCTTCGCCAACTGTAGGCAGCAAAAACAAGAAAAACTAGAAATTGTATCAGAAAATGGACCTCCAAGATTTCAAGGGAGGAGGGGGCGGGGGATCGGGGATTAGGAATCGATCGACGGAGCGAAGAGAGGCGGTGTTACGGTGGCGAATGCTGGTGAGAGGGGTGGCAACCTCGGGGCGGGTGGACAGGCGGAGGTTCCTAGGAGGTAGACGAGGGCGAGCCGGAATGCGATCGACGTGACGACCCATGTCCAGAACCCCGAGCGCGCGCGCTTCTGCTTCTTCGTCTCCGTCTGCTGCTTCGTCGTTTCTCTCTCCTCCATTTTTGCCGTCGTGGTTCGACGCGTTGGGGTCGGGCGCGTAGGCGGAGGTGGAGGAGACGGGGGCGACGGACTTTGATGCCGACGGAGGCAACCGGCGGAGGTGAAGGGCCGTCAACGTCGCATTTCACTGGAAGAGAGGCACGACTTCACGGAGGGGAGAAGAGAGAGAGCAGAACGAACGTCGCGAGAGGGAGGAGGAGGAGCGTCAGTGGCGTCGGCCTTAGCGTGGGGGCGATGGAAGCAACCAGCGGATGCGGAGGGGGGATAGAACACAGGTCTCGATCATTCTCTGTTTGTTCTTCTGCGAGGAGAGAGAAAGTGAGAGAGAGAAAATTGCAGAAAATTTAACTGAGGAGAGAGAAATCTTTTGGGCGGGAGTCATGACCTGTCTTTTCTTCTGCAGTGAGCCGAGCCCAGCCAAACCGAGCCCGCCCCTATTTTATCGTGAGGAGAGAGAGGAGAGAGACAGAACCGCTGAAACGAAGACGTGGACGAGGTGGACTGACACACGGACAGGTGTCACGCAATGAATCATTCAGAGCACCAATTATGTGGCATTGTTAGGGTACAAAATATTTTCTTCTCCTTCTTCATGCAGCGCCTCGCCAACCCTCTGCACTCCCCTTCTGCCGCTATCGACGTTGGCAGCCGCGCCTCCACCACTTGCCGGTCATCGCCTCCACGCCGTTGCTGCTGCTCCTGCGCCCCGCACGGCCCGCGCTCGGCGACCAATCACTGCGTGCCTCTGCTCCGAGTGCTAGTGATCCGCGCCCGGTAAACGACACCGCTGCCGTTGTCTTGATATGCCTGCTTGAGCGCTCGGCTCTGGCAGATCTGAGCTAAACCGCTACTGCCCGCACACCGCTAGTTGTTGTCCCACCGTGCCCTTGCACCGCACCATCGTGCTCGGATTCCCACACCGCATCTCCGCCTGCGCCCTCCACCCACATCGAAGCCACCGAGCCGCACTGGTCACCTCACCAGCACCGCCTCACACCAGTGACCTGCGACCCCACTGCACGCCGCTCGGACCTCCGTCTCAGTAGCTCGCCTCCTGCTTGCTCGGTGGTCGAAGCCCGTCGTACCCGACGCCTACGCCTTGTCTCCGGCGACCCGCGAGCCCGAACGCCTGCAGTGCTCGTGTCCAGCTTTGCTTGCTGATCTCCCTGTTCTCGTCGTGCTCGACGCCGCGGCACTTGACGACAAGCTGCTCCGAATTGCCGGATCTCGCCGGAGCTCCGCACCTCCGCAACCTCCAACCGCGACATCCTTGTTCTGCCGGTGGTCCCTACTGCCCGAGTGCCACCCCGTTCCTACCAGTCTGCCTTCGCCGGAGTTCCCTTTGCCAGACCAAAAATCAGTCCCCTCGATGACCAGCCGCACAAGCGCCGAGCTTTTCTTTTGGAAGAAAAGGGAAAAGAAAAAAAACAAAAGAAAAAGAGAAAAGCAAATTAAGTAGTTTGTTTTTCTTTATTTTATTTATTTTGTTATTATTGTTCAATTTAGAATATTGAAATGTGCTTTTCTTTTATAAATCTCGTAAGCATTAACTGCAATTATTTTATCCCAAATTATGGTAATTATTAATTTGACCCGTAAGACGTCGGGTCATTTTTTTAATTACTTTAATTTTTAGGAATTTTGATAGCATTTCAATGGTTAAATCATTATAGAGTTAAAATAATTGTTAATTTAATCCGTGAGACAACGGATTATTTTTTTTGGTTATTTTAATTCTTATCTTCATTCTTTTTAAATAATTACTTGTTTGGAAAGATTAAAAAAATCAAAAAATCAAAAAGTATATAAAAATATAAATATTGCATTAGAGCATTTAGGTTTAGTAAAATAGGACTGTATTTTTAGGGTTAGTAAATTAGAATTGCATTTATAGGATTATAAATTTTAGATTATACTTTTAGATGGGTGATTTTTGTTAGGGCTAATTTAAAATAATGTTGGCTTGTCTTGATTTTTTTTTTTTTTTATTTTTTTTTATATAGCTTTTAAGATAAGATATAGTTTAAGTTAAATTGATTCCTAAAAAAGATCATTTCCTTGGTTAGTTAATAGGTTAATTCATAATTAATCTCATATCATCATTATTTAGCATATGTTGCATATATGCATTAAAAAATGAATCATCATTAAAATAACATCATGCATGTAGAAATACCATGTCATTCATCTCATATCACGTAGCACATGCATATTTAGGATTATATAAATTAGATTGCATACATATAGTGATAAGTTTAAGTCATACCATATGAATTGCATCTCGCATGTCATTAAAATAAATTCATGTATATTAAGTTAGATTAAGATTGCATAATAATAAAATTAGGTGTCTTGTCATTTAGAAATCATGTTTAGGGCATGCATTTTTATTAGCATTTTTTATTGAATGTTATTTTATTGATTGTGCACTCGCATGACCACCATTTGCATGTTAGTAACTTGGGTTAAAATTAATCAACATTGCCTGCAAAATATTTTTGAAATTAAAATAAAGGTACCAAAAGGGCGTTAGACTAATCTAGCGTAACCATGTCCCCGAACCTACTGAATCTCTAGTTCGCAATAGTAAAGTATTCTCCCATACTTTACTTGGGTTTCTAACCAACCCTAATTGGTTAGTGGCGGCTCCAAATTGAGTATAACTGCATGTTTGAATAAATTAATTTCTTAACATCAAGTCGCGATTGGTAGGATTTGGGAGAGTCCGTACCAAGTCTTCGGACTTGGTAATCCATTAGCCTTCTTTAGGTAATTCACCCTCAGGAAGGTCGGGACAGTGGGCCTGAGACATCTTCCATTTTCCCCTCTTTTTACTAAGGAATCCTTGACAAGACCGTCTGTGCAATCTTGATGTTGGCCTTGACTTGGAAAGCAAAGCAATGACTTACACAACCAACTAACACCTCTATGATTCCAGCTTCAATAATTGCTCAATCCGATTGTGGAGGCTCCCTTTTGTTAGGAGCCTGATTCATGTGATCATGTTGTGATTGATTGGGGGAATTTCCAAATTGAGTTTAAAATGATTAAAATCGTGATAGAGACCTTTTTTTATTTTTAATCCTCTACCCATGAAATAAATTATTTTCAATGGATTGGCCATATATATAAACTCGACATCTTATTTAGATCTTTGTGTACAAACTATTATTTTGATTTGCGGTAGATAGAATTAAAAGACAAAGGTAGATCAATTGATAAACACTATTGATTCAATTTGCTTAGTATTAACGCACTAATCCCAAACCCAATAACTATACCCTCAACTTTGTGGGAAATTTAAAGTAGCAGTTATATGAACAAGAAACTTTATACAAGCTATCTCTATATCTCTTAAATATCAACCACTTCCAAATGAAGTACGCATAATTCGTCATCATTGCTAGAGACATTCCCTTTGGCGTAATTTGATTGACATAGGAAATGCCTTGAGATCATACTGATTGAGCCTGTAATCCTGTGGTTAAACAGCTTCAGGACTATAGTACTATCAGCATATCAGATAAATCAGTATACTTGAGAAAGAAGCTAGTTATTCACAAATTTGCTATTCTTACAATGGATTTCTCGTTGGTTGATGCCAGAGCTCGCGTACACAATGAGCCTAACTGAAAAATGCGATGTTTATAGCTTCGGTGTCCTGGCGCTAGAAGTGATAATCGGAAAACACCCAGCAGAGCTCGGCTTATCTGTGAATTCCCTGCAATCCGAGCAAAGCGTGGAGCTAGAAGATCTGTTAGATGCACGTCTTCCACTTCCGGCAGATCGAATCACCATGAACGAAGTGAAAGCAATAGTGAAGCAAGCACGTTCATGTATAGATGTTGATCCGAATCGTAGGCCAACCATGAGAGAAGTGTCGCAAACACTCCTCAAAAATTAGAATAGTCTTCACTAGTCTCGAGCGGGCACGCCCATTTGTATTTTCTCACTGTAATCTATTCTTATGTAAAATAATATGCAAATGTCTTTATGGAAACATTGGAGCGTCATAAGAGCGGGTGGTCCCACAAATTAAAGAGAATTACCTGATTTTCAAGATTACAAATGGGTTACAATATTTGATTTACGCATTTCGCTTATATTTTGGTTTATCAATATCTTTTCCTTAATTTGTTATTAATTTCAGATTTTCCAGTTTATCAATATATTTTCAATTTACCACCGCCCGCAATAGCGCAGTTGGTTTTGGTCTCCCTCCCCTCACGAAGGGGAGAAGTTCAAATCCCAGAGGCGTCGCGTTCGCGCGACTCAAATGCAGCTGGGTCTGTGGTGGTGGCTCAGTCTGCCCTGGGTTTACGTCTAAGTTGCCGGCAAAGGCGGTTCCCGGGTCATCAAAAAAAAATATATCTTTTCAATTTTGTTATTAGATTTTAGTTATTTTATTATTTTTTAGATGGTGACCTCCTTATAAATAGGCGCATAAGATATTGTAATCTATACTTTTTTATTCAAAATAAACACTATCTTTTGGAATTCTTTCCAAGCATCACTTTCTTTGAGTCAGATTCCCCCCGGTCCTACATGAGTAGGCAAATTTAAGCATTAAATAGGCAATGACGATCATGTGCTTGTTTGCGTGTAATAAAAGCTTCTCGAGCACAATTAGATAGGTCAATCATGATCATCTCATTCTTATTATTAGCACGACAATAGTCAAAATACAAATTGCCCAGGAAAATAAAACTTGAACATAACACGACATGATTTGTTTAATCCGTACTATTTGGGCTCATGGAAGCTTATCGAGGTGAGACCGGCCAAAGCCAGCAATACGCACCAATCTCTCCCTTGAACGAGCCCAGCTAGATATGCCTTGCTTGTACTGACAACAGATCAAGGTTCAGTCATCTTAGCACAAGTGTTGAGCGAGGGTGGCCCTCGGCTGGGTCGGGCGAGGGCCTCCCTCGCTAGATTTGGCGAGGGCACCCCTTGCCCGACTCCGGCGAGGGCTTGGCGAGGGGTGCCCTCCCCTGACCCAACTGAGGGCCACCCTCGCCCGACGCCAATGAGGATGACCCTAGCCAACTCAGGTGAGGGTGACGCTCGCCCGACGCCGGCTTTCCTCTGCCGGCGAGGGCAACCCTTGCTAGATGCCAACTTCCCTTCATTGGCTTTGCCATCGCCAATGGAGGGAAGAGAGAAGAAGAAGAAGAAAAAATGAAAAAAAAATATTAAAAGTAAAAAACAAAAATGCTATATAGTTTAGAGTAAATGTGTCACACAGAAGTTAAGGGTTTTTTGTGTCATGAAAAAAAAGTTTGGGGTAAATGTGTCACGGTTGGTAAACTTTGGGGTAACCTATCCGTGGGCAACTGCGTTAGTTGAGAGTCTCTCCTTTATCGCCAAGGTCGAGGGATCGAAACCTGCAATTGCTAGCAATTTAAGTGGGGGGCTTCGGCAATGGGATGTTGGGCTAGTCTCTCCCAAGGTATAGGGGCCCGGTCTTTTGATGCCGTCCGAGCACGTGGGGCCCGTGATGGAGTCCTCGGTTACCAAAAAAGAAAAAAAAAGTTTAGGGTAAATTTGTCATTTTTGGTAAAGTCTGGGGTTTTTATGGTTTTTTCTGATTAAATTATTGGCAAACTAAGTATTATCAATTGCTTCTTTCAGCTCTTGACATCTAAAGTGAAATTTCTTTCTTTCACCTCACTCACATGTGCACTCAACACTCCATAAACAAGTGATGTAGGATATCTTCACAAAAGTATTGCCAAACAAAATAAAAAAGAATTGAACTTAAAGGGACTCTTAATCTACCCGAAAATGATGCCTTGAACTAGGCATCAAGTGTTTGATGTGAAGTTAACTCCAATGGGATATCTCGATCTCCCATCACTGGTGAGCAATAATTGTAATTACGGATTGAGATGTTCTCACTTACGAAGGATCATTGGCATCTTTAGTTTATTAATATAGATTCATGTGAATTGTATTAGAAGCAATCAAGTGTTTAAGTAAATGTAAGTTCTAATGGACATGTTGATAGGTTGGGGCTTAGAGACTCTATTAATAATCTCCCCCAATGAAGGTATCGCATTGGGTGTCCCAACAAGTGATATCAAAGCCGATAGTTAATTGATGGGCCTCAAGTAGACACTTGTATTTGAGCGAAATATCTCATGGTCAACACAGCTTTTGGGTAGAAATTGCATACATCTAGATTATCGACTAATATTATACTCTAACATGTGGAAGGGTCAAACCCCAGCTCTTTCTACACCACATGGTATGCATTTGTCGTCTTTCAGGATCAAACGTCATTGAATTTTAAATGTTGATTGTATATTGCAAATAGGTTGTTGTCGATGAATTATTAAAAAACGCAGCACTCAACTTTTATTTATTTTAGGAGTTGGGAAAATTGTCCAAAAAAAAAAAAGTCATAAACCTATTGTAATTGTGTTAATTTAGTCATAAACTTATTTTTTGACCAAGTCTTAAACCTTTTACAATTATTCTCAATCGGTCCATCCGGCCAAAAATGGCCATATGGCACCGACATGGCAACCGGCCGCGGCGCCGGCGACCTTTTTTTTCAATAATATTTTATTATTTGAAATATTTATTATTTTTTTATCTTTTTTCCTTCTTTTTTTTTTTCCTTCTTCTCCCTCTCCTCCTCCCTCCTCCTCTCCTCCTCCCTCCTTCTTCCTTTGGCTCTACTGACCGGCTAGAGGGGAGGGATGGCCGGTTGCTGGACTGGGGAGGCCGGGTGAGCTCACCTAGTTGTCACTGGACTAGGGCAAGTTTGCCCAGCCATTGGTGGGGCGAGCCCTTGCCAGATCCAATGAGGAGGCCTCATGATTGTCAGGTTTGGCAAGGTGAGCCTCGCTTGATTTGGTGAGGGCTTGCCTCGCAAATTGATGAGCTCGCGCCCAATAACGGCAGCGCGAGGCCACGCTGAATCTGGTGAGGGCTCACCTTGCGGTCACAAAGTGAGGCAAGCCATCACCAGATCTGGCGAGGGGGGCTCATCGTCGCATCTGACAAGGCCTTGGTGAGGGCTCGCCTTGCCCAGCGACCACAAGGCAGCCCTCACCAAATCCGACGAGGGCTTGCCCTGTCGTCGCTGGGCACAAGCTCGCCGACTGGTGAGGCGAGCCCGCCGGAGCCAATGGTAAGAGGAGGGAGGAGGGAGGAAGAGGGAGGAGGGAGGAAGAAGGAAGAGGGAAAAGGGGGAGAGAGAGAGAGAGATATAGAAAAAAGGAAAAAAAGATAATAAAAAAATTAATAAAATATTTCAAAATATATTATTAATAAAAGGTCGTCGACGCCGGCTGGATAATTTTGAATGGATAAACTGATTAGAAATAATTGTAAAAGGTTTATAACTCAATTGGTCAAAAAAATAAGTTTAGAACTAAACTAATACACTTGCAATATATTTAGGACTTTTTTGATAATTTTTCGAGGTGTTTTATATGGAGGATGCTTCAACACTCGAGAATTTTGAAATGAGTCAAACATCAAATCACATTGATTTGCTCCTCACTTCCCCTCTTCTTTTCTTTCACAGCCATTGATCCTTCCTCCTCCAATGACCACACCCCATTTCTCAACTTCTCTAGTCTAATTCGTTCATTTTTTTACGACAGCTTTTCCATGTATAAATTTCATAGTCTGATTAAATATTGAGCTTTAAATCCACCTTTTCCTTGTTTTAAAGGTATTTATGTAGTTCCCCATCTTTAGGATTTTAATTCCACCTCTAGGGTCAGATTTGTTAGGATTAAGCTCTCAAATACAAGGAAAGAAAGAACAAAAGTGAAAAAGAGAAATCTAGACACAAGACTACACTCCATAGAGGATTCCGATGTAATTAGCACTCACACCTCTTTGTTATAACCCTCAATTATATATATATAAAAATATATATATATATATACTTAATAGTTATTCATGAGCTCAAATTCAACTAACTAATAAAATATAGCGGCTTGAGGGCATTACCCTTGCAATCCCTGTCAAAACAGCTCATGTGCCTTTCTATTGATAGGGAGTATGAAGCACACCTCAATAAGATCTTGTCTTTATGTGTCAACATCGCCTTTATGGTTAGATTCTCGTCTTTAGGGTGTTAATCTTGCCTAAATTCTTTAACTAGAGATGAAGTATAACAATTATATATTGGAACATATTAATATACGATGTTGATTAGAGGTGAGCACATCATAATTTTTTTTGGTTTGGTTGAGTTTAGAATGGATAATTTTTAAAACGATTCGTGAAAGGGACTCACCGTATCGCGCGTCTTGGTTTGAAATATTTTGGAAACTACACAAGCTGCCAAATTGTACTTTATATATATATATATATATATATATATATATATATATATATATATATGATATATGTATGTATGTATTATGTATTTTATTTTAGTAAATATAAAGATTGGGATGCTTGCTTTTGCCGAACTCATCACGTTTATATATTTGTCTCTTCCACCTTTGACAGCTTCACGAGTCTTAATTCTCCCAAATAATCTCACCTTTGGTGGTCGGTGCTGCGACTAGCGGCTCATTGGGAGGGCGGTGGAGCCACCGTTCGACGAGCATCCTGCGCCCAAGCGTGTACAACCCCGTGTAGTCGGCCTTAGTCCGCCTCGTCGAAAGGCAGTGGGCCGCACTACCCACAGTGCTCGCCACGTTCACGGCATTAGCCCTCATGCACGAGCTGATGCTCGACCACATCATAAAGGAGCCCGCGTGGGTGATCGAGCAGTTCTTCCTCCTCCATGGGGTCGTTGTGGCAGCAAAGGTCACAGCAAAGAAGGCGCAGCGCAGCACAAGGTGGCGGCGGCTGTTGGCAGAGGTGTCGAGGGTGTTGATGGCGGGGTTCGTGGCGATGACAGGTTTCGGCTATTCCTGCCGCCACTCCTGCAGCGCGGCGTGGTGGCGAAGGCGGGGAGGGAGACCATAGCGGTTGTTTATGATGGATTTTTTCTTTATTGATGGGCCTGAGTTGGCCCGTCCGCCCAAGTTGGGCCCAAAAAGCCCGGCCCACGGGAATAGGGCCCGTGGATGGGGGAAGGTATAAAAGGGAGGAGAGAGAGAGAAGACACCCTTTGGCCATTCTAACATACGCTTCTCACTCTCTCTTTCCCTCAAAACGCTTAAGGCACGTTGTTTCCTTTTTCAAGGCAAATTGACATCATTAAATCAGAATTTCTTCCTTGGTCTTCAGCATTGGTGTTTAATCTGTGGCTAACAAAGTACGCTCGAATCCGTGGTGTGCTTTAGGATCGGTGATACGTGATTTTCCCAGGCTTCGCTTCCGCATTGATTTAGGGGTTCGATTTAGTGTCGAATCCGGTTTTCAGGGATCCGTTATTCCCAACATTGGTATCAGAGCCCTAGTTCACGTTTTTCCCAACTTGTTTGATGTTTTTGATTGATTTTTCACAAAAACCATTCGGCCGTACGGATCGGGGCGAGAAATCCCGACACCCGAGCGCTGTTCGGCCATTTTTTCCGAGTTTTCGTAAGTCAAAATCAAATTTTGAAGGCACTGGGTGAAAGAGATCGTCGAGACGAGTCCGGCGACATGTCGTGCACCACCATACGACGCCGCACGCGCCCACACACGCGGCCAGAAGGCGCTACGCGTGGGCGCAATGCGCCCGAAGCGCTGGCAATGGCCAGCGCGTGCGCCACACGCGCCGGTGATGAATCGGCACGTGCGCGCCAGCGACCGGCGAAACGGCACGCGCCAGTCGGCGAACCAACGCGTGCTGACGTCACTCGCTGACATCATGGTGACGTCACCCAACGGTCGGTAACCGTCAGGATGACGTCATTGATGAGGTCAGAATCGACAACGGTTGGCCGGCCAGTCACCGGTCGGCGACCCGACCCGACGGCGACCCGACCCGATCCGATCAGCCTGGTGCATGCCACGCATGTGTCGGCTGACGTCTGCGTGATGTCAGCACGCGAGGCACGTGCCGGCTGACATTTGCGTGACATCAGCCAACGCGCGCACGCGGCACATGCGATCGGTACGTTCGACCGGCACGGCCAGTCCGACCGGCTCGACCGGTCTGTCCGGTCCGACCGGTCCACCGACCCGCGCGCTCTTTGACCGTTGACCGTTGACCGTTGACCCAAAAAAAAAAAAAGGAATTTGTTTCTTTTTCAGTCATGCCTATGTGGGTTATAAGTAATCCATTTTTAATTCTGCATTTGTTGCATGAATTTTGGAAAATTATGTATTTTTCCTTATATTTATTATGGATTATAAGTGATCCATTTTTAGTTCTGCATTTGTTGTAGGAACTATGATGCGTTATGTAAGGATACCTACAATCCCGAAAACGAACGAAGGAAATGCAAGACTTAAAAGGCTGATGTCATAATTAGCTAATTATTGGTGGCATAATGGTGATTTAGTATCACATGTGGTCAGGGTCAATCAGATGATACAGGAAATCATCTGGAATGGTTATCTTATGCCGGATTTTGAGAAGGTGTCGGCTTTGATGAACACTCTTCCACCTGAATGGCAAGCAGTGTTGAATTGGCTATGGGAGGTCAACGTGGTCCTGGGTTATAAGAGACTAATGGAAGCTTTTGTAAGAGAGTACTGTAGGATTGAGTTGGCCAAAACTTCAACCCTTAGATTGAGCGCCATATGGCGCCGAGTGAATGCGCCTTGGAGGCGACATGAAAGCTCTCCAAAAGTTTTTCCATGGTTGGCAAATGTGCCTTCAAATTTCTCGGATATTATGGCTAATAGATTAGAATGGACATTCCCTATTTATTTCTTGGATTAATTTGAGATGTTTTTGATGAGAATATCTCTTTTCATGTCGATATTTTTTCTCTGAATATATATTGCTTAGTGTAATGTATAGTTATATTATGTGAAAGCATTGCTATTCTATTGGATGTCATTTATTTGTTGCTTTCTGTTATTGCTGGTTGCTGTGGGTAATTAGCTGTGGGTAGTTCATAGAAGTTTTTTGTAACTTCATAGAATTGATTTTGCATAAGACAATTATATTAATGATAATTTTAAGTTAGGATTTTTGGAGAATGATTGGAAACATAGTGACATTTTGATTCTGAAACCTTATTTGAAATTGTTCATTGATATGATGGGTTTGTGCAAAGTGGATACATAAATGATAGGCATTAATTATTCGTGCATGTATGTTTGATGTGTTCAGATCGATGATTTCAGCAACTAAGAACGTAATTGCTGATATAAACGGCGACAATTGTGAAATATTGAATATGAAGATTCAATATGTGCTGGAAAAGCAAGAAGCACTAGAAGCTCTTAATGATGTTATGGAAGATCTTGAGGATGCCATGCGCCACCTTGAGCTAGAAGAGGACCGCCTAACGGCATTTGAGCCGAAAACGGACATTTGCAATGCTGGTTCTAGCTCAGAAAGGGCTTTGAGCTCTAAGCGCATCGTATTGATTCGTTCAATATGTGGGATTGCAAAGGATCAAGTCCTTGTTGCAAGAAATCAAGAGTTAACCAACACAAGAGAGGAAAACGTCCTCAAGTGAAAAAAATGTCAAGGGTGAGATGTTACAATTATGACAAGAGAGGTCATTATGCTCGCAACTGTTGTGAGCCGAAAAAGATTCAGGAGCGACAGACCTTATAGCGAAGGATAAAGGATCCTTCGTGGAATTTCGACGATACCAACTGGAAATAAGTGGATCTATGAGGAAAATAACTCCAGAGCTGAAGTTAAAGGGATTGGCACCTGCCGATTGAACATGAGTGGTGGACGCACCTTGATGTTCTATATGCTCCGGAGATTCGTCGAAATTTAAGTGTCTATTTTGGTATTGGTCAAGCTTGGTTTTTATATGAACTTCCATAATAGAAGTGTAGATTTGTATTTGGATACAAACTACTATGGTTGTGATTATTTTCTAGATTGTTTTATTGTATTAAATGTTGACTATGGTAATGCCAATATTTGTTATTCCCTTGTTTCACGTCTTCTTCTTTATATGACAATGATGTGATTGTGTGGCATGCTAGACTTGGTCATATGGGCCAACAACGTATGAATAGACTAGCCATAGAGGGCTTGTTGGGCAACATTGAAAAAGTCGATTTGTCCATATGTGAGCATTGCCTAGTAGGGAAAACAACAAGGAAACCATTTAGAAAAGATAAAAGAGCTTAATTTCCTCTGCATTTAATCCATTCTGATGTCTGTGGTCCAATGACTGTGAGAGGAAGGCATGAGGCTGTATATTTCATCACTTTTATATATGATTATACTCGATTCGATATATCTATTTGATTTATCATAAGTCTGAAGCATTATGTTGTTTTAAAAGGTTTATGAACCTAGTAGAAAATCAATTAGACAAGAAAATAAAAGCATTGAGATCCGATTGAGGTCGAGAATATTTATCTGATGAGTTCAGAAAATTATGTGATGAAAAAGGAATAGAAAACAGTTGTCTATTCCAAACACTCCTCAACAAAATGGTGTTGCGGAGAGAAGAAACAGAACCCTACTGGAATGGTTAGGTCCATGATGGCGCATGCTAACTTACCTATCACTTTTTGGAGTAATGTGTTGTTAACTACTGCCTATATACTTAACCGGGTGCCTTCCAAATCAATTACTTCCACTCCATATGAGCTATGGACAGGTAGAACACCGGACTTAAGTTTTCTTAAGCCATGGGGTTATGCTGCATATACTCATGAGTCCTTTCACAAGTTTGGGAAATTGGGTCCTAAAAGAAATAAGAGTATTTTCATGAGATGCTGCGAACACTCGAAAGTGTATGTGTTCATAGGTGAGTAGGAAAGTGGAAGTATAACTGAATTTGAATCACGAGATGTCACATTCTTAGTGGATGAATTTCCTAAGAATGACGAAACAAGGGAAGATTACTTCCTATTTTGAAATCTTGGATTAAGATAATGATATTAGTGGAATTCGTCCAAGTGGGAGTAATATGAAAAGTGATGAATTAATTTCAACTCATTCTCAATTGCAACCATATAATGAGATGTCGTTATCATTATCTAATCATAGTGGGAGCATAATTGGGAATGATGTGCTAAGTGTGTAATTTCCCATACGGTGAACAAGTTGCCAAAGTATTCCCCATCGACATTTTGACATTGAAGGGAAAACTTTTATGATTGATCCACAAGATGAGGATGAGCCAAGAAATAATTAATAAGGCTCTAAATTGCCCTAGTAAGGAAAAATGGATTCATGCAATGGAAAAGGAAATGGAGTCAGTGAAGTCAAACCATGTTTGGGAACTGGTTGATCTTCCAAAAGGACGCAGAGCTATTGGGAACAACTGAGTTCTCAAAATAAAGCGAAAGGTTGATGGCTCGATAGAAAGGCATAAGGCTCGCCTTGTGGCGAATGGGTATAATCAACAAGAAGAAATTGATTATGAAGATACATTTTCTCCTGTGGTGAGATTTACCTCGATTCACATTATTCTAGCAATAGTGGCTAGTATGAATCTTGAGTTACATCAAATGGATGTAAAAATTGCTTTCCTCAATGGAGAACTAGAGGAAAAACTATATATGGAACAACCTGCTGGTTTCATAGTGGAAGGCCAAGAAGGTAAGGTATGTCGACTTTTGAGATCGACATATGGCCTTAAGCAGTCATCAAGACAATGGTATATACGTTTTCATAATGCCATAATGGCATATGATTTTACAATGATTAATGAGGATCATTGTGTATATATCAAAAGATCCAATGACCAATTTGTGATCATATCATTATATGTTGATGATATACTAATTGCCGGAAGTAATATGGAGTTTGTTAATACTGTCAAGAGATGGTTGTCTTATAACTTTGAGATGAAGGATATGGGTGAGGCTGCATACATTCTTGGAGTTAAAATTTCAAGAAATCGTTGTCTCTTTCGCAAGAAACCTATATAAATAAGGTTCTTGAACGATTTTCGTATGCAAGATTATAAACCCATAGACACTCCTATTACAAAAGGTGAAGGATTGAGCCATAAACTGTGTCCAAGGACTCCACAAGAGAAGGAACAGATGAAATATGTTCATTATGCTAGTGCTATTAGAAGCTTGATGTACACTATGATGTATACAAGACTTGGCATATGTTTTGCAGTTGGAATAGTGAGTAGATACCAATCCAATCCAGGTCCAGCACAATGGAAAGCCGTTAAGAAAATACTAAGGTATCTAAAGGGGACTGCTGATTATATGCTAAGTTATTAAGGAAAAGATCTGCGACTCTAAGGCTATTCTGATGCTGATTGGGGATGAGATTTAAATGAAAGGAAATTTACCTCTGGGTTTGTTTTCTTACCGAATGATGGCACCATATGTTGGAGCTGTAAGAAACAAACATGCATAGCCTTGTCCACAATAGAAATTGAGTTCGTGGCATTATCAACAACAATATAAGAAGATGTTTGGCTTTAGAGATTTTTTGGATCATTTAGGTGTTATTGGAAGTGCTGCAGATTCATTGTTGGTTAACTGTGATAGCCAAGCAGCAAAAGCGTACACCAAAGATCCAAAATATCATGGCAAGACCAAACATATAGATACCAAGTATAATTTTGTCAAAGATATGGTTGCACGGAAGGAAGTGAACTTACATCTACGCATAGAATGGTAGCAGATCCTATGACAGAGCCAATACCTAGATATGTGTTTTTTTTGTGGTCATATGAAATCTCTAGGATTGCGTAGAGGCTGATGTACTGAATATTGTAATTTCCCTAAATGTTTACAATTTGATGAATTTGTGTTTTCATCATTAATGCCTATGAATCTTTGTTTGATATTTATGCATCTTAATGCTCAGTGCATTATTTTAAGTTGAGAAGTATGTCGGACAGATATAAGATTAGCCCACTCACACGGGTAATCGCCTCTGTTTACTGTGTGATAAATAGAGATGAGACTGTTTATAAGCTTATTATCTAGGTGATAATCGAGAGCTCAAGCTTAAAATACGTATGTCGCCTTAACTGAGTGTTAAGATGAGGACATAATACTTACTATGTCCGAAAGTAAAATACCCCACATGTTTTACTTTATCTGTCTAAGATGCCAGATGTGAGTTCTGATGAATTTTGTGAATGAGTAGATACGTGAACTCAAGTTAGACATTGGGTATGTCTGAACTATCATATGTACGGTATAAAAGGTGTAGACATACGCTCCATGGGAAATGAGTTAATACCGTAATACATATTTCATACTACGTATGCATAAGACAACCAATAAGAGTGACAAAAGTTTGATCTCAACTTTTATGTCGTGTGAGACTCTTGAGGAAAAGAGTTCCTCTATTTTAGTCCCCTCACGACTCTTACTTATTCTCAAGATTTCTATTTAGTGTTTGCTATCTTAGGATGTTGTCAATGGTCATGAGTTTGATTTGATCTAATGGGGCATTTCTAGAAAAGCAAGCTGAACTAAAATTGAGAGTTTGAAGGAAAGAGGAAGATCGAATTTGGAGAATCGCATTATAGTTTTGTATTCACCAGTTAACCAATTATGACTGTCTTTGTGATAATCATAATTGTGAATACAATATATATATATATATATATATATATATATATATATATATATATATCATTGTTTGAAAGAGATCAAGAGAGATATAAATGTGATCGATCGATCTAGGGTACTGCATACTAAATCTACTCAGGATGTGATGCCCATTATGAGTTGCTATATATTCCTAACAGATGTATGGCAACGAGCTCTCAAAGTATGCTGGTCGCACGGATTATTCACCGGTATGAATGTTGAAGAGAGGAAAAGAGGATTCTGTTCGGCCCACCATGTTAAGTGAGAGTCTATGATGGATTTTTCTCTGATGGGGTTGAGTAGGGCCTGTCCGCCCATGTTGGTTTTGGATCACCATGTGCTAGTGGGAGATGATAGATTTTTTCTTTATTGATGGGCCTGAGTTGGCCCGTCAGCCTAAGTTGGGCCCAAAAAGCCCGGCCCATGGGAATAGGGCCCGTGGATGGGGGAAGGTATAAAAGGGAGGAGAGAGAGAGAGAGAGAGAGAAGACACCATTTGGCCATTCTAACGTACGCTTCTCACTCTCTCTTTCCCTCCAAACGCTTAAGGCACGTTGTTTCCCTTTTCAAGGCAAATTGACATCATCGAATCAGAATTTTTTCCTCGGTCTTCAGCATTGGTGTTTAATCTGTGGCTAACAAGGTACGCTCGAATCCATGTTGTGCTTTAGGATCGGTGATACATGATTTTCCCGGGCTTCGCTTCCGCATTGATTTAGGGGTTCGATTTAGTGTCGAATCCGGTTTTCGGGGATCTGTTATTTCCAACAGTTTAGTTTGCGATAGGGCTTTGGAGCATCCTAAGATTCATCTCACGTACCCTAGCGAGCGGTCCTTGAATTGCTCCAGACTTTTCATACGTATTAGCTAAAGGGTGGATTTGTAAAAATTAACTGTCGCATCTTCTATAAATGCCATTTCGATTGTGAACTTTAATTTTATTTCTAGGGACAAGGTCAAAGGAAATGCCACCGTCACCAATTTATCAATCTCTGCTAGTGGCTAAAACAATACAAGTATAGTAGTATACTAAGGGTACATTTGGTAATCATTTTATTCTCAAAAATAATTTTTGCTAAAATATAGGTTTTTTTTTTTTTTTAATTCTATTTCCTGAATGAGTTTTTAAGTATTTGAAAGCTTTTGGTAACTATCCAAAATTTATATCCCTAAAATAGAATTACATTTCGTATGCCAATTAAATATTTTCGAGACTTAGAATTTTTTTAATTATTATATTACATTTTTATTTTCACTTTTTTTTTTCTTTTTCTTTATCTTCTTCTTCTCGCCAGACAAGAGCGAGCGAGGTCACCAATCACAGCAATGGCCCATGATCGGCCAGAAGAGAGCTGGCGAGGTTGGGCCTTGCCCAACCACCAGCAAGGTCATCGAACCTCGGCTACCCTGTCTCTAGTCATTGCCTTGGCCGACTAGTTAGGGGAAGAAGAAGAAGAGGAGAGAAAAAGAAAGAAAAGATCAGAGGAAAAAATGGTTTTGGCTTAATTTTGGAGTTGTTCCCAAAACAAAAAAGTAACTCTTTTTTTTACCTTTTGATTCTATCTTAAATTTATTTCCGAAAACAAAAAAAAGTTATCAAACGGAATTCTGTTCTTTTTTTGTTTTAGTGAACAAAAGAATATAATTAAGTACTGTTTAGCATGTTACTAAACAAATCCTAAATATAGGCATGGGAGATAAGAAAGCAACTCTTTCTATATATATTGGCAAGTAGTATTTTTATTATTGTATGACATATCTATTCAGTATCTATTACATAGCAATCAACTTGAGGTCATCACTCTATGAGAGTCGGCGTTGGCTCCGCGACCATGTACCCAACCGGACCATCCGCCGAAGGATAGCTATCGGGGTTGCCTGCGACTCCAGGTTTCGTCCCATGTTTTCTCCTGCGATCAAATCCGATTAAAACATCGCTCACTTCTCTTATCTTAGAGCAGAAGAGTCTCTGAAATGCCTTTAGCATAGGGAGACCCTAAATTGAGTATGATCTGAGAGAGTAAGAGAGAAAACCTGTCTCGTAAGTTGAAGTGAGAACCCTCGTCGCTTCGCCTCCAAGCGCGGCGGAAACAACCAGAATGAACACGGCGGCTGCAAGAAGTGACCTGTTATAACTCATTTCCATGCAACCTCTTCTCTATTAGCAAGTTGATGTTTTTGTTGAAGGCATATACTCGATAGGGGTATATATATGCGTGCGCACGAGCATGTATTCACGCTCAATGCTTTGACGATGCATAGGAAAGGTATTAGCTTAGATTGGGAAGCGCGTGCCGTGTAGAACCAAATTGGTCTTGACACTTTGTCATGTAGGAATGTATCTGTAATGAGTTTCGCAAGTTATTTCGGGATAATTTCCACAATAAGAAAAAAAATCATGAACCTATTTTATAATTCTATTTCAATTTAAAAAAATTTTATTTGGCCAATTTAGTTGTAAATCTTGTGACAACTAGCCAATATTAGTCTTTTCGGCCAAATTTTGGTTGATAATTGCTGAATAGACGCCATTATTCTCATGGTACACAGTGCTGACATAGACATTGTTTTGCATTTTTTTTAAAGAAATTTAGAGTTTGAATTTCTTTTCCCTTTCTTCCTTAGCCGGTCGCTGGGCCTCAATGATGGCCAACAAACAGTGGAGGAAGGAGGAATAGGAATAAAAATAAAAAAATAGATAAAATAGATAATAAAAAAAAGGAAAATTTTAAAATATTATAAAAATCATCCACGGCAACGTCAATTGTGTCACATAAGGCGGCCAGCACTCACGTCACATATTTCCGACCAAATTTGGTCAAAACGACTACATTGGGAAATTTTTAAAAAGGTTTGGATTAAATTAGCTAAATGAAATATTCAAGATTGAATAGACGTCAAGATTTTTGGATTTTTTCTGGTAATTATCCCACTTATTGCACAAGCTAATATGTACGCGTGATGATTTTCTCTTTTTTCTCTAGTCAGCGCTTAGGTCAAGCACGGCGCTGAGTTGATTTCCAAGCGCATTTACACTGTGTCTTCTCCGTGATTGATGGGACTTCAATCTCCAGGTTTAATCAAATTTGTGACGGTCCATACACCTCTCCATATTTCCATTGTCAACCGATTTTTATTTTTTTCTGGGACGGAATGACCGATCGATCCAATTCCTTTCCACGGCAAAATCGGCCTTCTAGGGTCGCTCAAGGAACCTGTTGCTTAACGTAAAGTGCCGTGCTACACAATGTCGCGAACTGTCCTCGATGGATGGTTGAGATCGTTTCCACGGCAAAATCGGCCTTCTATGGTCGCTCGAGGAACCTATTACTTAACGCAAAGTGTCATGTTATACAATGTCGTGAACTGTCCTTGATGGATGGTTACAATCGTTTTTTTCCCGGTCACCGATCTCCGAGGAACGGTTCCTCAAGAAATCGTATCTAGAATCGGGGAATTTACTATAAAGTCTTAGTCAAGTTAGCGTATCGATGAAGGGTCCCATTTGACCAACGGCGGTCCATACAATCTTGTTGCACAGTCGCTGGTGAAATTCGTCTGTTTCGCCGCCGTGGAATGAACAGTTGAACCGCGTCCGTATAGACTGGGGTTGCTCCCGGGAACCTCAGCATTCGTCGTCCATTCTCGTTGGATTAGGCTTTCCTGAAAATGTCGTCCTCGTGCTCGAATGTCGCCGTCGTTTCAGTGGTCAGGATGTCGACAGCCTACAGCAATCTCAGCGGCTATCACGGTTTCGGAACAATCGCTTCCCGCTAGGCTCGCCATCAACTGAGAACACCAACTGATACGCAGCACGTCGTGGTCGTCTGATGAGATAGCACAATCTGCTGCAATCTGCACGCAGACAAGAAGAAGATTGCTGACCATGGTGGAACTTAAGTCACCCATTTTGCTTTGGTTTCTGCTGCTATTATCTTGCAGTGCTGAAGGGAAAGCTAGTTCAGAAGTAGAGGCGTTCCTCGCATGGAAGTCGACTCTCGAGAACCAAGCCGCGCTTCAATCGTGGAGGGCCATAGAACCGTCAGGACTGAATCAGTCCAACCGTTTCTGGGCAGTTTTAGGGGTTGCCAGTCTGATTCCAGTGACTTTCAGTCCGGTTCCTGATTTCAAGGTGGAACCGGCTAAGACCAAATCGATTTACGTTTTTCTTTAATTTTTTATTTCTTAATGAAGTAAAGTGTAAACTTAAACCCTAATCTCCTCTTACGGCTCACTCATTCCTAATGATGAAGCAAATCATTGTTTCTTTCATATCGCTACATAGATTCATCCAACTTGTTCTTTTGTTTATGGCTTCTTTCTTAATTTTACTGTGTTTCTTTTCCTGCAAAAATTCACCAGTTTTACCTCCCTCGCTCCACCTTTCTTAAATTTGTGAGTCCGTCCTTTATGGAAAAGAATTCAAATTCACCGGATCCTCCTCTTTTCTTTCTTTTTTCAAGCGTGCCCTTACAATGACAACCACATCATCTCTCAGTCTTCTTCACAAATCTTGGACGAAATCCAAATTTCGAATGGCAACATAGATTGGCAATTCAATTAATCCAAAACTTTCGATCAAGCTATGTGAATCCACTAGTTCTATTGGACCGCCTGACAACCAGACCAGGCCAGTGGTCCCAGGACCAAGTGGTCCGGTTCCCAATTCTAGAAATGGGGTCTTGGGTGGGATTAGACCGAACTGGAAACCGATCACTTCTAACCTTACATGGCTCTTGAGGAACCAGTTGCTTAACGCAAAGTATCATGTTATACAATATCGTGAAATGTTCCTCGAGGGATCTTACCAACAAAAAGGTCCAATTTGATCAAGCGGCCGTCCATTCAATCTTGTTGCAAGTCTCTGGTGAAAGTCGTCCGCTTGATGTTAACAGGGGTAACTCAAAATTCCAAGTAATGTCGGGAATGCATGTTTACACCACGGTGCAAGAAAATAGACAACAAAGCCAACATTGACCCGTTATCATATCAGCATATAATGTCGCCGCCGTGCGATGAACTGTTGAACTGCGTCCGTGTCGACTGGGGTTGCTCTTGGGGACTGCCACATTCGTCGTCCATTCTTGTCGGATTAAGCTTTCCTGAAATTTTGGCCTCGTGCTCGAATGTGACCATCATTTCAGCAGTCAAGTTGTCGACAGCTTACGGCAATCTCAGCGGCTATCACGGTTTTGGAATGGTCGCTTGGCTCGCTTTCATCAAGAACTCGGACTGATCCAGGGCCTGTCATCATCATCTGATGAGATAGCACAATCCCTACAAGGGACTGAAGCAAGAATGTAAATCCATCAGAAGGAATTATAAATGGAATCTGCAGCAAGCTGAACGCGGACAAGAGGAAGATTGCTGACCATGGCCGAACTTAAGCCACGCATCTTGCTTTGGATTCTGCTGCTATTATATTGCAGTGCTGAAGCGAGAGCTAGTTCTGAAGCAGAGGCGCTCCTCACATGGAAGTCGACTCTTGAGAACCAAACCGCCCTTCAATTGTGGACAGCCAGCAGGACGATGGGTGGCCGGAACCTGTCGACGAGCCCGTGCAGATGGTTCGGCATCTCCTGCGACGTGGAGGGCAGCATCACAAAGATACGTCTCCCACACGCAAGCCTCGGGGGAAACCTCACTGGCTTTGAGTTCTTGGCTTTCAACAGCCTAGTGTCCCTCCATCTCAGCCAATGCAACCTCTCCGGGCCTATCCCGACTCAAATCGGCTCCCTCTCAAAGCTGACGCACCTGAACCTCTCCAGGAACATTCTCTCCGGTTGTCTCCCGCCGACACTTTCGAACCTCACTCGTCTCTCCTTGCTCTCCTTCGGCAACAACATGATAAGTGGCAAGCTGGATCCGCGCTTGTTTTCCAACTTGACTGAACTCCGGCTCCTGGAACTCCAAAACAACAATTTCACTCGGAAAATCCCCTCGGAGATCTGCCTCATGACGAATCTCGTAGAGCTAGCTATCAATAACAACCGTCTGAATGGCTTGATCCCATATGAAATTGGAAACCTGAAGCATTTAGATGCTATATTTTTATACGGGAATCATCTCACCGGTCCGGTCCCTGTGTCCATCGGCAATCTTACTCGCTTGACGATCTTGTACTTGCAGCAGAACAATCTCTCAGGACCTATTCCTCAGGATATTGTCAAGTGTACCAAGCTAGTCGAAATATTTCTGTATGGCAACAATCTCTCGGGTTCAGTATCTCCAGGACTCGCCAACTTTTCATTCCTGAAGGAGCTTCATCTCAGTGAAAACAGTCTCTCTGGTCCCTTACCGCAAGTCTGCCGAGAGTCTCCTCTCGTAGTATTCACAGCCGCCTTCAACAGCTTCACAGGTACAATGCCGGGAAGCTTGAGGAACTGCACAACTCTCGTGCGAGTCCGTCTTGAGAGCAACTTCCTTTTGGGCTATCTAGACCGAGACTTCGGCATCTATCCAAACCTCAATTATCTTGACTTGAGCAACAATAAGTTGAGGGGGGTCCTGTCCCCTTACTGGGGTTCATGCCTAAAGCTGACACTGCTGAAAGTTGCTGGAAATGAGATCGGCGGCACGATTCCGAACGAGCTCAGCAAATTAAGTGTCCTGGGAGTGCTCGATCTGTTGTCTAACCATATTACCGGATTGATACCCGGACATTTAGGAAACTTGCCCTCTCTCTATCGGCTGAATTTAGCAGAGAACAGGCTCTCAGGTTCGATTCTGCCTGAACTGGGGCATCTGTCACGTCTCGAGGACCTTGACCTCTCATCGAACGAGCTGGGAGGCCCAATTCCAGAACAACTCTGGAAATGCTCGAAGCTGTGGAATCTGAGCCTGGCGATGAACAATCTCAATGGGTCTATATCACCTCGGGTTGGAGACCTAGCACCGCAACTTTCCCTGAACTTGAGCCATAACCGCCTTGCCGGCAATATACCTCCGCAGATTGCAAACTTGGCCGTGGAGCATCTAGATCTCTCTCACAATGTGCTCTTCGGCAAAATCCCTCCTTCTTTGCCCAGATGACCAGTTTAATATCGGTCGATTTCTCGTACAATGAACTGGAAGGTCCGATTCCTGACAGCAAATTCTTCCTCCTCTCCGCCCCAACTGCATTCAGCAACAACAAGAACATGTGCGGTCCGGTCCAAGGTTTCCAACCATGCAATGCCAAATTGTCAGGAAGCGCAGTTAGCAAGAAAAGCCACAAATTGTGGATTATATTAGGCGTTTCTTCATCAGTCGTTTTACTCCTAATTGTGGTATTGCTCGGAAAATCCATGCTATCCCGCCAAAGAACGAAATGCGCAAGTGTGAGAATTGCTGGGCTAAACAGCAGAAATGTTTTCTCCGTGCTGAACTATGATGGGAAAGTCGTCTACGAGGACATCGTCAAAGCCACGGAGGGATTTGATGATAAGTATTGCATCGGTGAGGGCAGAAGCGGAAGAGTCTACAGAGCTTTGCTTCCGACGGGACATGCGTTAGCCGTAAAGAAGATCAAGTCCTCGGAAGGCGATGAAATAGAGTAGATCACAGCAAGCTTCATCAATGAGATCAGGTTGTTGACAGCGATACAACATCGAAACATTGTCAAGTTCTACGGATTCTGCTCTAGCAGGCCTCATAAGTTCCTCGTGTACGACCTGATCGAGAGGGGAAGCCTAGTGAGCACCCTGAAGGACGGCGGTGAAGCAGCACAGCTCGACTGGAGGAGGCGAGCAGAGATCGTGAGAGACATGGCAAGCGCCCTGTGTTACATGCATAATGATTGCATGCCACCTGTAATTCATCGAGACATATCAAGCCGAAACATCCTGTTGAACACAGAATATAAAGCTTTTCTTTCCGATTTCGGCATCTCTAGGATTTTAAAGCCTGATTCGAGCAACTGGACGGCCGTGGCAGGCACGTACGGTTACATCGCTCCAGGTAACTCTCCTTGCACCTCTTTCTCTGTGCTTTACAAGTTTACGCATCGTTGGTCATCGTCGCTAGAGACATTCCCTTTGGCATAATTGGATTGACATAGGAAATGCCTTGAGATCATACTGATTGAGCTTGTAATCCTGTGGTTAAACAGCTTCAGGACTATATTACTATCAGCATATCAGATAAATCAGCATACTTGAAAGGGAAGCTAGTTATTCGCAAAATTGCTATTCTGACAATGGATTTCTCGTTGCTTGATGCCAGAGCTCGCGTACACAATGAGCCTGACTGAAAAATGCGATGTTTATAGCTTCGGTGTCCTAGCGCTCGAAGTGATAATCGGAAAACACCCAGCGGAGCTTGGCATATCTCTGAATTCCCTGCAATCCGAGCAAAGCGTGGAGCTAGAAGATCTGTTAGATGCACGTCTTCCACCTCCGGCAGATCGAATCACCATGAACGAAGTGAAAGCAATAGTGAAGCAAGCACGTTCATGTATAGATGTTGATCCGAATCGTAGGCCAACCATGAGAGAAGTGTCGCAGGTACTCCTCGAAAATTAGAACAATCTTCACTAGTCTGGAGCAGGCACGCCCATTTGTATTTTCTCGCTGTAATAGATTCCCTCCTAGTCCTCTACGAGTAGGCAAATTTAAGCATTAAATAGGCAATGACGATCGTGTGCTTGTTTACGTGTAATAAAAGCTTCTCGAGCACAATTAGATAGGCCAATCATGATTATCTCATTCTTATTTTTAGCACGACGATAGTCAAAATACAAATTGCCCGGGAAAAAAAAAAAACTCGAACATTACACGACATGATTTGTTTAATCCGTACTATTTGGGCTCATGGAAAACTTATCGAGGTGAGACAGGCTGAAGCCAGCAATACGCACCAATCTCTCCCTTGAACGAGCCCAGCTAGATATGCCTTGCTTGTTGGCCTAGAGTATCCTCGGTAAGACAGAGTGGAGAGCAAGTAATTACTGACAACAGATCAAGGTTCAGTCATCTCAGCACAAGTGTTGAGCGAGGGTGGCCCTCGGCTGGGTCGGGTGAGGGCCTCCCTCACTAGATCTGGCGAGGGCACCCCTCACCCGACTCCGGCGAGGGCTTGGCAAGGGGTGCCCTCGCCTGACTCAACCGAGGGCCACGCTCGCCCAACGCCGGCGAGGGTGACCCTAGCCAACCCAAGTGAGGGCAACCCTCGCCAGATGCCGGCTTTCCTCCACCAGCGAGGG